>OX637260.1:3832629-5112629 GCA_951799465.1 Leptophobia aripa
CACGCTTCTGCCACTCGACGCTATACATAAAACAGGAAGATGGACCAAAAACGTTTTCTTTTGTAAGCAGAACCATAAGTAATTTCAATTTTAAATTGAAGATTCTGGCTATTATATCGTGTCGGTCATATGATTTTTGACCTGGCAATAATTCGTCTTTTATTTCTTTCCACTTGCTATTAGTAGTGAAAGTAATAAAAAGATCTGGCCGGCCAAAATTCCGCACATAGCAAAACGCATCCTGTGTTCGCTCGTGCATATAGCGCGGTCCGCCTGTGAAGCTGGATGGTAAAATAATTAATTGCCCTAAATTGTCTGTACTTCCGTCTTGTTGCATAGCATCTCTTAGGTGTACATATTCTTCGGCGCGCAACCTCCTTTGATGGGTATTTATATAAACTAACCGCTCAGTTTCAATTTTAGCGTACATGTCGACAATGAACTGGCTGAACAATCCCCGAAATCTTTGCAGGTAGATGAAATTGTTGCGTCTGATTTGAAGTAAGAACACATACATTTGTTGAGCAGAAAGTTTAATGTCATTAGGCTGCCTTGACACTGGATTTACTTGATGTTGTTGGAAGTTATAGCCGTCTTCACCTCTGCAATAAATTAAAGGATACTGCAAAGCATCGTACGATCGATGGGTTTCCGAAATGCGTTTTAAACGGTCATCTCGAGTGTGTAAAACCACATCACGTCGCTCACATTCTTGATCGACTAAAACAACTGCTACTTCATCTACAACAGGGGCGTTGTATCTACCAGGGTGTTCGGCTACGGGTCGTCTGTCTGCATTAATGACGAATTTGTAGTTACTATACTCTCCATGCGGTATTGTTTCTAACGCAGTTTTGAAACTGTTTACGTAAGGATTTACTTGATGAAGCATGTTCTGAAGAAGTATGATTAGATTACTTTGAAGTTGCGGAAAGTGCTGGTTTCTGATGCTTGCTTGTTCTTCATAATCAGACACAAAATAAATTTGGAGGAATTTAGGCTCATTTTCGGGCAACAATGAACCAATAAGGTGATATATCTGACCCAGAATTTTAAAAGTTGGCATAAAAGGTCCATGTGAAATTTGTTTTGCTCCGATAGAAGTCATCTGGAAGGCACTATTGTATAAACGAATGTTATCTAAGAAGTGTTTTGATAGTGGATGTTCGCCATTCAGTAACGATTTCAATATTTCCGGAGGATTTTGAAACATTTCAAGATAAACTTTTCCATTTGAACAACACATTCCATTTGTCTCTTTTTGCCATTTAATAGCCTCACAAAATGCACAAACTACTTTTTCTTCAACTGAGGCAAAAGTAGCATAATCAATCATAGGGTAATACGTAAATGCACTTCTTTCTTTAACAACCCAAGGAAGAACATTGTGACCCGCTGTTAAATCATGGTATGCTTCCGAATCTTCTGAGGAACGCGAGGCCCTATTAAGCGAGCGCCGTAGCCTATCAGCATTCAAACGAACTTGACGTTGTTCTTCAGTTTCCTCACGCCGATTTAAATTTACCCTATCTCTTTCATTTTCCAAAAAAGTGTAATGATCATGACGTGAGCGATTGTAGTTTTCTCTAGCTACTTCTAAACGATGTAAGTAATGATCGTCACTCTCTGAAGCTCTAAAATTATGATGGCGATGACGATCGTTACTTAATCGTTTTTTGTACTGGGTAAATGTTTCCGAAGCCCGAGACAAAGCATGGCGCTCACGATCTGCACTCAATCGAGACTGCGTTTCGGTAAATGTTTCTGAAGCTCTCGACAAAGCATGGCGACCACGATCAGCACTTAATCGAGACTGCGTTTCGGCAAACGTTTCTGAAGCTCGCGACAAAGAATGGCGCCCACGATCTGCACTCAATCGAGACTGCGTTTCGGTAAACGTTTCTGAAGCTCTCGACAAAGCATGGCGCCCACGATCTGCACTCAATCGAGACTGCGTTTCGGTAAACGTTTCTGAAGCTCTCGACAAAGCATGGCGCCCACGATCAGCACTTAATCGAGTCTGCGTTTCGGTAAACGTTTCTGAAGCTCTCGACAAAGCATGGCGCCCACGATCTGCACTCAATCGAGACTGTGTTTCGGTAAACGTTTCTGAAGCTCGCGACAAAGTATGGCGCCCACGATCTGCACTCAATCGAGACTGCGTTTCGGCAAACGTTTCTGAAGCTCGCGACAAAGCATGGCGCCCACGATCTGCACTCAATCTAGACTGCGTTTCGGCAAAAGTTTCTGAAGCTCTCGACAAAGCATGGCGCCCACGATCAGCACTTAATCGAGACTGCGTTTCGGCAAACGTTTCTGAAGCTCGCGACAAAGCAAGACGCTCGCGGTCAGCGGACATCCGAGACTCTCTTTCTGAGGAGGTTTCTAAAGACCGAGACAGTGCATGACGTTGCCGATCTTCGCTGAGACGCAACTGTCTTTCCGCATTAGATGCCTGAGATCTAGCTAACCTTCTGCTTTTAGCTATTCTTGAATAATGCGACAAATTAGACCGTTTTCTCCTAGGCATTATTTTAATTAAATTATTTAAGATAGAGATAGGAGATGACCATATGTTCTGTCGAACAAATGCTTAACTGACTGTCAGATAAGTTTGAAACCAAAGCGAAAATACAAAATCGAACACCAACCGAACAATTAAAAATAACCAAACAATTAAATACAACCAAACAATTAAAAACAACAACCAAACATTTCAAAACAACCAAATAATTCAAAACCATATACAACACAACATTGAACAAAAGACCGAAAAAGCAAACCTAAACCAATCGAGAATCGAGACTTATGATAAATAACCATACGATTAATTTACAACATTGAAAGTTTGAACCGCACGGTAGTCATTACCCAACGAAGCATTTTAATACCGCGATCTACGTTGATGACGAATTCTATCAACGCCATCTATCGAGCACATTGTTCAACACTTCAACCACGCCCGCGCGCACTACGTTATTTGTTATTTTTGTTACCTCTCATAAGTTTTAATATTAAAATTAACTTATATTAGAACATATTTAACATTAACAGTAACAATCTATACTAATAATAAGACAGTAAAGCAGTTGAAGCAGTGATTGAAGTAAATTTTCAATTGACCATAACTTCTTTTTCTCTTAACCGATTTTGACGAAATAAAGTTTTGACAACGCTCCTAATTGTATGTAATCCAACTGTGAAAACCGCGTTTAAATCCGTTCAGTAGTTTTCAAGTTATAACGTACCAGACAGACAGACAGACAGACACAGACAGACAGACAGACAGACAGACAAGAATTCCAAAAATTGGTTTTTTGGTTTCTATGACTCTTCTTTAATTGCCTCCTTTCAGTTTTTTGGAAAAATATTTAATGTACAGTTTTTCGATTTTTACTGTCTTATTATTAGTATAGATTAAACTTTATGTGTAATTAAGTTTATTTTGAAATTGAAACCGTTAAATTAACACTAACATATAATATAAAGTCATTTAAAGAACTAAATTATTTTTGGTATTTTTTTTTCAATTTATCGTATTGTATTTAAATGATGGCGAAAATTAATTTCATATTAAATATATTAAAACATGATAATAAATATGGGAATAAAAATAGTTCCAATACGATACAAATACACTGCACAAACAAATAATAAAATATTTATGACGGAAAGAGTTCATATAAACTTACCATTTTTGCGTGAATATTTTGTAACGATCCCATCTAGTATCATAATGAAGAATTCTAGTATAGTTTAACATTATAGCCATATCAAAATCTTATAAAATCTCTTCTTCGAAAGCATTTATTGTCCATAATGTAATTATATAAAATTTTAGATTTAAATTAGCTTATTTTTCCTGTTTTACCTAATTTAATGTATGATGTTGTTTCTGTATTCTTCGCACCAGATTTGTATCATAAGAATACTTTTATTTTGTGAGTTGCCTGAAAGAGATCGCTTATTATGGATTAGGCCGCTCACATCATATAAAGTGCAATAAAGTATGAATTCATATTTATTAACGCTGGTCAACACTGAATCCCTTACACTCATGTCTAAATAATTGATCAGGTAATTAGCTACATGGCAAGAAGGACATGCCATAAAAATATTTATTATACAAATACATTTTTTTTATGTATTAAAAAAATAAAGACACCACTAAATTTTCAGTGCATACGTATATAATAGTCATTATAGACAGACAAATTTAATTAACACAAGAACTGGAAAAATATAGATACAAGGAATATTATAAAATTACAATTTACAAATAACCTTATTCATACTAAACAATTGTCTCAAGTAACAATAAATCAGACGCAGGGTAATGCGGGTTAATAAAAAATGCCTTTGAGAATTCATTGCTTCTCATATGCTGTTTGTGTAATTTCTTCTGATTCCATGTTGAACTGTCTCTTGTCTATGATCTCGTCACTTCCCTT
Source organism: Leptophobia aripa (assembly GCA_951799465.1). Taxonomy (NCBI): domain Eukaryota; kingdom Metazoa; phylum Arthropoda; class Insecta; order Lepidoptera; family Pieridae; genus Leptophobia; species Leptophobia aripa. The sequence continues at coordinate 3,837,081 of OX637260.1, forward strand.
TAACAAAATCAATGCATATTACAAAAATATACAAGCAAATTGAAATATTAATACATAAAGTAATATTAGCCATAAAATTTCTTGCTTGAGATTAAATTTTTTATCCAAAATTAAATTGTTATCTACTAAGAAGGTAAATCGTTAAATAATAACGTAATGACAATATGAAAAACAAAATTAATACAGGTCAAGAACTGAATGAGGCCGTTAGAACTAGAGTAGCCTAAGTGCATTTAGCCACCTTTGACCTACTTAACTCTGTATTACACAAAATCAAAAAAATACTATTTTACATAGTCTTATAGATCATAAATCCATATTATCTAAGATCAAAATAACCGTAAATTAAAGTGCAATATTTCTTACAGAGTGTACTGTAAAGCATTGTTTTTGTAGTTCGATTAGCAGTAGCCTGTTATAGTACCGTCAGCATACAAGGGCAAAGGTTCATGTGTACATATTCATATTTTTTGCCAACTGATAGTTTATAAAGATAAATTAGCGTAGTATAATAAAATAATTTTAATTACATTTATTTCAGTGTCCATAGCACTATTGTTTCTACTCCTTGAATTTTTCTTCTTTGATTTTTCTTCAAAGTCTTGTATAAAATCATTTTGATTTGTATACCCATCGGGTTTTCCAGCAAAATATTCAGGATTCACTGTGATATCTGAAAAATACATAATTATCAATAAGGAAGAGACTGGACACAACACAGGGATATTGTAGTGTGGGGAATAAATGCATAGAAAGTAATTATAAAATGGAAAAAACTAGTTAGGAAACTTCTTTATGTTTCAATTAACGGAGCAAATTTCCATTGCCCAACCCAACATTTGATAAGACATATGAATTAATTAACTGTATTTGAAAAGAATTCAGTTCAAGGATCTTATTCTCAACTTATCCGACTTAGTAAAACTTAAAATTTACCTTCACCAAGGACTTCATTAATCATATACGGGAAAAGCCAGCCGACTAATGGGGTTTGGCCAGCTAAATAATGTGCTTGTCTGTGGTAGAATAACAAACCATCTAAAGCTGGAAACTCCAGGTCTTCACAAGGTGGAAACTTTGAGAACAATCTGTAAGAAATATATTGTATTTTGAGTAGAAGTTAATATAGAAAGGTCATTAAAGTTGATTTCAACAACTTACATATTTAGGTTTTCCTTTGTACATGGTATCATTGGCAGTAATTTAAAGATGACCTTGTTAAATTTGGATATTCTTTTGATATCTGATATATCATTTAAATGAGATTGCATCCAAAATTGTCGAAACTCTGTCTGAAAAATATTGGAAACAATAACAGGGAAATTAGGATTAGCAAAAGCATTAGAAAGATTAGATTTGGTCAATTGTGATCATGGCACACCAATATATTATACCTTCCTACAGTAAAAAAACACAGTAAAAGGCTGATTACGACCTACTCATCAGTAAGCAAAATAAATTAGAAGGAAGCAGCACATTTGAAAAGTACCTAAATTTTAATGAAGGGCATTCGTGAATTCCAGAAAATATGTTATTTAAACTGTGCTATTAATAGATAACAAATTTTATATTGATGAGATCTGGTAATGGCATTTGGACCTAGGATTAAGTGGGTGACTACTATGACTTGAAGTATCTAAATATAAATGTTCCAAAAAATACTTAATAATATTTCTATACATTTGAAAGTGTTCATTGCCTATTATTTTTAAGGCAATTATTTCACAGATCATGTGGCTTGCATAAAGTGTGAATTTATATACTTCTATGTATGACTCACCTCCCCATCTGTCATAGGCTGATTATTCCAAGCTAACAAATCCAATACATACATTGTATTTGATTCTTTGTCATAAAAGCAATCCAAAACACAATTTCCATTTGATTTGGGATTACCACCTGGGAGTGATGTCCAACATTCAAATTTAAAATGACCATACTTAGTAAAGCATTTAGTATTACCCTGAAATATTATAATAACTCATTAAAGTAATACTAAAGTGTAAAACAAAGTCCAATTTATTCTAGGTATCAAAGTTTCTATATACTTACATTCAAAGCTATAACAAGCAATCTCATTGCTTTAGGGCAAGGTGCAACATACCAGGTTGTTTCAAAGTCTGATGGTTTCTCAATCAGCCATTCAGAAAGCATTAAAACATTAGAATATGTTTGAGGTGCTTTATGAAACCCAGCTACATAAATATTGGGTCTGTATGAAACCTAAAACCATATCATCTGTATTAGTTTTTTTGTTATCTTTATGTTTGAGAAATCTGACATAAGTATTAGAGCGCAATGACATTATTAATTATCATAGATGTTATATTTTGTAATCATAACACCTAAATTTGCATAAAGATGGTTTTAAACCCATAATATTCTTTTTTTTACACATAACATTAACTAACAATCAATATACTCACTTTATTTTTGGGTTTGAATATTTTTTCTTGTTCTACAAAGTTAATTAGGCCTCTTAATTTATCAATTTTATTCTGTCTATTGCTGTAAAAAATAAAGGCTGATTTAAGTGTTTTCTAAAAAATGTATCTTTTAATATAGTTACAAATCTAGGTACAAATATTAAGGATAATATACCTTTTTTGTGTATCTAAAAGTTCTTTGCGTCGTTCCTCTTGAGATCCATATTTTCCCCAATTTTTATACAGGTCCTGATGTGGTAAATCGTCATCCTTTTCCCCAGTAGCATCCATATTATTTATGGCCCTCTGTAATACTTCAATATCTCCCTCCATTACTGATTGAGCTTAATTCCTGGAAATTTTTATAGATACGATCTTACTGTTGTTAAGTTTTCCACAAAATAAAGCAAATGTTATTTAAACTTTAATAAAACATAAATGTATTGACTAGATGATAAGTTCGTTGTTCTAGGTAACCAGGAAATAGGAAATAAAATACCTAAACCCCAATAATAATAGATATTTCTGAGTCCTCTTAATCGACCGAATTCATTTACAAATTGAAAAAGTATTCTGGTGTTTGATACTTTGGACTTCGAAGCTCATTTACGAAACTAACTACTAACTAGATTGTCGAAATTTCGAAAAGTTGAATAGCTATAACTGAAATTGACAACCGACAGCTGACAACCCAGACAATTGACACTACTTCAATTATATCTGAAATACGGTTTATGATTAACAAAAATGGAATACAACTTAAGTTAAAAGTTTAACGAAATAAAAGAAAATGTTAATAATACATATTTTATTATGATATGAAAAAAACATACTTTGTCTTTAAAAACCTATTATGGACGGATAGAGCTTAATGACGTTCCTATTTATATTTGTATCATATGGCGTACCATAAAACGTTAATGCATTTATGTAATCAATTTTGCAGTTAAGGTATGATACAGTGTACAAAGATTGTTCAAGTTCTTATAGACAGTTAAAGATAATTGGAAATGGAATATTATATCATTCAATCATTATATTGTTTTATAAAAAGTTGCATAAATTATAATTATAATTTTAATGCTTATTTGAGTTTGACTGTACATTACATAATAATTCTTTTAGACCTAGGTATATATATATGCCTTAGAGTCTAGGCTTAGACGTTATAATTGCCGCGATCCTGAATACAAGTGGACATGCGCAGAATCTACGTATTCATTCTTGTGCAATTTTAGAGATGCTAGTTAAAGGTAGATTATTAAGTCGGTATTATATTTATAAAATTATCAACTAACCTTGGCCTTTACCCAACTGGATCCATTTGAAAATTAAAAATACTAATGAAACTGACATAATATTTAAGAACAAAATAAATCTAACGTAATTAATTCATCAAAAAAATATTTTTAATATTATTTACATTTAATATCGAATAGCGTACGAATTATTCAGTTGGGGTTGCTTAAGGTTAATTACACTCTCCATTAGTTAAAATAAAAGTAGTAACCGTTCTGTAGATTGACGGGGGCAGCCTGGAACTTCATTTCATTATATGATAAAAATGTTTGTTATTGATTTATTAAAATTATATATTGAACATATGGTATTTTGTGATAATGTGGATTGAGTTAAAACCCGCTATGACTAATATAGCTAAAAAAACATATAAAGATAAACATGAAACACGGAAAGATTTCAAGAAATTAAAAATAATTAGAATACACCGATTCTAATTTAAATTGTATATGAATTGGTATCACGTAATTTGAAATGAATTTAGTAGTTTAGTTTATTTAGAAAGAAGTTATTCGAGATAAAGATCGATAAGAGTTGTGGCTGCTTTTGGCGTTTGCAACTAAAAGAAAATTCAAAGTACAAGCGAGTATAATCGAGACAATTACAATTCAGTAGACAATTTTGGCCGCATCTTTAGAAAATTTAAGGAATGGTGTGAGCGGATTTTCTTTACAAATTTAAAAACCCATAGTCGCTAAAAATTTAAAGTATGCGGATGTCACGCTGATATGCAAGAGGTGATATCACAAGAAACTATTAAATACATACATATAACGCTCTTTTTATTTTTCGATAATAATACTAATAAGTCGAACTAGTAACGCTGTATACATATAATACAAATCCAATCGGATTTTTTTTGCCACTGGCATTAATTAATATCGTAGTAAATCACATCATCAAAAGTAGTTCAGTGATTAAGATTGGGCTCACAATCAAAATTCCGTTATTTCATTTTAAAGGTTGTTTCGCTCTAAGTTTATAAACAAAAATTTCATTCTGAGAATAAGATGTTAGTATAAGCTGTTTCGGAGTAAAAAATCAGTAATAGACAACTACGTAAGTTTATATTTAAATGAAATTTATGTTCTCGTATAAACTGTTTTAAATTTTTATTACAACTTAGTAAAATTGAACTTTTTCCTTCATGTATATTTTATTGCATATATGAAAAGCGTGTTTTTCAAATATGTACAAGCAGTAAACTGCTTAAAAAACACTGTATTTATAAGAGTTAAGAAAAGATAATAAATATTATTATTTTATTATATGATACAAAATATAATAATATACAATGTGATGTCTGCATTCCATTCTAAAAGTCTTTATATAAACTAAAATAATCTAAATTCAATTCAAAAATTACCGCGTTTGTGTTTTGTGTCGTGAGGTAACTTATTTACTCAAAAATATTATAATCCCCATAAAATGACTTTTAAAATATAAGTTTTATTTTTAAAGGCATTTTGGTTGGTAAATACATACCTTCAAATAAGAAACAACATCAATGTAAAATGATTATAGTCATTAGTATCGTCGTTCAACGATCATGTATGTTATCGCGGTGTGGCAAACCCATGGCACTTACCTCATTTAAAGAAAAAATATTTGCAAAAGGGCACACCAATTATGTTCACGAAAAACAAGACACCTAAACTATAAGTGACTTTCAATTTATACATATATTAATGCTATATACATTTAATAAGTTTTTTCAATTAGTACACTGATTTAAGGAAAATAAAATAATTCTTATTTGATAAATTTGTAATATTATATTAATAAATTTTACAATGTTATATAATCGAATAAATTTTGTTAATTTGGCAACACAATATATGTAAACAGTACGATATTTAATATTGTAAGAGTAATTGTAGGTGTGTAGCATTTGTGTTTTAAATACTTACTATGAAAAATTGCAAATTTAAATTTTATTAAGTGGCAACTGTATACCGAAGCCACGATTTTAACCGAACGTTTTTCTTTTCGCTCCGAGAATATCCGAACAAATGATTAGGTCACGTGGTACTTTTTGAGTCTTCGTGGCGTAGCTTGTTCAGCTGCTCGTCGAAGCGGCTGTCGGACGGTCGCCTCTTCGCGATTCTGCGTACAATGTAGCAGCCATTTTTGTTCTTAGTCTATAATAGCGTGCGCATATTTAATGTATTTAGGGATATAGCTAGAAAATTTTCACGATGACTATTATAGTCTTTTTAATAGATACATCAGCATCTATGAACCAAAGAGCTTATTTGGGCGGACGCCCAACGTTACTTGATGTAGCCAAGGGCGCTGTGGAAACATTTGTTAAGGTACGTGCAGTGTCATCGACATCAAACGCCTCATTTTAATGATCGATTTCTTTTACTCAAATTTTTGTGTGGTAATTGCTATTATGTTGTAGGTACGTCAACGATCTCCTGAAAGCAGAGGCGATAGGTATATGCTTCTAACTTTCGAAGAGCCACCCGCGAACATCAAGGTTAGTGTAGTTGAGTAAACACGTTTTGCTATTTATTCCGTTATTTCTATATACATAAATCCATAGTATTCAATATAGAAGATCTCTTTGTTAAACACTTCATTTTGTTGACCAATACAAGAACATTCTTTGCTAGTGAATTAACAAAATGTACAGCACGACATAAACAGGACGAGCGGTTGCCGTTGCTGTCTGCGCGATATCGCTCGCGACTGCGTTCTTCTCGCACTCTGATTGGTCGAGGCCACATTTCAAACGAAATGGCGAATTGGGGGGAAATATGAAATGATGAGTGTGTTTAGGAGTCTTCTGGTTACTTTACAATTGATAACGTTTTGAAGATGTGGGACTTATTTACAATTCGTTTTCTGTACAATATTATTATTATTGATTATGAAACCACTCTCCCATTGCAGGCTGGTTGGAAAGAGAATTTGGCTACATTTATAAATGAACTGAAGAATTTACAGTGCCTTGGTCTGACCACAATGGGTGCTGCTTTGAAGCATGCATTTGATGTCTTAAATATTAATCGCATGCAGACTGGAATAGACACTTATGGCCAAGGAAGATGTCCTTTCTATCTTGAACCTTCAGTAATAGTTGTGATAACAGATGGAGGAAAATTATCAAGCAATGCTGGCATACAGGAAGAGGTTATTGTTAAAATTATATAAATATTTGTTTATAATAATGAAAGATGTCTTATTGGAAAATACATATAGGATCATAAAATAATCACAATTATATTCTGTTTTTTTAAATATTTTGTATGATTTATTCTAGTTTTTGTTATGTATATTGTAAGTAAATAACACTTTATAAATATTGTATTAAACAGTTTAATCTTCCAATGAATTGCCCTATACCTGGTTCGGAGCTGACTAGAGAGCCATTTAGATGGGACCAAAGACTATTCTCACTAGTATTGAGGCTAGCAGGAACTCCAGCTGTAGAACGTGACACTGGCCTTGTACCATCAGACTCTTCTCCGATTGATGCAATGTGTGAAGTTACTGGTGGTAAGTACATAGATATAATTATCATATTAGATTTTAAAAAACATGTGTTATTTTGTAATGTATTATCTCTTGAATGGTATTTATCCATTCTAAATAGTTTTCATGGTTGTTGTTATTATTTATTTATTTATTTTATTAAATCTGTCCCCAAACATCTTATGTGCTAAATATATTAACAAAACAAGAAACTTATAAGATAATAAAACTAGGTATACACACAAAACAATTATATGGGAACTTAAAACAATACAGGATATGTACAATACTTCATTTATGCCTACAATTTGAATTCATATTTTTTTTTATTAATGATCATACAATCATACTACACCAATAAATATTAAAAAAGTAAAATTCCACTAGAAAATATCAATGAGTATTTAAATATATATAATGCATAAAGTTTTGTTTATGGCAGAGCTGTTTTTTTATCAGAATTTGGTCACAGCTTTTGTAATACTGTTAATTTATTTATGTACCCCTTCTCAGCTTGGAATTAAACTAGTATTTAAGAAATAAATCTTACGATCCATCACCTTGATTATATGTGAATACATCTCTAGTAAGATATATATATTTATACCAAAACCAGACGTTATTAACTTGGCTTTGCTTAAATATTTTACATAAAAAAAAAACGCTTGAACAGTCGTTAAATAGTTTAGTTTTTTCTATAAAGAATTTCTTGACTTTAGGTAAACGTTAACGGAATACTTGTTATTTCTAGAGTCTTTTCAATTAACAAATAAAGAACAGTGCCCTCCTGCTAGTAAAGCTTGAGAGCGTGAGAGTTAAAAAAAACTGTTGTCTTGCGTTAAAATCTCGGATTATTAGTGTTAATATAGTGAGTAACCGTACTGTTTAGAGATCCACCACCAGGCACCAGTACTGGTTTAACCTGGCCACCTTGTCTATCAAAGAAATGGCTACGGATACCGAATTGATATTTATTATTTAAATCAATATTTATATGTAAATATATAAAATATATGACCTAAATCACTCCATTATAGCTCACTTTTCTTAAGTTGATTCGATTTCTTATATCGTCTGCTCTAAACAACGCCATCTAGGGTCTCATGGGAATATCTGTAATGCTTTGCTGTTTCTTTTTCCTTCTGCTGTTGTTAACTTGCATTATAACGTCGACCTTACAAAACTTTTAAATTAAACTTCATTAACACGCATCAATCGCAATGCAAACGTTTGTCAAATAGATTATCAATTTCAGTAAACAGGGAGCGAGACGAGCCCTTTGAAAACCTGTTTAACAAGTTTTTAGAGTTTTGCTTATTGTAATGTATAACCTAGTGTCAATTAGTTATATATGACCTCGATGATAATCTTTCGCATGCATTTTTACGCATCTTAGTATACCTGCCTTTTGTAGTTTTGATAAATCTAAAAAATTTGCTGAAGTGTTATGTTTTGTGAAAATGATATCACATATTTTGTGGCATTACGCTCTATACACTACAGACCAACGCGTGGTTATTACAACTCAAATTAGAAGACTGCGTCAATATTCTCGTATCCAGTTGAAATTCTTGATAATCGAATCGAATAATTTCAGAATAATTCACGTTTTCATTTTGTCTTACATTTTTTTTATCGAATAATAATATAGTATTGAAAAAAAATGGTCCTTTAATTCCATTGCCAATTGTACTAAAATATAATACATTTCTTAAACCGATACTTTATTTGTACTTACATACTACCTAAAAGTAATTTAAATTTGCATAATTTAGGTTCAGGAAATTCTTACCTTGTGCTACAAGCAGAGCGGTAAATCGTGACCGCTAACAGCTTATGCTTCAGTAACCTTATTGTTATAAAATAATTAGCTATAAGTTTTTTTTCTATATCACCATATTTGACGAAGCTAGGCGCGTACACATATTGCTAATATCCGCGAATTTTTACCTATTATTTTCACCGCAAATACACTCATTTCTGTTCACTCATATCGCATATTTTTTTATTATTTCATTTTATTTTTGCTATTTTAATGTAAGTCGTGTTCCTTCTAAGTTCATTTTACGAAATAAATATCAGTAATAAATCCTAGCAGTAACTAACCGTTGACTTTCCATACTAAAATTTTCCCACAGCTACAATAATTTGAAGTTACTAAGGTAATCTTTTATTAAGATATGGTTGGATGCAGATTTATAAACGAAGGCCTATAATCTATTCTAATATATGCAAGCGCACACTGCTGCATATTTTAATGTGTTATAATATTCGGTCGTCATATTCAGTTGCATTTTTATTCTTTTCTTGTCCTCTGTTAGCTATTTCTGGGGCAATACTATAAAAACTAAACACACACAATATGTTTAAAATTAATTTGGCTCATATAATTTTTCTCTACACCAAACTAACCTAGGTAATGGTATTTTTTTTACAAAAATTTATGATCGTTATCCTTTTAGTATTCCAAAAAAATATTCTCATAAAAATGCGAAATTAACGTAACTGAAGGTACTTAGTACGTTAAGACATAAAATTATTAAATCATTAAATATTTGAAATGGTTATTTGGTGTGCATTTAGTACAAGGTAAAAAATTTCAGGTCGGTCTTACTGCATCACTTCACATCGTATGCTGATGCAGTGCATCGACAGTCTAGTGCAAAAGGTGCAGAGTGGTGTTGTGATAAACTTTGAGAAGATTGGTCCCGACCCGCCGCCCATTGACGGAGGACTTAATAGAGATGGGGAAGACGAGCATCATGAGGAGAAGGATATAGAAATGGACACTGATAGGAATGGGGTAAGGAAAAGACATTTGCACTAATTATACTTACTCTGATGATGGCTGGATGTGGTGAGTTGGGGCTTGTTTTTTTTTTCATACAATTTGGCTAATATCTATGAAAATGTCAAGACCCGTTTGTTTAGTATTTACTCACCGACAATTTAGTACTTTATTACTTACTAGTGTCCTTAGGCCCACATCGGGGCCGAGGGCAGATATGGCATTTCTCCATTCTTCTCTACACTACTATTTAGTGGGTAGATAAAAAACTAGCTCCAAAATTACGGTACAGATCGTTATCTTTTCTTATTACTTGATTTATCATATGACAGGTTATTGAATATAGATTTAATTTACTTTTAAATGTATTTTCCTCTTATATTTTCAAAAGGTTATAATATAATGTATGAAAGTTATTATATAACTTATTCATTTGTTAATGTTACTTTTGTATTATTACAGAGATGGAACGGCGGCTCATACCAATCGAATTTGGGACCAAATCAACCAGGCGCTCCGCAAGCGTGGCATTCGTGTCGCCGACTTATCTACGTACCACGGACTGTCTCGCAAAAGGGATTCGCTGTCGGGTTTTGGCCTATACCAGAGTCTTTCCGACCGGATCCTAATGCGCCTACACTTGTAAGTCTAACATATATCTCTGTCTGTCACATTCATATGTTTAATAGACATTTCTTACATGTACAATACATCAAACATTACATTAATATATATATATTTTTTTAATATTACAGCCACCCCGTTCTGCTCACCCAGTTGTAAAATTCACTTGCTCAAGCCAAGAGCCAATGGTGATAGATAATCTGCCCTTTGATAAGTATGAATTGGAACCGAGTCCACTAACACAGTTTATTCTTGCCAGGAAGCAACCTACTATATGTTGGCAGGTGAGTTTACTATTGAGACTGTTTGGATTAATTTTTTTCTTATAAATGATTTTTTTTATTTAAAATAAGTTTCACATGTCTGTTATATATACAACTCAAAACAACTTTGGATTTGATTGATGAATTAAATAGAGTTAATTCTGTTCTTTATATTTCATATGGGCCTTACTTATTAAATTCTTATAATTACAGGTGTTTGTGGCCAACAGTAGCTGTAAGAATTCGGAAGTGAGCCATCCATTTGGCTATCTGAAAGCCTCGACGAACCTTACTTGTGTGAATTTGTTTGTGTTACCATACAACTATCCAGTGTTATTACCTTTATTGGATGACCTGTTTAAAGTCCACAGATGCAAACCAACACCCGAATGGAAAATTGCATTCCAACAATATTTAGATAGAATGCCTTCTTATTATGTTACGGTGAGTTTCTTATTGTCTTATAGGCTTCGTCAATTGTATGAAGAAGTACTTTTTTTAAAATTTGTTTCACTTTTTTAGACTTAATTAATATATAACTATAAAAAATAATCTGCCTATTTTAATTGCTAATATATAAATAATCTATACATGTATCATCCAAGTTTGTGTTCTATCATTTCTTTTTTCAATAAATGCTTGTTTTAATTTTGTTATTATGTTATTAATTAGCTTAGAAAAGTAATGTTATAAATTGTAATTACACTTCTATTAATATAATTTAATTTCAGCCCTTACGTCGAGCTTTAACCAAAATGGGTGCATCAGCACCACTCGTTCAAAGTTTAATACCTGAGACTCAAGATAACTGCTTTAGCTTCTCTGTACTGAACTATTTAAAAAGACTGAAGAACCAAGCCAAAATTGAGTTTGAGAAACTATGCGCTGACGTCATTAATAAGGCCTCGAGTAATAATAGCCTGAAGGTATTTATTTTAACAATGATACGTAGCTTATATATTTCTATATGAATGTTAGTATTCCATATCTCCCAAAAGACTGTCTTCACAAATATTTACTTTTTTTTGTCTATTTAATTGGAAAACGCCTGAGATGTGTCTTTCAAATGGCATTTTTAATTAAACACAGATCAACTACCGATTATATATATTATGATTTATGACGTATAATTAATAATTCAAATTATCTTATTTACTTTTATTTTATTATAAATCCATATATTGCACATTACGTATTATGTATTATTATACATTGTAGTGCATTTCTTTGTCTGCATAAAATGCATTAAATTTGTTAGTATCAAACTACAATTAAATTACAATCTGAGTTCAAATATTTAACTTGGATTTGAACTCCGACCTAATAAACACCCTGCTTAACACTGCGATAGCAGGGAAACGTGTATCTATGTCAGTTTGAGTAAATAGTAAAACGTTATCTGTAAAATTTCAATTTTCTTACAACGCGCTTATCTTTCATTATGACATCGTGACGTCTATCGCATTCCTAGATCAGAGTCTTGTTTAAAATTACTGTTACACCATAATATAAATATTTTTATGAAAAATATATAACACAGTCTTATATTTACTAAATATTTGAAAATTCTATTTATAAAAAAAAAATATGGTTATTATATCATCTGATCAGTCCTTAGATTATTCACAGTTTGAAACAATAAGGTCAGTGAAAATTACTCCCTCATGGCAAATGCATGTTTATTTACATTTGTCGAGAGGTGTGAAATTACGTAATTGTATGAAACCATAAAACAGGCTTAATATCTTAAACTTGACTGTTTCTAAGCCGTATTTACATTGCACGTCATGTCTGTGACGAGGTATAACGCGATGCGGATATTAATCTTGTTTATAACGGCGTGTATATTTAGTTTACACTTGGAGGCTCTAGGTTCGATTTCCAATAAAAAATTTTTTTGATTACATCATGTAAAATGAACGAATGAAACTAATGTTGTATAACGGAATGTTACGCATCATTTTTTTAAAATTCTATACATATTTAAAAAATCAATAGTACATTTTTTTAAAGCGATTTCATCGCTAAGGGGACAAAAAGTAAATACTCGTAATTTTTTTGAATAAGCCCTTAAAGGAGACCTTGTTTGATCAATGTACTATGTAACGGAGCGTTTTATTATTTCCAGGTGGCGGAGAGTATCCGTGTATTACCAAAATCGCCTCTGAAGAAGGATTTGACAAGTCATCCGTGTTTACAAGACAAGTTTACCGCGCTCCGTGATCAGTTGAACGAGTTTGGAGGTTTCGTTGTTGGACTGTCGCGGGGACGACATAGGACCCAAGCGCATACATATCGGAATCCTTTCGATATACAACGACGCGATTTGTTAGATCAGGTATTGTCATCTTATATACAAGTATTGGAATATAATATAATTAATATAATACTGTTTACCTACTTATGTCTATAAACTAAATCAGTCTAATTGAACTCTTGTGTTTGTCACATTGTGATTACTCTGTGAATAAAATATATAACGATAATTGTTCTTTAAAATTTTAAATAAATAATAATTATCGTTATCATAATTGCCGTAAACGACCATACACAAAAATACACAAAAAATGCTTTTTAAACGTGGATTTTAGTACTTAACTATATTAGCTTGAAAATTTTAAGAGATTGAGTAAATTACAACAGTGTATGTCAGGTCAGTCGGTGGATTTAGAATTATATTTTAGTTTATTTACAGCAATATTGATAAAATATTCTATAATTAGATACCCATAGTATTTAGTATTTATGATATTTAGTTTAAAACATGAAAATAATATTTTAGGTAGTCCGAATGCGCGCTAACTTCTTACAACCATCCCTTGCCCATACGCGTCTAGTAGACGAAGACAGTATTCATTCAATGCCAGTAGCACAGATGGGCAACTACCAAGAATATCTCAAACGAATGACACCACAGCTGAGGGAAATTGAGTCCCAACCAGTTAGACAACATATGTTTGGCAATCCATTTAAGATCGATAAGGTGAGAAAAATATATGACGTTATGTCGTAATATAAAATGCCTAATATACTGCTTGGTATTGGTATGAAGTGAATCAGTAATCACTTATGTATGTCAAAATAGATGCCTGAAGAGCCCATTTTGATATTAGGTATAGTCAACTTTGTTCTTTCTTATACGGCTAGGAGGGTTCAAAAGCAATCTTAAACAAAGCCAACAATAAGCTTGCCTATTTTATTTTAAAGCTTCGAGATTTTTTTTCCGTTTGTCAATAAAAAACAGAAAAAAAAATCTCCTAAGAATTTATATGGACTTTGTATTATATATTGTTTCTAACATTACAGCGTATGATGGTCGATGAGGCGGATATAGATCCGTTGGGCGCAGTGCGAGGCAGCGGTGGCAGTGGAGTGGGAGGAAAGCGGGGTGCGGAGAGTCCCCGTGCCGTCCCACCTAAGAGGAAAGCGGGGCCATTGCCGCAACACATAGTCGCGAGACGACCTACGTCACCAGCGCCGCCCTCGCCTTCGCCTACACCCCGTATGTCCAATTATTGTATTTTAATTAGCCTATTTATGTTTATTCTCTTTATTTTTACCTCAAAGGTAATAGAGTGAACTTGAAAATTATATGAATAACGTAATATCACGTATATGTATATTGCAAGAGAGAACTTTACATGTGTAGTAAACAATTGTTTTTATATAGTTAACTTATATCATTCCAGCCCCACTCTCCCCAGTGCCGTCGCACAGCACCCCGCCTCCCTCGCCAGCAGCAGCGCCGCTGTCACCCGTCTCGAGGCGTCCCGCGTTGCCGCTTGCGCCCGTGCCTTCTGATTTGCCGTCTGGCAGACCTCCCGAGGTATGCGTACGAGTTTTATAGCGCGATCTTCAAAGCAACAAAAGCATTTGCAAGCCCGTTCGAAATTTTAAGAAAACGTGTCATACATTATCTCTTGTCATAATGGTTTCGTAATAAAAGATCGTTGCATTTTTAAATTACACGACATATGTGTTACAATACGTCTGTAATGGATTTGCATACGATATTTGTCGACGAGGGCTTCTATATAAGTATGTTAAAATAATGCTCTTATGTCTTATTAAAATATTATTACATGTTCCAGGAGCCGCCTAACGTTGAATCAGGTGGGACGGCAAGTACTGCGTCAGCGCCTGCCGCACCTGCTAATTTGCCACCAGTTATCAAACCATTCTTAAATGGAGGTAAATCTGATTGTTGTTCTATAATATTTATTTGAAACCTATATTCTATACATGTCATGTATACTGATATATATATATACTTAGTCTTGCCATAAATATTGTTATAAAGAAAAGCACGATTTTTTTTTTATACGTAACATTTATTCCTTTCATAGTGAGTTAGTTTAATACATCAATATATAACTATTAAAAATATACAATGTTTATTCGAAGTGGTCTCCATTGGCTGCAATACAGTCTTTTAAACGTTGAGGCCAGTTATCAATAGCAGCACGAACTCTTTCTAGAGGAAAATTCTTCACTGCCAACCGAATGGATCGTTTTAGGGACTCCAAATTATCATGGCGTTTAGAGCAAGCCTTACTCTCTAAAACTGACCATAAATCATAATCCAATGGATTTAGGTCAGGACTTGACGACGGCCAGTTTTCAGTGCTGATAAAGTCCGGAACGTTAGTTTTCAACCAAGATTGGGTGGATCGAGCTCTATGACCCGGTGCCGAGTCTTGTTGAAAGCACCATTCTTTGTTATTGAACATGGTGTTAGTTAAAGGCTTAACTACCGTCTCAAGAATGGTATTTTGATAAACTTGTGCCGACGTTTTAATACCTTTTTCACAAAAATATGGCTCAGTCACCCCTTCATAGCTAACACCCCACCAAACCATCACTGAAGTGGGATAATGCCCACGTTGTACTCTGTTTACTAATTGTGAAGCTTCTTTAGAGCTTCCAGCATAAATACGGTCATTTTGTTTATTAAAATACTGCTCAATTGTAAAAAATTTCTCATCCGTAAACAAAATTTTTTTGTGACCTCCCTTTGCGTACCGCTTAAGTAGTTGTTTGGATTTTACCACCCTATTCTTCTTTAAATTATCAGTTAAGAAGTGACCAGTACGTCTCTTATAGGCTGCAAGTCCTAAGTCATCTTTTAATATACGCGACATGGTTCTAGGAGCTATCTTCATCTCCCGAGATAAAATCTTTTGCTTACGGACAGGATTTCTTCGAATTCTTTCCCTAACTGCTTTAATCACCTTTTTCAAACGAACGGTACGTGGACGGCCAGATCTTTTTCTGTCACAAACAGAGGAGGTATCATTGTACCTATCAATAGCCCGGTAAACAAACATTTGACTAATACCAAGCGGGTGGAGGGTTTTAAAAATTGCACTTTTCTCCATACCTACTTTATGTAAGGCAATCACAGCGATTCGGTTCTCTTTATCACCCCACTCCATTTTAATATAACAAAATATTTAACAATATAATGGCGCGAAAATAAGAAAACACATCAAGCAATCATATAAAAATGACAGATTCCAAATTCAAACGTAATATTTTCTTTTTTTGAATAGTAACAGTATTTATGGCCAGACTAAGTATATATTTAGTTTTATGTAAATGTGTATTTTATGTAATTGAGAAAACAATGTTTCACACATGTCGTATGCAAGTGGTGTCTTTGATAATAGTTATAAAAGCGGGGTGGATTATCCAAAACTTTGCACTCTAATTATTTACCTTATTTTCTATTAATAACAGCAACTTAATTGTAATGTGATAGGAAATTCAAAATTAGCAACAGAAAATATTTGATAACATACATAAAATATTGCAATAGACTCATATAATTAACATCGATTCAAAAACAAAACACAGGTCAAATCTCAAACTTACATGAACGGTAACCGAAGTGTAAATCCCAGGTTCGATTCCCGGTACTGTTCCGGCAATGAACATTTTCATTGTATATAATATGTAGTGTAAAATTATGCAACCATGTGTGTAATTATTTTCTTTATTTACATTTAAACTATATTTTTTAAATTATATTTGATGTATTTCAGACGCGTACACAACAATGGGAAGTAAAATGTCTCGATCGCCATCACCGCCGCACGAGGTGTGCGCTGCGCCGGCGTCACCAGACACGCAGGAGCTGCAAATCAACGCCATATTGCAAGGTGTGGTAGCGGAAAATACTTCTAACTCGCGAAAGAAGAGAAAACGAAAGGTAATCATTTTATTATTGATATTTCTAAAGTTGATTGATACGTGAACATGATGAATACATAAATGTTCCCTTTGTGTTTCCAGTCTACAATACATTATTATTTTGTATTTGATTTTTTATATCATTAGTTAATCAATTGATTATATTAAATACCCATATATAGTTTTACTCGTAATTTAAATAAATATTTACTTACAATTGTAAAACAACAAAGTATAAATAAGTAAAGCTAGATTTATTAATTGCTATGTAATTTAATTGTAACTATGTAGTTAGCCTTAGCAGCCTGGGACAGATGTATATTATTTTTTAGAATAAAATAATTCGGTTATTATGTACAATTTAAAAATATCTTTTAAGTTACCAGGCACTTACGTCCGCAGATAATATATTATGACTATAGTCTTATAGTAACCATTTAATTTGAAATCCCAATACATATTGTATTATATTAGTTGTAAATCCTATTCCAGGAGGAAGATATAGTCCACCTATCATCAGTTCTGATGCCGCCACAGCCTTCACGGAAGGAGCTTGCCGAGATAAAGAAACACAATCTCTCTGTTCGATCCGAAGTCTACCGCGCTGTGCGTCGACCGGGCAGAGGTATTTATCATATTAATAAAAAATATATTGATGTGCCTGATTCTCGCCTTAGTAAAGTTCATAAATCGTTTGTAGGTATGAGCATACATTTTAATAACAAAGTCCTATCACTTATAACCAAATTGATTTCCGACAAATTTAAAACGCGCGTAAAGGGTATTTTGGTTGAAAAGGCATACTATACCGTAAACGAATATTTAGAGGACAAAGATCCATTCAATGTGTCGACAATTGGCTCAGCATCGGGACAGTTCAATTCTTGAGTAGCCTTACAATGCTTTGTTATTTTAATTGTCAGTAGCACAATTTTGTATTAATTGTTTATTTTAAAAGAGCAGCTATCGAGTTTCTTGCCGGTTCATCTCGGTAGATGACCGCCTTCCGAACCGGTGGTAGTGTAAAAATTGACGATTCAAAAGTGTCTTTATAAAGACCTACTGGAATAAAGACATTTTGAGTTTATATATTTATATTATCTATAGTTACATATATAGGTAGATAATGTAACATTTGATAGATAAAATTTAAAACACCAAAATGCTTGTTTCAGATTTTACAAAGTTGTTTGAATACTTAAAACAATTGAAAGGCAGTGTTGATATAAAGAAAGAAGTGATTAGGGACATTATTAGTGAATCTTTAAGGTTTAAGCGGAAAGCGCTAGCGAAACTTCTAGAAGACTTCTTGATTGGCCTCGAGAAGAATGGAAGCAGTACATCACTCAACTTAAAGAGATTACCACACGCGAACAACCACAGCTAGTGTATAGTGCTCAAATTTATTGATATTTATGTACTTGACGAGAGTGTTAAAATAAAATGTAATAATGAAGCATGTTTGGTCATTTGAAGGGTTAAAAACGCCTGTTTAGGGCTGTGAATGAACTTTGCTCGTGGTCTTTTAGTGTACAAATTTTTGCGTTGGATCTTGCATATTCCCAAAGTACTGCCTTACCATGAGTTTGCCTTAAAACAATACTTGTTCTGCGCCTCCAGACTATGAAGTTTTAAACTTTTTCAAACTCATGTTACTTGGCCATGTACAATAAGAAATATGTGATGTGCTTAAAATATTTTTTATTGAATTATAAATGGATTTGAATATTTTTTTTTTTAAATGGCGTACTTGCGTTTACATTGTGATCGAATGCTCCGCCTGACTGATTTCGCCCGATCAAACCTTTTTATTACATGACATTACGCATTTATTTACCAAGAGTTGTGCCGTTTTTCTCTATCAGGGATTTGTATGAGCAATACCGTATTCGCACGATCTGTCCACGGACTTGTTAATTATTGCATAATTTCAAACGTTCATTGTTGCTAGTTAAAAATTTATAAAAGTTACCACACGTTGCAGAGTTTAACTTTGTCGTGTTTATAGTTAAATTTTCGTTTTTAGTTAACTGTATTGGTAAGGCGTTAAATTTGAGGCTGGTGACAATGCAGTAATGTGCGAGATATATATTATATGAGTACTGTAAATATTGTATATTACACTCGAATTGTATGTGACGCGTCAGTCATGCGGCCTTTAGAATGACAAGACCTCGACGAATCTGACATTTCATAGTATTTTGTATAAAGTATTGAACTAAATAAGTATCATTCCCAGTATTGAACATCAGATTCTGAACAGGTCATGTTACGCTAGTGGTCATTGTGTCAATTGTAAATTGTATATAATATTTTATAAATAAACCATGATCCTTTTTGGATCTTTTATAATGTCTTGTTATTTTACATCCTTCATTGAGGCTTCGTCGATCATTCATTATAAAAGGGAGCCATCGTGTTGGCAGGATAACCCAGGGGATTACTCCATTTCTCGATTTGCGTTTAACGTCATAAATTACGCTATAGCTAAAGCAGTTTTGTTAGCAGTTTTTGGCGCTGAAGTATAGCTTATGCGAGATCGTCGTGCTATGAATAGCTCGCTATTGTCAGGGCATAATATTTAGTAATTCCGGGCATAGGAATACGACTCGGGACTATGCAGCTTGGTTGCCTTCACCTTATTTAGGTCTGTTGATATATATGCATTTGTAAATGATTTTTTGTGGATAATAATAATTAAATAATTTGCATGCAATCAATATACTTCAACTTTAAAATTTCTTATAAAGCGATTTTCTATCTTAGTGGAATCACAATTGATACCAAATATTCATGCGACATTTTTAGTACGATGCACGGGTCCGACGCGTACTTGACCGCTATTTATCTGAAACCCACATCCGACCCTCTAAATGAATGCGTCATTGGCGTCACAAGCTACGAGTATTTAAACATAATATTTTTTCTAAAGCTACTATTACCCTACTTGTATTTAGGTCATGTATACAGTATTCTTGTTCATACTTTAAACTCGTGGATTACTTGGTAAAATGTTTCAAATTGCTTGTTCAATGATGTATACATCATTAGCAGTTATATATGCTCTAATTATTGTTTAAAACCATAAGAAATTGTAGCTAAAACTATATTTATGTTTATTAAGGGAGCGATCGACTTCTTATTATAGCTACAATAGACCAGTTTGGGTTTTAGTAGAGAAAAAATAAAATTATTTCATCCTTTTTTCTAATTAACATTATCGCTCAGCATGTATTGCTATGTCTGTATTTTCTAAACGCCTAAAGTAGGTTGTTTTGTACCGACAGCACAAGGAAAAGTCTTGTGTATAAATTATGTAGAAAATGAAGATTGCGGTCGATTGTGATCTTCCACCGAGTAGGGAAATTTCACGTCCGACTTGTTTTCTTAATAATATTTTTATATAGAAACTTTAAGTTGACTTTGCTTAATTAACAAAACCGAACCGTCTTTCCGAATAGTATTAAAATTCAAATAAAGATGGTTAACAATGATTACTTAACAACCTTGTAACACAAATCATTTTCCTTGGAAAGCGTAAGCAAGGTTTCTTTATAATTTAATTGATTAAAGTTTAATATCAATTATTAATGAGATTAAATTAATTTAATAAAAAAATACTATGTAAATGTACTAAAAGTCACTTAAATGTAGAGTGTTAAGTAATATTTCTCAAGTAAATAGACAATTTGGATTCATGACTATTACTGATGACTCAAGCCACTCAGGTAATTTCCTTCATTAAGTTTGCACAATTGCAGATATTAGAACCACAGATGCACGTAATAAATTTATTAAGCATGCATGCAATGTTACGTGCTTACAAAAAATTCTTGTTCTTGGCAACTTTTACAGGAATTTAATAATTAGAATGCTCTATGTTTTCATTAATTAAGGGTTTTGTATTTGTTAATACAAATCTAAAATTGTTTAAGACAATGTGGCATTTAAATTTAGACATTGTTTAATATGTGTTCCATACGACACATTTCAATTAGGAAGGAGTGTTACCGAATTAGTTCGAACCTGTCTGAAATAACAGACGAGAATTATAAATTTAAGCAGCACAAATGGATTTGTGATAAGACAATTAGATTTTTCGCAACAAGTGCCATGTGTAATAAAAATTACAATAGAGTATATGTACGAATATATAAGTATGTACACATGCGTATATGTTCATTGACCGTAACATTGGCATTATCAGTCTGTAGCAGCATACCTTCGTTAAAGTTGACTCAGTCATTTAACGAGTGGGTTTCTATGTTTCGACAGACTTGATCATGATCATTTTAAGGTTAAATTTAGGGCGTATTTTTTCTTTGTTTTTTGTCTGCCCTGCAATTTTTAATTATCATTTTAAACACAAATGTGGAAGCTTACATTTTTATGATCTTTACTTAAATTCTATTGTATAATTGCGGTTTTAAATACACACAATTTATATCAAAAGTGTAATAAATATATTATATTTGTATCTCACTTGTAAGCCCCCTGGCGTTGCAGGTGTACATGGGCTCGAAGTGACCCGCCTGCTCGTTTGCCTCCTGTTACATACAAAAAAAGTATTTCTTTACAATAATAGCCATTAACTCCTATAACATAACTATATTTTTAATATTTATGTACGATTTATTCGTTGACTTCAACAAAATCACTCCAATAACGATCACAATCAAACTTTGATTTCTGATTTAATTACGTTCATGAAAATATTTTCACTTCGAGTCAACATTTTATTCAATAAAATGAAAGAGATGTTGGTAATGGGTTTAAATTAATTTAAATTGCGAGATCCGAATTAAATAAGTAGCATTTCGCACGTATGTTATCATATAAGCCGAGTGTATTATTAAGAGGCATGTTTCAATAATTGAATTTGGAACAGGCTGACAACATATATAGGTGTTGGACTCGGAATTCAGTTTCTTTAAACATTGTTTAAAGACAGGTATGCGTCATAGCATCTTTATTTAAAAAAAAACTAATAAATAAACATAATGTACCGCAATAAATACCGATTAAAATTTATTTTGTGTAAAAAATTTAACAAATAAAATCAATCAATCGTGTTATAGCTGGCACTGACAAATGACAATGTAACTGTCAGTTTAATTTTAAATTTTACTAGTGTAAAATAGATTATCGATACGATTCAAGTCAACAGAATCTAAAAAAAAACATGTGTGTAATGTTTGACTCATAATTATTCTATTAAAAACCACACAAGGTTACTTAGTTCTGTGGTTTATCTTTAGTACCAATTTAATGTCTCCGTCTTCAAAGGTATTTCCTTATCAAGGGTTCGACCGTTATTTCACTAAAGGACAATATGGGTTAAGTAATCGCGTCTTATGTAAATTATTGCATCTGTATAATATTGTTATCTCCAACATAATGTTTGTTCAATAAAATAATAAGTTTATTTATTATTATTACGTTGCGTACTAGCTAACAATGTTTTTTTATGTGTTCAAAATTTTAACGAAAAACTGACCGATAACATTGTTGCTTTGATTAAAAATATTTTTGTAACTAGATTTTCTGTGCATCCAACCTCGCTTTTAAAAATATTTTGACGTTTATTTTAATATTATTCTTAACGTTATGTGTCCATTTCTACTTTTAATTCTTAAGATTTGTCTTCAAGCGTCCAGTAATGTTACTTTAATAAGCACATGTTCCGCCGCCCATAAACATACCATGCCATAGGGATTGTGATTGCGTTGCCGGCCTTTGAAGAATTTGTAAAGTCCCCTGACCCCAGGCTGTAGGCTTATATCTCTTAGTTGTACCCAAATATTTTATTTGCCGAAAAGGGTATTTTATCCAATCAACAGAGACGTTGTGACTACATTTTCTACCTTATTTTTCATAAAATATTGAGTGATGAATAAATGTGTCAATCTTAAAACCAGTTTCATTTGTATTCAGGTGTCTTACGACTATTGACGCTGTGTTGTCACTCAATAATACATAGGATAATCCTTAGTGACTTATATAATCAAATATTTAAGCAAATTAAATCTAGTTTCCGAAAGGTTATATTCGTTAATGGAATTGGTAATGGGTTTTAGGTTTGAAGAATCATCACAAACATACAAGGTAATTGTATTTTATTTACTTTTTGTATAAAAACACCAAACGAACTAATATTTAGCAAATGGGTTTAATAGTATCTATACTAATAATAAGACAGTAAAAATCGAAAAACTGTACATTAAATATTTTTCCAAAAAACTGAAAGGAGGCAACTAAAGAAGAGTCATAGAAACCAAAAAACCAATTTTTGGAATTCTTGTCTGTCTGTCTGTCTGTCTGTCTGTCTGTCTGTCTGTCTGTCTGTCTGTCTGGTACTTTATAACTTGAAAACTACTGAACGGATTTGAACGCGGTTTTCACAGTTGGATTATATATAATTAGGAGCGTTGTCAAAAGTTTATTTTGTCAAAATCGGTTAAGAGAAAAAGAAGTTATGGTCAATTGAAAATTTACTTCAACCACTGCTTCAAAATTTTTAAACACTTATATTGATTGATTAGTTATATATTGTTAAATATGTTCTAATATAAGTTAATCTTAATATTAAAACTTATGAGAGGTAACAAAAATAACAAATAACGCAGTGCGCGCGGGCGCGGTTGAAGTGTTGAACAATGTGCTCGATAGATGGCGTTGATAAAATTCGTAGATTTATTTTATTTTTTTATTTCTTAAACCTATGCAGCTTATCAAAAACAGTTTACACAATAAAAATAGATTAAAAATAAAGCCAAAATGAGGTTAAAATATAGAATCGGAAATATAATCTAAGATCAGGAAAAAGAATAACACAAAAAAACACGAACAGAACAAAAAAAAATATATATATATATATATATATATACACACAAGTGGAACTATGTGAAGTACGAGCATTTTAGTGTGTGTGTGTGTATCATTGTGTGCAATGGTGTTGCTGTGTGAGTGAGTGTGCGAGGTTGAGTCTTACTTTTTTTTAAAGAACTTCTACTTAGGCCAAATATATCCATCTCGGTATTAAGATGCTCCATTGTGTAATGACTACCATGCAGTTCAAACTTTATCGTTTTACCCTATGATTATTTTGAGTGAACACTACCTATACCAACAAGTAAAAGGAAACGAGTGTAAAGACGTTTATCGTTTGTCCGCTCCCATTTTTCCATCTACATCCTTAACGTTAATGAGGTTTACCTTTTATTATTTGGTCAAGCTAATAAGTAATAACCTCACAAGTACGTATTTCATACTCTTAGCTTCGTAAGAATTTTCTTTCAACTCTTAACCGCTGAGGAGTTTTACCTTCCGTCATCAGCTCATCCACATAAGAAGATGACTATCAGAATATAAAATTGTCAGAATAGTAATTGCCTGTACGTTAATTTGAAAGTTGCCCTCGATTTCTCTGAATCATCTGATCCTGTACAGCTACATCATGCCTGAGTAACACAGGCTATATATAATTCCAATTGTAACAAGATTTTAGCCCGTGAAAGAAAGCCCTGTCGAGATCATTAAAAAACGCTATATACTTAACCAAATTACACGTGGGCGAAGCCGCGGGCGGAAAGCTAGTTAAATAATAAAACAATATTTTATGGAATAATTTTATATTGTTAGTTATATTTTGTAATACGTTTCCATTTTAGTTTCTGATTAAAAACAGACAGACAGATAATAATGTAAAGTATTCGAGTTTATATCAAAAACTCTTTAAATTTAATTTAACCAAATCTTATTAATTGCGGTATTTTCAAATTAAAAGTTTTGCACCATGTAAATGTGTAATATTTTTGTGTCCAACAACTTTCACTCAATTGTTACCACAATTACTATTAACAACTTTTAAAATAACATTATATATCCAATAATATCTTTCGGAAATACCTCGTACCAAATAAATTGAATAGCGAACAAATTAAAGTATATAGTGGTACGTAAATAAAAAAAAAACATTTATCCGGGATCCGGCGGCATCCATTCTACAATTTATGTTTCGCTCGCGTGTCTAGTGAAAGCCTGCGATGAAAGTTTCATCGTATCTGCGAGTTGCAGGCGTAAAATAAAATTAGGACGATTTTAGGCTTTCGAAATACATATAGAAATTGAGGTGTACAGCCGCTATGTAAAAGTGTATCCAATTAATTTATTATTGCTTCACGGCTTTAAGAGTTGATATATAAAATCGTGACGACTAACTTTACGGTATATTTATTTTGTGGTAGCTCTATAAACAATTTATAGTACTAATTGATACTCGTGACTTAACCTGACTTTCAAAATACATATAGAATATGAGGCGCACAGCTGCTATTTAAAAGTGTATTCAATTTAATTAGGTATTATTGCTTCACGGCTTTAAGAGTTGATATATAAAATCGTGACGACTAACTTTACGGTATATTTATTTTGTGGTAGCTCTATAAACAATTTATAGTACTAATTGATACTCGTGACTTAACCTGACTTTCAAAATACATATAGAATATGAGGCGCACAGCTGCTATTTAAAAGTGTATTCAATTTAATTAGGTATTATTGCTTCACGGCTTTAAGAGTTGATATATAAAATCGTGACGACTAACTTTACGGTATATTTAGTTTGTGGTAGCTCTATAAACAATTTATAGTACTAATTGATACTCGTGACTTAACCTGACTTTCAAAATACATATAGAATATGAGGCGCACAGCTGCTATTTAAAAGTGTATTCAATGTAATTAGGTATTATTGCTTCACGGTTTTAAGAGTTGATATATAAAATCGTGACGACTAACTTTACGGTATATTTAGTTTGTGGTAGCTCTATAAACAATTTATAGTACTAATTGATACACGTGACTAAACGTGACTGACTTTCAAAATACATATATATAAAATCTGGCGCACAGCTGCTGTTTAAAAGTGTATTCAATTTAATTATAAGTGCTTCACGGCTTTAAGAGTTGATATATAAAATCGTGACGACTAACTTTACGGTATATTTATTTTGTGGTAGCTCTATAAACAATTTATAGTACTAATTGATACTCGTGACTTAACCTGACTTTCAAAATACATATAGAATATGAGGCGCACAGCTGCTATTTAAAAGTGTATTCAATTTAATTAGGTATTATTGCTTCACGGCTTTAAGAGTTGATATATAAAATCGTGACGACTAACTTTACGGTATATTTAGTTTGTGGTAGCTCTATAAACAATTTATAGTACTAATTGATACTCGTGACTTAACCTGACTTTCAAAATACATATAGAATATGAGGCGCACAGCTGCTATTTAAAAGTGTATTCAATTTAATTAGGTATTATTGCTTCACGGCTTTAAGAGTTGATATATAAAATCGTGACGACTAACTTTACGGTATATTTATTTTGTGGTAGCTCTATAAACAATTTATAGTACTAATTGATACTCGTGACTTAACCTGACTTTCAAAATACATATAGAATATGAGGCGCACAGCTGCTATTTAAAAGTGTATTCAATTTAATTAGGTATTATTGCTTCACGGCTTTAAGAGTTGATATATAAAATCGTGACGACTAACTTTACGGTATATTTATTTTGTGGTAGCTCTATAAACAATTTATAGTACTAATTGATACTCGTGACTTAACCTGACTTTCAAAATACATATAGAATATGAGGCGCACAGCTGCTATTTAAAAGTGTATTCAATTTAATTAGGTATTATTGCTTCACGGCTTTAAGAGTTGATATATAAAATCGTGACGACTAACTTTACGGTATATTTAGTTTGTGGTAGCTCTATAAACAATTTATAGTACTAATTGATACACGTGACTTAACGTGACTGACTTTCAAAATACATGTATATAAAATCTGGCGCACAGCTGCTGTTTAAAAGTGTATTCAATTTAATTATAAGTGCTTCACGGCTTTAAGAGTTGATATATAAAATCGTGACGACTAACTTTACGGTATATTTATTTTGTGGTAGCTCTATAAACAATTTATAGGACTAATTGATACTCGTGACTTAACCTGACTTTCAAAATACATATAGAATATGAGGCGCACAGCTGCTATTTAAAAGTGTATTCAATTTAATTAGGTATTATTGCTTCACGGCTTTAAGAGTTGATATATAAAATCGTGACGACTAACTTTACGGTATATTTAGTTTGTGGTAGCTCTATAAACAATTTATAGTACTAATTGATACTCGTGACTTAACCTGACTTTCAAAATACATATATATAAAATCTGGCGCACAGCTGCTGTTTAAAAGTGTATTCAATTTAATTATAAGTGCTTCACGGCTTTAAGAGTTGATATATAAAATCGTGACGACTAACTTTACGGTATATTTATTTTGTGGTAGCTCTATAAACAATTTATAGTACTAATTGATACTCGTGACTTAACCTGACTTTCAAAATACATATAGAATATGAGGCGCACAGCTGCTATTTAAAAGTGTATTCAATTTAATTAGGTATTATTGCTTCACGGCTTTAAGAGTTGATATATAAAATCGTGACGACTAACTTTACGGTATATTTAGTTTGTGGTAGCTCTATAAACAATTTATAGTACTAATTGATACTCGTGACTTAACCTGACTTTCAAAATACATATAGAATATGAGGCGCACAGCTGCTATTTAAAAGTGTATTCAATTTAATTAGGTATTATTGCTTCACGGCTTTAAGAGTTGATATATAAAATCGTGACGACTAACTTTACGGTATATTTATTTTGTGGTAGCTCTATAAACAATTTATAGTACTAATTGATACTCGTGACTTAACCTGACTTTCAAAATACATATAGAATATGAGGCGCACAGCTGCTATTTAAAAGTGTATTCAATTTAATTAGGTATTATTGCTTCACGGCTTTAAGAGTTGATATATAAAATCGTGACGACTAACTTTACGGTATATTTATTTTGTGGTAGCTCTATAAACAATTTATAGTACTAATTGATACTCGTGACTTAACCTGACTTTCAAAATACATATAGAATATGAGGCGCACAGCTGCTATTTAAAAGTGTATTCAATTTAATTAGGTATTATTGCTTCACGGCTTTAAGAGTTGATATATAAAATCGTGACGACTAACTTTACGGTATATTTAGTTTGTGGTAGCTCTATAAACAATTTATAGTACTAATTGATACACGTGACTTAACGTGACTGACTTTCAAAATACATGTATATAAAATCTGGCGCACAGCTGCTGTTTAAAAGTGTATTCAATTTAATTATAAGTGCTTCACGGCTTTAAGAGTTGATATATAAAATCGTGACGACTAACTTTACGGTATATTTATTTTGTGGTAGCTCTATAAACAATTTATAGGACTAATTGATACTCGTGACTTAACCTGACTTTCAAAATACATATAGAATATGAGGCGCACAGCTGCTATTTAAAAGTGTATTCAATTTAATTAGGTATTATTGCTTCACGGCTTTAAGAGTTGATATATAAAATCGTGACGACTAACTTTACGGTATATTTAGTTTGTGGTAGCTCTATAAACAATTTATAGTACTAATTGATACACGTGACTTAACGTGACTGACTTTCAAAATACATGTATATAAAATCTGGCGCACAGCTGCTGTTTAAAAGTGTATTCAATTTAATTATAAGTGCTTCACGGCTTTAAGAGTTGATATATAAAATCGTGACGACTAACTTTACGGTATATTTAGTTTGTGGTAGCTCTATAAACAATTTATAGTACTAATTGATACACGTGACTTAACGTGACTGACTTTCAAAATACATGTATATAAAATCTGGCGCACAGCTGCTGTTTGAAAGTGTATTCAATTTAATTATAAGTGCTTCACGGCTTTAAGAGTTGATATATAAAATCGTGACGACTAACTTTACGGTATATTTATTTTGTGGTAGCTCTATAAACAATTTATAGTACTAATTGATACTCGTGACTTAACCTGACTTTCAAAATACATATAGAATATGAGGCGCACAGCTGCTATTTAAAAGTGTATTCAATTTAATTAGGTATTATTGCTTCACGGCTTTAAGAGTTGATATATAAAATCGTGACGACTAACTTTACGGTATATTTAGTTTGTGGTAGCTCTATAAACAATTTATAGTACTAATTGATACACGTGACTTAACGTGACTGACTTTCAAAATACATGTATATAAAATCTGGCGCACAGCTGCTGTTTAAAAGTGTATTGAATTTAATTATAAGTGCTTCACGGCTTTAAGAGTTGATATATAAAATCCTGGCGACTAACTTTACGGTATGTTTAATCTGTGGTAGCATTATTAGATTAGATAAACGATTGATATTTAACGTGACTTTCAATATACATATAGAAATTGAAGTGCACACTATTTATAAATGTATTTATTCAATTTAATTATTATTAGTGCTTCACGGCGCATTAGAAGGTATACAAAATCTCGACGACTAACTTTACGGTATATTTAGTCTGTGATATCTTTATATGATTACATAAATGATTGATATTCCTAATTAAAACACGGTTTAACGTGAATGTAAAACGAATATTTAATTAATAGTTTTCAACACTATGTTGTATGTTGTGTAAAAAGTGTCCATGTGTAAAAAATAATTCATGACACAAATGCGAAACATAATGTTCAGCTTGATCGCTTTGTTTCAATACTGTATTAAATCATCGATTTTCTTATGAAAAAACATGTCAGACGCAGCATCATCCTACTTTTATCAGAGCTCTTTCGCTTGGTTGCGTCTTCTGAATGCCAAGAATTTATTGCGTTGTACAGCCTTCAGCGGAGCGGAGGAATTAGTCGACAATCAGCCCCGGGGGTAGCCCACAATGGACAATGCCACGAACACAACTATATTTTTGCGTTGACAGTTATAAAAATATCATAATGGAAGTGCTTGATGGGCTGGTAAATCAGATCTGCATAATGCTTGAGGCATTATTTAAATCAGTATAATACAATACTTATTCTTTTATGAATGTATTTTTTCCTTCAAAATTGTCCAACTCGAGTACTGTGTAATGATTTAACCTAACATTCTAGTTAGACACTAAATATATTCTTCATATTTTTTTTAAACGAAATATTTAACAGACCATTACCAATAATCATACTTATTTTGTGTGTCTGTTTTTCGTTCAAAAATCTTTACCCGATTTGAAAAATAACCATTTTTATCGTGATTCCAAATTTGAGTATAGTATTTTGAGTTACCGGTACTAATGTTATACTCCTATCGGTTTGAGTAATTGTAATATTACTTACACAGTGTGTAAAAGATAATTTGATATAAGATTAATGTTCAGTAGACCGTAACAGGTAAAATCCAACGCCCCAACTTGCAAGGGTTTACTGAACAACTCATAAAGTGTATTGTGCAATAAAATATGTTCTATTTGGATATTATATATTCTACTATTATTTTCTTAGTTCAGTTATAAGCAGCTCTTTTCTGTTGCAAAACTCTCAACGTTTAACGTTTTTATTTACGGCTTAAAGTTTAGAATAGATTTTCGTTGATAAATTATGTATACAATATCGTCTTGATGTCCCATAATTCTAGTGTCTGCCTGCATTTGTCTTGGCGTAGTCGGAGCCTAATTGGATTAGGTTTAAAGAAATATTATTCTCATTAAAAATGTTTATATAACTTTAACAAGAGAAACATTTAAAAAAAGGTATAAAATATATCAAGGTCATCATCCGCTATAACATAATAATAGATTGGATGTTCATATGTTTGCCTTTGTGTATAACCTGAATCGATACAAAATAAATTAGTCCTAATTATTTTCACTATAGTTTATCGGTCGTCGTGGAAAGCGAGATTTCCCGAACGTTTCCGTAGCAGATAAGCTCGTATTTCCTCAGTGGCACTAAGTCGTCTGGCGGCAAACTCTGAAAGGAAAACGAAAACAATTTCAAAGCGATCCGTCTTTGCAGCAGATCATTACGGCGATCTTCAACTTCAATGTTGTTTTTTAATATTTTTATTCTGTGTACCGTTATCGGCGAAAAGTAATTTGTAGAGAAACTCGCTTCGGTTTTAGTTTGATTGAAATTAATAAGCAATGTTTGATTCCTCTGACTTCTGAGCCATAAAGGGGTCGTACTTGATAATTTAAATTAATTAATTTGAGTGAAACGCTAAGTTTACTGTCGGCTTTGGAAAAGTCTGCGTGGAGTGATCTATAGATTAACCCTCGTAATTATAGTTTAATTTTTCTTTGAAACGTGAAGTTATATTATCTGTACGTTAACAATTTGGAAAATTACAAAGGCTACATACACATTTTACTTAAAAACAATAATAATGAATATTACACAATTTGATATGACATATTATATAAAACATGTATATGGGTCCTTTAAGAAAAAAGCGAACAGATTCCTAAAAGGCCGGCAACGCACTCACGAGCTCCCAGCCACGTGAGTGTCTATGGGCGATGACTTCACCTTTATGGTGGGCCTCCTGCTCGTTTGCCCTCTCTTCTATAAAAAATACTAAGTAATAATAATAAATAACAAAACACACACATCAATATATATTTTTTAATAAACTACTTCGTTTTAAAAGAAGGGGTTTTCCATACGCCTACTTTGTTTGTGTTGTTGTTGAGAACACCTTTTTAATACACTACCTTCAAAAAATAGGAAGTTACAGTCAATGGGAGGATTTAAGTGTATGTTGTCAAAATTAGTCTATGGTTTTTTTTGTGTGTTTTGTTTCGCTGTTTGTGAATCGGATTGGTACTGTTATTACTTCTTACAGCTTATTTGCATTCATTTATTTCTTTATCTATATTCTCTTTAGAGTTAACTAAATCTGTATACGAATGAACGAACATGAATTACAACGTAAAGGAAAAAAAAACTTGTAACTAGTAAGACAAAGTGCCTTACCTAACGTTTAGAAGAATAATAATCGATATGTTCTTAGAAATAAATATAAAAACCTGAAAATATAAAAGTTATTTTATCTATTAATCGTAGCGAAGTCAATTAGGCCGTGATTTTATATAATCAAAAAAGTCAGCAACACTGATTGAATTTTCCAAAGCTGACCTCGAGCAGGCGAAGTAGGCAATTAATTACGCGTAGCTGTTTTTGCATCGGCCGCGGAAGAAAATGCCCAAGATTTATTGTTTGCGCCACTTCACTTCAACGTCTAGGAGGCGAATTACTAATCTTTTCTTTAATTCTGCCTCTCCCTGTTTGCTCTGCGTAGCCGGATTAAAGAAATACTCATTTCAGTCTCGTTTACATTGCATCCGACCTAAAAGTCGCGATTATATAATGTCGCCAAGTTTGCTAATTGTTGTATAAACCCAGATTAATAATGGAATTATTGTTTCAAATTTATTGAGAAACAATGTTCATTACGGAGAGATTAACTCAAACTTTACCTGTCAATTTATGTCTAGGACGACTTCATAATTGAGACAATGTTTTAAAGAGTAGTTTAAGGTGAACGAAATATAATATGTTTATAAAAATATAATTTTTTAATATGACAAAAGGTTGCGAATTTGTCCTTCCATTTAGTATAATACCCTACGGACACATACCCAAATAAACTTGTACACAACTAAATTAGGTTGTTCCCGTAAGGGGTTCTTATGTGATTGAGATTGCCTATGTGCTACCACAGAGGATAAAAATAATATTCTAAAACTATGAAATTTGTTCATGTTATATTGACTTGTTTTGGTTATTGAATCATAAAGGTTATGAGTTTAGTGGTTGAACAAGCGATTTTCTTGCATATAGAAGTGGTGGAGGTTTGGCCTTCGCGTATTTAAGTAGATTGTATGATATTTTTTTCCTAAGCAATGATGTATAGTTGATTTATAAATTGACAATTATCGGTCATTGAAGGCTTGTTTGCGTATGTCAATAAAATCGATGAGGAATCATGCCGAGGTCGACATTGGAGCTCCACTGCATTATAATTTGTGTTATGATAACTTACGTATTTATATTTTAATCTATGGTTCAACGGGAATTCTTATAAAAGTTCTCAATTTAAAGAGATAAAATGTTTCACACTTAATTTTGTATTAATTAAAATACATGCACATTCTATCACACAGCAGATGCCAGACAAATTATCCTATTTCAAAGTTTAAACTTAATAGTTGTAAAGCTTTTCTTAACAAGCTTTTGTTTAGAAATCTTAGTTTGTTAATTAGTTAGAGGACAGCAGCGGGCACGTAACACAATATGTTGGAACTCGGGGAGTTGTTCCGCCATTTGGGCCCAGGTGGGGCGGTATATTTCAACGTATATTTACATAAAAGTTACTGCAACTCCAGAATATTAACGTCGTTTCATGTGAATGACTGTTTAGTGCGTTGTGGTGTAGAGGAAAGTTTTAATTTGGAATCCAATTCGGAACTCCGGGCGTAATAACTTATTATATGCAAACAGTTTGCAGGTGCAAAATTGCTTAGAATTCTAGTATAAAGTTTATGTTAAACTTACACGTTCGACTCTCGGACGATGTTTAGTTTTTGGGTACATACAATATGTAAATAGGTTGTTATAATTGTGTGACTTATTGTCGAAACATTTTATGGCCATTGCCCATTTTTATTTACTAATTACTCAAAGCTGACAGCTAAATATACAAGAAATCTTCCATTGAAAAGGAAATGTTCAAAAACCTCGAAGTTTAATACAATTTATCTTTGTTTTTCCCTACAAAAAACATTATTTATCACCGCGACCTGATGAAGGTGTCGTCTCAAAGTACATTAGTCATATCTTCTAGTTTATTATGTGATACTTTGAAATAGTATGATAGATGCGAAATGTAATTCCATTTATGGATATTTGCAATTTTAAATTAGTGAAAAGGCAGTGTAAGGCAAATGGTTAAAGTGACTCCAACATTCGACCCTGGATGCTCACTTGAGGGTTCTTTTTGAATATACTTGTTCTATTGCTTCTACAATAAAGATAAATATGATGAAAACGGCATGTCTAAAATCTTATCCTGCGTCAAGCAAACACGGCTGATCTAGGTGGATCATATCCAAAAGTAAAATGGTCAAGGAAACGGAAATCTGAAGCCTTATCCGAGATATAAGATTCTAGCGTCCCTTTAATTTTGAAGTTTATGCGTACTGCCTACGTAGGAAGTTATAACTTTATCTAGGTTTTTAGAGATCGAATATAGTTTTATAATTCAGCATGATACTAAAACTGTTGACCTTGACCTAAATGGTTTGATAGGACTGTGCGTGCGCTTTGTTGTCACTTAGGGTAAAGACACACTTGTAATTTCTCTGACCTAAAGGACTTGTCACCTGGCACAGAAAGCATAAAAGCATCTGTTATCTGTGGTCGAGTTGAAGAGGTTGCATTTTTGTTTTTCGACTGTACTATAAATTCATTATTTAAAAAAAACTAACTAGCCTCTAGTTTTATAGTTAAATGTATTAATGTGTATTTTAAGTAGTATTTGTATTAATTTCAAAATACTAAACCACAAAAACTTATAACGGTTCCCTTTATTTTCATGTAATAAATATCGATATACCATGTAGCTACCAACAAGTTTATCAATAAATGCGGAATATAAGTTATAATCCTGATAAACGTTGCTGACCCTTTACCCAAAATCATAAGATGAGACTGAAGAATTCACTAAACTTTGATATCGTTAATAAAATAAAAAGATTCATCATCGAAGCGAACAGTAGTAGCATAGTTTCTCTGCAATGCCAATAATAATTAATAGTCATTTTATTCTTCCTATGTGTAGAATAATAACTCATACAAACAAAGAGGGTAGGGAAATTGGAACATTTTACAACTAATAACCTATTTTGCCACAAGAGCCATATCTTCTTATTGTCTTAACGGCTTATTAAAACCGTGTTAGACCCCTCCTTTCTTAAGCCAAAGCAGACGCAGGCTTATAATATAAAAAAATATATCTAAAATGACTGACTAATCGCTTACATTTTATGGCATTCATCAGAGATCGACTTTGTAATTCCAAACGATTGACGAAGTGAAGTTGTCTATTAGGGAGCGTCTCAGAGCCGCGCGTCGAGTGAAGGCTAATGGTCTGTTAATAATGCCTGCCAGTCGCTCTGTTAGCGGCCTCACGCTACGACTTGAGCTAGGTGATTTGCTTACTGCTAAGAACTGTGCACTTAACCAGCTGCGTATCAGTGTAGAGAATATATATATACATCTATTTAGCAACAGTCTGTGGTATAATGTATACATTGGGCAAATGAGAAATAACGGTTATAAGTAAGGTATCGAATTTAGTATCACGTTATAAGAATTATAAATAAAAGTTTTGAGCTTTTGTTTATGAAATAATAACCACTGTGGTTAGTAATTATAGAATTTTTTTTTACAACTCAAAGGTTTTTTTATACAAAATCCTGTAAAAAACTAGGGACTAATATAAAAATGGAAGGTTTTTTTAATTATCAAGATATCCTAAAATATCCTTGTTTGTCAATGTAATCGATTTAAAGTATAAAAAGCGTAGCGAAACTGTATTGTCTTCACTTCATATTAATAATAAATCAATATAAACTTAAACTTCGCGGTCTTAGCAAAATTTTTAATTACGTAAGTTGAGAAGTTGAAAGTTTTATGGATAGTTCTCGTTCTTAAACGTTGTGAGCACGGTACAACCAATTAAGTTTAATGTAAGCTTATTTAGCTAAATGTAAAATAAAATATAAATTTACTTTGATAACTGAATGAAAATAAAACGAAATGACTGTAACGGATTCGAGACAGATTCTATATTAATATTGGAATGTTAGATGTTTGTGTTTTAAGTTGGTTCCTAAGTTTTTCCACCGATTTGAAAAAGCCGTAACGAGTCTTACAATTATATTTTATATACATGTCATGTTAGTTATTTCGCATTTTGGGTTAAACACATTTAATTGTGTGAAAACAGTGAAAATATCGACAGAAAACCAAACTCTGAAAGCGACGACTGTAGTAGGCACGTCGTTGCGTATATTAAACGGTAACGATACAATTTTTAAATAACACATAGATCTATGATTGATACAAGGGATTCAGTCCTTTGTATCAATACGTTTGTATTCCAGTGTAAAAAGGAAGAAAAAAAAATTCTTTTCACCTTTGAGTTCGCTATAAGTGGTTTATCTCCACGGAGCCTAAGCATAAATTATAATCGGCTTAATTAGTTCTAATTTCCTTTATGTTTTCAATAATATATAAATCCTATTGTATTCTTTCGTAGCATTTTAATTGTTCTTACCTTCCTTAAATAAAGCTGCTTATATTTTTTCATGCTTTTAAATAATTTGTCCATACCTAAACATTGTGTATTTTTTTATTTAATATAATCAAACAGTAATAGAACTTTTCGATCTTCTTGAAAGTAAGTTGGCTTTTGAGTGTATTCTACAGTGAAAGCAACTACTTCTTATTGAGACTTCTGCTATTAAATACTGTTATCATGTTATCATGTTAGTGGCTGAATATCTTTTCTGTGTATGTAATTTGTTAGTGTTTCCGTGGCGTGGCCTCTTTAATGTAGCTTGACTTTTTTACGCCCAGGGCATTGGTTTAATAGGATAAAACACACTTATATGTTCTGGTGTTGGTCTCATTCAAAAGAAAGCCTTACCTTGGCTGAAGCTCAAAAAGATACTATCGTAATATTTATTGCTATTATTCCTACAATTTGAATCACTCACAATAATTGTCAGGTTAAGATTAAAAATCGACAGGTAATTTAAGCTAAGTTTTCTGTGGGAATCCCAGACCGGTTTATTTTGTAACCCTCGTAGATATAAGAAAATTATGGTACGAAAGATGATCGCTGATACGCTGATGTGGAAAAAAAATAATATTATTTTAAGCTGATTGATACCAGACAACATAGCAAAAGAAGGAAAACTTTTCGTAATAGAAACGTGAGACTATTTAATGACTTGCAGTAACATATACAGATCCACTTATATTTTAGATTATATACATATACCTCCTTTCTAAATTCACCGACAAAATTCACTCACATGTACACAGGTGTTCATCTCCACCTTAGAAGCCTATCGGAAAATGGTCACACATCTCTCCCACTTACACTGATTAAATATGAACGTTCATGCCTTCCACAGGGATTAATTACTTCAGTACTTCACTATAATGTGACTCCTTTGAAAACCATAGGAAAGTGACTCGTTTCCCCCGCACTGAAGTTGTTAAGACCTTTTAGGGTCTAAATAGTATTTAAAAGAGAACAGTATAATTTTGAACTATTCATGTTTTAACTCAATGCGAGATTTATATTAATTTGCATAATTTGAAGAGCAACAATTAGAATTGAGATAACATGATTATTGACAATTATTTAAAATAAATCTTCTATTATATGCAATCACATTGTTTTGAATCATTAAAAATTCAATATACAAAATTTTTTTGGATTTTATAATTGAAATGATAATATTATTTATTTGACATAAAATCGTATCAGCGATCTATTGTACGTTAAGATTTGCACGAAGAGCCCAATTTGTTGAGAGATAAATCAAATACATCACAGTTTAAGGATAAAAATATAATTATTCGTCTTACCATGGTCGTTTAGTAGAATCATCTCCCCTCGTAGTTTTATTGGTTAAAAAACTCGATCGCCTTTAACAAATTGTTAGGGTTCGTATTATTTCGTGAACAGATTTATCGAAGCCTTTTGTTGGGTTTAATCATAAATCTTACTTAACCGGTTATTAGGATGTCTTCGATTGATTTATAAAAAGTTTAACTTTATTAATAGCAATTCAAATATCGGTAATTATATAATATCATTAAACGCTTCAATGTTTAATAATCCGGCTTATAAATGTTCAGAATTATATGAATGCGACTTTAAACTGATATTTATGAGTGGTGATAATGACAGTACAATATGATAACTGATATGTTTATGAATTAACCAATGAATTAACACTTTTGATTTAATAAATCTTAATAATTGATATAAGTTTGAAATTGCAATTTTATTGTGTTAATGCTTTGTTTTTGAGTGAATCTTTATTCC
This sequence comes from Leptophobia aripa, assembly GCA_951799465.1. Lineage (NCBI taxonomy): Eukaryota > Metazoa > Arthropoda > Insecta > Lepidoptera > Pieridae > Leptophobia > Leptophobia aripa. The sequence goes on from OX637260.1 coordinate 3,875,237, forward strand.
CATGGTTCTATAAAGTTCTTTATTTAAAAAACGGTTATCAAGTTTCGATTGTTTTTATTACTTAGCTTCGACAAGAAAGATGGTTACTTTGAAAATTTGATTTCTGAATACGTGAACCACTGCCACGTGCAGTATCAATATTGCTTTTGGAGAGAGGGCTCCTAATGAACACAACGTGCAATTTTGGTTCTAACACTATTGTGTTGGGAACTTCGATTTGAAAAACGAGCTTCGTGGAAGACCATCCACACAGGTTAATAACAATGTATTGGAAGAGATGATGGAAGCCGATCCGATTGATTTGATGCATTTGTGTATAAAAAAATATGAATGATGGCCTCATGGTTGGACTGATATACAGAAAGAAACCTTGATGAATCTGTACAGAAACGACAGAAATTGGTAAACAAAAAATAACCGTAAACGAAACAAAATTGTCTTAAAGCAAAGCTTTCTAGTAAAAAGGTAATGGTAACTTTTAGGTGGTCTAAGCATGGCTTTACTATAGCTTTGTCCGATCTCGAAGGGCAGATGTCTACTGTGCTGATTTCCGAACAATGCTAGCAAAACTAGCAGTGAAACAGCCCCAACTCATGAGTCTATCTTCACCATTATTGCTCAGTGATAAAGTCATACGAGAAACCATTTTAACTCTACAGGAACTGCAATTAGAACCTATTGGCCACCCTCATTATTCGCCAGACCTCGTGCCAAAGGACTTTTTTCGTGAATTGAATAATTTTTTATGTGATAAAATGTTTTCTTCACGTTTTTATAATGAATCTAGACCACCACCTTCTATCAAGACAAAGGCATCAATTAATTACTACTTACATTTTTCAGTAATTCGGCAGTTTTATATTTTACGCTATACCACTTTTTGATTATTATTTACTTAATTTTTTTATTAAAATTTTATATTGACCCATTATAGTGAGGCAATCGGCACTGTCAGAATATGTGACCTACTGATTCTACTATCATTTAATGACACGCTTAAGCTAATAATATTTATAATATATATTCTTGGTTAACTATTAACCGGTAATAAGTATCAAGATATGTTCACTACATCTAATTAATCACATGAATATATCGTATAAATTAATGAATACAATAATATGTCACTAAGATATTCTCAACTTAACCAAAGTTTTATTTATAGCACAATTAATCAATAATAATAGTAAAGCTATACTTAGTCTTGCCATAAATATTGTTATAAAGAAAAGCACGATTTTTTTTTTATACGTAACATTTATTCCTTTCATAGTGAGTTAGTTTAATACATCAATATATAACTATTAAAAATATACAATGTTTATTCGAAGTGGTCTCCATTGGCTGCAATACAGTCTTTTAAACGTTGAGGCCAGTTATCAATAGCAGCACGAACTCTTTCTAGAGGAAAATTCTTCACTGCCAACCGAATGGATCGTTTTAGGGACTCCAAATTATAATGGCGTTTAGAGCAAGCCTTACTCTCTAAAACTGACCATAAATCATAATCCAATGGATTTAGGTCAGGACTTGACGACGGCCAGTTTTCAGTGCTGATAAAGTCCGGAACGTTAGTTTTCAACCAAGATTGGGTGGATCGAGCTCTATGACCCGGTGCCGAGTCTTGTTGAAAGCACCATTCTTTGTTATTGAACATGGTGTTAGTTAAAGGCTTAACTACCGTCTCAAGAATGGTATTTTGATAAACTTGTGCCGACGTTTTAATACCTTTTTCGCAAAAATATGGCTCAGTCACCCCTTCATAGCTAACACCCCACCAAACCATCACTGAAGTGGGATAATGCCCACGTTGTACTCTGTTTACTAATTGCGAAGCTTCTTTAGAGCTTCCAGCATAAATACGGTCATTTTGTTTATTAAAATACTGCTCAATTGTAAAAATTTTCTCATCCGTAAACAAAATTTTTTTGTGACCTCCCTTTGCGTACCGCTTAAGTAGTTGTTTGGATTTTACCACCCTATTCTTCTTTAAATTATCAGTTAAGAAGTGACCAGTACGTCTCTTATAGGCTGCAAGTCCTAAGTCATCTTTTAATATACGCGACATGGTTCTAGGAGCTATCTTCATCTCCCGAGATAAAATCTTTTGCTTACGGACAGGATTTCTTCGAATTCTTTCCCTAACTGCTTTAATCACCTTTTTCACACGAACGGTACGTGGACGGCCAGATCTTTTTCTGTCACAAACAGAGGAGGTATCATTGTACCTATCAATAGCCCGGTAAACAAACATTTGACTAATACCAAGCGGGTGGAGGGTTTTAAAAATTGCACTTTTCTCCATACCTACTTTATGTAAGGCAATCACAGCGATTCGGTTCTCTTTATCACCCCACTCCATTTTAATATAACAAAATATTTAACAATATAATGGCGCGAAAATAAGAAAACACATCAAGCAATCATATAAAAATGACAGATTCCAAATTCAAACGTAATATTTTCTTTTTTTGAATAGTAACAGTATTTATGGCCAGACTAAGTATAATATGTGTTTAGTTCCGTAGTTCTGTGTGTCAGTTAGCAATTTAGCTAAGGACACATCGAGCCTATTCCATTGTTCTTTCCACCTCTCTACTCCAACGACATATCAATTATATATATAAAAAATCCTATATAAATATCAATTCTATTTATATTTAATTATCGAATAATAATTCTCGCGGACCGAATATAATTACCGTCTGTTGTTGCAAAACATAAATAATACTTTTACTTTACTTTTCAAATAGCTGCCGTTAATTACTAAAATAAGAGGAACGTCGAGATAAAATTCAGGAATACCCGAGGACCGAAGAATGAATATCTGTCCTGCTGAGAGCACTCTGGTATAATAAATTTACTCTTAATTTATCTTTTTGTGGATTGCTTTGGTTGTAAAAGGCCGTGAGAAACTCTAGCCTACCTCTCTTTCATTGCTTTCCGGACTATTGTAACTCATTGTTGAAGATAACCTTGTCTAGATTCTTTATAACTTATTTGCGTCAGAAAAAAGGCCGCAATGAGGTCGTAGTCACCTTACGTAGATGACTTATCAGTTAGGAGATTAAATGACTAGCGATATTTAATCTATTTACCTAATAAGAAAAAAATATATATTAATTATTAATATTTTCTTGACAGTTACATCCGAATGAATAAGATTCATAAAATATTTATTTAGCTATGAAGCCGATTCAAATCTCTTTTGTTGGACCATATGTTTCAGAAAATCCGGATTATTTTAATAAGCGCTCAAGCTTATTGTTGCATTAAGCAGGCGCGAAGTAGTTTGTAGGTAACAGTGTCTCAAAATCCGGTTGATTCATAGCCTCGCGTACAAGTATCGCACTATAGCGATGACGTGCTGCCAAGTGCCATGCATTACTGCTCTGCCACACAGACTAAACTTTTTTAGTTTATTTTGATGGTTTGTGTACGTCTTATGTTAAAATTTTAGTATAAATATGTAGTTGTAAAGTCCTCGGAAGCGGCCGGTGCACAAAACTGTTTTATAAAATGCGCAAAAATGTAATGCAATCGTATACAAATAAAAATATTGTAACCGAACGATTACTTTAAAATTATTTTTAAGCGGTTGCATACTATCATTATTTCTCTAGAGCAAAGATTAGAATTTTTCCGAAGTGTATTTGGTTTCGTTATGGGCGGTATTCGCTATTAAACATTTTATACCCTTACAACCTGTTACAATACGAGCTTCGGGCAAACATTTGGCCTGATTTATGTCTTGCACTATACAGTTGTTATGTATAAATCGCAAACAGTTTTTGAATTTCAAAAACGAAAGATGCACAATTTTCCCAATTTATTTATATTAAGAATGAGATGTAAGAACAAGTAGGATGTAATGCTAAAGAGTGTTGCATATAATAAAGAGAGAATAGAAAAGTATACATAATTTTGCATTAAAATATGCGCTTCTAAGAATTATTGTCGTCACTAAAACAAAACTTTAATGTCTCGAGGGCGCGCAGTGAACCCATGTAAACTTACTTAGTTTTAGTTACGTTCAAAAGTGGTTCTTAGTGAGACTTTAATTATGATCGCAACGGAACTCGATATGTTGAGTTTCGTTAATAATGTAATCAACGTTCACTTTGGTAAGATGTAATGTAATGAAATATGTTTCAAATTTACTTAAAAAGAATGCCATTTTTACGGTAATTGTGATTATCTTACGAACGGGTATGAACCGTATGTTTTGCACATTTAATATTGATAGCAGTGTTTTATGGGCGACTCTCAATGATGTCGTGCGTTCGATGCCAGCGCATCAAAAGATTTTTATTCATGTACACTTGATTTACGGTGAAGAATTGTTAGGGATCAAGCATGTCTTAGACCTAAAGTCGAGGACTTATAGGATTATACAAAGAAGGCCTACTTGTCTTTTACATAATATACGACGAATTATTATTTTGTGATATTCATTTGAAATACTGTGTAATTCATGCTCTGTAATATATTCCTTCTGTTTTTCGTGTTTTACCTTCAAAACTGTTTGTATTTGGTTTGTTGGTGCACATGAACCTGAACGAACCATATAAATAAAGAAAAGTAAAATAAAACAAGAAATATGGGGCTTTTGCTACCGGAATATTTAATTCCGCGACGAGGTTCGACAATAAAAATATAAAAATTAAGCACAATAATTACTAAATCATAAAATAATCAGTGTTTGATTATTTAACACAAAAATTTATACTGGATAATCGAAGAGATATTGAACTACAAATAAAGACGTTCGGCAGAAACTAATGGTGCGTTAATAATTCCGCCAAGTCTCTATTCATTCGGAGTCCTGAAAGATTTATCGCTACAGGATTCTGGCAAGATGCCTTCTGGCAAGGCTTGATTATGTGTTTTTTTTATATAACATTGAATAAAATTATTTGTTTTTCGTTTAATTAGAAAATTAGCGCCCTAACATTCACAGTGCTTGTATAGAAATTTTATTGTATCATTCTTTTCAGAGCATATTTCGCGACCATAGTAATTTGCGTAAAAATTAAACTTAAACAAACTTGGCAAAGATATCATTAGATATCTATTAAACTCAATAAAACAAATAATACTATTAAAAACGAATGATTAAATCAATGATTACATGTAATTGCTTGTGTCATAATATTCCTCCTGCGCATAGATTCAATATAGATATAATATTTAAAACATTTTAGATTTTAAAATGTTTTAAATTATTAAACAAATTAAAGGCATTTTAAATCTTCCTTATCTTAGATATTATTTCAGAAATATCAATTTGAATTTAGAGTACAAATATCAGATTATAGAATTCATAATTAATTATTTAGTTAAGCGTTTTAACAGTAGTTGTAATATTATCTATATATAGTAAATTCACTAATAATTACTTTTATTTCCCATTGCATCATTACATTATGTTTAATTATCTATTGTCAGGATTATATGTGACTGCCATATTAACCAAAACACAGTAGTAATTATCATTACAATTGCATTTAATAAAGTTATTTGGTTAACAATAATTTTATAAAAGTATCATCAAGGAATAACACTTAGATCTATGTTGTTCGCCATAGAGTTCGCCGGGAGAGCCGCTTACCGGACATGACAGAACTATGGAACGGTATTCAAAAATGCCTCTAATAAATTCATTAAGTCATCATCATTCACTTAGAGGTTTTAATTTATTTATTTCTAAAAAGAAGTTTTAACCAATTCATGTATAATCATATAAGATATAATTATACATTTTAAAACACCGTCATTCTATATGAAACATATTAATATATTGATATGTGCCGTAGCGTTTTTATTAATGTTTATAGAAGTTTTTAAAATCTTATAAGACCCTTTAATTATAATAAGGCGCGTATCAAAAGTGTTCCCTTCCTGTGTTCCCTTTACAAATTTGTCAATTTATGTGTACGCTGTGATCAATAGAGTTAATTGTCTTAACTGTCTATTGATAGATTGTCTTTGAAACTATTATTACGCTGTGGTGTTTCTTTACGGCGTTTTATTTTTATAAGGCTCAACTTTTAATAATATAAATCTATTGTATAGATATGGCTTGTTGGTAATTGTTCACCTGTATACAAACTTGGGATATAAAATTGAGTCGCGGTAAACTTGGTATAGGAAGAATGCCACCGCAACATAAAATTTTATAACAACTTTGGACGGCGTGGCATTATAGGTTTTTGATATCTTCCCTCGTAATAGATTTGCTTATTGAAATTTGTTTGCAAGAATATTACACAGCAACAAAGAAACATACTTGTTTTATATAAAAACCATGCCTTAGCTTAGCGTGTTTTCTAAACAGAAGTATAATTATATATCATTTTATAGACAATTGTAATATAAATTATTTTTAATAAACGAAACAACACAAATAATATTCTATTTTCAACGCTTTAACTAAAGTGCTGTTTTTTTAGTGCATTGCTGCACTTTAACGGAAAGATTTATTAGTATTTGTAATGTTTTGTGTGAAGTTATGAAAGTTAAATATTGTGTCAAACAGACATTTGTAAATGGTCTTTAAAAGATAATTACCAAATCTATTAATAATAAAAATATTTTTAATTTATTTTAAATCTTAGTTTTAAAACGTCAAGTTTATAAAAGGCTGTATATGAAAAACATAACACACTCACTCACCTGTTGTATAGTAACTCTACTGGACTACTTAGAAGTAAACCATTTATATTTAGTATTCATAGCAACCTCGACTACTGTGAAGAGTTGTCGCGCATTTGTTTTTATACATATAACATGTCCATTATACAAATTATCAAAACAACTAAGTACTGAAGTCCATAAATCAAGTATAACTCAGATTTATGTCGACCATAAAAGAATTTCCGCGGCGGAATGTGTTATGTACTCACAATTTCATTTAAAACTTTGTTGGGTTATACAGAATCTACATATTTGTGCATTTAAGCCCGGGACCTCTCGGGGCTGGCCTGAGTGATTGAATTATTAACTGACTGGCACAAGCCTCAGTACTTTGTCCATTCGAGACGTGATTCGAGTATGAACGACGAATTTGCGAATTAATTATTATTAGTATAAATCCATTCTTGATCCGATTAGTCTTCAGTGAGAATTTTGATTTTGTCACCGCCAAATTATAAGAGATATTTGTTGGTGGAAAACTTGGGTAGAAAATTAGAACAAGTGAAATGTATGGAAACCAAGTGAATTTTTATATAGTTTGTATACAATATTACATTATAACTTTCCGCATTATGGTACATAGTATTTTGCCAATGAGGTTCTATATATTTTATGTTCGTTGATGAAACATGACTCATTATATATAATGCGAAGCTGTCCTCTTCCTTATAGGACAAGTCCCTATTAGTCCAAATCTGTAATCAGTTTATGTCTTATATAATTTTTTTCGCATCGTCACGTGTACACAATAGCAAAGGAATTGATTTCTGTTTATTATCATATGTAAGGTCTGTCAGATTACAAACCGTCAACTCTCGTAGCACTCAAATTCGTATATATAGTTTCTACCTCTTTACGTAACAGTGCAAAAACATTATACATAACTACATATATATATATATATATATATATATATATATATGATAAGGGTATATGACAAACGAATAGACCGTTTTTGTAGCCTGTTAAAAGTTAGAAATAATATTTTACTTTACAAGTTCATACCTTATGTATTTCTAAGGTAGAAAAGAAATACTCATTTTAGTAGTATAAAGGTTTTTTTACTATGTGTTATTAACCTACCATTTGAATTATGTTTATAAAACGGATTCATGAAATAGTTAATTTACCTTACACATAATTAAAGTTTGTATAAGTAATAAATATAGGTGCAAATATAATTGTTGTCATTATTTATTTGTTTCATTATAATTAGTAACTATAATATGAATAATAATTTGTGTATTCAAATCTTAGAAGTAATATGATGAAAGGCTGTTCATGCGAGGCCAATTTCTTGTGGAACATACGGTACTGGAGTTGATGCCAAATTCTATACTCTAGCCAATATGCAACTTAAGTTTTATCGGTCTATGCTAATATTTTAGTTCAAATATCTTCTGAGACAAATTTTATGTTTATTTATTGAAATTCCAACAGCTGGTTCTTATCAAGTTCTGATATTAATTACGTTTATTATATACATAATTTGAGAAACGTAAAATAATTATTTTTCCAACACGTTTGAAAGTTACAAGTTTGATGTACTGTAAACCCCTACCATAAAAACAAAATTAAAGACAATGTAAATTATAACTATCTATTTTACATATGATAAATCAACAAAAAAATCTTTGTATATATACATAAATAAAACAAAACAAACGAGCTCAGTTTACCGGCTCTAAAATATCTGGTTTGGATACCGGAATTTAGAGGCGAGAAGCACGACGGAGGTTCACAAATAACAAAGCGATATGAAACTTTGCACTAACTCAAATTTCGATTGAGTGAACTGGCAGCAGCCGCATAAGTTTCATTTAATTTACTTGATATTTATTAATCAAATGCATAAAACAATTCAACTTACTGTTATACTATATTTAAAAACGAGGATTCATTTTTATAAACCATACTAAACTTATTTCAAACCCAATAGCCCACTCTTGGATTTTCATTTATCGCAAAAAATCTTTTAAAAATACGCTTACAATAAAAATAGGTTTACAATCTGTGTTTATAGCGCTATTGTTCGATATTTTCGTTTTTCTGAATAATGAACAGAATAATGCAGAGGGTAATATTTTACACTAAATAGGGAGGTGGTAAGATCACACAATGTAGACTAGGACTAATATATCATACGCGCTATAAAGGCTGCAAAGCGGACAAGAGGACGGTGGCGCGGTCTCCTTAAAAGTAATTCAACAAGAACATTATTTTTCGTCGCTATTTTTCATAATACATGTAACTTATTACGGCATGAATACGGTTTATGACTTGAGAATAAAAGCTTTTGCAAAGTAAACCGAATAAAGTCTACATCAGTGATATAAAATACATTATCGAATTGACTTCAACGTTTTATTTCATTCGGTAACGTCCACTAAATAATTTTCGATACAGGAAGAAGATTTTATCGACCACATCGGATCGACTATTTTAAAATGTACTCCTAAAACTTAGGTTTTGGCAATATTCGTTCGATTATATATTATAGATGTAATAATATTTTACTTGAAGCGAGCTAAGACAAGTAATAATTAAATTACGTTAAGACATTTCTTACCACGCCCCACCACGTTATGGAACCAGCTGCCCGCCATGGTATTTACGAACCATTACGAGTCACGGTCCATTAAGACAAATGTGTACCACTACCTAAAAGGCCGGCAACGCGCTCCCAGCCACGTGAATATCTATGGGCAGCGACTTCACCTTTATGTTGGGCCTCCTGCTTGTTTTTCTATAAAAAAAATATATTGGGTTAAAAAAAATTGTCCATTCACACGTGTTTCTGTGGTACATTTCTGGGCATGAACAAAAACAACTGAAAATAAACTGAGAACAATGTCATTCTCGGGTGGATTACTATGTCGCGTTATTCGGGCCTGCGGCCGTGCCTCGCGCGCAAACTATATTTTTACCCTTTGAAATATTTAAATTCGTAAGTAATTTTGTTACTTGGTGAATCTGGGACGAGCTAATTGAGTCAATTAAGCTTTTGAAAATTTGCGACACGTGAAACGTTTTTTTGTCACTCACGTCGCCTGAGTGCACAGTTGCGTGAAGCCGGCCTTAGTATTTAAATCTGTCAGATGCAGACAACATATAAATTACATACGTGCTTATCCTTTTTTTTTAATGAAAAAAGTATTCGTGTTCTGTGGATTAGGGTATTTCAAGTATATTCTTAAGGCAAGTCTATATGTTTTCGCTGAGTAGTAAAGGAACTAGTACTCATCTTTATAATTGTAAAGCGTCTTATTATTCAGCAAATTTCTAGCATTTTAGTTCTCTATTAAATGCTTCTACTTAAGATTCTTATATAATCTGTCCATGTGTTTGAATATATCATATGATATATTTGTTAATAAAATATATTATTATAATATTATTTATGTATAAAAGTAGTGTCTATGGGGGTGTATATATAACCTTTTTTTTATAACAACAGTTTCGTTCATTAAATTACGTAAGGTAATTCTGATTCGGTAAGTTTTAAGGTAAACTTGTTAAAACAAATCAATTCGGAAAATTCTATTCTTTTGTATACGTGCAAACGAAACTCATTTTTTTACCTTAACAATTATTTATATTGCTATATCAAATAGGGTATTTATGAATGTTATATCAGTAGAATAGATGGGTTGTTGGGGCCCGTATTTGCGAGTGTAAATTGAAACATGTCGAGAGTTAATTGCGTCCAGGCCCACCCAGAACACACCCCACTACCCTCCAAGGATAATCCCAGCTCAACAGCCTTCCCGGTTAGACGAATAGTATAGATTAACTATAATTAGAGTTATAAGCGAGAAATGTAGCCATTAAGAATAGAATAGGATCCCAATGTGAAAAGTCGAAGGGCAATAATGAATTTCAAAATGATCGTAGATTTATGGATCGTAGATGATGTTTTGTATAATAAAAGATAAACGACTTTAAGTAATTGCCTACTTACTTACAACAAAGTAAGCGTCTCTAACAACTGATGAATTGTCAGGACTAATACTTGCAGCTGAATTACATCACCGGACGTCAAGGCAGAATACGAAATTCCATCCGTACCACCTTAACGTCTGGCGCTCCGCAACTGTGCGGTTTTTAAGGCAGTTTCTGCCGCGCACCACTCTTTGTGGAACCAACTGCCAGCGCAGGTATTCCCGAACCGCTAGGACTTGGGCACCTTCATAAAAAGAGCGTTCCTCTTCCTTAAAGGCTGGCAACTCACTTGTAAGCCTCCTAGCGTTGGCGTTGCCACCCATGGACACCCATGGGCGGCGGTTAGCACATCACTCGAAGTGATCCGCCTGATCGTTTGCTTCCTCTTACACAAAAAAAAACAAGGCTAGCCCCCAAAGAGAATGGTTATAGCCCTTTGATAAAATAAATTTAAAGGAGGTCTAGGCATGCTGAACTGCGAACATGCAGTATAATCGGCTTTATCATCATCATAAATTTGTTACTGTAATCTAATTTTTATAACATCTTTATATAAATAAATGAATACGCATGTATAGTATATAGTATTTTCACATGATAGTAAGAGTCAGTTAGGTTCAATAAAAAAATCAATTGTTAATTTGTATTAAAGGCATCAGAAGTGTTATGTTCAATAATTATAACCAATACACATATTGAATATTCGTACGAAATAAAAAATTAATATTGCAATCAACAAACAGGACATATTTGTAGGGGTTAGAAGATTATAGCGTCCTGCTGTGAAGTAAATTATCTGTGACTATGGTAAATTTAGGAGTCTATCAAACCATAAATATAGTTTTTGTTAATGGAAAATTGAAATAGAGAATATCACCCTCAGCAAACTAAACCAACAGCGCCAACATAACACCTTTATTGCATAACGGTTACGTGAACAATCGTAATATCGAGCATCAAATTAACGGCTCGTTATGAGGTATTCGCTAGTATTGTTTCGACACTTGTGTTCTCACTCGCATCGATGACCTTTGACTCAGCTGTGAGCTTGTTACCGATATTCCATTACCACAGAGGTAGGTAATTTCATTGTCCCCTTTAATTAATTTATCACGCGAAACGTATGAGCGCTGAGGATAGCTTGTCACGAATAATATCCCGAGCGCTGGAACGTTGAATAATGTCGTTATGAGTGATTTTAGTTTTGTTTCTCTGTTCAGTTTCAGAATTCCGAATGTCGTACTGAATTAAGCTTATTGATGTATGTGCTTAATTTTCCTTAATACTAAGCTGAGCTGTTTATAACACATGCCGTTGTGCCGAAGAGTCTGCTGTAACCTTATTTTGAGTCATTTTAATTAGCTAACAGTAACTAATGTGCGTTCAGAACTTATACATTGAACTTTTAACAAAAAAAAAAAATTATACTATTTATAATAAAAACGTATATTTTTTTACTTTAAAAAACTGACATCGCTGTCGCACTTTTATTTACTCCTGAAAGGCGAGAAAAATATAATTTAAATTATCTATTATCAAATGAAACATAACACGGTAATTTCTCCTTTTCTTGTTTATGTTAATTTGTCGACATTTTAAAATAACATAATTACTTCTAAGCGGAATTTTACTGACTACAAATTATGTTTGCAGTCAAGTATGTATAAAATGAAGGAAGCTCGTACATACTTGCGTGAGCTTTAAATCTTTTTATCAGGTCCTATCGCGACGCCGATATAAAGAAACCAACTATCTATCAAATTTCATCTCTATTCGTGAAGAAATTTTCAAAATCTGTGACCTTTCGCTTTATGTACAGATTGGCTTATCTATCATGACAAACAGATACAACGCCGCAAACATAAATTCGACAAACGCCATCAATTAGGTACAGATAATTACACATTCCATTTCGCCGGTTAATCCCGGTGTAATCGCGTGGCGGGTGATAAGGGTCGTCTTACCGCTAAATGTGTGAGTTGTGACATTCTTTCTGCAATGAAAGCCGAAATATTCCAATTATTTTTCAATAAAAAAAGTTTAAAAAAAAACTGACACATTATTAAAATTGAGAAAAAAGTTTTGTAAATTTATAACTAATTATAAAGAGCAAGGAAAACACGACCTCTAACTACCTATTTACGCCTACGCCTACTTTATTTGATTAGTGCTGTAGAACAGTAAAATTATATAATTCATAATTACTGACTGTGTGACATTCAGAACCTACGACTTCAAATAATGATCAAGTTCCGTGGAGACATGTCCTAAATTAGGCACTTTAACTATCTCGAGTTAAACCAAGGTTCAAAGGTATTATTAATACGTAATAGTATAGGCAACAGTTTTAACTGAAGTCACTTCAAATTATGGAATATAAGCTTAAAAGGCGTTGAAACAAAAGAGACAACAAATAATATCATAGACAATTTAAATTTGAAATAATTACAAGCCAATAAAGTTCTACAAATTAAATGAAAACCTTTGTTTTTTTTATTGATAGTTTTGTTTGCCGTTTCCTCGGATTCTGCTTCTTGTCATTATTAAATTATTCGGGTCTGATTTATAAAACATATTTATTTATATGTATATAACTTACATCGTATCAAAGTTTTAAAAGGAAAGAAGTAACAAGTCGAAAGAACAATATAGAAAGACGAATGAGAATAAGGGAATCAGTCTTCACCTTAACGTAACTGAATATTTTTTGTAGCAAAATTGAATAAATGTACATAATTTATGTTGATACTGTAGGTAAGAAGATTTTCGAAATTCGTACGTAGAAACATTTATATTACCAAAACAGATGTATTTTATTTTGCGTGTTAGTTTCGAAACATCGAGAAATAGCTAGCACATGAAAAAAAAGTGCGTCGTTCCTTAAGGGCCGGCAGCGCATTCGTCAAAAAGCAGGGTATTTAAGGGCGGCGGATTATCTCTCCTATGTTAAAAATATAGGTTTTATATTCTAGTTATTGCTATATTAATTTTTGTGATGAAGTAAATTCGAATTACCTTGTTTGCCGTAGGCAACTCTTTTAACCATCACACGTTTACGAAATAAAATAATAATGGAGGGATAAGTAATGAACATAAGAAATCCTCTCTAATTTGTAAAATCAGTGTGTCCATGCGCGATGTATTGTCTAGGTAAACATTTCAGTATAAAGGGAAAGTCAATTAATATCAGCACCGGATAATTGACATATCGGACGCTTAGCCAGTTAGTTAATTATTGTACATTGCAAATTTCATTCAGTTTATAACTAAACTTTATACCTAACATATATATACTAAACATTATACCTTAATAATTACAAAAAAAATCAATGAGGCTTTTTTATGAAATAAAGAAACCGAAACCATAAAATTTATTCGTTGAATTATCCATAAATTATCTCTAGCCATTGTTACTATTGATTGTAACTTATTGAGATTTAAGCTGGAAATTTTACCACAAATTGAACATAGCGGATGCATAAAATGCGTCAGCCGCATAAAACATCCAGTGAATTTGCAACGGATGCACGAACGGCAGGTGACGAGTGCAGTTTGTGGCTATGAAATTGCTCTAGAATTATTCCTGGTTACCATCTGTCGCCAGCGGCTATAGTCGGCGTTTCATTATTGCGATTGCTTGCCGTTTCTCGATATATCCCGAAGTGGCCGTCATTATGGTATTAGATAACTTGAAGGATGGTTTACGTGGTGTCATGTTCGATGATATAAATTATTTAAAATTTTGTCAAGTCTTCAAATACAAAACAACGCACACCGTGCGTTAATCGTGTTAATAATTAGTTATTCACAAACAGTATCTAAGCTCCAAGTTAAGCTTTTTATAGCATTTGTAAAATAGAATATATAATATGTAAATATATATTGTAACCTTTAAACTACAGCCAACAAATATGTCCATTATACAAACATTGACCGTATCAGAAATCAAAACCCGGCATCACTATGCCAACTGTGTACGTCCAGTGTGTTTTTGTAGTTCAAATTCCGGTAGAACAATAGTTGTTTAAAAGGAGTCGTTATATTTTTAACTCTAACAAAAATAATTTTTTATTCTAATCTCTAAAGATTTTCACACATTTCATTACAATTGTAATAAACACGAATTACGTAACTCGACGTTGGCAGTTGTTGTCAGCGATCGCGGTGTGTGACACTTATAAATTCACCACAAGTTCAAATAAACACTCGCCTTTAAATAGAATCAAACGACCGAACAATCGGTTATTTGACCAACTCATACTAAACAATTCCGTTTAGTATCCCTTTATTAGTTTCGTGCTTCAATAAATACATTATGTCGCGAAGCTTCATCACGGCAAATCCGCGAAGATAATTGAATACAACGTTCCGTTTGAATAGGTTCGCCTTTCAAGTTTCAACCTTGCCTTCACTATTATTATTAATTAAACATTGATATATTAATTGATTTGTGAAACAATACAGTGAATGCGTGAGTAGTTTCTGAATTTTAATTAATCGTTATTACAAAATGTCAAAACATCTGGTAACATTGTTATTGTCAATGTAATAGTAGATTAAGTATAAAACCATAAATTTTTGAATTTGTATTTGATATAGTGTATATTTAATCAAAATTAATGTACATATCTAATATTAGGAATTATTACTAATTATTGTTGAATTGAGCCTGGTGCATTACCGTAGCGGATTGCTACGAATGCTACGCGTTTGTAATGTGCATATATTTTACATAATTCATTTTATTGCACACGATTTATTATTGTTAATATTTATATACTTTTGTTACTTTAGATTCTGGATCATTGACTTTCGTCCTATGTTTCTGTATGTATTACTTACTATACGTTAATACGATAGCTTTAATAATAATACAATGTATAAATATTAAGTCTTAATTAACAATAAAATATGTATGTCAAAATGGCCGTGTCGTTAAGCGTAGTGCGTGTTTCTACACATGCTATCCTATTAGTATGTACATAAAGCCTACTAGATCATCAAATCTAAGAATCATTTATAACACATCAGTTGAAAATAAACAAAAAACAGAAGCTTTAGTTTAAATGAACAAATACGCATGTAAAGTTTATTAAAATTTAAAATGCAAATCACTATTCATTAGCTTAAATACGTATTATAAACGATAATATAAGAGGACACTTATTCGTTGCTTTGTTGAGGAAATGAACCGACCTTGTTCAAACAGAGAAATAAATTCTCTCTGTAAAGTTTAATAAAGCAAATAGAAATGGATTTACGTGTTCCACGATATCTGAGCATATTAAAAGAGATTTATTACCAGCGAAATAAGGTACGCTCCAAATTAATTTAAAATGATGCCTAATGAAGTGTCGGGTCCTGTGCACGTAGCTCCGAGCGTGTTTAGATGTGTATCGCGCATACTAAGATGGTTAAATGGTACTGATAAATTATGTAAATAACACGCTACATTGCTTTTGTGAGCTCTTACAGTATTTTATGTTGAACACAATTTAATACGGTTCTGTAGATGGAATTTTTTTACTTACTTTTTACTATTTCTTTGTGTATATTTGATCGCCCATCTTCGTGGTTGTTTTTTAATGATGTTATATTTTATTATCTGATTTTTATTCATATTTTCCATATAGTTCCCTTGTACGTCAAGAATATGCTGGAAAAGCCCAATTTCATAAGAGAGTGAGAGAGAGTATTCAAGGAGGCACTCCTGAGCTCAACTTTCTTATTAAGTTTTTTAAAAAGTTTGCCCTCATTCTTGTATTTAGAATGACAAGACCGAAAATTTTCTCTGATTGTATTACCATTAACGGTTCTATTAGTCGATAAGTGCCAGATATCGTCCACTATCACGTTTTGTTTATCACATGATATGATAATAAATATGGGCCTTGATTGAATTTTATATAAGAACTGGTTGGTCGATTTGATTGAATTAAGAACTTTCCAGCTTTTCGATTTCCGTGCACACGATATGTCCATTTAAAGTTACCACCACCTCAATATATATATATATATATATAGCAAAAGTGTAAAGTATTACTAATGTGCTGAACTGTCATAATGTGTATATTTACATGTATAATACATGTTGGTATGAAATAACAGCGTAAAAGTCTTTCAATATTTCCAAGAACAACTTACTAGCCTGCAGGGTATTATTGAATGAGTTTTGAATTGGGTTACTGTGCTTCAACTCTATTAAAAGTTACGTTGGGACAAACGTGTCGCCGTGTTGGTTTTGTTCGTTTCAAACACTGTTTGTTCCCAAATGGAAATGCTAATATGTTATGTATTTTCTAGTATGCAAACAATATTTATTTATTACTTTATCAATTCTATGAGGTTGGTTCTAATATATCAGGATTGTATGCGTTTCTTGCGTTCTAAGCCCTTGATTTGGAAACAGGAGCATTTTCTGTTTTTTTTACCTAAATGGATCAAGCTGATTTGTTTCGAATTATCTGACATGGCATAAGGCAAGGTACATGTGTAAAACAAATAAATTTTACTTTTTGAAGTCATGTGTGCATTTTTTTATTATTCAGGCTTAAAATACTCTCAGCCTTTGGTTAAATGTGTATAAAGAGGGTCTTAAATAATAACCAAAACTTTCACACAGGACTTATTATGCAAGCGAATTTAACACGGGTAGACAGGAATTTACTGTAATTATTTAGAAGACGTTGAGGCGCACTCACTAATTACTACGGTTCTGATATTTAGAGTTATCTTCATAATATATCGAAAATAATGAAATAACCGAAAGTTAATGATAAAATGATACTTAAGGCGTTACGCTAGATATATTGTAAATATGTTTATTCACAAGTGTGTTCATTTTAGCAAATTTCAAACAAAACGAAAACCACTTCTAAAGAGGCCTTGTAAGTGAATTTATTTTCGATCCCAAATATATTTGTTATGTCAAAATAGCTTGATTAAGACCCAAAAATAAACGGCATGTTGTCAATAAATAAAAATGATCAAAAACGAATGTAATCTGTGACACGGACTTGTCAGGGTCGCGTATTTCTAAAGAGAGCTATACTTATATTTGGTATTGATGTAATTACCTTTAGTTCAGTATTTCATCTGTCCAGTTCGAATATCAGTTTGCAGTTCTAAGGAATCATCTTGCCGCGTCCTGTAGGTACATTCTCATCCATTTGCTGTTGACATCCCCAAGAGCCACACTACACGATTTGGATTCATGTCACTAGATTTTCTCCCCGGATTTCAGACGTCATTTATAATTAAAGAAACTCCTTGCCCCTTAATCTTTCCCAGGGGTAACACAATCTTATAAGCAACAGTTAAATAGGCTTTAACAGACGTGATCTCCAATAATATCCCACTTTACAGACCCAACATCTGATTGGTTGTGTTTGAAAACTTCTTAATATTGTTATAAAGAGCAGCTTATATATTATACAAGGACTTCTAATCGGAGCAAATATTTCAGTTTATAGATCATAAAACTAAGTAAGAAATCATATTTACACCTTTATCTGATAGCGTAAGAGCTGGCTGTTATTAATGGGAGTGAAATGGTTACGATGTTAGTAAAGCAATATTACTCACCCAACAAATTACCTTTTAAATTTTATGAAACATTTCAACGTTCAAATCATAACCTGCTTACGACGGATATAAAAAAACGCAACCTATATTTTTCAATTTATCTTAACAGCTATTTTATGCTTTAATATTTATAAAGCACGATAATAGATTTACACATTAAATACGTCTTTATTCCAGTTTTACCCTATTATGGGTGTTTTGAACCGCTTTTGCTTTTAGGAAGATTTTCACTCTCAGAAAAGGTTGCGTGCAAACGTTTTATAATTATTACACAAGTTTGGAAACCTTTAATAAAATATTATCCATGGTATATATAATCTGAAAAATTTGAAACTGTTTCATTGAAATCTGGTTGCCTGGAGATCGCTTATTAGCGATAAGGCCGCCCGTTTCTCTTGTGCTAACATCATATTGACATTATTTAATTCTACAATTTTTTTGTAACAAACTGTTGATTGGCAACTTTCTGATTCTTAATTGTGTGAATGCGATGTTAATTCAAAAGAAATTATAACTATTTAAATATAATATATGTGTTTTATTAATAGCATGCCAACAAAATTACAAAGAATTTAAAAATTAATATCAATTAATTAAAATCAAATCAGTATACGAATCATTAGGCAACTAAGACCCCATTCTATTAATTTATTATGTACATCAAAGGTAGTTTACGGTGGACTATACTACGATGTGGTAACATTATCTATTCAATATGCCTAGGTTAGTTTCCTAAATCAACATTAAGTTTCACGTCAACTTGGGTAGTATGAACACCCAATAACCGGTGACCAAAAGTTTAAAGTCTAGAGTCTAGACCTTTATTACGTAAAAGCTTTCTAGTAACAGTAGTCTTAAGCTTTTATTATAACAATACTATTTACAAATTTCGAACGGCGATTTTCTTTAATATATTATTTTAGAACTTTTAAAAATACGTCAATATAACGTTAAAACCTCTTGAGAGTCGGTCTAAAACTATTTTCAAGCACAAATCTTAATTCAAATTAAGGCAAGCATTTCTTAGTGACAATAGTAATTCAATTAGTGGAACATGCGATTGGCACTGGCGCCGCGATATCGTAATTAAGTTTGTCTTGAATCTTGATCGTGGCCCTTTCGGCGTCACAATGGGAGTCAGCCAGAAATCCCTCACAAAAGCGTGAAGCGGACTAATGGCGTGTACATAATCCGTATAAGTCCCTCCATTCAACGGTTGCTGGCAAATTTTTCAACGATGATTTACTGACGACGTCTGAGCCTGTGGATGCTCATTCAGCGAAACTGCAACTTAAATTTTCCGAATCAAATATACGGGAATAGAGCAATTATTATTCAGCTCAGTTCCGGTATTTCGCGGAAAGTTATTGTCCAGCTTATTTCCTATTCCGTGCTAGCTTCACCCGGATACCTACTTTGAATGTGAGCAACTTGACTTATGAATTACTTAGACGTATTACATAGTTTAAGTGGGTTTAAGTTAAGGTTAACTTGGCAACCCGTTGATATGAACGTATTTTGATAAAAAGATACTTATTTGTTAACATTAAATGTGAGCAAAGAACACAAATCTGTGAATGCAAAGGTTAGTTTTTTTCTATAAAATAAAAAATATTAAAACTAACTATGACTTCTATTAGAAATATAGATTAATTATTTACGTTAATTAACGTTAATTATTTAATAACAATTATTTGATATAAATTTCAAACGAACGTTTTAATGTTAAAAGGTTAACACAACGTTGAATAAAACAACACAGTAAATTAAATCAAAATCTTGCAAAATATTGTTTGAATATAAAATGTCAGAATAACATGAATACAATCAAATGTAGGCACAATGTTCATATTGTGTTTATATTGGACACGGTAAATATAGGTACCTATAGAAATTGAATGAAGCTTCCATAGGCAGTAAACGTAAACTGCCTGAAAAAATGAATTGGTTTCATTTCAACTGACACTGTACGGTGTCAATGTTCGGCCTATATTGCTTTATACATACATACGCGAAAATTGTAAAAGCTTCTAGCAATTTACTAGCGTTTTCAATTACAATTATAATACGAGACATTTATATTGTATCATAGAAACGTTTTTCGTCCCTTTTTGCCCCTTTAAGGGTTGAATTTCTAAAAATCCTTTCTTAATGCTCCATCACACATCTCAAGGAACCTACATGCCAAATTTCAGCTTTTTACTACTAGTAGTCTCGGCTGTGCGTTGTCTGTCAGACACTCAGTAACGGAAGAGTTTTATATATATATATAGATATTTTACTATTCAGATTTTCAGAGTTTAAAACGCGTTTAGATTATTTAATTAGAACAATTATTTTGTAATAAAACAACCATCAGTTGGTATCGACTACAAGACTGAGGTATTCAGAACATTTAGGCTATGGACGCCATCGGCTCAGCGAACCCGTGGTACCAGCCCTAAACGAAACAACTCAACTTCAGACGTGGCATGGCTAAGTTTTCATGTATTTCTATTGATAAGAAACGCGAAACCTTGTTGTTTTAAACAATATAAGCCCACATTGAAATTGGACTTATATATAAATATTTTTACACAATGACTATAGTATTACAATAATAGACGTCCTGTCATCACCGTATATGTCAATGTGACACTTACAAAGTTTATTACGCAGGAAATAATACCCCCATGTTTTATACCTTATACCCAAAGATGTGAGATATTATTCAAAAGTCAGTATTTTCACAGAGTCTGAAGATAAATGTGCACTCATGATATTTCACCTCACGTACTCATAGTTTGTAATAACATAATATGTTATTTTATCTGAGTCGCTGGCTTGGGTCTTTATAGTTTAGTAATGGTTTATGCGCCATTAGTAGAAAAAAAACTATATTGTAACTTTCTCTTTATATGATTATATACATGTATTATATAATATAAGTTTTCCCGCAGTTTTAACCTAATATTTGCTTGTTTTTCTGAATTATGCCACTTCTGCAGTTTTATTTCGGTCTACCTGAGAAACCTTGAGAGTTTTCCAATTCAGAACAACAGGCATTTTCATATCTCTCTTTCTTTAATTTCTTAATAATATATAAATTCCGCAGTACTGATTTAATTGTAACAATAATAATTAAAACAATGTGATAATTATATCAATCAATAATTCATTGTGCAATATTTTTGTGCTCGTTTAAAAAATATCTATTAAAAGGATAAATCTATATACCCTTTGTTTGCAGATTAGTTTTAATGAATTAGTTTATTTTTTCTACTATGGTTGTAATGTTATCATTAGGTTGAACCGCATTTCTTAGTAATTTTCTATCAACACAAAATTGTTTTTTCATTAATTGAATACATCGTTTATACCAAGTTCTTAAGTCATAACATCTTGTGAGATACATACACTTTATGAAAGCAATATCATAACTTAAATTAATATCTGAAATAAAGTCAAAAAAGTTCATATTAATAAATTATCTATGAACACAAAATTTTATAAATACTCACCAATAAAATTAAGTTCTATATCTTATAGCATTATTAGCTCAGAGACAGAACTGGTAACATTTTAGTTCAGTATAACAATAATGTTATAAAAAGTACCCACGTTTTTGTCAACAAAAATAAATAAATCTACTTAAATTTCGAACATTTATTTCCCAATAAACCATAGATAACACTCTAAATAGACTGTTGAATATTTCCGCAATCTTTGAATGCAACTCAAATGAACGGGTGATTGTTGGTGTTACACTTCATAATTTTTTCCATTGAAACAAGTCCCTTTGTTCTTCGGAATATTAATTGTCCGCTACATTTTAATTCAGCTTGCTTAAATCTGAAAAATGAGGCATAAAATGAAATAAAGAGCCAAGATCAAACCAGTAATGTATCAGAAACCATTCACAGATGTAACTATGTCTATTCAATTGGTTATTTGAGGTTATTTACACCTAATCAGCGGCCATTTAGTAGTTTCTTCATATAAGATAACAAAATATAGGTAAATTAATCGTCTGAAATCAATTCACATTTATTTTCTTATCTCAAAACTGTCCTAAATCGACATGTTGCAATTTATTTGAATCACATTTGTTTTTTTATAAACTAACAATAAATTAAATATATCTACTTAATATTTATACCAAATAAAAGCATTTATGTTGAAAAATGATATTAAACGTATAAAATGCAAAAGTCCTCCGTTCCTTAAGACGTATTTTGTGTTCCAGGATGATTAATCGCATCTGTACTCAGGAACGCGATAATTTACTGGTACGTCCAATGTAGAAACGCTTGCTACGTAATTCGGGCGTTAGAACTCAATTACTAAGATAATCAGTCTAACTATCACATAGAGACAAATCTGTCTTATCGACACACGACACATGTCTATGGTTTAATTATAATACAATCTGTTAGATTAGTCATTGTTATGCAATGAATCGACGTTTAATCGTGTTCAGAGAACGTAATTCGTTAGACTCTACTATCCAAAATATGGATTGACCCCCATTGGCTCTATCAGCTTTTAATTAATCTCTCTCTACGAGTTAATTTTAGATAAGATTGCAAAGAACTAAAATAATTCGGTGGCGCTAAAAACATGCTTGACGTGAGATTTCCGTTTTACTGATCATTTATTTCTTTGTAGATCAGTTGATGATCAACCTTCTCTGGCTGAAGCGTTTCCTTCGTGGGTCTAATATATGTCGGTTTCTTCACAATATTTGCCTTTAACCGCCTGAACGAACAGATACTGGTGAGCGGCTTCTATGGAATGCTTGTCGTCAACACGGCTTTTTCTCAATATTTACTGGCTTATACAGTTTATTAATGTGAAATACAAAAATAAAAATTTATAAAAAACATTTTCCAAGGTTTACGCTCTTGCGATAATGATTGTTTGATAAAGGTCGAATTTATAATACTCTGCGGAGTTCTGTCCGTCATTCTCTAGTTTGCAATTCATGAACTACAGCAAAAACAACTGTATGTACAAATAAAATGTTGTTTCGTTTCATATTTAGAACAATATATTGTTGTAACAACTAAGCTTGTTTTCTGTTTTGTTTCAAATATGTGGGTTTTAAATTGTTTTAAAATATTAAAGGGTTTAATAGTCTCTAATTCTTAAGGGAATGTGGGTGGCTATTTGCCATTATTTTAATCAAACAATTGTCTATATAAAATTTACAAATTGTGTGAGTTACATGTTTATTTAAATTGACTATTTTTAGGTAGAATTAATATGGAAATGGAATGTAAGGTACGCAGTAAAATCACATTATTCCTATCCCTAGTCACATTGTCATGATTACGTCTCATAAAAACACTTGTTACACAGTCGGCGCTAGACAGTAAACATCAATCACTTCTACTTTGCCATGTTTAGATTGGGCAAATTAAGGTTGTGTGCGAGCTCCCTTTTCCAGAGACAAACGATAACTCTTCTACATTTATAAGGATTATTTCGTGACATACAACTTCTTTAAGTCACAAAGATTTGACGGAATCTTTTCTTTGTATTATCTTTGTCATCGTAATAAGCTATTGTTAGATATAATAAACGAAACTGTAAATAATGATACAGTGTATTTATTTAATGATGACGGCTCGTTCTTTCTGTTTTGTCGGTCTTGTCGAACTATTTTAAGCACTTTGTGATATAATTTTTGTTTTCGAGTTTTTTTGCATATAATAAAATATAAAAATGCTACCTGAAGTAATACAACGTATGTTTGAATTAGATTCAAATCTTTGTATACATCAGAACTAGGGCAAGCCTGTGTCATAGATGCTACTACCTTCCATTACATTTTCACTACATAATATATAACTATTATTCATGTACACTTTTACATTGTCTGCAAATTTCTCCGAGAAAATAATGATACTAAAGGAAGCAGCTGAACGAGAAAGTGTGGCACAAATCCAGTGCGGGTTGTCGTCGAAAATATTGGACAAGGTATACCAACCTTCTACCTGCTATGAAGGATATTAATATAATTTTAGCAGCCTTCTGGGACCTTGGTTGAGTGAGTTGAGTGTTGGTGCGAGACCCATGGCCCTTTCCTGTTTTGATGTGGGTATTACCCAGTCTCTAAAAAGTAGCCAGTGTTGCTTCCAGACCAGGAAATGCGAAAGTGCATTTCCACCTCGGGAAAGAAACCGGTTTCGTGGGAATTGAACCGATATTTCATTGTATAAGATAAGTCATTGATTCAAGTTATGATTATACGTCTCGTTGGCTTCAGATTTCTGGGGCTCATCCGAGTTTACAATCGAATGTTTAGCCTCTAATCAGTAGCGTAAGATTACCTGATTATGAGATATAAAACACAGCGTTTAGAGTGATTGACAACCCTGCGTTTAACTAATTTTCCGCCCAATCACTTAGTCATGACTCGGCTTTTACAAAATATTACGAACCTTGTTAACTTTTAAGTGGTAAGCCATATTATTTTTGAACGCAACAACATTAACGTTGCTTTGGACACGTAATTTATATTTTGGTATTTTTTATTATTAATTACTTCTGTCCGACGTTGAAAATCTCATCTATGCTAAAAATTGGAAAAAAACTTTGAAACGTTATTAAAATTCAACATAATCTTCTTGTTGATGCTTTTACTAAGTCTTAGAAGAGTTACTTCGCTCTAGAAGCTTTTAATGATATTCCACTTGATGTTAATAAATCGAATTATAACTTAATTGCCTGGCGCAAAATCGAAGCATTTACGAGCAAGAGTTAATTGGATTACGTTTTGATATGACATAAAAGTAATTTTAACTGATTGCTTTACAATATAAAGTGCGATAATATATAAGCGCATTGGTTGAGCGTATTGTCATAGGACCCATTGTCCGAATGTTGATATGAATTTGCATAATGTATCTTGATATTTTATCGTCATACATCAATACAGACAGCCTTTGTGTATCTTAATTTGCAGTAATCTAAAGAGAAATAAATTCCTTTTTGTAATGACAGGATGTAAACGAACCGGATTTTGAGATTATTTTACGCTCTCTTCCTAAATTTAAATTTCGAGTTTCAGGTCTTTCATTTTCAGTTTTCTAGTTATATTAGAAATAACCACGTCGAGTTCCTATGATCGTTCGTATAAATAATAAAATTCTATTTGATTGAGTCTACTAAAATCTAAATAAATTGTTATATAACATTTTATTCAGATCTGTTTAACCATTATAATGTGAAGGCGAATGTTGTTTTTAATTTGTACTCGTTTTAATTTAAAGTTCAAATTTCATTAGCTCCAGTCAAAAGAAATACAATATTATTCGGTTACTCGTAATATATTTATACACTTCTCATACTGTTGGGAATATAACATTCTAAATAATTATTTGTTATTTACAACTCAGCAACTCACCAACTCACCAACTTTACTAACTCAGTCACGGATTTTCACAAAAATACCTTTTTCAGTATGGCTCGCCAAAGTTTGATATTATTCACATTCTTTATGTCATATATCACTTGTGAAAGATAATTTTGCAAATTGAGACTATGATTAGAATTTTAAATAAAACAAGACAAGTATACACAATTTATTTATTGTTTTTTTTTGTAACGTCATGGTATTAACGTAAGTACACAGTTAGCATTGAGTCGAATATATAGAATAGTCATTCTAAGGACCAGAAGTGCTAATTCCAATACCACAGTCAACTTTATTGAGTATATCACGTTATTCTAAACGACATTAGAACTATGGATATTGCAAGAGCATCCGGACAAATTATTAAGACAACTTCAGACCATTTAATAGACACATTTAATCATTGTTACTATATTGATTAAATTGGTGAGTCAATTGAACGGTTCTTTATAGCATCGATAGTTTGGAGTGCCAAACATGAATCTGTAACATACTATGGGTGCCGCCTTCATAAGCGAATGTATAAAAACATCTATGAAGAAGAGTGCCTCAGTGTGTAGAACCTAAGCTGAGTAAGAGGCCAATCGGAGAAAGTTCATGCTTGTCACAAAGATATGTTACACATTTCCGTTTTTTCGCTCAGCATCATCAATACATTTAGCATAGGTCCCTAACGATTGGAAGATCATATTTTTTATAAACACAAAGTTTTATCGGAAGTACATATTAATTAAAATTATTACAATATTTTTTTTATTTATTTTAACATTTTTCATAACGGGAGTCGATTTAAATTGCACTAATATAACGTCCATTATATATTATGCTGTATTTACAATGCTTTAATATGTAATATTAATAAATAATCGCAGAAACAATATCTAAACATTCATTGACAACGTCGTAATTAAATAGTCGATAGTAATGTATTGTGTTTTCGTAAGGCTTACAAAAAGCTTACATAAGTTATTAATATGTTAACTTTTACATTGAAAAAATATTAATAATAGAGTATACAATCGAACCAAGACACGATATTGTTCCTATCTCTGTTCGTCTAATGAGGCATATAACGATTTTTCTATTGATAGTGGTGAGTGTTTGTATGTAGGTTTGTACTACGCACAGTAGTTTAAACTTCGTTACCTTTTTCTTTTCGTTACAGATTAACTGAATTAGTTTATCAAATATAAAACAGTCTTGATAAAAACAAAAAGATTATCTTAGATGTAGGTATTGTGAAATAGGAACATGCGTTTTAGTAACACACAGTAAAATTGTTAAGAAAAATAAAAGTAACAAACGACTTTCTTATTTTCCTGTTATATTGGTAAAATTGTGAGTTTTAGACGAGACAGATAATAAAATAATAAGGAATGATCACTTATTTTCATATACCGGCTTGATTGTATACCACAAAGAAAAATCTTATAACATAACAATAGGAAATGTAGCAATACACCATTTGTTGTCTTGTTAAACTCGTTATAAACATTTAATTTACCCGTTTTTTAGATAATAGTCTTCCTTAGCACAATAAATTATATACATACTTAAATCTAATTATTATCACGTTACACGCTAGGAGTAACTTAGACAACGGGCAATATTAAATTTCAACCTAAATTATATCTATCTACATTTAATGATATAATATTGAGTTTGCTTTGGATTTATTAAAAAATATCAGTCGCCGAGCAAAAACTGTACACAAGTTTAAAGTAGAAATTTCATTAAGCGTAAGAAGATAGTCGTAATTGTCAGTGTAGTGGAACAAATGGCTGCGTTGTTGAGTGTTGCCAGAATGATTTTACCTTCGTTTGCGTACCATTTGTTCGCACGATCAGGCACCCGATTGCTTTTCTCATCGACTTTATTCTCGAAATCCTCATCGTACATTTCGGTCCCATACTCCTCGTCTGATGTTGTCCTCTCGTCGGGATAGTTAAAGATGTGCCTGTTGTTACCCGGTATTTCTGCAAATTAATGCTCAAGTCCTAATTAAGATTTTCGTCCTTAATTGTATTAAATTGTAATATCGAGAGTATTATTACATTTTACAAATGTTATTCATAATATTTATAATAATAAAACACTTCTGAACTTTTTTACAATTATAGTGAATAATACAGACGAATGTCATACGGAACAATAGTGGCGGAGAATCTATGAAATTCGGTGAAATCTCAGCGAATAACTATGCAAATGTATAAAACAATCCGTAACTTGCTGCAAATACTGGTTATGTTATCTAATAATAGTGATCAGCGTTAAGTTTGGAGTTTGTGTACTAACCATACAACCTTATCTTGCTTTCAACGTCACCGAGGGAGTTCTTAGCCACACAAATATAGCTGCCAAGATCCTCCCTTCTAATATTCTTGATGGTCATGGACATTTCTGCCTCGAACATAGATTTCTGCCTGACAGTCATCTCGTGGTGCTCAGATGGTATAATCAATTCACCTGAAACAATTTATAAAATATTTGCTTTCAAATTCAATATTAGAATTTCATCTTTTCACTGCGAAGTTTTATGAAAAATGTAAAAAGTTCGAGCAGACACCTAGAGTTTTATATCCGCTTTATAATTTGTTTCGTTTTTATTTTGGGATTCTTTACTCAGTTAATAATTTGTGGTCGTGTTTACATAATCGTTTAATGAAAATGTATTTACGAAGATATATATTTTTGTACGGGTGGGGTTGGTTTTGCGGATTAATGGATTGAATATGTGCTATAAAGATAGTATTATCGTTACCTGGATCTTTGACCCAGTAGTTGATAGACTTAGGCGAGGATTCCACGTAACACTCCAGAGTTACGTCGGTACCCAGGGGCGCTCCCACCAGCTGATTTGGCACTTGAATCACGGGATGAACTAAAAAATATACATATGCAAAAAAATTAGGTTTTATTTTTTTTTTCCAAATTATACTCATCAAAAAAGTCGGTTGTAAATCCAATGAAGTAGTTTTATTTCAATGTGAAAAACTTCTGTAAACTAAAGGCCCTATTAATGAATATGAACGAGCCTTAAAATCATGTAATCTTCTATTGTTATCAGAAATAATAATCTAATACACGAATCTGACTTACAAGTAAAAATGTAAAATTGAAGAACATTCAGTAACATTTTATAGGTAAAATTAAGTGTAGGTTTGGTTATATGAACAATCGTGATGTGAATATCAATGTTGAAAAAGTATTAACTTACAGTGAACACTAATGTGGATCCTCTTACTGACGGTGGGCGGCACTCCATTACCAGCAATACATAAATATGTCCCCATTTCGGAACGTGATATCTTGGTCAAATTCAACACCTCGCCTTGGTACGTATGTACTGCAATAAATATATATATTGACGAACATTTTCAAAGTTGTATCATATATGTCTACGTTAGCAACGATAACTTTTATAAAAAGTAATAATAATTAAGTGGCACTTGCGTACTTGGGTAAAAACCTTCTTTTGTCACAAAGCAAAATAAGAAATGCCACGTTAACAGTACATTCAATTACAGCGTAAGTTTTTAATATTGCGTACTTTCCGAGCAGGTTTAATACCACTATATGACGAATATTATTTAATAAAAATATATTCAATTTAGTTATACACAATTTTGTATCAATTTAGATTACGCTGTATAACTGAATATTTCAATTACCAGATCACTCGTAGATCGATTGCACATTCAATAGGTTTTGCTAGATTAAACTCCAAACATGTCGCTCATTATTATAAAATGCCGCAGACATATTATCAACAAATTGGTTTTAACCACAGAATCGTGGTTTAGTACTTTGTATAGAGGCTAATAACAAAGGATGAACCGGTAGAAAACCCAAATAAGATATTAATTATTAGGTATTATTGAGAAATCGGAAGTTAAGGAAAAATCATATAAAAAGGTAACAGCATATTATTTTATTCTCTCATGGTAATAAAATTAGTTCTAAAATACCTCGTTTTCTACGAGCTAGTTTAGTTAGTTTTCGACATGAAATCCAATTGAATAAATACGTAGCTCGTTCCATAAATTTAATACCAATCAATATTTCACTTAAGAGTATTTGATTTCAATAAATATCTTAAGAGTCGTAGTGAAAATAACTTCGCAACAAAGTAATGGTTCAGAACAATCCTCGCATTATGATGTGAACGGCGCTGGAATATATTAGAATTGATACGTGGATGGGAAACCTAAACCTTGGAGTGGATTTTCGTAAGATTTTTTTTTAGTGGTTCAAAGGTTCCCAGTGTACAATGAGATCTAGGAGTCTATTCATTGAACAACTCTACTAATTACGACAAACTTTAAACAATACTGGACGCGAAACTCATCCCGAGAATAGTCGCCAGAGCGCATTGTGGCGCCACAAATGCGGTCACACAGACATTCGTATTATACATATTCAGAAAAACAATGCTGTCCTTGCGCTATTCAAATAAACTTAGACAAATAAAATATTTTCCTGTTCTTGTCGAGTTCAGCATAATTTGAGGTCAACGAGTGAAAACACGTTATTCGAACGAGTTGTTTTGCAAGAATAATTTTCTTCGCAATAATCATGTTGACATTTTAAATATATTACGTGCAATTTATCTGCGCACAAATGAGCTAATAAAATAATTCGTATTGCTTTGTATTGTCACGCGTAGTTAAAAGTTAATAACAATTCTTCTTTCTTCTGAAAGTAAAACTATCTTTGTTAACTTTTCATAGAAAGCTTTACGATTATTTGAAACTTCAACTAAGAAAAGAAAGTTGGCGTGTATAAGGCTATAGTGGATGTTTGGATTAAGCTAAGTTTTAAAATTGAGTCATATCTTTTCATATATGATTTTTGAAAGCTTATGTTATCGATTACATTTTTAAATTGTTTTCAACTCTTTGGGTAACAAGGTTTTTTGAGCTAAAATTCACTTTCAATGTAAACCGAAGAACCAAAGTACAACGCTAATAAAAAAAGATCTCATTTTCCCACAAATACAAACACAGCGCAGCCTAAAAGTTATTTTTCTATTTAATAATGAAATATAATTTTTAACTCGATAAACACTTAATTAATCAGGTTGACTTTATTTACCTTTTATTAGAATTTGTAATCACAAATCAAACTTGTCATCAACAGGGAAGGTTATAATCATATGAAATTATTATGTTATACGTGTGTTATTTTAGTAATGGTCGAAGTCGATTCGTTTCAATCACTATTATTCAGGTTTGCGTGTAGAAATGTTGATTTTATCACCAGACTGTTTGTATACTGGCCTGGATTACGATTACTCGTGTATTTACTGCTCAACACCTTAAATGCTTTGGATGGTTTTTTGAATTATCTTTTTAAGATTTCATATCCATTCCATTAGCGTGTTAACGACGTCGTAATTTTATTCTTGTTAAAGTATAATTTATTCTTTGTTATGAGGAATGTAGAACGTTACGTAACGTAGGTACTGTGACTGATATTTAACAAGAGAATTTATAGTTTGAATAAAAAAGGCGTATCCAGGATTTACGAAATATTGACGCAAACGTTATCTTATCATGCCGACCTGCGCAAAAGCAGATCCTGCGCAGTAGATTATATAAACAACATATTTTTATAAACATAATTTTATATTTTTCTTATTTATTTGTGAAACGTGTTATAAATAGTTGGTAAAGATGAAATATAAAATATACAAAATTTTCGATTTTTTTTACTAACCCTTAGTTTTCACTCCCGTACTGTCTCTAACAACAATATCCTGTCCATCTTCTCGTTTCCACATAACCCTGGGTGGTGGTATTCCTCGTGCCTTGCAAGAGACCCGGGCAATTCCACCTTCTGGGACCATTGTGTCACCAGACGTCTCCTCTTGTATAAAATCCGGAGGTATTACTACATCTAAATATCCCATCTAAAACGTATGAAAAATAATTAAAATTCTAAACAAAATAAGGTCGGTTTTTTATAGGAACTAAACGGTGACTCACATATAGTTTTGTTATTTATATAAGGAAATGATAGTTATATTTTCAAACTAGACGAGTATTTTATTCTCTAAAGACAAAGGAGTTAAAATTTTATGATAAATTATTTATGTTATGTAACATTAATGTAACAATTAAAATATTTTTGTCGATCCATATTGGAAACTCTAAAGCTAATACTGGTTACTAGTTAGTCTGATAGTCCAGTAGAATGTAACCAAAGGTATTTTACGGTAGAACCCCTAATTCCTTTAAATCTAATAAAAGCATAACGATATTGACTTTGAAAAGAATATACATACACTCGAAGAAATTAACCACTTAATCCAATTTGGCTTAAGACGCTGAATAAGCTCCAAATACAACCGTACAATTGGCAAAATCGCTTTCACAAAACAAATTATAACGAATTGCCCACTCATTTCAATAATCAAATTTTAAAATTAATTGAAGCCTTTTCAATATGGACGCTGTATTGAATTGGGAGCGAACACTAAATAGACACCAAGTCAATTTGGTTTACAGCGCCTGTGAATGGCATCGGCGTTCATAATTGCTACGTCGATATTAACATTTCAAGTGTTTGGTTAAAATTAATAATAATTTTCTTTACAGTTATATGTAACTTTGCAATCACTTATAATTAATTCATGGAGGGTATATGGATTATCAACAGTAAAGTTGTTCGACTCCGTCTGACCAATGAATTTTCCGTTTTTTTACACATTCGTGAAGAAACCAGCATGTCGTGGACTCAATAACCGAGGTTGATTATTTTAATATTATAATGCTTGGGAATGAATTTGCTTCAAAATAAACAATCAAGCTTAGTCTTTGCCTGCATTTTTACAGCTTGGTCGCGTACAAACGGGCGTAGAGTCATTTAGATTTAAGACAATTTCAAATGGTTACTGAAAAAAAAAGATTTGACTTTCAATTAAAAAACTGATAATTTTTTTAGGTTATAGCCACTGATTTATTATTATTTTATTAAGAGATTGTCGCATTGATAATTATTTAATAAGAGGGCTTTAATTGGAATTAAGAGCCATATGTAAAATTAAACACACAATATACATATTGTGAGTTTTATCGAATTCAACACATCTGTATTACGCTAACATAATTGTATAAAAGATTTTTACATTTGACATTGATAATTAATTAAACAATGTAAGCCATAGATTTCCATAATTAATTAAAACATTGTCCAGATCGACAAATTGATGACTAATAATTGTGATTCATTTAGTTAGGTATTATTTTGTTTTACAATATATGTAACTTGGTACGATTTATGGTCAATGCGTTCAAGTTTTAAATAACACGTAAGAGAAATAACAAATAATACAAGGAAAACATTAAAAATGTATTTAATTTGAAACTTGATGAATTTATGGAATCTAATATTCTATTAAAATAATATATGTCTGGTGTCAACAAGTATCTTGTAAACAATCCGTATTGTTAATATATATATCTTATATGTAAGTAAAGAATCAACTCATATAAAAAAACCTTACTTGGCTCTTCATAGGATCAGTGTTGATTTGGCACATGTATTGTCCTCTGTCTTCCTCTTGCACGCTCTTAATGTGCAGGTACCACGTGGAATGGTCAGCGTGGGAGACGGACACCCGATGGTTGTGTGTGATGACGTGCTCATGTATTGCTTGTATGGCTTTTGTATCAGCTTTTACCCAACCAACCTGGAATATTTATTTATATTAAAACTACTTACTACATATATGTAATTCATATATGCTTGACTGTATCAGACGACAACGTAGAATAAACATATACAAAGTCCATAATGTGGTAATAAATATGTAGAATTAAAATAACAAATTGGCTTCCATATAATTAGTGTAACACAGGTAGATTTGTGTTCGTATCACGAATAGAAATTAAACGATATCTCAATATGACATTCAATAATTGTTTAGAAAGAAATTTACTTTTTAGATCTTATACGTCAGCGCAAGTATTTACCCGGTAATTGCCTAGATTGACGACAATACACTTGAACGTCGCGTCTCTGCCGATGGGGACTGTCAGGTTTGTGATTAGCTCCCCAAACTCTGGTGCTTCAACACCTCCTGAAACAATTACAATAATATAATTGTGCTTGCTTAAATCAATCACAAAAAGTAAATATCTTAATGGACGAATCTGAGATAGCCTTGTACGGTTTTTGTCATATTCTACGATTCAATGTTCTATTATAGTTCTCTGTAGAACATGGATATATAAGGATATAGAGTGGTCACTGAATGATTAAGTATATAAAAATGAAGTGAATGCAGATTCAGTGGAATCTAAGCTTTTTTTCATTGACTTCAGTAAATGTTAACTTTTAATAAAAGCACAATTATCTAGATTGTGCTTTATTCATTAAGATTGGCTATGTTCTGTCTCCTTAATAATTTTACATTATTAAAAACTCATTACTATTCATATCAAGCTTATCGTAAAAAATATTAGCAAAGCATTGTAGTACTCAGTGCCACCACCTACTGTCAAACAACACAAAATATAGTTATTCCATTTACTATTTGGAACACAAATTCAAATAATCTAAATGACCTGCCATGACTTTTGTTTTTGGCATCGTAAGCGAAGTATGCGCCTCTGATGAGCATTTGAATATTCAAATCAATCACTAGTTAGATAATAGTAACGATATATAACAATCACGATAAAGTGTGTGGAAATGTGATCCACGAGACGTTTCAACATTTGTTAGAGTATCGTTAAGACTGATGAACGTGGGCGCCTTGCAACTTTCCGAGTCTAGCCTTATCAGAGCTGTCACCACAAACTTACTTGTTCTACGATACTGTCGACTGCATTTGCACAACTAAGACCTATATAAGAGTATGTCAACGATGCGGACTCAGAACTGTTATGAACTGATAAATGCAGAAATTTCCTTTAAAATAATTTCCAACAATATCTGTTGTGCGGGATGTGGTTAAACATTATTACGTATACTTTTGAATTGTCGAAAATCCTTAACAATAAAATATGCTATTATGAATGTGAAATAAAACCAACGTGAAAAGGCGAGCCATTTATAAACATATCAGGCGACATTGTAATACAGTCACAATGTTTATCGCAATTTTACGTTGCAATTTTCAACTTTGCAATTTCGACGGTGATACGTTCATAAATTCAATGAAATTACCCATCTTTCTGCGCTTCAAGGAGGCCATATATTTCTCGTTGAGACGACGCTTGCGATGTCGACCATCACGCAAATGATAAATCAGTATGGCACACAATATAAAGCAAAAAGTACCTGCTTCATAAATTCACGGATTTAAATATTTAAATCAGTTCAGGATATGAAGGAATCCTCGGAATAATGCACGCTTGGTGAAGTATCATACAGTGTTTGGAGAACTCGGCGCAGATTTTTAAAATGGACTTAATTTTTTCAGGTGAAAGAGTGCAACGTGAAACTTTTAATGATAGAGTTTTACGTACTAATTAAAATGCAATATTAGAAAATAAAAACTGCTTAGAGCTGTTATAATAAAATAGTGGTAATTTAAAAACAGAGCTGAATGCAATGAAGTACAAAATCAATTAATATTTATTTAGAAATTCCAAAACGGAATATATGCTTATTTAAGCATATATTCAAGCATATTTCAAGGTTTGTTATCTCATATTTATGAGAGGAATGTTTATTAAGAATTTATAATGTATTTAACCTACCAAAAACATGAACATTAAAAAATAGAACGCAAGTCTAATCTTAATCCAAGTTAAAGCCTTATTAATCACACTTATCTAGGTGTGATTCCATTATTATACAGTGAGATCACATTTATATATCTTAATAATACTGAACAACAAGTTGTTACAAATGTAACCAGATTAAAATACATTTGTTACGTAACATTTCTATTATTCTTTGAATAAAGGACAAAATTACAGCTGACAACAGGGTTAAAAACTCAAGCAGCAATGCGAGTGCCTCAACTACAAATAAACATTTCAACCGGTAATTGCATTTTGAATTTTTTGCAGCAGACAATGTTTCCTGATTTGCTTGTTTAATTTAAATGGAAACTAAATGAAAGTTCCAACTGGTCATTTGTCATCGGGTGGCCGGGCCGCGTGGTTCCGACGAAGCGAGTTCCGGCAAGCTGCTTTTATTAATATTTCCAGCACGAATTCACGCTTTATTAGCAAACAGCCGTCATGTGGCTGATAAATTATTAATGTGGTCGTAACACAGCTTGTGTTCTCTGATCTGCTTTTTGCAGATAGCGGGCGGTTGTTTTTGTTTACTGCAATGATAGATTGCATGGCAATTGGTTCACTAATTAGATGTTTATAATGCATTACATTAGTGCGTCATAACAGTATTATCGTATTTAAGTTACTTATTACTGGGTTAAATAATGTATAGATTGTTTTAGTTTTGTGTTTTGTTTTATTTTAAGTTATATTAGTTAGGTTAATAATAAAAATGTTTATGTTACACGTGAGAATAAATTTTTATTTAAAAATAGATTGAGGTTGTAGTAATCACAGAGATAATTATCTGTGCCTTGTTAGTTGTACATAATGCAATGTTATCTGTCAATCTAATTAGACATTTTCATGTATATATTAATTATTGTGTATTTTAATTTTAATCCGTTTTTCAATTAATTTATACATTTAAGTTTGGCCAAATTGACAAACTTGTCCATTCGTTTGCGGTTCTGTTATTTAATACTTAATACATTTCTTACGTATGAACATCAAGCAAACATCTTCCGGAAATATTTCCTTTAAATATTTACAAAATTTCACTTTTTCGTTTATTGTCACTTTCCACATAAGATCGTTTCAGCGATCACTTGTGTAAGTCAAGAAAGTGACCTGAAGAGCCCAATTTAATTTTAGGTATCAAAGTAATAGGGTTCAACTTTCTTGTTACGTTTACGAGGGTTACAAACTAGACCGGTTTGATCTATCTTCTTTTTCTTTAAAAGGCTTTGTTCGATAAAATCACATCCTAATATATCATTCGCTTGCTTTTATTACCCACTGGGTTAAAATTGAGATATATTTCCTCCCTCCTTCAATCAAAATTAAAAATCTGAATTTAAATTGACTTTAACGATTTTCAATTATTGTGAATTTTTCAGCATTTCGCCTGTCATGTTTTTACCCAGCCTATAAACTGGGCTTCAATAATATCCCTATACCAATATTTATGAGGTCTTATAATTTATGGCTTACTCGATATTTTTGGTGTTTACAGCATAACATTAATAACAGCTATCATAACGTTTAGAGCCAGTTTTATATGACTAATAATAAAAAAATATAAGTATTTTTTTATTCATAACTTATTTATAGGGTGAACACAAGAATATAACTATAATAAACCTTATCGTCTAAGAGCTGCGTTTAATAGAAGCCTTAGCTTCTACATAGATACCTTTCTGTAATTATAATAAAATATACTAGCTTTAAGCTTATAAACTCTATACGAAATGAAAAAATATTTTTAGTGCACTGTGATGTCTGTTTACATTTATTTATAACTAACTGTCCGCGAAAGAAGATATAAAGTTATAAGAAAATAATCTCTTTTTTATACTAGTAAACTCTTCTACCCTTGTAAAAGTTCTTATTACAGTCTCGACGCAAATCCGGCGCTTTTCACACCGTACCGTAAAATAGGCGTCATATCAAAGCTAAATAATCAAAGCGCTGTAGTTCTAAGTTTCAACTAGACTACTGTCAAAGATACAGATAAAATAATAATAAAGTTAATTAATTCACTATTTGATTATATGCAATATAAATTCTGTTTAATCATAATTTCAAGGACCTAATCTAAATCAACATTTCATTCATGTTTATTCCATATTTGGTGACGCCTTCCGCTTATATAAAGAGAAATATGCCGTGGTTTTATTTTGCGTTGGGGATGTCTTACGATCACATCTGGTATTTTTGGGTAATATTTTTAGGATTTACATTAAATAACACAATAAATTAAAATAAACATAAAAAAATATTGTAATCAACGCAATTTTGGCTTTGTCTTTGAAGTGAGATTCATGTTAAATTGAAGGAAAAGGTCAAATTTCAAATAGTCCAATGGATTCGATGGATAGGTCATCACGAAGGCTCTATTAAGGTGCCTTTGTAATCCGACGACATCCGAACTGGCGATATCACGAAATATATTTCGGTGTGGAAGTTCGAGTGAGCTAAATTATCCAATAAAAAGATAATCTTTGCTGGCTGTTAGATTTCACCATAAAATTAATGCTTGTTAATTATATTGTTTTTTGAATACGCCTCGACACCAATAAATACCTCTAGGATCCTTTCCCGAAAAATGAATAATAACAAAAAATAATTGGTTTAAGATAATTATTGCTCTTTTGTTATAAACTTTTCCTGTTCGAGCTTCACACAATGAGAAATTTGTGCGCCAAAAGCGAAAAAAAAACCTGACTTCATTATAATTTTGGACTAACCAAAACCGTAAACTTTTCTCATTTCTCATTTTCATAATTATGCTTATACTATTTTAAAATTGAACCTGGATTAGAGAGGTTAAATATTTTTTTGCTAAAAGCTTGATTGTAATAATATAATACTATTGATAATTGACATGACGGCTTACCTTTGATCAATGCAAGAACGTATCAATCGAGTGTTTTGAGCGGACGCGTGTGTATTTGTGAATACATTTTTGTATTTGCGTGTTTGTGTGGGCGACAGAGAGGAGAGTGTACAATTATTCTAAGGTTACATAATAACGTATTTTTAAAGACTAACATGGTCTTTATCATAGGCAAAACTTTGAATATTGTCCTTATTTATTTCAAGTATACTTGAGTATAAATAACAAAACTTTACTATAAAGTTTATATTTTCCGGCTATTGCGTGGGTATTTATTTAAATAACCCATGATATCTGTTGGGTTAGCACTACACATTATACATTGCTTAGTTTAGTAGAAACCGTAGAACCGTAGAAAAATATAAAATGACAACCCTCAAAATTTCAAATGAACTTACCTGACACCATTGGGTTAGACAATAAAACTCTGACGCAAACAATCAAAATTCTTATTAAACTCATTACACCTATTTCCAAATCCATTACGCCAATTAGTATTACCAGTATTATTTCCAAAATTAAATTCCACAAAATTTGAAATAAAGACAGGAGCACGTACAACTGAGTGATATCACGTCTACGGCTCATCAGCGGGTGCACGTGACGACTTTAGCACAAACAGATTTCGTAACACGACCAGATAATGTGGACCTGCAATATCTTACCCCTCAAAAACTTACTCCGAAGAGATAAGAAGAGAATTTGGGTCGTGTTACATTGGTGACGTTAATAGTACGCAAAGGAGCTACCACGGTACAAAGTTTTCTTTTGTCTAACTTTACTACGCCATTAGAGATCGCGTGACGGCGGCTCGCACTTCGTAATGTAATTTATTTGACTAGTGTATGTATTAAGGTAAGTTATCAACTTATTCGTTTATTATTATTCGTGAGATGATTTATACGTATTATATATTTATTAATAATACTCTTTTAACCTTATTATAAATATTTACTAGAAAACGATTTTTATTTAAATTAAGGAATGACTTACTTACTAAGAAAGCAAAACAAAATTTTCATAAAAAGCTTGTCGAAAACTAGTGAAATGGATATTTTAAAAATAAATACGATTCTTATATTTAATATACAATTGATATCTCTTTATGATAAGGTTTTTAACATAAATTAATTAAAAATATTGTTCTTTCGAAAGTACCTGTAACTTTATCGAGTAAAAATTTGTTACAAAGACTTAATGGCAAACTGGACTTCCCTTCTCATTCAATCTACAAAGACTGAAACAATAGTTAAACTTTGGGAAACAAGTAAGGAAATTGAAATTAAAGGAGGGTCCGGATCTCGTCTGTTTATTAGTAAAGAAGGCTGTGCAATACTATAACCCGTTTATCCGTTAATTTAATCTACAAGTAAAGAAAAAATTAAAGAAGCTTTGCGCATTTGAATTTCGAATGCACAGCAAACATTTTCAACGAAAACAAGTGGTAGATGATTTGCAAGTGAAGCAAAATATTTTTCAGATGTTTCCAACCCGCAAATTGGGTTAGTATTCTGTTTCGCTGATTGGAGCTATCTGTCGAAGTTCAAAACAGCTCTTATTGTTCTTTTAGCTAAGTTCATCATGGCCGAGTTGCATAAAAGTCACCTCTTCGATAATTTACATCCGAATATATGAAGTTGAGTAACAATATTGCAATACTTAATAATACATGGTTATCTATATTTTTATTGACAAAGTTTCTGAATGAAGCCAAGTCCTATGAATATACAATAATGTGCCTATACTGTGAACCGTTTAGAACTTTAAAATGCGTACATAGCTGTGTACCCCATCATTGTGCTTCCTGGTTCTAATTGCGTCGATGGAGAATCAACCGGATGTCAAAAGATTGCTTTTAAATAGACAATTTCGACTTCTAATCTATAGAGTTACTTTGTCAGGATTTTTGCCTTTACACATTTAGTTAATTGTAGAAAAAATATATGATTAATCATTTATCGTGTGATTTTTTTTTCGTAATACCGATCATAAATTACATGGAGTATGAGTGGCAATGATTGATGAAGGCATTAATTAAGATTATCTTATTGTATAAAAGAGTTTTCTACACGAGTAGGAAAACGTATGAAAAGCCAATAAATAATTTAGTAGGAATTTCACACATAATTCGACCCAACTGCAATGAAAAACTGTGGTTATTACGCAAGACCGCAGCGTCATTACTAACCACCAAATGCCATATTTCTTAACCCTTTTTCCTGCCATTCCAAAGTTTTAATTACTGCCAGGGGACATTATCCAGTCTTTCCGCTTTTGTCTGTGATTTAGATGTTTCACGAAATCTGACGTCAATCGTCCAATGATTAAAGTTTTTTTGAACAAACGGGCATGACATCTAGCAGTAGTATACTTTTCTAATGTAAGTTCAAACGACTTGGTTACCTTAATAACTACTTATACAAAACAAATCCCATAAATTTTGGACAAATGAAAATCATATTTAGTGCGCAGTTAGATTCTCACACTTCACCATTTGACGAAAGTCAATCGGAATTAAAGCATTTCAATACAATAGCGTACAATTTTATTAACATAATGGGATAATTACAAATGGATATCAATAACGAATTTTGGTAACGAAACCACATACCATACTATAAATGATTTACGTTTGCACACGGCTGCACAGATAATATTCAATAAAGCAATTTTATAAAGGCAGGACACGTTAAACGTGACATGAAATATAATTAATTTTATTTTAGAATTGAAACACAGATTGGCGGTTTCATAGAATAAACAAATGTCGCCTTTTTAATCTATTTAAAAATAAATTCAATTAAAATTCAGCAATTTTGTAAATGATCGTTCAGGTGAGAGAATAAATAAGAGCGCATTGATTTCAGATGGGAAACCCAAAAAGACTTATTTCGACTAGCGCCACGCATTTCCAATTATCAATAACGATACAATTATTGTCGGAATGGTATATTTTAATTGAACTTTAGGTCACAATACATTACGATCTATTTTTATTGAGACTCTGAGAAATTGCTGAGATTAAAATTTAATTAAGGAGAGAAAATTGTTTCTTATGTAAGATTCATGACAAACTATAAATAATACAATTAGAAAATGAAATATAAAATAATTAAAACATTACAAATCGATTTTAGCGTCTCAGTCTTGTATTGTTTTTAGCCTTTTGAATAATATAATAAGTTTACGTTTAGTTTTATGTAGTAAATCTAATATTTCATTGTTGCGACTAACATTTTAATTAGTGAACTTGAGCTTAAAAGCGAGCTAGTTGAAGTATTTCGTCGTGCGGGGCGAGGCTTGCAAGTCAGCCTGAAGATGCGCCCTCGTTTCGCTTAATCCTCGGGTGCGCTGCTTGAATGGACATAATTTTCTGTACTTGACATCTCGTCTAGCTCTGTCATTGTGCCGCTTAACTTACCAACTGTTTCTCTCGGTTTTTATTACTTACGCGCGATACTTAGCGTGTTATTTTAATAAAGGTTTTTTCATTGCGTTTTTTTATATACAAATAATCTCCTGGTATGTAAATGAAATGATAAACGATAATATAAATAATAATTAATTTCGAAATTATTGATTCAAGAGTAAAAGGTATTTCAAGACTCCTATGTCACAGAATGTTGTTTAAATTAATGTATATCAAAATGCCTCTAAATACGAGCCTTTTGGAGTTGAATTGGAAATCGTCATCAACTTTTTCAGTTATTGCAAATTTCTTTGATATCATAATCTTATTTAATGGAAAATAAGATCTATTTGCAGGAAGGCTCTTTATTATGGGAGTGCCTATTCCATTGTTTTTATTCTCAGCAAATTGGCTTATAAAAGCGATTTAAATTTGCAAAGATTCAATTTACATAACGAGCGATTTGTACCTCATAAAGATTATTAAACCTTCTGCTTCCATTTATTTGAAGATATCCTCTTTTTCCGGTTCTAAGAATGGCTTTTTACGTAACCCTACTTAAGCAATTTACTTTATAATCACTTAGTCGTATTTGTCACCACTAATGGCTTTATATTTTATGCCCCAGTCGATTAAGATATTATAGGAACGTTATAATAAGTTAAAGAAAAATTCATG
This sequence comes from Leptophobia aripa, assembly GCA_951799465.1. Classification (NCBI taxonomy): domain Eukaryota; kingdom Metazoa; phylum Arthropoda; class Insecta; order Lepidoptera; family Pieridae; genus Leptophobia; species Leptophobia aripa. The sequence goes on from OX637260.1 coordinate 3,917,581, forward strand.
TTCCATTTTTTTCTAATTTATCATTTTTAAAAATAGAACTAAGGTGATATAATTAGTTACATAATTAAATTTAAACCGTTGTTTTTGGTTGATGCTTCAAATACATCAAATTCGACTGAGTGAATATGGGTTTTTGACTAAAAACACGTACGTACCGTAAGCTGAATAGCAATAAATCTTTGACCTCATCAATAAAACAAATGGAAAAAATAATGAATAACTCCAGAGAGAGGTGTATAATTAAGAATTTAAAAAATTAACTTTGATTTTAATGCTATTAGTTTTTCCACAAATACATAAATATATATAAACATTCTTATTTCCAACAAACATATATTATTTTAATTTAATGTAGCGACGAAATGAAAAATAAATACATCATGCTTATTAAAACATAATTTAATATGCGAGTTATAACACCCAAGGAATATAAATATAAAATTAAAATATGACAAAGGCGATACGGACCGACAACTACCCTCGAGGGGCACTTACTTAGCATTCGCTTTTGTTTTCGACATGATTTGACAAAATATTCATTTCATCCCTTCATTTAAATTATCTTATTATTCGAAGCTTAAATAGTGTTTATTCTTGTTATGACTGTTTTCATCTTTAATTTTTCTTCACTGTACGGAAAAGTGTTTTATCAAAAAAATCCTTATTCCCTTGTCCAAGTATTGAACAGTCCCTTCCGTCCGATTGGCAAGCGTGTGACTTTAATTTTGGATAAACATAATAAAATGAATTCAAGTGTTTATAAAATGTAATATAAGGTAAACCAGGCATATACATAAAATAAGATATCCATAGTATGTACATTGTGTAAAATTTTGTTTGGGGTTTAAGGAGAACGATGTAACAAGTAAAGTTGGTACTGCTAATATATTACAATTAGTATATTAATTATAATAATAATGCTTTCAACAAATATGTAAGTTATTTTTAATTAGCACAATCTACAAGAACTTTAAAAGATTCGGTTAACTTACATAACGAAAGCAGTATCTCCGTAGGGTTATTGTAAGGCGTTGTGTCAGCATTGTCGACTTCACGATTACCACTCATAAAAACAACACTTCGCTGATATTTGCGAGGTTTTATTTTCAATATTAGCTTTGCAGTTACAATGCATCCATCTTTTACAATGTTGACATGTCCGCACTTGTTTTTCTTTCACAGACTACGTATTGAAATAATAAGGATGACATTTCACAGAGTAATCAACTTATGTTTTAAACTTATTGTAGGACAATTAAGTGATGCCTGAACTTAATTATTCTAGTTATTCTAATACTGATTGTTGTAGTTGCGCCTGCGATATATATGACGAATGTACATTGACGGGTATGGGTAGTTCGTTTAATGAAAGAAAGAATAAATAACTAAAATGATTCAATTTAATACATATAATAAATCATTTCTTATTTTTAAATGTATCATCGTTCATGAGGCGAAAAAAGTTAACGACATAATGTTATTGCAAGACGTACTTTATTTTACGACTTTTCTAACGGTTTTGATAATTTATCATCGATCGTGGTATAATAAAAGTAGGAGATTGCCATATGATAGAAACTGTTATACAGCTATAAAATATTGGTCTTTTAGTCGATTTGATTCATATCTGTACTATATTATGATCTAAGTATAATAGTTTTGAGTGCTTGACAGCAATTGTGAGCAAAAGAGTCAATATTGTAATAAATTCGCTTTTATATTAATCTGTAACACTCGCGTACACCAGAGACAATATACAATCTGAAGAGTTTCTTTGTTTGGTTTATCTAACCTTATTAATTAAACGTAAACACATTTAAAAGAAATTTTGTTGAAAACAAATTGATTTAATACAAATATGTCTGTTAGAATAATTAGCAAAAACGTATAACGAAAAGATAGTATGACTATTTGGTACTTTAAATTGAATTTTAATAATCTATCGCCTAAAAAATTATAAAATAGTATTTATTCTATTATCTATCGTGTAATAGGAAACATTGTTTCATAGCGCGTGTACATTTTACGCCATGACAGCGGTTGTCAAATTCGTTTGAGCGGGAAAAGCTCGCGCGTCATCGATTTCTGCTAATTGGATGTAACTTTTCACGAGTGAACGTTATTGACCATCGATGGATGCCGTTCACGTGTCCATTGACTGCTATATTTCACACGTCACTAACTCTCTATCATTTTTTTTAAATACGATAGTCGAAAGCTTTGTGAAGTTCGTACAAATTCCTATATTTTTGTTCAATTTGATTGATACAATAGTCCATAACAGTTGAAGTTGTTGTATGTTATCCAATATCAAAATTTTTGGGGCTTTTAAATATTGAGTTTCAATTTAACATAAGTGTTTTTTTATAATAAAACGTAATAAATAACGTATTTGGGAAAAAAAGAAGATTTTATACAGTTATCAAAAAGGTTATATATCCTTCTAAAAGTTTAAAATAAAAGAAATATTATACCTTTTGTGTCATTTTGAAGTTATCACCTGCCAGCAGCCATGTGTTACGCTAAGCTGGGCTCGGCGTTATTTCATAAAGTAAATATTTATGAAAGAAAGGAGTTCCCTCGTGTTTTGTAAGCCGCCTGATCCGAAAAGACCTAAACCTCTGGGATTCAGTTCAAGTTTAACTGAAGTTATTTTTTGTTCTTAAATAAATATACTATAGGTACGTGTGCTTCATATAAAATTTATATTATTTTTGTTTCGGTTCGAGCCATTAAAAGCAAACTTAAACCTTAAGTAACTTTATTTGTCTATAGTTTATCAATTACATAAAAAAATGAGTACGTTACTAGAATATGACTTTTGTATTAAATAATGTTACGCTCATATGCAAATAATTTCAGGGTTAACTTTTTTTTCATAAATTTTATTTCTTGTAAAATATGAAATTCCTTTAAAATTATTGTCTTATTTGATATGAAGCCAAATTAAATTTTGCCTTCCAATAAGGCAATAATTTTAAAAGTTAGCAATTTAACACAATGTCGGACTGCCGAAAGTAACGCCAGAGATTGAACGTAAGGAATAAAAGGTTCGGAAAGGTTTATGCAAATTAAACGAGAATATTTTTTAACTTTCCGAGACTGATATTATTTTCAGTTAGCTGTATTAAAATATTCCCAAACAGATCATGATAAATATATTTCGGCTTTATACTGAACTTTGAATAATGTTGTTAAAATATTTGTTTGTATCATATTGGAACATAAAGTTTAAAATTAGGATAAGTGTTCTTTTCATCTCTGTGCGTTATTGCAGTGCTCTTAATATTTATCTTTCATTAAGAAACTAAATGTATTATATAAATGTATATTTTTCTTAATATACATAGTAGTAAGAAATACTGATAATATAACGTTAATAAGTATATTTTAAATTAAAAAAATATTTTTTTTTGTTGAATAGTTTTATTGGAAGTGGGTTATTTAGTGCAGGATTGAGTTTTCATTTATTGTATTACAAGAATTTGATGATAGATGAAGCAATTGTAAGTATGTTGCATTAATTTACTACCGTGCAGTGTTCTGTAAACGAAGCTCATATACGATTTAGGAATTACCAGAGCCAATAATAATGGTTTTATCTAATAAAGCTAATATCAACACTAAAAATACATTTATAATATTAAAGCAATTTTTTGGCACTGCAAAATCGAAGTTTATTTAAAAAAACGAAAAAAAGAAACAGAATATGACGGCGTTGTCACTGAAAAGCAATCACTACGCACTAAGCGATCTACGCAACGTAATGACATTAACTGGCAAAATAATTAAAATAAAAAGAGCGACTTTTAAAAATGCACCTAACAGTAGTAATATTCAATGTAACTTAGTTTATTGAGATTTTTTTTTTAACAGTACTAAAATAAAAAAGTTAATGTTAATTGTCTTACCTTTTTTTTTTTTTTTTTTGTTTTTTTTCCGTGGTGGAAATGCATTTCCGCATTCCCTGGTCCCAAAGGATAAGGGATATGTGGGACTCAACCCACGCTGGTGTCTCTGCTCTTCAGAGACGAGGTGGGCAATACCCACTAAAACCACCTCGGGTAAACCTACAAGACCACATTGAAAGGGCCCTGGGGTCGCTTTCGCACTCAACCAGGCACCCAGCGGCTGCTAATGTAGTTGTCTACATCGGAAGAAGAAGGTTAGCATACCTTCTCCTACGCTCTCCATGTCTCCCAACCCGCAGTGGATTTGTGGTGGAACGCTCTCTCTCCCGTTCCGCCGCCTCCTTTAATAAAATAACCGTCTCGCAGAAGGTTGCCACTGCACTCCACTCCTCCTCACTACTGAGCATCTTTTGGACAACAACAGGTATGTTGAGGTTGTTGCCCACCACACAACATAAATCACTCCGGAGTCGTGACCACCGTGGGCACTCCTCTAGTGTATGCTGCGCTGTGTCGTTTTCAGTCTTGATTTAAAGTTTCGAGAAACTCATCATGTGCCTTATTCTTCGCTTGACTTATTTCAAGTTGAAGAGCCTTTTTATGTTCCATAAATTGAGCGTGGAGTCGCTGCTCTTCGGCTGTATCACGGATCTGCCTACGACGACTACGAAGATATGCTCTGCGAGCCCTATTGCAAACTTGACGAAAATAAGCGATATTATCGCTCCACCAATAAACCATTTTTTTTGGCGGTTGGCGTCTCCATTTTGGCATGGCAGCGAAATCTTTACAGTCGCATGACAAAAACGACTAGCACTTTCGTTAACATTACCAGAAGAAGTAGTAGGCTTACACCATGTTTGTACGATTGCCGCCTCCTCTGCAAGGTCTTTGTTGAGACTGCTCAAAACCCAGCGTGGAAAAACCTGTCTATTATAAGGCAAGCGATATCGCCTTTGGGATTCAAAGATATTAAATCTTATATACCGATGATCGGACAGAGTTTCTATATCTTCCATAACTCTCCAATTTTGGAGTGAGGGAACTAAAGATGGTGAAACAAACGTTAAGTCAACTACAGATTGGCCTTGTGAGCGTACACATGTTGGAACGTTCCCTGTATTACGTAATAAGAGTCCCAATTCTGCATACCATTCTTCTAAAGCTCTGCCTCTAGGGTTAGTGATAGTATCACCCCACGCCTGAGATCTGGCGTTGAAATCGCCTAAAACTATTAATGGTAAGTGTGTTTGATGAATAACAGGAGCTAAGGTGTCAAGGAAAGTGACATACTCCGAAATTGGTCTATTAGGAGAAAAATAAACGGCGACTATGATAAGGCTTTTCCACTCAGCCACAACATAACCTACTCCCCGATCTTTCAAAAATAAAGGGGGACCACCAGGACGGGAAATTATGCCAACCAGACCATTTAAATCTTGCAACCAATGAGATTGTTGAGGTACAAAATACGGCTCTGAAACAACAGCAATATCTATATTCCATTCAGCCCTGGTCTGCAGGAGAAGATCCTGTGCCCTGGCGCAATGGTTTATATTAGCCTGGAGAAAGTTGTTAGGTGTCCGACAATCCATTATTGGGACATAGAATCAGTCTCTCGAGCCACAGCCTGATTCTCAGTGCTGAGTCCGCTGGTCAAAGTATGCATCCTTGCCTTCACCAAAGGAGGATTACATTTTCTTCCCCGCATAATATGGTCTGCCGGCTTACCCGCATCACTACAGACAGCACAATGTGCAGTAATAGCTGTGCAAGTTGCAGCCTTATGGCCCTCAGTTCCACAACGGAAACATAAGGCACTTCGATCCACATCAGACGGACATTTCAAGCCAATATGACCGACACCTAGACATTTGTAACATCGTAAAGGACCGTCTTCAATTACCTGTATTTGAGCTGAACTCCAACCAACAAGCAATCGACCTTCGTAAACCTTTTTTGCGGCAGTGACAGGACATTGCACAAAAACTACATTGGACCCACCTCGTCCTTTTAAAAGAGTTTCCGCCTTAATCAAATCTGTGTCACATTCACCTTTTTTAGCGATTGCAGACACAACTTCTTGGATGGTTACAGAATCATCCAGTCCGCCAATGCGAAGAAATGCACGCTTCACAGGCGTTACCACCTTGGTTTCGTTTACCAAAACTTCACGGAGTTTCTCTGCGAGTTGGTTCGCCTTTTCTGCACTTTGATTTCCCGGTAACTCAATCATTCGAGCTCCAGTAGCAGTTTCTCTGATTTTGATGTTAGTAACGCCTAAGTCAGACAAAACAATATTATCTCTAGCCTTTTTCAAAATTGTCGCGTACGTAAAACCTTTAACCACTGCTTCTTGCTGCAGTGTAATAACAACCGCCGAAGACCTGGGTGAAGATAGTTTAGCCGTTTTTGGCGCTACCACGACTTGTGTCTCACGCGTTTGTTTAAGGTTTTGCACCTGTACAGTTTTTTTTTTACCTTTTCCCTTTCCTTTTTCTTTCGTCCAGGCAACACCTTGCTCCAGGGACCCACTAGTTATAGGACAACGCACTTCAGACTGACCTACATCGTCTGCAGACCTTTCTATAATATGTGAAGGTGATTTCGCACTTATGTCCGGCATCACATTCACAGAGGTGCCGAAAGGTCTTGCTATCTCCCTTTCTCTAGAAGCAGCAAGAGGCGGACGAATTATGGGTGCTGGTAAGAGGCGGTCCTTCAGCCCCGCCAGTTTAGCTTCTACCATTTCCCCCACCGAACGCATGACGCCAACTTGAATCTCGTTAATGAGACTTCTCATGAACTCGGGATCCTGGTTTATTGAAGACATACGCGAGGATTTTTCGGAAAAATCCCTACGCACTGCCTTCAAGGAACTTTCAAGTTCAGTTATATGAGCCCGCAAGCGTTTATTATCTGCTTGTAGTCGGTGGGTCTCCTCTGCCGTCGAGCGTGACGCTAAACAATGGATGATGTCCTGCAGGTCATTTGCCGCCATTTGTATGTTGCTAACATGGGGCTCGCCAAGACTTTCTTGCTTTTGAGTAAACTCCAAGACCATCTTTGTTCTCGTCTCCGCTCTCTGACGTATTTGTACTGTACTCAGAGATTCAATAGCCTCATCCAGAAGGGACGAATGTTTATTGGTGGTCTTCTTTCCGGCATCCTTACGAAAGGCTTTATCACTTAGTTGCCTGTTGAAATTTGCCGCTTCTTGTTTCGCCTCTTTTAAAGCTTTCTTGGCTTTACATAGTCCCGCAGGATGAGAAGCAGATTTTTTCTTGCCTCTTTGCCTCCTTGATGCTGACGCTTCTGTCTCCGTGTCAGATGCAGAAATCTCATCCACATTCTGGGGTACCTTAAATAAGGCCCGCTTTCTCGTCCTTGGTACCCCAGATAGGCTCGATTCGGAGCTAACGTCATCCATTTTGACTCAATAGATTAAAAAATCAACAAAAGAAACATATTACAACAAAATGAAAGACAAAAACAAATATATATACAGCAACAACAACAAATAAAATAACCCAAAATCGATAAATCCAAAAAATAAAATTAAAATTAGATCAACAAAAATAACTAAATGTAGGTAGGTACCTTTGTACCTAATACTACATTTACAAGACTACCGACTACCGTACCGTAATGTACAAGCGTACAAAACAATTAGTACCAATAATCCAAAATAATTAACTCACAACTTTGAATGATTTAACAAATAAACAAAAAATGCGGAAACAAATCAACGCAGAACACAAGATAAAAAATCTCCAAATACGAAACAAACTGCTCCCTGCACGTATGACGCGTCCGCCTCGGTCGAAAGCCCGACGCGGAATCCTAATTGTCTTACCTGTTGTGCTGTTGAATAACAACAATAATGAAAATAATACGAGATTTTTCAATTATCGGGGCGAAAGCGGTAAAAAAAACGTTATTATTTACCGTGTTTTCCACTAGTCGCCGCCGCTAGTGCGGTGCTAAGAACCAAGAGGTGTACCAGCATACTCCTGCGCAGCGCCAGCCGCTCATTTAGCTGCGTTCACTTTTTCATCCAAGGTTCTATAGAATAAATAGAAAAACATTGTTATTGACAAATGCATGTTCATTAGTTTATTCTCTTGATAGATAGTCAATAGTCTGGGCAAAGTTTTAATATAATGATTACCCACCTTCCGTTTCAGTAAGATAAAAAATATATATAAGTAGATAATTATTTTATAATAAGAAGTACACTTCGTTATATTAAAATTACTATAAATAAATTGCACTTAAAAGTTTTTATGTATTCAAAATATTTTCGATTTCTAATATAGGAAGGAAGTTTATGGAAAACTTGTACCTAGTAGGTAATGTTTTGTTGGGCTAGTTTGGTGCGTACTAGGCGATAAGAAAATTATAAAGTAGACGTAATAAATTCATGTATATTCGAATCTTCGAGAGCCTTATATTGATTGTTCTTAAATATATTTAACGATATTTAAAACGCAAATACCCCAAAGATAATAGACATTTATTGAAATGAATTGGGCAAAACTGTTCCTTTTTGAGAAATTGTTAAACTGTTAAGTAGAATGTACAAGTATCTATCTGAGTTTCAATGCGAAATAAAACATAATTCCTCGAGGAACCGAGAGCGGTTTGAATAACAACTCTTTAATTGAAAGTTTAGCAATTTGCTTTACCCAAATGGACCCGACGGCGTCGAGGGCAACTCATCCGCGTTTCAAAATTGAATGTAGGCAGATGCGCTTAATTACCGCTCCAGATGCTCGTTCCCTGCCCCTATTCCGCTCACCAACTTGCACCTACAAGACGTCGAAATAAGAACGTACTATAACTTTTCTGTTAAGTATTTAACTAGATACTAAGCGATAAGCATTTAAGAAAATGTAAATAAAATAAAATTTAACATATTTTGTTATTGTTACGAACAATTACACGTTACTGCACAACTTAAAGAAACCTAAAAGTACCTCATGTGCTTGTGACACAAGGACCAATTTTAAGTTATTGAATAAGTTTACTAAAGTCTTTCTTTAAATATATTTAGTTATGTAATGTATTAAATTTATGTATAATATTAATAACTTTTAAGAAAACCGTTGCATTATTAGTCCATTTAAAATTTAACCCAGACCATCACTGTCGATATTGAACCAATGGTGGTTAATTGGACAACTATTTTAAAATTTTCATCGGCCAACCAGTATTAGTTATTTATTTTTCATATAAAATGAAAATTGTATCAATTTACTCACGGATACTTTGATCTTACTAATAAAACTTATATACACAGTGCGTGTAGTTAACCTTCAATTGTAAATGATTTTCAAAGCCACGTCTAATAAATTTATAGCACTGGTTTGAATGTAATAAGGTCTTGACGCAACATGAAGATATCGTTAAGGAAAATGGGTAGTATATCTTCATGCATAAGGAGACACGAGTGAATGTAACTTCCCTACACATTTTATCGTCATGCAAGGGCGGTTGAGTTTATGATCATCGCCCAACTTGATTTAGTTTTGATAGCGTAGGGAGCAGCTTTTAGCAAGATATCTCAAACAAATTGCCCTGGAAGTGATTTTGAAAAAAAAATGTTCAGTTAGCATAGGGGCTATAATGAAATGGATTTGAAGGTCTAAGTGGATTAGATATGAATGGTCCGAATGGGAGGAAAGTCCGTTGTCACATTTCGTAATAATGAAAATTTATTCGGAGATTTTTTTGTGAGGATTTATGTTTATTGCAAATTACAAAACAAGAATTTGCCTAACGCGTGAAACCTAAATGGCTTTACATTTGAGTAAGGATTTGCGGTTGCTTGTGCATTTCTGATTATGTACAGCGTTTAAAAATAACTATTTGTATATCTCTTATCAAAGTTTATTAATAAAAGTATTTTTCATTTAACATTTGAAATGGTTTTATAATTAAATATAAAATTTGCAAAATAATTTATTACGTTTATTTCATTAGACCATAACGTTGGGTCGTTAAAGAGATGCATTGAGATCTCAGCAATATTACACAATTACATTATAATCGAAGGGTCATTGGATCCGATTGTAGTTATAGCTACAGTGGAAATACACGCGATAAGATGGGACAATTAAATGCAAACGTATGGTTACTCTCAACATTACAACTGTCGGCGCCGCGTAGATTAAACTACCCCATTTACATAGTTTCATTATCGCAAGCAAACACATAAATTTTTCGCAAGTTTCCGGTTTTATTTTTTCGAAATTGTGTGAAATTCTAAATTGTCTAATATTAAACAATTGAATGCCATCTACTGAATGAAATCTGCACAATTAAGTCCAGAAATATATTACTTTTTTAGTTTAATATACTCACTTTATAATATAGGAGTCAAAGTCGTCTGTATTTATAAAATTAAAACCCAATTCGAATTAACGCAATATGAAGACAAAGTAGGTTTATTTTTAATTAGGTTTTGCCCGCGACTTCGTCTGCGCTTCCGTCGTTAATTGTAAAAAAGTAGCCTATGTCCTTCCTCTCAGTACAGTGGTTATTATGTAACAGACACGTTAACTTTTGTATTTTAGTAGGGAAATATAACATATTAATCAACAATACTGTTGAGAATATCGCAATACGGAACCGCACAAAATTATTGTTAATAGCTGTGTATTACTCCTTGTGTGTTATTAACGTAAATTAGCCAAAACACCTATCGGCTTAAAGATCTATACGTACCTACTACTACTTCACCTAAAAAGAAATAAAATGTAATGTAAACTATTAATAATTTGTAATTTGAACGAATATTTAAACACTACTAAAATAACTAATAGGTATTTTATAAAATAACAATAAAAGGAATCTAAAAATAAATTATCAAAGACTAAAATTTAGCACTGTTTGTTAAAATCATTAAGTATTGTCTGTCAATAAGGTCGAACGCTCCGATCATCAATTCGGCCGCGAAATGCGCGGGGACCAATTCTCGAACGTTCGCGACCAGCCCGCACTCCGCGCTTGGCGCCTAGCTGCTAGGCCGGTCGCGAACATTCGAGAATGTTCCTTTTACGAAGCTAGGTGACTCGCTAGCCTGCAGGTGGTATAGTTGTACAATTTATGTCTATAGTTGAATATATTTATATATTTTAATGAACTATAGAATACTAATATATCTCATTACATCATTATATTTTATGCTTAATTATCTATTGTCAGGATTATAATTAAAATGGCATATAATGACAATATTAACCAAAACACAGTAATATGTAATCATTATATTTTATAAAGTTAGCTGATTGACAATAATTTTACAAAAGTATTTTCAAGGAATAACACTCACGTCTAACTCGTTCGCCAATCGGACCCAAAAGAGCTGCTTACCACAGATATGGCAGAACCATCGAACATTATTCAAAAATGCCTGTAATAATTTCTTTGAGCCAAAAAGAGGTTTTATTGAATTTATTTTTCAAAATAGGTTTTAATGAATTTATTTCACAAAATAGGTTTTAACAAATTCGTGTATAATCATATCATTAAAAGATATTAATATACATTATATAAGATCGTCTTACTATATGTAACATATTATTTTAATGATAAATGCATCTGCCTGTGCGACCTTATAAAAAAATAAGCCGTCGTAGTATTCACGGGCGAAGGCTTATTTTTAGCTTTATTTATAACTTTCATGATTCTTTATCTATCTTAATGAATCTTTTTATGAAATCGTTAATACTGATAACTTTTTTAATTAGGGATGACTGAGAGTGTTATAAACGTAAAAGTAGACGAATATAATCAGAAAGCTTCGAACTGCTAAGCTATCGGGAGTTACACGTGTTATTGTGAGTCAACCACAAAAGATAGACATATGCTATTGCGAGAAATGTTTTTCATAATTTTAAGCAGAATATTTCCGTTGTACGTGATTTCTGTGTAGCTTTAACCATTAAGGTTGCACGCGTCAGGTTCCGTAAATAACGTAATAAAATCGAATTCAAAATCCTCTAAAGCAGTTTCATTTACCAAATCAATAAAGAGCTATAAGACCGCACAGTAGGATGCGTCTAGATGAAAGATTCATAGACTTAACCAAACTGACATCAAACGCTAACCTACAAAATATATGCAGCGTAATATTAAGTAGTGGATGGCGCTTTTCTGAAACATATTGCAGTATTATGTATCGTATTCCACAATTAATCTTCATTAAGGAGTGCTATAACGGCGCAACAGACGTGCGGTTAGCTCCTCAAGGCAGCCTTGATGTGAACTATTGTCTTTGCGGTTGACATTAAGTATTTTATTGGTTAATTATATGCCCATTGCAACAATATCTCCACACGCACGTACATCACGTTCATTCATCAAGGGTATGTATAGGCTAATTGATACTAAGATATTACATACAAAGAGAATATTTTTCTGACGAATGTTTCTGTACAATATGATTTCATACGAGTAGAGACTACATTAGCGCAACTTATAAGGCAAGACTAAAAAACTGTATTTCATATTTTAAATATTAAAAGCAAGTATGTCTTAAACCAAAGTTAAATGGTTAAGAAATATAACGCTTTTACAATATGTCCTATGATTGAATATAAATAAATGAAAATTCTATTTATTGTCTTTGGTCCTTCGCAATTTTTTATAAGATCAAACGATCTCGCGAAACAATTACTATATGTTTGAGTGTAAATAAAAAAATAAAAAGATATTGCAAATAATTATCTATTATTTTAACATTATAAATTATAATTCATTTGACCTTTTATCGCATTTATAGAAATTATATTTCAAATTCAAAGTACCCGTATTAACAAGGCGTCATATTCAATTTGAGTGACCTGTTATAAATTTGCGATCAATGCAAAGTAGCAGGCAGATAGTCTGACCATAAATTTCGTATTAGGCTATAACAAAAAATGGCCTGTAGTTTAATGTTACAAAAACCGTGTTTTGGCAGGTTCACTGAGATTGTCCAACGAGACCACTTTGTGAGTCTTTGCGAACACGTGTTTTTGCACTTGACATATTTCTTATTACATTTTAGAATGTGTTTTAATTTTGAAACTTACGTAACATAAAATGTATGCATACAAATAAGCATGAGTTGTTTAAGAAAGATAAATACCTAGTTAATTAATCTTTTAAATCAATACACACCATCTGTAAGTTTCTTAATGTCATGTAGTCTCAATATTTGTATACGATATGAAAAAGTATTTTAAATACTAAATAAACGACGAGTAAATTGCCTGCGTATAAAAATCAAATTAAATATTATTTGTAATTTCAAAAAGATCAATACACAGCTTATATTTTTTTAAATTGATAGTTGCCACGATATTCATAGTACAACCAGTATGTAATTTGATTTTAAACGGTTGGTATATTGTTAATATGATTAAAATTATAGATAGGCCAAAACTTAACGATTAAAGCCTTTTCGGCCTCCGTAGATTCTCCATGATAATTTATTTATTAGTAAACTGTTTCGTCGTGAGCTTTATGTGACTAAAATCCATATTTTATGGGTACGCATGTATGCCATTACCTTGCGAACGAGATTAATATTGCGGACATAGAAAGAAAAAATGCATAGCTATGATTGAATGGCACGACTGCGTCACAGGTTCAGGCCAATAATGCTTCCTTTGAAAGTTTAAACAAATTGGGCTTTGAAAGTTGGCCGTAATAAGTATGTTTTGATGTGAAATAAGCTATCGAAATGAGATCATTGTTGTTACTTTCACTTATATGAGCCGGCTTCGCGTTGTTGCCAAAGAATTTCACTGAGTTTCAATGAGCTTGACAACGGATCCGTTATTTAAAATAATGATCAAAAATACTTGTTGATAAATACAATATTCTATGGCCATTTGCCTGGCCATAAACATAAATGGCGCCAGAATGTCTCTTATCTTGGGTATTTCTCTGAGGGGCGGAAGCGGAGCCCTAAAGGTTCCGCTTCACTCAAGTATGACCCTAACGGATCTCAATATAAGAACTCCAAGCTTTCAAGACGCAGGATGTTCTTATAGCAAATGGATTGTGAAGAAACTCACAACCGATTGAGATATTGATTATTATTTAGCCGATAGCTTTCAATTTCGGAGGCCGGCTCTAATCGAACATTGGTATTATCTTTGATGCTTCTTTTTTGTTTTGTAGTATCCATTTCGCTGACCTAGTAAACGTTAACATTTTGCTGTAATTCATCCTATATAAGCTTCATATATCGCTACAGTGCCAAGTCAGTGTTTAATTCATTTTTCTTAACTGATATGGTAGTCAAGGGTATAAGGAAGAATTATTATTTTGCTGTTTATAAAATACTTATACGGGTAGTTCAATTTTAGAATATCGTTGTAAAAACATGTAAAGAAATAGACACCCCTATTGTGTACTTTACATTTTGTTACACGTATCCTAAAACATAATGGAAGTGTTATTTCACGCTGCTATTCAATTCCGCCAAGTCAGTCAAAGGACATAAACACTAATCTTCGGACAATAAAAAGCACTTATGAGATGTTTAACGGCGGCATAAACCTCCATGAGCTTATCTTCTATTGTGGTACATATTCATAGCTTGAACAAACTTTATCAGGATAAGTCGCTGCTGTCGTCACCGTTTCACTTGAAGCAATTTACTCATGAATATTAAGCAGATAATGCAGTTATATTGTACAAGCTTAATGGTAATATGCACATAATATTTGAGGTACCTACACAATTCATATTCATAGTCTGAGCGTTCTTTGCGATGAGTTCATACTAAGCATGAAATGAGACTTAGTGTGTTATCAATTAAATTATATAGTTGTATTGTCTTAAAGTATATATTGTAATAAAGACTATGTACTTTTTATTTAAAATTGCAAACTTTAAAAACTACTGAACTGTAGTGTAATTTCAGTCTTTCGTTGACTAAGATTGCTAATAAGAAAAATCGAGTTACTGATGTGTTATAATCTTATACGTGTTTAAGTCCAATAAAACGGATATATATTAAACCTGAGGTGAGAAGATAAAACGATTGGTTCACAAAACGTAGTTTTTGAAAATTTTAATTATTGTTATAAATATGTTCATGACAATATAAAGTAAAAATTACATTTGCGTAACACACGCTCATTTTGTCTCTATTGTTTTACATTGCGGTCCGGGGAATCCACAAAAGTGACATCCCCAGAAGGTCTCACAGCGTCAGTCTTCACCAAATAAATGTAAACGTGTCACAAAACGTTATGATAATATAATATTGTTTTCTTGGAGATATGCTAAAGGTTTTTAGATATTTTCATAGGAAATATTCAATTTAATAAAATATTAATAAACAAATACTCCCATTGTCACACACGAATACTAAAAAAAACTTAAACCACTAAATCTAACAATATGATATAGAAATAATTATTAAAAATTAACCAACAAATATCGCTGAAATCTTTTCCAGGTGAACCGGTGAAATAAGTATATTGTAATTCGAAATAATATCTTTTAAGATATCTTTTGGGAATGTGCTTGCGGCACATTTACTTCATTTTAGATTTACTTTGAATAAATTGCAATTGTTTCTCAACGCTCAATTTAACGATATTATAAAAAAACGTAAAAGCAATATACATTCTTATAACAAAACAAGAAATTTATGTAAATTCTTGATTGTACGCTCCACGTTTCTCATAATAAAATTATCCTGATTTTCTTGTTGTAATGTTTCATCACACCTTACGTTACGTAAAAATTCATAAAAGTACTAACGAAGGTGTAAACTACCGACCAAAACAAACAAAATGCTATGAATGTTACCATAGCTCTCTTTTACTGCGCAGTTTGTGAAATATTTCGTTGGGTATAGGTGTAAAATTAGGAAATGGGATGAGATTGTTTGTAAGCAAACAGCCAGTGTCCGCTTATTAGATGGGTCCTGTAATAAAAACATCGCCTTATTACAAGCGGTGTAACCCCTCAGGAATATTCAAATTTAAATTCAAACATAAAACGATTTGTTTTTGTTTGAGTTGATATATCTTTAGAATGTGTGATTTTGTCGCGGCTGCTTTATATTATATTATTTGGTTACGTGAATGTAAGAGCTTAGAATTTCTTCCTCTTATTTAATAACTGTTTATTTATTTATTTTTTATAGAAGAGGCGGCAAACGAGCAGAAGCTCCCAGAACATTCACGTGGCTAGGAGCTCATGAGTGCGTTGCCTTCTAGGGAGTGGTACGCTATTGTCTCGAAGGACCCTAAGTCGTAATGGTTCGGAAATACCGTGGCGGACAGCTGGTTCCATAACGTGGTGGTGCACAGTAAGAAATGAAATAGTATTGTATGAAAACCTTTTAATTCAACTTGAACTAAGGGTATATCAATAAATTCAAAATCCAGCAGAAATATTTACATACCCACTTCATGAAAATACATTACGTTGGCTATATTAATAGATTACAAAAACTAAATATTGTTATTAGTCATGAATTATAACCGTATTCTATAAATTTCGCTAACACAATCTTATGAATTAAAAAAATCTATTTAATATACAATGTGGTGTAAAGTAATTATTTCAACTTAAAGTAACGTAATAGTTATGCTTAGTTTATCCTGCGTTTCATGCGCTGAGTAAAATACCGGAGCCCATTATCTTCTTGTCTATATCCTGTACCTACAATTTACCTACAACATTTGTTACACATACATTTTACCAATTACTTTGTTCATATTATACTTCCATTGATTCAACCCACATTCAATTAAAATATGATCAATAAACGATTCTCAAGGATCCATTCCGCCTATTTGTAATTAACGTATAAAATTCATCGCGCCACTTTGAGCCTTGTTAATAACGAAAATTTACTTTCGACCCCGAGGCTTATAAATATTAATATTTCCCATCTCAGCTGTTAATTACCCCGCCAACTATGGATAAAGCTCGCCCTGTATTCATTAGGGCAAACCTAATTAGTCAGACAAACCTCGGTGACTGGGGAAGGGCATTCCTTCGTCGTTCTTATTAAACATTGTATGGTCTATTATCGGAGTGCCCAATCTACTTAGACAAAGCTGCCTAATAGAATTCCATTGTGTTGTTTCTGTGTTGCGATATATTAGTTTTATTATCGTTTATATTTTTTCTACGTTCATTTTAGATGATTTACTTTATTTAGGCCATGATCGAAAAAAAATAAACTTCAATTGAAGTTTTTCGTTTATTGAACACTCGATAAATGTCTGAGCAAAAAAAACGTACACACATTTTATAAATCCATTGAAGATATATATCATTATGTCATAAATGTTTTATTGTAAACAAGATAACGATTCCGAATACACTTTCGATAATTTACGATAAAAGCATATAATTATTTGCATATATTTTTAATAAAATATATTGACAACCAAAGCGTCTAGTGTGCGTTGATTTGATTGATGCCTAAGCTTTACTAAAACATTCCCCATTAGGGAAAAAGCTATCCACATTTATCTACAACATCTGGACATAGTTTATATTTTGAAGGGCCCTACCTTTGTAACGATCATATCGTATGCATGCAGAACGTGTACACTATAATCTATTTTGAATCTTAAACAGGTACAAAATATATCAACAATTACATTGTTCACATTTATTTTCTTACAAAATGTAAAATATTATTCAGATGTTTATACATATACAAGAACAACTACTATTAACAATAGAATTCTGAATTTTGTGTACACTTTTGTTAAGATATTTGTCGTTGTTCTTTAATTACGCGCTACATTTCATTTTATTACAATGTTATAATTGTAAATTGTAATATTATAATATATTCTATTTATAAAATTTAGGACAATAGAGAGATTATATAAACAAAACACATATGAACTAAATAGATATCTTTTTGTTAGAAATGAACTTAACCGCATTTGACCGTGTGCCTGAAGCGAATTAGCACTTGCTCCGAGGTATGTTTTCTTCCTAAACGCTGGCACAAAACGGCTTTTTCCTTTATTAGTCTCTTTGAGCAATGTCTACTCTGCAGTTGGGTTGCTAACTCTGTGCACATAAATTGCTAGTGTTAAAAAGTTCTTGTTATCTTCACTGTGAAATAGAAATACCATAATATGCTTGTGTGCAATATTAAGTTTAATCTAAAGTAGATGTTTTGGTCAATTACACAATTAAAATACACGCAAAGAACACTTGGTTCTGATATTCAACTTACTGTCAACAACAATAAATACATTAAATTGAATAGTTTACGTCCAGTTTTTTGATGTTGATCAATCTATCTACCCTATTTTAAATACTTGAAAGACCTTAAAAAGAATTATTAATATAATATATATTATATATACATAATAATTGCCTAAATCTTAAGTTACTAATTGAAACAACTTAAATATACTACAATATATCTTGATAGCCATGTAAACTTTAACTGTACACAAATAGATCCTTAATTCTATTTGCCCAAACATGTCAACCGTGTCTACATCTTCTAGAGTTTCTATGCGGTGTATTAGACATAGTGTGCATCTGGATAGTTTATTATATTCACAAAAATTACTACTAGATGTATGATCCCTGTATTCATAAATTAAATAGCACTTAAATGTTAATATTGCTTATTAAATTACGGTTATAAAACAGTAATAGGCATTGTGATAAATGAGATATCCATTAATCTCATGGATCAACAATATATAATAGCAGTACAAACAGAGTGCACTATACTGCGACCTGTTTTATTTGATACTTGATAGCAACAATAAACCATTTATGTGTGATAAATTGACGAGAGCATGCTGAGTGCAAAGTAATAATGATGTATCTAGTTAATAATGAATTAAGGGGTAATTCGTGGGGGTGAAAAACAAATGACGCAAGGCGAATGTTGAGTCCAACGACTCAACATTTCGTCTAATTGGACAAATGGTTGTAACAATATATTTATGAAATGCTGTCTTAATTGTAAAGAAGTACTTGAAATATATGTTTTTATGAGTAGGGATAATTTGAAACTGGATTATGGTGTGTACATTTAATTGTGATAATTTAAAAGAAGCTGTTAAATAACAAATATTTTCCATGTTAGATTTATCACCAGATTGTTGTGATACTTTATCATTTAAAGTGCGAGCTCACGAGCTTAAGACTAAGCTTTAATAATATGGCCATAAATTAAACGATAATAAGTTACGACAGTATCGACGCGGTAATGACTTCACAGTGCACCCGACTATTGTGAAAATATTTTATCATCTTTAATGCCAACCGAAAATATACAATGTGAGGAGAATTTTCGAATGTTGTTTTATCAAAAATCACATAATATGCCTCGTTGTTTCACAAGCATTATTTCGGTCATAGTTCAAATGAACTATGGTGCTCTTATCGAGCTATCCATAACATTATATATAATTGCTAATTAACTTAATTGTCAATGTAAACTCATACAAACTATATTTATATTACGTATCAGGATATTATTATGTTTCAGAATAGATTTTTTCCGTATACCAGTGCTCTTTAGAATGGAATTGGCATTAGATGGAACAACTTAATTGTAATTTTAATCAAATATTTTTTTTCTATAAGAGGGGCAAACGAACAAAAGGCACACAAAAAAAGAATGATGAATTCGACGCCCATAGTCACTCACGTGACTGGGAGCTTACCGGCCTTTTAGAAAATGCTCTTTTATTGCCCCATATTGGGGTCCCCCAAGTCGTATTAGTTTGTTCGATAATAAAAGACGATTCGATTTTAGTAATATACCTTTTTTTGCATTACAGTTAACCACTTATGGGCTTATCCAGAACACGTCATCTATATTTTTTTCCGAATATGCAAAAGTTTAGACATTGTGCCTTTGTACAGAAAATTTTCCGAAAAACTGTCTGACGCTCCAAAAGGATTCTAGTAGACATTGCTCTTTGAGTTCTTTGGTAACCGACGTCCAGCTACATGCAGAGAAAAGGCTAGTGATGTTAAATGAGCCAGTATTTGTAGCCTTTGATTCACAAAAGAGCCCTGAGACTCTGTGCTATATAAATTCCAATTCCGTTTTGACAAATCCAACAATGATATTCTTTGTTACTACTTTGTTTTTTTATAAAAAGATTCGTTGTGTGTACTAATTTTGTTTCTTTGATAAAGATCAGATCAGCTATTTAAATCAATTGTTTAAATTTAAGCTCGTATTGATATTCACCTATTTAATGAGACTTCTCAAGTTTTATTTTAATTAAAAATTGATGTACCTTCGTTACGTCGTCATAAGCCCAGACATGTATTTAATTTTTGAATATAATTTTCTATGCTTGCAAAACATTGTTGTTTAAAACTTACTATAAAATCAACATATCGATTGCCGCGTCTAGTGTTTTTAAATGACCCGAAATGAAGTAAATATTGGTTAACTTCAATGTGAAGCCACAAAGATTAACGTGATCTTGACTAATTATTTTCTCTTTTATCTTTATAACTGGTAAAGTGATTTGACAAAAGCCGCTGGTATAAGCCGAAAACAAAGCGCCCCTAAAGAAAATTGCGAGTTTCTGACGGAGGAATCATTGTAGTAATTTTCTTTGTTGTTTCAGTGCGTTTTTCCGTCAATGAACAGTGAAAATATTTTTATACACGAAAGCTTTGATCGTTATTCATAATTATATTTTTCCCATATAGCTTATTTATGTATCTCGAAAAATGTAACAACAAGATAATTGAATTTACAATATGAATAAAATTTTAATTTAAAAACAATTAAAATACTTACAATTTACCGTAAAAAATTCCCACATAAAATATATCATCACTATCATCGTATATATTTGTAACTATTAACAATCAATGTTCTAATGTAAAACTGACACGTTGTATCAACTCAAACTTTTCGTAGCGCTACGAAAGCTCGACGAAGCTTGAAAAACAGGTGCGCGAATCCGTCCACCCGTACTCGCGGGGCGCATCGCACTGAGCATTCCCTCTTGACAAGACAATCTTTCCCAGTACAGTAGGCCCAGATAACAGCAACTTGTGAGCTTTCACAGCAACAACAGTTTCATACACTGCGATGTGATTGATCTATGGATCTTAAGCCTTATATAATAGAAACTTAGCATGCGTTAATATACACGTATAAACGATTTATAATTTACCGTAATTCCTTGTTTATTTTAGTATATATTCTTTACATTTGTTTGTTTGTACAAAGTATGATTAATTTCGGGTTAGGATGAGATGGTTTTTATTGATCACACATGACTTTACTAGGATAGAACATTTTTGTATTCTAGAGTAATATGAATACTATAATAATATTTCTACGCTCGAATACGGATAGATCATATATAAAAATTATTTATTTCAATACACAATGTTTATTTTTAATCTTGCTGAAGATTTAATATATGAATACGATAATTTTATATATAAAATCGAATGCTTAGACTTCTTTAATCTGGCCCAAACGCAAATACCGTCCTTAACTTCTAGTCTATTTAATTATAACTAATTCCTACGAAATTTTAAATTATTTATATTTCTCATATATAAATTTCAGATATGTACGAGTATACATAGATTACAGATGTTTTATTTAAAAATATAACTTAATACATAATATGAATAGTGAAAGTCAAAATTAAAACTATTTATTAATGAAAACGGAATTATAAAAATTAGACTCTTATCAAAATACAACATTACGACGTAATATAATGAAACAAGAAGCTAATGTCCCAATTTCAAACTCCTTTAACAAATATGACTAACTTCATAACACATAATTTTCTTCGCGTCCTCAAAGTTTCACCGAGTTTTCTTTGGTATACGAGCATGCATAAAAACCGGGAAATCACAAACAAGATAACATTCGGTAGGTCCTCAGCGGGAATCTTATTTTCAATATGTTTTTATAACTTTCAGTGAGGAAATGAGGTGGTGCTCCCGGCCTTTCGCGGCGGCATTGTCATAATAAACCAACCGAGGCCTCCTTCATAAATCCCTTCCAAATGTACCTTTATACGCATTATGCCATAACATCGAGTTTTCTTTTTTTTGCCCCACAACGCTTTTAAATCCAACAAATAAGTCGTATCTCTATCCGTTTACTGGTGTTTGCTTATCATATTATTATTCGTAATCCTTTTGCCCTTTCGTTTTGTAGACATTTACAGCTTTTCACTCGATATTATAAAGAGTTTAGAATCATTGTAACTAATATGATTTATCTCAATCGAAATATTTGTGTATTATATAATTATTTTTTTTATCCTTATTTACACTTTTGCCATGTTGATATAATAAGCATAACTTATTTCAATCTTTTTTAATCACAATGACAATTTTGCATTTTCTTAAAACACCTATACTAATTTAAAAAATAGTAATATACAAAAAACACGATGGGGATGTGATTGGAAGTATAAAGCAATCCAATATTTTTTTTGTCAAAGTGATTAAGTTTATATTGTGTATCTCTTACAGTCTTAACATCTACCGAGATCAATAAGGTGAATGTTGTTTTTGCGTCGGTTGGCGATCGGATCTTTCTTGCTCAATTTTCGCCAGTCTCAACATAATAACCTAATGTTTACACTGTTGCCCGCGCACGGCCTCAAGCACTCCACAAGCAATAAGGCAGTAATAAATGTTCAGATCCAAAGACAAGAATAAAAAGGAATATAATAAGTAGATATTGTGAATCGGCACTTGTGAGTTCAATATTGCTTTTCACGATAGAACTTTGTGGTCTCTATCTCTTTGCATTACAAGGTTATTTTCTTCTAAAACTTTAAAATCAAAATTGTGTTGGTGCAGACATTACTTTTCTTACAAAGCTTACCCATATTAAAATTCTAAACACCATCCCAGCTTAGCATTTCCTGGCATCTTAAAGTACCTAATAACAACTGACATTTACGTGTTGTTATTTATCAGGCTGTTTGCGGACACTGTACAACTTTATCTTCTTAATTCTTTTTATCAATTATTGAGGTTAGGAATTTAAATGTATAAAACATTATTGTATTAGTTCATTAATATGAGGAATTATACTGCCATGTGATACATTACCAAAAAGAATAGTACTATAAATATTGTAAAAAAGTAAACTTTATGTATATAATGAAACTGAAGACTTTTCTACCAACACGCGGCATTAATGTAAGATTTCCCCGACCGGGAATGATAGTTTAATTTTCGCCCTTATACGTCCACGTTCTACTATATAACACCGAGTGAAACCACAGGAAACAGCTAGTCGTTTATAGGCAGTGTAGCGTAGCAATTAATATTATTGGAGGTCCAATACACTCTTGTTTTCGATGCTATCAGTACAGCCTCTCGATAGTCATCGTCGGATTGATCTATTCAAAGGAAATGTTTACTTTATTTCATGTTTTTATTAGATGCCATTAGTTAATTAAATTATTTAAAAAAAAAATGGCCTCAACGTTCAGTTTCAACGCTAGCAAAATCTATTTTGATTGTAAAATCAGTTTTATATCGTGTAATATAATTGAGTAGTTTCCTGGAATGGGATTGTAATTAATTTCCTAGGGTTTAATTTCGTTTGAATATCCTCGGATCTCATTACTGAAATTGTTTCATTTTGATAAAGATATTTGTTGTTCTTTTAGAAAAAACAGTAGAATTGTATTGTTCTATTAAGACTAATTCAATTATATTTAATTAATAATAATTCAATAATGTTTACGTTATTACGTATTGTATCAATGTTAAGACAGAATGATAATATTAAATGGGACAAATATATAAGGGTCACACGAACTGACTTTAATTTTAGATTGTTACTTTTTAATCTCCACTTTAATGTCGAATAATTACTTCGTTGGGTTTCTTCCAGCCACTTTTTTATTGAGACGCTTTATTAAAAAATTTCTTTGGAATAAAGAAACTTTTTTGTAATATCAGCGGGCTGCTTACTAAAAAATGACGTTTCGTTAGTGTGATAATTAATTAAGTGTCACTATATCATGTACAAAAATCTTAACGCAATTACAAAATGGCTATATTCACTTATTTTTATGTAACGTTCTGCTTAGAAAATAAAATTAAACATTTTTAATTGAACGTATTCAATAACGTTCTAGTAAGATTCACTTTTATGTTGCAGCCTTTTAACAAACGTACAAGGCAACGAGTTTTATTAAAATTTGTTACGTAATAGTAGGGCACGGTAAAAATGAACTCGATTCAAGTGACGACAAACAATTATTATTTATTCTAGTAGTTATCTGTTAATAATTACAGTATAAAAAATATGCATTCAAAAAACGTAAACAAATATACCTCCTTGTATATTAGTCAAAGAAAGAAATATATTAATTTTCCTTGTACGCTGAATCTAAAAAGCTCTATTACGAACGAACGAAGGGTATATTATGATTGCTCACTTGTTAGGTATCTTTAATTTATCAAAGCATTGATTCGACGCCAGTTACCAGTTACCAGTTTAAATTATGTTATAATAATCTTTAACATTTAATATTCATACTTTCATAGAAACATACAGATTCCTTTTTGTATATTTCTTTTGAATTACTACTTTATAAAAACCATATTGTGTCCTTATATAGACATCGACTTGCACTAATGTAAGCTATATTTTATTTGTGTTAATGATGCTAACATATTTTTTTTAAATAAATAATCATTAGTCATAGACTTATAATAAACCACAGACAACAATATGCTCATCACACAAATTATGATAGTACAGGGACGAATGGGACCCTCTATTCTGTATACGAATGGGAGTGTGTGACTATCGCACCCAGTGGATCGTTAAATTAAAAGATGTTTTTAATTTATGAATTTTTTAGACAGAAACCTAGCACCAATCATTTAATCGGTATTTTATGTACACATAACATACTACTAATATTCTATAAAGCTACAAACAAAATTATATATTTTTATTGTTTAGTTTCTAAGTTATGCATGTATGTCCTATTTTGGACCTTGTTTTGTAATTGTCTGTAAAATCATGTGTAAAATAAAATAAAATGCGCGCGCGCTTGTGTTCGTTTGTAATACACAAAATTACGTTAGTGCTACAACTTTTGGGGCTACAACTATAATCCGCGGCAAAATATTGATACTAGTATAATTTAAGTGTGTCAGACGCAATACTATTGAGAGTGGGCAAAGCGCGTCAGGTGGTTCGCTGAATAATATGTACTAATGTCTTCCATGTTGAGTGTGAATATTTCCTAATCTTTAGAATATTTTCTTATAATAATCTTTAAAAATATAACGACGAAAACACAGCGCGAAACATAATATTTTGAATAGGTTGTTTTTTTTATAATTATGGAACGCAGATTTTAACGGGATTTTATTAGTCTCATTATAATATACGCTTTTTTTCTTAAGGTGCTCACAAAATACTTATTTTTAGAACAGCAATAAATAAAGTAGCTTTTCTAAATTGACTTATCGAAATCTCAGTCAATACGCACAAAGGAAAGTTAGTTTTGACATACAAATTTGGCTAATTATAAAGAAAAACTGCATTAGCTAAGATTCAAACTTACCAACTCAATCGCACAGTTAAAAAACGACAAAGTCTTTTTAAATTCCAGAAAGATAATGATACCCGGAGCGATTCAGACAGATCGTTGAAGTAATGTCAGGTAAGTTAAATCCTAAAAGGTGAGATGCGCGAGCGGAAGGCGTTAAGGTAAAAATATTTCTAGTGCCTTTTTTGTCAGTTAATGGAAGTTCTTTGTACCTATATTCCGAGCGGACGAACTAGTACGACTTGAAATCGGATTAGCGTTATCGAGCATAGGCCGTGATAGAATCGCCGAGTATTATCTTTTGCCCAACTTTAAGGCTTCGTTTTGGGACCGTACTTATAATTTCGATATAGAATATTGCTGTAATGAAACCAAAGAATATATTTTCTCCGATAATGTTTTCAACAAAAATCAAGCTGTGATTGTCAAGCCCATTTTTTTATTGCAAAAAACACTTACCCATATATTTATATCGAATGAGTAAATTGTATTTCATTCCAAAATTTTCGTTATTTTTTTAAAGAAGAATTTATTATAAAAGTTTACATTCACTGCATATTATATATATATTACATATATGTGTGATAGGCATATAGAAAGAGCTCTATAGCTTTTCTTGTTGAGGAAAATATCGAAAACAAAAGAACGCGTCAATGTACAAGATATGCAATTTGAATTGACAAGATATCAATAACAATGCGATTATGACTTTATACGTATAATATCCAGTGCAATTAAGCCTATCGAGTGATACATTAAACTATTAGTTAAAGCAACGTGTTCAGCAAACCGGAAATGATATCTCAGTATAGATGGCCAGATACCTCTTAGTCGATAGATAGCCGTAAATTAGTTTAATAATATGTGTATTGTGTTTAAACAATTAAAATATCGCTACAGCTATAAATAAAATTTAATTTGTATGTCAAGCTAACAACCAATTATATATCTATATATATAAATGTATGTATTATTTATTAATTTTAATTTTTGTATAAGGTTAACTCTCAACAAAGAAGAAAAAGGCAAGAAGAATTCTTGATAAAACAATGATATTATGCTATTTCTTAATTTGAAGAATACTACGTACTTAATGCAAGTGTTTCTCAATGCAAGGCAATATAAAGTAAGCACCGTGTGGGTTCTAAGATAACGGACTAAGGAGTACTCCGAGTCTGCCTGAGATACGTTGAAATGCAAATTTTCGTATCCCAGAACTTGGTGACAAAGGAATTATACTAGGTTATCTAATTAAGTAATTAAGCATTAAGTACTGTTCTTTGTAATATGGTTTTTTGCGATCACTCAATATTTCAAGTTCATTAAGCACTCCAGGTGCAGCAAATTCTGTATACATTGCCATATTGTACCTACTCTTTCATTTCGATAAAAGTTATTTATTAAACGTTCTCCTTATTAGAAAATAAATGGTTTTAATAGCCTATAATTTAAATCAAAACACAGGCCGTTTGTTTTTTATGATAAAAATAAAAAATAATGAAGTGAATTAAGGCCAGCGAGCTTGCGACGCTAAGGGGAATCCAACTAAGATAGATGACGTCATTTTACCCTTCATTAACCCATTTCGTGGAGCCTAAATAGTTCTCGAAACCGGACGAGCGCTTCTTGCATAAGTTGCTGAACTTATAAAGTTGTATAAAAGTTCCTATGCCTTAAGTACGCAAGTAATATAGTGTCTCATCTAACGGATTGAAAGAGTATAGTTCGGTTCGTTTCGTAATTACTATGCTACCAATACACCTGTTTCCTACTTTTGAACATCTTAATTACATTCACTATACATTCGAAAGACGACGCGTGGTGTGTCTGTAATAAGTGGTAAAACAAGCCATAAGTAGTCTTCTATCATAGAATGGTTCAAGTTAATCGGATCATCCTGTCTAACCTTTCATCTACCATCTCCATTAATTTCCCATATACCTGTGCATCCTAGCGCATTACTGGTTATGTAGCCTGCGGCAGTTATAACTTTGTTTCTAGTACGGGTTACCAACATAAAGACCATATATTCATTTGTGGAAATGAAATGGTATGTCGTAATAATAAGATGTAATGTGTAGGTGGTGTTGTTTAAGGAGCAGGACAGCTGAGTGCGCTGGGGATGTGCCTTTTACTCAATGAACGTTACAAGTGCACTCAGGTCTGAGAGCCGCCCGATTTGGGAAATCACATTAAAGTCTGGTCGCTCCTTTATATGTGGATTTACTGTATTAGAGTACTATATGACCTTTTAACACATATTTACGAAATGCTTTACAATGTCAAATACATTATTTTGAAGTTAAAACAGTAAAGAGATTTATGATATAACTGGTAAAACGCCATAAAATATTTTATAAGCTGAAGTAATATTTATTATTCTGTACAAGTCTCCAGTAAACATTTCTAAGCAGTTCGTAGATATATTATAGATTCATAGAGGATAATACTACAGAAACTCTTAGAAAAACTTCATAAGGATTCTCAAGATTTTCACGGAGAACTTATTTAATGAGAAAAATGTCGCTTGGCATCCTTTGCAAACTTATCCCTGTGTTAAGAATGTAGTTTATAAATTTAAATACAAATCAAGTATATCCTTAAATATAATTATTTAAGTAGTTGTATGTTAAATCGTTAATGCCAGTAAGGGGCATCTTAATCCAAATAAAAATTATATGGATTTCCTTTATTTTCAGATATCGTTGTATGAATATAAAATGAATGGTATACTATTTACCTTGTAATATGGTAACTATGTACGATTTTAGGACTTCTTAGCTTCTTATGCTTTTAGTTGTACTCCCATTATAATTATTGTTATGCGTAAATTTGGTTTTTTGGTTAAAATATAGGACCTTAATCTGATACAACTTAGGATTCCAACATTGGAGCCCGTGTTAGTTTTTTATTGCATAAACTATTCATTAGGCCTAAACAAACAAATAGTTAGTCATTATAATCAAATTTAAGTGTAATAAAATTAAATGTAATAATAAAATAATCGCCTTTTTTAATATATTACGTATATATAATATATATATACGTAGGTTGCATATTACATCATAAATAGGTCATCCAACTAACAACTGAACCATTAGATTTTCTTTTGACATTTCATCCGTGACCATTAAATGTCACTCTCGGCTTTATAGGTAAAGTACAAGCGAGTTTATTTTGCAATAACCCTTAAAAGGTTTCATATTATAGAAAACATGGATACAAATTCAAAAAATCAATTCCAATTCCAGAATACCGGGGCATACGTGACATATTTGCGACGGTAATATCACGAAGTATTTTATTGATAAGTGCAATTCAATACCTTAATTTTCATATAGTTTCTTAAACAGCATTGTTGCTTTTATGTGCTCTATGATTTCTATATAATGGACAGAGTGTAACATTTGTTTCATAATTTTGAAGGTCAAAAGAGATGATTATGTAGAAAAAACAAACAAAAAAACCTAGCGTTTATTAAGGTCCACGGTCTGTGGATCAATGGTACGCCTGATAAATTAGAATAATCGCAGAGAATCGCTAAAACAATGGATTTAATAGGCCGTATCAGTCAGAGAGGCGTGGCAGACCGTCCACTCAATACATGTATGGAATTCCAAATGCAATCGCCAATAATAATCGTAATGACATAGTCAAATCACGTACCGCGTTTGATATTTAATGGCAGGCGATAAAATGATTACAAGCGCTAAATAATTACCAGTATAAAAATAGGTAATTACAATACAGTGTCTAGTGCGTAGTGACTTCACCTTACAGTACTTTATTATATAAACAACTATTGACGTATTTTTACGCCCCTCCAAGATTTCGTCGGCTAGTGATGGCTGATCTTAAAATGTAATTTTTGGTTGGTAGTATTTTTTAAATTGTTTAGTTTAGTTCCAAAGATATTGTTATGCATGTGTATGTCTCTATTTTGATCCTGTGTATTGTTTAATGACATATTTATAAAATAATTAAATTTAAAAAAAACCCTATAACTATTGGTATTCAAGTCAGACAGAGCAAACGAGACAACAATTAATATAACACGCTGTAACTGGTAGCATTAAAATAAATTGATGTTTAACAAAGAGACGAAGTCACTCCGGTCTTCAAGTATTAACTTTAAAGTGGTTCAAACTTTTCAAGGTGTATCCGAATCTCGTAAGTCTGGCGGACATGTTACAAAAAGACTGAAACAAACAGTCGTATTGCAGTGGTTTTCACAATATACGTGTATGTATTAGACGTTGATACATGGCGGATATGCCCGGATAATAAACGATTGGATGCGCTGTAAGCGCGCTCTTATCTCTTCGCTTTTTGTGTCTGATGATACTTTTTATACAATATTTTAGAAATATCGGAGATATGTATAGGATATATTTTTTCTTCTACTTCATCTTAACTGAATTAAAATACTTGATTGAGATAGGTTATACATTAATATGAACGCTACAAGGGTCTTTCATGCTTCATTTAAGTAGTGTTTTCAATTTATAATTTTTAATGAATGACTCACGTCACGTACTAAAAAAGTTTTTTTTTTGTAAATTTAAATAAATTAAAAGTAATATATGTATTAAGTTTTATGCGTATATTACAAATATTCGAGCTCTAAACATTTACGAATGAAAAAATAAGCGTTAATGTTTTTTTTTAAACCTGTTTGTTGAACGCTGATATAAATTGCAGAAAAATGTTTGGTTCATATTGCGATAGTTTAATTTTCAGTTCTGGTTGTGAATTTTAATTGATTTTAAAATGAAACTGCCAACATTTTGTCTAAAACTCACATCGTCAAATGCTATTGTTCGAAAGGTTTTAATAGTGGAGTTTACTCTGATGTTCAAATAGTCTAGACGGGCTATTTAATATTGGAATCGTACATAGTCAGATCTATATGAGGTTTCTTGCTTGCCTAATCTCTTTTTACTATGCCGAATAAAGATATTTTAAATTTAACCTAGCATTATCATTTTATGTACTGTTCCTATACAATTTTTTTATATCGGCTACTTTATGTTACTTATAATCACTGAGCCGATAATTTCCAATTTTTAGCTCCTAATATTAAAATATTAGTTAATTATATTAAACTCATTGTTGCGATACATGAGGTATCCAATTTTTGCGTTAACTTTGATTAGTCGACAATGTGTTCCGAGTAACATATATGAAGACAATCTATACAAATATGACGAAAAAACTTAAAATAGTAAAAGAAGTAAGAATAATCGATATAAAGTTTGTCATTTTTTAAATTATTCCAATACTAACGATATTAGTGTTATAAAAAATAGACCGTTTATTGCTTAATATATATGCTTAAAATAATTCTCCTGTCCTATATTTTAAAGTCTTATATATACTGTTTAAACATAAACCAGTGGGTTCGTGAAAAATTCAAGTATCTATGTAATACAAGTTTCATCGCGAAAGCAATGCGGCACTCCGCTTGCAATATAACGATGTAGTGAAAACAACGATCCTACGACTCGTTGTTGGCTACAACGTTGTTCGGAAAAAAATTAAAAAACCGTGAAATATTCACCTGGCAAAGTCAATTGGCAGTTTGATAACATTTCTAAATATATTTTAGTAGAATATACACAACATATTATTCTAAAAATCATGCTTTAATTCTAATAATTACAACGTATATTATTCAACATACTTAGTCTGGCCATAAATACTGTTACTATTCAAAAAAAGAAAATATTACGTTTGAATTTGGAATCTGTCATTTTTATATGATTGCTTGATGTGTTTTCTTATTTTCGCGCCATTATATTGTTAAATATTTTGTTATATTAAAATGGAGTGGGGTGATAAAGAGAACCGAATCGCTGTGATTGCCTTACATAAAGTAGGTATGGAGAAAAGTGCAATTTTTAAAACCCTCCACCCGCTTGGTATTAGTCAAATGTTTGTTTACCGGGCTATTGATAGGTACAATGATACCTCCTCTGTTTGTGACAGAAAAAGATCTGGCCGTCCACGTACCGTTCGTGTGAAAAAGGTGATTAAAGCAGTTAGGCAAAGAATTCGAAGAAATCCTGTCCGTAAGCAAAAGATTTTATCTCGGGAGATGAAGATAGCTCCTAGAACCATGTCGCGTATATTAAAAGATGACTTAGGACTTGCAGCCTATAAGAGACGTACTGGTCACTTCTTAACTGATAATTTAAAGAAGAATAGGGTGGGAAAATCCAAACAACTACTTAAGCGGTACGCAAAGGGAGGTCACAAAAAAATTTTGTTTACGGATGAGAAAATTTTTACAATTGAGCAGTATTTTAATAAACAAAATGACCGTATTTATGCTGGAAGCTCTAAAGAAGCTTCGCAATTAGTAAACAGAGTACAACGTGGGCATTATCCCACTTCAGTGATGGTTTGGTGGGGTGTTAGCTATGAAGGGGTGACTGAGCCATATTTTTGTGAAAAAGGTATTAAAACGTCGGCACAAGTTTATCAAAATACCATTCTTGAGACGGTAGTTAAGCCTTTAACTAACACCATGTTCAATAACAAAGAATGGTGCTTTCAACAAGAATCGGCACCGGGTCATAGAGCTCGATCCACCCAATCTTGGTTGAAAACTAACGTTCCGGACTTTATCAGCACTGAAAACTGGCCGTCGTCAAGTCCTGACCTAAATCCATTGGATTATGATTTATGGTCAGTTTTAGAGAGTAAGGCTTGCTCTAAACGCCATGATAATTTGGAGTCCCTAAAACGATCCATTCGGTTGGCAGTGAAGAATTTTCCTCTAGAAAGAGTTCGTGCTGCTATTGATAACTGGCCTCAACGTTTAAAAGACTGTATTGCAGCCAATGGAGACCACTTCGAATAAACATTGTATATTTTTAATAGTTATATATTGATGTATTAAACTAACTCACTATGAAAGGAATAAATGTTACGTATAAAAAAAAAATCGTGCTTTTCTTTATAACAATATTTATGGCAAGACTAAGTATATGAAGAACATTTATTACCTAAATGTGTTTGTCGCGTATCTCGTCTACACGCGACTAGCTACATCACAATGTCGTTTGTTCAATCACAAATGCAACGTTTCGTCTGGGATCTTTCATTTGCTAAACTAACAACGGACACACACTCACACACTCTAACTACACTTCGATCTTTAAGCTTAAAGCTCAGGCATAGGTAATAATAGTACCTACATACGGTAATTTATCATAAAATATTTTTAACATGTTCTTAACACTAGTTAATGACGATATACATTTATTTAAATACTGCAATGTTCTTCCCATCGAGTCATTTTTCCGACTTAATTTAATCAAACAAATTTTTATGAAATAAAAGAAAAAAGCTGCCAATACGTTAATCATTCCATCACAAAACCGGTTATGCACACCGTGCTCAAACAATGTGTATGGAGAGAGAACAAGTCAGTATTTGTTTCCCCGGCTTATTAATGCGATAAGGACGACTGGAGTAACATTCAAAAAAATACTGAAAAAATATTTTTTAAAGATCTTATGTGTGTGAAAGACGTACATTAAAATCAAAACCATTAAATGGTTTATCTGTAGTGTATTTTATGTACGATACTGTACCAATTACCTTCTTCACGGTATAAACAGTAACGCTGATCACGTTTGCTAAAACCTCTCGTAATTTTCAGTTTTGTAAATATATTAATAATATTATTTTAATAAATTTCGCGCTTAAACCCTTTAAAAAAGTATTTCAATATTCGCGTATTTGAGGGATTTCGTGTAAACGATAGTTAATTTAATTTTTTATCGGACGGAATAGAATAAACTATTCTATAACGCGTGGTGGTTGTAAAAATATTACCCATTTAGACCCATTGCCTTTAATTGCGGCAATTTTGAATATGAAACCCAATGTTAGTTGTCCGCACGTACCCTGCCCAGCTGGAAGGTATTAAAACGATAAATATTCATTATGAACTTGCTTTAATTCGCTATTCCACTATTTTATTATTCTACAAATTTTCAGCTCAGAGTTCAAAACTTTGCAAGCAATAAAGTTGAATGTGTATAAATCATTTCGCGTATTATAAAATAACTAATAGATTTTATTAATAATTTGATATACAATTTTTTGATAGATTTATAGTGGGAATGACATGCCGTGGCCTATTTACACAACGGAAAGTCGAAATTGTAAATTCTTTTTACCTCATTAATAGGGAGACAAGGTCAAAGCGTACAGTCAGTCCGTCTTCATAGAATATGTTTATTGATATGTTTTTACAACGAAACTTCAAGACGAATGTACCAACTTGGAACGCTACCACGATCCTTCAGTGTGGGAGACTATAGGTATAGTATTTTTCCTGTATCGGCTTCTTTTATTCTGTTCTCGTGTGATTACGTCACACGTAATTAACAGGACTCAACACTGACAAGACAAGACTGTTGACGTATTGTTGTTTTAGAGTTAAAAACTTATTGAATGTCAATATGATATTATGGCTTACATTTAGCAAAATATAGACGCATTAAGCCTAGCCCCTAACCCCATTAGGGTAACATACCATCTAGGTATATATATTATCTCTATATAGATAATGTTCAAAGAAATTATCCTTAAAGCGAAAATAATTGTAGTGTATTTATTGGTATATGAAACTTTAATAAGACAACTCAGCTAAGAATTTATAGAGTAATTAAGTTTTAGAAGATACTTTTAAGGCGCTGTTGGATAATTTGATGTCTTAAAAGCCAATTTATTATGACGTCAAAAAGACAAATTATCGGCTTTTTGAGTTTATATATTGAAGAACTTTATTATAAGAGCTTATTCGATTAGGCTTTTGAATTAGTGTATACACAAATACTTTAGTCTGTACACCGAAGTTGAGTGCGTATGGGTTTTGTTTCTCTTGGCAGTCTCCAGGCCTGTCTGTTCGCCTATCTTATAAAATCATTGTATTAGCTGATATGCGTTTAACGCTGATAAGACAAGAACTTTGAGGCCAAGGCTTAAAATAAGTGGAATAACAAAAGATGACCTACTTTCCCTGATAAGTAACTCCTAAATAAGACAAATGTTCGAAGAATTCACCACTAAAGTGATGCGAAGGCACCTGACGCAGAACACTACGCGAAACTTAAACCATACGATTAAAATCAGCAGTATAGCTTTAGCTTAGATCGCTTGAAGCTAGTTGAAAACGATGTTGAACTAATTCTACGGAGAATATCGCGAAGGTTAGACTAATTTGACGACTAACTTGGTCCAATAGTCACCATGCCAGTATAATAAATATATTATTTTGATCTGGGTATTGTATTTAAGACTATGTAATAAAAAAGTTGTGTTAGCACCCATAACACAAGGACACTTGTGTTTAACCGACCGTATGTTATTTATCAGTTGAAACTTGAAATTATCTCGTAAAAACAAGGAATTTAATTAATAGTATAAATTAGAGAAGGCTGACGATAATTATACCGTGGATTATGGAATACAATTGTACTACCAACTTTTAATACAAAAATAAATATGTTTGTGTTAATGTTTTAGTAAAACGCTTTATACGTAATAATTATCCAGTGGCGCTACAAACCAAGATAGATTTTGCCAAGACTTGGCCACAGATTTTTGCTGGGATGCCTAATATGGGTGCTCCATTAGTGCAAAAGAGTTGGGATTTAATGTAGAATCTCACAGTTGATAGGCTTACGCTTGCATTTTCTTTAGGTATAATAATAATGTATTCAAACATTCATACATGAATAGAGAAAAAGAATCTAATAGTTTCATTGAAAGTCAAATGTAATCTGCATTTCGTTACCGGAGACCGCAAAAGTTAAACTTTCTTGAGGCGTTCAGAGTAAAGTGTAAAATTGTAGGTTTCATAACACTTTTACGCTGAGAACATGAGAGAACATTTGCAAGTATCAGGTAGGATTTTTAATATTTTTATAAATATAACAATATTTTCTATAAGTCCGGAAAAAAGTTAACGCTTTGCTATTAAAGTTTGAGATTTCCATTCATATTAAAGTTTGAACATAATGTTATGTTGCCTTGAATCAGTTAGAAATTAGTTTGCCTATGATCAGGTCAGGTACAGCATCAAAAATATCACCGAAACAACAAATGATTAATTATGAAATTCAGTCAAAATTTTGATTTTGATTTTATTTAGGAGGGAGGAAGGAAGGAAGAAGCTCCCTCAAAGCAGCAGAGAAAGTAGTTCTATACTCAAGACGGCGACCCCATGTTCACAATACCACCAACACCAGACAAGAAGTGCGCTGTTATTAGTCCGGAGATTCAGTTGCTTCAACTGCCATCGATTATGGCTTCAAAGCTTAGTATTTATAGCTTAGCAATAGAAGTTAAAATGCTTGCAACGCAATGATGATTGTGAAAACTGGTCACTAAGGGAACAGTAGGGAAGTACATACCACAAAAACGCGAGTACAACAGGATACAACTAGTGCCTCACTATCGTACCTACCATATACAACACACCAAAACAATATATTTTTTTTTTATTTCTTAAACCTATACAGCTTATCAAAAAAATAAAGCCAAAATAAGGTTAAAACATAGAACCGGAAATAGAATCTAAGATCAAAAACAACAATAACAAAAAAAACACGAACAGAAAAAAATAAATAAAAATATACATATACATATGAACAAGTGGAGTATATTATGTGAAGCACATTTAAGTGTGCGTGTGTGTATATTAGAGTGCAATGGTGTTGCTGTGTGAGTGAATGTGCGAGGTTGAGTCTTAGTTTTCTTTTAAAAGATTTATTTAATTATTTAGATCAGACATTAATTAAAAGTTGTGTCGTTTAATAAATTCGTTAATAGTAAAGTCGCGTAATTAGCCCGGGTCCATTTAATCAATTTTTAAGTCTCTCTTGAAAAAAAAACGAAAGCTTTCAGAACATAGCCTATATTTCAACATCAGCCTAGTGTTAGTGGCAGATTCGTTATAACGAATGTACAAACCGATAACGTAATTGAAACATGTCAACGAATGTTGTTATAGCCAAGAGACGGATGTCTTTGTGTTCCCGGATGATGGACAGATAGTACGTTTCAGAGTTCGATTCAGAGTACATTCCTGTCATGGTTTGTCCATATTCGCTGTCCACGTTCAATTTCCGTAGGTGTTTATTGGTTTCAGTTAAAATATCTGATTTTGAAGAGGTGAAACAATTGTATGTATACATTTATAATGTATGGATATGTAATTGTTATAAACTAGACCGAAGCTATTTATTCACCTTGATTTTATATGTGAACAAATTATGGAACTGATTAAAATTTACAAAGATTTTTATAATAAATTACTTACTTGTAGTATTAATAGGAAGTCCACTTAAAAATTATTAATATAAATGATCAAAAAAATGTATTTAAATTCAGTAAACGAAAGTCATTTACTGAATTATTAATAAAGTACATCCAAAACCGACAAATTACATTCATATAAATAAGATTTTTCAATTTAAATCCGACGCGAATATTTAATATTGGCTTGAAAAAATAAAAGCGATGCTTTATTTTGATTTCAAAAGAAAGGGGTTAGCTAACATTCCCTCAATAACTTCACCAAACATATGACCACGTCACTATGCTATTTTAATAAAGTCAGTGAAGTTTTATTGTGATTTGTAAAAGTTTAAAGAATACTTAAGGCGGAGTCATAACTCCTGCGTCTATTTATATTCAAGCGGCGAGTCACTGAGAGAAGCAAATTTTTACAATTGAATCTTGAGAACAAGCCAGTTCCTGATACTCACTTACGTGCTGAATTCGTATTTTTAAATAAACCTGTTATATATTGTTATACTATTATTATAATAACGATTCTCCTATCGTTAAGTATCAACGTTTAAGTATGTATGAGGTTTTAACTGCGAGAACTTTATAGGCATTTTTACTTTACTTTTCTTTTAAATTCACAAAAAGTTAACACATTTAATAACAATAATCGTAGAAATTGGAACTATATTTTCAATGTAGTTTTGAAGGCAAGCAGTTTATAAAAATATAACCAATTTCTTTACTTTGTGTAATAGATACATTTATATATAATGTAATAAACATATGATTTATGCGTCTTCAACACGATGGTATATATTTGCAGTATAAATATTAAGAAAAAAATACAAAATTACAAAAAAATAAATAAAAGTTTAATGACATTTTAATTTTCAATATAATTATATTAAAACCGTAACAACAGGTGTAAATTACCTATTTTAATTTCGGTCCTGTCATAAAAGTAAATTACCGAGCTAATTAATGGACAATATATTATTATACATAACTATAAAATGTAAGGTGTTTTATGATTCATTAACACTCCCCCTTATTATGTACTCTCTTAGAAACGATTTAATGTCTTAATTTACCTCACAAAGAGAAATTAAATAGCTTGTTAAAAGCTTGACATGACAAAGTGCTCGTACAACTTTTAGCTTCATGAGCCTAAAGTATATAAATTCTGTTAATTACACTCGTCACTTAGTGTTAATTATTTAGATAAGATTACCGAGCTTTGAAGTCTTAGTTGTGTAATAATAACATTGGCGTTACTAACGCTCTCTATAAGTCATTAAAACCGTATAATTTGGCAAGTTACTAGTTACTGAATTAAATACGTAATAATTATTTTGCTAATTTCCAAAGCCTATGTTTAAAAATAATATGTGGTCTGTGTCAGTGCAGTTAGTCTCTATTTATATATTTTGTACTTTTTATATTATCTCTTATTTTAAAAGTGTGTGCGTGTTTTTTTTGCAACAGTTATTTTTTATAACATTAATTCTATTCACTGTATCTGTTAACTGACTTTTGTGTTGTTCTGGAAATTTGGTATGTGGTTTAATAAATTAAAAAAAAATCAAATATATATGTGACATTCCAGAGAGATTTTGAATTAGGTTGCGAGGGTACTTTAAATTAGAAAAAAACTTCTTAAACTGTTTTTTTTAACACGAATATTTAACATTATTTACATAACGTGGTCGTTTTGACTGCTGTGCTCAGAGCCATCAGTCTCCAGCGAGAAACTTCTTTTAAAATTCAATTTTACATTATCAACGTGTATTCATTTAGTCTGTTTAATTATATTTTCCACATAGAATCGTGTCAGCGGTCGCTTGTGTACGCTAATTACTTATTCTTATATCTATAGCTTCGAGGATTTCAAAATAAACCGGTCGCAGAAGATTACAGCAAATCAGCTGAGTATGTACCTATAATTTTTATTCAGTGTGAAAAAATTGTCATTGGATTAAAATGATGATTACATGAATCTTATAATTATTAGCATATAACAAAATTTAAGTTATGTTAGCACCAGTTAATTATCAACGTAATTGCTAATCGTCACACCGAAAATCAATTACAGCAATCTTCGATCAGGCTACGAGCTGGTATGCAAATTTCTATAATATCTTCTAAAGCATTTACGGTAATACAGGTACCCAGCTTAATGCGGCAGTTAAGCTTGAAATTTAATTCTAGATTTGCTCGAGATTATGACACGTACAACTTTAGCAAATAGAACGCAATATACAACGCTTGAGGATTAGCATGACATAGTTTTGCTTTAAATGTTATCTTTAAAAGTATCTAGTTTCTCTCTGTTTGTCAGAGTCTTCTTTTTGGTAAGCCTCCGTTATTATCACTGTTTTAACCACAGACTATTTTGACAAATGTAAACGTATTTTAAAATAGATATAATTTTATTCAAAACAGTGTTTTTTTTTTTTTTTTTTTATAGAAGAGGGGGCAAACGAGCAGGAGGCCCACAATAAAGGTGAAGCCGCCGCCCACAGACACTCACGCGGTTGAGAGCTCGTGAGTGCGTTGCCGGCCTTTAAAGGAAAATTGGGAAATGGAGGGGTAGGGGAAGAGGACGGGGAGGGGAAAGGATGGGCACCGGAAGATCTCACTCACCGAACGAAACGCGAGTACAAAATGAACAAAGTCCAATTGTATCACTTTACGCTGGTTTTCTGTGAGAGAGTGGTATTTCTCCGACCGTGCCTGCCCATACGGCTGAAACTCTAAGTAACAGCATGGCACTCCCACTCAAATGGCAAGTGTTGCATGATATTAAATATATGCGCCACAGAAATGTGTAACGATGCATATCTATCACTTAAACTACCCATGGCTATCATAGAGTAAATGAAGAAGGAACGAAATAAAGGCTAAAAGAAGATTTTTGAGTAAACCAAATTTCACTTACTCATATTAATATCGCCTCATTATTATATGCTGGCTTGTAGCCATGCATGAGGATACATATGAGCTATCTATATTTCATTTTAGAATGATGCAAAGGTCTGTAATGCTTATGGATGTATGCATTGACGATGTCACTACTCGCGTAAAAATAACAGTACTTCTATCAAATATTTTCACAAGTAAAAAGGGTAGGGTGAAATGTATCATTTGATAGTAAAAGTATTTATATGGATATATAGTAGTTGCTGTTGTTATTTGTTTTGTTACACAAATTAAATAAATTAAACTGGAAATGGAATACCTAACATGTAATTTATGCATTTATTATCATGTCACATCATATCACCATTTCTTATAAATATTGTATATACAAATATTATCATTGATTTAAAATAATTAAGCTTTATTTAGTGCACCCCAAAGGTATTACAAATTATCACGAAATATTCTGAAATATGTTTGTTTCATACTGTACTCGATTTAATTCTCAACCAATGTATATTTTTAAATATGTATTGAACATCATTATATTACTCATTCATTCAAATTAAAGTTTAATCATTAAAGTAATGATAATATCTGCTTTAAGGACATAAAATATTTATTTTATTTCCATAATTATTTGTCAATTTAAATCAAGATCACATATTTATTAGGTTCTTGATAACTAGTCTTATATTTGAGTTTCTATATGTACTTCTTATGGAATCTCAAGGATAAGAAAACACGGAGGATGGTTTGTTAAATATACATCAGTATGTTTATAACAAGAAATTATATATAGTTATGCTATGATATCAAAAGTAAACTTTAACCGTTTTGATTTTCATGAGTCAATGTCAGGTGATATAATTTATCTCCCATTTTTTCAATTTCTACAGAAATTTCAAAGCCGACAATCAAAAAGTTCAAAATAACTCCGAATCGATACAAATACTTATAATAAAAAGCGTCGGGATACTTAAAGTTTGTCATTATTAAACGACCCCCAGATTTTGCGTATAACAACTAACGTGACATGATGAATGAAATAAACTTTTGTGGCTTATGTAAAGTATTTCGTTTACTTTGTTTATGGTCATGGTATTTACTTTAAAATTGATTTTTATAGTTTTTTACAAAGAAACATTGAATTTTATTTTTAAAATAAAGCATCTATATCTAATGAAAGACGCAAATCTTTTTCTGTTTCGAGTTTGTGTATACCGTGTCGTATTCAACTCGTTTCCTAAAATTCAATTTTGGGAATTTGTTTCCTCTCCGAGAATGCGGTTCGGAATACTGATGCGAACTCTGGAACTCTGTACCTATATAAACTTATGTAAGTCCACGAACAAGGCTTGCTGTAACTGTAGAGATACAGTTTAATTACATATTTTTATTTAAATATGAAAATTGCATAGCGAGTAAATTGTAGAGGTAAATCTTTCCGCTGTAACCTTGGAGGATTTGAACTACACAACGGATTTTAGTTCCATTGTCGTTAATCGTCTTATGTAATTGCTGTATTTAGTAGTTTCAAATGACGTAACACAAACACATAAGCACTTTTTATGGACAGTAGGTTTGTTAATAATAAAATTTTTTGTAACATGCTAGACTTTGGTATATGTTTTAAATGTGATGTATTTGCCCTCCCTCCGAAAACCTTAAAATATACCGGCTTGCATAGACAAACGCCATCATTTAAAAGTAGGATACAATAATATTGAAAATTAAGTGTTTGTTCTATTTTTAAATGTTAACCATCAAATGACTTCAACATTTAAAACGACCCGTTATTAACGTGACAGACAATTTGTCAGAAAAAAACTTTTTTCCATTATTTAACGACAATAATTAGCCAAATTGCTTTGTCGCGTTGATGAATTAATTGCCTAATTAATTAGCGGCTTATAACTGGGTTTAGGGCTAATGACAAGTAATTTGCAGTACATTATAGAACGTCGTAATATTATGGAGTTATCCTTAGCTTTAGCGTAATGAATGGTCACTGCAAGCCATCTGAGACCACTATATTCCACACCTAAATTAATACAAACGTATTAGCAGTTCACGATTCACAAATGGGGCATAACTGGACGTCGTTATTCATCTAATGTGGTAACAATATCATACATGTTTAAATTTTCGAAAAAATCGTGACGCACAAACTAAATCCGTTATAGTATACGTTTTTATAATATTTTTTTGTCTTGAAAGCCAATTGGGTGAATACAGCATACACGCCTTTAATTTATGGATATATGTTTCTTTCATATGAGCGAGTAATGAACACGTGGAACGCATGATCTCCGGACTAAACACCTAAGCTCACGCAGATCATTTTTTTATTTACTCGGCTTACTTTATTTTATATTAAATTTAGCCAGCCTCTGATGTA
This sequence comes from Leptophobia aripa, assembly GCA_951799465.1. Taxonomy (NCBI): domain Eukaryota; kingdom Metazoa; phylum Arthropoda; class Insecta; order Lepidoptera; family Pieridae; genus Leptophobia; species Leptophobia aripa. Next base: position 3,959,679 of record OX637260.1, read on the forward strand.
CGGAATAGGAACATATATTTTGTATTGATTTTGTGGTGTTTATGAAAAGTAAAGTAAAGCTCTATTCGTTTATATTTTATCAGTATTATCATAGGAGGGTTCTCTAAGGGTAGATAAGGCCGCATCATAAACAGTGTTACATATTGTCAATTGTACACTTTCGTAGAATTTATCAGTAAGCTTTCTCTTGTCACTTTTGCCAAGTTCAGTATGATGATTGCAATATAAACATTTGTTTAATTTATATAGAAAAAAATAAGATTTTATATCTAAATTACTTATTAATTACATACAAATAAAATTATTTATATACAATTAAGAAAATCTTTAATAATAATAAATGTTGCTTGCATCGGCAATAAGTTTCCTTTTAAAACTAAAATAGAACATTTTTTGAACGTCAATGGTCTTTTTCGTTCACTAAAAGTCCAGGAGTTGTTCCGGTTGTCTTCTTTTAGTTTTTCATGACGAGGACGGAGCTATTCGTTGTTTTGTTTGTAAAGCCCAAGTTTTGCCAAACCGTGAATGCAGGCACATCATACAAGTTTTTTTTGCTTGATTACTTTCTTCTATAATTTTGAATATGACAATTGTGTTTAATCTATATTCTATACTAGCTTTCCGCCCGCGGCTTCGCCCACGTGAAATTTGGTTAAGTATATAGCGATGTTTAATGACCTCGAAAGGGCTTTCTTTCACGGGCTAAAATCTTGTTACAATTGGAATTATATATAGCCTGTGTTACTCAGGGATGATGTAGCTTTACAGGATCGGATGATTCGGGGAAATCGAGGGCAACTTTCTAATTAACGTACAGGCAATTAATATTCTGACAATTTTATATTCTGATAGTCATCTTCTTATGTGGATGAGCTGATGATGGAAGGTAAAACTCCTCAGCGGTAAAGAGTTGAAAGAAAATTCTTACGGAGTTATGAGTAATACGTACTTGTGAGGTTATTACTTATTAACTTGACCAAATAATAAAAGGTAAACCTCATTAACGTTAAGAATGTAGGTGGAAAAATGGATGCGGACAAACGATAAACGTCTCTTCACTCGTTTCCTTTTACTTGTTTGTATAGGTAGTGTTCACTCAAAATAATCATAGGGTAAAACGTTAATGAAAGTTTGAACTGCATGGTAGTCATTACACAATGAAGCATCTTAATACCGCGATGGATATATTTGGCCTAAGTAGAAGTTCTTTAAAAAAAAACTAAGACTCAACCTCGCACACTCACTCACACAGCAACAACATTGCACACACTGATACACACTCACACACTAAAATGTTCGTACTACACATTGTTCCACTTGTTCATGTGTATATATATTTTTATTTATTCTTTTTTGTTCGTGTTTTTTTTTGTTATTCTTTTTTCTATATTTTTTCCGGTTCTATATTTTAACCTTATTTTGGATTTATTTTTAATCTATTTTTAATGTGTAAACTGTTTTTGATAAGCTGTATAGGTTTAAGAAAAAAAAAAATTAAATAAATCTAGGTTGATGACGAATTTTATCAACGCCATCTATCGAGCACATTGTTCAACACTTCAACCGCGCCCGCGCGCACTGCGTTATTTGTTATTTTTGTTACCTCTCATAAGTTTTAATATTAAGATTAACTTATATTAGAACATATTTAACAATATATAACTAATCAATCAATCAATCAAATCCGTTCAGTAGTTTTCAAGTTATAACGTACCAGACAGACAGACAGACAGACAGACAAGAATTCCAAAAATTGTTTTTTTGGATTCTATGACTCTTCTTTAATTGTTTCCTTTCAGTTTCTTGGAAAAATATTTAATGTACAGATTTTCGATTTTTACTGTCTTATTATTAGTATATATATATAAAACTCTTCTGTTACTGAGTGACTGACAGACAACGCACAGCCAATACTACTGGTCGTAAAAAGCTGAAATTTGGCATGTAGGTTCCTTGATATATGAAAGTTGATTAATGTTCCTTGATATGAGCATTGAAAAAGGATTTTTGGAAATTCAACCCCTAAAAAAAATAAACATGAATCTTGGCACAAACACGTACATAAGCAAGTAAATAAGTTTGACATTATAATTTTTTTTCAAACCAACCCCGAATCGTGACTTCGGGGGTGCGATTGGGTGAGTGATATAATTAAAATAAGATAAGATATATTTCCACAGTCATACAATGTGATACGTACATTGTTTATCTGGTCTATGCGTTTGCATTTCACTGTGATAAATTAACAATAATTCACAGTACTATAGGGATTTTGTTAACTTCTTTTGCGGATATGAGTATTGAATTATGCAAAAGGTATGATTTATAATATTAATAAACAAAACGATTCAATGAAATATTTAAGCAAGTGCTTCATATTACCAGCCAAGCCGTCTGCCAAGTTTGCCTTTGAAAAGTTTTTGTACCTGCACATCAATAGATTGCTCAACGCCGCGCCGCCACCAAATCTTTTAGCCAGCAAACTATTGTCTCATAGTAAAATTGTTAGGTGAAGCCCAACAAATCGAAGTTTTACATATATAAAAGTAATTAGTGATTGTTTTTCATAATGTGTCCATTCTAACCAAGCTATAGAGTTTTATAGCTTTGTTATTATCTGGAGTATATGAATGTATTAGACTAAATGTGGTGCAATGTTGATGGGAAGAAATTGCAAAGGCGTGACGGACGCGACGCATTTAAGGTCATCAAAACACTCGTTTCATTATTAACTTCAAATTAATTAATCGCTACTAGAAGAATGATAAAAACATATTAACATAAATATTATTTCTAATAGATGTATTTATGTCATCGTTTCCGTATCAGAACTTTTCTTACTTGATTGACATTTCTGACTGTTGTCAAAAAGTTACCTCAATTAAGTAATAGTATAGTATACATATATATATATATATATATATATATATATATATATATTAATCGAATAGTTTAAAAATAATAATAATTAGCACATTGGTAACTGATTTATTCAAGTTAATTTGTGTTTCGAATTGCTTAAATTTTGTCTTTGCCCTATTCTGATTTAAAACGTCGGTTCTATTGTTGACAACAAGAACAAAAGTAGCAAACTTTATCGCTTTGTGTCGAATGAGTTTCACTCTCAATTAACATGGATTTAAAATTTAAGCAACTTTATCTAATTTGTTAAAGGATTTTAGCACCACAATTATTTCTAATATTACGTTTTTGAGTTTCCTTTATACAACAATTAATTAACAACTATTAATTTGAAACTCAGTAACTTAATAATGGTTTTAGTTAGAATTAAGTTAAAATATTTCTTGTATTAATCATCCATTACAGTGAACAAACATCTTTTGTTTCAATACTTTCTCTATTAGTAACAAGTTATTTGAGACCGACAGCTTGGAATTTTCTAGTTTTATGACCAGTTTTATAACGATGTTCAATATCTCTGAAAGAAAATATAATTTTATATGCATTGGTTAAAAACAGAGATTATAGGTAACTTCCTAGCACCTAATCGTCAAAATCGGTTAAGGGAAAAAGTTTACTTCAATCACTGCTTTAAAACTTTTAAACACTTATATTGAATGATAAGTTATATATTGTTAAATATGTTCTAATATAAGTTAATCGTAATATCAAAACTTATGAGAGGTAACAAAAATAACAAATAAGGCAGAGCGCGCGGGCGCGGTTGAAGTGTTGAACAATGTGCTCGATAGATGGCGTTGATAAAATTCGTCATCACCCTAGATTTATTTTATTTTTTATTTCTTAAACCTATACAGCTTATCAAAAAAAGTTTACACAGTAAAAATAGATTAAAAATAAAGCCAAAATAAGGTTAAAATATAGAACCAGAAATAGAATCTAAGATCAGAAAAAACAATAACAAAAAAAACAAGAACAGAAAAAAATAAATAAAAATATATATACTTAGTCTGGCCATAAATACTGTTACTATTCAAAAAAAGAAAATATTACGTTTGAATTTGGAATCTGTCATTTTTATATGATTGCTTGATGTGTTTTCTTATTTTCGCGCCATTATATTGTTAAATATTTTGTTATATTAAAATGGAGTGGGGTGATAAAGAGAACCGAATCGCTGTGATTGCCTTACATAAAGTAGGTATGGAGAAAAGTGCAATTTTTAAAACCCTCCACCCGCTTGGTATTAGTCAAATGTTTGTTTACCGGGCTATTGATAGGTACAATGATACCTCCTCTGTTTGTGACAGAAAAAGATCTGGCCGTCCACGTACCGTTCGTGTGAAAAAGGTGATTAAAGCAGTTAGGGAAAGAATTCGAAGAAATCCTGTCCGTAAGCAAAAGATTTTATCTCGGGAGATGAAGATAGCTCCTAGAACCATGTCGCGTATATTAAAAGATGACTTAGGACTTGCAGCCTATAAGAGACGTACTGGTCACTTCTTAACTGATAATTTAAAGAAGAATAGGGTGGTAAAATCCAAACAACTACTTAAGCGGTACGCAAAGGGAGGTCACAAAAAAATTTTGTTTACGGATGAGAAATTTTTTACAATTGAGCAGTATTTTAATAAACAAAATGACCGTATTTATGCTGGAAGCTCTAAAGAAGCTTCGCAATTAGTAAACAGAGTACAACGTGGGCATTATCCCACTTCAGTGATGGTTTGGTGGGGTGTTAGCTATGAAGGGGTGACTGAGCCATATTTTTGTGAAAAAGGTATTAAAACGTCGGCACAAGTTTATCAAAATACCATTCTTGAGACGGTAGTTAAGCCTTTAACTAACACCATGTTCAATAACAAAGAATGGTGCTTTCAACAAGACTCGGCACCGGGTCATAGAGCTCGATCCACCCAATCTTGGTTGAAAACTAACGTTCCGGACTTTATCAGCACTGAAAACTGGCCGTCGTCAAGTCCTGACCTAAATCCATTGGATTATGATTTATGGTCAGTTTTAGAGAGTAAGGCTTGCTCTAAACGCCATGATAATTTGGAGTCCCTAAAACGATCCATTCGGTTGGCAGTGAAGAATTTTCCTCTAGAAAGAGTTCGTGCTGCTATTGATAACTGGCCTCAACGTTTAAAAGACTGTATTGCAGCCAATGGAGACCACTTCGAATAAACATTGTATATTTTTAATAGTTATATATTGATGTATTAAACTAACTCACTATGAAAGGAATAAATGTTACGTATAAAAAAAAAATCGTGCTTTTCTTTATAACAATATTTATGGCAAGACTAAGTATACATATTAACAAGTGGAGTATATTATGTGCAATGGTGTTGCTGTGTGAGTGAGTGTTTTTTGTTTTTTTTTTAAAGAATTTCTACTTAGGCCAAATATATCCAATAGATCGCGGTATTAAGATGCTCCGTTGTGTAATGACTACCATGCAGTTCAAACTTTTATTAACGTTTTACCCTATGATTATTTTGAGTTAACACTACCCATACAAACAAGTAAAAGGAAACGAAAGCGACGTTTGTCCGCATCCATTTATCCACCTACATCCTTAACGTTAATGAGGTTTACCTTTTATTATTTGGTCAAACTAATAACCTCACAAGTACGTATAACTTCGTAAGAATTTTCTTTCAACTCTTAAACGCTGAGGAGTTTTACCTTCCATCATCAGCTCATCCACATAAGATGACTATCAGAATAAGGAATTGTCCGAAAAGTAATTGCCTGTAAGTTAATTTGAAAGTTGCCCTCGATTTCCCTGAATCATCGCATCCTGTAAAGCTATATCTTCCCTGAGTAACACAGGCTAAATATAATTCCAATTGTAACAAAATTTTAGCCCGTGAAAGAAAGCCTTGTCGAGATCATTAAAAAACGCTATATACTCGTACTTAACCAAATTACACGTGGGCGAAGCCGCGGGCGGAAAGCTAGTAAACAATAAACCTGAATAGATACTCTTATTGAATGTATGTGAAATTATCGATCTGTGTTAAGTTAAGTAATAAATCCTTTTACAATCGAAATGTGATCATTAAAATATATATACCTAGATTAAAATGACTTATGTTTCTCAGTTACACAACATTCTATAATCATTATAACTTAAGTATACTTCTACTGTATATAGAAAAGCATTATGTATTACAATATTTATTTTAATTCTTTTCGCTTGGTGATAATATAGTAAATGGAAAAATGCTAATATAATTTCCTACTTTCGGTCAAAGTTAGTGGCAATTAAAGGTAACATTCAACCTGTTATAGCGATGTACTAAGCCAATGAAACTGTTAATAAACCTCATGTGCTCCAAGGTCTTAAGGGATTCCAACTAGATTTGTATCTGGTAATAGGTCGCCGTATTACCGACTATTAACATTGATAGGATTACGCTTTATGAAATACAGCAATTGCTTCTGTAATGTAATATATTTTATAGTTTAATAAGAAGGAATGTAATTTTTATTATAGATAAATTTAAAGTGGATTATTATTGCGATAAAAGTCGTCAAAAAAATACCTAATTACCTTTGTAACAGGGATACAAGTATTTTTTAATTTAAAAAATGAAAGATTTAAATTCATACTAGACAGTTAGAATTCCTAGATTATTATTTATTTCTTAAAAACCTAAACAAGAAATAATAATGAGAGAGCTTAATAAATTACCAGATTTAAGTGGTATATGACAGTTTACAATATAGTTTACACCGACAGCAATAAGACGTAACTACTTACTAATGTACGCCATAAAATCTATCTAAATATTCATTCCTGAATGCAGTTTTTTAAAACAGTGCAACTCAGTATTTTGCAAGAATTAAAGACTTGCGCCTTCATAATAACATAATTTTGCACTCGTATAACACTCAGGTTAAATCCGCGTTAAATTCAAGAGTTCATTTCCAGAATAAAGTACACGTTAACGAAAAATAAGCAAGAAAGCTTGTGAATTACACTTAGCCGGCGGCGCATTATAAGATCGGGGTCGGAATGTTGCTAAATCTCCCAAGACGCTATAGGAAATGTTCCCTTTATCTTACACCATCCTGTTTCCGAAGCCTCGTCTTCCGCTCTCAGTTTCCCTTCGGAATGTAGAAGGAGTTTTGTTAGATTAACATATTTTGTAATAAATTATAAAATTGTGCAATAATGTAAGCGAAGTTTGAAACTAATATGAGTGAAACTAATTTGCCATTTCAATATTGGCCTTGAAAGTAAAATATTAATCAAAACTACTTTATTCATATAATAATCTTTAAAAAAACATACTTGACAATTACATTTACGCAAATATAACGTGTAATCCACATAGTTCGTGGCGGAATGAGTGGCTGAGAGTTTCTTGCCAATTCTTCTCGTCCGCTCAAAGCCCTTGATTTGGGAACTGACAGTGAATTGTAGAGTTCAATTTTTTTGTAGATTTATAAGTGTAAGAAAGTTACCTATGTTATTAAATATATTTTTGATTGGTTATTAAAGCGGTCTCTTCATTTCTTTTTAATTCACCATTCATGCAATTTGAAAACGTTGAAGGCATTATATACAAAAATAGTCTCATGAGCACTCTAAATATAGAGTAATAACGTATTAAAACTAATTAGTCTCTCTTAGTGTTATTTCCATGAATTTATTTAAATGGAATTCTTACAATTGCTTTAATTTACAACTTATGTGCAGCTTATATGAGGCAATGTTTTTATTACGAATGTTCGTGCTCTTCATACTACCGCTTGTATGCATATTTTTTTATAGGACGCATTGATGAATAAATTTATTTGTTGCACATATATAAAAGTATCGTTACTTCAATAGTAATTATAGTCATGAATATAATTTCGTGTAGATAATAAACCGACGACAAAGTTGTGTTTAATATAAAATAGTTAAAAAATAAAATTCAGGGCACGTTGTGCTCTAGATGGTACTTGGCGTCGGATATTACGTTCTTTGATATTTTTGCATGTCTTGGATTTAAGAAACATCGGTTTGCCGACTTTTACCGTCTGCAACAGTAAAAAAATCTATTTATGCCTGCGTACTGTGTAAATTGAACAGCCTTTGAGATGGTATGCTATCATACCATCAATATATAAAGAATAAGGAATATGTGTAATCATTTGGCAAGACGAGCTTCATGTAATGGGAATCAATTAAGTATAGTAGATCTAATCTCGAACATAACATTTGAATAACGAACATGTAACGACTTTAGTTTAGTCTAAATTAAAAATATATTATATGATATCGATAAAGCAACTGTGCAGACCTGTACAGTAAACAATACTGTAAAAACGCTGTTGCTATAGAGCACGAGCACTTTTTGTGAGCGTTAGTTTCAAAATAAATGTGTCATCACTATCGTAAATAACAATAGCCAATCGAGACAGTAACAAAACGATTCAGAGAGGAATGCAAGTGTATTGTTTTGTCCCCGTCCAGATGGGCAAGGGATTATCATCAATCACCGGCTGCAATTGCACAAGGCCTTTCAGAATGCACACCATGCTATTTGTGCCACCGGTCAGGATTAGGCAGTATTAGTTGAATCGAATTCTGTGCTAAGCGCTCTGCGGCCCTATGTGTTACTGTGAAATGTGCCCGGGCTTCGGGAAACTCGCACTCAAACGATTCCCTAGACGAATTAATCACGAAAAACGTCGAAATGGAAACTTAATTTAACTTAACCAATTCTCGCTTCCTCTTAAAATTGAGGCTAGTTACTGATAAGACAATTTCTGGAGACTATAAATAAGGATTTTGGTGATGATTTTAGATTACATAAAAAACTAAAATAATTTTTAAGACTTATCTATGCTATACCAATTTTGGGTAAGATTCAGATGTCAGCTTGATCTAGTCTGAATTATAAGTATCGTATCCATCAAGTATGTTTTTCAATCCACGTATTTATTTTAATGTATACACATTTCAAGCACAGGCTTTGTATTACATATTGTTAGAAATCTTTAGTAAATTACAAATGAAAAACTGACATCAAATAATTCTTTACATGTGTAAAATAGCACCGAAACACTTAACGCTGTAGAAAACAAGATTAACGGAAGGTCCGTCCACGCTGTCACTACTATTCCAAAGGAGTCGTAATTAAACACGACTGTTGGGTGAGTACAAGTTTTATCTAATAACCGAAGACCTTAATAGCATTACATTATTAATACTGCACAAGTGCATGTACTCAGTAATAATAACACATATGACATGTCTACCATAGACCGTAGTCTATGATTCTTTGTGTTTTGTTTTAGTAATCAGTACTATTTATTAACCATACGCTATTGAAAAGTACTGTTATAGCCACAGGGTTAGTAATCTCAAGGGACTGTGTTTGTCATATAGCTGTGATAAGGCGTATTATTATTTATTTAATTTATGTTTTCAATCTGAGGCTAGAATCACCGATGAAATAGTTATGTTCAATCGGCTTGATGCTTTGGCTCTGCGTAGAGATGTAGATTTCCTCTGCATCTTTTATCGCATGGGTAGTGCTCTGATGAATTGAGTGCTCAGACCTGCAGCTGAATTGCATCACCGGACGTCGAATAAAGAAAATTCCATCCTTACCACCTTGACCTTGACCAAGCAAGCAGGTTTTTAAGACATCATAGTTGTAATTAACATCTATTATATATAGAATAAGAAATACTTGTTGTATAGTGTTAACACTTATAAGGTAGTGTAATGCAAGTCACGGATAAAAAAACATACTTCCAATGTTAACCAATATGTCACCTTTTTAATATCAGGAGATAGTTGGAACTTGAATAAATATAGTTTATGCAAACACAGTAATCGCATATTTATTGAAAAAAGGCAAGTTGCGGAAATTGAATTGGTAGTCAAAGGTTGATCCCTACGTTTTGGATGTTTGCACCATGAGAACATTTACAAACTTGGGAAAAATATGATACGCGTAAATCAGAATTTATATTATTATATTTAGTTGACCTTCATGTAAATTATTTTGCCATATCATTTTTGTTTAGTGGCTACAGAGCTTAATTGCTTTTAATTGCATAAAATATTTTTCGTTTACACACAAGAACGCTACATTGATGAAAAACGATTCAGAGCCAGCTAAAGCAGTGACACATTGACACCTGGGGTAATTCTCGGCTCTCGGTCCGTCTGTCGGTCGTATTTCTTCAAATTACGTTTAAGATATACTAGAGCTAATCCAATGCTTTGTTAGCATGAAGAAAAAAAATAACCAACAAACATTTTCCTTGTAACACAATAAATATCCATCTTAAGATATGCAGCGAGGAAATTTTCAATTGATTTTAGTGTTTATGTTTAATAGTTTTTTTTAAGTGGTAATCAATAATTATGATGAATTTACATCCATTTTAAATTAATCTTAACAAATATAGAATGATGACATCAAAGATAACATTTTATAAGTTACTAAAAACGTAACAAAATATGTTTTGTTTTTATCGGACAAGGGAATTATTGTATTTATCAATTCAAGATGTTATTCTTTGAGTAGTTGACTTATCTATTAAAGTTACCGCTGATAATATTTGTCGTTTCAAACAATTTCGTTTATTTATATTATAATTGTATTTTTTACAAAACATTAACGATAGTTTTTACTTATATATTAGGAAATTACGTACGATACCTATTTCTTATAGCTTACATATGCAACATACTTATCATAGTAACAGATTCCGTCTGCATCTTCTTCTTCTAAGAGTGCCTCTAGAAATGTTGAAATTGGGAATCAGCTTCTCGGCTCTCTATGATTAGTTCTGCGAAATAGGAGTGTTTGCTATTCCGGTCCATTCCCGAATATTACGCTACTACGACTTCTTTCTTCCGCTAACCATCTTTCTACCATCCTATACCATCATTACCAACTGCCTTAGACCGCAAATGCACTAAGTCCACTTTTACAATCGGACTCATGATTAAAATGGTCAAATAATTCAAAACCAAAACCCCTAAAGATTTTTAACAATAACTCTTTCTTGTAATCAATTTAAAGAAACCAATTAAATCAAGAGGCTGTATTAAACTATGTAGCAATGTGAAATTAAATCCCACAACATGAAGAAATACACATGTGGTGAATAATCCGTTACTTGCAATATACGGAAGCATCCTACAGATTTACAAGTTGCACGTTGCAATGAATACTCTGCGGGCTAAATTAAACCAAAATAATAATGTCCATGTCTGAATATTTCAACTGAGTTTTTGTTTGTTATTTTAACTTTTGTTACTTTACGTTTGTTATCCCTTTGTGGACTCATTACTATATATTCAGTTTAGATAAGTTGACATTTTGTATATGCATATAAACTATACTAATTTATTAATTTTTTTTTTAAATTTGTGTTGTTTGCTTAACATTGCATGCTGTGTTAACAATATCGAAAAATTGGAAATAGTTCTTATTCGATGTTTGAATGACGAATTATTTTACACGAACAGACGCCAATTGTATACTATTACACTTAATCTCTTTGGGATACCACTTTGTCCTTGACCCACTTTACTTCCTTGAATCTTATGATGAGGGTGAACGACCGTGAGGATGACCAACATATAGATGGGAGGATAAAGTCAACGCGGACGCGGAAGGCTCGAGATCGCGAGCCGTGGACAGGGCTGAGGAGCCTATGCTTTAAAGCAAAGAAAAACACTAGTATACCGATCAGACTTAACTCACTATTAGTAAGTATTTATTTGTAATTGGCATTTGTCATTGTAAGTGCCTGCAAAGTAGTCTGGTTAAAATCTCTCACGGAAATATATAAGACAATACGCTAAAATAACCTACAAGCACTTGTCGTGAGGGAAACCTGATTTATTTGACACTATGAAATACATTTGTTTTAATATATTGTATTCCTAACATAAATAAATGTGTATTTTAATTAAAACAGTGCAGTTAATATGTTATATTTGGATTTTTAATATTTATATCATAGAACCTAGCAATTACACTATCATATTGATAACGCTTTCTAATATTTTGTGAATTTATGAAACACTGAACCGATTACTATATAAAGAAGCATGATTTTAAACTCCAAGCTTCCCTCGAACTGATAATTGCCGGGAAAGATGTCTCTTAATAAATTTCCTCTCGTTTCCACCACTTTTATTACAATATTAATATTTTGTAATAAAATTTTACAATGGCTTATGTTATATATCGATACAAATTTTACTTCAGTCTCACCATTTAACGATAGCCGATAGAAAATTGGAAGTGGGCGTAACACTACAAACATTGAATATTTCATCATCGTCCCACATATCGACATGTTGGCAGAACACTCCCCAATTTGAGAAAACAGCTGGATGTCCTTCTAACTGATTCGGACGAACAACCCGCCCCTAAAACAATAGGCTACCAACACATTCGTATTCTTTAAAGTTTGTTATAGCTTTCCTATTTGCTCGTTTTTCTCCATCCACAAAAATAATACTCTATATCTGACGCATTTCTCAGGTCACAAAACAAATGAAGAATAATAATGTAAATTTAATTTCATTTAGTTTTTATTTCATTACACCCAAGTGACACATTTGGAAGTAACAACCAAACCAATAATCAAAAAGCTGCAAAGCATAGATAACCATACTATATAGTCTTCTGTGTAATCTTTGAGCCAGCCTAGTACATATCCTAGATATTATGCCCAAGCTAAACATACCACGCCCAGCAGCAGTGGGCACTTGGTCGGGTCTGCAATGTTCAATTGTAGTTAAATTCCATGCTACGTTGACCATGCTTCGCCCAATGCCGTATAATGCTGACATAACGAAAATAGACGTTATATCCGTTATGAATATTATTTCCATTAACAGACTTGTATGTATATATGAGCCAATGATACATAAATTCCAGGTTTGATTCACAGTACGATCAGGAATTATGAGATGAATCTGTTGGCTATAATTTTATAATATGTGTCTAATCAAAGTAAATGTTTATCAGTTACATTAGCAACACTCACCAGATATACATTGCTTAACTTGGGTCTAGAGGGATTGTTTGTGTGTCTTATATTAACATAATATATAATGTCTATTGTCACAATACCACCGGTAGACAGTAATGACATGAATGAACTTTCCTAGTCCAGTCGTTTATGCAAATGCAAGTTAAAAGTAATGTCGAAGATATTTACAATGTATCTTCAAGCACGAATGTAAAATTACTTTTTACATAAACGTTTCTTGAATAAACAATTACACGAGCCCCAGACAAAATAAATAAACATTTAAACATAGTCTATATTATCCAAATATTAGCGTATGCATAAGTTTTTTGAGAAAAACTGAATAAACAATCAAAATTAATATGTACAGAACAATAACTCTTTGACTTCAATTCACATATTCGATTCAGGTTAAGTTTAAGTTTTCAGGGAACTTAGTTTAGGATACATCTAATCTATTAACTACTAAAATTAAATTATTCTTGTATGTTGTATTTTTATTATGATGTATCTTTATGTTTCCTTAATCAATAAATAAATAAAAGACTTCACATTAACCATATAGATAATTCAATGAAAATTATGTTCTTAGATATATATATTATAACTGTACATTTTCTGTTGAACTATATTAAAATCATCATATTTATTAACAACTATTACAACAATTTAATAGAAATCTATTGAATTGCGATGTCTCTCTTCCTTTCCTATGTTAAGTCAAAGGGTCATTTCGATTGAATCCTCTTCAATAATCACCACATCTCCAATTCCACTCAACCGGTTGCATTAACATTGTCCCACAGGCCTTAATTTATTACAAAACCGCTATAATAAGCATAACGTTTACAGTATATAGTGTATAGAGCGTTAAACTACGTACATTGTATAATGCTCAATATATATATAGATATAGATATGAATCAACTCAAATACATTTATTTTACCCAAATATAAGTGGGACTTAGACATTTGCTGAATGTCTTATATTCGTCAATAGAATACAGAAGAAAGGATAGATCATTATTGTGTATGATAGGGTGACACTAGTTTTAAAACCGATATTGTATTAGGTAGAACTGTTTGTAAAGGGCCTAAGGCAAGAAATACACAGTTCAATTTCATTATTACATATGTTAATCGAGTATCCAGCAACTCATCTATATAAAATTCTTCACTAAATACGCTGTAAAGCACTGAAGGTCAATTTATTTATAAAATGTTCTTAAATATTTAAACGTATATACTTTAAAATATTTAAGAAATACTTATCCCATGTAAACAGTGCTGGAAGAAGCCATCATGCACCGAAAACGCCAAATTTATCCAAATATTAATATTGTTGAACGTGTGGCATTAAAGCTTGTCCAATCCCGGTCCCCGTCATTGCAATGCCCACAGCAATACTCTTTTTCAATTCGAAATAACTGGTAATGACGAACGATGCCTTTGTATGACCTAATCCTATATCTGAAATTTATAGGAAAATTTAGAAGTTGTGGTTCAATTAAATTTAAGACATAAGAGTGTGATAAAATGTATATAGTCTCCTCTATACGTTATGTGTTGTAATTATTTTCAGATAGTAAGTATTAGAAATTATATTTAGGTTCATTATCATAAGAGTTCTTGACGATCTGAAAACAAGGTATAATAAGATATAAGAAAATTAAACTTGCGTCTTGGCCACAAAGTTGTGTCTTTGATTATCTTTTATTTGTTTTAGTAAAGTTGCTGATATTATATACATTATATTTTCAAACGTGTAAATATTATTGTCACAATGTTTATTATCGACATGGCATATTGATTTCTGTCACTAGCTGAACCGGCAAACGTTGCTTTCCCATACATATTAGCTCCTGTGTAGTAAAAAAATTACTGGTGGGGATAACTAATTAAATGGCGATTAGTTTTATTTTAATATAATATAATATAATATGATTATTTTCGTTTCGATTTGTTTCGTTATATTTCGTTTAATTTAGTTCAATTTCGTTTTGTTTCATTTCGTTTCGTTTCGTTTAATTTCGTTTCGTTTTGATTCGTTTCGATTCGTTATGTTTCGTTTCATTTCGTTCAATTTCGTTTCGTTTCGTTTCGTTATGTTCGTTTCATTTCGATTTGTTTCGTTATTTTTCGTTTCGTTTCATTTCGCATCGTTTCATTTTGATTCGTTTCGTTTCGTTTCGTTTAATTTCGTTCAATTTCATTTCGTTATGTTTCGTTTCATTTCGTTTCGATTTGTTTCGTTCAATTTCGTTCAATTTCGTTTCGTTAAATTTCATTTCGTTTCCTTCCGTTTCGTTTAATTTCGTTTCGTTTCGTTTCGTTTCATTTCCTTCCGTTTCGTTTAATTTAGTTTAATTTCGTGTCGTTGCGTTTCGCTTTGTTTCGATTCGTTTCGTTTAATTTCGTTATGTTTCGTTTCGTTTAATTTCATTTCGTTTCATTTCGTTTCGTTTCGTTTCGTTTTGATTCGTTTCGATTCGTTATGTTTCGATTTATTTCGTTTCGTTTCACTTCGTTCAATTTCGTATTGTTTCGTTTCGCTTCGTTTCGTTTCGTTTCGTTATGTGCCGTTTAATTTCGTTTCATTTCATTTCATTCCGTTTTATTTCGTTCAATTTTGTTTCGTTTCGTTTAATTCGTTTCGATTAATTTCATTTCGATTCATTTCGTTCCGTTTATTTTCGTTTCGTTGCGTTTCGTTTTGTTCGACTCGTTTCGTTTATTTCGTTATGTTTCGTTTCGTTTAATTTCATTTCGTTTCGTTTCGTTTCGTTTCGTTTCGTTTTGATTCGTTTCGGTTCGTTTTGATTTGTTTCGTTTTGTTTCGTTTAATTTAGTTTCATGTCGTTTCATTTCGTTTAATTTCGTTTCGTTAATTTTTAATCCCGATTCGTTTCGTTATGTTTCGTTTTATTTGGTTTCGTTTCATTTCGTTTTGTTTCGTTTCGTTTCGTTTCGTTTTGTTTCGTTTCGTTTCGTTTCGTTTCGTTTCGTTTCGTTTCGTTTCGTTTCGTTTCGTTTCGTTTCGTTTCGTTTCGTTTCGTTTCGTTTCGTTTCGTTTCGTTTCGTTTCGTTTCGTTTCGTTTCGTTTCGTTTCGTTTCGTTTCGTTTCGTTTCGTTTCGTTTCGTTTCGTTTCGTTCAATTTCGTTCAATTTCGTTTCGTTAAATTTCATTTCATTTCCTTCCGTTTCGTTTAATTTCGTTTCATTTAGTTTAATTTCGTTTCGTTGCGTTTCGTTTTGTTTCGATTCGTTTCGTTTAATTTCGTTATGTTTCGTTTCGTTTTGATTCGTTTCGATTCGTTATGTTTCGTTTTATTTCGTTTCGTTTCACTTCGTTCAATTTCGTTTCGTTAAATTTCATTTCATTTCCTTCCGTTTCGTTTAATTTCGTTTCATTTAGTTTAATTTCGTTTCGTTGCGTTTCGTTTTGTTTCGATTCGTTTCGTTTAATTTCGTTATGTTTCGTTTCGTTTAATTTCATTTCGTTTTATTTCGTTTCGTTTCACTTCGTTCAATTTCGTATTGTTTCGTTTTGATTCGTTTCGGTTCGTTTTGATTTGTTTCGTTTCGTTTCGTTTCGTTTCGTTTCGTTTCGTTTCGTTTCGTTTCGTTTCGTTTCGTTTCGTTTCGTTTCGTTTCGTTTCGTTTCGTTTCGTTTCGTTTCGTTTCGTTTCGTTTCGTTTCGTTTCGTTTCGTTTCGTTTCGTTTCGTTTCGTTTCGTTTCGTTTCGTTTCGTTTCGTTTCGTTTCGTTTCGTTTCGTTTAATTTCATTTCGTTTCATTTCGTTTCGTTTCGTTTTGATTCGTTTCGATTCGTTATGTTTCGTTTTATTTCGTTTCGTTTCACTTCGTTCAATTTCGTATTGTTTCGTTTCGTTTCGTTTCGTTTCGTTTCATTTCGTTTCGTTTCGTTTTGATTCGTTTCGGTTCGTTTTGATTTGTTTCGTTTCGTTTCGTTTCGTTTCGTTTCGTTTCGTTTCGTTTTGTTTCGTTTCGTTTTGTTTAATTTCGTTATGTTTCGTTTTGTTTCGATTCGTTTCGTTTATTTCGTTTCGATTCGTTTTGTTTAATTTCATTATGTTTCGTTTTGTTTAATTTCGTTACGTTTCGATTTGTTTCGTTCAATTTCGTTCAATTTCGTTCAATTTCGTTCAATTTCGTTCAATTTCGTTCAATTTCGTTCAATTTCGTTCAATTTCGTTCAATTTCGTTCAATTTCGTTCAATTTCGTTCAATTTCGTTCAATTTCGTTTCGTTCAATTTCATTTCATTTCCTTCCGTTTCGTTTAATTTCGTTTCATTTAGTTTAATTTCGTTTCGTTGCGTTTCGCTTTGTTTCGATTCGTTTCGTTTAATTTCGTTATGTTTCGTTTCGTTTAATTTCATTTCGTTTCATTTCGTTTCGTTTCGTTTCGTTTTGATTCGTTTCGATTCGTTATGTTTCGATTTATTTCGTTTCGTTTCACTTCGTTCAATTTCGTATTGTTTCGTTTCGCTTCGTTTCGTTTCGTTTCGTTTCGTTATGTGCCGTTTAATTTCGTTTCATTTCATTTCATTCCGTTTTATTTCGTTCAATTTTGTTTCGTTTCGTTTAATTCGTTTCGATTAATTTCATTTCGATTCATTTCGTTCCGTTTATTTTCGTTTCGTTGCGTTTGGTTTTGTTCGATTCGTTTCGTTTATTTCGTTATGTTTCGTTTCGTTTAATTTCATTTCGTTTCGTTTCGTTTCGTTTCGTTTTGATTCGTTTCGGTTCGTTTTGATTTGTTTCGTTTTGTTTCGTTTAATTTCGTTTCATGTCGTTTCATTTCGTTTAATTTCGTTTCGTTTAATTTCATTTAGATTCGTTTCGTTATGTTTCGTTTTATTTGGTTTCGTTTCATTTCGTTTCGTTTCGTTTCGTTTTGATTCGTTTCGGTTCGTTTTGATTTGTTTCGTTTTGTTTCGTTTAATTTCGTTTCATGTCGTTTCATTTCGTTTAATTTCGTTTCGTTTAATTTCATTTCGATTCGTTTTATTTGGTTTCGTTTCGTTTCGTTTCGTTTCATTTCGTTTCGTTTCGTTTCGTTTCGTTTCGTTTCGTTTCGTTTCGTTTCGTTTCGTTTCGTTTCGTTTCGTTTCGTTTCGTTTCGTTTCGTTTCGTTTCGTTTCGTTTCGTTTCGTTTCGTTTCGTTTCGTTTCGTTTCGTTTCGTTTCGTTTCGTTTCGTTTCGTTTCGTTTCGTTTCGTTTCGTTTCGTTTCGTTTCGTTTCGTTTCGTTTCGTTTCGTTTCGTTTCGTTTCGTTTCGTTTCGTTTCGTTTCGTTTCGTTTCGTTTCGTTTCGTTTCGTTTCGTTTCGATTCATTTCGTTTCGATTCGTTTTGTTTAATTTCGTTATGTTTCGTTTTGTTTAATTTCGTTTCGTTTCGTTTCGTTTAATTTCATTATGTTTCGTTTTGTTTAATTTCGTTACGTTTCGATTTGTTTCGTTCAATTTCGTTCAATTTCATTTCGTTAAATTTCATTTCATTTCCTTCCGTTTCGTTTAATTTCGTTTCATTTAGTTTAATTTCGTTTCGTTGCGTTTCGTTTTGTTTCGATTCGTTTCGTTTAATTTCGTTATGTTTCGTTTCGTTTAATTTCATTTCGTTTCGTTTCGTTTCGTTTTGATTCGTTTCGATTCGTTATGTTTCGTTTTATTTCGTTTCGTTTCACTTCGTTCAATTTCGTTTTGTTTCGATTCGTTTCGTTTAATTTCGTTATGTTTCGTTTCGTTTAATTTCATTTCGTTTCGTTTCGTTTCGTTTCGTTTTGATTCGTTTCGATTCGTTATGTTTCGTTTTATTTCGTTTCGTTTCACTTCGTTCAATTTCGTTTCGTTTCGTTTCGTTTCGTTTCGTTTCGTTTCGTTTCGTTTCGTTTCGTTTCGTTTCGTTTCGTTTCGTTTCGTTTCGTTTCGTTTCGTTTCGTTTCGTTTCGTTTCGTTTCGTTTCGTTTCGTTTCGTTTTGTTTCGTTTCGTTTCGTTTCGTTTCGTTTCGTTTAATTTCGTTATGTTTCGTTTTGTTTAATTTCGTTTCGTTGCGTTTCGTTTTGTTTCGATTCGTTTCGTTTAATTTCGTTATGTTTCGTTTCGTTTCGTTTTGATTCGTTTCGGTTCGTTTTGATTTGTTTCGTTTTGTTTCGTTTAATTTCGTTTCATGTCGTTTCATTTTGTTTAATTTCGTTTCGTTTAATTTCATTTCGATTCGTTTCGTTATGTTTCGTTTTATTTGGTTTCGTTTCGTTTCGTTTCGTTTCGTTTCGTTTCGTTTCGTTTCGTTTCGTTTCGATTCGTTTTGTTTAATTTCGTTATGTTTTGTTTCGTTTAATTTCATTTCGTTTCATTTCGTTTCGTTTCGTTTTGATTCGTTTTGATTCGTTTCGTTACGTTTCGTTTAATTTCGTTCAATTTCGTTTCGTTTCGTTTCGTTTCGTTATGTTTCGTTTCGTTTCGTTTCGTTTCGTTTCGTTTCGTTTCGATTCATTTCGTTTCGATTCGTTTTGTTTAATTTCGTTATGTTTCGTTTTTAATTTCGTTTCGTTGCGTTTCGTTTTGTTTTGTTTCGATTCGTTTCGTTTCGTTTCGTTTCGTTTCGTTTCGTTTCGTTTCGTTTCGTTTCGTTTCGTTTCGTTTCGTTTCGTTTCGTTTCGTTTCGTTTCGTTTCGTTTCGTTTCGTTTCGTTTCGTTTCGTTTCGTTTCGTTTCGTTTCGTTTCGTTTCGTTTCGTTTCGTTTCGTTTCGATTCATTTCGTTTCGATTCGTTTTGTTTAATTTCGTTATGTTTCGTTTTGTTTAATTTCGTTTCGTTTCGTTTCGTTTAATTTCATTATGTTTCGTTTTGTTTAATTTCGTTACGTTTCGATTTGTTTCGTTCAATTTCGTTCAATTTCATTTCGTTAAATTTCATTTCATTTCCTTCCGTTTCGTTTAATTTCGTTTCATTTAGTTTAATTTCGTTTCGTTGCGTTTCGTTTTGTTTCGATTCGTTTCGTTTAATTTCGTTATGTTTCGTTTCGTTTAATTTCATTTCGTTTCGTTTCGTTTCGTTTTGATTCGTTTCGATTCGTTATGTTTCGTTTTATTTCGTTTCGTTTCACTTCGTTCAATTTCGTATTGTTTCGTTTTATTTCGTTTCGTTTCACTTCGTTCAATTTCGTTTCGTTAAATTTCATTTCATTTCCTTCCGTTTCGTTTAATTTCGTTTCATTTAGTTTAATTTCGTTTCGTTGCGTTTCGTTTTGTTTCGATTCGTTTCGTTTAATTTCGTTATGTTTCGTTTCGTTTAATTTCATTTCGTTTCATTTCGTTTCGTTTCGTTTCGTTTCGTTTCGTTTCGTTTCGTTTCGTTTCGTTTCGTTTCGTTTCGTTTCGTTTCGTTTCGTTTCGTTTCGTTTCGTTTCGTTTCGTTTCGTTTCGTTTCGTTTCGTTTCGTTTCGTTTCGTTTCGTTTCGTTTCGTTTCGTTTCGTTTCGTTTCGTTTCGTTTATTTCGTTTCGATTCGTTTTGTTTAATTTCGTTATGTTTCGTTTTGTTTCGATTCGTTTCGTTTATTTCGTTTCGATTCGTTTTGTTTAATTTCATTATGTTTCGTTTTGTTTAATTTCGTTACGTTTCGATTTGTTTCGTTCAATTTCGTTCAATTTCGTTCAATTTCGTTCAATTTCGTTCAATTTCGTTCAATTTCGTTCAATTTCGTTTCGTTCAATTTCATTTCATTTCCTTCCGTTTCGTTTAATTTCGTTTCATTTAGTTTAATTTCGTGTCGTTGCGTTTCGCTTTGTTTCGATTCGTTTCGTTTAATTTCGTTATGTTTCGTTTCGTTTAATTTCATTTCGTTTCATTTCGTTTCGTTTCGTTTCGTTTTGATTCGTTTCGATTCGTTATGTTTCGATTTATTTCGTTTCGTTTCACTTCGTTCAATTTCGTATTGTTTCGTTTCGCTTCGTTTCGTTTCGTTTCGTTTCGTTATGTGCCGTTTAATTTCGTTTCATTTCATTTCATTCCGTTTTATTTCGTTCAATTTTGTTTCGTTTCGTTTAATTCGTTTCGATTAATTTCATTTCGATTCATTTCGTTCCGTTTATTTTCGTTTCGTTGCGTTTGGTTTTGTTCGATTCGTTTCGTTTATTTCGTTATGTTTCGTTTCGTTTAATTTCATTTCGTTTCGTTTCGTTTCGTTTCGTTTCGTTTTGATTCGTTTCGGTTCGTTTTGATTTGTTTCGTTTTGTTTCGTTTAATTTCGTTTCATGTCGTTTCATTTCGTTTAATTTCGTTTCGTTTAATTTCATTTAGATTCGTTTCGTTATGTTTCGTTTTATTTGGTTTCGTTTCATTTCGTTTCGTTTCGTTTCGTTTTGATTCGTTTCGGTTCGTTTTGATTTGTTTCGTTTTGTTTCGTTTAATTTCGTTTCATGTCGTTTCATTTCGTTTAATTTCGTTTCGTTTAATTTCATTTCGATTCGTTTTATTTGGTTTCGTTTCGTTTCGTTTCATTTCGTTTCGTTTCGTTGCGTTTCGTTTTGTTTCGATTCGTTTCGTTTAATTTCGTTATGTTTCGTTTCGTTTAATTTCATTTCGTTTCGTTTCGTTTCGTTTTGATTCGTTTCGATTCGTTATGTTTCGTTTTATTTCCTTTCGTTTCACTTCGTTCAATTTCGTTTTGTTTCGATTCGTTTCGTTTAATTTCGTTATGTTTCGTTTCGTTTAATTTCATTTCGTTTCGTTTCGTTTTGATTCGTTTCGATTCGTTATGTTTCGTTTTATTTCGTTTCGTTTTACTTCGTTCAATTTCGTTTCGTTTCGTTTCGTTTCGTTTCGTTTCGTTTCGTTTCGTTTCGTTTCGTTTCGTTTCGTTTCGTTTCGTTTAATTTCGTTATGTTTCGTTTTGTTTAATTTCGTTTCGTTGCGTTTCGTTTTGTTTCGATTCGTTTCGTTTAATTTCGTTATGTTTCGTTTCGTTTCGTTTTGATTCGTTTCGGTTCGTTTTGATTTGTTTCGTTTTGTTTCGTTTAATTTCGTTTCATGTCGTTTCATTTCGTTTAATTTCGTTTCGTTTAATTTCATTTCGATTCGTTTCGTTATATTTCGTTTTATTTGGTTTCGTTTCGTTTCGTTTCGTTTCGTTTCGTTTCGTTTCGTTTCGTTTCGTTTCGTTTCGTTTCGTTTCGGTTCGTTTTGTTTAATTTCGTTTCGTTTCGTTTCGTTTAATTTCATTATGTTTCGTTTCGTTTAATTTCATTTCGTTTCGTTTCGTTTCGTTTTGACTTTCGACTAAGAGATTGTCGCGTTAAACCGGTTTTAGCGACTTTTTTATCGCGACTTACCAGTTTTAGCGACTTCGCTTACCGCGACAAACCGGTTTTAGCGACTTCGCTTATCGCGACTAACCGGTTTTAGCGACTTCGCTTATAGCGACTAAGAGATTGTCGCGTTAAACCGGTTTTAGCGACTTTTTTATCGCGACTAACCAGTTTTAGCGACTTCGCTTATCGCGTTAAACCGGTTTTAGCGACTTTTTTATCGCGACTTACCAGTTTAAGCGACTTCGCTTATTGCGACAAACCGGTTTTAGCGACTTCGCTTATCGCGTTAAACCGGTTTTAGCGACTTTTTTATCGCGACTTACCAGTTTTAGCGACTTCGCTTATCGCGACAAACCGGTTTTAGCGACTTCGCTTATCGCGACTAACCGGTTTTAGCGACTTCGCTTATAGCGACTAAGAGATTGTCGCGTTAAACCGGTTTTAGCGACTTTTTTATCGCGACTTACCAGTTTTAGCGACTTCGCTTACCGCGACAAACCGGTTTTAGCGACTTCGCTTATCGCGTTAAACCGGTTTTAGCGACTTCGCTTATAGCGACTAAGAGATTGTCGCGTTAAACCGGTTTTAGCGACTTTTTTATCGCGACTTACCAGTTTTAGCGACTTCGCTTATCGCGACAAACCGGTTTTAGCGACTTCGCTTATCGCGTTAAACCGGTTTTAGCGACTTCGCTTATAGCGACTAAGAGATTGTCGCGTTAAACCGGTTTTAGCGACTTTTTTATCGCGACTAACCAGTTTTAGCGACTTCGCTTATCGCGTTAAACCGGTTTTAGCTACTTTTTTATCGCGACTTACCAGTTTTAGCGACTTCGCTTATCGCGACAAACCGGTTTTAGCGACTTCGCTTATCGCGACTAACCGGTTTTAGCGACTTCGCTTATAGCGACTAAGAGATTGTCGCGTTAAACCGGTTTTAGCGACTTTTTTATCGCGACTTACCAGTTTTAGCGACTTCGCTTACCGCGACAAACCGGTTTTAGCGACTTCGCTTATCGCGTTAAACCGGTTTTAGCGACTTCGCTTATAGCGACTAAGAGATTGTCGCGTTAAACCGGTTTTAGCGACTTTTTTATCGCGACTTACCAGTTTTAGCGACTTCGCTTATCGCGACAAACCGGTTTTAGCGACTTCGCTTATCGCGTTAAACCGGTTTTAGCGACTTCGCTTATAGCGACTAAGAGATTGTCGCGTTAAACCGGTTTTAGCGACTTTTTTATCGCGACTAACCAGTTTTAGCGACTTCGCTTATCGCGTTAAACCGGTTTTAGCTACTTTTTTATCGCGACTTACCAGTTTTAGCGACTTCGCTTATCGCGTTAAACCGGTTTTAGCGACTTCGCTTATAGCGACTAAGAGATTGTCGCGTTAAACCGGTTTTAGCGACTTTTTTATCGCGACTAACCAGTTTTAGCGACTTAGCTTATCGCGTTAAACCGGTTTTAGCGACTTTTTTATCGCGACTTACCAGTTTTAGCGACTTCGCTTACCGCGACAAACCGGTTTTAGCGACTTCGCTTATCGCGTTAAACCGGTTTTAGCGACTTCGCTTATAGCGACTAAGAGATTGTCGCGTTAAACCGGTTTTAGCGACTTTTTTATCGCGACTTACCAGTTTTAGCGACTTCGCTTATCGCGACAAACCGGTTTTAGCGACTTCGCTTATCGCGTTAAACCGGTTTTAGCGACTTCGCTTATAGCGACTAAGAGATTGTCGCGTTAAACCGGTTTTAGCGACTTTTTTATCGCGACTAACCAGTTTTAGCGACTTCGCTTATCGCGTTAAACCGGTTTTAGCTACTTTTTTATCGCGACTTACCAGTTTTAGCGACTTCGCTTATCGCGTTAAACCGGTTTTAGCGACTTCGCTTATAGCGACTAAGAGATTGTCGCGTTAAACCGGTTTTAGCGACTTTTTTATCGCGACTAACCAGTTTTAGCGACTTAGCTTATCGCGTTAAACCGGTTTTAGCTACTTTTTTATCGCGACTTACCAGTTTTAGCGACTTCGCTTATCGCGACAAACCGGTTTTAGCGACTTCGCTTATCGCGACTAACCGGTTTTAGCGACTTCGCTTATAGCGACTAAGAGATTGTCGCGTTAAACCGGTTTTAGCGACTTCGCTTATCGCGACTAACCAGTTTTAGCGACTTCGCTTATCGCGTTAAACCGGTGTTAGCGACTTTTTTATCGCGACTAAGAGATTGTCGCGTTAAACCGGTTTTAGCGACTTCGCTTATCGCGACTAACCAGTTTTAGCGACTTCGCTTATCGCGTTAAACCGGTTTTAGCGACTTTTTTATCGCGACTTACCAGTTTTAGCGACTTCGCTTATCGCGACAAACCGGTTTTAGCGACTTCGCTTATCGCGACTAACCGGTTTTAGCGACTTCGCTTATAGCGACTAAGAGATTGTCGCGTTAAACCGGTTTTAGCGACTTCGCTTATCGCGACTAACCAGTTTTAGCGACTTCGCTTATCGCGTTAAACCGGCTTAAGCGACTTCGCTTATAGCGACTAAGAGATTGTCGTGTTAAACCGGTTTTAGCGACTTTTTTATCGCGACTAACCAGTTTTAGCGACTTCCGATTGTCGCGTTAAACCGGTTGTAGCGACTTCGCTTATCGCGATTAACCAGTTTTAGCGACTTCGCTTATAGCGACTAAGAGATTGTCGCGTTAAACCGGTTTTAGCGACTTTTTTATAGCGACTAACCAGTTTTAGCGACTTCCGATTGTCGCGTTAAACCGGTTGTAGCGACTTCGCTTATAGCGACTAAGAGATTGTCGCGTTAAACCGATTTTAGCGACTTCGCTTATCGCGTTAAACCGGTTTTAGCGACTTTTTTATCGCGACTAACCAGTTTTAGCGACTTTGCTTATCGCGTTAAACCGGTTTTAGCGACTTTTTTATCGCGACTTACCAGTTTTAGCGACTTTGCTTATCGCGACATACCGGTTTTAGCGACTTCGCTTATCGCGTTAAACCGGTTTTAGCGACTTCGCTTATCGCGACTAACCGGTTTTAGCGACTTCGCTTATAGCGACTAAGAGATTGTCGCGTTAAACCGGTTTTAGCGACTTCCTATTGTCGCGTTAAACCGGTTGTAGCGACTTCGCTTATAGCGACTAAGAGATTGTCGCGTTAAACCGGTTTTAGCGACTTTTTTATCGCGACTAACCAGTTTTAGCGACTTCCGATTGTCGCGTTAAACCGGTTTTAGCGACTTCGCTTATCGCGACTAACCAGTTTAAGCGACTTCGCTTATCGCGTTAAACCGGTTTTGGCGACTTTTTTATCGCGACTTACCAGTTTTAGCGACTTCGCTTATCGCGACAAACCGGTTTTAGCGACTTCGCTTATCGCGACTAACCAGTTTTAGCGACTTCGCTTATCGCGTTAAACCGGCTTAAGCGACTTCGCTTATAGCGACTAAGAGATTGTCGTGTTAAACCGGTTTTAGCGACTTTTTTATCGCGACTAACCAGTTTTAGCGACTTCCGATTGTCGCGTTAAACCGGTTGTAGCGACTTCGCTTATCGCGATTAACCAGTTTTAGCGACTTCGCTTATAGCGACTAAGAGATTGTCGCGTTAAACCGGTTTTAGCGACTTTTTTATAGCGACTAACCAGTTTTAGCGACTTCCGATTGTCGCGTTAAACCGGTTGTAGCGACTTCGCTTATAGCGACTAAGAGATTGTCGCGTTAAACCGATTTTAGCGACTTCGCTTATCGCGTTAAACCGGTTTTAGCGACTTTTTTATCGCGACTAACCAGTTTTAGCGACTTTGCTTATCGCGTTAAACCGGTTTTAGCGACTTTTTTATCGCGACTTACCAGTTTTAGCGACTTCGCTTATCGCGACATACCGGTTTTAGCGACTTCGCTTATCGCGTTAAACCGGTTTTAGCGACTTCGCTTATCGCGACTAACCGGTTTTAGCGACTTCGCTTATAGCGACTAAGAGATTGTCGCGTTAAACCGGTTTTAGCGACTTCCTATTGTCGCGTTAAACCGGTTGTAGCGACTTCGCTTATAGCGACTAAGAGATTGTCGCGTTAAACCGGTTTTAGCGACTTTTTTATCGCGACTAACCAGTTGTAGCGACTTCCGATTGTCGCGTTAAACCGGTTGTAGCGACTTCGCTTATAGCGACTAAGAGATTGTCGCGTTAAACCGGTTTTAGCGACTTTTTTATCGCGACTAACCAGTTTTAGCGACTTCGCTTATCGCGTTAAACCGGTTTTAACGACTTCGCTTATAGCGACTAAGAGATTGTCGCGTTAAACCGGTTTTAGCGACTTTTTTATCGCGACTAACCAGTTTTAGCGACTTCCGATTGTCGCGTTAAACCGGTTTTAGCGACTTCGCTTATCGCGACTAACCAGTTTAAGCGACTTCGCTTATCGCGTTAAACCGGTTTTGGCGACTTTTTTATCGCGACTTACCAGTTTTAGCGACTTCGCTTATCGCGACAAACCGGTTTTAGCGACTTCGCTTATCGCGACTAACCAGTTTTAGCGACTTCGCTTATCGCGTTAAACCGGCTTAAGCGACTTCGCTTATAGCGACTAAGAGATTGTCGTGTTAAACCGGTTTTAGCGACTTTTTTATCGCGACTAACCAGTTTTAGCGACTTCCGATTGTCGCGTTAAACCGGTTGTAGCGACTTCGCTTATCGCGATTAACCAGTTTTAGCGACTTCGCTTATAGCGACTAAGAGATTGTCGCGTTAAACCGGTTTTAGCGACTTTTTTATAGCGACTAACCAGTTTTAGCGACTTCCGATTGTCGCGTTAAACCGGTTGTAGCGACTTCGCTTATAGCGACTAAGAGATTGTCGCGTTAAACCGATTTTAGCGACTTCGCTTATCGCGTTAAACCGGTTTTAGCGACTTTTTTATCGCGACTAACCAGTTTTAGCGACTTTGCTTATCGCGTTAAACCGGTTTTAGCGACTTTTTTATCGCGACTTACCAGTTTTAGCGACTTCGCTTATCGCGACATACCGGTTTTAGCGACTTCGCTTATCGCGTTAAACCGGTTTTAGCGACTTCGCTTATCGCGACTAACCGGTTTTAGCGACTTCGCTTATAGCGACTAAGAGATTGTCGCGTTAAACCGGTTTTAGCGACTTCCTATTGTCGCGTTAAACCGGTTGTAGCGACTTCGCTTATAGCGACTAAGAGATTGTCGCGTTAAACCGGTTTTAGCGACTTTTTTATCGCGACTAACCAGTTGTAGCGACTTCCGATTGTCGCGTTAAACCGGTTGTAGCGACTTCGCTTATAGCGACTAAGAGATTGTCGCGTTAAACCGGTTTTAGCGACTTTTTTATCGCGACTAACCAGTTTTAGCGACTTCGCTTATCGCGTTATACCGGTTTTAACGACTTCGCTTATAGCGACTAAGAGATTGTCGCGTTAAACCGGTTTTAGCGACTTTTTTATCGCGACTAACCAGTTTTAGCGACTTCCGATTGTCGCGTTAAACCGGTTTTAGCGACTTCGCTTATCGCGACTAACCAGTTTAAGCGACTTCGCTTATCGCGTTAAACCGGTTTTGGCGACTTTTTTATCGCGACTTACCAGTTTTAGCGACTTCGCTTATCGCGACAAACCGGTTTTAGCGACTTCGCTTATCGCGACTAACCAGTTTTAGCGACTTCGCTTATAGCGACTAAGAGATTGTCGCGTTAAACCGGTTTTAGCGACTTCGCTTATCGCGTTAAACCGGTTTTAGCGACTTTTTTATCGAAACTAACCAGTTTTAGCGACTTCGCTTATAGCGACTAAGAGATTTTCGCGTTAAACCGGTTTTAGCGACTTCGCTTATCGCGACTAACCAGTTTTAGCGACTTCGCTTATCGCGTTAAACCGGTTTTAGCGACTTCGCTTATAGCGACTAAGAGATTGTCGCGTTAAACCGGTTTTAGCGACTTTTTTATCGCGACTAACCAGTTTTAGCGACTTCCGATTGTCGCGTTAAACCGGTTTTAGCGACTTCGCTTATCGCGACGTACCAGTTTTAGCGACTTCGCTTATCGCGTTAAACCGGTTTTAGCGACTTTTTTATCGCGACTTACCAGTTTTAGCGACTTCCGATTGTCGCGTTAAACCGGTTGTAGCGACTTTTTTATCGCGACTTACCAGTTTTAGCGACTTCGCTTATCGCGTTAAACCGGTTTTAGCGACTTCGCTTATAGCGACTAAGAGATTGTCGCGTTAAACCGGTTTTAGCGACTTTTTTATAGCGACTAACGAGTTTTAGCGACTTCCGATTGTCGCGTTAAACCGGTTTTAGCGACTTCGCTTATCGCGTTAAACCGGTTTTAGCGACTTCGCTTATAGCGACTAAGAGATTGTCGCGTTAAACCGGTTTTAGCGACGTCGCTTATCGCGACTAACCAGTTTTAGCGACTTTGCTTATCGCGTTAAACCGGTTTTAGCGACTTTTTTATCGCGACTTACCAGTTTTAGCGACTTCGCTTATCGCGACATACCGGTTTTAGCGACATCGCTTATCGCGTTAAACCGGTTTTAGCGACTTTTTTATCGCGACTAACCAGTTTTAGCGACTTTGCTTATCGCGTTAAACCGGTTTTAGCGACTTTTTTATCGCGACTTACCAGTTTTAGCGACTTCGCTTATCGCGACATACCGGTTTTAGCGACTTCGCTTATCGCGACTAACCGGTTTTAGCGACTTCGCTTATAGCGACTAAGAGATTGTCGCGTTAAACCGGTTTTAGCGACTTCCTATTGTCGCGTTAAACCGGTTGTAGCGACTTCGCTTATAGCGACTAAGAGATTGTCGCGTTAAACCGGTTTTAGCGACTTTTTTATCGCGACTAACCAGTTGTAGCGACTTCCGATTGTCGCGTTAAACCGGTTGTAGCGACTTCGCTTATAGCGACTAAGAGATTGTCGCGTTAAACCGGTTTTAGCGACTTTTTTATCGCCACTAACCAGTTTTAGCGACTTCGCTTATCGCGTTAAACCGGTTTTAACGACTTCGCTTATAGCGACTAAGAGATTGTCGCGTTAAACCGGTTTTAGCGACTTTTTTATCGCGACTAACCAGTTTTAGCGACTTCCGATTGTCGCGTTAAACCGGTTTTAGCGACTTCGCTTATCGCGACTAACCAGTTTTAGCGACTTCGCTTATCGCGACAAACCGGTTTTAGCGACTTCGCTTATCGCGACTAACCAGTTTTAGCGACTTCGCTTATCGCGTTAAACCGGCTTAAGCGACTTCGCTTATAGCGACTAAGAGATTGTCGTGTTAAACCGGTTTTAGCGACTTTTTTATCGCGACTAACCAGTTTTAGCGACTTCCGATTGTCGCGTTAAACCGGTTGTAGCGACTTCGCTTATCGCGATTAACCAGTTTTAGCGACTTCGCTTATAGCGACTAAGAGATTGTCGCGTTAAATCGGTTTTAGCGACGTCGCTTATCGCGACTAACCAGTTTTAGCGACTTTGCTTATCGCGTTAAACCGGTTTTAGCGACTTTTTTATCGCGACTTACCAGTTTTAGCGACTTCGCTTATCGCGACATACCGGTTTTAGCGACTTCGCTTATCGCGTTAAACCGGTTTTAGCGACTTTTTTATCGCGACTAACCAGTTTTAGCGACTTTGCTTATCGCGTTAAACCGGTTTTAGCGACTTTTTTATCGCGACTTACCAGTTTTAGCGACTTCGCTTATCGCGACATACCGGTTTTAGCGACTTCGCTTATCGCGACTAACCGGTTTTAGCGACTTCGCTTATAGCGACTAAGAGATTGTCGCGTTAAACCGGATTTAGCGACTTCCTATTGTCGCGTTAAACCGGTTGTAGCGACTTCGCTTATAGCGACTAAGAGATTGTCGCGTTAAACCGGTTTTAGCGACTTTTTTATCGCGACTAACCAGTTGTAGCGACTTCCGATTGTCGCGTTAAACCGGTTGTAGCGACTTCGCTTATAGCGACTAAGAGATTGTCGCGTTAAACCGGTTTTAGCGACTTTTTTATCGCGACTAACCAGTTTTAGCGACTTCGCTTATCGCGTTAAACCGGTTTTAACGACTTCGCTTATAGCGACTAAGAGATTGTCGCGTTAAACCGGTTTTAGCGACTTTTTTATCGCGACTAACCAGTTTTAGCGACTTCCGATTGTCGCGTTAAACCGGTTTTAGCGACTTCGCTTATCGCGACTAACCAGTTTAAGCGACTTCGCTTATCGCGTTAAACCGGTTTTGGCGACTTTTTTATCGCGACTTACCAGTTTTAGCGACTTCGCTTATCGCGACAAACCGGTTTTAGCGACTTCGCTTATCGCGACTAACCAGTTTTAGCGACTTCGCTTATCGCGTTAAACCGGCTTAAGCGACTTCGCTTATAGCGACTAAGAGATTGTCGTGTTAAACCGGTTTTAGCGACTTTTTTATCGCGACTAACCAGTTTTAGCGACTTCCGATTGTCGCGTTAAACCGGTTGTAGCGACTTCGCTTATCGCGATTAACCAGTTTTAGCGACTTCGCTTATAGCGACTAAGAGATAGTCGCGTTAAACCGGTTTTAGCGACTTTTTTATAGCGACTAACCAGTTTTAGCGACTTCCGATTGTCGCGTTAAACCGGTTGTAGCGACTTCGCTTATAGCGACTAAGAGATTGTCGCGTTAAACCGATTTTAGCGACTTCGCTTATCGCGTTAAACCGGTTTTAGCGACTTTTTTATCGCGACTAACCAGTTTTAGCGACTTCGCTTATCGCGACTAAGAGATTGTCGCGTTAAACCGGTTTATACGACTTCGCTTATTGCGACAAACCGGTTTTAGCGACTTCGCTTATCGCGACTAACCGGTTTTAGCGACTTCGCTTATAGCGACTAAGAGATTGTCGCGTTAAACCGGTTTTAGCGACTTCCTATTGTCGCGTTAAACCGGTTGTAGCGACTTCGCTTATAGCGACTAAGAGATTGTCGCGTTAAACCGGTTTTAGCGACTTTTTTATCGCGACTAACCAGTTGTAGCGACTTCCGATTGTCGCGTTAAACCGGTTGTAGCGACTTCGCTTATAGCGACTAAGAGATTGTCGCGTTAAACCGGTTTTAGCGACTTTTTTATCGCGACTAACCAGTTTTAGCGACTTCGCTTATCGCGTTAAACCGGTTTTAACGACTTCGCTTATAGCGACTAAGAGATTGTCGCGTTAAACCGGTTTTAGCGACTTTTTTATCGCGACTAACCAGTTTTAGCGACTTCCGATTGTCGCGTTAAACCGGTTTTAGCGACTTCGCTTATCGCGACTAACCAGTTTAAGCGACTTCGCTTATCGCGTTAAACCGGTTTTGGCGACTTTTTTATCGCGACTTACCAGTTTTAGCGACTTCGCTTATCGCGACAAACCGGTTTTAGCGACTTCGCTTATCGCGACTAACCAGTTTTAGCGACTTCGCTTATCGCGTTAAACCGGCTTAAGCGACTTCGCTTATAGCGACTAAGAGATTGTCGTGTTAAACCGGTTTTAGCGACTTTTTTATCGCGACTAACCAGTTTTAGCGACTTCCGATTGTCGCGTTAAACCGGTTGTAGCGACTTCGCTTATCGCGATTAACCAGTTTTAGCGACTTCGCTTATAGCGACTAAGAGATAGTCGCGTTAAACCGGTTTTAGCGACTTTTTTATAGCGACTAACCAGTTTTAGCGACTTCCGATTGTCGCGTTAAACCGGTTGTAGCGACTTCGCTTATAGCGACTAAGAGATTGTCGCGTTAAACCGATTTTAGCGACTTCGCTTATCGCGTTAAACCGGTTTTAGCGACTTTTTTATCGCGACTAACCAGTTTTAGCGACTTCGCTTATCGCGACTAAGAGATTGTCGCGTTAAACCGGTTTATACGACTTCGCTTATCGCGACAAACCGGTTTTAGCGACTTCGCTTATCGCGACTAACCGGTTTTAGCGACTTCGCTTATAGCGACTAAGAGATTGTCGCGTTAAACCGGTTTTAGCGACTTCGCTTATCGCGTTAAACCGGTTTTAGCGACTTTTTTATCGCGACTAACCAGTTTTAGCGACTTCGCTTATCGCGACTAAGAGATTGTCGCGTTAAACCGATTTAAACGACTTCGCTTATCGCGACAAACCGGTTTTAGCGACTTCGCTTATCGCGACTAACCGGTTTTAGCGACTTCGCTTATAGCGACTAAGAGATTGTCGCGTTAAACCGGTTTTAGCGACTTCCGATTGTCGCGTTAAACCGGTTGTAGCGACTTCGCTTATAGCGACTAAGAGATTGTCGCGTTAAACCGGTTTTAGCGACTTCGCTTATAGCGACTAAGAGATTGTCGCGTTAAACCGGTTTTAGCGACTTTTTTATCGCGACTAACCAGTTGTAGCGACTTCCGATTGTCGCGTTAAACCGGTTGTAGCGACTTCGCTTATAGCGACTAAGAGATTGTCGCGTTAAACCGGTTTTAGCGACTTTTTTATCGCGACTAACCAGTTTTAGCGACTTCGCTTATCGCGTTAAACCGGTTTTAACGACTTCGCTTATAGCGACTAAGAGATTGTCGCGTTAAACCGGTTTTAGCGACTTTTTTATCGCGACTAACAAGTTTTAGCGACTTCCGATTGTCGCGTTAAACCGGTTTTAGCGACTTCGCTTATCGCGACTAACCAGTTTAAGCGACTTCGCTTATCGCGTTAAACCGGTTTTGGCGACTTTTTTATCGCGACTTACCAGTTTTAGCGACTTCGCTTATCGCGACAAACCGGTTTTAGCGACTTCGCTTATCGCGACTAAGAGATTGTCGCGTTAAATCGGTTTAAACGACTTCGCTTATCGCGACAAACCGGTTTTAGCGACTTCGCTTATCGCGTTAAACCGGTTTTAGCGACTTCGCTTATAGCGACTAAGAGATTGTCGCGTTAAACCGGTTTTAGCGACTTTTTTATCGCGACTAACCAGTTTTAGCGACTTCCGATTGTCGCGTTAAACCGGTTTTAGCGACTTCGCTTATCGCGTTAAACCGGTTTTAGCGACTTCGCTTATAGCGACTAAGAGATTGTCGCGTTAAATCGGTTTTAGCGACGTCGCTTATCGCGACTAACCAGTTTTAGCGACTTTGCTTATCGCGTTAAACCGGTTTTAGCGACTTTTTTATCGCGACTTACCAGTTTTAGCGACTTCGCTTATCGCGACATACCGGTTTTAGCGACTTCGCTTATCGCGTTAAACCGGTTTTAGCGACTTTTTTATCGCGACTAACCAGTTTTAGCGACTTTGCTTATCGCGTTAAACCGGTTTTAGCGACTTTTTTATCGCGACTTACCAGTTTTAGCGACTTCGCTTATCGCGACATACCGGTTTTAGCGACTTCGCTTATCGCGACTAACCGGTTTTAGCGACTTCGCTTATAGCGACTAAGAGATTGTCGCGTTAAACCGGATTTAGCGACTTCCTATTGTCGCGTTAAACCGGTTGTAGCGACTTCGCTTATAGCGACTAAGAGATTGTCGCGTTAAACCGGTTTTAGCGACTTTTTTATCGCGACTAACCAGTTGTAGCGACTTCCGATTGTCGCGTTAAACCGGTTGTAGCGACTTCGCTTATAGCGACTAAGAGATTGTCGCGTTAAACCGGTTTTAGCGACTTTTTTATCGCGACTAACCAGTTTTAGCGACTTCGCTTATCGCGTTAAACCGGTTTTAACGACTTCGCTTATAGCGACTAAGAGATTGTCGCGTTAAACCGGTTTTAGCGACTTTTTTATCGCGACTAACCAGTTTTAGCGACTTCCGATTGTCGCGTTAAACCGGTTTTAGCGACTTCGCTTATCGCGACTAACCAGTTTAAGCGACTTCGCTTATCGCGTTAAACCGGTTTTGGCGACTTTTTTATCGCGACTTACCAGTTTTAGCGACTTCGCTTATCGCGACAAACCGGTTTTAGCGACTTCGCTTATCGCGACTAACCAGTTTTAGCGACTTCGCTTATAGCGACTAAGAGATTGTCGCGTTAAACCGGTTTTAGCGACTTCGCTTATCGCGTTAAACCGGTTTTAGCGACTTTTTTATCGAAACTAACCAGTTTTAGCGACTTCGCTTATAGCGACTAAGAGATTTTCGCGTTAAACCGGTTTTAGCGACTTCGCTTATCGCGACTAACCAGTTTTAGCGACTTCGCTTATCGCGTTAAACCGGTTTTAGCGACTTCGCTTATAGCGACTAAGAGATTGTCGCGTTAAACCGGTTTTAGCGACTTTTTTATCGCGACTAACCAGTTTTAGCGACTTCCGATTGTCGCGTTAAACCGGTTTTAGCGACTTCGCTTATCGCGACGTACCAGTTTTAGCGACTTCGCTTATCGCGTTAAACCGGTTTTAGCGACTTTTTTATCGCGACTTACCAGTTTTAGCGACTTCCGATTGTCGCGTTAAACCGGTTGTAGCGACTTTTTTATCGCGACTTACCAGTTTTAGCGACTTCGCTTATCGCGTTAAACCGGTTTTAGCGACTTCGCTTATAGCGACTAAGAGATTGTCGCGTTAAACCGGTTTTAGCGACTTTTTTATAGCGACTAACCAGTTTTAGCGACTTCCGATTGTCGCGTTAAACCGGTTTTAGCGACTTCGCTTATCGCGTTAAACCGGTTTTAGCGACTTCGCTTATAGCGACTAAGAGATTGTCGCGTTAAACCGGTTTTAGCGACGTCGCTTATCGCGACTAACCAGTTTTAGCGACTTCGCTTATCGCGTTAAACCGGTTTTAGCGACTTTTTTTATCGCGACTAACCAGTTTTAGCGACTTCGCTTATCGCGACTAAGAGATTGTCGCGTTAAACCGGTTTATACGACTTCGCTTATCGCGACAAACCGGTTTTAGCGACTTCGCTTATCGCGACTAACCGGTTTTAGCGACTTCGCTTATAGCGACTAAGAGATTGTCGCGTTAAACCGGTTTTAGCGACTTCGCTTATCGCGTTAAACCGGTTTTAGCGACTTTTTTATCGCGACTAACCAGTTTTAGCGACTTCGCTTATCGCGACTAAGAGATTGTCGCGTTAAACCGATTTAAACGACTTCGCTTATCGCGACAAACCGGTTTTAGCGACTTCGCTTATCGCGACTAACCGGTTTTAGCGACTTCGCTTATAGCGACTAAGAGATTGTCGCGTTAAACCGGTTTTAGCGACTTCCGATTGTCGCGTTAAACCGGTTGTAGCGACTTCGCTTATAGCGACTAAGAGATTGTCTCGTTAAACCGGTTTTAGCGACTTCGCTTATAGCGACTAAGAGATTGTCGCGTTAAACCGGTTTTAGCGACTTTTTTATCGCGACTAACCAGTTGTAGCGACTTCCGATTGTCGCGTTAAACCGGTTGTAGCGACTTCGCTTATAGCGACTAAGAGATTGTCGCGTTAAACCGGTTTTAGCGACTTTTTTATCGCGACTAACCAGTTTTAGCGACTTCGCTTATCGCGTTAAACCGGTTTTAACGACTTCGCTTATAGCGACTAAGAGATTGTCGCGTTAAACCGGTTTTAGCGACTTTTTTATCGCGACTAACAAGTTTTAGCGACTTCCGATTGTCGCGTTAAACCGGTTTTAGCGACTTCGCTTATCGCGACTAACCAGTTTAAGCGACTTCGCTTATCGCGTTAAACCGGTTTTGGCGACTTTTTTATCGCGACTTACCAGTTTTAGCGACTTCGCTTATCGCGACAAACCGGTTTTAGCGACTTCGCTTATCGCGACTAAGAGATTGTCGCGTTAAATCGGTTTAAACGACTTCGCTTATCGCGACAAACCGGTTTTAGCGACTTCGCTTATCGCGTTAAACCGGTTTTAGCGACTTCGCTTATAGCGACTAAGAGATTGTCGCGTTAAACCGGTTTTAGCGACTTTTTTATCGCGACTAACCAGTTTTAGCGACTTCCGATTGTCGCGTTAAACCGGTTTTAGCGACTTCGCTTATCGCGTTAAACCGGTTTTAGCGACTTCGCTTATAGCGACTAAGAGATTGTCGCGTTAAACCGGTTTTAGCGACTTCGCTTATCGCGACTAACCAGTTTTAGCGACTTCGCTTATCGCGTTAAACCGGTTTTAGCGACTTTTTTATCGCGACTAACCGGTTTTAGCGACTTCGCTTATAGCGACTAAGAGATTGTCGCGTTAAACCGGTTTTAGCGACTTCGCTTATCGCGACTAACCAGTTTTAGCGACTTCGCTTATCGCGTTAAACCGGTTTTAGCGACTTTTTTATCGCGACTAACCGGTTTTAGCGACTTCGCTTATAGCGACTAAGAGATTGTCGCGTTAAACCGGTTTTAGCGACTTCGCTTATCGCGTTAAACCGGTTTTAGCGACTTCGCTTATAGCGACTAAGAGATTGTCGCGTTAAACCGGTTTTAGCGACGTCGCTTATCGCGACTAACCAGTTTTAGCGACTTCGCTTATCGCGTTAAACCGGTTTTAGCGACTTTTTTTATCGCGACTAACCAGTTTTAGCGACTTCGCTTATCGCGACTAAGAGATTGTCGCGTTAAACCGGTTTATACGACTTCGCTTATCGCGACAAACCGGTTTTAGCGACTTCGCTTATCGCGACTAACCGGTTTTAGCGACTTCGCTTATAGCGACTAAGAGATTGTCGCGTTAAACCGGTTTTAGCGACTTCGCTTATCGCGTTAAACCGGTTTTAGCGACTTTTTTATCGCGACTAACCAGTTTTAGCGACTTCGCTTATCGCGACTAAGAGATTGTCGCGTTAAACCGATTTAAACGACTTCGCTTATCGCGACAAACCGGTTTTAGCGACTTCGCTTATCGCGACTAACCGGTTTTAGCGACTTCGCTTATAGCGACTAAGAGATTGTCGCGTTAAACCGGTTTTAGCGACTTCCGATTGTCGCGTTAAACCGGTTGTAGCGACTTCGCTTATAGCGACTAAGAGATTGTCTCGTTAAACCGGTTTTAGCGACTTCGCTTATAGCGACTAAGAGATTGTCGCGTTAAACCGGTTTTAGCGACTTTTTTATCGCGACTAACCAGTTGTAGCGACTTCCGATTGTCGCGTTAAACCGGTTGTAGCGACTTCGCTTATAGCGACTAAGAGATTGTCGCGTTAAACCGGTTTTAGCGACTTTTTTATCGCGACTAACCAGTTTTA
Organism: Leptophobia aripa; assembly: GCA_951799465.1. NCBI lineage: Eukaryota > Metazoa > Arthropoda > Insecta > Lepidoptera > Pieridae > Leptophobia > Leptophobia aripa. The sequence goes on from OX637260.1 coordinate 3,997,131, forward strand.
GCGACTTCGCTTATCGCGTTAAACCGGTTTTAACGACTTCGCTTATAGCGACTAAGAGATTGTCGCGTTAAACCGGTTTTAGCGACTTTTTTATCGCGACTAACAAGTTTTAGCGACTTCCGATTGTCGCGTTAAACCGGTTTTAGCGACTTCGCTTATCGCGACTAACCAGTTTAAGCGACTTCGCTTATCGCGTTAAACCGGTTTTGGCGACTTTTTTATCGCGACTTACCAGTTTTAGCGACTTCGCTTATCGCGACAAACCGGTTTTAGCGACTTCGCTTATCGCGACTAAGAGATTGTCGCGTTAAATCGGTTTAAACGACTTCGCTTATCGCGACAAACCGGTTTTAGCGACTTCGCTTATCGCGTTAAACCGGTTTTAGCGACTTCGCTTATAGCGACTAAGAGATTGTCGCGTTAAACCGGTTTTAGCGACTTTTTTATCGCGACTAACCAGTTTTAGCGACTTCCGATTGTCGCGTTAAACCGGTTTTAGCGACTTCGCTTATCGCGTTAAACCGGTTTTAGCGACTTCGCTTATAGCGACTAAGAGATTGTCGCGTTAAACCGGTTTTAGCGACTTCGCTTATCGCGACTAACCAGTTTTAGCGACTTCGCTTATCGCGTTAAACCGGTTTTAGCGACTTTTTTATCGCGACTAACCGGTTTTAGCGACTTCGCTTATAGCGACTAAGAGATTGTCGCGTTAAACCGGTTTTAGCGACTTCGCTTATCGCGACTAACCAGTTTTAGCGACTTCGCTTATCGCGTTAAACCGGTTTTAGCGACTTTTTTATCGCGACTAACCGGTTTTAGCGACTTCGCTTATAGCGACTAAGAGATTGTCGCGTTAAACCGGTTTTAGCGACTTTTTTATAGCGACTAACCAGTTTTAGCGACTTCCGATTGTCGCGTTAAACCGGTTTAAACGACTTCGCTTATCGCGACAAACCGGTTTTAGCGACTTCGCTTATCGCGTTAAACCGGTTTTAGCGACTTCGCTTATAGCGACTAAGAGATTGTCGCGTTAAACCGGTTTTAGCGACTTTTTTATCGCGACTAACCAGTTTTAGCGACTTCCGATTGTCGCGTTAAACCGGTTTTAGCGACTTCGCTTATCGCGTTAAACCGGTTTTAGCGACTTCGCTTATAGCGACTAAGAGATTGTCGCGTTAAACCGGTTGTAGCGACTTCGCTTATAGCGACTAAGAGATTGTCGCGTTAAACCGGTTTTAGCGACTTCGCTTATCGCGACTAACCAGTTTTAGCGACTTCGCTTATCGCGTTAAACCGGTTTTAGCGACTTCGCTTATAGCGACTAAGAGATTGTCGCGTTAAACCGGTTTTAGCGACTTCGCTTATCGCGTTTAACCGGTTTTTGCGACTTTTTTATCGCGACTTACCAGTTTTAGCGACTTCGCTTATCGCGTTAAACCGATTTTAATTTCTAATTTTAATTTTATTTTAATTTTAAGTTTAATTTCGTTACGTTTCGATTTGTTTCGTTCAATTTCGTTTAATTTCGTTTCGTTAAATTTCATTTCGTTTCCTTCCGTTTCTTTCGTTATGTTTCGTTTCGTTTAATTTCATTTCGTTTCGTTTCGTTTCGTTTCGTTTCGTTTCGTTTCGTTTAATTTCATTTCAATTCATTATGTTTCGTTTCGTTTCGTTTTGATTCGTTTCGGTTCGTTTTGATTTGTTTCGTTTTGTTTCGTTTAATTTCGTTTCATGTCGTTTCATTTCGTTTAATTTCGTTTCGTTTAATTTCATTTCGATTCGTTTCGTTATGTTTCGTTTTATTTGGTTTCGTTTCGTTTCATTTCGTTTCGTTTCGTTTCGTTTCGTTTCGTTTTGTTTAATTTCATTATGTTTCGTTTTGTTTAATTTCGTTACGTTTCGATTTGTTTCGTTCAATTTCGTTTCGTTAAATTTCATTTCGATTCATTTCGTTCCGTTTATTTTCGTTTCGTTGCGTTTCGTTACGTTTCGATTTGTTTCGTTCAATTTCGTTTCGTTTCGTTTCGTTTCGTTTCGTTTCGTTTCGTTTCGTTTCGTTTCGTTTCGTTTCGTTTCGTTTCGTTTCGTTTCGTTTCGTTTCGTTTCGTTTCGTTTCGTTTCGTTTCGTTTCGTTTCGTTTCGTTTCGTTTCGTTTCGTTTCGTTTCGTTTCGTTTCGTTTCGTTTCGTTTCGTTTCGTTTCGTTTCGTTTCGTTTCGTTTCGTTTCGTTTCGTTTCGTTTCGTTTCGTTTCGTTTCGTTTCGTTTCGTTTCGTTTCGTTTCGTTTCGTTTCGTTTCGTTTCGTTTCGTTTCGTTTCGTTTCGTTTCGTTTCGTTTCGTTTCGTTTCGTTTCGTTTCGTTTCGTTTCGTTTCGTTTCGTTTCGTTTCGTTTCGTTTCGTTTCGTTTCGTTTCGTTTCGTTTCGTTTCGTTTCGTTTCGTTTCGTTTCGTTTCGTTTCGTTTCGTTTCGTTTCGTTTCGTTTCGTTTCGTTTTGTTTCATTTCGTTTCATTTGTTTCAATTTTGTTTCAATTTTGTTTCAATTTTGTTTCGTTTCGTTTCGTTTCGTTTCGTTTCGTTTCGTTTCGTTTCGTTTCGTTTCGTTTCGTTTCGTTTCGTTTCGTTTCGTTTCGTTTCGTTTCGTTTCGTTTCGTTTCGTTTCGTTTCGTTTCGTTTCGTTTCGTTTCGTTTCGTTTCGTTTCGTTTCGTTTCGTTTCGTTTCGTTTCGTTTCGTTTCGTTTCGTTTCGTTTCGTTTCGTTTCGTTTCGTTTCGTTTCGTTTCGTTTCGTTTCGTTTCGTTTCGTTTCGTTTCGTTTCATTTGGTTCAATTTTGTTTCATTTCGTTTCGTTTCGTTTCGTTTCGTTTAAATTCATTTCGATTCATTTCGTTTCGATTCGTTTTGTTTAATTTCGTTTCGTTTAATTTCATTTCAATTCGTTATGTTTCGTTTCATTTCGTTACGTTTCGATTTGTTTCGTTATGTTTCGTTCAATTTCGTTCAATTTCGTTTCGTTAAATTTCATTTCGTTTCATTTCGTTTCGTTTCACTTCGTTCAATTTCGTTTTGTTTCGTTTCGTTTCGTTATGTGCCGTTTAATTTCGTTTCATTTCATTTCATTCCGTTTTATTTCGTTCAATTATGTTTCGTTTCGTTTAATTTCGTTTCGTTTCGTTTAAATTCGTTTCGATTCGTTATGTTTCGTTTAATTTCGTTTCGCTTCGTTTCGTTTCGTTTTGATTCGTTTCGTTTTGTTTCGTTTTATTTTATTTCGTTCAATTTCGTTTCGTTCCGTTTTGAAACGATTCGTTTCGTTTTGATTCGTTTCGTTTCGTTTCTTTTTGATTCGTTTCGTTATGTTTCGTTTAATTTCGTTTCATTTCATTTCATTTCGTTTTATTTCGTTTCATTTCGTTCAATTTCGTTTCGTTTCGTTATGTCTCGTTTCGTTTAATTTCATTTCAATTCATTTTGTTCCGTTTATTTTCATTTCGTTGCATTTCGTTTTGTTTCGATTCGTTTCGTTTAATTTCGTTATGTTTCGTTTCGTTTAATTTCATTTCGTTTCGTTTCGTTTTGATTTAGTTTCATTATGTTTCGTTTAATTTAGTTTTATTTCATTTCATTTCGTTTCATTTCGTTTCGTTTAATTTCATTTCGATTCATTTTGTTCCGTTTATTTTCGTTTCGTTGCGTTTCGTTTTGTTTCGATTCGTTTCGTTTAATTTCGTTATGTTTTGCTTCGTTTAATTTCATTTCGTTTCGTTTTATTTCGTTTCGTTTCGTTACCCCTTTTCGACCCCTTGGGGGTAGTTTGAATAAAATGATAATGTCAACCTTATTAATTTGCCTATGTACGTGTTAGTTCTAAATTTCAAGTAAATAAACCCAAGGAATAAAACTTTTCATAGAAACGTTTTTGCCCCTTTAGGGGTTGCATTTCTAAAAATCCTTTCTTAGTGCTCCATTACACACCTCAAGGATCCTACATGCCAAATTTCAGCTTTTTTCTACCAGTAGCTTTGGCTGTGCGTTGTCTGTCAGTCACTCAGTAACGGAAGAGTTTTATATATATACATTGACATTGGCATGATTTTTTGGAATGAATTACCATGTTAAGATAAAATAGTTAATGTTACTTGAATACGAGCTCAATATTCCTAATGCATATAACCGATGCTGCAGACGAATTGTGGTGATTTAGTGACTAAAACACCAACTAACGGTCCACCAATTAAACGCAAAGCAAAACTTTCAACAATCCCCTTTTCTCCTAATTTGTCGAAAAAAACATCACCTATAAAATTTATAATAATTGTTATCTAATAATACTGAGGTATTAATATATAACAATAATTATACTTGATACAATTAATCATATAAATAGTTAACAGAGGGAAAAGCATACATATGTTACAGAGGGATTTTTTTAATTCTAATAAATCATTCCACCAATGCTTTAATTTTTTTTTAGAATTAATTAACTGTATCAAAAACAGTTAATAATAATTTCATACACATTTGGCCGTATCAAATTGTATGTTATACATTTTCAACCTAAAACCATTTAATTTAATTTTTCAAGTTTCGTATAATCAAAGTGAACTGTTAACATATTTGTTTTGTTAAGTGATATTTTCTCTACGTCATTCCAAACAGTGCGCTTTTAAGATTAACTATGTAAAAAAATATACTAATAATAATTACTTTGATAATGATGTTTTGCTAGTGGCTAAACCAAAGTATTTTTAAACGTCATTTGTCAAGAATGTTTCTCAAAGTTTTTAATCTATTATCGCCGCTTATAAACAAAATTACCAAAGTGAAACACGGAACATACAAACATTCATGCATTTTGCATTAAATGTTAGATTTAAACTATTCACTTGAAATCACAACCTTACTCATTAACCATACACACAACATACAACATTAATCATTAACCATACACAAAACATCAGTAATTAAAGTGTTAATAACACAATTAACACAACTTGAGGAAGGTTATCAGTTTGACCTAAACATACCTGTAGATATTTGTCAGTATTGGAATTTGATAATATTTGTTTGTTCTATAAGTATGTTTATGTTTGTCTGTCTCCTTTTATTACAAACATACAATACAAGACATATTACATACAATTGACCGTAAGATCTTATAATATAACAAACTTAGCGCCTTTTTCCTATCAAAAGAAATATCGATGGCCAATTTTTGGCAATTTTATTTCAATCATAATTTTTGTACTTAACTGAAATAAAAAAATATCAACGATATTTGTTAATATTACACTTGTTAAGTTTCCAATAAATTAACCAAATCAAAGATCCGTCTCTGATTTTTTATAGATTATCTATAAAAGTCGGAATGAAACTAATCTAGATTTAAAAGGCAACAGAGTTCATCTTTCTAAGACCCGCTCTCAGACTAATTGGTGGTCGTTATCATGATCTGACTCTGTTATATTGAGGTTTCATTGGTCTTAAAAAATTTTTCACTCAATCTTTGACACTACTATAACAGTACCCAGTCAGATAGTTTAATTATGTACAATAATTTAAAGTGAAATGGTATTATATGAAATAGTCTAAATGTTATTGGTTCAGTGGCTTACACATTTACGTATTAGTGTAATTTGAACTATATTAAACATAACTCCTACATATATTATAACTTTTATACGTGTTTTAATTTGTATTTATAACAAACCATTCAGTTAACTTTAAATTTGTACATTTTTGGTCTCCAAAGAGTATGCAATAAATGTATTATTTAATGCAATAATTGTATAGGAAAACACGATTGACCAAATGGTTCAACCAAACTCTCAACCATGATCACACTAATGTGCTTTTTATGTTTGCAATAAGAATTTGAATGGCATTGTCCCAATTGTTGATCTTAGTCCCAAAAATGAAACAGATACTCCAGGCACTAAGGGCTGATCACCTGTCTATTGACTCATTGAAATACTCAAACATAAATCCGAGGCCAAAACTCATCTAGGGCTGTTGCGCTACTGAATGTATTATTAACGAAAAAAATTTAGAAGTTTTTTTTAACACAGCCTAGTTAACTTAAGATGCTTTTTCTGTGCTTCAAGTTTTATCAATAATAGGTTCTAATAAATAAAATATACATGTAACAGTTAACAATAATTTATTAGTATATACTAGAGGTATATTGAATACTTAATTTACAATCTCTACACTCTTATAATCTATACAAAAATATGATCAGTCTCCATATAAATGCTCACTGTACCACGTAGGAAATAATATCACAGCCACCCTGTTGTATCGATATGTGTATCAGATTTTGAATCTTGGCTATAATAATATCACAGTATCGTGTGATTGTGAATCTCTACGCCATTTCCGTTTGGTCCACTTTCGCTTTCTTCGTCTGATAGTATTGATGCAACATGTCCGGTACCCACATTATTAAAAAGATCACCATTATTGCGTTTTGGGCGCTGATACAGGCGATGTAGTCACCTGTGAAATCTCTCACCCATCCCAGAAAATACCCGATCGGTGGTGTTAGTAGCCCCATACTTAACATCCCAAGACCAACAGCGGACGCAACTTGGTCCACACGACATTGTTCTGATATTGTTATATTCCTGGCCACAATTACCATACTCCTTCCGATACCATACATAGAAGATAATGCCAGTATAACATACATATCTGTTTGGTACGCCAGAACTGTAAAAAAATTATCGATTAATTATATAGATTAGATTATAGTATCATCGTTGGAAACAGTTGAGTCCTACCAGTAATGCTCAAAAAGAAACAATTAAACTTATCACTTTTTGGATTCACACTCTATTATTTAAATTAATTTTGTACTGTTATATCTTTAGAATATTTTTAACCTATTCATTAATTGTATATTTTAAATTCTGAATTGATTTACAGGTTTATAATAAACGTATGCTAGGAATACATATAACAAGTCTTGGTTGAACACAAGTTGTTTCAAATCGCTGTAAAGTTTTTGACCATAACCAATGTATACGTGTTTTCAATCGAATGACCTTTCCTTGAAAATATTTTGTCTAGTAATCGATATCAATTGATAGATCACGAAATTTATATAGAGATAATATAGAGATAATTGAGATAACTATCGAGTAATATTTAAAATTGGTGTGTTATTAAATGATTCAAATATTACTCTTACTTACATGTAGTATGTAAGAAGTAGTCAATCATTAATTTACTTACTCTGCCTCACAATAAATATCCAAATACAGGTAATAATCAATGTCATTCGAGCCGAAATGTTAAATTTAGCTTGAACTTGCGGTATCGAAAGCCTTCCAATGATATCTGCGAATGCTACAGCGGACATACAATTGGCAGTTTCTTGCTTATTCATACCAGCAGCATTCTGTAATTTACGTAATACAATCTCAATATTGAGCTGAAGACGGTTGGTTAATTAATTTGATTTATGTATTTTCGTTTGATGTATTCAAGTATTTTTATTATTTCTCAATTTAGTTTAATATTTATTTTATACTGTTAAATCTTTTATTACGTAATAATTTATATTAGACATCACACGGTTCCGTTTTATGGATGTTAACGCAATGGATACACTACATATACTTACATAATTACTTACTATATATATATAATTTACACATATTTAACCGTACTGGGAATATACCGTCTCATATACATGATAGCAATTGCACTTACAGGAGTCATCAAAATAAGTAATTATTTCTCACTGACATATAACTTAATTTTTTAATATTGATTACAGAACCTACCTGTAAAAATAATGGATACAACATGCTGAAGTTTTGTAAAGAGATTGATGTTAAAGCAGTTCCAATAATCACGTTCAGGAAACGTGGATTTTTCAAAAGAGATATGTCAAATAGTTCATAGATTTTTCTAAAACCGCTTTTGGTGTTTGGTGGGGTTTTACCTGTTCCTGCAATTCAATAACACATCATCTATCTAAATACTGTTTAATTTTTTATTATAGAATATTAGCATTTCATAGAATTCGAATATTCGTTTTTATTTTATTACTAGTTACTATTTGAGCTTATTCTTAACTTATTTCACAAATTTTGAATGAAAGATGTATAATCTCAATATAAACTTACCATTAAGATGACCGTTAGATATACTACCAGGGAAGGATTTCAAATCTTTATAACTATGAAAATCAGGAACTAATTTTTCTTTGCCGTCTTCATTTAAAATAGGTGAAGTAGCGCGTCGGGTGGGATTGTATAATTCGTCCTTTTTCTTACTTTCCTCTAATAAAAGAAGCTTTTCATCAACGACAACTTCTTCTTCAACCTTTTTCATATGCCATTCAACGGGTTGAATCAGTAACGTACCACAAATCTATAAAAAAAAACGATTATTTAAAATTCCTTAGGTGCTAGTCCCTAGTTGTGTGTCTTCCTATAATGTAAAATGTGTGTGTTTGGCGCTGGTTATGAATATTCAGGTTCGGAACATTAAATGAGTTCTTGTAGTCAAATAACAAAGTGAATTAATGAAACTTAACATTACGATAATTACCCCGTGTAAACTCAATGCCGATAACAGCAAACATGCACCTCTGAATCCATAGCTATCCAATAGATAACGAACTACATGTGGCATCAAAGTCTGACCGATACCAGTTCCAGTCATTGCAATACCAACTGCGATGCTCTTTTTCAATTTAAAATAACTGTTTATAGCAACGAACGACGCATTTTGTATGAATCCCAATCCGGCACCTGAAAATTTATATGTTAATAACAATCTGGAATTTATAACATCGCATATAATTTCTCTATATAAAACTACTTTCTTATCTGTAAATCTGAGAAACATAATATAAAATTAAATTAAATGTTTTATAAGGACTATTGAGACTATTTCGCTTAATACGATTACTTCTAATCACTTATAGAAGATTTTTTTTAATTTGTTATAATCGAGACATTTATTTATATTAACCAATTAAATGAATACGTTAGAGCCAACAATTTTGATAAAGCTTTCGAATTCAAAACTAAGTCTGTAGAAAAAGATCTATATATCTTATACATAATTTACTACTACAACAACTATTGGTTTTTTTTTAACCATATTTAAGTAAATATGGTTCAATTAATCAACCTTGTATTACTTACCCAAAAGTATGCCATACGTGATGACAAGGTGAATAATATTAGTAGAAAATCCACTTAGAAAAATACCCACAGTGCAAATCACAGATCCAGTAACGCATACGAATCGGGGCGACGTTAGCTTAACTAAGACTCCGGCGAATGGTCCACTACAGTTACTTACACATAACATAGTGTTCATAACTATAGCTGCCCCGGCTGTTCTATGCCCCATAGCCTCTAATGCATCCCCATATAATAAACTGAATAGGGACAACATAGACTGGTTGAATATCTAAAATATTAATATGATTATTAACAGTTCCTGATCGCCAATCACTTTGCTAATTGTGTATTTGATGATAAAAGTGTACTCTTTTTAGGGAACTCACGAAACCAGATATAATCAATCATCTCGTAAAACTGATTAAAGTTAGATTATATGATTAATTCTATATTTTTTTACAGAATAAACATGTACAACAGAATTTACATTCGTAATAATATTGGAAGTACAAAATTACATTTTAATTAATTATAGGAAGACATAGAATGATAACTGAAAAGGTAGTAAAACAAACTTCAAGTCCATAATGGGTTACGTTTGAGGATTCATTTTTAAGCCCTAAAATAATAGAAATAGAAGAGTGTTTCGTCTATTACATCATTATATTTATATAGACAAATTTGTATTAACATATTCAGTGCTATGTGTTTCTACGATTTTTCTGTCTCGAAGACTGGCCAGTTTCTTCCCGATGCTGATATAGGTGCAAGTTACAATTGCCGACAGAAATAATTCATTCACGCCTTGATTCGTGAATATACGTCTTTACAAAAATAAGTCGCACACCTAAGCCATTAAGCCTACTTTGTGTTATCAAAGTTTTTTTAATAATACTTACGTTTGAAAGACCAGTGCCAATTAATACAATCCATCCCCAACCTCCATCTGGTGGTACTAATTTTATTCTTTTCTCAGTTCTTGTTTGAGAGCTTTTCATTTTTTTTTAATATTCTACAAAACTATTTTTGGTAATCTGAAACAATTTTTTTCAAATATAATCCAATTTGAATCAAATAATCAATCTTTTTAATCATAAAAATATGTTAAGTAACTTCAACATAGTTGAAGTTTGATAGTACAATCAATTGTTATATAAAATATATGTAATAATTATAGATACAAATAATATATTTCATTGTTAATCTTTAATAGCAATGCATATACCTAACTATAGAGGATTTTAATACAAGTAGAGATCTACTGTAGGTCGGTGAGTATAGCAGTACAATTTGTTGATCTTATATTAGTCATAGAGCAATCGGACTGGTGTTAAAAAACTCGTATAGAACGCATGGTTATAATACCGTTATTCCGATTCTTTTCTGCCTAACATATGAAAAGGTTGACTTTGATTACGTCTTTATATATGAATAAATAAATGTTTTCGATTTTAAATACATTTTTTTTCAGACATGGATACAAAGATACATCTTAATAGCGTGATCACGTTTTCAATCTAAAAATAATGTAATTTTAACGTTAAATTTGTGTTAGTCGCGAAGTCATAAGAATTTTTTTCTTTCTTTCGTTTCATTTTTCTAATGTGAACTCTAATAAGAGTTGTCAATTATTTTTAGTTAATTCGTTTGTCTATGGATTTTCACACTATATTATTTGAATAAAAGTTAATTATAAAACTCACTTTAAATAATTCATTAGTAATAAAAGTCAAAGTTTATATAACTCAATTATATTTTCAAATTTCAAATTATTTTTTTGTAGGGAAAGAAATTGTAATTAAACCTTTGGTTAACATTTTATTTTTACAAAGTTAACCTTTATTAAAATATTGGAATCTGAACAACATATATATACTCAGGTTAGTTTTAACTTTCATAGATTTTTAAATATTTTTATGGAAACCTCATTATTTTTTTTTTATGTTAACCGTTTATGATCTTGAAGTATAAGATAATAATTTATCTAGAATGTCACGTATCAGGCTTATCACATGCATTATTGTTACATCCACTTTCAAAATAATTGACAAAAAGTACAAAGATAATTTATTTAAAATATTATACGGTCACGATTTTATTCTAATCTCATTTTAATAATATTTTGCAGCCATATTTTCTGTGTAGCTTATAATTAAGGGTACTTGGGAATTGTTTAATTAAGTTTTTAAAAGTGAGATTAGTTGATTGACGCAATAAGTTCACCGACCGAACAGGGAAACAAGATGATGCAACGCGGACTTATGTGACGTATTTTGTTATATTTTTTATAAATTTCAGAGATAATAATGTTTGTTATTAGAATTGTTACATCAGTTGTATTATAAAAGTTTATGATAAGTTAAATTTATTTTGATCTCCTAATTGCATTATCTTCAAGGAAAATAACTGGACACAAAAAAGTATATATTGCTTTTCGTAAAGTTTTGTACATAGAAGGATAGTGTCCATTTAAGCAATGTATTTCTTGTATTTGGAGGACACGTACTATCCTATATTTTTATTTATCTTACGTTTCTCTGCAATTAAAATACAAAAAACAACATAACCGAAAGTAAAAATTTGAGTACCTTGAAATATTAGGAAATATTTATTATAATCTTTCATGATAATCATTTCAATATTAAATTAATATTCAAATTTCTAATAAAACATAGAAGTTATGAAGAAGATTTATCAGATTTTTCTTTTCAGAATAAATGAACAGAGCAGCTCATTGAGAATGTAAAACATATTTGTTTATATATTGTCACATTTATGTAGCCAACTAAAATTGAGTCATAAACTTGATGACCGTTTGTCTATTTGACTCATTGTTATATTTCTCATTCTTAGCTCGTTGAATATAAACTTAAAACATTGTTAATGATTTTAAGGACACACAAAAATAGTTGAAAAATATTAAAATAATTATATCATACCAAAACAGCAGAGACTTACTGACTTCTAAAATAAGCAAAAATAATAAGCTGGAATTTATAATCAAAAGACACACCAACGTATCCCCAACCTTAGTCGATCTCGAGAAAAGATAAAGTTCTTATTATTATTTTAAAGATACAGTGACCTTTTTTACGTATGCTGTTGACATCCCTAAAAATTTTAATGGAAGATGTATCTCTCTACTTATCACTTAACACACATTTTTTATACGATTAACAACAGATTGTTATAAATAATAGAATCTAGCCTTGATTTTTATCGATACAGATAAAACCAATGACCTGGTTCGTATTGTATATTTTCAAGATCAAAGTACACTAGTTTAATTATTTTTTTAGCATATTATATTATCTTGGACCTTGAGGTTTCTAATAATAATATAAATAACTTCCATTACGCAAAATTACTGAATATATGTTCGTTTTTAAAGGTTTCTTTGATAATATTATAGATCAAATCAGACATTAGCGGAAAGCCTAAGGAACTATTCCAGTTGACAGTCAATATCCATACTGAACACATTATTTAATGCCAATTTATTTTATTATTGTAAATTATGACTCAGATAATAATAATTTACAACCACAGATAGGTCTCTTTCTTTTTCTCTCCCTGTCTTTTTCTTTTTAAATTATTTATATTTGTTTATGCTTCGATCCCTAGGAATTGATTGACAGGTTGCCTTATTATGTTTGTCTTGTCGTAGAAGCAAGTGTTATGCGCGCATAGAAAGATGAGTCCATTGTTCGGAACCAGGATTACATTGTAAAAATATAAGACTGTATCAACTAGAACAAATATAAACTCGTAACAAATAGAATTCATTCGATGTGTAATCAATGATCACAATTAACAATAAAAATCTTACCAACTTTTTATTACAATTTATTTCGCAATACACTCTTAGTCACTTATACACTTTGTTGGTCACACAACCGATTGATGCGAATTCGTTTCCATCAATGAGTTATTTGACACTGTATCAGACCAATTCGTAAAATTATCTATGCGTAGACTCATGTCATGAAAATTATCACTTTATTTTGTTATTACCGAGGAGTTTCCATCGTGTTAGTCGTTCAAGGTTAAAACCACTCGATTCCATATTTATTAAATAAATTCCTTTTTTTATTTCAACGATTTATTGTTCCACTTTACCAAATTATTTTATTATCACAAACAACCGCATTATTATTATTAAAACGTAGATTTTACAGGATTGTCGCCCACTGAATATAATCTGCTATACATGTTTGAAGAACGTTTTTAATTTAACATGAGCAATCGATTGCAAGATTTTCATTAATAAAATGACGTTCATATTCCATTATTATATCCATGAGACAATTTCTCCAATTTCAAAAGTCAAGGTAATTCCTGTAATGTGAATAAATATTTCCTAAATAACAATAAGCTAATCAACATGTTGATTCATTACTTGACACTGTGTGATTTCCTGTAACATTTCTTACCACGCACCACCACGTTAAGGAACTAGCTGCCCGCCACGGTATTTCCGAACCATTACGACTTAGGGTCCTTCAAGACAAAAGCATAACCCTCCCTAAAAGGCCGGCACCGCACTCACGAGCTCCCAGCCACGTGAGTGTCTATGGTCGGCGACTTCACCTTTATGGTGGGCCTCCTCGTTTGCCCCCTCATCTATAAAAGAAAAACATACCATATTATATAATATATTAAATAATACTTCATATCAGTATAAAATATGTATAAACTTTTTGCTCGGAAAACTCATAACTGTTAGGTAAACGGGATTGACGTCATTTGACAAAATTGTGTCATCACGGTTCTTTACTCTGGACTCGGTATTTGGACTTAGTCACTTCACTATTCTTATGAGCTTATTTAAAACTATACTACATCGTATTTCAAAATTCTAAAATTAACGTGTAAACCTATAAAGAATTCGACTATAATTAAAATGTTTCAATTAATTAAGTGTGTATCGATCGATGCATTACTGATTTTGCATTGTGTATTATACAATTTATTTATACATATGTAAACAGTTTCTACATGCCGGTAAGTTATGTAAGAAAAGCAATTAATGCATTGCTAATGTAGAACATAAGTATTTACGTTTCAAACACGCAATATTCATTCTTGTAATGTATCTTTAAACACTTGTTAATAAGGTTTTTTTAATTAGAACATCACAATGACTTCATTTAGGTAACTTTCTTTCATTTATGAAAATGGTGAAAATGATATATTAACTGCCTGTTACCATATGAAGGGCGGTTGTGATGGAGATGAAGGGAGTGGACGAGAAGGAACACAGAAATTTTCCGCCAATCGTATAAATAGCCTAATATGTAATTTTACTAGAAATCAGTAGAGCTCCAACCGTTACATTATACTCATGAATATGTAACATTATATTTGTCTTAGATGAAATAACATTTAAGAACACAGTAAAAAAATATTTTATTTGGATTTTAAATATAATACAATTGTAACAATATTGCCTTAATAAAGGACGTCCATGTTTTTATATTGTGTAAAGCAACTTGCCGTTCTAAATATTTGTGCGGTGTAAAAATAAAAGCTCAGTCAAAAAAACATCAAAATCTCATTAGTTCTCATTTCATGCCGAAACGACACTACCTACGGAAGCTGTATAACTAATGTACGTAATAAACAGAAATGAGGTATGTCGTATTTCTTTTATAGCTCTCTATTTCAGCCATTTACTTTAAAACACATTGTTACTTGATAATGTGTCATTTGGTCCGGCAATATTGTTTATTTCTTAAAACAATTCTAACCTCAAACAACTTTGGAAATTGTTGTTTATATGTTGCATTCAGAGTATAGGCTGGAACATACACTAGGATGTAGGTGTCTGAATATGAGTTTGATATATGACACTGGCTTACCTGCACGCCCTTCACGACTAGTTAATTATTGTCTAAATAATTATTATGACGATGTATATGATGATTATCAATTGTAATTATATACACACACATATATAGATATATTATCTAACTCTTTAGACACGATAACAAAATGATATTAAAAAAATTGCTCACTAGTTCCAATACAAAACGACCTTCTAATGTTTTTGTTAATAGAGAAAATGTGAAGCGTAAATAAATATTTAGTTATTGGTCTTATAATTGAAGCAAATTAGATATCTTAGGCCCTTTGAAAACCTGAACTACGTAGGAATTCCACTACGATTAATTACGAGTAATGGCTCCGTAAAGTTCTTTGTCTAACGAACATTTCTCGCCAGTCTTTCATCATTTAATTGAAAGCTTTAATAAATTTTTGTGGTTACAATCTACGGTAAAATTACAATAGATAAATTCTCTTTTAATATATATTTTTTTGAATTTTCGGATACATACCTGAGTTTATTATCTGTGTGTTCATTTAGGTAAAACTTTAATTAATTTAACTTTCGATTGTATACATGTTTTATGTAATTTAAAGTATCAAACACATAAACGTGCACTAAAAACCTTACCTCGATCAGGGATAAAATAAGGAAATTGGGTGTATATTGTGAAACTAACTGCAGAGTTGTGTTCGCGCAGAACTACGCAAATATCCAAACAAATCCAATCAGCCACGAACGTACCCTAGAAAACGAAACACGACTTTAGATTTTTCTAAATTTTTCCAAAGCTAACGAATTTCATTTTATCATTTGTTTTTTTTTTATTAATAAAATTAGAGCAGAAGTTGAAGTTAAGGAAATAATTCAAATCAGCTTAAAATAAGAACTGCACGTTTGATTGAAAATTGTCAACCGCGAAGTAAACCAAACTGAATATGTCACGGCACAGGCATTAATGGAATTCTCATGCTCTTGTGGTGCTTATACATACTTTATATTTGCACCGGTAACATTTGAGACTGAGCACAAAAGTTTTACGAACTCTCGATGGATTTAAATGAATTCTAAATGTATATTCGAATCGCAATGGAGTCATCACACTTACGTGTAAGTCTTGCGGAATGAACTTGATTTGTATTTGTTTGAATATAAATATGGAAATTGTTTTGACGCTTATCGGATAATAGTAGTCAATATCCGTCCCTATTGAATGATTTTTTATAAAAAAAGTGTGACAATTAAAAAAAAGTACTGCCAATTAGAACTTAATTCTAAATTATGTCTGACTACAAAAAATGCCAGTGTTAATTGTTCAAATATATAGAAAAGTCCATTTATGCGGAGCCGGTATCCATTGCATCGGTTGAAAAATGCAAGTGTTATAGTTGTCATATTTTCTATAGTAACTACTTTTATTTCTCATTGCATCATTATATTTAATGCATAATTATCTATTGTCAGGATTATAATATGTAGCTTGCAATATTAACCACAACACAGTATTAATTATCAAAATTACTATATTTTAAGTATTACTATATTAAAGTTAGCTGTTTAACAATAATTTTACAAAAGTATCATCAAAGAATAACACTTACGTCTATCTTGTTCGACAATCGGACCCAGAAGACCCGCTAACGATAGACATGACAGAAAGATCGAATGTTATTCAAAAAAGAGGTTTTAATGAGTTTATTTTTCAAAAGAGTTTTTAATGAATTCATTTCACAAAAGAGGTTTTAACAAATTCATGTAAGATTTAAAGATATGATAATGCATATTATATTATCGTATTTGCTTTTTGTATCATATTAATTTACTAAATTATATACATTATTATATACATTAATAAATTATATTTGAATATTTAGAACGTAGATCAACGCTCAGTAATTAAACATATGATCTGATGACTATTAGTACTGGACATATTACAAAAGCAAATTGATGCGTAACAAAAATCACATGGTAACATACCACGGTAAAAATAGAGAGAATAAATCAATTATTATATTCATAATTTACTTTATAATTAACTCATATTAAAACAATGAGAGAATTTTCACAGTTTTTCTCGTAGTTAATAAAACTTGATACATAATAAACTTATAATAAGCAAGGATCTTGAAGTTCATAATTTAGATGGGAAGGTTCACAATAATAAAGATCTTTTAAACGAACTCCAGGGACTTGTTTTACTTTTTCACTCTTCATAATTCTTATTTTTCTTTTAATGACTTGTTACAGATAACATTTTTACTTTTGTCTATAAACAGTCTTAATTCAACTGTATTGTACATTTTAAAAAAGTTCGGGGCAGATAAAACTAAACAATATTTTTATGTTATAATAACAAACTCTTCAACCAAACCATAAATTCCATCCTTGATTCTCTCAATAAGGATTTATGGACGACAGAAAACAACTAAGTTATTTAAGTAGCCTTTTTGTATATATGTATTTATTTAATATTATATTTACATTATTATTTAAACACACATTTTCAAATATGAACAAAACTGAACGCCTAATTTATTTTTATTGTTTACTTAACTCGAAGTGTCCAGTGATTTGATACAACCGTCATCAGTTACTGAGAATTACAGATAAGAATAAAATTTAATCTATATTGTTATTTAAGAAGTGTATGTAAATAAAAGGCAAAGTTTAAAAGAATCAACAGAGCATACCTTCATTAGATAATTGACGTACAAATTTGGTATATTATACAACAATATGAAGTCAAGATACTACCTATTGTTACCAATAAACGCGTCTTAAAATTAACAAGGGTTATAAAGTTAAATCATAACATGTCTTTATTATATATTTACTGTATAAGTAGACTCGTTGTAATAGAGAAGACTAGGTAAGAACTTTAAAGACCTGTCCACATTATTTCGCTGCCCGAAGCTACATAATAGAATACAGATACGACGTTGTGAACTCATAAAACCATATCTCTGTCTTATGCAGCGCTTGAATGTATTACTTAACTAGTACAAGCTAGGAGCAAAACTCAAATGAACACTTAAAACTTTAATTGTGGAAATATAAGAGTTTTATTTCCCATATGTTATTTAATGAAGGCGTAATACTAAAATCGGCGTTGGCTAATATTAACATTTAGGGAAATGAAAAATAGATGTTAGCTGATTCTCCAATCTACTCATTAAGCTTACCAAATTTCAAGAGATTTGATCAAGCCGTTTCAGAGTAGTACAGCAACTTACATTGTTACACGAAAAAATTATATATAAGATTATAAACGAACAAGTTCAGAAGTTAATAGAAACACAAAATCAAGTATTGACTTACAGAAGAAAATCAACCGCATCGAAGCTACAGATCGATGGTAAATTTGAAGTTGACTATTTGACATTTTAGTTTTTATTTTGTCTAACATTGCTTAGACATTGATATTTTATTAAATCTGTCCCCAAACATCTTATGTGCTAAATATATTAACATACAATAAACTTATAAGATAATAAAACAAGGTATAGACACAAAACAATTATATGGGAACTTAAAACAATATGTATGACTCTTTGATTAAAAACACTAACAATATGAGTATATATATCTCACTACGGACTGTATTTCATATCTCGCATTATTACTCACAATTACTTCTACTGGACTAAATAGATAGCAGTGAGTTATGAGAAATCAACTTGAATTATAACATGATTATTACAATATATTGTAAGGTAAAATCCTAAATTTAATATTACTAGTCATCTTTTAATATTAGTCTTATTTAAATATAACATTTGTGATAAGTAGAATGGAGTTGTTACTCCGATCACACCAATTTTACTGAAACGTATTTTTGCTTTAAGCAACTTTAATAATAATAATAGCCTTCATCTTAGCCAAATAACAATATAAATATTATTATATATTGAACTTTTCCTAGATGTATTAAATGCGTGATCTGTTAATAAAATTCATCAATACACAAACTATAAATTATGTTAAGGCATATTACTTAAAAAAATCTAAAAATAATATGTGTGTAACAAAGCTTACAAAATATTTTAAAATATACTTGTTACATTTGGTTACAATTTTTAAAAAGAAAATGAGGACATAATCACAAAAGTAATGCATTCAAATGTCGTTGATTCAAGTGCACTCGCCGTAGTAAACGCTCACTCAAGAGGGTCCCGATTGAAGTACCAGCAACAATGACGGTCTTTGGCTTTGTAATACTTTATTATGTGCCGGCAAAGATCCCTTGACAAAACTTTATTGGAACATCGACTGAACGTTAATATTAGTTACTAGTTATGTATATTATTATTAAGCCTTGAACTATACTTAGTCTTGCCATAAATATTGTTATAAAGAAAAGCACGATTTTTTTTTTATACGTAACATTTATTCCTTTCATAGTGAGTTAGTTTAATACATCAATATATAACTATTAAAAATATACAATGTTTATTCGAAGTGGTCTCCATTGGCTGCAATACAGTCTTTTAAACGTTGAGGCCAGTTATCAATAGCAGCACGAACTCTTTCTAGAGGAAAATTCTTCACTGCCAACCGAATGGATCGTTTTAGGGACTCCAAATTATCATGGCGTTTAGAGCAAGCCTTACTCTCTAAAACTGACCATAAATCATAATCCAATGGATTTAGGTCAGGACTTGACGACGGCCAGTTTTCAGTGCTGATAAAGTCCGGAACGATAGTTTTCAACCAAGATTGGGTGGATCGAGCTCTATGACCCGGTGCCGAGTCATGTTGAAAGCACCATTCTTTGTTATTGAACATGGTGTTAGTTAAAGGCTTAACTACCGTCTCAAGAATGGTATTTTGATAAACTTGTGCCGACGTTTTAATACCTTTTTCACAAAAATATGGCTCAGTCACCCCTTCATAGCTAACACCCCACCAAACCATCACTGAAGTGGGATAATGCCCACGTTGTACTCTGTTTACTAATTGCGAAGCTTCTTTAGAGCTTCCAGCATAAATACGGTCATTTTGTTTATTAAAATACTGCTCAATTGTAAAATTTTTCTCATCCGTAAACAAAATTTTTTTGTGACCTCCCTTTGCGTACCGCTTAAGTAGTTGTTTGGATTTTACCACCCTATTCTTCTTTAAATTATCAGTTAAGAAGTGACCAGTACGTCTCTTATAGGCTGCAAGTCCTAAGTCATCTTTTAATATACGCGACATGGTTCTAGGAGCTATCTTCATCTCCCGAGATAAAATCTTTTGCTTACGGACAGGATTTCTTCGAATTCTTTCCCTAACTGCTTTAATCACCTTTTTCACACGAACGGTACGTGGACGGCCAGATCTTTTTCTGTCACAAACAGAGGAGGTATCATTGTACCTATCAATAGCCCGGTAAACAAACATTTGACTAATACCAAGCGGGTGGAGGGTTTTAAAAATTGCACTTTTCTCCATACCTACTTTATGTAAGGCAATCACAGCGATTCGGTTCTCTTTATCACCCCACTCCATTTTAATATAACAAAATATTTAACAATATAATGGCGCGAAAATAAGAAAACACATCAAGCAATCATATAAAAATGACAGATTCCAAATTCAAACGTAATATTTTCTTTTTTTGAATAGTAACAGTATTTATGGCCAGACTAAGTACATAAAGATTCAATTACGTTTTTCGTAATATTATCTTTCAATCCAGTTCATTTGGCAATATCACTTTGTGAATAATTTTTTTTTTTTTTTAATTTTTTTTTCATTTCATCTCATTAAAATCGTAAAATAATGCTTTGTATTGTTAAATATTTAGATAAAGCTAATGAATAGAAACATAACATTCTACAGTCTGTGCAAATATTTTAAAACAAAGGATAATTGAAACAAAGCTTAATTATTTTGCTTCCATTGCACGCATAGCCACTTAAGTGTTAATTAAAAATTCCTACCTTCTCAAAGTTCATGTTAGGTACGCGACCTCCAAATTAAGGTTTTGACTTCATCTTAATCCAATTTTATTATGACCTTAAAAATGCCCGCTAATTATTTACGGAATCAAGACTTGCTCGTTGTCGGCCAGGCCTGGGCCACATGAAGTTTTTGCCTGCTTACGCACTATCTATATTTATACGAAATTAATTTAATTATAATTATGATATAAGAGATTTTAAACGAGAAAATATCGTATTGCTATC
The DNA here is from genome assembly GCA_951799465.1 of Leptophobia aripa. Taxonomy (NCBI): domain Eukaryota; kingdom Metazoa; phylum Arthropoda; class Insecta; order Lepidoptera; family Pieridae; genus Leptophobia; species Leptophobia aripa. Next base: position 4,018,272 of record OX637260.1, read on the forward strand.
AATGTCTTTTATGTACTATATAATTTTAAAACGTTTAATCTGTATAAAATGGAACACCGTCTACATTTTTCAAATGCAATATCAGAATCCTCTCTGTATATGTATATAATAGCATTTCTCACTACGTGGGCGCCAATAAGTCTCGACTGAGGGGATTGGGAAAGGTTAAAAACTTTATCAAAGCATTCATGCGAATACCACTGATATAAACGTATGGATTTTGTAGTTAGGGGGCTTACAGACGTTCAATATGTTGAAAGATACCTATACAGCTACAGGGTGAATCATAAACATTCAATATTCCCCGAGCCCGTCTGTTCCCTCTTCTATTCCACTCCGTCTCTTTCTCTGTAAATCCTTCCTCCATTTCTTAATCATCATTTACCCTTAAGAGCTGGCAACCGGTGACAGACCAGTTATAAGTGTCCATCAGGGACAGTGTAAAAATTTCTTTGCAAGCCTGTTATATGTATATGATGTCTGAGGAAAAGTTCAAAAATTAACCTGAGCTTGACTTTCATGTTTCGTCCTGGGTCTTCCACGTGTATAGTCTACAACTAAAACAACACAACGCAAAGATGAATAGTGAAACATTACCCTGTAAATTAAATTCGAAGTATAAATATTTTACTTCATTAACTGTTTCTTTTTCTTTTTATATGTATGAAAACTGGTTCTGACATAGAGATCATTAGTGATGTCGTGTTTGTGAACCTTAGCTATTTTTTTTATTATACAACAAAATTATATTATAAAATAATTTGTCCTATATTGTTAATAATTATATGTAGCATTGATCATAAATAAAATCATTTCATGCGTGAAATATATGTAGAAAGAAGCACAGAATTTTCGACGTATAATTATTCTAAAATTTCTCAGAGTTTGTTCGAACGGTAAATTAGGCTGCATTAGATGCTAAAAGTGTAAAAGTTATACAATTTTGCTTGTATTATTTTAATGGATTTTTTGGTCGCTGAAGGAGTTTGTTATTCTATTAATAAAACAATAAACATTCACCTTATTCCTTGTCATTCATAATTGAAACTATTCATTTAATAGATTCAATTAAATAAAAATAATGTAATTTAATGAGCACTAAAAATAATTTGTGGATTTCGGTAGCCACAGTTTGATGAAATGCAACATGAATTACGCAGAACGAAATGTTGTGATGTGACTGAACACTGAGCTTTACGCTTTGTTTATTCATTTTAATTATATAAACAATTTTAAATTTGACAAAATCTGTTACCGCGTTTTAACTTAAATTTTGTTTCGTCTATTTTTTTACAGAATTATTGTTATACAGTACTTAGCTGTTAAATACATCCTACTTTACTTAAATAACTAACGTTATAGACAATTCATTCCTTATGCCAAACGTCCAATAAACAAAAGCCATATAAATGAAAACTGAAAAAACGAGAAACAAAAGGCGAGGAAGTGTTGGCTCTGAAGCAGCCATGAATAATCCTGCCGTCATCACCACGCGAGCGAGCTGCCCAATTAAAAACGTTCTCTTTCCACGATTTTTAGCTTAGAATATTGTATAATAAGCCAATAAAATACCCCACTTAACGCTTCCAAGGGCCGTCGGCTATGAAATATGCAGCTCTCATTACAGTTAGTAGAAATTAAATGCATAAGCCTTCGCTTTAGCTACGATATTTCAACATATTTCTTGCAATCAAAATTTAAATATCCGACGAGTGAATTTTATGTATAATACTAGTCAGGAGTGTTACGATATAAGTGAGATAGTACAAACACAAGGATGTTTCAGAAGGGTTTCTTAGAGTAGAGTCATAAAGCTTGCGAGCTGCCAAAAAACACAAAACATCGCCCAGTATGTATCTGGTGCGCTGCCGACCTTGTCTTATGTCGTAGGTTTTAATTTTGGGGTCGCCATGACAGTTTGCGGGAGTAAATGCCTCGTAAATATGTGGTGGATTTCCAACCATCAAGGTGGTACACCGTGCAGTTGGAATTTTGAAGTGTTAAAATTAAATATGTAATATAATAAATAAATTGTTTAATTACTTTTATAAATACCTTAACATTGGTTACTGGTTGATTAACACACTTTGCCACGTCATTAAACTAACACATCTTCAAGGATAAGTTAAAAGTTTGTTTTTAATATTTCAACAAAAAATTAATTCTTAACAAAAATATTGTTAATTGATTTTATAGTTAAGAGTTAAAACTAATAATTGTTAAGCGTAAGAAGTGCGACTTTGGTAGATTATGGAAAAAGATTAAATAATGTATTATTTAATAAATTATAAATACAATATTCAGATCCCCGGTTAAATTTTGGTAATCCTTTTTGCCTTTTTTATTGAACCAGAGCTTTTAATTAATTGAATCAATATGTATGGATAAAATTGTAAGCTTATCAGGTAATTACAATAAAAGAACTCTCTTTTCTAAGATTACTTGAAAGGTTTCGCAAAAGCTTTATCCTATGTTCGCGGTGAAATTGGCCACTTAGATAAAATTTCACATCAATTTACAATGCAAAGAGTGAAGATAACACGGTTTTTCTACATTTTAACTACACGAGCACATGCTCTCCATTTTTATATGATGGAATAAAATTTACTATAGCATATCTTTCAAAAAAACATAAAAAAATGTATAGGAGAAGCTGGAAACATACATTACACTTACTTGGCAAAGGACTCGTGAATGCGATAACGGCCTTTTAAAAATTGGTATGCTTTGTTCTTCTCCTATGTCGTATTAGATTAACAGCCAGCAAGCTCCATAACATAGTTGAAGTGATCTATTTATTTTTACGCCGTCATACTGTATACCTGGTTATTATTATGGGGCTTGAGTTTTAACACTCATCATAGGCTCATAATAAAAGGTTACCATAAAAATTCTATCGACATAGTCAACAATATTTTACTGATTTGAAAACAAATCCAATTATATTATTATTAATATTGATCAGCATAATATTACATTACATTTTCACGTAATACATAAATTCATAAATTATTTAGTAGTCAAAGAAATTAAACTACTGAAATAGATATATGAAACTCATATTTACAAAAAAATATACAGCGACATCTATTGTTCTACCTAAATTCAATAACGTCATAGATTCTGAATTTCGGTAATCTCCGCTAAACTTCTCGACCTTTGCCTGGGACAATCAATTAAACCTAGGGTTCAAAAAAAAATTAACACATCTTTACAATATTTTTTTTATTCTACTTCAAACTAAGTATTTCTCATACACAATTATTTGTTTGTACGTTCCCATTATTGAAGTACTTTAAAACAAACAAATCTCTTAACTGATATAACTATGTTTGGATTAATTTCTGTTCGAAGATATTATAAATAAACATTGGCTTGTTTACAATTGAAAAGTGTTGACAGGCTATGGGATAGTTTTTACTATTTAAAGTCATTCTTTTTTGGTATTATTACATTTTTGTTCTATGGGATATGCAAATACAATATGTCGCCTGTTGCTCTTATATATACTAATATCTCTTACAATTATCTACTTCTACTGTTTTAGTGCAACAAAGTGTGAATAAATAAAAAAAATAATATATTTTCATATGATAAGTCGATTAAGTTACGTTCTATATATAAAGACTTTGTCGTAATAATAGTCAGAGTAATAATTGTTAGTACATCTATGCGGCCTAATCGCTAATAAGATAACCCAACCAGGTTATAGAAGTTTGACAATCTATACTAATAATAAGACAGTAAAAATCGAAAAACTGTACATTAAATATTTTTCCAAAAAACTGAAAGGAGGCAATTAAAGAAGAGTCATAGAAACCAAAAAACCAATTTTTGGAATTCTTGTCTGTCTGTCTGTCTGTCTGTCTGTCTGTCTGTCTGTCTGTCTGTCTGTCTGGTACTTTATAACTTGAAAACTACTGAACGGATTTGAACGCGGTTTTCACAGTTGGATTATATATAATTAGGAGCGTTGTCAAAAGTTTATTTTGTCAAAATCGGTTAAGAGAAAAAGAAGTTATGGTCAATTGAATATTTACTTCAACCACTGCTTCAAATTTTTTAAACACTTATATTGATTGATTAGTTATATATTGTTAAATATGTTCTAATATAAGTTAATCTTAATATTAAAACTTATGAGAGGTAACAAAAATAACAAATAACGTAGTGCGCGCGGGCGCGGTTGAAGTGTTGAACAATGTGCTCGATAGATGGCGTTGATAAAATTCGTAGATTTATTTTATTTTTTTATTTCTTAAACCTATACAGCTTATCAAAAACAGTTTACACAATAAAAATAGATTAAAAATAAAGCCAAAATAAGGTTAAAATATAGAATCGGAAATAGAATCTAAGATCAGGAAAAAGAATAACAAAAAAAAACACGAACAGAAAAAAAAAATATATATATACACATGAACAAGTGGAACTATGTGAAGTACGAGCATTTTAGTGTGTGTGTGTGTATCAGTGTGTGCAATGGTGTTGCTGTGTGAGTGAGTGTGCGAGGTTGAGTCTTACTTTTTTTTTAAAGAACTTCTACTTAGGCCAAATATATCTATCGCGGTATTAAGATGCTCCATTGTGTAATGACTACCATGCAGTTCAAACTTTCATTAACGTTTTACCCTATGATTATTTTGAGTGAACACTACCTATACCAACAAGTAAAAGGAAACGAGTGTAAAGACGTTTATCGTTTGTCCGCTCACATTTTTCCATCTACGTCCTTAACGTTAATGAGGTTATTTGGTCAAGCTAATAAGTAATAACCTCACAAGTACGTATTTCATACTCTTAACTTCGTAAGAATTTTCTTTCAACTCTTAACCGCTGAGGAGTTTTACCTTCCGTCATCAGCTCATCCACATAAGAAGATGACTATCAGAATATAAAATTGTCAGAATAGTAATTGCCTGTACGTTAATTTGAAAGTTGCCCTCGATTTCTCTGAATCATCCGATCCTGTACAGCTACATCATCCCTGAGTAACACAGGCTATATATAATTCCAATTGTAACAAGATTTTAGCCCGTGAAAGAAAGCCCTGTCGAGATCATTAAAAAACGCTATATACTTAACCAAATTACACGTGGGCGAAGCCGCGGGCGGAAAGCTAGTTGACAAATAATTTCATTGCCTTTTTCTCATTACAAAAATATTAAATATTACTTAGAACGCGTGTTAATTCCGGTTTAAATCCTAATCTGATAGCGACGTATTAGCGAGCCCTCAATTAACAAATTACCACTTAATATTAACTTTGAAAATCTGTTTACGATCGTACAATAATAACATTATTTTGAAATTGATAAGACCACAATGTACGCGTAGACATTTAAGAGTAGGATAATAAGTAATAATAATTTAATTGAGTTTTTGTTACAACTGTTTAAATATCTTGTTTACGCAGTTGGTAAATAGTTAGTAGGTTCTCTGGTGATCGTAAAGACCATGGAGATTACAGACATCTTTAGTAATGTCATTATATTGTAATGTATGGTAAAAAATATTAATGCTTGGTAATTGCCAACATAATCAGTAGGCAGTTGTACATTTTTTCAAGTTGATAGCTGTTATTTAAACTTAAAAGGGGCGGCGCTGTCCAAAGTTGGTGTGGAATTCGTTCGAATTTAATACAATCATATGTTATATCATAGGCACGATCAAAGCTTCCAGTTCATTATTGATGTTCAAAAGTCATGTCATTATTTTTTTTATAATATATATTTATTCAACTACTCTTTAGATTGCATTCTATTAAATTAATTATAGTTCCACTATTACTAGTAATAATATATTTATATTGCATGTATTATTTATTTTGGCTAATTATTATATTTAATTAACTGCACGGTTAATAAAGACAGATAAATATATATTTTTTAAATTACTTATCTACCATATCTATGAATACTCCATGATACAGCTGTCGCCTTTAATCAATGTTTTTGTATTTAAGCTTATATTACTGCCATCTATGGAAAAAACATCGCATTAGCTGTAGGTTTTAAGCGTTGTAGAGAGGTTGTAATAGTATGTTGAGTTGACGAACGAGTCAGTTATTTATTCTATTTGTTAAATTCAAATCTGGAATTTGCAAATTCGATATAAATGTGATTTTCCGCTTTATAGACGAACTTCATTTTAATATTCTATTTTGTTTTGTAATTTTTAAGTTTGTTTTAAATTACCATATCGTTAAATTAAACATTTCTTTTTACATCGTTATATTTCTACGGTCATTACTCATATACGATAAACGCGTAATGTTTTCAGAGTGTTTATTTACCAGCGCCCATGTTTACGCATCCCGTGAGAATCTTATTATTTCAACGGTCATTACCCCTTTCATTGAGGGTATGATTTTTTGTAGCTTTACAAATTGTAAATATATCTTACAATACACAGTCGAGGTACAATGCTTGGTCTCCTATTGCTTTATAAGTCAAAATTATCGGCTATGCTTAGCAACAGTTCTTTGGTTTTATTCTAATATACCCCAACGTAAGCGATTCAAACATCGTGTTATGTTTACTATGACATAATACCCAGGCCACAGTCAACAAATATGCTCATCACATATTTTTTGACCGTGCCGGGGACCGAGCCCGTAACCCTCTGACCGACAATGAGCCATGGTAATCATTGCACCAACTATGTCATGATTGTTTTATATTATTAAATTACTAATTCACACTTTGTTGCACTAAAACAGTAGAAGTAGATAATGTTAGTACATATAAGAGAAACGAGCGGCCATATCGCTTATAAGCGTTCTCTTGCAGGCCACCCACTTAAATGAACGAAAAATCATTTCATGATTTTGTTAAGATTTATCTTCTAAACGTACAATGTGAAAATTTCCCAAAACGTAAATCCTTTACCACAAATTAGTATGTAATTAAGCGAGAAACGGATGTGGGATTCCTCACTCCTTACCCTTGCCCTATAACATTTCGCTTCTCTTGCCAAATCCTACTCGCAATACTTGTAAATTATAGATTTGTTTAAGTGCCAGGTTTTCTGCTCGTTTTTGCGGCCGGAACGAAAGATTTATCCAAGTTTTGAAGTACCGCTCACCTCCTGTTTGTTTTAATATCATCGTGAATTTTTAAAACTTCACCCTGGCTGGCCAAAGCTATAATGCTATGATTATGGTATTTTTAAACCTTTCTAAGCTGCTTACTAATTATCAAAGTATTGTTTTGCCTTTTTTGATTTAGGTCAGGTTTTATGTTATTTTATTTTAATAGACTATTGCCAATGTACTGTTCGTGTCGATTAATATATTTGCACCTAGTTTCTATATCTCTTTATTTTTAGCTTTATTTTTCAATTTGTTTATTTGTATAGCCGCTTGGGTGGTAGTTGATTCTGCAATACAATCTGATTTTAAAAGTCTTGCTTACGAAAATTATTCTTAACATTTCAAGTTACGTAAGCAGTATTTTGATAAGTACATCGTAAATTAAATTAATTCTTACAGTAGAATTTTATTAAAATACACAAGACAAATATTTAGTCGAATTCAATTTAAATTAAATTGTAGTAAAGTTTATCGTTACGTCAAACTTGAACGCAAGCGCAGAAGCTCCGGAAACAGGAAGTTGTGGTAGCGCACACAATCTGGAGGCACTGGCAACACTGAATCAAGAGCAGGCTTTGTTTTATGTATGAGTGTAAAAGATAAATGGCCGCATTTTCATTTGATACTAACCTTTGCTAGTTGCGTTTGCCAGAGCTAATTAATCCTTAATGTGTACTACTGTTTATTTTCTATTTTTGCTTGTATGAATATCTTTTAAGTACTTTAACATGATTTAAAAAAATATATGAAGTTATGTTGTTTTACGATACAAAATAAATAAGTGGTGGACAGATTGCTTCCTGTATTTTATTGATAATTTAATTTATAAGACCAACGAACATAACACAACCTATTGCTATGACCCATGTTGTGTGTACGTACGTACCTACACATGTTTTTATTATAAGTTAAAAGTCACAGGTGTGAAAAGACTGTTCATAGAAATTTAAAATAAATATAAAGTAATTAATTACTTTGTAAATTCTGTTGTGTTAGATCGTGTACACATACACGATCTAACACAAAAGATAAATTAAAAAAATTGTTTAACAAAATGATGTCTGTTTTTGAGTAAAAATGTAACTTAAATCTATCCTGACCTATCTTTAACACCAATTCCCTTAGATATAGAACACACATATGAAACATTCAAACCGACTAGAATGTAATATTTTAGGTTCAGAATGTCTTACGAGCGCATATTAGCTCATAACATCCTACTTACAGCATCTGCAGTTCACAAAGCAAATCACAGCGCTACAGTACGACATTTTTAAACTATAAAGTTTTTCGTAATATTTGTTTGAAGAGAACTCAAGATAATATTTGTTACCTAGAATAATTGCGATATTTTAACAATATGACAATCCTTTATCGGTCTGAATTCAAAATTTTGAATGTAATATTGGTGTATTTGGAAAACTATTTCGAAAATATATTTTAGGTACTTATAACAAAAATATATTTAAATAACCTTACAGTATAACATGTGAAGATGCTACACTTAACAATAACTAGGAAAGTAAAACAACATTTCGTAGATATAACCCAAAATATAATACAGTTCCGGAGCGCTAGTGTTGTGGGACACATGTCAAAACTTCTTGAAAACTCCATCCGAACGGAGAGTAAAGCCGTGTTCTTGTAACCTGCTCGTATCGTCTACGCTTTGTATCCAACTTGAATGAAAGTATATGTTCTGAAACCTCTATTGATATAGCTGGATGCTAAGTGTATTGCAATTCTTCAATCACATTAAAAATCTATATTACTGCGTATAAGAATGTGTTATAGTCCATACATGGTGACTAGAAATTAACAAAAGGGGTTTGTTACCCAATGGCAGGGCTGTGTATGATAGTAGATGACGGACAGTCGCACAGAGAGATCCCGGATTCCGAACAATTGTATGAGGACTATATTTGTTGACTGCCGTTTGAGTTCTATACATTTATTTAAATAAGCTATAAATGGTGTTCCTTAGTGCTACACGACCGCGTTTAAAACGTGCCTCATATTGTTTACTGTAATATTGAAATTTACTCATTTTCTAAAATAAAATATTTTTGTTTTTAACAAATAAGGTATTGTCAATAGATTTTATAGAACTTACCAGTGATTAGTTCTCTGCAATATGTTCTCAACAATATGACTAATAAAGTTAATCATATTGTTGAGACCTTTAAAAAAAACTAATTCAAATAATACAATACTTAACGAACTCAACTGCTTATTGGACTTTAGTTGGTTTTACGGACGTGTTTTTTTCGCATTATTATCCCAATAGATTTTCTTTTCATCAAGTTCGAAGTGATTATAGTTTTCATTTGGGTGATTGGACCATTAAGATTAATGAATATGTTTGAGACATTAAGAAAATATAAATCAACCTCGTTTCAATCAGACTTTTTATATAATGTCAAACCTACATTTGACATGTCAAACAGTTGTCGATAATGATCAGGCTATCGAATATATTTTCCTATGTTTCTAAAACATTTTTCAAACGTAAAATACATATAAACAATCGAATATTTAACAAAAGTGATGAAGACATACAGATTGGAAATCCATTTTGTCTCGAACCAATAGAGTATGAAGCTCGCACATTACGGAAGCATGACAATGATCGAAGACAAAGACTATACGAATTCGGCTTGTACGTCGCAGCTTGTATGCCCAAGTACGTCCAAAAAATCCAAATGCAGCATACGGATGAATTAGAAATATTGATTGCACCAGCCGGATTTAACCCAGTTCTAAGCTTTTTAAAACTTCATCATCACGCCTGTTTCAGTACAGTATCAGCTGCAACTGCTATAGACGTGCCAAGTAGACAATTTAGATTTGAAGTGGCCTACACTCTTCGAAGTCTTAGGTTCGCAGAATTTGTGAGGGTTAAAACGTACACTGATGAGCTCACGCCTCTAGATTCCGCGTATTCTTTGTGGCGTGGTGTTAACTGGTTTGAAAGAGAAATATACGACATGTTTGGCATTATATTCCTTAATCATCCGGATCTTCGAAGAATTTTGACCGATTATGGGTTTAAAGGTCATCCTTTGAGGAAAGACTTTCCTCTTACTGGTTACATTGAGGTTCGTTATGATGATGAACTGAAAAAGTTGGTGTATGAACCAGTTGAGTTTGCCCAGGAATTCCGAAGATTTCAATTGGAATCGCCATGGAATTCAATGGGAAACTTTCACGGGGGTAACAATGATAAAGAACCTGCGCCACCACAAAAGTGAACCTTAATCATTGGATACAGTGCCTTTAATATTGCTATGATAAAAGTTTAATACAAACTAGTTAAATACCGTTTGAATATACTTATTTCTTCGAAGCATCGACTTGTCTAAATATACATTTGTGTTTATACCTGTAATATGTTGAAAGTGTTAGTACACAATAGTAAATAATTTGCATTACTCTATTGCGCACAACCCACAAACACGGGAACCCAGTAATGTGTTGTAGTAGCATGTTTAATATTAATACCACATAAAACATTAATTGGCATGCAACAATGCAAGGCCATATATTCTAGTCCAACCAAGTCCCGTCAAATAGATTTGTCATATTCTATAGAAAACTCCTTTACTAAGATTTGTCCAGTTATTATAACATATAATAACCGTATATAGGTAGATTACATTTAGATCAAGTTAAATTCCGATTATTATTTACTAGTTTAAGTAAAGTAAAATACATATACATACTTTCAATTGGATTACATTTAAAAATATAGTTTGTTAAAGGTAACGATTACACAGTATAAATCAATAATAATTAGTATGGTCTATGAAATATACAAATCACAATGAAAATTAAGTTCTACGTAATTATCTACGTTCTCAATAATTTTCCAATATTTAAACAAGCAGATGACGGCATCTTTAAAACGGTCAATTAATAACTTTTCAAATTAGCAACATAGAATAATTATCTTTTAACCGTATCTAAACCGTAAAAAGTATTAAAAGCTGGTGATGACTTGTGCTTAAATTCAATTACTTAAAATCTTTATCGCTTTCACTATTCGATTTTTATTAATTAACATCAGGTAATCACTTTATTATATTAAAAGTACACGTAAAGCTTCATATATATCTTTATAACATTACCGTATTAATGTCTCTAACATCTATTACATTCAATATAAAATAGCACAGTGATTTCTATAGACATCTGCGTAAGAATAACGATAGGAGAACGCGTTGAATGAGCAAACGCCTGCAGTATGGACGTACTCACGGGCGCCGAACGCACGCTCCTCGGGGACTCGAACTTATTACGCGGAGATATTGTAGAAAATATCTTAATAAACTTTATCTAAACGTTTTTTTTAATTGCCGACCACAAGGGGGTGAGTGTTAATTGTGTATGGGTGTAATTTTTCACGTTTAATATAGTTTTTATCTTAAAGTAAATTTGTAAAGTTATTTATCATGACTTTATTCGATGTGTTATGTATGTACATTTATAATTTATAATTATCTGATCATGATATATAAAACTGCGCAGTTTTATGCAGATTTTATTAAAGTCTATCTATTTAGATTATATTATATTATTAATAGGATTTATCTTGTTTATACAACACTATTTCATGCGAAAATTTAGAGCTATTTTATTACTAAAGTCACGTATATAGTTGTGACGAGGCGGAATTATTTCATGTTTGATTTTTATTACATATTGGTTTTTAACAGTAATAAATAATTATAATATATTGATAATGATGTTTTAATGACTGATTTAAAAAATAATCATGAGACAATATCGCAATACAAACCTTAAACTAAGTATAGTGAAGGCTTACTCATTATAGGAATATTATGCCTTTAATTAACTTAATCAAAAGTCAAATATTAGCTTCCGGTTGGATGGAATTTAAGGTTTTCTGCTAATTATATGAAGCGTTGCCGGGTTCTGTTGAAGCTGAGAAGTGTCTAAGCAATTAGAGCATCCGACTTCATTGGCGTTGTCTAAGTAAAGGATTCAAAGCTTACATTGTATTCAGTCTGACAATTTATTCTGATTCGTTTTTTTATATAGTTAACTCGGTAAAAATATGTCTGGTAAAGAGTTCGGACACACATTTTATTGCTTTTAATAAATTACATTAAATCCTTATGCCATTATCCTTTTTTCTAACACAGACTTTGTATAAAAATATCCTTAAATTGAGTTAATTAAATCTTCGCTATGCTAATTTTAATAGTGTTATGTATATTTATGATAATGACTAATTTCGAGTTAAGGCTCGCTGATTGTCACATATGCGGATAATTCACAATTAAGCGTTATTGAAATTTAATTGATATTAAAATGTAGTGACTAAGATATATATTTATACTATATTATCAATAATTGAATTTTCAACTAGATGTTAATTTTTAACACATTTGGTACTAATACATTCATGTTACTATTATTACGATTCATTTAAAAGCTTAAGCACGTGCATAGTTCCATGTACTAAAATCTCCATGTTATTAGATATTTATCAGAGCTTTTTCAATAAAGATGTGTGAAGCGAGCGAGAGACCGTTACCAGTTCCAATATGTTGACTAAACGCCGTATTGATAGGGTTATGCCGCGAATTTTTCTCAGGCTTTATCACCGTACAGTAGTTACCGGTGTGCGATCGTATCCTCTCTTAGCACATTTTCAATCGACAACCCTTAGTAATATACATATTGATACACAGCCATTACGTGAAAGGACACATTGTAACTAACAAATAGCTTTTCTGTGTAGAATTCTTAGTACACAATAATTACTATTTCGCAAATAATGGTGATGTTTAGAGTGTATATTGTGGACATCGGGGAAAGTAATTAAAAAGGGATTTTTTATTTTATGACGACTTGTATGACGTCGCTTCATTAAATTGTATGTACGTTATAAAATGTTCTTTATTCTTTGGCTGGTTAACGTCTGACTTAGTTGGTATAACGTAATTTAAGTCCTACGTTTAATTGGCGAATCATAAAGTAGTTGTTTAAATTTATATGGCCATTGTAATGTCTTCTAACACATACATATGAATAGATAATGAAGAATATTATGGAAAACAATCTATAATATTCTTCAAGATAACGGTAGTAAGAATTACAGCTTTTTCAGGTTGATATGATAATTTAAGTGTATCGGTGATGAGCAGAACCGATCATGTTTAGATACCAGAAGCATTCACGAGGATATCTGTATCTCGTTACCATTATATTTCTTGGACTTGATTCGAAACTTGCAGGTTAGAGTAATTAAGGTTAATTTTATATTTACGGTTGTTTTTTGTTTACATTTTTTTGACATTGACATTTACCACATATGTAATATTAGCGATTACCTACACGTGTTAAAAAACCCATGGACGTATTCAATGCACAAAAAAAATATTATTATTCCCTACTTTGCATCAATCTTCATCAATACAGCGCTCCTAAGTATATATGTATGTGCTTATGTTGAAAGCGACATTAGAGACAGATTTAACATTATAACGTTCTTTCTATTATAAAAGTTAATATATGTAAGAAATTATAAGTACTTAAATTGGCATATCCAAGTGTTATTGTAAAGTATACAAGAATACATGTGTTTGTAGGTGAAGCATTTCAGCCCGAATTCGTTGAGCCGATAGGAAACCTAACTGTACCTATTGGGCGGGACGCCACTTTTCGATGTTTAGTGCAAAACTTGGGCGGATATAGAGTGAGTTACTTCGCTTACTAACATGTTAATGAAAGTTCTGCTTGTATTGTTTTATTTATAATAGAAAAGGACTAGATTCGCTTTGATTATTCCCTTGCTTATATAACAACAATGAACTTGACTAACAAGTAAACAGAACCTTAATTTTTGGATTTTAAAATAAACATTTATTGAAATAAATAATTTAATAAGTAGTTGAGTTTAAAATATTGTTTAAATGAATGTTCAAAAAAGTTGCTCCTCGGTTAAAATGAAAAATACATTTGGCGACCTATATAATGCGTTTTATTAGAACCTTTCATGTTTACAAATCGTAAATTTACATATAGTAATAACAGTAACATTTGCAGGTGGGGTGGGTAAGGGCAGATACAAAGGCAATACAGGCAATACACGTCGTGGTAATCACAAACAACCATAGGGTGGGTGTGTCACATAATGGCCAGACGGTATGGAATCTGCACATTAGAAATGTCCAGGAGGATGACCGCGGTCAATATATGTGCCAGATCAATACCGACCCTATGAAAAGCCAGGTAAAGTACCTTTATATGGTGTGCATTAAATAACAAAGTAAACATTTTTTAAATTTCGAATATATTTATATTTTATTTAGGAGTTTATATTAGGACTTTTGTCTTTAAGATAATTAGTATTTATCTAGTCAATAATGTCTTTAATTTATATGTTAATAAAAATCAAGTTGAATAAGTGTAAATAGATATTTTTTTAATTGTTTAATTAGAAGTTAAAGCGCTCCATTCCAATTTATCGATTGAATACTCTTCTAATACTTCATCAGTTTTGATTTGCACGGGTTTCTTGTTTCTTCCATAACCACGAATCCTAACTTGACGATACAAAAACTCTCTAGTCATTAGTTCCGGTACAAACATATTTCTACTTCTAAATAGAATTATATCTTGTGGTCCCCAAGTTTCTGTCGGTAAAAACAAACCCTTCAAACTAGACTGTAAATAGTAACGATGGACATCTAAAATGATTGCAATTAAAATAATTGCAATGTAAATACCAACGAAAATTAAAGTAAGCAATGAATCTGAGCGCATCATAATTGACTGTATTATATACGTGTTTTCAAAATCCTTCCTTAAAATTTTCCTCACTTTTATAAAAAGCATGAAAACTAGTGAAATTGGATTTATTAGCCAACACAACTTCCAAAACCATGTCGCTTTAACACCTATCATAAAGATGATATCGATATTGTGTTTTTTGTAACCATACACCCAATAAACGGCAAAAGAAAAGAAGAAACTACTTAACAGCTGAATAATCTCAGTTGCATCTCCTAGAGAGGCAGTAAGATCGGAGCAGTAGAATGGGCAACATAATAAACATATAAAAACTATTAAGCCGACCAAACTTAATTTGGAATATTTCACAGCAAGTTTAATGTTATAGTATATAACATCGTAAATAAATATAATCAATATCCATAGGTTCATAAAAAGACAAAAAAATATAAGAGCAAACCATAAAAATCCCCAAACAGGAATATACTCAAAATAGGTCATAATCTCAGAGACAGATGCGAAAGGTGCGAAAAACACGCTTTCACCCATTTCCAATACGCTTTCCTCCTCGCCGTGATAGTACGACATCGTCTTTATTCCACTGAAAACTATAAGACCAAGTACAACCGTAATGAAAACGGAAAATAAAGAAATTGTAACAGAAGTCATAGTGGCCGGGCTGCGAAATGAAACATCACGAGATAAAAAACCAATAATTCCACATCCAGTTCCGCAAGACAGAACACCCCGCGTGAACGTGTAAAAACAATGTTCGTAGTTGAATTCACTCCAATTCATAGTTATTTTTGTTGCGTACCAAGTGCCGCTCGACGACAACGCGACGCAAAACAGAACGAATATTACAACGCAAACGTAAATTGCCAAACACCTCACCACAACTTTTATACACTTCTCTATTTTCATAGATAGAATAAAATACGCCACGCCCAAGATAAAACTGGCCGTTGCCATTTTCCAAACTCGTACACAATTCCTTTTGAATGTATTATTATCACCAATCTCTTTATCAAAAAAGCATCGGCTTGCAGTTTTCATTCCGCAATCGTCGTCAAATAAATTTTGCGCTTCTAAGCAATGTTGGAATATTGAAACGTTGATTCGTTTAACCATGCATTGGGTTTCTTTGAAATCCTCGCAAGAAAACCAAGGAGGAGGATCCAATGCTGAATAAAACGTGTACTCTAAATACCAAGATGTGAGTACCATCATGTAAATCGTCTTAAGGGCGACTAAGTATATAGTTCCATATCCCATACATCGAAATATAGGGAAAAAGTCCCACATGGTTATTACGTTGGAGTTAGTATATTGTGTCAAACAAACCTCCGAGTAGATTAAGGGTATGCCAATAATAATCGCTGCTAAAGCATGCAAAGCCCCGTGAATGTAAAAACCGTTATGCGACATGTCGACTGGGGCGAACACTAGAGCTGCTTCATTCATCATCCATGCCCACAAAATGAATTTGTAAGTGCTATATGATGTCCACTGACTATTCATTTCTGTTCAATACTTGGCATTATTCTTGCTTTATTACTAACGCACTGTTTAAATTTTTCTTACAGTCTTCTCATCTTATGTTTTTAAATCATGACCATCTAGATACTTATATTGCTAATACAAATGTATATTCTATACAAATAAAATAAATTAAACGGTTAACAAAAAGGGGAACAATGATCTAGCTCTATAGGGTAAAATTATTTTAAAAGGCGCGAGTAAAACTACAAAAATATTAGTAAAGTTGTTTCCGATTGAAAACGTTGTCAATAAATTGAAAGAAAATGCGATTACATAAACCGTCACAGATAAAGTGAATTAAACTACAGGCGGGCGGCAAGCGAGCTACGCAGCGGGTAATGATTCGTGTATAGTTCTCCTAAATTATTGCGCTGTGCTGTAATTTATACCCGAGTGTGATAACGGCATAAATCCTCGTTGCCGACAGTGCAGCTGCAGGCTTCGACGGCGGCGTCGGCGCGGCATGACGCCACTTGATGCAATGTGTTACAAAAAGTATTTGAAATGGACTTCACCAATATATCCCTCTTGATTGCTTTGTTTGTATGTTATCAATCCTGTTGCCCTCTGTGATAAGGAAATTAACAATATACGTATATGTTGATCAATTCTATTTTTTAATATAAATATGTAAACTAATTAAAATTTAAAAAGATTCGATTCCTCATAGTCTCAGCATTATTTTTTTCAATTTGCAGAGCGATGTTGTGACGATAGGATAAGAGTACGATTTTAAAGAAACGTGTCACGTTACAAATCTCGCTTGTGCCTGTGCGGAATAAAACTGCATACTCTTAACGAATGCCGACTATGTGACTGAGAACTAACATTACGGAGCTATTTTATGGCTAATCTTTTTTTAAATTGTAAAAAAAAACCATAGAAAATACGTCTGATCTTTCAAACAAAACAAAAATAAGGTTAAATATAGTTCATCTATTCATAAAGTATTCTGGTTCGCTAAACGCGAAATATTTAATTGGGCTTGGCTATTCTGGTGTCGGTTTTAAATTATAATATTGTCTGGTTTAGACTAAATTAATTATGCATTAAATTATTCATAGGAATATTATTGTAGGTATTCAGTTAATACTCAAAGATTTTTTTAACAGAAGCGTATCGAATACATTTGATATACTAATAAAATAAAAAATAAATAGTTTAGTAGGATTGTGTTGAAAATATGATTAGAAGTTCGTTATTTTGTTATTTTATCCTTAATTAACAAAACACATGTGAAAAAATTTCGATTTACTTAGCTTTAAAGAAAGGAACATTGTGATATATAAAGTATCGGTACATAACATGTTATAACGATACTCTGTGGTACATACTACGCAATTCTGCAAAGATGCAATTCTGGTAAATTAGCAACTCAAAATTGGACTAGTAAATAGTTTAATTTAGTTTTTATTTTAATTTGATATTTTTCAACTCATCCCAATAACTATTATATTTAATTAATAAATTCATGCACGTTTCAACTTAATCTCGAAATCTTTTAAAGCTGTCTAGAAGTGGTATAATTCCGTCAAATAGAATCAACCTCCATGTTTCTTATTCAATATCATATATAAAAATACCAAAAATATACGTGTGTATTCTAAGTGTATATACGTAAACTAAAATAATAATACAATCTGTGATGATGTTCGAGGCTAAAGAACAAAGCAAAATTAATATATCAATTGTGTTTATGCTCATAAAGTTAAAACATACACTGTGGAACTGAAAAACACATAAAAAATTGAATGTAAGGTGAAAATATTAAATAAAACTGCCAACAGTTCCATTATCCTTTTAATAAATGATAATGGAGGAAATGTTCATAGATCATACTTTAATTAATTACGTGATACTTCTTTGCACGTTACACCGAGTATTCAACGTTCAATAATGAAATTCCTTCTACCCACTAATGCGAATTGTTAGTCTTATCTCTGATGTGAAAAATAATATAGTTTTTAGTTGATGTTGGTAACTAAGTGTGCAATTTTCTGAGCCTTCAATGCCATCTTTACATCGACTCTGTATATTTATGTTTTATAGATTTTACTGTGTTTTATTCTGTGCCTGCATAATGATATGTTAATTTTGATACAAAATGTATTGTCAAACGCTATCAATATTTTACCGCGACTTAAAAACCATTTAAAAAATGTTCTCCAATTAAGTTTAAAATATATAATGTTTTCATATAACTTATATAGCCTACTTGATACATACTTTTTACAGTAAATAGAATTAGTATGAATAATACACCGTTACTCTTCTAGATGGGTTTCCTAGACGTGGTAGTCCCGCCTGATTTTATAGCAGAAGAAACTTCTAGCGATGTGATGGTGCAAGAAGGTGGTACAGGCAAGTTAGCATGTCGAGCTCGAGGTCAGCCCCCGCCACGCATAATGTGGAGAAGAGAGGATGGTTCCGATATTGTTCTACGATTTTCAAATGGCAGTAAGATTAAAAGTATGGATTTTTTTTTTATTCTCAATGCGATATTCTATATAAGAATAGTACAATATTTGATCATTTTTACCGGTAGCTTTATATAAATTTAGGTTAAAATAATTTATTTTTATAAAAACACATAAACGATATATCAAAGTTACAACAAATAAACTCTGATAAAATTCACTGAGTTTGTGCGGCAACACAAGTAAACTAGGCCTACGAAGATTATACTTACTTAAAATAAAATACTCAACATTATCTTTTCGTTACCAGTAGCTGTACATGAAAATGAAATCCTTACACTGAACAAAATATCGCGGTCTGATATGGGAGCCTACCTCTGTATTGCAAGCAATGGTGTCCCGCCATCGGTAAGCAAGAGGATGATTGTTAAAGTTCATTGTAAGTACCTCTTGCCCGTTATAACCGCCTAGTACCTAACGTTATTTAATGGCTAACCACGATCATACTTACATTTAGGAATATCAATTAACATACTACTATTATTAATTGTTTATTTTAGTTCCACAAAGGCTTCTCGAATTGTTTTATTTATCGTCAGAAGTCTCTAGTTTTGTATTTATTGTGTAAATATTTTTCGTTGCAAAGGTATTTTTTAAGAAACACAAATTAGGATTTTCTATGTATTTGAGAAATTTTTAACAATTATGAATGTAATAAATTCAATAATATCTATTTAGTATATTCAAATGTTCACTGACAAACTTCTAAACAATTTTGAACTCTCTTCATATTTCAATTTCATCAAATAACCTATAAATGTTATGTTCTTTAATGTGTTACAGTTCACCCAGTCATCCAAGTGCCAAATCAACTGGTAGGAGCACCTCTTGGCACAGACGTCACTCTGGAGTGTTACGTTGAATCCTCGCCTAGATCTATTAACTATTGGGTTCGAGATTCCAGTAAGTTCTATTAAATCCATTATATTATGTAAGTGTCCACTAGTTGCCATTTATGATATAAATATCGCAATACCAACTATATATAGGTTAGAAAAATTATCGTAACATGTTAATGTATGGAGAAAGATATAGAAGAATCAGTAATGTTTCATACTAGTTTAGAAAGCCCTTTTCATGTTTAGTCTTAATTAATGCGAGGTTATTGTACCTTCGGGAGTCCATCACTTAGTTGCCATGATAACCTCTATCACCATTAACGCTAATTGCAGCTTTGACTAATTTTTACGGTGATTATCAAAGACCTTTTTGGTGTGCAAATTAAATTCATTTTAAGTTTTAACCCATTATTTTAATATAAAAATAAATTGTTACTATGTTATAAATAAACGCATATCAAATTAATCTGCGTAAAATGAAGAATCCTATAAACGCTATGTGTGTTTAATAAGATTAATTAAATTCCTTAACCAAAGCGTTCTGTTTGAAACTGGTGTAGTTTTTTGGCAAGCGACGATCTTGGAAGGGGCATAGCTTGCAAGTAATGAGATATTAGATTTAATTTACGGTTAAGACGTGAAAGACTTAAGAAAAGTGACCTATTGTGGTAAAATAAGACAATGCTCATTAGTTCCACTTCGGTGGATGTGGCGTTTACGACTCCTCTGGCGGCTCTCAACAAAGGTTCCATAATTTACATCTTAAGAATGTATAATATAGACACTCTATTATCTCAATCGAGCCGGCTTCTTTTAAAGAGTAAAACTGAATAGGTTAGAATTATTATTCGCAAAGACTGACTTTCCTAAGCAAGGAACTCTTCTTGTGACAAATAGAATATTGGCCTAAATGAACTGCATAAATGAGAATGGTTAACTTAAAAAAGTTTAGCTTTACTTCTTTGTAGTTTAGTTCGGTTTTATTCATAAAAAGTTATAGCACATTTTAAGTAGGATTTATAAAATGGAATCCTAAACGTATTTTAGTACAAAAAATTTCTATAAAGTTAGACAAACCCAGACCCTATATTAACAGTGTTATAAATATGGCCGACATCGAACAGCTGATTATGACGAAATATTTTGACAGTTACCAAAATGTGGCTTGTCAAACTTTCAGTTGAATTTTATAAAAAAATATATTAATAAAATTTAACACGTGCATAATTATTATTATTGAAACGGTTACATTATTGTTTATTTAATGAAATTGCACTCCCAATTAAAAAAAACGCGGTTTATTTGCATTTTTTGATGTACACAGACTATCAATAAGTAATAAAAGTGGTCACATTAAATATGTATTTTTGAGAAAATTTTGTGGCCGAATTCGTTGTAAAATTTGATACTGATAAACGGAAGTATAGTAATATAACGTTTATGAATACACAACTTTATAAAGACTAAAAAGTATGATAACTAAACTATGGTTAAACGGTTGCATAAGAACTTATACAGTAAAAATATATATTAAATATCCAATGTTTTGTTAGAACGAATACTTAGTAGACGTTTTGAAAGCCGGAGCCAAGTTTTGTCGGCAGATCAAACATTCCCGAACTATTAAGGCTTTTGATTTGCTAAGTTACCAAGAAACTGGACCGACCAACACGTTTGCTATCGTGACTCTATAGCTTTACAATGAACTTTAACTGGTTACTTATCACATTATATTGTTGACAGTTGACAGACGTCTTTGAAAATTTATCACAATTCGTAGGAATTGTTAACAATCGTACGTACTGTTATCGTAGTTACTGCAATATTCAATGTCTTTGTTGATTTATCACTTTCCATATACTATTTGTTATGAAGTTTTTAATGAAGAACTGTTTTTTTTATATAAACCTAATCCATACTAATATTATAAATGCGAAAGTAACTCTGGCTTTATGTATTTATGTGTGTTACATGTACTGCGGAGACAAATTTTCATTCTAACATACCTTCTTTATGTGAAATGATCTGCTATACGAAAGTGTTTTAAACATTACATTATTCCTTATTCAAATAAATACGCTTGTTTTCTCACAAGTATTTATTATTGAACAAAATGGTCCTTAGCATAACTTGATTTCAATAACTTTCATATTTTAGAAATAACTTTTTTTAAAAATCATTATATTACCTAACAAAAAGAACAATGTAAAATAATATATAATAAGACAGCAATATCTACCAATAAATACCGTGGAAAAATGTAATGAATGTAATATACTTTAAAAAAAAAACATTTATTAATGATCCTATATTTTAGAAATAAACCCACATAAAGATCAATTAAAAACAAATGTACCTCGAAATTCTAGTCCATTCTTCTTTATATTACAAACAATTTTCAAAACAAAGCCGTGCAGTCGAGATGAAATGTAGAACTATAAAATGCGGATAGTTCAATAATCAAGCTGGTCACGGAAGCTGCGGTTCGTAATCTCGAGTGCATAAAACGAGAATGTCTCCCAATAACTTCTCGGAATCTTTACCACTACGGAATCATAATAAAACTTGGAATACATTGAAATATCCATAAAATAACTAAAGTTATGTAATAAAATAACACATTTCCGCAGCATTCTTTTTTTGGAATGTGTCAAGAAAATCTGCGCACGTACGTAACCAACCCCAAATCATTCTATTAGTTATTCACGAAATTGTAATATCTCAGATAATATTGTTTTTTGTTGTGTGTTTATTTACTGCCGCAATCTTGTATCATACGAACTATATAGTATGTTTTAATAATATTGTATATAATACATACTATACAAAGTTGCTTTAATCCAAAATAATACAAATATATAAGAAAAACACTAGTTTCTGAGTTTGTTTTGTACAAGAAAAGCTTGGTGTATGCTTGCTACAGATTACACAGACTTACTTCATAATATTTCTTCGCATAGCCGACGGCGGTTCCAGAAAGTTTTCAGCTCAGCAGTTGTAGCGTAAAATTTACGGGTTAATTTTCAATTGTACAGAATTTACAGCTTACAAAGATAGAAAGATCATATATTATTTGAACTTTTATAATAATTAGCTTTAAAATAGTTCTGAAATAACACTTACTAGCGATGTAAGACTTTGTTTTTGAGTTACCAAGCTAATGATTAATAATTCATATGACTTTATAAAAGTATTACTTTAATATGGAGCCAAGACTCAATCGTTGATAGTAAAAAACATTACTGAGGGTTTAAAAAGAATATCTAAGGCAATATATTTCAGTGACAATACAAAATGACGGCACTTTAATGTAAAAGGTTAGAGAGTGCGAGGTCCTCAAGGGGTTCGTTAGCCGGTCAAGTGTGACGCATTATTTTAACGGGGACCAATTTTGTGTGACGATGCCGAGCAGTTGGAACACTCTGTGGACATCATGTAATAAAATTGAATGGATAGAGTGGAGATTTGCATGTAATCATTATAATATTACATGCATATAACAAATTTAAATGTAAAATAATAATAAAAAAAACAGAGTTATATATTTCAATTTTAAACTCACATTATCCTTAGAGTGTTTAAATATTTTTAATACTAATAAATTGACACTAGTATCGTAACGTATTTATAAATGCATTGTTCAATGCACAGATAACACAAACACTTTTCTTCAGTCATTTTCAGCAATGTACATTAAATATCGCTCATACAAAATATTATCCATTTCAGCACATTTGAAAAGCATAATTTCCTCCTATTCCATTACGTGACACAGTTTACAAAACACTCGGGAACTCGTTACAGTCATAACAACTTGAATGGCCGATACTTACCTCAAGCATTGTTATTCACACCTACTAGAAACCGTTATCTTGGTCCTATATGCATTATACTTAGATTTTATACTCTTTGAAATAATGTGTACAGTCTATAATTATTTATGAACATTATAGATTATTTAAGACTAGAAATGTCCCAAATACGCATATTCCAAACACAAAGCAAAGTGTAATTAATAAAACGCATTACAGCCCTAAAGTTGTTTGCGATCATAATATGACCGCGGCACCGTAGTAAGCCGTCGATCAAAACCTTTTGTTTTATTGCGATCTCGAAGTGACTGGCGCTTTCACTCAGCCCCCGTCTATCCAAAGGGCGAACGGAACAAGGTTGTCATTTTCGTTTGTCATCAATCTATGTTAGGCCCTCTGACATGTAAGTGTTAATTAAGCAGCCCTCACTCGAACGTAATTAAGAGTGTTACAGTGTTATTTTAGACATTAATTGAGACGAAATTTCTTGTTATTAAAACGAGTGAGGAGTGTTAATTTTGTTCGTAGGCAATCATTGCGCACGTCGTAAAGCCGAGAACATTGGAGAGTAAACAAACTGAAGTTTCGATCGAAATTAAGATTAGGCAAAACATTTGCCGCTCTTATCTTTTCCTTTAAAGTTTTGCGTCTGATAAGTATTTACTTTGAATATAATTATTATCGAGGCATATTGGAATTTCAATGTTCCATTGTTAATATGTGTGTCAAGAATGCTGAATATCAAGCGTTTTATTCTTTCTTTTCGGAGTCAGATGCATCGTTAGTTTATACATTATACAATTCTATGCAGGATTTGTGTAAAACTGAAGGGGCCATAAGTACAAAAGATTTGAAACGAGCACAATGCGTTTAACCGGAGCTTCTCTTTATCATTTGCGGACAACGGACACTGGAGCTTACGAAGCTTCCAGTACTGTATTGTTTGGACTAAACTAGCAAATTGCTACTATTTAAGGTTTATATGAAAAACATTGGCATGCAATGATATATATACTTAGTCTTGCCATAAATATTGTTATAAAGAAAAGCACGATTTTTTTTTATACGTAACATTTATTCCTTTCATAGTGAGTTAGTTTAATACATCAATATATAACTATTAAAAATATACAATGTTTATTCGAAGTGGTCTCCATTGGCTGCAATACAGTCTTTTAAACGTTGAGGCCAGTTATCAATAGCAGCACGAACTCTTTCTAGAGGAAAATTCTTCACTGCCAACCGAATGGATCGTTTTAGGGACTCCAAATTATCATGGCGTTTAGAGCAAGCCTTACTCTCTAAAACTGACCATAAATCATAATCCAATGGATTTAGGTCAGGACTTGACGACGGCCAGTTTTCAGTGCTGATAAAGTCCGGAACGTTAGTTTTCAACCAAGATTGGGTGGATCGAGCTCTATGACCCGGTGCCGAGTCTTGTTGAAAGCACCATTCTTTGTTATTGAACATGGTGTTAGTTAAAGGCTTAACTACCGTCTCAAGAATGGTATTTTGATAAACTTGTGCCGACGTTTTAATACCTTTTTCACAAAAATATGGCTCAGTCACCCCTTCATTGCTAACACCCCACCAAACCATCACTGAAGTGGGATAATGCCCACGTTGTACTCTGTTTACTAATTGCGAAGCTTCTTTAGAGCTTCCAGCATAAATACGGTCATTTTGTTTATTAAAATACTGCTCAATTGTAAAAATTTTCTCATCTGTAAACAAAATTTTTTTGTGACCTCCCTTTGCGTACCGCTTAAGTAGTTGTTTGGATTTTACCACCCTATTCTTCTTTAAATTATCAGTTAAGAAGTGACCAGTACGTCTCTTATAGGCTGCAAGTCCTAAGTCATCTTTTAATATACGCGACATGGTTCTAGGAGCTATCTTCATCTCCCGAGATAAAATCTTTTGTTTACGGACAGGATTTCTTCGAATTCTTTCCCTAACTGCTTTAATCACCTTTTTCACACGAACGGTACGTGGACGGCCAGATCTTTTTCTGTCACAAACAGAGGAGGTATCATTGTACCTATCAATAGCCCGGTAAACAAACATTTGACTAATACCAAGCGGGTGGAGGGTTTTAAAAATTGCACTTTTCTCCATACCTACTTTATGTAAGGCAATCACAGCGATTCGGTTCTCTTTATCACCCCACTCCATTTTAATATAACAAAATATTTAACAATATAATGGCGCGAAAATAAGAAAACACATCAAGCAATCATATAAAAATGACAGATTCCAAATTCAAACGTAATATTTTCTTTTTTTGAATAGTAACAGTATTTATGGCCAGACTAAGTATATAATGTTAAATGACTCACACATAAGTCATATTTTAACGATACAGACAAAAAGGTTTGATTTTTTGAAGTTGTAACACATAAACAATATTTTTTGACATTTATTATTTTGTTAGGATAATGTGAAGGTTCGAGAATTTTCATGTTTGCGTTTATTCTTATCTCATAAAAACACCTGACGACTAAATAACGGATTCTGAACAAATAATGGTTAGATTCTCGTTTGCATCCAAATAAACACACATTTATTTAATCAGAAGACTAAATTATGAAAATCTCATTTCTGTCGTATAACTATATGTTTTCGTTGCAACTAGTTTAAGTTCTGCCCTCCAGCAGTAAGTGTTCAGAGATATATAATTATATTGTCTTTAAAAACCCAGACTATGAAATACTCCTTTAACCACCGTTTACGCGACTATGTTTTACTTTCAATAGATCCATCTGGCTTAACTTAATATTACTTCCTGGTGTTATAACACCATTCAATTTTAAAATAAGCTTACAACAACTACATCCAAATAATCAGTTATATTATGCAGTCAATTGATTTTACAAAATAGCAAAGCCGCCATTCCGAACCAAGTATACCACGACTATATTATTGCAGATGATATGGTGATATCGTCAAATAAATATGAAGTGACGACAACAGTTTTAAGCTCTTTCGAGAGCCGAATGACCATGGTGGTACGAGGCATTACGGAGGACGATTTAGGAGGATACAGGTGTATAGCGAAGAACTCGCTGGGAGAAGTTGATGGAACCATACGGATATATGGTATGTTTTATGAAAACATTCTTCGTTTCAGCACTATTTGTGTGTAACTCTAGAATGTATTACTTGAGAACATATTTAATAGTTTACTGTTTGTGACAGATTAATTTTAAACTATGTTTCTTGAGATTAAATAGTAGTGAGCAAGCAACAAGCAGTATGTGAAATCAATTCTTGTTGCTAAAACATTTTGACTTTTCTATTCAAAAATTTCTAAGTATATTTTATGTAACTTATACCTAAAAGTTTATTTAAGTGCCAATTTAAACTTAATTATCAAAGATCATCATTAAATAAACCAAAAATCATTGACCCTAACACATTTGTACTGAATGCGGTAATCTCACGATAATTTATGTTTCAATCTATCTCTAGTACCAGGCCAATAATACAACATCGAATGACCTAATTACCCAATCGTGCATAAATAAGGCATGCTTAAGATCCGATTCAGGCATTTGCGTATTTTAGTTCGAGCTTTATATTGTTACAATGAAATGTTTTGTTACTTTGGATTCATATTCTAAATATAAAAACCGTAGGTTTATGGCTCAAGTAGTAAATTCAGCAAGCTCTAGAGAGTTTTTTCATGGATGGGGTTTAAAATAAATTTTTGATAAGGCTTTGTATATTGGTTAACCGTCCGATAAGTACTAAGTATGCCTAAACAAAGAGTGGCCGTCACCGAGAACTTTGAAGATATAATAATTTGCATTTTCTAAGCAAATAAATGTAGTTAAATAATATTGAAATGTTTCTTACAACTTGTACACATAATTTCAGGAATTACAAGAAACATAATTAACTCCAGTCCATCAAGCAAACACGACCAATTTCCAGCCCCAATCGAAGGACCTGATAATCAGTTTGGTTCAGCTGAACGATCTGATGATGAAGATGAAACCGTTACTAATATGTTTGAAGACATAACTCATAATAAAAAAGCAACGTATGAATCACAGCCTAATTCCATTGAACAAAATGTAAGTCATAAGATTTTAAGTAACATGGAAAGAAATGAATGTTCTATTTTAAATACTAATTTTATTTTACTACTATTTGCAAGTATTGTGGTTTATATTACAAGGTATTAAATAATCTTTCAAGTACAAGAAAAAACCTACATTAAACCAACTTGATTTCCTCTGTATAAGCTTAGATATTCCAAATTCAATAGGGCTATTAAGTTTGACAAATTTCCGATTATGTCATTCTGAAGTAAGACTCAGAATAGAAAATCCTTTATGCGAATGTGATATTAAAAAATACGTATTATAAGATCAGGTTATATATAGTAATTGTAAATACATAGTTCAATTAACAATATGTTTTGTTTATTTATTTTTAAAAAGAATGATTGATTGTATGAGATGGTATATAATAGATTCTATATAAATATATATGAAATCATTAATAACTTGACTGTTTAGTGCAAAGAAAATTACATTTACCTTCCATGCAAATGGAATAAATTTATCATATACGTTACGATTTTACTGTTTTCAATTTTAATAAATATTATGCTACTTGTTCCTGATGTATACTGTATTATTGAAAACTAATATATTATCAATAAATGTGTAAAGTGGTTACTAATTGCATTTTCATTATATACATTTACGAATTACTAATAGTTTTTAACTTACAATAATTCGCCTTTAATACTGAACGTCATTTTAGTTAAATAGTATATTTCAGGAAGGTAACTTCTTCAAGCGCCTGTCAATATTCTGGTATTAACAATAAAACGCAACAAAAGAAGGTGAAATCATGAATATTTTAGGGAATTAGGGAGTTGAGTGTGAAGTCAAGTTTCGTAAACCATTTGGTGCGGTTCCCAAGTTTGCGGCGGAGGTAAGACGGATTGCCAGATTCACTCGTCTTCATTATACGGACAAGTTCGTTCTAACACTTCTCTGTTCACGCATGTGCTTAATATGCAAATTTATTTCCGTTGCTCACAAACAAATACAAAAGTTTTCGGATTAAATTTAAATATGCGAACGTACTGTACGTTAAAACTAACGTCGCTGTAATATGTATTAATTTTTCAATAAACTACCAAATGATGTCACAAATTTGTTTTTAAATAAATTTAAAAAAAATTAAGCATAAAATGCTGTGCAAGTCCTATTATAGGGTTATTTAAGCTTAAAAAGCTTGAGAATGAGTAGCTCTAAATGCTGTTACATTAAACATCTCTACAACACAGATCACGTTAAAAATACTGATAGGATCTGAGTTTGTTGTGGATATCTTCTCAGATCAGTTTAGTAAGGTAAGGTCTCAGGTAAGTAGTTAATTTAATCTTATTTAGTTTAATTTCATTACTATTGTTTTCCGGGGACGTCATTTCGATGTTTCGAGTTAACCACTACGCCACACCATTATGTTATAGAATTTTACAGTACATTTGGTTACGCGTTCCGGTTAATTAAAACACATCTGGATGGAGGTTATAAATTTTACGTTTTTATCCAACTTTTCAACAGGGCAACCAGTTTCTGTTTATTTATGGGCTTTGGATAGCAACGGACGGAAGGTTAGCCTGGCATTAATATTTACTCAGATTTGTAACAATATTTTGTATTACTTAACTTTTTGTCCTATTTTATGAGAAGAAAAGCATTTTATGTATCTGCCGATAAGGTTTTTATTATCAGCGAGGTTTTATATATAGACAGTGTTAGTAATGTTTTGTTTACATTCTTACAATATACTAGTACTGACTACTTGGTTTACTTACTTTAACATCTGGTTTTTTTACGGGACCGGGACGCTTGTCATCTATCTTTGTGTTCAAAAAGAATGGGTGAAAATGTCTGCGCGTAAACAATAGTGGGACATAGGAAGCGTAACGAGAAAATAATCAATCTCCCGAGTCCACTTGGAAGCAATCAACGGTCTGTTATTGCGTCTATCCAATCCGATAAAAGAGCCGATATATCAAAGATGTCCAAGTTTCAATTACTGGCCAATGTGCTATCTCTTAGACACAGTTGCAAAGAATTAACTAACGTTTATAAGTTACATATTTAATTGAATTTATACTGTCTGGCAAGAGCTAACGCCATTGTCTGGCAGTGTTAATAAGTAGCATCTAACTAACATAAAAATATAAACCTTTAAATTTAAATATAATCCAATGACAGTTGAATATTTACCCTACCAGCATAGCGGCTACAGTCTTTACCATTATGCTAATTTTAGTATGACTTTAGTACTCCCCAAGGAATGACGATGACGGACAGATGACGAAATACACTATCAGTCTAGTTACAAATTACCACTATTTTTTTATAGTAGAGGGGGCAAACGAGCAGGAGGCCCACCATAAAGGTGAAGTCGCCGCCCATAGACACTCATGTGGCTGGGAGCTCATGAGTGCGTTGCCGGCCTTTTAGGGATTTGTACGATTTTTTTCCTACCCACTATATTAACATTATCTAAATAAGTAATTAACTTACAAAAAAACATTAATTTGTGTGTTTTGGCAATATCTACAAACTAATAAAACTTAAGACCTTCTAAACAACAATTTATTCTTAACAATCGTCTAGTTTTGCCAAAACAATCGTAATAAGAAATGTATTATATAACAGTGAAAACTACAATATAAAATCGCGTAAATTAGATTAATATAGCAAGAGTGCAAGCTCATTTATTAACGTGAATGTCGTGTGTACGAATTTATTAATACAATTACCTGTTAAAAGCCCCATCTAGTGCCGGAGGCGTCACACTCAAAGCACTACTCTCCATTGGCACTCCTTTGTGGGTATTTTCCAATTTATTTCCGAATCAAATCATACATCAGAATATATTTTAATCGAACTGTTTTAGTTAGTATAAAAAATATCTTTGATTAAAGTTGATATATTTTTTACAAACGAATTAATGGTGGAAAATAAAGCTAAAATAGAAAAAGAACTACTTGACTTATTTATTTAAATAAATATTATTTATTTACGAACTAGGCCTAAATGTCCAAAATGTTATGATAAATTAGGCAATGTCCATATTATTCGCTACGTATTCCATTTATAAGACTGATTATACTTATTTATGTGACTAAGCGTAGATAATTAGATAGACGTCGTTTTGTATACACTTATGAGTAGCAATGTAAAGGTCATAGAGATTAAAGAGGTAATAGATTTCAGATCGCCTTTGTTTTTAGTAATAACAAAATTACATTATAACTTGATTTCGATCGCGATACATGAACCAACCTACTATCATCCAAATAAATACGATAAAGAAAACAAAAATACAAATCTTACATCATAAATTTACATAAATATTATTAAGAGCTTCGTATTTTTTTTAATGTATTGGAAGTTCTAAGCAAATCTACTTCGTAAAATTTTACTTATAAGGATCACTTTTAAATGGCACGCAAAGTCTACAGAATTTTTCACAAAAATACTACTGTATGACCTCAATGTGACCCAAAAAGTGTTAACATAATTATTAATATTGTTATACGGTATGTTTATCTATATAATAATTCTTTCGCATGTCAGTAATACATACAATATGGTTAAACTGAATTCAAGGCGAGTGGAATTCATTGGAATTGAACTAATGTGAGGAACAGAACGATACCCTGTTCTCAAACGAAGTCTGCGAGTGTTTGCCTAAAACTGACAGATGCATCTAATTCCATCCGTACTAAACTATTTAGTAGCCTCCCGTACTAAACTATTTAGAATCCCATTGCATTTGTATCTTAACTATATAATATTCATCTATGTTATTCTCAGATAGAGCTATACTCTATCTGAAAGTTTTCTTGGTGGTTAGACTAAGATATTATATCATTTCAAGTGAGGAAAACCCAACATTATATGTTGGTACATATACAAAGCTGTTAAAGCTGAAATCTCACCTAAGGCGTTGTATTGACAAATAGAAGGTCACCATAAGTTGGCTTCAGGGATTTTACTGGAAGGCTTTCTCAGCACTGCTATGACTGGTGATATAACTCTAGACCTCAGAGTAAGGTTAACCATGTAGCTATTGTGGTGACGATAAATGATTCAATTTGTATTCAAAAAATGAAGTGAATTTAAATAGCGTCTATATATACACCGTAAATATACTTTGTACAGAAAATTAAAAAAACTTTATTTAGGTAACTTTCGTACACTTATGAAACCCCAAATTAAAAAATGGTTGACTACAATTATATTTACTTTCAAATCGTATATCAATGTACGCCCTTGACCACACGAGAAAAAATGGCTGGAAAATCGCTAGTATGTTTTTGTAAAGCTGCAACGATTATACAAAGAATGCAATAGAAATATATCACATCTCATAAAGTTAAATAAAAATCCTTTAATATTAATTTGACTAAAAAAGTGAAATAGGAGCACCCATTTACGTTGTAGGGAGTATTACCCGCAACCAGACAGTACACCAAGATGAATCTAGAGAAAACGATTAGGACCGCAACACAAATTCAAGCTGACCAGCCACCACAAGGAGCACGAGCACGTCGCTTGGCCAATCATATCAGATGAAAAAATAAAATAATATTGTTATTTTTTCACATTTAAAAGAGTTGCAGAGATTTCCTTGTTCTTCTTGTCCGCTCTACGCCCTTAAATTGGGAACTGTCAGAAAATGTATTGTTATAATTTTTCGACTTTTCGATTCCTAAGTGTAAGAAAGTTAAATATACGAATATTATGTGAATATGATTGAGTTATGCGCACATATTCCACTATCCGAACACTCCTCTAGTACCTACTTCATTACAGTTGTAATTTAAATAACCAAATATTTTGTTTCATTAATTTGTTAAAGTCAACAAACCGGTAATGTCAATTTGACGTTGAAAATTTTCATTTTGCCTGCGTGACTGCTTCACTGCGTTCACTGCAAATTGAATTCAATAACAATTGTTACAACTGTTTCAAATGTTAATTATCATCCGTAATTATTGACAAAATATAAGTGTCGGTCGTTTACGGTTTTAATTTTCTATACATACAGTAGTGCCTTATTCCGCGTTTGTCAACTATGCACCTACTAGAAAAATTACTAGAAAATTTTGTGTAAAAAACAATGTTATGAATAGTGCGTATAACATATAGTTTATTAATCGAGCGTTGCAACCCCCGCTGCGTAATTAACGTAGAACAAAGAGAAATGTATCTACGTATTTAAAAAAAATTGGAACTCGAGTTCTACAGAGCGGATAGATGGCGCCGACGTTTTGAAAGTTTAAACTCACGAAGCCGTTATCTACAAAATAGAAGTAGCCACGGTAATCGTGAACACAAATATACACAAATACAAAATAAAAGAACATTTAATTAGGATAAACTCAGTTAAAAGTATGTATCGCAGTCATAAATTAAATTAGCATCTAAGGGCGAAGCTAACCAACCATGTGGAGCTTATGAAAGCGTGCCAAAAAGGCAAAGACAGCTTTCATCCTCCATCTCTACACTTTTATGTAGGCAGAGATGCATTATGAGGATTACATAAACAATAATCATACATCAATTGATACTGCTTAGCGAAATACTTATTTAAATCATATAGACTGAAAATGAACGAAATATATTTTTTTGATCGTACCATTTGTCGAATGTATTTTAAATTACGTACCAAAGTTTTCTGATACCCTACGGCCCTTAAATCATTAATTAGTTTTATTACATACTAGCTTTCCGCCCGCGGCTTCGCCCACGTGTAGTTTGGTAAAGTAGATAGATAGCGTTTTTTAATGATCTTGACAGGGCTTTCACAGGCTAAAGTCTTGTTATAATTGGTATTATATATAACCTGTGTTACTCAATCGCACCCTCAAAATTAAGTGACTCTCAGTGAAGGTTTCTGACTCACGGGATAGTACATGCCGTTCGCGATCAGCTGTAAGACGAAATTCTCTCTCAGTGAAGGTTTCTGACTCGAGTAGTTTTGTTTCTATAACGGTTACCCAGACAGAGGTTAGACAGACGGACAGACAAAAAAAATACTGATTGCAGTTTTATCATGAGTATCGATCCCTAATCAAATCCTGATAATTATTTTGAAAATATATTTCAAGTACAGAATTGACTTCTCTACAGATTTATTATAAGTATAGATTAACAAAGGAGTTACGACACTAAAATAAACTTGAAACCAACTGATAATAACAAAATAAAGAATCTGCGTAAATAAAATTTCATTGTAAGAGAAAAGTCAAGTAAGTTTTTGTTAATATGACTATAAAACGATGCAATGTAGGTAATGACAATATTAACAACTAAAAAAGAAAGAAACTGTATTGTAAACTATTAATAATTTGTAACTTTGAACGAATATTTAAACACTACCAAAATAACTAATACCTATTTTATAAAATAACAACAAAAGGAATCTAAAAGTAAATTCTCAAAGAATAAAAGTTAGCACGGTTTGTTAAAATCAATTAAGTATTGTCTTTCAATAAGGTTGAACGCTCCGAACATCAATTCGCATGGTCGGACGCCCCGCTTTCTTAAGCCTTCGGCTGCGAGATGCGCGGGGACCGATTCTCGAATGTTCGCGACCGACGCATGGCGCCTAGCTGCTAGGCCGGTCGCGAACGTTCGAGAATGTTCCTTTTACAAAGCTAGGTGACTCGCTAGCCTCTAGGCGCCAAGCAAGCCTGCACGTGTTATATTTGCATAATTTGTGTCTATAGTTGTATATATTTATCTATTTGAATGAACTATAGAGTAGTAATATATCTCATTACATCATTATATATTATGCTTAATTGTCTATTGTCAGGATTATAATATATGACTTGCAATATTAACCAAAACACAGCAATATGTAAGTTAGCTAATTCACAATAATTTTACAAAACTATTTTCAAGGAATAACACTTACGTCTATCTCGTTCGCCAATCGGACCCAAAAGAGCCGCTTACCACAGACGTGACAGAACCATCGAACATTATTCAAAAATGCCTCTAATAAATTCATTGAGCCAAAAAGAGGTTTTATTAAATTTATTATTCAAAATAGGTTTTAATGAATTTATTTCACAAAATAGGTTTTAACAAATTCGTGTATAATCATATCATTTAAAGATATGAATATACATTATATAAGATCGTCTTACTATATGTAACATATTATTTTAATGATAAATGCATCTGCCTGTGCGACCTTATAAAAAAATAAGCCGTCGTAGTATTCACGGGCGAAGGCTTATTTTTAGCTTATTTATAACTTTCATGATGATTTATCTATCTTAATGAATCTTTTTATGAAATCGTTAATACTGATAACTTTTTTAATTAGGGATGACTGAGAGTGTTATAAACGTAAAAGTAGACGAATATAATCAGAAAGCTTCGAACTGCTAAGCTATCGGGAGTTACATGTGTTATTGTGAGTCAACCATAAAATATAGACATATGCTATTGTGAGAAATGTTTTATATAATTTTAAGCAGAACATTTCCGTCATACATGATTTCTGTGTAGTTTAAACCATTAAGGTTGCACACGCAACGGAAGCTTAAATAATGGAGTAACTCCTCCCATTTCTCCAACATTTTCCTTCACTGCTCTGCTCCTATTAATCGCAGCGTGATGAAAAGTATGCTATAACCAGCTCAGGAATGAATAATGTTTGTGTAAAGTTTCGTTAAAATCTGTCGAGTAGTTTTTGTTTCTATAACGGTTACCCAGACAGACAGACAGATAGACAGACACAAATTTTACTGATTGCAGTTTTGGCACCAGTATCGATCCCTAATCAAAGCCTGATAATTATTTTGGAAATATATTTCATGTACAGAATTGACCTCTCAACAGATTTATTATAATATTTCAATCCTTGCTTTCACAATTATATATTGTAATTTATGTTAATTCTGAACATTTATTAAAAATTGACACGCATATCGTGGTTATGGAATCATTTTACACGAAACAACATTGAATCAGATAAATCTGTAGCCTTAATCAATAAAATATAAGAATAATTGATCCACTCCTTTCTTGATATTTATTTTTTATTGTAAGGATGATGATGTTTTACGATAATTTTATTTTAATTACTAAACTATACAAAACAGGCAAACTAGGGACTAGGACTAGGGAGCCTATAAATTACTTAAAAAGCCGGCTCTGTACTCAACAATATTTTATGCAGCAGTGAAAATCACAACCACAAATCCAACTTTACCAATCTACGCGGCACGTCCTCATGCACAGCACATGCCGTGAGTGCCTAAGTTATTCAAAAATAAAGGCTTTCCAGCTTTCAATTAACAACTATAAAATCAATAATTTTACTGATTGTAATATAGTTTTGGGGCAAACGTCTCATAAACATTCCAACGCAAATATTGTTTAACCGGGAATTGTACAAATGCATTGAGAGCTTACAGAGCTTTTAGCTATGTGTATACCACTGTGTATATATAACTAAACTGTGGAGATAATATTTACAAGTTCCTATTTCTCAATCATACAAAATGTAAATTATTGATAAATAGACTAAATAATATATTTTTAAAGATAATACCTATTTACCACAGGTTTAAAAATTACCCGAGTTGTCTGATTGTACCCCATCGAGCTCTTAAATAATCATATTACTACATATTCAAATTTATGTAAAAAAAACATTGTACGGGTGAAAAAGGGATTTATTATCTTCATCCCGTTAATCCAATGGTGTCACAAAATCCACATTAGCATTCGAGGCACCAAATCCAATCTGCCAAATTCGCAACAGTAACAAGGAGCGACAACTTCGCCGAACTTATCACGTATGTAAATATTAAGGCCAATATAAAGTGCCTTATTCCTAAAGCAATAAGTGCTACATTAATGTTCATGCGGTTCATATTGAGTGACGTTACTATTCAATTCGATTGCAGCGAATTAATGTTGGAAATGTATGAAATCTGAAAAAGACAGACATCTGGCGGTACTGCCATACAAGCCCAAAAGCCCGGCTTGCCCTGCTAAAATGTATAAATCTTAATTAGCACATAATTCCCGCAACGCGTAAATAAAAAGTGCGAAAATACTTCCGCGCATTCGATAATCGATATTGACCTTGCCACTGATGACCGCTGACCTCTATGCCATGTATCGCCTAACCAGAGAAATTACAAACCGCCAACGGAACTTGTCCCATCTCTTCACATTTACACTGGAAGCCAGTCGTCCCATCACTTTCACACATAGGTAAAAGCCCGAAACAGTTCGGCTTGCCTTGCTTCATATAACCAAAATAAAATTCGCCAAAATTTTTATTTCACTTCTATAGCAATAGAAGTTGTAAAAAGCCGGGATTTTAGCGTCTTCGGCTATGTTCGGGGTTTTCCGAATTCGAATCACCGACTCGATTGTTTCAACATTAACGGTTTGTTTATTGTTAATTGTTAAAAGCAAATGGCCGCGCGTTATTGTTAACTTTTCTCTTAATTATCTTTAAATATTTATTAGATTATTATCTATAATGGCATCAAAATTGGTGGAATGTGTTAAATGTGAAGGATTGCGGTGTGTGGACTTTTTAATTGGACAAGAAAAGGTAAACACTTTAACTTTTAAAGAAAAATAATGTCGCCCAAGCCAACTCCTGACTTGTGTATTTTTCAAACTACACTAGTAAAACCCATAAAAGATATTTCAACCGATCAGTCTATAATAGTAATTGTGTTATCGGGTGTCCATATACCAATAAATGCTGCATATTTTTTTGTAATGATATGAATGTTTGGAATTCTGTTGCTTTAAAAAAAACAACAAAATGCACAAAAACATTTAAATGCTGTTATTTCTTTTTGTAATTTTGGCAAACAACTTATTGAAACTTCTTTATCGAAACAACTTTTAAATGAAATATCAAATCATAATTCACGCGTTGATCATAACCGTAATGTTTTTCAAAGATTAATTGATATTGTTTGCCTCTTAGCACAAAAAGAATTACCTTATAAAGGTCATAATGAATCTATATGAATAATTAATAACGTCGTCCAGACCAATTCTTACTTATGACTTAGTTTTTCTTTTTATATTTTTCAAAGTACATATTATCATTGGATTCACATATCAATAAATTGGTTAGTGGTTCAAGTTTATAAACAGACGACTTTTTTAAGGCCATAGCCATACATCTGTCTAGTAGGAATATTTCTGTTTGGATCATAACTATCGTCGCATAAATTTTGAAAAGGGGCTTGAAACGACGACAAACACTTATTAGGTATAAAAAAACATAACAGAATTACTTTACTTTAAAATTAAGTGTCTATACAAATTTTTGTAGTTCAAAATATGGGCTTGCTCCTATAATATAACCCCAGGCGCGCCACAGGTTCTAAATCAAAATATTAACATGTATAGTAAGTAACATTACATTAATAGTAAAATAATAGCAATTAAATATTCAATATAACGTGTTTCATTGCTTTCATTGGGTAGAATTTTCTGTTTGTTATGTTGCCTAATAGTTACAACTTTAGTTATTTATTACTTGATGGGAGCTTACAAGTACATACATTGTACTAAGTACTTAATGTAAGTAGTTAATGTATAAGTATAAGTATTGATAAATTTACAAAGATAAAAAAAAGTGACACCTTGACATCTTTAGGTTAATCTGAAACTAATCCGGTAGGTTCGGTAAAAACTTATTTATAAATGAAAACGCCATCTTTAGGAATATTGAAAAGAGTTTAAATAATACTGAAACAAATTCGGTCCAACAAAACTTAGTTATTAAATATTACACGGAAAAGCGCCACCTAGTTTAAAATATAGATACAAACTGATACTTGAATAATGAAAAAAATGTAATAACCGCCATCTATAACAATGTATGAGAACTAATACTTTATAATGTAACAAGTAACATTATTTTATAGCCGCACGGTGGCAACAGTTAAGGTTAATTTCGAGTACTTTTTTAAAAACTAATTCATAAATATTTTTAAGAAGTTTAAATCTGGCCTTTTTTGCGTCATCGGCTCTAATTCTGTGATTTACACGGTTTATTACAAACTATAAATAAATTATTGTTAATACTAATATGTAGGTACTCTTTTTGGGATTAATATAAATCCAGTGTCCGTCGCATCAACCCATTCCATTTTAATTTTAAAGTAACTATCGCTGATTAATAAAATTCGAATTATTTCTTGAGCAAAACGACATCCGTAATGTGGGGGTAATTTACAGAACTGGTTAAGATCCTTTGAAATAAATTGCTAGAAGAAGGTACGTGTTAAAATTCACAATGCATTTGTACAAATGAACCAACTTCTTGCCGGAATACGACAAGATGTTATCGAGAAAAATGCTTAATCAGATATAGCTGCACTTAACTTATTCCACAACTAGAAATTCTCTACTGTTCTTTTACCTAATATTATAATGATCGATACTGGCTGTGAAGTTAATGTCTCTTAAAACCTACTCACTCCCGTGACATATTAATTATAAATATTCGGCCTTTCCAGCACTACGCCCAAAACATAAGAATTGCCTAAATTAAATCGTACGTGAGTCGTAAGGTTTTAGATGCTAAAATCACATATATACTAACTAAACCGGCAAGCCTTTAATAAGCAGATATTTGTTTTTATTAATCAATCCTTGTGATACACGACATTTTTTGATCAAATAGATGATTTCATATGTATTTTTTTTAAAGATAAGTATTGTTTTAATAAATACCTTTCAGTACAATTATATATATATATTATAAAGTAATTGAATAGACAGTCGCATGAAATTCTCAAATGTCTTGAGAACACAAAAATCTAGCGAGTGGATTAAAATAAATTATACCTCACCCCATTTCAAACGATTATGAGCAACTTTTCTGTATGAAAATTAAAATTTGTGTTTACAGCGGCGGAATAATGATGCTGTGTTTATAAAAATCCGGCGGAACGCCAAAAACAAACTAAATGAGTTCCGAGTTCAGTGGTTACTTTTTTTGGCGCTTTCAACTTTAGCTAGTAAAATGAATTGAATTGACGGTCATAAAAATCTTTTGCTGTGGAATTCGAAAGGTATATTTCGAACGATATATAATAGAAGTTATATTGTCTAGTTTATATATTCAAAAGCAAAACACACCAAAACAAATTAATAGACATTTACTGTCAGTTTTCAATACAAGGGCTTGTAGAGGAAAGACCCGGTAAGTTCTTGTTGTGCCGGATGTTTACAATCCATTTCAAATAATACCAACCCATCTCTAT
Source organism: Leptophobia aripa (assembly GCA_951799465.1). Classification (NCBI taxonomy): domain Eukaryota; kingdom Metazoa; phylum Arthropoda; class Insecta; order Lepidoptera; family Pieridae; genus Leptophobia; species Leptophobia aripa. The sequence goes on from OX637260.1 coordinate 4,058,126, forward strand.
TTCTATGCAAAAAGTTGAATACTTAATATTAATTTACAATGCTTTTTTTAAATATATATATATATATTGCTATGACTTGATTGCATAGTACCTACATCTATGGGCAAGTGAAGATAGCCAGAACGATCAGTACATTAATGATGACGTCATCAGTCCTGCATCGCGTTAACGAAGTTCTCTCGAAAGTTTGTTTGTATTTAGAACTTCTCGAACTCATATTGGTTTGACTAGTATATGATTATTTTAGGCCGAAGGAAATGAATGCGTTTCCTTCCATGACTTCGTTGTTTAAAGTATAATAAAATTCACTCTTCTATAGATCAAATTTAATAATTATTTAACAAATACATACTGTAGTATAGTGTGATCGTGATAAACAAACTTGGCGCTATGCTCTGTTAGGCTGTTAAATGTCCACTTACTTTTATGAATTATTTTAGATTTAAAACGTTAATTATTTAAAAAATATTTGTTCTAAGCTATTAGAGTGCAAAAAACATCCTAGACCATATACTACATACAAAATCAGAATTATTTTTCACATAAAATACATTTTTACGAGCCAAACCATTATGACTCGTTCGTGTTCATCATAATATTATATTGCCTTAGTTTATCGAGTGCTACACTTGCTCTAAGATATTGAGAAACTCTCTTGAGACCTTTGCTATCAGCCAACTTATGTTCACTGGGTGTTAATTTTGTTTAGTTACCAGTACCTACGAATGATTCGTTTTAAATGTTTGTAATTTTTGTGACAAAATACAAGTAAAATATAATAATCAATAAATTATCCGAGTCTTTACTTGCGTTGTTCGGTGGTTATTAAAAATAGAGTTTTCTGTAAGCAACGCATTTAAACATGATTGTTAAATTATGGTTTTTGTTTGTATGTTCTAAAAAAAATTTAAATCACTATAATATGTACATTTTCTACGATGAAACGCTAACTTCTTTGTCGCTAATGAACCTAGATTTTCCTGTGAAACCATAATCTTTAAAACAGTCACACCTCATGGATATTAAACACAAAGGCTGAACAACTAAACTCTACATTACTTGGTTTTAAATTGAATTGAAACTTAATTTTCATATAGAAGAGAATATTTCCCTGCAGGTAGAAAGCATAGGCTACAAACAAATCTATACAGCATTCTCCGATCGTGTTCATTAGCATATTCATACCCCATTCCGTTTCTGATGTCACTACGTGAACTAAAATTGCTTTGTTACAAATCCTATCTGAAATATTTAGGAAATGTGTGATCAAAACGTAAAATACAGGAATCCTTTGTGGCTATCTATCAACATACGTAAGAACACTGTCGTAAGAGAAAGTAATATTTTCGAATTTCAACCGATATTGTATTTATATAGAGGATACATTCGTCTGGCATTGTTTTAAAGTTTAAACGGTTTTACTATACAAAACAATGGTTGCGTGTTACATGGCGTAGTAACTGTGCAACTGAATAAGTAAATGCCCGAATAAATCAAGTTAATTGCTTCGGAGCACCTCCTCGTATGAAGCAGCATTCGTTTAGTTTCCTTTTTGGACGGCAGCGTAGGCTACGTTTTTTCTTACGAAATGTCTTTGCTATAATTATGGAACAACAAAATAATGTTACTGTAGTGACAAAATTAAGTCTAGTTTGTATAAGATTATTTTTCTATCCCGTAGTTTTAAGTTACATACCTTAGGGTCTTATTTTAAATGGTCTCTTTTATCAGTATCCTGAATTGATCAAGTAAAAAACTAATGGTTTAGCATATTTTGGGTCAATGCATTATGTTTAATCAATTGTTTCAAAAATCCTTCTATGTGATTAAAATACTATATTTTTTAGAGATAAGTAAACTATGGTTAGCCGACTCTTATAAAGTAAAAGCTTAAACAGACTTGATACGCTAATGCACTTATTTTGGGTCTCGTTAAAATGTTTCAGTTTAATCAAAAAGCAGAAACAATATGGTCTAACATCTAATTTGAGCGTTCCAAAGCACGCCCGAATTACTAAACTTCTAAAGTTGAAAACTAATAATGCTAGTATTTCGTAGTTGGAAACAAAAACTGCTTGCCCCTTCTTGAGTTTCTCAATTTTCTGTAGTGTACGTATAATACATAGCTTTATATTTTTATTTAATATCATTTTCACATTTAATCTTAACATTTCACCCCACTAGAATAATGTAATAATGTATATACTTCAGTAACTGTTCAAATCATGTTTAAAAATATAATAATTACAACTATTCCGATTTACAGGCAAATTAATCGTACTGTAGCTTCTCAAGCAATGGCCTGGTCGAGCAAGTACCACAAGCAAGTCGAAGCGCAGAAGCTTTTTGCTTGAGGTTTTTTATCTAAGAGATCTACGTTAAACGGCGTGGCGGCCTTCAGGACTCTTGGTATGCATGTGAAAGTCCTGAAGGCTGCACAATACCACTAACATAAATCAAAACTTTGAGACGAAACTCCGCGCCACTTTTAGGTCATCCAGACAACAAGCTCAATTCATGACTACTCAACTCAATATAAATAGGTTTCACTATATCCGGTTCGCTATACAGGTGATTTAGCTTATGATTGTATCTGCTTGTAACACCATCTTATATAATTTCAAATCTTTTTTTTCTTTAAAGCACTTAAGTATCCACGTTCTTTGTTTTTTTTCTGTCTCCAGGCTATAAAAACTGGTTTTGGACCTGAAGTAAATCTTAACTTTTAAGTTTTGTTGGTGATTCCAATTCTGATCTTTTTACAGAAAAAAACAAAACCTCTTATGTTTTTCTGTGGCCTATACCAACAGTTATAAATGAATCTAAAATTAAACCCGATAGAAATATAAAATGCACGCGATTCACAATTCAAATATGATGTCTATGTTCCCAAGGGTTGAAATTACATGCAAAATGAATTTTCTCGTATTCATTCCTCTTGGTTACACGTCAACTTAGAGATATGAATGCGTGATCTTTTGCTTTTGTTTTAAGTATTTACGGAATTTGCGATATTCGAATATTGCCAATTCAATACTTGAAAATCAACTGGTAACGTTACCAAATTTGATAATGGTTAAAAGATCATCTTTTAACCAGATCATACAGCCAGCATTACATTTAAGAGTAGAATAGATACGATAAGCTTTTATTCGCTTATCAGGGTCGTGTGGGCCGAAAGTTGAATACGACAATACTGATTCCTGAAAATAAATATTGGTTCGGTTTTAAAATGAACAATAATCACGAACGGGAGTTTGTAGCCGCTTAATTTGGTGGTTTCCATGCCGGTGGGTAATTAAACGATTGTTTGCCATTTTGTTATAATTAATGTTGGCGAGTTTGATTTGCGCTAATTATCTTTCATGTATTAAACATTCATGCCATTGTATGTATGTACGGGATGATAATTTGATTTTTAGAAATTGATGTTAGCTAATTATCTGATTTGGTGTCCAATTTGATGATTGGAGCCAAACTTTTGATTAAACTAGATCAGGTTAAAATTAACACACAATAAATTTCTGTAAAGTTTAATACGTTTATTTTGCATAAATTTAAAGAATATTAATTTGTTTCTGTATTAAACATTCCTTTTTTGCGTTCATTCAATTATTAAAAATGAACGCTGCACACCAAAGTATACATAATTAAATCAAAATGCTTATTTATAAAATTTTCAATAAATGTAAAATCAAATACAACAAGATAATAGATTGGCATTTACTACAGCAATTTATTTTTTGCTAACGTTGCTAAAATTGACGAAGCGAACTATAGTAGCAAGAACCTCAGTTTCGAATCCCGCTAGAGTTGACTTAATAATAAGAACGAGCCGCGAACATCGCTCCGAATAAAACGAGGCCCCCGGGATAAGTCCCGATCGGCCTCTTGCTTTCTTTAACTTCGTCTAGCGTAGCCAACTTATCCAGATTACAATAGACTTACTCTTATGGCTAAACGAAAAACTTCACCCGTTTAAGTGTTTCCGTATTTTTTTGTAGAGTTTAAAACGTTAGCTTAAAGAGCTGAACTAGTTTTAAACAATGCTATGTGCTATTTATGTTTGATGCGGACTCTCATTTCCGCGCTGGAACTACTTAAGTATCTTTATTGTTGGAGTTAATTAATTTGTACGGTCATACAAAATATTTTATTGTTCACAGAATATTTTAATAGATATAATTTCACATTTAATTAAATTCTGAACTAAGCTGAGAACGAAATTTTAAAATAAACAAATAACATAAAGACACTTAAGTAGTTTAAACAAATTCTTTATTTCGTGCACATAAAGTTTAAATATTAAAATAAAACGGTTTTGGTTATATATAATAATATTTCCAATAATATTTGATATGTTTTATGTAAATTTGGTGAATCAATTTAATTTAAATAAGTGCCTTTCCAGAGGATAGATTAACGTAGAATATTGATATAAAAGCAATGTTGTGTAATTTATACATGTCAACTGTCTTCGGGATCTTGTTACGTTCGCCGGTAAACAAATAGGTGAACACTTAATAATCATTACAAGTTTTGGGAAAGACGGATCAACCAGTGGCAACAATTGTGAAATTTAAACCTTAATTTTTGTTAACAAGACTTTAAATCCAACGTCTTAGTCACAAAATTTGAGACTCTGAAGTAGGTGCCTAGAGGGCGTAAGGGTATTACACTGGCTTATGGCAGTGTATTAATTTTGAACCGTAGTAACTTTAGTGGTGACAGAGCTGAGATACCAAAACATTATTCACTGTGTTACACAAATGAAACTAGAGTTTAATTTACTGTTATAATTAAGTAAATTCCTATGGTTTTGTACATTAAAAGCATTCAGACCACAAATTGTAGTTTGTTGAATATCTTGTCTGTCTTAGAACTTTACTTAACAATCTTGTAGTATTTCATCTATTATATATAATGGCATCAATCAAGTAGATACGGTATTTATATGTTGTGTCATTTAAATCTATATATTAGTTTTAATTTAACTTATATTATAAAAGATGTACAAAATTAACATGCATATCGAACAAAGTACTACGAATTTTCGATAACTCAATTCAACAATTTAACCTATATTCTCATAACCATACAAAAACACGTGAGCATTAGCACGTGAAATTGGCAAAAAAGGGGAAAGAAAATCACACAGTGTAGCTCCGTGGGTTGACTCGCTTCACGAACTACACTTTACATAAAAAAACATTGTGTTGAACGACAACCGGGCATCAACTTTCCCAGCGAAGACATAAGCGAAATTGAATTACACATATTGAAAAAGAAATGTGAAGCTTCTTGGTAGGCGTGGTATAGTGAAACCCCGCCTATCCGCGCATGGATATGGCTAACTTCGCTTCACTCAGAAATCGGTCTGGCGCTCACTTCGCAAACAAAACCAGTACTAAGTGAATCGCGGGTCAGGTCTGTGTTGCTTTCGCAAGCAACTTTATAACTTCCTATCGATAATACTTCGCGTTTGTTTTACAAAGCGAAACGAGTTCGCCTCCCAGTGTTTGAGTTAGACGAACTTTAATATAACCTCGACCAGACTTTGGGTGATTTTGAATAAATATTTGAGATAATATAGATGGATTTAAGTGAAAAACTCGTTATGTGTGTGCTCAATAGGACGTGAAATTTCAGCCTATGGCAATGTAAATGGGAAAATCATTGTTAATTCAAGGTATGTTATGTTTCCTTAATTTATAAAAAAAAACTGTTTTTAATATGCGTGTTACATGTAAATATTAATTATATTATATTTTTGAAGTTATTTTTTTTTCCTATAACATTTGAGTTTATTTATTTAACCTGTAGATTTAAAAGAAAAATTAGGAGACAATATATACTATTCAATGGATTGTTTGTTTCAAACTTTATATTGTTTTAAAAAAATCTATATACTGACGTCTATATAATTTACTGACGAATATTTCGCAGTTAACTCAAGTTTATTCATTAATTTTACATGAACTACCTAATTTAGATAGAATACAGTAAGTTCAAGGTGAAAAATCGAATGAAACAATCTTTTAGGTTGTATATACTTTTAATATGACAATAAAAAATCATATATATCTTTACCTATATTATCCTTAGAAATGGTTCAACAGAGATTGGTTACTTTGAATTTAAGAATAAAGCACACTGTTCCATTCCATTGTGAATCAAGCTTACATTATTAACGAGCTTTTAATTTAAATTTAAACTGTATGTCTTTGCTGGATAGCATTGAAATCTTGGGAATTTCATTTCGCAAAGCTTAAATTTATGCTTCTAGAATACAAAAGTTAACAAATGTTAAATAAAAATGATAAATATAGACTTAATACGTGTGAATAAAGTGAAATATTATACTTATTTGATATTAATATACTTAATGGAAGCAATAGCCCTTTATGTGTTACATTATTTTTAAATTTCTGTTCATCATCATCAGCTTCAATTATCTGCCGTATTCAATAGTTCACTTTATCATAGAGGCAACTAATGTAAGTTGAAGCTTGTAATTCCTACGTTTATTTTTTAAATGTAATTTTTTTTAAATTATTATTTATTTAGCAAATTCAAACATAAAATCATATCGAATATAAAATAAACCACAAATAAACTATTTGATGGTTACAACCAAAATGTTTGGATTTTATTTAGAGTATACATATACTAAAAGAATATTAACGGTTAGATGCTTATATTTTAAGAATTAATGAAGTGTGCAAAGATGTATGTTGTATTATTTATATCCACTCTTGTTACACACAATTTACAGACAAAAAAATGAAAACATAATATATGCTATTACGGGCAGCCTTATAGCTAATAAGCGATTTTTTCCACACAACCCTTTAGTAGTATTAAATCGAACTCGTAAAGTAAATATTTGGGTACACGATAAATTAATGCATGAGTTAAATCGAATTATTTTAATTAATTAAATAAAGACTTTATAAATTTTAATCTGTTACATGTTTGGATTAAATAAGTGTTTAAAGAGCTGAACAATGTGCATCAATGTGATTGTGGGAATAAAATATTACTTTCAAGTAATCGCTTTGAAGCGAGAAGTTATAGCTTTTATTCTCATTAAAGTTTATTATGTTTCATAAAAAATCGGTTTAGAGATTAGTTCCACAATTAAAATAATAAAATATATTTTTATCTTTTATTCAGATTGAACAAAACTCATATACACTAAAGTCTTCTTTGTGAATTATTAAATTCGTCTTCATATAAAGCTATAAATAAGTTTAAATTATGATGTAGCCATGTGGTATGTCTGTAGATATGTTTTAAAGCCACATCGAACTAGTATCAGTAGTAATATATAACAGTGATACGAACTAGTATCACTGTTATAGCTCAGAAGCCCTAAGTTTGGGAAAGTATGAAAAGGGTTCCTGTCTTTAGGATGATGCTTTAAATGATAATTTCGAGACTAGAGCTACAAAGAAAAGACATTACAGGACACTTGTTAAATTGACATAGGTACAAATGGAAATTGTAACGTCACATTGTAAATAGTTTTTTTATTCTATGGATTTAATTAAAACCACAATAAAGTGCTTAATGTCATAATATAAAGCCGTGTTGCAAAAGAGTCAATAGGTACATTTTCTAAGTTGTTCATTAAGTTAAAAGCTTCTTGAAAGCCTAACAAGACGCTTCGTCAGTTTTATATAAAATGAGGACCAAGATAATTCAATATTCCATTCATTTGGTGTGAGTTTCTGTTTATAAGGAAATTTAAAGCTCTTTAAAAATACATACAACCTGTGCCTTTTTATTTGGTTAAAGCCCTTTCACTTTACACAATTTCATGAAAGTTCAAAATGCTATCGCGAGTGATAATTAAACTAAAATAATTATGATTTGATTATCCATGTGCTAAAACGATTAAAGGAGGCGCGAAGCAATAAACATAATTTTTATTAAGGCCATTTCTTATCTTAATAGTGTGTAAAATACAGGTAAGTGGATTCACTATAAGTGAGGTTACGTTTCCTGAACGGTGAGTAATTTAAAGACGGTTGCCTGATATCTGCTGACGCATCCATTACCTTCCAACAAAGGGTTAGGAACAGCTCGTAAATTATAAGAATGAATGTACCCTGATTCATATTGAATATGTACTTTCTTACAAGTAATCTTCTACATAAAGTGCATAAGTGTTTCTTAATATAAAGATTATATATAGCAGCGTAGATCGTAACATTTGTCCATATTTATGTACGTTTAAAACATATACTAGTCGTATAGTCTGATCTTTAAAATATTGATATTAGACATAAAAAATAGTTTTATTCAATAACAAGTATATTAATAGAATTATTATGTAGAATGATTCCATAAATATTCGTTCAAAACGGTGATTCTTTGTGGAATAATTTATGCTTGTACTCTGACCTTAAATCGATCCCAAATCATTACATTGCAGAATCATGGTTGATCGAGTGATTTTCTATTGTGAACTGTCACTCAATTAACTGATAGTTATAATAAAATACGAAGAATACGAGATAGAGAAATGACAAATACCTTCATGAATATTGTTAATTGATTCTTTATTTATAGATTTATTCATAAACAACAATTGAATTTGAAGAGTGTTTCAAAATTACATTATAAAAAGATCTTTGTACTTCTACGATAAATTCTCTGTATGGTCCAAATAAAGCATATTTAACCGACCGGACCGACCGACTTTCTAGAACCCCTATAGTTTTAATATACATTTTAGCACACGATGTGCGATGCAATCCTGATATTTCTGTGATGTCACACCAATTGAAAATAAAAGACCTATTGAAACTTTTCAATTGCGTACAATAGACTAAGCCTAAAACAACAAACACGTTACAATCTATTCAAGCAAACACCAATGAAATACGTCTCCATTATTCATTGTCGTCAAAATGGGCTTAACGAAAATAAAATCCCGGCGTCAGTTCGTGTCCGTCGAAAATCAATAGCCATCCAATATGTGCCTATCATTTTGACATCTAGAATTTCCTATACCGAATCATTTCTCTGACGCATCGTGACTGATCAGTTTTTCAAATGTTTTAAAACTGCAGCTATATGAAGATATAGCTATGGCTTAGTGTTCAATAAGGCAGTTATTTTAAAAACACCGCGAATAATGTTTAGTTGAGTAATTTTGAAATCAATGCCAATTGGACTTTTTGAGAAAGAGACTAAATATGGAAAAAAGTACTGAGTCAGACACCGTAGCATAAGAAACACTTTATAATAAGAAGTACAGGAAGCATAAGAAACAGTAATAGGATCTATTCCATTTTTGGAGCTAAAAGATCTCGCATTGGCAGCTCAGTGAAGATTGCATTTAATAATCTGCGGGTGACGAGAAACAATGAGAAGAACTGGAAAAGATTTTCGCGGGACAGATATCGATAGAAAATGTTAGAGTAAGCTATGCCATACGCCGACATATTATAAAAGTTACTAATACAACAACTTACGCAGTATAAATGTGCTTATAATTATCATAACTACTAAGAAGTAGTTATTATTATCATTAGTATACGCCAGTATAATTTAATCAAAACACCTTCATCTAAACAAATCACTGATATGTAAGCAGTTATTCATAGAATATACATAAATAGACTGAACGTGAACGATGATACGACCACAATCTTATAAGACTAGATGAAATCATCCGCAAACTTAATTAAATCATAGCAAATTAATCGTTATAGGTATATATTAAAGTCATATGTTAAGATAACTGACACTGGGAATTATCCTTGATCTAAACTTAGCGAAGGGATTAGAGTGTATTCGCTATGTCAGAATTGAGATACATCTCTCTCAATCTTGGACAGTCGTCCCAACTATATCACACGCACACATCGATAATTAATCTGGTATTGAAAGTTTAGGGTCCAATTAAGCTCTACACAAGGTAACTATGATTTAATAAAATAATATAATATCATGGATATGGTAATTTTAAACTTGCAAATAGTCTTATACTACTTTATATACACCATAAAGGAGGTTTATTCATGGAGGAGGCAAAGCATGCTACTTAACTGCTTGACGACTCATCAATACCACGTCTAAAACGGAAACAGATTATCTAAGGCTGAATGCCACTAGTTAACTTTGGCGACGACTTGAATAACTCAGCCAAACTATAGTCGCTATCGACTGATGGCCGTCCAAAAAAATCCGATTTTGAGATACGTAAACTTAAATAAAGTTTACTTTAAGTTGAAGTTTACTTAAATATTTATGAACATAGTACAATAGCAACTGACATTAAAGTCATCTGTGTTAGTAGATAGCTTAAGTTTCTTTCAATAACAGTTTTTGTTTGAAATCCCTCGTCCTACTGATGAAATATACATATGACGAGCTATATTTGATGTTTGGAAAGGGTGGAAAGCCAACATTTCCGTAGTACTAATCACTTTATTGCACCGTGAATCAGGGATCGCGGCCACATGCGGCAGACTGATTACGTTGGTTTATAATTGCTGCTCTTACAAATGAGTCCGAATTGCCGACACGACGATATCGAAAATGTTTTCGGTTGATCGTCCATTAATTTGTGTATATTGTGTCAATTTCAACATTTGTCTGATTAATGCGGCACCGCTTTGTGACTGATTTACGTATTGTAATTTAGAAATCCAGGCTTTTTGATGTTGACTGTTACAAATTTACGCTTTCATTAATCTAATTTGAGTAAGTACAATTTGCCTTTGAACTTTTTGAGAATGGCTGGCTTTCAACTGTGATCACGTTTTATATTTGTTTAAAGGTCTAAATAGGATTTTCTTTAAATAATTCAACTATACCGCCTTGTGGCAAAGTAAAAATGTCACATCGCTAGTTTCAATCATGTTTTATTGTTAATTAACTTATTAATTCTTTGAATGTATTATTAATAAACAACAATCCTGTATCATCAAAATAAAAGATTTACATATAAAAATCCAAAATGTTGTAATGTTCGATTTAAAAGTTCATATTATACTATTCACCTCCTAAGCAATTTAACCCAAAATCTTCCAAATTCCAAGTAATCCAAGAACAATTTCAATGCAATAAAGACGCAAAATCTTAAGTTCCACGCGCGAGCTCAAACAAGTCATGCGAAACAACCCTAAAAAGTTTATTACTTGGAAACTATTTCCAGCGCTCGCAAATTGAAATAATTTACTCTATCCGAGGGCATAACTTTAAAGTAACTTATGTACGCGCACCATCGGCGTTACACGGCGATAATGTCACTTGATGTACACGCGGCAGGAAGGGAAACGCGTAATGCGCTACGGGCGTTAATTACAACTTCCGGCAGCCCCGCGCCGCGTGCCCTAGCGGCTAGGGCGGGCGGGCATAATGTATGATAACAATTAATATAAAGATTGCAATACATATCGTTCTGATATCTATCATTCATTTTGCATTGATAAGTTTAATATCAAAAGTAAATAGATTTCAAATAAGATACCTCACAATATGACTCGATACTCGAAAATAGCTATTAGGTAGCTCTGTTAGGTTAGGTTAGGTTAGGGTGTGAGTTCTATGTAATTTCAAAATATTTTAATGACATGGAAATAACCGATGCTAACGGGATATATTCGAGGGCGAGATCTTTGATATGAAATTCTTTTAGAAGCAACCGCACGTATCAGCTCGGCACACTCTCATATTTTAGATAACGTTCAAAAGCCACGCTGACTTTGTGAACCAAAATAAGAGAATTTCAGCTCTCGTCCTCTGTTTTACAACACCTATATTTTCGTATCTGTGCTACAAACAGGCATCAATATTGTCAGAATTGAAAATGCCTTTCCTTTAATATACTATTTTCAGCTGTAAGAACTGAGTATTGTTTCACTATATCATTCTAATATGTCATACAATTATTCCAATCATATTAGTATTACAAAGGAAATATATTGTTTAATTCAATAAAAGTACTCCTTGTATTACATCACTTAAAAAAAAGGATGCGGGCTTTTTATTGTTGGAGTAGTCATTCTTGCTAATAGAAATAAAATACTACTTCATCAGATTTGTCTGCCCACTTACACATAAGTACTAATCTTCTCACTTATTTTTATATACATTTTTTCTTGAAATAACTGTCATTGTGTTATTTCAAATAATAATATGGATCGTTCATAATTATATTAAGCCATATCTAAATTATATGTACAGAACTTTGTTAAATTTAATAGAATAATTGAGCTTCTGATAAAGCTAAGATTTTAATTGTTTTCTTTTTGGATTTTGTATATTGTGTCTGTGTTAGTCATGACTGAGCGTTCGTCTGTACTACGTTGCTTAAATGCATGTTTTTCCCTATAATTTTAATGCTGTAAATATTAATTGTGAATATAGCTTGTGGATAAAAGCTTTTTTGCAAAATAAAACAAACTTAGTAATGTAACCTTTCCTTTAGTACATAAATATTACTCATTTTCTATTCCTAACCTATTAAAGAATTCTTCATTTTAAAGTATTTTTATTATTTATGTAACTGCATACTTTATCAATGTGGTTGAAAAGCTTTTAATAGATTTACACTTTAATACACTGTGTTACATATTGTACAATTTTATTGTACTGAAAACATAGTAAAAAACAATAACAAGCTAAGGTTATTTATGGATGATCAGTGAGAAAGTATTATCAATTACTTAACATTTGACATATGAATTAGAAAACAATGTCGTATAAACTGTTACAGAAAATTTAATTCGCTTCAACGATCTAATATTATTTTTTTGATTGCAGATATCCATTTTGGCTGGTTCAAAACTCACGTCATGATAACGAGACGGCTCTTTAAGGGTGGTCAGCACAGACGGATTACGCGTTGATCCAAAATGGCAGGAGCGCGCGCGCGGAGTGGCGGACCTCTCTCTCGACTACTTATTCTCGCTATATTACATGTAAATTTTATAGGTAAGTTTTATATATAATTTTTATTAAAAATCAAATCAGGACTGCATTAATTTTAATTACCAACATCGTAGAATGGGTATACATTCTGTGTCCAATGCTAACACCAAATCATTAAAAAATTTATCAAAAGAATTCCCAAACAGAACAGACTACAGCATAAATTCATTCAGTGTGGTCATTATTTTATGTGTCCAGCTCGAGAGATAGATGGGCGTATGCCAATTTCTCTTTCAACTGAAATATTTTATTGCTATAATAAAACTAAAAATAAACCTATCAATTACAATAGTGTTTTACAAACGATCATTTAACTCCCTTCAAATAATGTTGTACGCAAAATGGCCGACTAATACTATAGTCAATTATTTCAAGGTTTTTTTTTGTATTAGTACTAAAGTAGTAACTCTCAATCCTTAAGTTAAAGAAATCTGTAGCTATGACCAAGAAATGAATAGGAACGTTTCTTTTTTATATTTTTTAAAAAGATTATCTTTTCTACGTAAGTCACAGAATTAAAAGGCATTTTGGTAACCGCGCGGTAAAACAGGCAAGGTTTGCAATAAGAGATTAACAAATACTACAAAGAATTTCTAGGAAGGCGTGCTGAAATGCGGTATCATGTTCCAGGGAGTGCATAACGCTTCATATCATCAACATTGGTCCATAAAAGGATTTGTAAAACTCCTTTATTTATTCACTAGTTCTTGGTATCAAAACATTATATCTTATTACACAATTTCTATCTCATTTTAAATCTCCGAAAAACACTGTCAAATTATCGTTGACACTGAAAAATCTTGAATATGTCAGTTTGCCTATTCTAAAAAACAGTCGAGTTGCACCATTACAAATTCGAGGTATAAGTATAAATTATAGGTACAATGAAAATAAAATCAAAACAGTATTATTCCGTAATTTATATTCAAATGAAACGACCAGCTGCTTGATAAGATAAAAGTATAGTGTAACTAGCGAAACGGAGCGAGATCAGCACGCTATTTTCCTTGGGAATGGCAAAATTAAATTAATCTCGTAAAATTTTCACTTGCTACCTTATCTCGTGTCGTATTGTCGTTTTATTGTGCCTACCCTGAAACCATTAGCGAAAATGTCACAGTGCCGGCATTGTAATCGCGCCCGTCGCTGGCCCACACAATGATGCTATTCGACCTCGTATACGCCCTCTTTACGCTATGATACAAATTTCACTCGCCATAATAAACGGCCACTCGTTACATTCCGAGAATACATTCACTGTCATCCCTCAATCTATTTGAATATCACCAGAGCGGTACTAAAAGCCAAATGTACAAAAAACACACCCGTAGGACGTATGAATGAGTAAACAAACACTTTTACGATTTCGCAGTCCAAGTTACACCTCCAGAATTCTTTGCATATGAGTTAGAGAATCACACGCGCCTACAAACATTCCACTCACGTTGCGAGTAGCCGACAAAGGGAAAAGGGCTTGCATACCTTATTGCCACCTTTTTCCGAATCCAAACTTAGAAGTCTGCAAAACACGAAACACACTAAGATAATTGAAGTAGACGACTTAAAACGTGATAATTTTAAATAATGCTTTAATTTTGCTAACTAAAATATAGGGCATTACGAGTGCCCATTAGTTAGCGAACCACCTACAATTTTTATTAGAATGTCACTGCGGTTTTCTTGTAATTAATCAGGAAGTCAATGAGCCGTTCTGTTTGGACATATCTGATGAGCAATCCTTCCCTAGCGACCTACTCCAAGGAGTAATGTACTAGAAAGTAATTTCGTGTTTCCGATGCAATGTTTAACAATAGCGAGGTCAATGAACCTATGATTTCGTGTAGGGGATGTTTCAAGACAGACGCGGAAACAAAGCTAGTATTTATGGCTGTGATCTTATTTGCATGCAATCCTCACTATTGCAGCCCCCAGCCTCACAATTTCGTGCCTACAGTATATTTATAGAATATTTACTCATAAACATGTAGATTGCGGGTGGGACGAGTTTTTATGTTAAAATATAGAAAAGGGGAGCCATTTTATTTATTACCCACTTGACTTAAAGCGTGCGAGTGAGAGATTACGTAAAATGCGCACTCAAATTATATTTAGGACTTGGTTAATCATATTGGCCTTTTAGATTTTGGACATAATTAAAATAATCAATAAGCAACCAAGCAAGTACCACAGTATGGATTTAAATCGTTAATCTTTTTTGTTTTATTTCATCATTTTAGACATGCTATTATTATTTAGTATTAATATATTCGGTTATTTTTTTCTGTCGACTTAATCGAAGTCATAAATAAAGCATCTCAAAGGCTTTGGATATCGTTAGAATTATTAATAATGCTTAAATGGGCATAAAACCTCCAACGGAACCTACTAACAAATGTTGGAGGCTCTTAAAAATTTCAAGCGTTATAACTTTTTTCTTAACAACCTTAGTCAGAGGGAAGTTTATACAAATAATCTGGAAAATAGTTGAACGCTCGGGCGCGAACGCCTCATAACATATTTTGCGTTAGTCTGTTCCTTTTTAATGCCTTATCCGCTTTTAAACTCACTGCTAAGTATATTTAAGACCTCCGCCAACGATGTTCTTTAATTTATGAAAGCAGTTCAGACTTTGTACTTTATTAATCAGAAATTACTTCTGTATTATAATAATAGTTATTATTAATATACTAATAATTGCAAACATATTGTTTTTGGACTTTAAAGTGTAAGTATATTATTCATAGAGCTACTAAACTTCTATACTATACATATATAGATTCTATAGTAAAATGGATTTTATAGTGACAATTTTTTTCTAGAGTTGAATTTGATTTGAATTGCTTTACGATAAATAAAGTAATACAAAATATAATTATAATAAAAGAAAATAAAAAAAGATTACCTCATGTTTAATGTTCTTTACCCATTAAATTCAAAGAGCAACACGTATTAGTGAAAGTTTCGTAATTTTACCGTATCCATGGACTTCAGTTGACATATTACGGATGAATGGTAGGTAATTAAAAACGTGACCGTCGTCACTTGTCTACGTGGGTTTTATCTGCTTCAAACCATGAGTTTACGAAACAAACTATTACCGCGATCGAATTTTAAAAATCCATTATTAAAAGCTATCCATTATAAACGCTACACGTGTTGAAGAAATGATAACAGAAATATTATCTATGGTTTTCTCAAGTATTACACAGTTAAATAAAACTTCTAAAACAATTATTATACAAAAAGCTATCTATTTTAGTAGGCTACTACACACTACACACTAACTAAGAATAAGTTACAAATAAGATCCCGTCTGGCTAACGACATCCGTCATTGTAGGTTATTGAGTGGTCTCCCTTCCAGTATTTGTCCATGACGATATCGATGACCGTCGGAATAGACCGTCCATGCTAAAGTTGATAGCAGCTGATAAAAATTTCCCTACCGCTACTTTAGTGTCTCGTGCTTAACTTTGAATATTTATATTTTCCCATTTATTGCGGTAATAAACAACGATATGACAAATGTTTACGAGATGTAAAATCGTTACGGATAATTGGGAGATAAAACGTTATCTCGAAGATTCGGCGAGGTGAATAAATTTGTTTAAAACCACAAGCACGAATGTTAACATTTAATTTTCGAATATATTCGGAGTTTCTTGTTCTTGGCACCAATAAGTATTCAATGTTACAGAATGTGAAAAAGAAAACGCCCGATAAAAATTCGCTGACAATACTTTTTTTTAAATACAAAATATCTTATTACTAGACGTTAAAACCATTCCTATTACTTCCCTGTAAGTATTAATTTAAATCTATAATACTTTGTATCATATCCTTTTATATAAATTTTCTTTACGATTTTATTATAAGTATTGCCTATGAGAGAACGGTTCTTAAATGACATGTTCTACTCGCAAATTCATATGGTTATAGTATATAGGTTATAAAATCGTAATACGCAATTTTAAGCTTTGTCTAAGTTGGTACTGGTTACGTATCAAACTTTCCGTTGGCAAAATTTATTCATGGCGCGATCCCTTGTTTCGGGAGTTTATTGTCGTAATGAATTTGATACTATGAAAATAGACTTATCTTAATGTTGTATTAATAATTTTCTATGTTTACTTGGAAAAATTACCGGATTTTATTATTACACAAATTACTTTTATATTAAAACCTGAATTCTTTTCCTTCGTCAGAATTTCAAAAAGTCATTGTTTCAGGACATTAATATATTCAAATACACATATTATCCATATATAAGGAAACCTATTTAGCTATATTTTAAGGTCTCAGTGTTCCTAATGTTGTAACGAGTACTTGTTCAACTTTGATTTATTTATGTTATTTATATACACGCTAAGCCTGTTAAATATGTATTCAAACTCAAAATATTTTTTTGAATCGTCAATTTTTACACCACCACCGTTTCGGAAGGCAAGAACCGGCAAGAAATTCAATAGTTGCTTTTTTAAAATAAACATATAACGTATACATATACGTTATATTGTTTTTGTGCTTAGTGTGGGGTCATTAAAAAGAAAAGATACATACTAAAAGGTACAATACTGATAGCTTCAAATACATAAGTGTAACTAAGGAAATATTTAAGTACTTATGGCTTGTTATTATTGTTATCCTGCATGAAGTGTTGCCACATAATATTGGTTATATCCAAATTGATCTAACAAATGAACGCGACTTCCCATTTCAAAAATATAATTTAAAGACGATTAAAAGTGTCATAAATTAAATACACCATTACAAAGTTTTAATATGTTTAAAGAGATTTATTCCCGGAGAACATATCCTATCAAAATATCTCGGGCCACACGTTATGTCGGCACATTCTTCTCCTAAATTGAAATTCTCGAACGCCGTGCCTTCGAGCGGGACGGGGTCAGGAGCCAAAGACAAATAGAACGTCGATTATGCGATTAAATATTGTATTTCTATTAAAAAATAATATCTTAACCAACTCAAAAGAGACTACCTTTATTATATAAGATCTCATTTCTTTATCCCATAATAGTTTATGATTTCAAATGCCAAAGGGCAGGGATTGGTGGCGGTTTTACATAACAACAAAACAAAACGCCGATCCATCGGACGAGCGAACTAAAAATCTATTCAGAATAATTCAAGTCCATATACTAGCAAAATGCGTCCGTACCACACTCAAAGGCCGAAACACCACTTCAAAGGCTCTGTTCAGAGGAAGCAAGCCGTACATTCCCAGATCAATGTGGAATAATATAAGAGCGTGTCTATTAGGAAAGCATTAGACTGTTCTTATTTATCTGTACTACGTTTGACCGTATGGAGCTTACACAATGGTGACAAGGAATTCTAGCACCCCTTTGTCGCATACATACAATTGAACTCGCATTCAATTTTGCACTCAATATATTGTCAAGATTATACACGTGATTTGTTGAAAAGAAAAGCTAGTATTGGTTTCAGATAGGTTTTATTGTCTTTGGTTTACTTATACTACGCATATACATGTATTTAAAAATATCAACCGAGACTTCTTTACAGTGTCCTTGGGAATTTAATTAAATAAAAATCAAACGTTTGGTATATTCATAAATTGGTAATGAAAGGGTTATCTATCTATTAAAATTTAATTTAACAGAGAATTTTTTTAAATATATAATTTAGTAAAATTTCGGATCGGTCCATGAACTCACCCGTACCCCGTATATGCGTTCATCTTTTAATTATTCACATTTTAACAAAAACAAATCAAGTGTTACTTCAACCATACCCTTTATTACTGGATGGAGTGGGTAGTTAATTTTGATAAAATTATGTTTAATTTTTACTTATAGTTTATACATACACTGTTATTTTACTGAACAGTTTTTTATCTTCAATATTAACATACATACATTTTTTCGTGCATAATAACATGTACGAGCAAGGGTTATTTTTTCTTTCCTTTTGTCCATTTCGTATCTTTTTAAGCTTTATCAAGTATATAGGGCTTTTATTTTATAGAATCCCGTAATACGACATTTTACCTATAACAATAAATGAGAAAAAAATACTTTAAAACTTAAAATACGACTTCAATTTTCATAACTAAAATCAAAATATTGTTCACTTTACCATTGACAAAAAAAACATGTAACTAAAAAAAAATATGAACATCGCTATTTCATGTGGAATTGCAGCATTGAGGTGAAATAAATAAAGTGTATGATCAAGCAATTATTTGACTCATTCATGCATTGTATTTCCGCTCATTAAAAGTATATTTATTTAATTTACAACGGCTGGGGGTCGACGATAAGCTAAGGGGCGCGGCTCTTCGCCGTCTGAATAACAATGTATGCGGGTAGCTAAAATGCTCAGGAAAATATATTCAAATAAAGTAGCATAAATGTTCAACGCAGTCTTTGTACAATTTTATGAAGTCTACGCTCAGCTTGGTGAACTGTGACACGACGGTGATGCCTAATAGAATTATCCTTAAAGGAATCCGCTAAGAGAAAATGTAGCTTGTTGAGGAATATTGCCGGAGCGAGTTTAACCCGAGATGTTGTGAATTTAATACACTTTACATGCATTTTATTAACTACATCCAGAACATTTTACATATTACTCACCGCTTCCGTTAAGTTGGATATAAATTCGTGTTGAACCGGGTTTTAGAATACCAACTGACAAAAAATTCTAGGACTATTCGTTTATCGAAGAGTATTATCAACATATTTCTGTTACGTTCATATCAGTTGTTTGAAGAAGGTAAGTATGCATTGCAGACATCCATGCACGGCTAGCCCTACCTTTTAAGAGGCCTGCCTGTCCTTGATAGTAAATTAATAACTTCCACATCATTCGAATTTGATAATACAATGGGGGTTAGAAAATTAACGTACCTAAGTGTATAAAGGGAAATGGAAATCTTGAGGGTATACGTAAGGTGACCCTCGTCAGGGCGAAGGCGCAAAGTGCTCCGATAACCGACACAACCGCTTTTTGATAGCACTTTGCCCAACTCGCCATCTGGCGGCCATTAGGTCTAGCTTATATTGAAAAAGTACGATGTTAAACACGTGATGAACATTTTTATTTTCCAATGAAGGGAACGTATCCGTAATATCGGGATATGAAAAAGTATTGTTAGTTACGTAGTATTTGATAAGTAGCATGTTAGAAGGGTGTGTGTGCGGCTATGTTCGCGATGTTACAAGAATTATCCTTGGCAGGGATAATTTGAAAGCCATAATTGTAAAATCACAAATATGGAGATGCTATTGGTAATAGTTGAGTGCAAAGCGTCAAATAAAAAATACAAATGGCAACAACAGGCTTTTAAAAAAAAGCAAAAGTCTTCCTCTAATTACCGTAACTCAAATAATTAGTAACTTTAGCTTCTAGACAAGTTGGTTGGATTGGTTATTCAAATTAGGTACTAATTAAACAAGTAATTTATACTCAATAATTACTAAAAAAATGTAACTTAATTATTTTATGTTGAACAGTCTGTATACCAAGGTCTTAAAACTACGTACCAACCATCACACACATTACAAACGCATGGTTCTCAATTAACAGAAACCAATCATTATCCTCCCGTTTCATTGCCCTCCCCTTCCGTCTTAAATCTATCCCCTCCCTTTCCCATGCTTTCCTTTCCGACACCAACACACCCGAAACAGGACTGAGAGCCTGCAAGTTTCCATTTTAACACTTTCTTTAAGTTATCCTTCCTTAAAGCCTTCTTCTGCCTCGTATCCCAAAAAAGCCGTTCGACATAAATGAAGTTAAAAATGTCTTTATTATTATTTAAAATTTACTGTAAAAGCACAACGTTCGTTTTAATTGGTACGTACATATACGTTGGAATGTTCTTTAATTGGTAGTCGGATAATCCACGCTTCTTTTATTTATCTAGCGAAGGTAATTCGTTTACACGTGAGAATACTTTCAACACGTACCTTCAAGATGTCTGTAATGGATTTTCTGCCTTCAGTCTGCAGAGTCTTGTTTATTACTTACATAGCAAATGGAATTGTATTGACTGTTAGTTAATTAGTATTGCTTTTTGAAAGTTCCATACATTATGTACAGTGTATTTGGAAATTTTGTTTATGTGAAATAAAATCTTTCTAGTATTATAATTTTGAAGTAAAAAATTATGATTTATTAAATTCAAGCGTAAAACTTATTAGTTGTCAACATTGTATTGTTAGTAAAATTTAGGTTTATTATAGAAATAAAATCCTACGATATTATTATTTATTAAAATTATGACTTATTGAATGAAAAGTTCAAATATTCACTTAAGAGCATCACATAATTGAATTCAAACACTTTTCAAAACTGTACAAGCGACCTTAGCAATTAAGTTGCTCGAAATATTTAATGAACAGTGCTAGTTCCGCGGCGGAAATGACACTTAATCGGCTTAACTTCGCCTCAAAACTTACCCCAAGCCAACTCACCCCCTTCCCTACCTCCCCCTCACCCGGTTCATCTTTGCATCAAAGAAGTTAGAGAATGTGCAATTATGAGATTGTTTTAATTTAGAAACAATGTTGTTAAAGAATCCACTCTCTTCGACCAAGCTTTTAAAATACAAAATACTAAAATTCTTGGTTTCCAGCATTGTTTAAAGATTATTACTTGTTCTTGAGTTTGAATTTTTCCCTGCGGTTGATGCCCTCTTTACAAATTTAAAGAAGTGCAGATCAAACGGTAAGATGAAAGCAACAGTTTTCTATACTAAGTAATATAATGAAAAATCTATGAGGTCACTTAACCCTTCCCCATTAGGGAACAAAGCTAACTCGTCCTTAATTGATTATGTTTAGACTTTTTATAGCGAAAAGGCGGCTTTTTTGTCCTTATAGAGACGGTCTTATTTAGCTGTAATCAGTAGTGTCTGTGGTATTTATGTCTGTCTATCTATCGATACCTGTATACACTGTTCTAAACCTGTAACTGCTGTTCTCTTTTGGTTGGATGACCTACCAATATTGTTTTAAAGACACGACTTTATCATCAAATTTCTTTATCCCGACTATCGGCACCCTACATAGTTATAATTGCAGATATATAGAATCAATGATTGCAAAGATAAAAATTAAACACTAATCACACTAGGCCTCGCAACTAATTATGACTATGTCTTTAACCACAATCAAATACTATATTAAATTATCGTCTTCTTCAATAGAATTCACTCGACCCAACTCTAAAATGAACTTGAACAATAACAAGGCCTCAAACATCTTGAAGTTGGATGTCTATTCAAGTTTAGGCCAACATTTAACAAGTAGTGGCAAACAAATCGAGGCATCATTTATGTTTTCAAATATACTTCCAATATTTACATAACTTCTACAGTTGACCAACTTTATGTTGCTCGAATTTTTAACTCAATTTCCTTCTCTATAGTTAAGTTAAACAAGAAATCAATGTAACTCACAAACTCTGTATTTATTATCTGAAGGACCTAAAACGTATCGGACATGCCATGCTTAAATTACCTACCAGAATAAATCATGTCGAATGTATTATACTTTTTTTCATTACATTATATCGCAAATTACATTTGATGCTCGAATTCATATAAATACTTTATATGTATGTCAAACGGCATCAAAAAAAAAGAATTTATTAACCATAAACTAAATTTCGTTTCAAACGACATTACTTTGATATTCTGTATCCTGACGTTAAAAATCACCTACATAAAGTATCAGTTTAGTTTAGCCATTCTTTCAACACAAGTCCCTATAATGTTTTATTTAGTCCTTGCAATATTTTGAAGAATAATAATAGGAGGTTCGTTTTCTCTTACATGCAAGGTACGCATATGATACGTTATAAACGTTGGCATTTAAACGTGGCGACATTTGCACTGGTGTTTCAATTGACCCATTTGCATTGTCCACACGTTCTTACAAACAACGCTACGGTTCGCTTTGATACACTACAATTTTATTGGATTGCACCAATTACGTATACATAGTTATAAAAACAATAGCTGTGTTTATTCGGAGATATCAGATCGCCTAAATCAATAATATCTCAAATTATAAATGTTCAATAATATTTATTTTATATTTGTTTTTTTTATATATTACATCTTATGTTAATCATTAAACTTTTTTATGATTTTAAGACAAAATATAGATATATACCAGATGATTAGAATACGTTACTTGCTAAATATTTCGAAAATGGAATTCGTCGATGTTCATTTCTGAATAAAAATGTTATCTTTCCGATATACAAATGGACATTGAGACGACTTTCTATGGGCAAACAGATAGTCCTTACTTCCGACACGTGTTTCCTTGAGCCTGGTCACGTAGAATATTGACGCCTCCAGCGATCGGGCAATACAAAGCTCTCGCCAAGATATACTTGACATACTAAAAATTCACATTAGAATTTAGTTCTGTTCAGAAAAATATTGGGAATGACATACGTTTAAATGACAAGGGACGTTCGTGTGCAACTATTTTTTTTTTATTCTAAGCTATACTATAAAAATATTTGTATATTATTATAACAAAGATGTTTTTCAAAACATTTAATTTCTATTGTTGTATATGATTGCCAAATAACAATAAAAATGTATTTAATATAATTTTTATTAATTTAAACAATTACTACCAAACAAATATATTTATAAGATACACATTGTATTATTATGTTCTATAATTGTATGTATAATAATTTGGGTTCTATATGTTTCACACACAATATAGAACCCAAATTATTGTTACATATCCGGAGTATTTAATATTACAAATCCCTGGATTCTTAAACACAGAAATGTTAATATCAGCCCTTATCTCCCATAATAGCGAGGACAGCCTGACATTAAGCTATAAACTTACACGAGGTGCCTACAGATAGCCTTTATTTGGTATTATAGTTTGAATGCATTCTCCTATTAGATATAATAAATTTTTAAATCTGAATTCTCTATTGGTCAATGGGACACATTTTGGACAAATCTGACACAACCATAATTGGATTAAAATTCTTTAACCACGAAGCGTTAATGTTTTACTAAACCACATACTTTTTTATATATCTGTATTATATGTTCTTATTTTAAATATTAACCTCTAATTGTAAAATGTTGTTTCAGCGCTAGGTCTCGAACCGGATTTCAAGTTTCCATTGGAGAATGTTACCATCGCACAGGGGAGAGACGCAACGTTCACCTGTGTGGTCAATAATCTAGGTGGTTATAGGGTGAGTGGCGACTCCGCCACTGCCAGGGTGTGTATCAAACTAACTCAATACAGCTAGCCGACTAGAGGAGCACAGCACTTCTGAGATCTATTATTGTGAAGCCAATTATTTCATTCACAACGTTATATCTTAACAATGTGTTAACAACATACAAAGGATTTATTCCAAAACCGAATAACATAAGGAATGCATTATACAATTTAGGAAAATATGTTTTTTTCACTATAGAATCATAGCAGACATATTCTTATAAAGTTTAAGTAAAACTATATTTACGCTTTAATAAACAAAACTGTAAAGGTAATTTAACTATACTGACAATAAGATTTTGTTAAATCAGACATTATCAGACGATTTTGTCTAAAGTGTAGTAATGTTTAAAATCTATGATTCTTAATAACAGTAATGCTGGTTCCATTCGGTTATTATTTAAAACCTCCAATAATAGATCTCACTAATAGTCTGCACCTACTTCAACACTTCTTGCACACTTTTAGCACACAAGTTTCAATGCACTCCTCACTTAGGAACTGTCTATAGTATAGTGTGACACTTTGCACAGTTTCTTCACAATTGTAGCATAGTTAGTACTCAACTTGCACACACTTGCACAATATTAACATAAACTCAAGAATTAATATATCCTTTAATTTTCAATTCACAGTATTCGTATTATTACTGCATACGTAATCAACTGTTGAATATGCGTTAATGCCTAAAATAAAACTGTTCTCCTTTAATAATTAGTACAGTTCTCTTGTAAATTAATACAACGCCATTAAAAAAAAATGCAGTAATGATGAAGTGTACAATTTATACAATTTCTTGAGTTTAGTATAAAATAACGATACTAATTAGGAGCATGCTTTCCACAGCACCAGCACTATCCCAATAAAAATTAGGAACGCATTTATTTAAATAAGATTCTATATAAATGAACTATTTGTATAAAATTAAGATTCTCATAATAAGATAAAATTAAATTTAATTATAATCACTATTAAATATTAAACTTATGTTGGATTTATCTCTGTGGTTAATAGAAAAACAAACTATGCACACTTAATATATAATAGATACACATATCTTGATGAATGAAGAAAAGATCGCAGCACGGACAATACTTGTTGACTGTTGTCTGAGTGTTTTAACATGTATTTATATGTATATATGTATCTAGTAAATCATTTGTGTTAGCACCTACACAAAATATAAATATGTAACATAAAACGTGTCATATTTATGATTAATAACTCTTAACAGCTTAAAGCTAAAGTTAAAGAAAAATTCACTTCCCAAATTTCATAAACATTATTCATGCTATCTCATAATTAATTTAACAAATCCTCCGCGAGGTTATTCCATTTAAGTGTGGTCTTGCAAAACAGTCACTTTACGAAATTAAAATAAAGCTAGGACAATCCCCATGGTCCCTGTTCAATCATTTCGAGAGGTAAGCTTTCTATCCCCAATGCTAATCTCCATCTACCATTATCGAAACATTCGTTTTGGGTTAGAATCTTTTTCATATGTATCTAGACATTATTAATGTATTATACACTCATGTGTACAACCCTCTTTACTTTGGCATCTGGTATCAAAAGTGTCTCCAGACTTTTCATTAACTTATAAAACATATCTTCCCTTAATTATAAATAAAAATTCTAAATTGAAATTAAAAATACACTAGGACAACTTGAAATTGAAAAATATACACAAATAACAAATCATTCAAAAACAAAATCTTTTAGTAACTCAAAGCATCAGATGAACACGCGAACATAAAACGTAATAAAAATCAGTAACACAATTAATATTTTTCCGGATTTACAATAACAACTCGATATACACCGCTGGTATGGACGAGTATAAAGGGTCTGTATATTAAGTATATATTTATATAATAAAATGGTAATAACAATTTAAATAAAACTGTATTAACGCTCATAAACACGTATATAATTCGACGATACGAGCGCTTTTTGACGATTGTTGCATCGTGTCAGCGAGATTATATTTATGGAGTTTTATTTAAATTGTTAGTACACGCGTTAACCATACATATTGGGAATAACAAGACAAATCCAATGCAGATAAAGTGGTACTCAAATCGTTACAAAAAAATAGGTCGGAAGAGTATAAATGAGATTAATAAAATTGGATTTGTATTGTATCTACTCAGTTTTTCAAATCTATAATTCCATTTATATTTCTCCCAGTATATTAAAAGATTTGAAAACTTGAGACTAAATAGTACACAAAGTATTTATATAAAACCCACTCTTGTAGTAATGTCCTAGAGCACAATTTAGAGTTGCACCGTTTGTTTCAAGTTGAAAAATAACAAGACTTGTAGTATCTTCACTTCTATGATAAAGCACTAACTTTCTGTAGCGCACTTAGCACGATCTAGAAACTTTATTGTCATATTACAATATATATTTAGAAACTTGAAGTAATATGGAATTTATTAAATATTCTTCAACCTTATTCCGCCATATTTTGAGGGTAGTCGTGTTTAACAAGACGCAGGAAATAAGGTTCTATTGCGATGTCGACGCGTTTGGTAGAATGGACGAAACTGGCATTTTCAGTGTGCCTTGTGGCGGACAAACGAAAATGTAATTAAAAATTCCATGAGCATTTTGCAAGGTTTTCGCAACAAGATAGTTTTGCTCGCCCAAGGATTGTTGTTATGACTCTTGGAAAGTATTCGCTTGTAACTAGACTGAATTTTTTAGTCTTCTATAATACAGCATAATGAATTATTCAAACTTTGTTCGAATCCCTTCAATCCAAAGTTTTCTGATAGATTTGTTTAGAAAGTTTATGTATATGAAGGATTGTTGGATACATTTCCCGAGACAGGTAGCGTGGATCAAGGCGGATACAAAGGCAATTCTAGCGATACACGAGCACGTGATCACTAACAACGCCCGGCTAAGCGTCACCCATAACGACTACAATACGTGGACGCTGAGTATCCGTGGCGTAAAAAGGGAAGACAGAGGACAATATATGTGTCAAGTTAACACAGACCCAATGAAAATGCAGGTAAATAATTAAGATAACATTTACAAATAAAAAAAGCCTTTTTATTTCTACTATAAAAAATATTTAAATCTATCTATATGGATATAATTTTGCTAACTTTTGAAATTATCAACAAGACTATAAGTCTGGAATTATTAAAACTAATCTCACTTATAACGATAAAAACAATTTTAGACAGCATTTCTTGAAGTGGTAATACCACCGGACATCGTATACGAAGAGACATCTGGGGATATGATGGTGCCTGAAGGTGGTGCAGCGAAGTTAGTGTGTAAAGCAAGAGGTTACCCTCCGCCAAGAATCGTCTGGCGAAGAGAAGATGGAGGGGACCTTATTTCTAGAGGCGGCCCACAGGGGAAAACAAAAGGCAAGTAACTAAGATTCCTTTATAAATTTACAACGTAATATATCTTATATTACCAAAACAAAATAATATATTGAATTCTAAATATGGAACACATTTCACGCACGGTCAGTGAGCAAAGTGAGCTATATAAAGCCAAGCAATATACTACGTTAACTTGCATATATACTTAAATATATAGTACTCTGTCAGACCAACAGATATATTCACCACACAATTGTTGACCGGTAATAGAACCCCGGCACACTCAGTTCGTCTTTCCAGCTTTGAAATGAATTGAAATAAATTTATTAAATTCGTAATGTAGGTCTTTACTATAGCTAAACTACTGTCATGTAACCAAATTAATTAAGTTTATAAAGGCTGTACAATTCCACTATTTTGTATTTAATGAACTGTTATGGTTACGTGGAATGTTGTCAATGATGTTTATTACAATTACGCTCATATAATTCAATGTACTTGTAAATTAATCCCAATGATTAGTAAATTTAGCTTAAGAAAGAATTGTAAAACGTTCTTAATAATTATAATGACTCTCTTTAGTTACAAATTTTTTGATTGTTTTGGATAAGAGCTGGAAAAAGCGTAGTATACGTGATATTATACGTGTAAATACGTCTTTCAAACCACAATGTAAAAGTGTTTTACATTCTTATCTGTATAATTTTTTGAAGCACAGCCTAGATTCCAACTTATCACTCAAGGTTTAAGTCCCTTAACTGACCTGACTCTTAAATAAATTTAACAAATCATCATATGATAATGAAAATATTGGTGAATACCAAAATAACATTATTAAAAGCGTTGATTAGATCTATAATAAAATTACGTTGAACCGGTTTAATAAACAATTAATGCAAACTGCTATCGATAAGCGATACAGTGTAATGGTCAGTTGGTCAGCCAAAGCCTACTTATATGAACACGCTGTAAAATTATCACATAATATATAGGCAAAATAGAGAAAAACTCTAAACGTATTTAGATAAATAATGTATTATTTTTAATACAACAAAAGTCAAAATAGGCAGGTAGTACAAAGGTTAAAGGTTCCTTATGGTATACCAGGTATACTAGTTAGCCCTAATATAGAAAAGGCGCACGTCGCTTGGGGCTGACCGATGTAATATATCCATATTAAAAAATTTAATTTTATATTCAAAATAAATTCAATAAAACAGGTCAGGTTAGGTAAGTTAATACAAAAAAAATACTTGTACTATAAGTCCAGAAAACAAGACTATCACAAAATATTTTACACAATATTTTCGAACAACAGCTTTATAAGAGCCTACAATATTTCCTTTCCAAGAGATAGTACACTATTTAATGCAGAACGGAACTAATGTAGTCATTTTCAAATAAATCATGAAATAACGCAAAATTTATAGGTCTGGGATATCATGCAAATTTTATGACTGAACGTTTGCGTGCTGAGGTCGTATTATTGGTACACTTAATTGAATTAATCACATAACTGTATTCATATAAATATTAGTTGCCCTTTTGTTGCTGTACGCAAAAGATGGCTGATAGGAAAAGATAAGAAGTCTTAAAAGCCTTACGTGTTCCATATTTTATTTACTGTAAAATTGTGGTGTTGTGTCTTTATTTTTATTGTGCATGAAAATTATTAAACTAAATTTTTATTTATGGTAACTCATGTTTAAGGCTGCCCTCCTCCTCCTTAAAATCCGGCTAAAAACGCATTAGTTTGAAATATTCCGAAAAGTCAATGAACAACTCCTATTATGATTTCATAAATCTAATACAACAACTCATAACACTTGAATAGACAACGTAAAAGAAAATCTTCCACCGCTTTCCTGATACGTCTGTTGTCATTTACAAATACAACCTGTATAAAAATAATAAATTCATAACAACCTTGAGTATAGTAAAACCCATATCATTATTATCAATAAAATCACAATATCACTATATCAATGATGTATACACGCCAGTGTGTTGATGCAATAAATAACTGTAACTTCCACACGAATACACAATTGCATAGCCGCGAACAATAAATCATAGAGTTAGTGCCGATAGACAGCGTAGAAGTTTAAGAAACGTCGACAAATAAATCAGCGCTTAAAATATTCACTATTGAATCTTAGCAGTAAATCAGACCACAGTGCCTCAGAGCTCCTATTACCATTCTCACCGCCCTTTCTAATCCCACGGGATTACAATCTCGAGACCGCCCGGGAATAATTACTTACCTACTCATCTCTATTCGGCCAAATAAAGATTCGGACGGGTTAAGATGATCGCCTAGTTTATTAATGTATTAAACACTTCTATACAACAATTATTAAGGCAACCTTAATAAGGCTTGAGTTCAACCCAATATAACCGGTAAAAGTTATATTTCTTTACACTATACACGATCTGTTTCAAATAATTTTAAAATGTATTTATTATTAAATTTTTGCTCATTTGCCATTTTAACTAACTTTAATTAACGAAATAAATATTTAAAATTTCAACGTTATTTCACATATTAATGTTTCAAAAGTTTCAAAATTATAATCACTCAGATAAATTACAGTACACATTTTAATACTCTATAATTAACATGTTTCAATGAACCAAAATTACTTTTAAATATTAATCATGTATACGTCAGATATCGACTGTAGTCATAAATTTTAGCAGCATAATTCATTGCGACGTTTAATGTTTTCAAATAACAGATGATGAGACTATACATCATTTGAATTAAATTGTTTATCATTAATTCGTAAATTGTAGTCATATAGTTTATGTATGAGACGTTATGTATTATTCATTAAAATGTAAACTGACCATGCTATGTATTAAGTATATAACTATACTATATGCTATTCTTCTTTAGACAAATTTGTTAAAATGTAATTTAAGTGGTTAAAAGAATAGTGATACATTTTTACATGCATTTATTTATATATTTTCCACATGAGCGATCACTTGTGTACGACAAATATTTTCTTAAATATAGCTACGAGGGTTCTAAAATTGAGGGTTCTCCGCTCTGAGAAGATACCCACAATAACTCGGCTTGTTACCTATTAGATTTTTAAGCGTGATCATTGTTTAACATTACACAAACTCCCATCATTATCAAATTTCCATCAGTAAATCAGACAAGTTTACAAAACCATTATTCAATAGGCAATAAATATAAAAAGTCTTTATGTTTTGAAAAATAACCGCAGCTCTGTATCATTACAACTCTCTGATGGTTCCTTGTATAAAGGTACATGTCTCAATTTTATGGGAAGATAAATAATTAATTATCCCAGTTATCCATTTATCCAATTATAGCTGAGCGTAGATCGAATCCCGCAATCAAACTGACAACTTCCGAGTTTTATCAATTGCCGACGATTCGTTTCAAACAAAACACTAGTAATAACTAATAATTATTTAAACAACATATTACTTGTAAAATATTAAAAGGAGATCAGTTGTCAGTTTAAAAAATTAATTGGAACCAGCAAACAAAAATAATTTGTATAACAATAGTGTTAAAGCCACTTTAACTTGACTTGTCTTTAAAAGGTTCCTTAATAATTGTTTGGAAAGGGATCAATAGCATTGAGTAACATAAATAATAGTTATAAGGGGATTCGTGACGAGTAGCAATTGGAAACTGTAGTGACAAGGTGATTAATTGGCAGTTCCTACTTAACCCCACCATGGCTCGAGCGCTGCCATCAGTCAATTCATTAAGTTAACAAAGTACTACCAGTAATGACTTTCACAGACTACACAGCATTTAAGATTAAAACGTTCTAATTTCTCTTGCTTGGTCTTGCTGTTCTCGGGAGTACGATACCTAATAATAAAACATACATTTTATCTTTTAAAGTATCAACGTAACATATACACACGTAAATACGTAAACGTAACGTAACAAATACGTTTAACACGAAATCCAAATGTCTATTGAATATATTATTGAATATCAGACGGCTCTTCTACTCAGACTTTGGGTTAGTATTTGTCGCCGATAATATTGTATTTATAATTAAAAAAAACAAAAATATCTTTACTCACATAGGTTCTAAGTATATGTACTATAATATATTATATTACATTAATGAATAGTCATAAAAATTCCTATATTTTTTGCCTCTACATATACATTTACTGCCAGTACCCAAATCAAGGGGGTAGAGTTTAAAAATAAAATAAATAAAGCGTAATAAATAATCAATTAAGGCTGGCAACTCACTTGTAAGCCTTCTGGCATTGCAGGTGCCCATGGGAGGCGGTTGGCACATCACTCGAAGTAACCCGCCTGCTCGTTTGCCGTCAAAAAAATGAAAATTACAATAATAACATCACGATTAAACTATTTATTTAACAACTTATTATTTGATTTATATGGTTAAGTGATTGATAAACTGAGAAACTAAATATTTCTAGTTCTTTCGCCGTAGGCATTGTCAGCCGGGCTTTCTACAGTTCATATATTTCGATGCTGTTAACTGTATTTAAATAAGCCTAGATCGCTATTAGTGAGTTGATTTTAATTTTCACTGGAGATTTTTTTTTAATATTCGCTAACTTCTGTACTTCGTTCAAAGAGTTATAAGTACGTCCAACTTGTACTACCATATATAATGTACCATATTCAGCTAGCGAATGAAATACAAATTATAATGACACTGATATGATCAAAACTTGTCTCAATGTTAGCACTCGTGTTCTATTTGCTATGCCAGTTTACCCTTAATTCAATACGTAAGCCAAGATAGGTAAATCTCGTTACGACTTGACTTGACTACGACGACAATGATCGGACAAGCGCAGGATTTAACTTAGCATGAAGACATTTAGTGCAGTGCAATAATTATACCATTCTATGAAGTTCAAAGCACTTTTAAATTAACATACACAACTTATTAAAGTAATGTTAAAAGTAATTAAATTAGCGCAAAAATAATACTTAAAGAATTTATTGTATAAATTTAGTTGAGAACTTAAATATATCTTAACGTCGGGCAATAATATTGTGTCTGAAAAATTAATCTTATTTCGGCATCTCGTTAATCAGCCTTATCTCATCTAAGACGTCGATTTTAAGTTATCATGCCGGTTTCCGTACAAATTAATCTCAGGTTAATATTTTATCGCATAAATTCGTAAAGATAATTTTGAAATAAATTCATATACATATATATATTTTATACTCCACCGAGTCATACCAATCTTGAATACATATGGTGACGATAACACAATAATAAAGTACCACAACAAAAGACTCTTTACAGGATTTGTCCCCTAACGTTTCATATAAAACATATTCTGATGACAAAAGCGTGTCGCACGCCTATTTGTTTCATGTTCTAGAGTAAATTATGTAGATAAGCGAGTGAATGAAGGAAACTTACTCAGACTGATGCAAATTAACTCAACCATCCTTCTATTCGACGCTTTTCATTAACTGAAACTTTGAAACAGATATGAATAGCTTATACAAATTAACATGGATGGTGTACAATATTTTGATTATAGTCTGCGAAGTTGTTCCTGAGTTTCTTTCGTATTAAGTATATTATATACTAAAATGCTTCACGACAACAAAAAGCTTTAAATGTCTTCAAAACTTTAAATTATATGCAGATACTAAAAAAAAAAAATTAAATTACTACCATAAAAACAACTAAAGACTGAAGTATGCCAAATACCTGTATTCGCTAAAAATTAAGTGGAAATATTAAAAATCTAAAATTACAGTGTTTCCTGTCAGTTTATCGTACTTCCCTAAGAAAGCACTACAACTGAGTGTCACTTGACTTATGACACATCGACAGGGCAAGCTGTAATAGAATATAAATGCAGAGGAGCTGGTTTATCTTTTATTTTTACATAATATAAAATATTGCACGACAAAACAAAACGCAGTGTGTTTTATACATACAACAAAAGCGTAGATTGTAAAATTGGTTAAAATAATAATTATATCTAGACCAATTTGATCAAATTAAGCTACTTAAATAATTAATCTGACAACTGTCCATAGCTTCCGAACAGCTAAAGTGAATGCAAAAGTTTTATAATTATTTCAATTAAGTAGACACTCCACGGTAGGTCGTTGTTCAAGTTGTTTGCTAACGAAGCGACGTCGACGACCAAAAGCTCTACACTTTAAACCATCAACTCCCTTCAGTTCCCTTCGAAAATATTGTCCCAGCTTTTAATGCTCTTGTTTGAATTAATCGTTGTAAATGTACTCGGGTAGCAAGGTGTCAGGAAAACAGTTCAGGTTGGAACCGCTAACCGCATTTGTTTATAGAATGTCTGCTGGCGTTTCCAAGTGTTTTTGTAGGCTCTTGGGAGAAATGTAAAGTAAGCACTACACTATAGGGTAAAAATATTTTGTGCCTAACGGAGGTAAAGAATTCAACGTTCTTAATTTATATTGACTTTTGCTTAGCGAGTTTACAGATATTAAGAATTAATAACCTAATATTAATTTAAATTATTCAAAGTCAAAGTCAAAATATCTTTATTCAATAAGGTACATAGGACCATTTTGAATCGTCTTAAATGTAAGTGATTCTACGCCTCTTCGTACGCGATCAAGCTGAGAAGAAGCAGGCAAGAAACTCGGCTTGGTTGGTTTTTTTTTATTGGAAATGATCCCAGTACACTTTTTAAGGGAAGGGTTAGCTGGAGCTGATTCATTCCCAAACTTTTCATCATCAAAATAATCAGACAATTTATAAAATGCTTTTTCTAAAAGCCTTCGTTTAACTACTTTTTTAAATTTACTAACCGACAAAGTCAACAAATCGTTTGGGATATTAATTTACCTCCGCATTTTAACCATAACCTATATTGTATCAAGGTTATTAATGACAATTACGCCTTGATTAAATGCCTATAACAGTTTTTGGTGTTTTTTTTTTTAATTAAATTTGATATTTTCACAGTGACGTCACTGGAGGGCGAGATAGTGAACCTGACAAAAGTGACTAGATCCGAAATGGGGGCGTATTTATGCATCGCGGCAAACGGCGTGCCTCCTTCCGTCAGCAAGAGGATAATGCTCCACGTGCATTGTAAGTCAATACATGTTAGATTAATGAGGGTGCTAATTAATGTTAGAAAAGCTTTTATGCTCAACACTGGTGGCT
This sequence comes from Leptophobia aripa, assembly GCA_951799465.1. NCBI lineage: Eukaryota > Metazoa > Arthropoda > Insecta > Lepidoptera > Pieridae > Leptophobia > Leptophobia aripa. The sequence continues at coordinate 4,092,865 of OX637260.1, forward strand.
TCAGGTGATTCATTTAGAGTTATCTTTTGCATAGTGTGATTTGCTATAAAGGTAATACTTACCTCTCATATACTGTATACGTCTATATAATGTTAAAAGCTGAGTAGATTTTTTTTTATTTTCCACGTATAGCCAAAAAATGTAACGATATCAGAAACGAATATCGTATATCGATATCCGTATAAAATCTAATATCGCAATTCTATCCAAACTTGTATAGTGAACCAATTACATTTCATTCGCAGTACAAGATTTGACTAATCGCTATATTACGAAAAGTAAATCAATTTATCCGTCGATTCACCTATACACAAAAAGTGCTTATCATTTGATCTGTAAGGGTAATTCATATGGAGCTATTCAATGCTCGGTTAGTCGGGAAACACTGTTGGGCCCGACATCTCAAACACGTAAGCAATTGGGAGATTTTCGTGTTATCACGTATCATCTTCGACACGTGTCTTGCATTTGAATTTGAGGTTTATATTCGTTGCGCGCTTGCCCTGTTTGCTATCAGTTTGCTAAAGATCTACTCGTAGTGATGTTAGGTTTATTGAATTTCATCGGATTGTTTGATGTATCGTTGGGGTGCATGTTTATAAGGGTAGTCGACATTATTTCTGATTGTATGTACTCACTCAGTCAGTCTGAAAATCTTTGATATATTTGTTCACGACTCGGTTAGCGCTATCTATCGGTTACCAATCCGGTACGCCGAAGAGAGCCCGGGTTCCCTTATTAAAATATTCAGATTTCATTTTAGTACAATTTTAACCCGTTCTATTACAGGTTTCAGAACACTTTTTTTCTGTAAAATTTCCATTTACAAACTTAACCTTAATTTAAGCACATTTATTTATTTCTACTCGTCATACGTCATACATGAGTTATTATAAAATAGGAAAATATAATCTGAAACTATAGAAAAGGTAATTTCCTTTCTGTTATAAAATTATTTTTTTATCAAATCACTTCAATTACGGATCGTGAAAAAAAATGTAATAACCTGTTATTGCCCATCCGTCCATGAAATCACGATGAAATCACGATTATAAAACGGTATAATGATCCACATTTCTAAAATGATTACAATATAAGTTACTAATACCGTAACATAATTAGACGAAATGTTATGTTTAACCCTTTTTTCATTGATGGTATTAAAATATGAAATGTAACTTGTTATTGACCTTCGACATGTTATATAACTGGTATAGTATATACTAGACTGTTAACATAGGACCTATTGAAGCGCTCACACATGGCTAAGTAACCTCGCTCTCGTCTAATGCATATTAATAATGGGAATGTTATTAGGAAAGGATGTAGTTTATTATTGCTGTCTTTCCTTTCCATAATTTAAAGTCATGGCTTCGTAACTTAGGTGTGAATAACACTGATGAACAAAATACTTTAGAGCGACGAGTCATCCTGCAGAAAAGATATTTATTTAAAATTGTTCACGGTATTTCCTAACCCTTACGACTTAGGGTCCTAAGAAAAGAGCGTGCCACTTTCCAAAGGGCCGGCAACGTACTCACGAGCTCCCATCCACGTTATATTTATATATATTGTTTAGACATCCATAACATTCTTCAATTCTCTCATCTAATAGTAAAGTATCCTCAGCTTTCTCTACTATTGACATTGTTTGTGCATAAAAATATGAACAAAAAGTATACTCGTAAAATTGTCGCGTTGTTCGATGATTGAATGCTTTGTCGAAATATTGAAAAAAATATTTTCACATCCACATTGATGGATTATGATACCGCTGAATATAGATAATGGTATTTCTAATTTTAATAACAACAGCAAAATCATATTGGATAACATTTTTTATGGCGGTTTCTTTTTTGACCTACATTAAACAAGGCCGTTGTACAACCTATATGACTTGTTTCATACAATTCAGTTGGATATGTAGAACTATATAACCATAACCCTAAAATTTAATTTTAACATATGTCCTCATCAGCCACTGGGTCAATCAATCCTTCGACTGCTCTTGCTTCAATATAAAGTTTCGTCTTTCAAATAATATCGCCAGGAGGAAATATTGGAATAACGAGTTCAAATAGTTTGACTAATTTTCAAACCTTCAAATAATATTGCTTGGTCAGCGGCAAAATTAGAATTTTCAACAACGGAATATACTCGCAACCTAATTGTGAATGAAGTAATGAGAGGTAGATAGGTATGTAAATAGCGTTGAACACAGCAGCTGTGGTTCGATGCACCTAATCACAGTTTCGAATTCGGGTAATGTTGTTACTATCGTCATAGTGGAACACTACATGCAAATGGAAACGTACCTGCAACTGTAGTGTACGTGTGAATGAGAATAGATCGTTGGGATAAAACATTAATTTAGCCGGAGTGCTGTCATTGTTCTGACTGTTATAAAGTATTGGCACTTGAGAGTGTTATGTTCATTGATCGTGTAACGAGAACGTCTATCGTGTAGTACATATTATAGGCGTTGTTTTTTTTTGAGTAAGAAGGTTAAATTATTTATTTACAATCACATAACATGAGCTATATTATCCATTTATTACACACACTGTATAGACTTACCCACTGTATATACGTAGTATATTAGTTTTTATCTACTATTCATATGCTGTCAGTCTAAGTTGTAATCTCTTTTATAAAATTGGCATATACTAGCTACATTAGGCCTAAATAGAAATATTGTTTTTAAAAAAACCCAGTTAAAAAAACATCCAACAATCGAGTACTCTTGAAATTTTTAAAAGCACCGGAATAAATATATACGTTTAATAATTTATAAAAAGTCGTTGTTCTGTCCTATACACATTACTGCACCGTAGTTCAATTGTTGTTAAAAAGATATCGCTGTTAAGCCATTAACAATCGGCCATCAAAACTTCAACATGTTAGCTTTATTATATAATTAATCATGTGCCCTAGACGAGTTTCAAAATCAACGGTAAAGCAACAAACGCCGAGCGATTTTACTAGGTGCCACCCCTAGTAAAATTCCTTAAAAAAATATGCTAAACAATTCGTAAATTAAAATTGTCTATAATCAACTATACGTTCTCATTGAAATCCTTAATTAATCGTTCTAAATTCATGAAACGATCTGTGTTGGCTCGATACGTATTAAAGTTTTTCGTAGCACTTCACAACTGCAGTGGACAGTCGAACGTGTTGTACACTATGTATTTGCATTCTGTTATTGGCATTTCCGATGTAAACACGCCCCTGATTGGATCCTACCTACGTATAGTAAGTATCGGGCAGATTTATCATAAAGGTTAAGTCACACTTGTTGCGGCAAATTCATGATGGGAAGTTTTTTCGATAATCGTGGAGGAAAGGTATATGTGGGACTTAACTCACACCGGGCAAGCTCTGCTTGCAAGCATGGATAGCAACACCATCTTGGTACAAACACTTGAATAAAACAAGGCAGCGCATTCTTATGATTTAAAGCTACACTAAAATGAATGTTTATATAGAAGTGATTAGTATCTATTTCTAGAGCATATAATAACTTTTTTCACATTTGTTAATAAAAATAATAAACTCACATTTGCAAATAAATTTTTCCTGTATGTTTTTCATGTCTTTATGTAATGTATGTATGTCACGAACATATACAAAAGCTAGGTTAATAAAGTTGCATAGAAACAGATTTAAAAGTAAGCCGCGCAAACGTGACTCTTTTCTTTAAAATTGCCTTTGTTCTGTTCATGTAAAATGAAACAAAGTTGCATTATGGTAATACATTTACGTAGCCTAATATTTATGCAAGTCGGTTAAGCCCGAGGTCCGACTCGGCAAAGATTTGTTGTTACGTGGATTAAAAATATGTATATTAAATTGTTATATTGCACGTTATACACTTTTATTTAAAATATATAGGGACACTATTAGAAACATATTTAAATATTTTAGCAGTAGCAGTATTTTGATGAAAAAGCGAATAGATAACATTTGAAATTTCTAAGATAGTTAAGTTCAGAACAATCCCGATAACTGGCGCCCTTGTCAATTGACAATTAACATTAGCATTCAAATACTGACATAATATTTGACTCTAACTGAGAGCAATTGACAATTTGGAGTTGATAGAAAACACAATTTATACCAAACAAACAAACTAATACAGGAACCCTTCCACTCTGTTTAATTACTTCGCAAAGAATGCGTCGCGTTGCGCGCGATGAGGAGACAAAATTAACGCTCTCTAATATTTAATTTAAATTTTCCTCTTGAAAACAAATAGTCGTGTATGTAAAAAGTGATATGCAACTACGCATTTTAAAATACTTTCCGTGAAATGGATACCGAAGGTTGTTTCATATTAGAAAAATGTTAAAACCACTTATTCTCTTAAAAACATATTTTGACGTCACATAGAAGAGAATATAAGTTAAAAAAGGACCTTATCACAATAATGTCTTCTGATCGGCTAAATAAAATTTACAATTAGTATATAAAAAGTAGACTCAGTTGGATAGTACTACTTTCGTTTCCATGGTTACGATTAACTGTTAATACATAAAATCATAACTTAGGTGATGGCTTAGTAAAAGCCTTAACGTATTAAGCAGGACCAAAACCCAATACTGATATCTTGAAGGTACGCGTGTGCAATTCCGTTATTGTTAACAGACACAGAAATACTTCAGCCTAATTATCGAATTGTATAAATATTTATTGAAGATACCTTTAGTAGTTTCCACCTTTAAAAATACATTATAAATAGCCAAGGGGTAAAGATGTTTTCGTAACTCAAAATACGAGGGAGTTGGTTTAATACTTGTGTTACGCGGTGAATTTATTTTAGTTCATTCGCAGACGACTTGAAAACACGCTAAATTAGTTTAGAAAAAGAAACTGAGAGAAGTGAACAAATTGTTAGCAATTTGCGTACGTCCGTCCTCTTTGAATAAATTAATGTTACATTCAATTGTTATATCTAGTAATTTACATTACCCTACTTCTTTGTTGGTATAGTGGATAATATACATACATATTTAATATAAATTTGTGAATTTAAACGAAAATATATTTAAATTTATTTAAATATATTCTATAGTTCCATATTTGTCGATTTATAAATCGTTATTGAATACTTATGTTCCTCCTAGACTGTTGACGAATTAAATAATACTTTACCAAGAACAATAGAAAATGTTTGAGTAACAAATTCTTGTAATAGCTATCTAGAGCAGTTCTACAAAACAGCAAGAAATCGAAAAGCGTGTGCACCGCTCGGTTAATCAAACTGTCACTTCAAGAATTCCGCGCAAAATCCTTCCTCGGCAAACTCGCCCTAACTTTTGATTGCTGTAGAGAATTCCAATCTACTTGTATAAGAAAATTCGTAAATAGCATCTAATTTCATCACATTTAATCTCTATAATCGGAGCAATAAAGTCTCAGCTAATTTTATTTTAAAAGAAATTCTTTGGGCCGAGTTATTAATTACAACAAAAATTCTGATCGTTCAGATTTTGTACGCTAAATTGGCCACTCGAACTCGTAAAAGCCGTCCAAAGGAACTTAACGACGGTCAAAGAGAATAACCGCAAATAAGCTGCAATCTAAGGCCGATGGAGAGAACTCCTTTTTCCTTAATTTACTCTAAACAGACTTTAAGGGACGAAGTGTGCTTTGAAGAATAATTCTTCATCTTTATTTCTTTACATGAGCTTATTAATTAAATCTATTACGGGCATTAATAATTGGACCTTTTCAGCTAATTGCTAGCGAATGTAAAGTTTGGAACAGAATGGACACTGAAGCGATGAAAACTTTAATTTAACTGGAAACAAACTATTACGAGACTAGTTAAATAAAACTCAACTCAATACAAACATTTGTAATGCAGCCGGTTCTCAGATAATATTCAAAGTAAACACCTGACAGTAGCAGTAAGTTCCCGAAGTGCTGTACCGGAACCGTGCAAACACGCTGCGCGAGCGGCGCGCCTAATGTGCATACTTGCCGGTTATTACGCAAATTCACTTCCTGAATATATACCAAATGTTTTATATAATGTATCATATCGCTTTAGGATGTCAACTAATTTAGTTCTCTGTTTGAAGTTTGCTTCTCGACCTAAGCGCAGTCTCGTGTTCTCTAATGGAGGAAAGGTGACTCGTTAATATTTTATCATAGACATACTGAGACTCTATTTATTAATTGCAAATGCTTAAAAAAGGGAGCTTTAGAGTACTTCTAATAGGATAAATCGGATTGCATCCTATTAGCATTATATTAACTACAAAAAATATAGGCTTTTTATATTTTGAGCGCACAATTATGGAACCCCTTTACAAGTAACAATAATCTTGTGAGTTGGATTGTATTCAATATAACATGGTATAAGCTTCTGTTGAAGTGTAAAGTGTATATTTCGAAAACTTGTGCCACTCAAATAGACTCTTAATTAGAAACATTTGTAGAAATGATCACCGTGTTGCGAGTCAAAATAAGATGTCAGAAACTTAAACTTTAAAGGTTACTTAGGTCGGAGTGTCTGACCGGAGCGGTCGCCTGTGATCCGTTACTTTTTATATAACTATTATTTATTCAATTTTAAACATTTCAAAGTACATTATTCTTAGATTTTTTATATTTGAAGAGGGTTAATAATTACTACTGCTTGTCATATTATCCTTGTTCACTATATCACTTGGGATGTAATTAAAGCTCACAATTTGACTTGAACATTTCGTATTAACAATTCTTTAGTTTTGTTTGTAAAATTTCTTCGATGTACAGATACATTATCTAATAGAAAATTATTACTTAACATCTAATAAGTAAAGTAACGAGTTTTAGACTTTTGACTTTAGAATATAAATATTAATACTAGTTATTATCCTAACACTGCAATGGCTATAAATTATAATTAATTCCTGCTATAACGAAACACAGCACTGACATAACTATTAATGACAGTGTGATAAATGCAAATTCATTTATTATGAATGATAAAATATGTTATTATTAGATTCGAAATTATCTCAATCGGAAATTAGTCATTATTGATAGCTCGAACAATATTTTGATAATTTAATCATAGTTGCGTCAATATTGAAACAGAACTGAACAAGAACAAAAAAGCGCAGATTTTTTTTTCTCAAAATGTATACATTTCAGATACTTTTTTTTGTAAACTTTGGGGCCACATTTTTTACAACACGCAAAACAATAAGTATTTTTGGAAATTTATCTGATATTACATTTTGTTATAAAGGCGCAAAATTCAAGAAATTGACCCTTTAAGTTTGGAAATCTATCTTATCGACAAAGTTAAAAGAAAAAATTAAATAAATTGAAAGTTCTTTTATTTATTTAACAATTACAATCTGGTCACCGGGGCTTTCCAGAAAGTCATCACAAGATACCTGTGTTGGGTATGCCCCGCTCTTCCTTTAATTATAATAAGAATTTTTAAAAAATATACACATGTGTGAAGGTTGTTGGTATGTATATAATTCTGTTATATCTAACCTATTAAATTTAAGCATAGAATATCTTCAAACATTAAATGCAATATAAAGTCACAGGTCAGTGGGTTTCATGCAAATAATCTAATGTTAACAATTTTTTTATGTATAAGTGTAAAATTAATATAAAGTAATTCAATACATTGAAATAAGCCAAAACTATATTAACTTCACAGCTATCGTAAAAATATTATGCGGAAAGTGTAGCAGCGTTCAGTTATATGAAATGCAAAACCTTTTCCAGTATCTGCATAGTAACACACGCACACAAACAATTCAGCGGCAAATGGAAAGTTGTGTAAACAAAAATGCTAGTAAAACCTCAGCATATGCGAATCGCGCCACGGCACTCGGTTAAAATGTATCAAAGCCTAACAGGCTAGAATGTACCGTATTATATTCCATGTAAACATGAAAACTGCGTGGCGTATTTTGCTAATAGCAGTACCTACGTGGTAAATTGTACTTTATGCTGTACCGCAAACCACTCACTTATGTTTATATTTGCTATTTGTGTTCTAAAATTAATGTACCCAAAAACTCATAAAATACGTCTAGTTATCGGTAAAAGCTTTTAAAATTGTTTCACATCCAAACTTTTGTCCTTATTATTAAGCCTACTCGATAGCTTGTTTAACGTTATTATATCGGCATGGACCTTTCACTGCTCGTTTATACTTTGCTTCGTAGATATTTCCTCTAAGGCTCTCTTCTTATGAGAGAATGTATTGTTATGTTGTGGGAAGTTATACAAAACAAATCAGAAGGTGAGTAATTTATTTACAAAATAATTTATTATTTTTTTCTAGTCCATCCATTGGTACAAGTCCCGAATCAACTTGTGGGTGCTCCGACGGGGACAGATGTTACTCTTCAGTGCCACGTGGAAGCCTCACCCAAGGCTATCAACTATTGGACTAGGGAAAATGGTGAGCCAGTTTTTTTATATTCATTTATATATACAACAATAAGTACAATAACTTAAGCTACTTATATCTTACAATATCTTATGTACCTCAACTGTCATTCCCTGCCAAAATTTATGTTGTAATCTTGCGCGGAACGGTTCTAGTTGGCGAACAATACGATATATTGTAGTTCTCCATACACCTACAATTATCTTCCAAATCCAAAACAATAAATAATACATACGCAATTCAATTAAAACCTTTTTTGTAATTTAAATTATTTAACAAGCCAACATTAAATTGCAAAATATTGAACTTCACAATAAAAACAAATCATCGTACAATTATATAATTTCACGCACTATAATTGTTTGAACCCTATTTACAATCTATATTTACGTTCAACAAAAAGGTCTGTAGCATATTTTATAACCGAGTCGTAACTCATAAAGCTTATTAAGTCTCCGGCACGGAACTCAAGAAAGGAATAAGCAACTAATTTCATTATTCATAAAGCACATTGAAAGCGTTAAAGTAGTCATTAAATGAGTCGTTTTTCATATTTCTACTATCCCTCTTTGACAGGTGGTAGGTGTCTACAAGGTGAGTTTTATGAGTATTAAAAAAAAATATTAGAAATTTTCATGTTCGCGTTTCATTAACAAAGATTTATTTCGACGTTGATTATGGAGCGACAATGTAGAGTATTAATTACGGTTAATACATTGCGTTTAATATTCTTACGAATCCTTTTGTATTTTAAAAAATAACTTCTATGGGGCCGTATGAGTTATTGTTTTGTAAATTATTTATGATGCCTTTTCATTCGGTAGAATGTTAAAGGCCGTTAGCCAAGCCTTATAGAATACCCGTGCGGTTTGTAGTAGATGTCAACACCCAAGTGTGACTTTTGCCCGTTTGCCCATCGCAGCACATAAATATATATATATTGTTCTTACGTGTAATATGATTTCATTGTGTCTTTAATTTAAAATACGACAGTTATTATACGGTATGAACCTACTATGGTAAAACTAAACTAAACTTATAACATTAATTATATTATAATTTTATTGAGTTCATTCACACTTTTCAATTTGGTTAAATAATCCGCAATGAAATATGAGCATACAGTTGTGTATTTGAATTAACAATGTAATTTATATCTTCATTAATTCCCTTAAATATTTAAAAGGACTGCTTGAAATAATGGTAGTCCTGTAAAAATACTTGCTAACTAGTACAAATAAGCCACTTGACCTAACAAAACGTTGGAAAGGGCATTACTTTTCGTTATAACGACACCTCTATTTGAACTTTATTGTGTGTGTCCTTTTTACCTTTGTAAAATTGTTTATAAAAAAAAACATTATTTTTTTAACTCTAACCAATCGTTTTTGTATTTAACTTGTTTAAACATTTTTATTTATTTTATTAGTAGATTAGCTTTATTGCTTAACGACATGTCCTAAATTTGGGTCTAAGTTGTCTCACGATATTTTCGTTGACCGTAGAATCAATTGTCAATCAGATATAAAAAGAATTCATTCATTGGGATCGAACGCATGATCTTACGTTTGAGAATCACTTCTGTGCTACTGACAAGAATGAATTTTTCATTCCATAGACACAAAAATTTAATTCAAAGTAAAAAAATACCTCAAAACACATACATAAACCGTGTTTATTTTATTACTATATCATAATTGACAGATTATTATTATATTACAATTTATTAGTAAACTATTATTCAAAATATCGACAAATATATTAGTCGTAAGATATTCTGCATAGTCAAAGACCTCACGTCTGTACATAATTAATGAAACAGATATTTGCCATTTGCGTTAATACAATTGAGACGTAAGGAGATGATTGAATGAATTAAAATTTTAACATTATACAAATTGGGACCAAAAATGAAACGCGATCAATACCGTACTTAATTACGTTATTCGTAATTGTATGCGCCGCGCCACTCGCTTAAAGTAAATTGTTCGGTTGCGAAAAGGGAAACGGATTGGCCAGTTTCATACAGGACCTCAACTACTTATAATAATAGTATAATAATAATAATAATATACGAAATAAACAATTATGCAAATAATCGTGTAAATGGGGTACATAAAAGGAATGCTTTTTAATAAAATTTCCACACAATATATGAGGCAGGAAATTAGAATAATTACCCTGAAGGGCTTCTTTAAACTTTTGCAAATATATAACATTGTTGTAATTTTATATTCTGTGTATAGATAAACAGGAATGACTAGCGTCTCTTCAGTACTTTGTAGATGTTGCGAGAACCAGTATTGCCGGAAAATGGGCTATGCGAGCCGTTCACTAAAGTCCAGTTAGAAATACGTTACATGTCGCGGCGACATGTGTGGCTACACAGCTGCCCAAACCAAAACAACGAATAAAACTTTTCAGCGGATTCTTTGACATTTCAAATTGTTCCGCGATTTATGGCGGAAACAGAATTCGATATGTAGCTATATAGCAAATTTGAGAAAAATAATTCAAGTACGCTACTCTTTAACTGTTAATTTACGTATAACGTATGCATAAGTAATATATGCTAAGTGACAAATTACATGTAATTTCATTGGAATCCTAAAACAAAATCCGAATAAGAAAATGTAATTATTTGAAAACGTTCAAAAACTCAACCTCAAATATCTTTATTCAAGTAGGTATTCACAAAACACTTTTGAATCGTCATTTTTTCCATTACCACCGGCTCGAAGACAGTTATCTATCGATGGCTACACTTTTAAACTAATGATTTCAAATACAATTATGTTACGTACATGATTCATTTTAAGAGTATTAATTACTCAAGAATTTAACTGTCCCGATTTACGATCCCGATATGCAATTCGTTGTCCTAAATTATTCTTTAACTGTAAAGTATACTTTTCCCACCAGTATTCTCTTAAAATTTGTTGATAGTGAATTTGGTTATACGTAATGGGACTTGTTCCCATACTTTAATGGGACGAAATGCGTAGTAATGTTTTACAGTTGTTCAAACTGGACTGGATTGGACTGAAGTATGAGTATAATAGATAGTGGGATTAATCCTCGCTATAGAACAAAAAGAAACAGTCACTAATATTATAGAAGTAAAACACGTCCATAATAAAATAAGCTAACCAGATAGATAGTGCAGGGCAGATTTAGGTGCAGTTACAAAGGCAACCGAGCCAGCCATTACGCGGGTAGACCGACCACGCAAAAAGCGGACCAAATTCTATTACCGACCGATATGCAACAAAGACCGCTAGCCAGCCCGCTTCAAATTGCTTTAGGCAACATCCGCGATATTTACTCTACTATACCACAATATTTGAACAAATAAAATTCAATTTTTCAATTTTATATTCACTTTTCAATAACTTTCGGTCACAGTCTATATACAATCCATTTTGATTCGTGCTTAGTTAGATATAGGATTGGACAGACGGTTCTACAGGCGATAAATTGTGGTGAGTTACAAATTAAATTAGGTAATACATAGCTGTGACGAGACGGGACGAGCTATGGGGTTGTGGACATGGAAAGGGTGGATCTAACGCAGATAGACGGACAGTGGACTTGCTCTTTGTTCAGCTTTCCATAACAAGGAATGTTAAAGAATTTAAAACATTAATATGCATATGGATACAATTTTTAAACTTCAACTTTTTGAATATAGAGCAGGTAGAATGAATGATCTTTATAAAGAGCTCTAAAAATAATTATGTATACAAATGGCCAATTAAAAATAATCCTTTATTACAATTCATATTTAATCGATTTTTATCGATGGTTAATTAATTTTGTATGGTAATAAACAAAAGAGGGCGTTACTGTCGCAACCGGGTACCGTCAAGGTGTCAGTTGCAGTAAGCACGCCACAGATTTGTGGTCAATTCAAGCCGAAACCTCCCGCCAGTGGGCTGGCTTGATGTATTTGACTTACTAATGAATGATCCTTACGATTAGTTACATTTACTACCAGATGCATGAATTCAGTTTTATATAATTTTAATGTCACAATGATTAAGTAATGTAATTTTAATAATACAATTCTGATTAAATTTAAAATATATAGAGTAGTAAGTAGTAGTAAGTATATTGTTGTTTGTGTTTTAGTATCATCTATGAAATACCACAAACAAAAGACTACTCAACATACAGCACATAATATCATATCTTAAATTACCTCGATCTTTAAATATCTAAAACATCGTCAAGAATTCCGTTATGAGGCGGATATTGCCAAAAAACGAGAAATTCCAATTAAATGTCGCTGTAATAAAATAAGCCTCGGTGACTGTGGAAACGAAAAATAAAACTCGCCCGCAAAAATAAACGGGACAAGAAGAATGCAAGCAATTTTTAATGTAGAATAGCATGACCCCAGATATAATGTAGCGAGTGAAGCGAACAACCCGGCACACTCTTTACATTTAAAACGCTTTTCTTCAGATAAAATGATTAATTGTTCATGATTTTTATTAGACATTACATTAAATTGTTTTATAGTAATTTTTAACCCTCTCGAATATAAGTCTGCACAAGGCGGTAGGTATGTAGTTGTAAATTTTTGGTCCGTTTTTAATAGTTGTTTTTTCGAAGTTAAAAGCCTACCTAGAAAACGTATATTTTAGTAATAATACAATTTTACAGCATAGGATCTATGATATTTATTAGTGGTCATATAACGTGTTCGAATAATAATTGAACTCATTATTCAGCTTATTGTTGTAAATGGATTTAAAATTATATTCAAGTTACAGCTTAACGCTTTAACTCGAATACTCTACAGGACAAAAGCTTTTTTTATAAAAAACAAAACATTTAAACAAGAAATGAAAGTTTTCCAAGGTAAAATTTAAGAAGAACATACTTCATACCAAGCTGTTCTATTAAGGTTCCTGTCAAAGCTTATTAAACTATCCTCATAGACAACTAAGTTAGGTTAAATTGATATAAACGATGACTAAGCATTGTGTGCAAGTCATTATTATTGTCACGACACACGAAACAACATATTTCATATCGATAAGCAATATTCGGATGTAGCCGAATATAAATGATCGGAAAGGTCCTATCGTAGGGTGAGGAAATAACTATATCAATAATCGACTAGTTTCATGTTATCCGGTTAGTTTTACGAGTCGATATGATTATGTATTATTTTTGAGCTTGAATTATCGTTTGTAAAATTTCGCGTGTGATATTGAATTGATAGCTTTTAAATTGTTTGACTGAAATGTTCGAAATTAGTCTAATTCTGCTTCGTATTAGACTCCTCACACATATTTTTATAAAGAACTTTTTTCCAGGGGAAATGATAATTACCAATGACAAGTACCAGATGAGTGAAATTAACAATTCAGCGTACAGTGTTCAAATGCGCTTAATTGTTCATAACATTCAAGAGAATGATCTTGGTGGTTACAAATGTATATCCAAGAACTCCATTGGCGATGCTGAAGGGACCATCAGATTATATAGTATGTATATACTGTTGTAATTAACATGATACGAATCTATTTTGAGCCCCTGTAAAAGGGCTATAACCCAAAAAAACAATGCTTGCCCTCCAGGCATCAACCCTACGGCACGTCAGATCAGAATTTAAAACGCCGCGGTTATAGCACATTTTAATATTTCTAATTGCAATGAAATTTCATTTGTAATATTTTCTTCCAGAAATGGAGCTACCGTATCTTAAATCACGGGTCGAAGACACAGAAACGAATTACGTAGAGACAAACGATGTGCGGTCCAGTCTCCAAGGCCCTCTGCGGGAAGGAGGGCATCGGACTGAGGACGCGGACTTCCTGGGTGGTCGACCCTCTCCCGCTATGTCTTGTCGAGTCACCCCGAACGCGATTTTCTTACTTACTGCCTTAGCTTTCGCGTGCTAGACGAGACTATATTCAATACCTGTATAACGTATTAATATAATTTTCAACTGGTTAATATGAGTGGCTAATGATTCGAAACCAAAATAAAATCGAATTTAATATGGTATCGTGTTTTAATGGTGTTTTTTTTTGTGAATGTGTTGGACTTGGGAATGACTTGAGCGTATACTGATAAATATTTGTAACAACCGCTCTAAGCATCTGTAATGTAAAATCTTTTCTTATAAGAATATAAAATTATCCTTCACAAAGGAATGTATTTATTTTATCGATATATTTTATGTTTGTAAAAAAGTATATTTTATGTATTTAAATGATTAAGTTTCACTAGATTTTGCATGTATAGTTAATAACAATACCATTTATTGTTAAATTTAGTGTTGTTGAACTGTCACCTGTTATAGAACTGGACGTTGTAGTTTTAGTTAACGAGGGTCCTAATTTATTAATATAAGATGTAAATGTCGTTATATTGATTTGTATTCATACTGCATAGACAACAATATCAAAAAGCTTAAAATATTTAACGCCCGTATCCACACTGTAAAATATGTTAAAATGAAAATTCTATGGAATAGTAATTAAAATTTAACGTTGAATTTAAGTTTATTTATTAAAAGTCTTCAGTCTGAATTCTGAAAGTTGATTAATTGGTAAAAAAAAACAATGTATTGCTTACATGTGCTAATTTAAATGATTAATTAACTAGGAATCCGTTTTATATACGTAAAATACATATTGTTTTTAAAGCCATACATAACGGCCATGTAACAAGTGTATAAATATTGCCTGCGAAGTAAAAATTATATACATATATGACTTGTTTTATTTATTGTTTCATGGGTACTGACGCGACAATATATCAAAGTCATAGGAGATTCATATTGTATATTTTGTGATAATATTTAATTTGGATGAACACCGTGTATTTTTATTTGCCTAAAGATCTATAATAAATACCATACCATTTTGGACTTCGTTGATTATTTACATAAGTCTGTTTAACGATTAGTCGAGTCAAGTTATATGCATTTGAACTAAAGGCATTTGAAGAAACTTTATGACCTTTCCTTCATTCCATTCTGCGCATCAATGTAATTTAAATTTAGTTGGTGGATAAGGATTAATCATATCCAAATACCAGGTAATATTTTCACAATTTGCTCAGAGTATATAATGAAAAGTTATATTAGTTATTATTCCATCGATAGCTATTGCGTCATTTCAAAGACCTACTTCAATAAAAATGATCAATTATAATATCGGCCTAATTCGAAACAAATTTAATAATTCGTAAATATCCTGAAATAGGACACGATGCCACCTAATTAAGAATCGTCGTGTAAATCACATGAAGATCGCAATATTCGACCCTTGTAATTGTTACTTTCGGATATGGAGTATTCGAGTGTAATCTAGATAGGGAGTAACCGCATGCATTAGCGAAATTACCTGAGGCTTTATTATTTTCAAAGCGACGACCTTAGCTAAGAGATTTGGGGTATAATAAAAAGCAATAGTCTAGGAGTTTAAGGTACCATTAATTTACGTTAAGTGTACAGTAATATTGTAGTATAATTATTTGTTAGGAAATATATGTGCTATGACCTCAAGGATCTTTGATATCCATAAATCTTGATATCTTAATGAAACACAGTACCACGGCTCAAGTCGACATGTTCAAATCTGGCGAGTGATCGGGATGACTTCGTTAGCGCGCTTAGAGCATTTTCGTACTAATTGACGCCGCAGATTATGAATATTGAAAACTTAAACGCATCTTACTAGCGTGTAAGTATAATTATTAGGTTCAGATTAAGTTAATGACTAATGTTTTGGTTACAAACTGAATTTATGGTCCTAATAATTGCCTTCGTTATGTTACTGGACGTTAGAATGTGTGAGTATGAGTATCACACTTGTTTTAATTCTATAACCACATATTTTTATTTTACAACTACTGTCCGCGTATTTAAAACCTCTAGTCTCAAGTTCTCCGAAAAAAATCTCCACAAAATGTAGAAATTCACTTATTGAATTACCAATCTTTAACATTTCGGTGTAACAAAGGGATGACAATCGCAAATCAGAATAAATGTCACTTGCAGAGTGCGTATAGTAAAATTCGATATATATCAAAGAGCTGGTTCCTAAAGAGCCACGATAAACTAATAAAGGCGTTTGTATACGAGTGTCCCAAGAGTGTTACAGCTTCGATGCTACAGTTTGCATCTCAAGTGCTCACTACACAAATACTCAAAGGAAATCGTTGAAAATTACTCTATACAAGACAAATTTACCCAAGTATTCACCGAGCTACCAAGAGATTGACATCACAAAAACTGTCTTTTTACGATCACACTATTTAACACTGTACTTGATTTGTATAACACTAAGTAACCATTCATCTCTTTCAATATAATATGTGCAAAATCCATGTCATATTCACGACCACGAGCCAAAACTTTTTAACTCATAACAACACTTCAGGCCCTGATGGTAAAAGGCCCTTTGATCAAACAAATTAATGTATATTTGATTGCTCTTTTTAATTAATTGTTGATATTCAATGGCATACTTATAACTTGTAGGCAAAATAAAGTTTAACATACATAAATATACTTAAGCATATATGTGTTTACAAGGTATCGTGGGAATAGCCTTAGCGTACGGGATGTCCGGTACCAATCTGCATAACAATAGTCTCGTAGTTTCCTCTACAGATTGATGTTAATGTTCGCCATTCATAATACACGTTTTAATGTGTAACAAAACATTTTGTTACATGCGCAAAATTTCATTTCCTAAATGTCAAAGTTTATTCATCAAAAGTCGAGCTATAAAATTAAACCTAGTTTGTTATTATCAGATTATTACAATGGGACACGAAGCTTTTTAAAAATAACTGTCAATTTACTAATATTGTCATACAAAATGTTAAGTAAACATTTTGAATTTACAATATAACGATTGAGGACAAACAAGGATATCTGATCAATTACGTAACTTATTTGAATTTCATAGTATAATTAACTGATGTCACTGCTTAACGAACACAACATATGCTAGTACATAACTATTTTTGTATGTTACAAGTGCGCGATGTATGTTCTACAATTACATTAAATCAAAGCAATTGCTCACAAACGAAGAAATATTGCTTCTGCTTGTAAGATTTGGAGTAGACTGCAAATCTGAAGGACTTACGAGCGCCAAGCGACATAATCCTACTGAATATAACATTTGCGTTGTAAAAACATAAACCTACAAAATTCTTCTTGTCGTTATAAACCTTTTTAAAGATTATGTGGCATTAATTATTTATCAACTACAAAAAAGTAGTACAAATGATTGCCACAACATTGCCCATATAACAATGCATCTCGAAGGCAAGTCACGGCGCACTCATAGTGCTTGAAAAATCCATGCACTTAACGATGAAATAAGCGCGGCTTTCGACCGCATTCACTTTTAGCGATGTAGTTTTTCTCCTTTTACACCCTTCACTCCCATTCTCCGATCTCACTCGCCGTCTCACTCTTGCCAAGCTAAGATTGATTTCACTCACCCGCTCCCACGTTCGTGACACAAAGCAATATGTGAGTTAACTTCAGTGTAACGGTTCTTGTTTGAGTTGCTATTTAATGCCTCCTTAAACTGAGATGGTTTACGGCTAACCCGACTGAAACTGTGAAAGTGTATTGTTATTTATTCTTTCGATCGCTCAATAAAAACTTTTCAATCCTCTCATACGGATCATTTGACACGACGACGTCAAAAACGAAAAGTAGTTTCAATTTCAGCAATAAAATTTGCTTGTTTTTATTTTTATGGGGTTTATGTTTCAAATTCTCGTGTCACAATGTTCGTTTCCGTACTCCTCCGTAACGGCTTGACCGATTCTCGTGAAATTTTCTGAGCATACTGAATGGCTGAGAATCGGCCAACATCTATATTTTAATACCTCTTAGTGATAAGGGTTGTCCTTGCTTCATTTTTTTAAAAGAAATAATTTAAATGGTACAACAGCATTTGCTGGGTCAGCTAGTCTCTAATAATGCCTTCTGTGCATTTAAATTTAATACTAAATAGTTATTATGTTTAATATATCCCAGAACACAAGGGAGTAATATTTATAGCCGATTTCATTAAAGGCTCACAATTTGACGTAAAAGTATTAGGTTGCTTGTTAATTATTTATTTATTACACGGAATACACATCAAACACAAAAGTTATACAAATAAAACTAATAAGTATTACATCGTAGCTTGGGCTTGTTTTTGTAAGTTAGTTAGTTTTTACACAGGTTTACCACAAATGTTAATTTTTTTTGTTTTTTTTTTATATAACTCATTGACAGAAAGAGATCTCTTCTTACTGAGAGAAAACAATTATACTGTGTTTATAATTAGTTTAGTCCGACCCATTCTTAAATAATATTTACCAATCTGTGGATACTTATAAATACAATTTTATGTGTTTCAATTCAAATTAAATTAATTATCTTTGAGCAATAAAATAAGCGTTACCTCGACAAAGTTCTCCAATTTACATGATGGAGGTGCGGATATCATAAGAAACTTTCTATGAGTTTTATTTGATCCCTGTTGACTGTACCTCTGATGAGTTGTATACTGTTTTCTCTCAAGTAAATTATTATTTTATTAATCTGACACGTCGTGGCTTTTTTTGTTAATCAATAATTTAATAATTTATAAATACCACAACTGATAAATTTTGTATACGCTTACACAATACTAATACCAGGGGCACATGGATATACGAATACACACATACCCACACACACTGACTCACACAGACAAATCAATTAAATTAAAGATTCTTATATTAATTACAAATACCAAATGGTCAGTGACTTAAATGAGGTAATAATACGGTACTTGGCTGAAGAGGGAATACTTATTAACCACGATCGATGTACCGTACCTTAATTAGCTGGAATAAAAGTAAAGGATTCCAATTTCTTCGCCTTGGAAACCATAAAAGATAATTTTCAATATTAAATTATTTCAAGTTTCAAATTAATATGATTTTACCATCGTATACCTATGCTAAAACGATAAGAATCTAGGTAACCACTATTGCTGGGTCGTCGTATATTGTTCGAAGTTTGCCAAAACTCCACAACTTGTAGGATGCCTCCGAGGGACCGACTAGGATTAGATAATACGAAGAGATTTAAAGTGAATTAGCCGTTCGATCGGAAAATTGGAATGCCACACAGATAATTACCTGACACTCACAGAAAAGGAAGTCTCTAGAAAAGATTCAAATAAGCGTACTCGGAGGACCAAATGAAGCCTGTGGTTTTATCATTGTAAAAACTGATACCCAATATCTGAGGGCGCGATCAACTGGAACCGCCCGCGTCAGACAATTGAATTCCAGTCGTGCTTGTTTGAGTAAAAGATTCGATTTCATTTTACAGGTAGCCAAATCAAAATAGATTTGTTATTGGCAACGAATGTGCGATAAACAAAAATGAAAAATGAAAAGTTCTATTCTCATAAGCAAATTCATTAGCCATAAAATTTTCATTGCCGCTCCCAACAATGTTATTAATATTAGTTTTATTCTCAATATGTTTGCACAATATCAACTGTGAGGTATATTTTAAATTGTGTATATATTTTCGTATTAACAATATGATTTTCGTTCATTTGTTTTTGTAGCACAAAAGTTCCGCATGGACTACATGTGGGCGCATGCATTCCAAACGTTTTACCGACTCCACGACTTGGCAACTGGATGGGACCAAGCTCGCCAAATGTGCGAAGCTGAGGGGACAACGCTCCTCATACCTTCAGGTTTAGACGAGATAGAAAACCTCAAATTGCTTATGAGCAATATGAAAGCACACTACACTGGTGTTTTTATTGGAATACACGACCAATTTTCCGATGGCCACTACGTCACTGTCAAAGGTATTAATTTAGAAAAATGTACACTGAATTCCGTGACAAAAGTATGCAGCGTCGAGAAGGTATATAAAATGGGCTTTTAAAATTGTATGTTATTGTTTTTTTTACAGGTGAACCCATAACTGGAACAATTTTGGAACTATTGTGGGCGGAAGGTCGCCCGGACAACTTAAACGGGTCAGAGCACTGTGTCATCATGACTAGGGAAGGGTTGTTTGATGATCGACCGTGCTCTGATATTTTTCCCTTTGTCTGTAAAATATTAGGGAATGATACGGATTATAATGAGCCGTGTGATAGTTTCGATATGGGTAAGAGTTTAACCTTTTGAGGACACATATTTAATTATGGATTATACTTAATATATACATTTATTATTGTTTGTATATACAATATTGTTTATTGTATGATTTAAGTCGAGTATGAGAACAGAAAACTCAATTTAATTTTCTTTTATTACCCAGCGGTTTTCTATGTATTTTTTCTCTTGTCAATATCATTCTAGGTATATTTTATAAGCTGACTCGGCAACCTTCATTCAGCTCTCAGTCAATGAATGTGCAGTTTTAGGATTGTCAAATTAATACAAACTGTTTGGGTTGCTATTCAGTGCACCCGTGATATACGACATTTTTCGTTGTGTTATTAATGTGAGCTGTCGAGATAATTGAGAGCTGTCAGTTATGTTATGTAATAGCTAACATGTTTTGTCAGTTAAAAATATTTTTTTATTTATGAATATTATGGTAAATACATGCATGCTGCCCGCCACAGTATTTCCGAACCATTACGACTAAGGGTCCTACAAGGAAAAAGCATACCACTCACAAAAGGCCAGCAACGCATTCACGAGCTCCCAGCCACGTAAGGTGTGCTTACTGCTCGTTTTCCCCGTTTTCTATAAAAAATATTATCCTTTTCTGGACGAAGACGAATCGCAAATTTGGTCCAGCCGTTTTTGAGTTAATACGGTGTAACTAACACGACTTTCCTTTATAGAATAGTCTATGTGTAGACATAATTTAAATGCCCAATTGTCTACGATATAATTGAAAATTTTCACAATTAAGGAAATTTGTTATAAAATTTAAACATTTATGGAATACGTTTCCAACCAAAGTACTTTAAAATATATTAATTTAACAGGTTATGAACCACATAGTATTATAAAAAGCAAATGTTATAAATTCCACGGTGAACCACTGTCATGGCATGACGCGTACCTATCCTGTAAACTTGAAGAAGGACGCCTTGCTATAGTTAATTCGGCGAAAGAAGCCAGTGTATTTGTGAGCCTGTTGGGGGAACATCTCAACAGTAACACGCCTGATCCAAACATTCTCTATATAGGCTTCAGTGATTTAATGTTTCCGTATCAATACAGGACTATTATTGGTGAGTGAGGTACTAGTTAAAAACAAAGAATACAAAAATTATCTATTTAATTATTTGTACCATTTGGAGTTTCAGTATAACCTTTATAAGATTAAGCGAGACTCTAATTTAATATCAAACTTACTATCATTCATATCAACATTAATATTTTCGAGTATTCTTTAGATAACAGCCTGCTGAAACGGTGGTAGTGTAAAAATTGACGATGAAAAAGTGTATTTATCAAGACCTACATGAATAAAGATGTTTTGAGTTTGAACAGCACACTCACTCACACAGAAACACCATTGTACACACTAATACACACACTCACACTTAAATGCTTGTTCTTTAATTTTAATCTATTTTTATTGTGTAAACTTTTTGTGATAAGCTGTATAGGTTTAATAAATAAAAAATAATAGAAAAAGTACGCTCAACGTTTCTCCACGTGTATTAACCACAATATGTATCAACCATTTCTTAATATTTACGTACTGCATGGTTTTATCACAACAACAACCAATATACCAAACGAACATTAACTTTATCCCAAATGGAATTCATTAATGAATCAATAAATCAATAATAAATGCTACAAACACGGCCGCAAATTTGATAAAAAATATTTTCTATAAAGAGTACATATATTTATTTCTGACAGGTGAGACACTAGAAGAAGCTGGCTACGCATCATGGAGTCCACTACAAGATTCGCATAAGGCATTGACAGAAAAACGCTGCGGTGCCATATCTAGGACTGGTTTTCTTGAAGTGACATATTGTGATCGACCAGCTATGTTTTTATGCGAGAAAGCCATCAGTACAACTGTTTAAATTACTAACATTTTTTTTAATATTTACCATTATTAAATATACATTTAATAGCGATAGAATTCTGGTTATTTACATTCAGCGGCGTGACTTTTTACTGAAACATTTTATGGCGTAGAAACTTGTGCAAATTGCGAAAAGTGGTATCCCGTTGGAGCCAGGTCTGGCGAATACGGAGGGTGGCTTCTTGTGCTCAATGAGATTTCGCGTTATCATGGAGCTATAATGGTGAAGATCGATTTACGAGTCTAGCCTGTTTCACTAGACATCTGGGCGTTCTTGTTGAAAATCGTGGTTAAAGGTGAAAAATGTTACACTCAAAATCTCTAACCATGAAACTTCTAATGTCAAGTCTAAGTACCGGTCATTTCATACTTAAACCCCTATTATTAAAATATTTATTATTTTAATATTCCATTAAAATTCAATAAAACTCTTTGTAAATTATTTTTATACCAGAGAGAAGCTGACTCAGTTCAAATTACCATCGCGACCCTTTATAATTCAAATATCGAATAACACGCCTTAAGTACTGACTTCACTGCTTCACTTCGTATTTATTAGCTAGAAAAAACCATAAGACATGTGTAGTAATATTTAAATAAGCCAGCATGACAGTATTTCATTATTCTTTATGCAATTACACAATAGGAATTTAAAACGAGAAACGTGTCCAAATCAAAAATGAAACCTACCGTTTTCCAGCCGTATTTTTGGGAATACGCCATAATCCCCAACAAACGTAAACATGACACACTTTACAAATCGATAACAGATCTGACCAGTATTATTGTTGTGAACACCAGATTTGAATTTGAACTGCAACATTACGAACCCATAAAGAAATTCTACTTCGTTAATTTCATCATACGATTTTTAAAGGACTTCTAAAAAAGAAGTTTTTATATTCGACTGTATTTTTGTTACCCGATAACTCCACTAATTTGAATATATTTAAATATTCATTTAGAATATCGCATGTAATTTATTTAGAAATTATTTCAGTTCAATATATCTTCACCTTTTATGGATTCGCATAAGATTGTACATGAACAAAGTTTTGAAGTCAATTTGTGTTTGTCTTTAAATAATTATTATGGTATTCCTCTTTCACTTAATCTAAATCGTTTTTGTAAGTTGGGTTTTATAGGTCACATTAACACTTAAATATGTTACAAAAAATAATCAACATAACATTAATTTATTCTCTTATTTCTCTTTATGTCTACTCTCTTCTCTTAGAGCAGTGTAATACCTGGTCAGCTGTACAACTCTTAATAGGAAATTTATAATCCAAAATAAAGTTTGGTACATTGCTAATGATTAGAAGGATGTCCGCTGTCCTCGCTTGCGGCAATTTTCTCGAACATAACTAAGTGTAGACCAATAGCTGCACGCCAGAGAATAAATTCAAGGCATAAACACGCACACGATATAAACACGACTAGTCATATTAATATTGCTACAAAAATCAAGATTACCACTAACGTAAAATTGAAATTATCTTTTTGCTTGCTTTTAGTTTCATTAAGTATGTCCGATTAGGTTAGTTAACCGTTTAAGAATATATAAGCGGTGGTTAACCGTATTTAGCTGCAATTTAGGCCGTTAAATATGTCGAGTTCAGTATGAAAAGGTACATTGAGCATATTTTTATTTAATTACTAAACTACACTGACAACATCTGCTAATCATGTATTGATAAAGTATAATAATTGTCCAATAATAAATTTTACTATAATATTAATTTTAGACCTTATTTTTGACTGAGTGAAGGAGAGAAGATGGAAGACTAACGCTAACAAACGACTAATATTTTAATATAATTTTAGCAATATAATATAACCGATATTATGATATAAATGCTTTAATATGGATTTTGCATCACGTACAAAATACTCAGTATACAGATTATATTCTTGAACTGAAAAAGTTATAGTATTACCAACTTTGGTCGAACTAAAACGCTACGGTTCTTCAGCGACCAATTAGCAATCAAGTACAATTTGCAAATGCATTCACGGATAATAATGCAATTAGTATTCCGTACAGTAGTGTACGATGGCAATAAACAGCTTATGGAAGGGCTTAACGGTTTCGAGTTAAATTTTATTTGATTGCGAACCTCCCGTCACACTGACAACAGGCTGATTGATGTATTGCCATACGCGGCCCGCCGTCAAAGATTATACAACTATGAAAAGCGTAATTAAATTATATTCATTTCAAAATGATACAGCCATTTTGATAGAAGGTGTTTTAATTATAGAATATTATGTTTAATATTAAAATATATTTGAGACCATTTTAAGGTTGTAAAATATTGTTTTACATATCTGTTCAAGTACACATACATATATAAGATTATATACAACAAATATACTTATCACACATTTGCGTGTTACGGTCAACATCTATTGAACTTACCGGGGTCGAACCTTGGAGAGTCTGTTCGGCAGTCCAGCATGAATTGCGTCAACTTAGTCGTCTATACAGCTCTGAATTGGAAAAGTGTTTTTGTTCAATTTTATATATAAGTAACACTTAATAATGCATAGAATTATTTATTAATTCTATGATCGATTTTAAAATGTGTACTAAGTTGACAACCGAAATAAGTTGACACAGATAACCGATAGAGTAATAACTTTCATACAACATTAGCTACGTTAGTAACGCCACATTTCGTGACAATCTGCACCGCTCAGTCGTGTGTGAATCCTTAGATACAAGCTCTCATTTCCTGTGACGTTAAGCCCAAATATGTATTGCTTGTAAACTTCGCTTATTTGGGACTTATCAAGTAGGTTAAGAAACATTCAATTTTGTTATTACTATATACTTCATTCGAGAGACAGTAAAAATTTCATTTAAGTCAAAGAACAATGTTGCTTAAATAAATACAATACGAACTCTATTCAATTGAGTAACATCTTAAGATAAAAATAGGAGCCTCCTATTGGAAAGCGCATTGATGTACAGAAATAACTTGTATTTCATATTTATTTTCCTTTGTTTCACTCTTAACAAAATTTTTAGACACAAATAATTTCGTTATTTCAATATCATTCAAAATATCAATCGTATCAGCGAGAAGACACAGGAAAGGGAATCAATAAAATTTCATAGCTTCATTGGTACCGGTGACAATAAAAATGCATCTCGATTCTGATCACACTCGATATTCAAATACGAGCTAGCACCTGAGACTTCGCCTCTGAAAAATGCTTATTATATTGCTTTCCTCTAAATGAAAACACAATTTATTTCGTGAGCATATTCGTAACGATCCAATTAAAGTGTACTTGCAACTATATATCATTGGATGTTATTGTTTTTTGTACGTAACTTAAAAAATACTTAACATGATACTTATTTAAAAACAGTCTTGGAGTGTATATCTGTGATATCAAGGGGTCTAGTATTTTATATAATAAAATTCTAAGAATGTAACTTTACGATTATAGAAGTTTAGTGTACTTATATTAAAAATTCAGGTAACCAGGCTCCGTAATGAATTGAACTGAGAACAAATTTCGAAAAGTAGAACAAAGTATAATAAGAATGAACGAAATGTGAGCTATCTAAAAGTAAACAAGTCTTGGAAAAACGACGACAAACGTGGAATAGCTCAATATAGGAACATGCACTTAGAGTAATGGTTTCTAAACTGAAACCAACGGTTGTTCGCTATATTTTTTGGTGGAAAGAGATTAAAAATTCATGTGATCAGTCCTTGTATACAATGTATGATATTTTTATCTATATATATTTATTGTCTTAAGGAATTACTTTGACTTATTTATTTATCGAACAATTCTTACTTTAGATTATGGATAATATATTTTTAAACTATAATATTTATCTTTCTACTTAGTTCTTAACGCCAGTTGGCGATTAACAATTGTTTTAAAACCTCAAATTAAAATATATATAACATTGAAAGGTCTTCCTGAATCCACTTGCCTTTAGGCAGGAACGTTCAGAGCCATTGTCAACTCAAAAAAATACCTATGAAGCTAGATAATGTTATGGGAGTAAAGACCAAAATTACAAAACATTATGCTTCTAAATTTAAAATGCGCTGACCTTAAAATCACTGTCAAACATCTTTTTATGTTAAAGTGTGTTTATCAATCTTACCAGTGGCTGTATTTGACAAGGTTACTTAGTTTTTAATCTCCTTGTTTATTATACATTCCGCACACGCCTATTCCTTGTAGGGCTCCGCGTATTCCACTCGACTCGGCTCGCTAAAGCAAAGCCAAACTTTCCACGCAAAACTTACTTCTGGATTTTTATTGCTTCCAGAGGACGTGAGACGCAATAATATTAAAATTTCACTACGTGTATGAGTTTGTGATTACAGACTCAAGCTTAAAAGTTTACGGGACTTCGTGCGGCAAATTATTTAAAGGCATATTGACTAATTAAATAATAATGGACACAATAAAACAATATAAATAAAGCATACGGTCTTAAGTGCCTGGTTTGTTGATTCGCTAAGTCCGATAATGAGTGAGTAGGTTCAATTTAAAAAGGAACGACAACACGATTCCACTAAATCTAGCTCTAAGCGACGATTTGATGATTTCTTATATTGCTTACGATATTTTGTTTGTAAAATTGCTTGAAAATTTACACTACTAATGCACTAGAGTGTGCTGGACGACTTAATTCGTATCAAAGTCGCAGTGTTTTCAAAGCTTTCGATAATTGTTGATATTTTGTCACGCACAAACATACGGCCTGCATTACACCCATCCAACTTGTTCACATTATTTGAAAATCTTATAAGAATTTTTCACAGGAAAGTCGTTCATCGTTCGCGGGATCATTCGTCTCTTGCACAATCTGTCTGCCCGAGACGTGCGTCTTTGTACTTTCGCTAAAAATGCAAATTCTGTCGATTTGACACCACGCCCCCAGTCTATACTGAATCGCGTAGAGTTGACGAAGTGTGGGGTGGGAAATCATTTGACATTTTAACAAAAACAGTCAACTTAAGGATTAAGCATAATTTTAACTCTGGTTGGATATTTTTATTAATTTATTAATACCACTTTTGTCAACACGAAAAGTAAACACCAATATTTTCAATCAACTCCAAATTCAATTACCTAATTTTCCTATTTTTAACATATCTCCGACACAAAATATACGGATGATAATATATCATTGAAATAATACGAATTTAAGCTTACACTCTCTACAATGTAATTTACACTATTACTAAGACACACAATGTTATTTAATTTAATTAACGATGTAATTAAATTGAGTATTTTCAGGCAGTTTATCCTCTATGCACCTAAACGTTGGAAAGAAAATTGGTGTTAATTTAGACCATTAACACATTAGAAGCGCTATCGTAAATCAGAACTACAAACAGTGTATTAATTACAAATTCAAACAGAATGTGGCGGACCACAGCCGTCTCTATCCAGCTAATGATTTGCAGTAAAGCTCTATGTTCCAAGTATAAAACACTTTTCAACTAGTTTAAGACGTGATTCATTAAATTATTTACTCAAATCGTTTCGATTTTCTATACTATTCTTCTGTTGAAAAAGTTTTTAATTTTTAGAGATATTTCAAAATAAAATTTTGTTATTAGTTAAATATATAGCCATATTAGACTGATTTTTCTAAATCAGTCTAATATGGCTGAGAGTCTAAATAATCATTCGAAAGTTCGTTTTGGCTAGTACTAAATACTATATATTATTTGTAGATTAACAATTTTATTATAAGAATACCCAATGGCCAAATGGTCACTATTCCGGACTGGCAAGCAAAAAAGTCTACATGTATTAACTATACACGTCGACGGGTTTTGGCGATATTATTAAAATTATTTTAAAATACCAGACGCCATTTTAGATGCGTATAATTACGCATCTAAAAAGCCTTTTAGCCATCAATATAAATCCGCATACAAGTTTAAATTGCCACTCAAAACCACTCAAACTGAAAGGCATAGAAATCGAAGCAACGTTGTAAAAGTAGTGTCTAATATAGCTTTCAGTTCCAGCTATTGAAAAGATTACAAAGTTGGAGCTGAGTGCGCCAGAAAAAACAATACGTTAGTAAAAGTTCGTTTTAATTTCAATTCCATTACGGGATTGTGTAAAGGTTTGCATGAGAACTGGAATACGTATATGGTGAAAACAATATTGTGCGATTGTAGTTGCCTTTAGAATTCGAGTCGGCGAGACGCGTGGGTGCCGGGGAGCGAGACGCAAAGTAAAATCGCTCCTTTCAAAACATTTCACAGAGAGCTTGAAAAATACGGGCACAATTCACACGACCGTCCCCGGGTCATGGGTGAAGCGTCTGTTGCTTTAAATAACTGTCGGATAACCTTTGTGCTCTTTATCGTTCATGCTTAACCACTAACATTGTGAAGGGATATGTTTAAATTCAACACACACTGTTATTTTTGTCGTTTAGACATGTTATTGTGAAGTATATTTAACGTCCTTTACAGTACTTACTTCCCATAACTAAATACCCATGCTTTTATTAAAATCACACCTCTTTCAAGTTTTTAATTGTTATAACGATTGTATTTTCAATTTACATATAAAACGCTGCACTGATCTTTTAATTTTTAGTAATTATTCGTGCAAATAGCAAATGGGATTCGTATAGACGTTATATCGATTATGGTTTTATTAACTGGATGTATCATATTTATGTAATAGCAGTAAGTACGTAAATGCAATTACAAATGATTTAGAATTAGCATAAGTACTCGAACTAAGCTTGTTATCAAATGCTAAGTCAAGTAACCGAGGCCAAGCCAACAACAATATTCAATTCAATCTACCCCCAGCTTAAGTGTTTGAGAACTATTTTCGCTATAGCACATTCGGGACTCTGAATGGCCAGATAGACCCGGAATAGAAAACAACCCTTGAAACTAAGAAAGTGTTGACTGTTAGGGAATTATGTAAATATGCTTCGCAATTTTCATTGATATTCTCTAAGTTTTTACTTCGCTTTTTTAAATATTTTCGTGTGTAAATGCCCTTGTTTATTAAAATCGTATAATAAAGAACCTTTTTTTAATTAAATTTGTAATTATATTCTGATATAGACTTAACAGCTGTAGCGAAGTATGGAGATATTACAAATGTAGAAATTTAGTAGTCTGGGCATTCTACACCTAAAAAGTATAACCCTCATGACTATTAAACAGACTACATTTGGAAATACTCTTAAACTTTTTCGATAAAAAAAGCTGCGTCATGATCCTTCGTTACTCGACATATTAGTAGATTTATGATATGTGACATACCCATCGGCCACTCATTATGTAATTGTATTGAAAACTATAAACGTGATCTTGAACATTCCATTTTCAAATACAAATCAATTCTATTGTTTGGCCCAATTGTTCTTACATATAAAAAACGAATTTATCGGTTCAAAAAACTATATGTTTTTAGGCTTTCAATAGATTGATTGCATTTTCCACGGGCGTCATAGCATAGAAAATATTGCGAATGTGTAATTGGATACGGCATGCGTCGCTCACACCCGCGCCGCCGACTGCCGATGACGGCTCGTTGACAAATAATATGACGGATGACGAATACCTATTAAATTTCACTCATTTGGTTAATTTTAAAGCTTACTGCATTATCCGAGTGAGTGTTAAATTGTCTTATTCTACAAATCTGACGTAAATGGGGTCCTTTTAGTACAACAGAATTAAAAGCAACTATATTACTACTACTTACTACTAAGTACACAGATGTACTTCAAGTAATACTTCTTATATAGATAATGTACTTGGTAGTTATATATAATAATATGTCCAACGCTAAAACCGTCAAACGTACAAATGCAATAGCCGTAGCCCCGTCTCGTCAAGCTGGAACTAATGAAATCGTAAATCAACAGTGCTGAGCATATATCGACAGATTCATGCATTTTCCAGAAACTGTAACATATTTTAACCGAATGAAACTTTAAATATATCAATGAAATAGATTTAAAATATTTTATTGTATTCAAGGCGACAATGTTACATTAATATAATGTTTTATAATGCACACACAAAACAAATCATATATTTGTTATGCCTCAAACAATTGGATAAATCCCGTAACCTAGAAGTTAGTTCCCCCTTGATTGAATATTACGTTATTAAATTATCTAGAAAATCCATATAGTTGAATTTGTAAATCGAATACCTCTAATCAATCACCATTAAGGCTCCTAAATAATAATTTACTAATGTAGGGAGGTCGAAGCTTTCATTGCCCGCGTATAAGTTAGCATCAATAGTGAATGCAATTAGTTGAAGTGCATCGTTTTTGATGTAGTGCCGCGGGACTGTGACCGTATGTGAATCGAGTGCAATTCAATATAACTAGATTTTACCGCTGACCCAACATATTGCATTTGCAAATATTTTAAATAAAAATCGCGTTTTACATTTTATATTTAATGAATTATTCACTTGAGAGAACGGTGACAACGTGGTACACCAGAGAAGGTAAAAGAAAAGAGGCCGAGTGCTGAGAAGATGGGATGATGTTAGAGAAGTCGCAGGAGTAATATGGTACAGAGTGGTTCAGGAGAGATCGGAATCAAGAAGATTGGAGGAGCCAGGAATGTAACAAAGCAGCAAATACAAGAATAAGATTATATTAGTATATTGTTAGTATGATCTGAATAAAGGCTATTATAAATGATTTAAGGACTACTTTAGTTAATTCACAGCGTGATAAAGAAACTGGACAATCACGCATCATACAGACATTATCAGGCGATAAAAATATGGATAATTTAAGAATCCAAAAATAAACAAACTTTCATAAAAATTAACGTGTAAGTGTTTAAAAATATTTATTTATTATATACTACACTCAGTAAATATACATATACCAAAGCTTTCATTCTAATTGTAAAGCTTAAAACTATCGAAATTGTTGGTTCTAAAACACTTTTTTTATTTGCTCCAAATTGTTCAAATTTCTTTAACGCCATGTTGTGTTGCCAACACCAATATTTGTTTTCACACATTTACAGGCTCTTCCCAAGCCAATGTTGCAATTGTGTTCCGGGGACAGTAATTGTACCAACAAAATATACTGTTAATTAAATTATTCGTTTTCTGTTCTATCATTTGAGATGTATAAAAATATATTAATTCTTAACACTGTGTCAATGTGTAACACTATTATTGTATAAAAATATGAGCATATTTGATATAACAATTAGTTTATTGAGCTCGGTAGCTCAGTTTAGCTCGGTAATTAAATATATGCTTTTTTTTAAATTATAATTAATCATAGAAAGCTGAATATAATATTTAACAACTACAATGTCAACAGTCTAGTCAACAGAGATATTCAATAAGTAAAAAAGGACTGATTCATAAGTGTAAGGTTCTGATATATAATTATATATTAATGTTAGCGACGCCATTCTCCCGCTAGTTTTGGCAAAGATGCAATTTCATTTGAATATTGTGCAAGTCGACTGTTATCCCGCGTTATCGTCCTAACTGAGCACTTTAAATACAAAGTGCTCATAAAAGTAGTATCACCAGCATTTGTATAGATATAGGGTTAATTGATATTGGAAATGAGTCTATTTAAATATATGCTATAGTGGGAAGTGTCGTATGTTGAAAGGAGCAATTAAAGGGGTATTTCAGGGAGAAGAATGCACGTTTAGCGTGGCGTAGCTCTCTCATTCAGTGGGTAAGTACGCCTCTTGTCACCGTCTCTACACGATTTATGTTCACGTATTACATGTCATTCGACATGTTACAGCACCTCTGACGTGAACCTACGAATGACGAACGAAAAACTAAATCTTAATCTTGTTTAATTCAATTAAAACATTCTTAGTGACACTTCGCACGGCCGCTGATAACAAAAAGATCAATAGAAAGTTTATATTATATTCGATAGTGGTGTTTAGAAAAATTGTAATCAATTTGTACGGCCCATTAAATTCTATTGTAAAGAAAAATGTGTATTAAAGTTAATTTAAAATAAATCTATGTTTTAATCTAAGTGTTAAGTGTACTACCACACAAAATGTTACGCTCTCCTTACCAAGCGATGTGTAAGAGCTTGACGCACACGTTTGTATCATAGGCTATTGTGAGATTTGAACTTCGATACGAAGATATGTATTGACAAAATGTTGAGTGTTTATTTTCAATTTGTAGACCCTTAAATTCAGTGGCTAAAACATTCTTAAATAACTTAGTCCACGAGATTACGACTACACCAACTGTATCCGTCGTTAATACTTTGCTACGGTTTTATGACGTGGCGACATTATACGGTACTACAATTGTTTGAGACTCCCATTATATAACATTCCCATTCTTAAATAATGATTATAATATATGTGTGTATACAAGAATAATAAATAATTTTATTTTTATTATATTGCATATCCATGCTTTCGAATATCTTGATACATCTCAAAGAAATGGCGGTACCTATGAGCGTACTCCTGTCTAATTGTTTCTTGCAACGCCGGTATATTAAGCAGTGAGACGGCGCCAACTTTATGACTTCTTGAATGAATCGTTAATATGTCGAATCAATTCCAGAGAACTGAAATTGCTTAAATTGAATATGAGGTGAATTTTTATTCTAATATAAATTTTATTGAGAATCAATTATCTTAATGTTTGTCTGTGGGGATAAAACAAATGTTTTTTTTAATAGGTGTAAATAAAATACATAAATTGTAATGAATATGAATTCTTCAGTAATTTTAACGCTTTGTCAACGTTACATAAAAAATGCCGGACTATTCAAAATGCATTTAGCTTCATTTTTTAATCCTTTTAGCTAAGCGTTCCGTATTTTCTGGTTGCAAGCCAACATATTCGTCTGGTATTTAGGGTATGAAAACGTAGATTTTATTTAAAAGAAAATTAATGAAAATAAGGCGAGTCGTAAAGAAAAGTGTCACCGCACAGCAAAAATACCTTTTACTTTTTACGACCAATTTTTACTCATTTAAAAGAATTTCCATTTAATAGGATTATATTAATTTTGATGAGTAGCTCCAAAATAAAAAGGGAAATATTTAGGGAGAACCTAAGTGGTTTTAAAGACTATTACACACAGCACATCTGTGTCTGACGCCTCTAACCTAGTTCGCTTCCAAAATTTAAGCCTTGGGAAAAACGCGTTCATTAATTTTATTTATATATGCGTAGGTATAAAGCGGTTAATTTACATATTCAAAACACCAAAAAAAAAATTATAAATACTCATTCGCAATACTTAAATAATATCCTGACATACGTATTGTTAATTTTATGAATGCTTTAAACAAGTTCTCGAAACAGTTTCACGCTAAATTAAAATCTCGCAAGCAAATTAAAAGTAGGAAGTTTAAAGCGCACTTTAGGCGTAGTCGCTTAATGTTATTAAACTGCTGATTTATATACACGAGGTGTTTGGGCACGGAATTATGTATAAATTTGCTTAAATTGCTTCTTGAATTGTACTTTCATGCTTTATTAAGAGTAAACGATAGCTACAAACGGACATACAAAACTAGAGTTCTATGTTTTGATGTTATAACGAACATTGCCTCGAGTAGTAGAAGGCTGCAAGGCGTAGTTTGCTACGGAACGTAGGGGCCTACGAGCCGTAGTGAGCTACGGGGCGTACAAGACTACGAGGCCTAGATGGTAGTTAATTTGAAAAAAATCCTAACCACGACGTCTCAGCGAATTTATAGTTATTATAAAACATATTTGGTTCAAATCGAAAGTAGGTTTTCTTCTGTGTGTTTTCTCATGGTTTTATTCTCACTGCTGGTTAATTAATATCGGTCACTTAATCTTAGATCTCCAAAATGTAACATAACTATACAATTGTCCATACCATTATTTATTATATCACACTCGCGATGGTGTGAAGTGAACTAGTCTTTACTGTGATAAGAACGAATGAACTCTGTAGGGCGGCGTGCCCTATCTGTCATCTGGCGGGCGTGGGCAAACACACCGTTACCTCGGCTCGTTTTATTAGGGGTCCGATTTACCGCAACCACTAACGCGATATGCTAATGTTACTGGCATTTTTTCCTAGGTATATTCACAGATATTGTTTTTTAGATGCGCCATTACATGCACTTTACTTATTTACTTTAAATTAAATGGTTAATAATACTTAATTATTATATAATTGCATTAGGGCACACTAAGTCAGAAAGGACAATCCATAATAACAGATCACTAACATAATTTAAGTTTCACAAGTATTTTGTACTAATTATTAAGTATGAAGAATACATAGCTAATTTAATATAGAACTTTTAGAAATTATTGACATAAGTAAGTAACTTAAGATTAATTAAATCAAGTAAAAACTATCAAAATATTAAGATTATCTTATACTAATGATATAATTCATTTTATATATTAATATTACATTACTTCTACTGTAATAATTGAAATCCATTTCTTTAAACGTTATTTATAGTAACGATAATAACAAAAGGATTTTTAAAAAATGTAACATAATCTTATTAAACTTTACGGGAGTGAGTTGTTATCATTTCATATACTAGACGACATGAAATTCGTATCATTCTATAATCTAGACAATATTTTCTAAGCAAATTTTTGAGTTATCACACCCAAGGATGTTTACATATTTTTCTTTGTTCTCCATACCTTATTATGTATAGGGCTGCCACACGACAGTTTTTTTTTCACATATTTGTATCATACACGAAATAATAGTATATAAAAATCGAAAATAATAATCATATTATTTCCAATTTTCACAAAATAATTACAAAATTCAACCATGATATTCGCAGACTTTTTACCATTTAGCTATTTGTTTGCCGCGGTTCACTCGATATTAATACAAGATATTGTTAGACTTAGACTTGTATTATAATTTGACTATTATATACATTTTAATAAAATGTAAGTGACTCACACCATCCCATGTCATTCGCTCGGTGCGGAAGATACTTTATTTTTAACATGTATTTCTTGTTGCCGGGCGCAGACAACAGCTTCGAGTGAGTGTCCTGGTTTAAATTTTTAAGGTACTTAGGTAAAAGAAACCATCCACGTCACCATATTAGTTATTACCAACAGGCAATTGAGGCTTTGTATATGGGTATATATAGTTTAATATGCGTAGAGACATTAGCATCTCGCAGTTCTAAAGACAGTTACTATGAAATGTTCAGATTTTTTATATATGTCCTTGATATTACTATACTCAAACAAAGCACCTTCATCATGTTTATTTGTGCAATGATTCGCAGATTATATATAAGTTTATACGTTAACTGCTAAACCCGATTGGAAATAGTAGTACATATAATCTGCAGTATATCAAACGCTGAGCGAAACAGGTATCAGTTGATCAGCAATTGTATGCGATGCAACCCTACTGGAACGATTGCGATCAACAGCGACTCTGCCTTTGTGGAAATGAGAACGGGCGACCGGGGACCGCCTAAAGATAAAACTTTCACTTTTTTCATTCCTCAGCGGTCACATTTGTGGTAACACAAACCTGCCTTCACACTACTCTTGTTTTATTACATTGACTCGAAAGAAAGTTAATTTATAAATAGAACTACGAAGACACTATCGGCCAAAAGATAAGATACTTAAGAGATTTTATATTATTCACATATTGTGTATTACGTACGTGGTTTGAACTTCATTTAAGGCAATTGTTCTTTTTTGGTCCAAATTACACATATAGGCAAATCTTAGTACTTTTTTAATTCCATAGTGCCCTTGTTAAACTAAACTACCTTGTATGTTTGTTTATGATTTATTATATTACTATTTATTTATGTTTAGTTAGATAAAAATACTGAAAAACATCGCCAATAAACATGTTAATGCATACATTTTCCTGCAGTCGAATACCGATACCAAAGCAATTTTCCCGCTTGACCTAAGACGTCTCAGGGTGATAAGTAGCGAGAGCTCTTATAGTGGCGACTTCGCGGCAGTTTATTTACGACTGGGGTCAATATTTAAGGAAGGCAGTATACTAATATCGGGTGTGTGGCAGCAGCCGATAGCCGGTAGAATAATATGACAGCGAGTCCGGTCTGCCGGCACGTAGGCAATAAGCCGCTGGCAAAGCGCCGCCTCCGGAAAAATAAAATTCTCCAGACCCACCGTGCGTGCCCTTATAGATCTATTAGGTCATGATATACATATTAAAGAATCATCTTTTAAATTATTGACCCCATCATCATAATCGATTCGACCTGTATATATTTCATATTTTTTTAATCATTTGTAGATAAAATAATTAACACAGAAATATTTGCAAAAGCAAATAAAGTATTTTGAATGTATATTTGTTACGTTTTATTTCTTTTCTCAATTATTACCCAAAAGTACTTAATATATTATTAAAAACCATTTCATAGTTAACACTTTCAGTTAACACGTACATCGTATTTAAAGGTCGAATGTCCCGCCAAATCGCGCCTTGTTTCATTTTACGATCTTATCGAAATAATCCGATCTCACTTGTTATTTACTGCCGGCTTCCGCAACCTAAACTTATCTTACGATCTTACACTATGCTTCAAAGCAATAATAAACTCTATTACAAGGGAATAGAGTATAAAACAGTTTACTACGTTGGCTACGTTTTGTCGTTCTTTTAAAATATGATTTTTTAAACGGTCTACCCGAAGACCCTACAAAGCAATACAAGATTCAACCTATGACGTCTGCGATGTAATTCAGTTTTACGGACTTAGTTTCACGGACGTAGTCTTTTTAAATTGGCATTGGCGGACATTTCTACAATTAAGAGGAGATGTTTTCATTTACATCAATTCTTAAAAGAGCGATTTTATGACGTTTGATTGTACATGAGTGGTCATTTATTTTTATTATCGAAGCAATAGTTATTAATTACAAAAAACAAGCGTTATATAAACACTGTATAGCCAGCTAAATACTTGCTAAAGTCAACTTATTAAGACCATCCAAGACGAATATCTATTTCAGTAACTCCTATTATCCTTTTACAAGTAGTAAAACATGATTAATAGCCTTAGTAGTGTTATTAAAGAGCACGTCTCACAAACTCTCAATGGGGAATGAAGTAAAAAAATGTAACATTATCATTCACTCAACGTACTAACGGTAATGAGCTAAGTTCACAGTAACATCTCCTAACTTACATACCAATCGGACCCGACCTTACCGCCATTGGTAATCATGCCACAAACATTGAAAACAGAAAACTTCTAATCATGTTTGTACCCCAAAGGACGCTAAAGTTATTGGATTATTCCACAAGTTTTTTAAAACTTGGAATAATAATCTAGAGAATGAAAGTGCTTCCTGCGTTTTTTTTGCAAATCAAAAGCTGTAGCGTTATAAGCGGAAAAAGTATAAGCGTTATAAGTCTTAATTGAAATGTATTTAACTGTACGTTGAATATCAACGAATTGAGACGTTGTTAAAGGTATAAGCACACCTACAATATATTTATTTTCATCACAGCAGAAAATACATTTAGACCGAGAGAAATTAAAAGTATTTAAAAGCCAGAATTAACACATACAGTGTAAAGTAAGTTGAGTTTTCCGTCAATTTAAATACTAAATTCAATATGATAATTTGAAAGAGAGAAAAATATTGAGAAAAATATTACATAAACAAATAATTGGATTGCATTTTATTGGACAGTGGACAGTCCTAAAAAATAATGTCTACTACGACAGAACGAAGGGGCACAGCATCTTCATTGCATTTATCACACTACCCACGTATTCAAATAAATTTTACTAACTTTCCTTTATTGTGAGTGTTTTTATTATTCACACATGTTATAATACAAATTTAACCGGTACATATTATAAGACTTCCTGTTTCCATTAAAATAACTTCTAATCTAATTCGAATTTTTAATTAAATTAATTTTCGTGTTGACGTTAACAAATATTGATGGATCGATATGTCATAATACTGAAATGCTATATTCATGCATTTCAGAATGACATCTTAATTTGTTATTTGAAATATTACATGTGATTGTATAGTTAGTTGGTAATCTTTCCAACAGAATTGCATTTTACCATTTGTATATTCACAGAACCATAATTACGTTTTCAGCATTATTAACTCATTTTATTTTTCTTTTGATGTTGGCCGTTTTGTTAGGACGAAGCGGTGGCCATTTCAACAAGATTTCAACCGTTTCTTTTGACGTCGACTCTCGAGTTAGTAAATGGAATTTGCAAGTAATTTTGTCGCCTACATCGACCCGCTGCCCCCTTGCTCTCTTGTCTCCGCGTGTCGCTTCCATTACAAATTGTGTTGGAATAAAATATATCCGTCATCTATAAGAGCTGATACAATAATAATTTTCAAAAAATTATTAAGTAAAATCACATTTGTATTTAAACGAAACTCGCCTTAACAAATTTCATTTGCTTTCGTTAAAATCGCGGCGAGACCTATTAGATATAGTTTATCTATATAAAATAGTCAACCACTCCGTCAACACGGAACTGCATTCTGTGGAGCAATTCCGTGCCTTTTCACAGCAGCATACGCACGAGGCATAATCTTACTTTTTTCACGCCCACGTCTCGTCTATGCAAATCGTTTAACGGTTCTGTAAACAGATTATGTCGACTTTATAATAGTATTGTGAATGTGGACGAGTCGGTTGATGTTTTTGCCGACTCTCTACTTACCTTTCGTAGAGGCAATATATACACAAAAAAACAAACCTTTGAATCCTGGTAGAGTTCACATGTATGTCGTATCTTGTTAGTATTATTATGTATATTGTATTTTGTTATTTTATAATGTTTCAAGTTCCCTTTTAATTGTCTTATGTGTAAACCTAGTTTTATTATCTCATAAGTTTATTGTTTTAAATACATTTAGCACATAAGATGGACAGATGTAATAAAATAAAAAAATAAAATAAAATGGTTTAATGTAATAAGCCACATAGCGCTTAGAGTCATATTATAAATTCTACAGTATCAGTTTGTTTACATGAAAATAAAACGTTTGAACATAACGTATATGATATTTCTTGCGTATATATTGTAATGAAAATAATAATTATATTGTTTCGAACGATTTGTTAAGCGTGTATTTGTTAAGGTTAAATCGATGGAATAACTATTTATCGTCATGCAAATAAGAAATAAACAACTCTATATGAATCTACTTGCTTACGGGAAGAAGTGGGCGTGTAATAGGAAATGTTCCGCATATTGACTCCAGCGACATCCCCGAGATCTCTAAACAATGACACACCACTACTACCCGGCCCGATTCCCTGCACCGAATTTAGAAGCCACGCTTTTAGCTGCAATGAATCTATAAAAGCTTCGAAGCTTTAGGGATTTAAAATTTATAAATGTAATGCGTAAATAAGCTTAATCTTTCAGTATATAGAATGTTTTGAATAACATACTCGCAACTTTGATTACTTAACATAACTAAGCGTTATATGTAATAAAATTCCGCAGCTCGACTTATGCGTCCAATTTCATTCGTTAAGATTATCTAAAGAGAATCGTGCTCAATATCAAAGGCTAACAAGTGAATTTGATGAGTCAACGTCAAGAGAAACCGCAAGCGAAGCTTATAAAACTTAAAATTGGAAAACGGTTTGACGCATCAAGAAATAGCCGCGGGCAAAGTAACTTTGGGCTTCTTTGAACACAGTGTGATATGAGGATATTGACGGCTTTGTGAACCCTTGTCGAAGTTAAAACATAATTTCGTAATTAATAAAACTTTTCATTCTCTTCTAAAGCCATTGTAACAATAATTTTCCAGTGGTAAAGAAACATAGTAGTCTCAGCATCCTTCTAGAGATGTGATGCGAAAATATATTAAGGGTGTGATAATAATAATAACTTCTAAACAATTGAATCAAAAATAAACAAAGGAATGAGCAATTAAAACATCATTACCTTAGTTTAAGTTCTCGTAACTTGTTACTTAATACATATTCTATTGTATATTTGAGTGTTTTCCAAAAGGATTTTCTAGTGCAAAAGTTTAAATAAGTTTTGGGTGAACTTCTGAGATCCCTTTTACGAATGCGAAGAAGGTAAATGTTTATTTAAAGGTTTATAGATTGTACTCGATTGAGAGAGAAAAAGAAATCCTTTACTAACTTAATAACAACCGAGTAACTACGCGAATGAGATTACGTTAAATAGAGTTGAATCTCAAGTTTTCAGTCAAGTTTCTGGTTGATTATCCAACGAAGCTATCAAATATATGACAACTATTCAAATGTTGTATTTAAGAAGAATTTCAATATTTCCACTCGCTTGACACAAACGATGACGGTGAAATTTAATATTTCCCAACTTTGCTAATTTTATTTTTCCTTTGAATTAATTAACGAATTTCAACAAAGATCCGAGCAGTTATCGAACTTGGAAACTTTCAGTGCTGTACTAATATTACAGATGTCATTTCAAGAAATTCTGACGTCAAGAATGTAGGAGTGTTAATTTCAATTTAAGTTTATGACCCCCTCCTGTTAAAAATTGATTAATAATATTATATTTTAATCGAACTCTTAATAGGAAATTGAGAGTTTATTAAAAAAATGTAGCGTGATATCAAATTGTATTTTTGATGTTAATGAAAAATAGAGTCTTCTCTGTCTTTTTAAAGAAGAAGTCGCAGTCCTGGAATGATTCTTTGAAAATCATTAAAAAAAACTTAGTATATATAATAAAAACTCTGTTTATTAATGCCTTTATAAATTATAAGCTAGTACTTTATAAATTATAAGTAATGAGAGTGTGACTTAGGCTTATGTAAACAAATAGACATAGTGAATCATAGGAACAAAGTGTACAAGCAAATCGGTGCACGTGTCGTAGCCGACACTCGAGAGAAGGCTTTAGCACAAGCGACGTGCGACAAAGTTTTTATTTCCCCGGGGACACACCGATCGCAGTGCCGCCCAGGTGTCGCAACGACGGAAACCTATATTATTTGTTTGAACTAACTTTCTGCCCCGAGGTAACTAAATTATGTTTACATCTTGAACACCACAGTTTTAATCCAACAATTCTTCATTTTTAGAATCTCGTCTCATAATATAAATGTTATATATCGTGGATTGCAAAATTATACCGGCAGTATTTTACGGTTATTTCCCTTATTCTTAGCGAATTATGAAAAAATATTTCAGTATAATTTTCCAATCTATTACAGCTTCCATTAACATTAATAATCTGAAAATTCGTAATCGTGGTACTGAAAGTAGATGTTCAGCATCGCATTATTCACGCACTCGTCTTAAAATCGAAATTGAATTTATGTGAAAATGTTCTGTACCAAATGTGACTGGGGACTTGATGAATCTAATTTTTGCTACGCGTATCTTATGAAAATTACGCGCCATTCGAACGCTCCCGGGAAAGTTGAGAAGTTGAAATAAACTGGTCTGTCGTGACTCGCACTCAGATCAAATTCATCCATGCGTGTGAATTGAAATTTGGTTCTCATTTTTAAATTGAATTTTTTAACCAGACTTAGCTAACGAATATTTTTTTAGATTTATATTCTTCTTAGTAGTTAAACACAGCTACTGCTCCTGTACCAATATACATAGAAATAATTAATGGTTTCTAACATAACTTCAACTCTGAAATACATATTCAATCGGCTTAAGTATGAACGAAAGCGATTGCATTTGTAAGCCAATTCGCGAACTGGAAAATAGTAAACCGCTAACGTGAGAAGAGTACATTTATTACGTCGAGTCACGGTACTCATTTGGGTATTAGAGATAAAATTAAAATTTACGCTTTGCCCAAAGCAATTTGTTACCGCCCGTTTTATTTCACGCGGAAAATGAGCTTCGGTTTATCCGCTCTTTTACGTTCACTTTCATAGTCTTATAGCTTCATCTTGTGAAGTTCAATAGTTCACAATATATAATACATCAACAAGTGTCAGTTTTTTTATAGTACAAAGGTTTTGCAGGTACAGTACAGGCTCTTAGTACCAAAAAGTAAGAATGTCCTATACCGCTGGATTTAATGTAAATTAACTACGTACGTGTCTAAACCATTATTGTAAGTCAAAAATGAATCGTAAAAAAACCTTCAATAAACTTTAGTGTTTATATTAACTGGAAATATTAGATTATCAGCAGTGAAGTATATCAAGTACCAAGTCGTTTCTATCGTAATATTTATTTTAATAAGAAAATAATACCATAAATTTTAATTTTAAAATCAACAAATTCCGTTCGACATAAGTCACTCAAAAGAAAGGAGCAAGAATGAGAAATAGCAAGATAATTTGTCAATGAGGATTCATTGTTATTTGGTTTAGTGTAACCCGCTAGTGAGGCTGATAAATGTCCTTTCAGAGTTGCCGTCAGTCAAATCGCGGTTGCCCGCCCG
Source organism: Leptophobia aripa (assembly GCA_951799465.1). NCBI lineage: Eukaryota > Metazoa > Arthropoda > Insecta > Lepidoptera > Pieridae > Leptophobia > Leptophobia aripa. The sequence goes on from OX637260.1 coordinate 4,135,768, forward strand.
CAAGATATATTGTGAACCCAGAGATAGCCCTACAACCCAACCCAACCCAACTTTAAAACTATCCCTTTAATTAATATATGCCTATTTAATAGGTGGATAACCTCGCTTTTTTTGTTTCATTTCATAATTGTTCAAAAGCAAAAATTTATAAGTTTATACATTTTTTTTTCCACAATTTTACCTTTTATAAATATAAGCATCGAGCTTACCTTTCTAAAATAAGTTAAAATGCGAAATAAGTTAAAACGCCTTTAATGATCCAAAATACATTATAATATCTTGGATTTAAGTTCCTGAGAACCAAACTCACAATTGTGTGTATATTTAAATTAAATAATATTCATAAACTAGGATCGAATCTACAAAGAACGGGTAACATTATAAATCGAAGTTACGATATTAAAGCATTTTTTTAAAAATGTTACAAATGTATGTGGGAATTTATTTACGATAACCTTCATATATTTTTTTAATTTTTACTGTTGTAACTTCTCCCTTATTTCTTTTTTCACCCACACTCTATTTATAAGTGACGCCAATGTAGGGCTTTTAAGAGAGTAAATTCTTTAAACGTAAGCAATACACGGTGAATTGCTTAAATTTCGTAACTATTCATTTAGATTGACGTGGGTTACATTTAATTTAGGAATAGTAACAGTTTTGTTAGCGTTTTCGACTTGGGGCAACCGCAGCAACAGTCAAACAAGAACAAACAAAGTAATTAAACATATCAAACGAAGTGAAATTGAAGCCGCGACAAAGCGACTGACCATTTACGGTGCATATGTATACGTTGCATTTCTTCTAACACTACAATTGGGAGTGAAAATATCTATATGATAATGAGTTGCAATACAAAACTTATATTATCAACTAAAAATTACTTTTTTCTTTATAGCGAGGAAATGTCACAAGCATTAGGGGTACTCTGCCACAGGGACCAAATTTTTGAATTTGTTTTAGTGTTGTGGTTGGGTTTGTTTATTAAATAATTTTAAGTTTGAACAATGCAACGCCATCTTTTCAGAAAAAAAATAATAATTTGTCGATATGCTCTTCTATTGAAAAATCCTAAATTTAATAAGTTCAATACTTCGATATATTATACAGATTATATCCAAAGGCCTTAAGAAGGTTCGATGAAAACCTCGATCTCGGCGCAACGAACAAGTCGATACATATTATTTAAAACATTACGTATATATGATGCACTTGTATTATAACATAATTGTGATTGTTGCCAAGATTAGATTTCCATATAATAAATTGTACTTAATGGAATGTTAACAATACCAATAATCGTATAAACTTTTATAAAAATAAAATAAAAGTCATTGTCGTGATCATTTATTGCAATCCAATGAAAACGTATAAGGTTTTACAATATTGAATAAAAATAGTGTTTTAAATAATAGAGGAATATTTAATGGTCCATAATAGTAGTCGTAATTCGTTGAAAGAACTTCCTGGCTTGTTAGATGGGCCGGATAGAGATCTAAAAGCTTCCTAGCATATATACTTATATGAACTACATACATCTATATCGCTCGTAGGTGTTGGACAAAATCAACGAATCTCATTAATATACAAGTTTTAAGTAAAATTGTTTTTTATAAAAGCGTAGACAGCTGTTTAAGCAATAAAAATAGTATACTTTATGTTATATAATTATTTATTGCATTGAAAAATTTAGTTGAAATGTATGTTGGAAACGTGTAACTTGGTTTTACATAGCTAAACAATATTTGCCAATCTTCCATTGTACAAAGTATTTTATTTAATATTATCAGGAGTCAATTATAAAATAAACTGAGATACCAATGCGGTGCAATTCCATACAGTAATTACAACTAACGAGCAACGGGGCTCTTGAAGATATATTTTATGGGATTATGTACGTTATCAACGCACGCCTGCCGGCCATCGATGTTTAATAACGCTTGGAAGCTTTAATATGTTCCTTTATTTTTGTATGATCCCATATAGTGGTTAAACATGTAACACTCGAATAGAGATTGTGCATCAAAATGCTTATGATTTGATTCCACAATTAACACTAGACATTAACATTAAAGGAAAGTTGCCAAGGCACGAAAGTATGAGTAACTGTTTCCTTTCGGAATGTATAAACATGACTGAATCTGAATTTGCTTATATATTTAATTATTACATCAATTGTATATGTGATTATTGCATGACAGGAGAGAAATTGTAACAAAAAAGTTATAAATGACAATTAAGGAAAAAAGGTAATAAAAAATAGTTTTCACACAAAGAGGTTTTAGTGTTGTGACACGTGAACACTAACATTACTATATGCAATCACAAGTTTCATATAGTTATAGTGGTATAAATGGCTAACCTTTTCTTTAAACCAATAAATCCTGAAAATAATATAATTATTAAGTAATGGAATTGGATGGTTAAATTATACATAAGTAGATAAGAAACTAACAAAGCTTTCTTAAATGAACTCTTTTAGAGGACTACAAATAATAATGAAATGTAATAAACAAACATTTTAGTGTCTAAAATAATTCTAGAATTTTAATAGCATAAGGTGAGGGCTGGCACAAACCGCTGACACGGCCGGTCCCTGACTAATGTCCTGCATTAATAACCTCGCTAATTAATCGTTTGCATGTCCGCTGAAGATCTACACTCTAAAATATTTAACAATTTCGTATCTCTAGGATTTCCTTTCATTTAAGTGTATTATATTTAGTTTAGCTGCGTTGCTCAACTTTGCTCATCAAGTAGTACAAATTAAATGAAACTAGAAAAATTATTTAAAAAAAGTTACATTTTCTTTGACCATAAAACCGTCGCAACTTAAACAAAGTTGTCCAGTTTGTAAAACACGAAGGTAATTTCGTCCACTCGTGACCCAGGAAGAGCCCTTGAACGGGATAGATCGTAAAATATACGACACTTCAATATGTACGGGTGAAAGCAGACCGTTTATAACCACTCAGAAAAAATTTTGGCTTAATTCAGCACGTCGTTAAGTACCCCTCTCATAAATACAAGTGAACGATTCATGCTCTTTTATAGCAAAACACTTGATAGACGATTTCGAAGGGATAATTAGCTACGTACGTGGTTCGCTTTTATACGTATGAAAGGCTTACCTTGGTGATGTATTAAAAAATATATACAATCATATTTTTTTACTTCGAAATTAGCCAACAAGCAATATTTATTGTGTATGAGATGAAAAGAAACACAGTTGTATAGAAATGTCTGATTTCACTATTGCCTGGCGGTTTGTGATTGGTTCGGTGTTAAAAGCTCTCATACAAAAGAGGAACACACATCCGGTCCCGGCCATTTTCGTTGTGGCAGTTTTCGTGAGTGGCATACGATAGTTTCATACATTTGTAGACCATGTCGATCGTTTTGATCAGACCTTTGGAAGATAATATTGTACAATAAAAATATATCATAAAGTATCATACATTTATAAAGTGTGTAAATATTTGAAGTCATTTATAATAAGGCCCAAAAAATATATTAACGATTTTATACACAAAACATACAACTCAAGGGTGTCCCTACGGGCACTGTGGTACTTAAGCAAACATGTAACAAAAATATCCACAATTAAATAAGCATTTTCCATTTCCACAAACCAATGTAAACCCAACCCAATATAAGTGCAAATTCATTTTAGCGGAATTTCTAAACAACGCTATCCCGGGTTCCCATTGGTATTTTAACAAAGCCTGCAACTTGTAGAGTTATTCGAAATTGTTTACAAAATTCAATCCTAAAGCTTCGACTCAGATTAAATCTAATTTCAACTTGAAGGTAAGTCAGAAATAAGTCTTCATAAAACCGGAACCCTTTGATTTAACCCACCCCAAAGTTAGGCTTGCTGATTGCCGGAAAGTTACTCTTGGTGCGCTGTACCTTTTTACAAAGAAAAAACGAAACTAAAGAAGGCTTAAAAGTGACTTCTGGAAAACTTTGAATATACGTCCACTGGAATTACTTTGCCACTATTCGATACTTTGACTTAAAATGTTAAGAAACAGTTATTGTGTTTTTTTTTATAAATTTTGTGACATCTTCAGCGCAAATTGCACCAGTTGGTCTATACTCAATACATAGAGGATAATTATAGTATAGTTGAATATACTTAACAATTTCTGGACTAAGTTTTAAGCTTAGCTGCAGACTTGAATTAACTTCACAGTTTTAATTAAATAACTATTAATATAAAAGCATTTTTTTAAAACGAACACAACTACCTTACCAATAATCTAATTGTGTTTCACCAGTGGCTATAAAGCTACAAAGAATTGTAGCTACGACAAAAGTGGAGAAATTTCTAACACTTTAGTTAAGAATATTCTGTCAAATTGTGCGAAAGTATAATTTAATTTTTTATATAATAATATTTGGGAATAATGTATGTAATTTTATATTTCGTTTTAATATATTTAGTAACGTTTATCTATATATACGTTAATATCATGGCTTATATGTGATACTTAGGTGGCATAAAATAACAGATTATTTTCTATAGAACTGTCTCTTGCCTGTGAGCCATGAAGGTACAGTGCTTTAAACTACATTTATAAAATTATTTATTATAAAATAAGATTTATTATCTCTTAGGTTCTAAAGAAACAAGCGGAAACGGAAGAGATTCAGCAAACGACACGAGCACAGTATCCCGCAGAGCTTCGTCTATCTGATACTGATATAAAATAAATAATTGCCACAGATAAATATAAACATAGCTATTATAATAATTTATAAATAAATGAAACTATACATCTGAGATAATCACAATTATTAATAATATTGTGATTTACAATCAGTATAATACATTTAAAGTAAGCAATACATATTTAATATTCTATTTATGATAATTCCACAATGAAAATATAATAAACGTCATTGTACGTCTAACAATACAGACGCCATTTTTGATTCGGTATTTCCTTTTTTATTTTGATTCTGCAACTAAGATCGTGAAAGCTTAAGGCTTTTGTCGACAGACCTACGTAAAGGTATTGTCACAATCAATTCATAGCTACGTCAGAAAATGCACGTGGTACGATAAAATTGCCCATTGTGGATGCACTCGCACGTAACACAGACATTACTGAGTGGGGTTTTGAAAAACCTCGCAAGTATAAGTAGGCATCGCAACTGAACCTATCGACTTTGTTCACTTTTCTATATCGGTAATGGATAAAAGTATGAAATTGTATCGGCTTTTGATGTTTAAATAAAAGGTTTTATTACTAACTTATATATAAACTTCGAATGTAAGGGATTTAAGTCAAAATAAAAAGAAACTGTGTAGTTCTTGTTAACACTTGTTCTTTACAGTCTATATTATAGACTGTAAGAAATGATTGTTACTAACATATTAATGTATTATGTCTGTATTTTTCGTTGTCTGTGACGAAATTATGATAATAACTTCACGTAATCGTCAATTTATGTATATACAACGTAAGATAAAACGAGGATTCCTCGTATTTATTTTATATCTGAACCTTTAACCCGCGGGCCAGATGGATGGAGCAATCAGTCCGACCCTGCCAACTGCCGAGATCCATGCTGACGCGAATTTTGCTGAAGTCCCTTCGAAGACAATTTATCGATAACACGTCGTAAATCTTTTGACTCTGTTTACGATATTCGATAGGTTTATAGATATGTTAGGATTAGGCCCTATACTGTTACACGTAGATCTGTTTTCCTTTAGATCAAATAACGTATAATAAACTCTAAGTACAATTTATAGACGCCAGTACAGATATGTTGACTTATTAACTGTATGTACCTATTATGCAATAAGGTTTACGTCGCTTTTATAATACGCTGTAGCCACATTAAATTTGTGAAGCTATATGACAATCAGTAGGATAACTTCGTCTATTTCAAATCGATCTGACGAAGTTCTCTTGACCGCTAAGCATACATACAATTTCTCGACTTGGTAACCTCGGGCCGATCAGTCAGTCAGTGATCGCGACTGGTCGAGATCTTCACTTTACGATTGCAGAAATGCACACCATTAATTAACAACAATTAATCTTCGTTTTTAGGTATAAATGTGTCTCTGTCTCACCTTCCTAGTAGTAATATAAATACTCATCTTCATTAATATTTTGATTAATTGAAGAAATAACAACAATGTAAGATGACACTTACATTACGCTGTTTTTCGTTAGGGCGATGTTACTCGTAAGATTGATCTGTTTACAAATAACATAAGTGTTAAACATTTCGTACATAGTATGATATTGCACAAATCGGCAAAAGGAAATGAAATGTAATCGTAAAATATCGTCACAACGGTAAACGCCGGAGTCTGTGTTATTTATACGATGCTTTTGAAGCCGTGCCCCTTTTAACGGCAGTTTTAAGTGCCCGTGGTCCGGCTACAATTGCAGATCGCTCTTATGCTGGGCACAGTTGACAGGCTCGGAGCGATTTCAAATATTGATATATTATAAGCCAAAAGATTTTAATTTATTTAGCCTTACCATATAATAAACTATTTAGAGTTACATTTCATTTTTGCTAAATTTTATATAATATCAAATTTATTTTACTATTTTATTTTTTATATAATATATTTAGTTTTTTCCGTCCACCAGAGCATCGAACAGATTTCATAAATAGACTAATTACAAAATAGTCTCTGCGTTTCAATATGAGTTGCTTAATTTAAAATATAACTATGTTATATTCACTTTCTGGTTCACGTTAATCCTGATTGTGTAAAAGACTATTTAAACGATAAAACATCTTGGAAAATAATGGACTTAACTGCTGAGACACGGCGTTCGAAACTATGATCACGCTTAAAAAGATGGTTTTGTCTAGGTTATTTTTTCAGACCAGTCTACATTGGACCTAGTAAGTATAAAGTTGACTCCGAAATGCTAACTCTGATATCTCATAGCAACTTCGGCTCTTTAGGCACTTCATGACGAACGATATAAGTCTATATGAAAAACATATAAATCAATAAATTATGTTAAATGTGTTGTTATACATTGACAGATAGGTAATATAAAATGGTGGAGTTAATTATTTCAATTGTTAAGGCCTTCACAATTTCCAACAGTAGTTGAATATTATAAAAGTATATTATAGCTATGATGCCTGGCGGTCTTTATAATATATTTCTCTATATATAAATATGGATTTGAGTTTTGCTAAATTCCGTATGAATTATTTCAACAATAATATCTTCCGTCACTTAAAAGTCGTATAGTAATAAAGTTTTTTCAACGTTCTGTACGTCGACGGGAACTAAAAAAATAATTTATGGATTTAGCTCATTATGGAAATTAATTTACAAATATATAATGAAGCACATTTTTTTGTTTCATAAGTGTAAGAAAGTTACTTGCATGGATAAAGTTATTTGATTTGATCGTAATTTTGATATAATAGGAATATATTGTATACACGTTTTGATGTTGTGTATTTTAATAAGTAAATAAATAATAAAAGAAATGTATAAAAGGTGATTTTCTTCTTAGTCTATATTAATGTGTATATAAAAGTAAGTAAATGTACTAACTTTGAATTACTTAATTCAAAGTGTTATGTTTATTAGAATATACGATTACTAGGACATTAACAACGAATCTATAAACTATATTACACCTGTTTTCTTCAGGCATTCAACAAATAATAATAAAAACTTAGGCTATCATTCCTTTTTAACTTGAACATTGTTTAATATTCATTGCGCTAACAAAACAGCAATAACATTTAATTAATTTGAAAAAACTTTCGCCCGCTGTGTCGCCGTTGATCAAGACCTATCCTAACAAACTTAAATTAGGAATGATGTCTCTAATATTTGTAGCATTGTTTATATGTAACATGTGCTATGCAGTCTTCGTGCTCCACTCGTGTCCGACAAACTCGTTAAAAGTTTGGGAAGCAACAGAAGCAATGTTACTTGGAGACACTTGCGACTCCCGACGTTAAGTAGAAAAGTATAACACGACAATAATATGGAACATTTTGTTGCCAGACAGCTATCTTAAATATGTTTAATATAATACGAAAATGTATGACAAAGTCTAGACTTGTTTTTTTTCTTTTTGAGTTTATAGTACATAGTTATTTCTTTACGATCCTAAGAGGTAGTGTACAGAAGGCAATTTTGGAAGATCTGAAGCTGCTTGTGCCAAATAGCCACGCACTTTTGGAAGCGGAATTACCTAGCGCGTGTGAGAATATTTGCTATGGAAAACACTTTTGCGTCAGATATATCAGTATATTGTTTGTACACCCACGCAATTAACTAGAGTTAATTATTTATGTAAGTTTTTATTTAATTGTTTCATTAATTTTCACTGAAGTGAAGGTTAAATAAATAAATCGAATCAAGCCTTTTACCATAATACGCACGATCTACGGAGAATCTAATGAAAAAAAATTGTGACAAAAAAAATAATCTCATTTTACTCCAACAACTAAGTAAATATTGTAAGCATCTGAGGGCTCACTAAATCTCCGGCATTGCGTTAAGAGGATTCCCGTGCCGTAAATTGCATTTACAAAATATTTACGAGGCAATCCTCCAGTTTCAAGCATTAGGCACACCAATACGAGAATATGTTACAGCTAAAGGTGCGAAAATCACTTAAAGTTAAGCTCACTAATTCGTGGCCTATTGTGAATGGACTTAAAAAAAGGAATTTGAGAATCCGAATACATAATCAGACTATCTTTTATTCCAGAGTAAATAGTATTTCTGGATAATTACAGGTGCGTACTGAAGGTAAAGAATTAAGGTTTGATGAAAGAAATCCATTATGATGTACTATAAAAATACTATTGTTCTTATGCGGGTATTATCCAAAAAAGTGGCATCGCTTCAGTTTACGTTACACTATTTAGCTGCAGCAAGCTGCTAAACGTGGCCTTGTTGAAAGAAATCTCAGATGCCTTCTACAGCATACCTCACTTGACAATACGTTTTTTAGGTCACTACTCAAGAAACAGTAATGCTGATTGCGGTTACATTCTTCAGCAAAAAACGTCGACTTGTAGTAGGACAGTTACGTAAAAATACATGCCAGGCCTAATCTAAGCTATATACAATAATAGTTAACATATAGTATTATACAATTTACAAAAATGTATAGTTTTAAATAAATAAATCAGCACACAACAAACAATTACCTTCTATATGTGAAAAATAAAAGAAATTATGGGAAGTAAAACACATTTATTGTAAGACATTTAATTAACAAATCTAGCAATATTTTAAATTAACATACAAATACATATTTAATATTCCATTCACTAAAAATACCACATACTATATAACTGTTAGGAAAACGAAAATACATGTTATAAAGAAAATAAACTGAAGCAAGATAACTGGCGTTCAAGGAGTAGGCTCAATTTTCTTTCAAGTGGGCGAAAATTCTTATGTATGTGTGTATTACAACATTTATTGGCATTTTGTAATACATGCAATAACATTAAAACAAAATTACAGTCAGGCAGCTAATGCTACGATAATCAAATATCAAAGTTTCCATTTATATAAAATTAATTTTATATAATTTGGTTCAATCATATTGTTACATCAAAACAATATATTATAAAAAATAACCCACAACTTAAAAATATCTAGTATTCGAGTCGTTTTGGCATACAATAAATCAACATTCGTTACTGTGTGATTTACAAATAAATATATGTAATCATGTCAAAGTTCATTACTTACAAGTGTCTAAAATTACAAATAATCCTAACAAACTAAACGTTTACAAAAGTCAGTCAACCACACTTATAAAACAATCTAAAATTAACTACTCCTTATCAAATCGTATACCGCGGTTCCTCTAACTTGAGGAAGTGTGGATACTTTCGCGAGACTGGCACTCGTGTATTTTTGATAAACTGCTTGGAACTTCGATTTTTCTATATTAAACACTATTTTAGCTATTTTACTGATAATAGGCTCTATATGTGTAAATGTGTAGCCCGAGTAGTATGATAATGTTGGTGACCAAACTGCTTCTAATGGTGTCTTAGAAAGAAGGTGCAAGGAAAGGCAAATGGCTGCAGCTGCAAGCTCCGAGGGTTTGTAATGAGCCATTGAGTACTCAACGAGACAAAGGTCCACAAAGTATTTAGCCATGTGGTGATTCTTTGAAGAGCCATGGGCAGCTTTTACGAACCTGAAAGTTGTACATAATGTAATTATTTAAAGACTCACCTCAGAAGTTCATCAAGATTTGCAAATGCGTTGTTACTCTCTCAGAATAATTATGCAACTTACAATTTATAAACTTTATAAGAATGTGATAGAATAAGTATATTAATTTAAAATATAAAAAAAGTATATAAATTTTAAATTTTTGTATGAGAGAGATAACTCTTCAAGACCAAAAACTTGTTTCTAGAAACACATTCATTTGCTAAAATAGAGGCAAGAAGTATCATATTTCAAAAATTATGTTACCATCAAGGCCAAACAGTTTAATACTTGTACAATACTTATATAGTTAAAAAATCTTACCTTCTCAAAAAGCTAATAGGAATTGGCCTAGCTAAGCAGAACTCTAATTTGGTCATAACTTGCTTTTCACATTTAATAATGTCATTTTTACTGTATGTGTTGTCCGTAATGTATGCAAAGTCTTCAATGTTTGGGGCATAAATTTCCTCATATTTGCTTGCAATGAACATGGCAGTCACACCAATAAGTTGCAGTTTCTCCTTGGGAACATTCGGTACAGACTGAAAAAAATCAAAATATGTAGTGAAACTAGGTCACAACTTAAATGTTTTTTTTTAATTTTCAGCTGTCAAAACCAGTGTATTAACCAGTCGTCGTAAGTTGCTGTGTTCTTTATAGTGTTTAGGTTTAACAGTATCAAGAATCGTGTGTCATAGAATTAAGCCACACACTTTTAGGTTAAAACCACTAATACCCAGTTTTCATAAGTAGCATGTGGGTGGACTGTCTCCTGCTTCTACATTAAATTGGCATAACAGCATTTGATTCAGTTGCAGAATCAGAGATCTCTCAATAACAAAAATAGCATTTTATTAGCCTATTAAGATAATATAATACCTGTAAATAACGGTCAATAATTCCAACAGCCAACTGGAATGTCTCCACTAACAAGGAGAACTGATTTTGAAGTTCCACTAACCAGTCAATAAGTGTTGCCCTCATGTTACCAGTTATAAAAGCCTATAATTAAATATACTAAATTAATTTTTATTTTAATTCTTAAAAAATCCATCAAGGTTAATCAAGTCTTAATTATATTGAAAAAACGGCATCAAGATTGCTCTAAGACAAGATCAACGATAGTGGATGCACTATTACTATATACATTAAGGTTTTCTTACACAATAAATTTATAGTATTATTTTTAAACATGGGACGCAATAATATATCAACTCACAAATATACCCTACAAACCTGATTTTTTAAATAGTTCTCTTCAATTGGATAAACATTTTCCAGGTGAGTCAGATATCTGTAGATATCCTTAATATAAATAGACATTAGTAGTGGATTATTGTCACCAGAATCTATATCTTCAATGTCATCAGGTAATTGATATGTTTTCTCCTCAAATACAACATAGTTGACTTCATTTTCACAAATTTTCAGTTTTTGGAGTGATTCAGCTGTGTCCTTAAGAGGTTTTTTCTCTTTTAGTTCTTTAATAGCATTAAGTTTAACTGGCTTTTTTAATTCTTTAGATGGTACCTTTGCTTGAAGAACATTCTCTTTACCTTCATAATCCTTCTTAGTAAATTCCTTAGCTGCAGCCTGGAATTGTTGTATTTAAGACTATTTAAAATATGCCCTTATACTTAATAGTAGATTTAAATCATTGTTTTAGTACTGTACAATTAGTAGTAAAAAATTGTAGAAGCACTCGTAAAATATTTGTTTATTATATTATATAGTTTGTTATATTTTATTTAGCAATGGGTATAGTCGATGGATAAACTGGCATATAGATAAAATTGCAAATATAATCTTTCTAAAACGTGTCTAGGAATATTATGCATTAAATCAGTTATGCAAAATTCAGGGTAAGGTCCACAAAAGTAGCACAAGGAAATTACTTATATAATATCTGATTAAGAAATATTAAATCGGAAGACCTCATTATATTAAGACATGATAGCTTATTTTAAAAACCTTAGTTTTTTCTTTATTTATAGACCTTTAATAATCAACTTACTCTGGTCAGAAGACCTGCCCTTGTCGCTAGGCCTCCTGTGCTCTCCTCTCGTCTAAGAGGTGGTCTTGCTGAGACTTGTATGGACTTAGTAGAGAGCCCGGTGTCAATTTTAGATTGGACATGGCAGTAGTTTCTAATTTAAAAAAGAAAAAAATAATACAGAATACAATACACAAATACAAATTTAGGAATGTTAGGGTAGGTAATGATAAAAAAATAGTACCTTCGTAACACAGGTTTTAGAATCTTTTTCTCAATCTGATTCGCAGCAAGGGCGACTTTTCCAGAAAATTCACGATGAATTTCAGAATTAGCATTTACTTCACCTAAAACTCCGCGTACCGTCAATTTTTGTTCTTTTGGCCGAGATGCCATAGTTTTGCCTCTTACGACATGAGCATTCTCATCGACGTGATGAAGCTATTAAAAAAAGGAAAATCAACGCTACAAACTCGTAGAAAAACAAAAAAATCTCCGTATAACTACTTACCAGACGAGCCCTCCTAGTCTGAACTTCCATTGTTCAAAATGTAAAACACCTATTAAACAAATACCAAATAATAAAACTATTTATACAAGGAAATTGGCTTGTTACAGCATCTAATATTCATTAAATTAAACACTATACATTTAAATACACAGCTGTTATAATTAAAACTATTAAACTCAGACGTGGTGGGAGCGGTTGTAAGATTGAAAGTAACGGATGAAATAAAATATTTTTGTACCAAAATGAGACTCTTTCGTAATTGGCCGATTGTGGATAGAGGAAGTCATACGACTGCTCTTTTTAATTATTAGCAATAGTGTATACTTAATATCACTTAAAATTCATTTTAAAAAATAGTATTTTTTTAATAACGTATTGTTTTTTTTATTTATTATATGGTTTGTATTTTATTGAGAAAATTATAAAATAAAGTTATGTGTCGACTTTTCTGCGTCATAGACAGTAAATATATGTGCTACTCCGGAAAAGTAAAGCACAACACAAAATATTACATTATTTATTGTGCTGCCGTTGATCAAAATTACTTATTGTAAATTTATATGAAGATTGATTGATAATGAATTCAGTCTTAGCTTTCATATTAGTTGGGTGATTTTCTCATCTACAATACTATTATAGTATTTTATTTTAACTTGGGGTAGTCTGTGGCGAAAAGTAACTATACTAAGATATATAAGAAAACAAATAGCTTTAATAAATCATTGTTTCCTAATGTTTCTTCTAATCCTATGTAAATGACATGAGCGATTTATTTTATTATTAAAACATTAATATATTAAATGAAGAACAAGAAAGCTTTCTACGAATGAGAACGAGTTGGTAACACTGTTGACTGTTGTCAGTTCACAGTTGCATCTTGTCACCTATTTGTAAATTGTAAAATTGTGTGTTAAACTAATATTTAAAATAACTTAATAATACGACTCATAGTGTAGATTTACGTAAAGTTGCAATATTAAGACTTCTTCAGATTTTTTAAACTGTTGTTACAACGAATTACCTAAGATGTTAGTAAAAAGCATATTTATTTTATATATGTTATTACACTTTAATTGCCTTATAACCTTTTAATCGGCGGCATTTTTTATAGTTTTCTTCAAAATGGTACAAAAAGGTCCTCGTCCTTTAGTCCTTTGTGGCCCTTCAGGATCTGGAAAGAGTACATTATTAAAACGTCTGTTAAAAGAATTCCCTGACAAGTTTGGGTTCAGCGTGTCTCACACATCGAGAGGTCCACGACCCGGCGAAAAGGATGGAGTTCATTATCACTTTACATCAAAAGAACAAATGTCGTTGGCTGTTGATAAAGGAGAGTTCATTGAGACGGCGGTATTTAGTGGGAATATGTATGGAACAAGGTATGCTCGTAGTGTGCCATGTGCTTGTTGTTTACCTGGCAGAGATCCAATTTGCAATTATATTTTAAAACTCTTTATTTACTAGTAACCTATAACTTATTTTTAAAAAAATGTTATAGTGTTTTTAATTTAAACTTCAAAAATTAATAATTTTATATAATAATAACTAATTGCTTAAGTTATATTAGCATTTTCCTTTCTTGCAGCAAGAAAGCTGTTGAAGATGTAAGGCGTACAGGCAGAATTTGTGTCCTTGATATAGAAATTGAAGGAGTAAAGCAAATTAAAAGAACTGATTTAGATCCTTTACTTGTCTTTGTTATGCCTCCATCTATTGATGAGCTTGAGAGAAGGCTCCGTAATCGCAATACTGAACAAGAAGATGCTCTCCAAAAAAGGCTTAAACAGGCTCGCCATGAGATTGAATATGGTATGTGAAAAAAAGATTATTATTTACTAGATAAAATGAATTAATTTAAAATTATGCTTGGTAGTGATTAGAATATTTTAGATCAATTATATCTATTAAATAAAATGTTTAAAAATATTAAAAGTTTACTTGTTTTTTTTAAGCTTAAGCTTACAGCTACAACAGGTTTTAAAAGAGAATGTAGAATATTTTTTACTTTGATAAAGTTCAAATGTAGTGAGCAGTCCCTGTGTGGGCTGAGTAATATCAGTAACAACAAATAAAATTCAATGTTTTTCAAACAATTGCAGGTGAAGAGCCTGGAAACTTTCATATTCTTATTCTTAATGATAATGTTGACAAGGCATACATAGAGTTGCGTGATTTCATTGGAAAAAACATGGATAATGCAGTTGAAGGTAATTTTTTAACCTTGTTTTGAGATTATGTGCTACATTTGTGTAAATCATTTAAGTGGATAGATTATACTGAAATACCTTTATTTAAAATACATACATACAACTTGAATCTTGGTTTCTCAATACAGCAAGTATTTTTATTAAATAAAAATTGAGTGTAAATTCATTTCAAATTTGTAATGTGTATCTATTATTTAATGCATATTCAAAAGGATGTATATAACGATGTATATAGCAACTGCTATTTAGTTTTCATTGCCACAGTAAAGTGTTTAATTTAAAATAATTCTATATAATATTAATATTTGCGTGAACCTGATTCCCCTTTTTCCACTTCGACTTCACTTCTGCCTTTACCAAGGGAGCCAACTTTCCTTCTTTGCTTGCTAATATCTACAATCTACACTTTATTTTTTTCATTTGTTAGACTAAAATTATATCCACATAAATGATTGAACAATTGGAAAAGCAATGAGTTTTATGATTAATTCTCTTGCATATAAGAAATTTGTGACCTTGAAATTTTAGTTACTAACTTCCCTTACTAATTACAGACAAAGATGCTTCATTGGACAAGTAAGCAATGCTTGGATTTGTCATGAATAATCCTAATTAACATAGAAAGATAAATTGAAAGAAGATTTGTTGTTTTTTGCTTGAGTAGATAATATGTATGAAATTATAAATGTATGCGGTTTTAATGATCATGAATATTTCAGTTTTTCATGTATCTCTGATATCTGACCATTCATAAAAATCACATTTGAACTTTCAGAAATTCTGTGTTTACCGATTGATAGAAAATGAGAAGAATCAGATTGTTTTATTTTAAAGATGATCTTTTTATAATAAATATAGAATTATTAAAGGCATACAAATAATATAATGCACCAAAAGTTGGAATTTAAAAAAATCCTTATAAATATAAGGATTTTTAAGATTGTTGCCCCAAACCTGTGTCCAAACTTTTGAGTTATTTTGAAATATTTTTACAGATAAGACATAATAACTTTGTACATAATCTCAGTCATAGTCATATAAGCTGTAGATGGAAATAAGTTGGATGAACAGATTTATGGTTGTTATATACCACATATTGTCAGGAATGGTTTTTCAAGGTTCAACTTATTTTCTTTCACAATACACAATTTGTGATATGTAAATTCTTAATAATATTCCTCACTGTGATATATTTGCCTATACTCACCTTATTTTATCCACATTTAAAGTGTTTGTGTTTGAAATTCTATAATGTTATATGAGGCATCTAATGGTTCACATCTGTTAATGTTGAGAAAATATTTAAGCACTCAATTGGATTTTTTGGTGACTCCCAATTGTAGATCCAACACTAAATAATCTAATTAAGACTTTATCTTGTATTATACACACATAATTTAATTTATTTTAGGTTAACACTACAATATTGTTATATTTCATACACAAAATGTTACTTAAATTTATTATTTTTTATAGTTCAGGTTAAAGTAATTTTTTATTATGCTATGTTAATAAAAATGAACTGTGTATTTAAACTTAAACACTCGAGGTCGTAGCTCGTTACTTAATAGTGTTATAATGAAAAGAGCATAATTTAGCATGGTTTTGATGTTGTGCTGCCAAAAAATAATGCTAGTTGTATAATAAAATGTTTATCTCGTTATCTTGATGTTAGATGCTGTTCTTAGCTAGTCATGTGTTCTAATAACTTAAACTAACTTAATATAATACTCTGTGTATTGTGCATTTATTGTTCTTAACTAAATTAAAGCAAGTTGAATGCAATAAATCATAATATAGGTTACATGAAAGCCGTTTCATATAATGCTATTTATGTTCAAATAAATTATTTGCTGGCCATTAATTTTATGAAGTTGTTTTAAATAAAATAGTATTTATTTTAGTTCTGTGGGGTCTCTGAAGATAGAAATTGCAACATTTTCGGGATTTAGTTCCCGTTGCCGGACATTCATTGCGAAGTGATAGTCGTGTATAAGGCATTCCACCCGATTCTAACTATGGCTTATTTTATACTTAATTATTCAATTTATAATACTATATAATAAACAATATAATGTACCAATTTGTAAGATTACAATAAATGTTTTGAAAAGTATTAAAACCAATTTTATATTTGCTTCCTAGTTATGTTATAAACTAAATTAATAACTAAACTAAACTAATAATACTGAAATTATCATAATTAATAGGATAAGTACGAAAAGCGTAAGGCAGATCTATACTATAAAAGAAGACATTACTAATAAAAAACTATGTATGTATTGTGTTTTCATATATAAAATAGATATGGAAACATAAGTAATGAATTAAGGTGATAAATAATAGATGAAAGGTATTTCAAAGACTCCTCGTTTATTTTTATATATCAGTCAAGTACTTGGACCTCCTTGGAGCAACATTTTCTGCCTATATGGTAGTTAGCAGATGTTTCAACTTGGATTAATGATAGCTCGGATCAACCTTTAACCTAAGGTGTTGGTATTAGCCTTAGCTTTGTCAAAAAATTCTGAATCATAATTACGGCAAGAATAATGTTGGAATTACATTTAGAAATTAGAGTGACAAACTAGGATACTTTGATGACTCAAAAAATAACTCAAAACAAAGATGGCTAATTCTTTTTTATATTCTATTTATATTTTTTATTAATATGATAAAAATTAAATGATTTTAGTCAAAATCTAACAATAGTGAACATGATGTTTATTAGCAAGCACAAATTTATTCAATTAAAGTTAAATATGTTGTACATAGACATTACAGCTTTTATTTTCTGCCAATTATCAAAATGCCATTTTAGCACTTGCACAACATTATTATATATCTAAAATGAGATATCAATAAGATTACCCTTAAAGGACAATGCTGCTTTCCTTGTCCCAATTATCGCGATTAGACTGTGGTGGTGTGTTCTCGCAGTCTCCATTTATAGTTGCATTTTTCAGTGAAATACTGCTGCCCAATGAAAGACCATTTGGTTTTGTTAATGATTTTAGCCTTGGAATATGAGACACGCGTTTAGATATTTGTGACAAAGATTTTTCTTTGGGGTTAAACAAAGTGTTAACAGACTTTGATCTACCATGACTTGGTTCAGTTTTGTTCTTCATACATGATAATGGTGTTCTATTACCACTAATGCTGGCTGATTTTGATTTTTTTGGGGTATCATTTAAATTGTTTCCCTCATCCTCATAAATGAGGATACCTTCACAGCTTTTATCTTGGCTTTTATGTTTAGTATCTGAATTTGAATTTTCCAACACTTTAATCAGCAATTCATTGGACATGTCTTCCACATTGTCTTCAATAAAAGGTTCCTTATGGTGTGCCACTACAATAGGTGTCCTGTCTATGCCAATGGAAGGTGATCGAGGGTCATCGTTAAGTATTTTACATATTGGAATATTGATTATTTCTGGATTTAGAAGGCTGAACAATGTTTCATTATTCTTTAGAATGCCATCAGTTTGATGTACAGTGGATTCCTTTTTACAATTTTCTATATAATCAAAATTTGTCTCCAGTAATTCAGTAGGTGATTCTTGGGGGATATTATTTTCTATTGCCTCATTGGAAGCAGTTGAAGATCCAAGTGGTTCCTCATCCTTTAAACTATCACTAAGACTTATGTCATGGAATTCGTTGCAGAGGTTTTTGGGTACCATTTCAGGACACACTGGTGATATGTCAATGTTACTACAATCAAGTGTGGTGTTTTCTAAAGTGGGACTACCACAGCTATCAAGATTCACATTTGAATCACTACTTTTTGATGTAATGACAATAGGTGTTCTATTAAATTCTTGAGTTGGAGATCTCGGGTCAAATGACTGCAAATGGTTATTTATAACAGCAGATAAAATTGGGTTCTTGTGAATAAGCTTATCACCATTATCATTTTCTAAAGCCTTTCTTAAATCCATATTTTTTGTAATGTTATGTTTAGATCCTGGTTTATTCTAAAAACATAAAGGGGTTATTTTCCGAAATAAGATCTTACACTTAATATTTTTTACGGAAAAGCTTACTTAATAGGTTAGGAACTATTTCTCTTATTTTCTAATTTTAAACGTTTTCATAATAATAATTTTTAATATGGTTCTTTAAGTACCTAATGGAGTCTAAAATGAAAATTCAGGCGCATACTTTAGATTAAGACAAATTTAAAAAGTCGCGGAAGTACGTAAATATACCTGTAATGGAGTCCGAGTTATTTCTGGAGTTGGCGAACGAGGATCAGGATTGCCGCCAATGTCCTTGCTGATTTCGTTTTTTTGGCTTAAAGCAGCTGTATCGTGTGTTTTACTATTATTGCTACCCATTTTACCTTTTTTTGATTTTAATTTAAAAGAATAGACGTCTTTGAAGTCTAAATACTAATAAACATCGTCGTTAGAACAAGCGTAGTAAATAATATAAAATGTACTTGGAATGAAATGAAATCCTATGTCGCTAAGAATCAAACAATGCACTAACGGCTATAACTGTCATTCTATTTTTAAATTGGTGCTTCTTACAGTCGCCGCTAGGGGGCAACTTAAGACGACATAAACAACATAATTTTTTTATACTATAATATTTTTTATTTATTTTCTTGAATTAAAGAAATATCAAACTTTAAAAAATTTAAAGTTTATTCTGTTACAGAAAGATTAAGATTTGTAAGAGTCTATGTTATCTAAAATCAACACTAGATGACATGCAACGCAATATATATAAGACATGAAATGTATAATATAGGTGTGGGCAACGGTCAAGTTACTAGATTGTTTAGTTTTAATAAAATATTGGTTTTTATTGTAATGAAATTACATCCTTCTTCGAACTATTTTAATCATACAATAGATAAAAAAGACTTCTCAATTATATCCGTATATGTATGGATATTACTCATGTATGATAAGAAAGAAAACTTATTTTTTTAGAAATTTAAAAGACAATTTTTAAAAAGGGAAAATTTCATTTTCGTCTTACAATTACCTAATATAAAAAGTAACAAAATAATAAAGTTTACACAGTATTTTTTTGTCTTGGATAACACTTTAATTCATGGTTCCAGGATCCATGTCTGCAAATTGCTACTGTATTTTGGGCCTTCCATCCTAACCTGCAACGTATTCTACACCTTGTTCCTTCGGATAAAGCTATACCATTCTCTACAGCGATGCCTCTACAGCTTATTCTTCCATGTTCTGGTGGCTCCTGGGGTTCGCAGACTTTTCGGCCTGTAAGGAGATTCATCGATATAAATATTATAAAGGGATTGAATATTCACTAGTGGTACTCAGAAGAAATTTTATCATTAATATTCCATCATTAAAAGTTTAGTTAACGCCAAGGTAGGATATTAGTTAAGGTATAATCCTTGACTGAAAAATAATCAAACCTTGAATGAAAAAAACAAAATTCTTTAAATACCTTTGCACATTGGAAGGTTGCCTTCCCAATTTAATTTTTTACCACAGACAAGAGAATGGGGTCCTTGTAATTCCATGTTAGGGTCTTGGCAGGTAAAATCACATTCATAATCTTTGTTACAATCCGCTCGTAATGTATTCGGTAGTGGACATTTACGAGCAGACGGAATTACGTGCACTTGCATTTTACACATTTTTAGTACCTGTACAAATATAATATTAGTCAGAAGGTAAACTTTCAGGGTCTTTTACTCATAAAGATTAAATGTGAACCAGTACTTTTAACTATTTATCTCGCACAACAGACAAGTGTCATATCTAGAATTCCTAATAAATAAGTGTGACTAAATTTGAAAGTAATATATAACTACGAGTATATATATATCTTATTCACTGCTCCGATGATACCTACTCACCTGACTGTTATACATTATTTTCCCTACTAAGATATAAGAACCTTCGTGTAATAGATCACCAAAAATGGGTCCATACATAGGAACAAACTGAACTTGTCTTGACGTTCTCTTTCCATTACATGTAGAGAGACGCGGACTTTGTAGTATAACTTTATCCAAACCGGCTTTCACTATCAACGTTCTGTCGCGTGGACATCGAATGCATACATTGTGGTCTTCTTAAAATAAAAATTGTTATTAAAGCATATTACCAATTAAGAAATTATAATCCAGACACGCATATTTTATAGTCCTAGTGGGAGTGTCAAACTGTTGCCTTCGGGCTTCAGTCGAATGGGCAGGCACGACCGGGGCAGTACCACTGTCTTACTGAAGACCGGCGTGAAGCGGTACAATGGGCTTCACCTGTTGTATTTGCGTTTCGTCCGGTGATTGAGATTCCCGGAGCCCATCCCTCTTCCCCTACCCAAATTAAATAATGAAGGTGCAGAACAAAAAGAAACTACCCCAGGGAGGTACCACTCGTGTCAGCGGTGGAGAATCCTCCTCTGGGCGTCCACCAACGGGAAGTTCAACACCCGCTGATGGCCGCACAGGCTGCCCTTCGTACTCTGGGGGGGGCAACTCTGCGCTACAAAAAAAACACCGTTCTCGGGGCAAACAGGGCAAAATTTCCAAGGCGTCCCCCATCTCACTCACTGTGGATTTCTCAAACATTAGGGGGCTCAACTCCAACATCAACGCAGTCCACCACCACCTAGAGACTGCGAAGCCGGCCTTGCTCTTCCTTACTGAGACCCAGATATCCTCTCCGGCTGATACTTCCTACCTCTCCTACCCGGGGTATAAATTGGAACATTCCTTTGTGCCGCGGGCGGGAGTTTGCGTGTACGTCAGGGAGGATGTCTGCTCTCGGCGCCTCGGGACGCTTGAAGGCGTGGACCTATCTAGCCTATGGTTACGCGTAGACTGCGATGACCATCCGCGTTTCTATGCCTGCTTGTATAGGTCCCATAGTGGAAATTCCGAAACTGACCGACTCATCGAGCACATTCAAATGGCGACAGATTCCTTGCTCGAAAGGGTTCCAACCGCTGAAATCGTGATACTTGGCGACTTCAATGCCCACCATGCCGAGTGGCTTGGCTCTGAAACCACCGATCACGCGGGCAGATCCTTTCACGACTTAGCCTTGGCATATGATCTGACACAAATGGTCCCTGCGATTACGCGAATACCAGATGTGGAGGGTCATAAACCTTCTTTGTTGGACCTTCTGCTGACTTCACATCCGGAGAACTACCAAGTCTCCATCGACCCTCCTTTGGGTTCGTCGGACCATTGCGTGGTCCGGAGTAGAGTGCCAACCACGCGCCCTCCACGGCCTCGCTTTGCGGGCTGTCGTCGCGTGTGGCATTACAAGTCAGCAGATTGGGATGGGATGCGGTCCTTCTATGCATCCTACCCTTGGGGGCTGTTATGCTTTTCGTCGGATTCTCCAGATGTCACTGCTGACTCTGTCGCCGAGGTGGTGCTGCAAGGCATGGAACTCTTTATTCCATTCTCTGCAGTGCCGATCGGTGGCAAGTCTCAGCCCTGGTTTAAACGCTCTTGTATGGCGGCTTCACGTCGAAAACGAGAATGCTTTCGAGCCTGGGCAGACGCGGTGTCATCTCGCGGCTTAGAGTCCGCCGAACTTAAAAAAGCATATAACTCAGCGTCTAGGTTTTTAAAACGAGAGATTGCCAAGTCAAAGTCAGAGCACATTGCCAGTTTTGGTGAGAGATTAGCTCGCCTTCCATCTGGGACTCGTGCGTTCTGGTCTCTGGCCAAAGCTGTCCAAGGGAATTTCTGTCAGCCGTCCATTCCATCTTTGCGTGGGAGGGGTGACTCGCTGGCCCATACTGCGAAAGAGAAGGCTGATCTTTTAGGCACCCTCTTTGCGTCAAACTCGACTTTGGATGACCATGGTAAACCACCACCGTTAATCCCGTGGTGTGATACTTCTATGCCGGAAATTGCATTCCGGATCCGAGCGGTCCGCAAGGCTTTATTCTCCTTGGACATCCATAAGTCGAGCGGGCCTGATGGCATCCCTCCGATAGTTCTGCGCACTTGTGCTCCTGAGTTGGCTCCGGTCCTAACGCGTCTCTTCCGGTTCTCATACTCACTCGGCATCGTCCCGTACGGATGGAAGATCGCTTCAGTACACCCGATCCCTAAAAAAGGCGATCGCTCCGATCCGTCAAACTATCGCCCAATAGCCATAACTTCCTTGTTCTCCAAAATAATGGAATCCTGCATCAATTGCCAGCTCTTGAAGTATCTAGAGGGCCACCACTTGATTAGCGATAGCCAGTATGGCTTCCGGCGTGGTCGGTCAGCGGGTGACCTTCTAGTATACCTAACTCATAGATGGGCGGAGGCAATAGAGTCCAAGGGGGAGGCACTGGCAGTTAGTCTTGACGTAGCGAAAGCCTTTGACCGGGTGTGGCATAGAGCACTTCTTTCAAAGCTTCCTGCGTATGGGTTGCCCGAGAAATTGTGCAATTGGATCTCCAGCTTCCTGGCTGATAGGAGCATTAAGGTCGTTATCGACGGAGCTTGTTCCGACCTCAAACCTGTGAATGCCGGGGTCCCACAAGGCTGTGTCTTATCTCCGACCCTCTTTCTTCTGCATATCAATGATCTGCTGCAGCATAGCAGTATTCATTGCTATGCGGACGATAGTACTGGAGATGCATTATACACAGGCCGCGCAAATATTTCTCGGGCTGATGTCGATCAGTTCCGGAACAAACTTGTGTCTGAAGTCGAGACCCAACTAAGTGTAGCCTCGGACTGGGGACGACTTAACCTAGTCCAATTCAACCCCAAAAAGACACAAGTTTGCGCGTTTTCCACTAAAAAAACACCCTTTGTCGCTACTCCTCTCTTTGAAGACACCCTCCTTAAAGCCTCAGCCAGCATCGGAATACTGGGCGTCGACATATCGGACAATGTTCAGTTTCGCGGTCATCTGGAAGAAAAGGCTAAACTTGCCTCTAAAAAGCTTGGTGTGCTCAGTAGGGCGAGACGATACTTCACTCCGGGCCACCGCTTGCAACTTTATAAAGCGCAAATTCGGCCTCACATGGAATATTGTTCTCACCTCTGGGCGGGAGCCCCCCAGTACCAGCTCCTTCCTCTTGATCGCATTCAACGTAGAGCGGTTCGATTAGTCGCTGACCAGTCACTCTCCGACCGGCTTGATCCTTTGGCGCTGCGTAGAGATGTTGGATCTCTCAGCATCTTCTATCGCATTTACCATGGGGTGTGTTCGGAGGAGTTGTTCGGATTAATACCTGCAGCTAAATTTCATCTTCGGACATCAAGGCAGAATGCGAAATTCCACCCGTATCACCTTGATGTCTGTCGTTCCACCACTGCGCGTTTCGTAAGACACTTCTTACCACGCACCACCACGCTATGGAACAAGCTGCCCGCCACGGTATTTCCGAACCACTACGACTTAGGGTCCTTCAAGAAAAAAGCGTATAAATCCCTAAAAGGCCGGCAACGCACTCATGAGCTCCCAGCCACTTGAGTGTCCATGGGCGGCGACTTCACCTTTATGGTGGGCCTCCTGCTCGTTTGCCCCCTCTTCTATAAAAAAAAAAAAAAAAATTTTATGGGCGCCTTTACAAATTGTACTCTTGAATCTTTTTTTAATATTCACGATCGTATTGAATCATGATTAAATCTTGTAAAATCTTTTTAGGTGTATTGTATGACACATTGTATGTACGAGTTGATAGGAGATCTGATGGTTCGTTTTAAATGTTATAATGCTGTTTACCTGAATCTAAAGTAAAGCTTTTAACCATTTTCCTTAGACGACCAGGACGCTTGTACTCTTCTTCAGCATTGACGACTCCCCTTCCCGGATATATATAAGTAACTTCATGATTGTGCCCCTTAACTTCTCTAAGATAACTATCGCTTTGATAGAATAGTCTAGGATCTTCCCTGGGCCGATGAGTCTGTATAACTTCATTTTGCGCCGTATGTTTTTGAGAAGGCGGGTCGTATTTTTTATAGGTGTCATTATTTTCCCTATATACATTGTGATTTATAAATCTTCTGTTATTTGTCTTGTACATTGGCCACACCTCGTTTGGTAGTTGGCGTAATCTGCAATATTTTTATTATATATACAACAGTTACCTTTGCATGTGTAATTGATTAGTTGCTGATTTGAAAGCGTAAGACAGTTAAACGATTTAGAATGCGTTAAGAACTGCTTATTAGTTAGTATTTAATATAATCATTTTAGACAATAAATCTATATTTTGTTCGATAAGGTTTTTGACAGAGCCTGAAATGTTGTAGCTTACTTAACATTTACTAGTAAGCAAGAACTACATACGGGCATAGATAGCATATTTTTACCATATATTTATTTTCATTCTAACCAGGTTTTTACTATTTAATTTTATTATTATACTTTGTCACTGTGACGTGACATGCGTGACGTCATAAAGACATGCCACGTTAGGTCTATTAGTAAGGCAAACAGTTAGTCTAGTATCTAATCCGGCAATGGTGTCGATGCCAGATGGAATTCACAGCAGGTTATCGACTCTACAAACAGTAAAAAGTAGTTTCAAATATTTATCATTAAAACTATAAACAGCACGTCTAGTGCTAATTTAACAACTATAAACAAAAGTTTAGCACAGAGAGAATTTACATTGAAATTATAGAACAGAAACAGATTTTTTATACTTTTAGCTGGTCGCTAACACAACGCATTATTATTCCACTTTCCACATGTCATGCGTGTGCCTTGTCTATGGACTTGTTGCTGCAGTTATTACGAGTCCTTGACATAGATAAAAATACCTTTTATACCCGTCTACGTTTCTAGTAGAGGGATACATTTTGTATGTTTGCACACTTAGCCGGCACGCCTTTCTTTATTTCTAATTGTAGCCAATCTGTTATTTATACTAATAAATTCACAAGTAAACTCAAAAGCAAAATAGAAAACAAATTGTTTCTACAAAGTAAATAATTATTTTATAATATTTAAATTTTCGCAGTTAAGTTGTTATTTTATTGCGTTAGCTACTAACGTTTCCATTTAGTAAACACCATTTTAAAGTAGCTTTATAGTGACATGATTTCATTTCCATATGTAAACAAACTGGTCCGTTAAAATATTCAGAATATATTTGAAGTGCAGTTAGAATTATTGATAAATGGTATCTCTAAAATTGCACAAACATTACAAATGTATTGATAAATTGCTCTTTGTGCTTTCAAGTCTGGAATGCGTGTAAAGTCATACTAAGATCCTACCCTTGGAATCGCGTCAAGTCATTGGAATGCATAATGGAGTAGCGCGCATATTTAGAGAATGTTTGAAAATATAAGGATTAATTTCCAAATATACATTCGTTTAAGCGTCAGACATACACAGGCTTCATACACAATCTTGATCTAAGCTTCAATTGAAAAAAGGAACTTAGTCAAATTAATATGCGACAGTGCCTTATGGATGAAGCCTGAGCATCAAATATTGGAGCGAGAAGTAAGTATTTTATAATCTATATTAATGTAGGCCAGTGAACATCAAAATAGTGCAATAAAGTGTTTCGAAATATTTTTAAGCTGAGTTATAGTGTTAGTGCCGTGTCGAATTTTACAAAATTATTCGCTGAGCTCATGCATCACTAACCTGTTGTAATCCGTATGATGCAAACTCACACTTCCTAAAACAATCAAATATGACATGTCTGAATCGCAGCATCGCCTGTTTTCAGGACTTATTATTTTACTACTAATGAGTAAATTAATTTTCTTATAAACATTTATCTTTAACATCTTAGATCATGGAAAGCTTTTCATCTTTGCGAATAGAAAATCTTTTTATGGAGATATCAGGAAATAGTTTTGCAATGATCCAGTGTGCGTATTTTAAGCTTGGCCTAACAGAAATAGTAATTTATGTTATTGTATGGAGCCCTCAAAAATACAGTAAACATTCTTTGTATAATATTTATACAATGATTTCTTTTTCTGATTAGTATAATTAGCCAACTAATAACAACCAAAAAAAAAAACCTTGATTAGCATTTTTAATCTAAGCCCTGAAAACATGTATTGTATTACATATACCCTAATTGATAATTGATTGTCGAAGCAATCTTCTGGTCGATCCGATGATCCATAGATATCAAATTTTATCATTTATATTTTTCTAGATTATATATTATATTATTTATTACAAGTATTGCATAAGATTAACACTAAGATTTGAATAGGACATAATTAGACCAGTTTTATTTATCTCTAGAAACATATTTTAAATAATTAATTGTTCACAGTAGATACGTTGACACGTCTCACTCACTGTCATAACAAAGCATGTAATATTAACAAATTCCACGTGTAACAACTAACTAATTCAAATGAATATTATCATACTATTTACAGAAGTCATAGATGCATACACATTTATTATTAGGATTACTAATGATAATGATGTCATCTACTTAAATAATAATGATCAGATATTTTTTTATGCGTAGGAGTATACAATATGATACGTAAATAATGTAGGTTCTGTTTTTTATGCTTAATGTGATAATCAGTAGCGCTGTTAGGCACTGAATATATTTTTAATGAACCCGGGAAGTTACATATTAAAAAGGACACCATTTATAGTGAAGATGATTATTAAAATTTAAAAACAGTAATAAAAAGGGCTCTTGTGTAAAAAAAAACATAAAAACCTCGTTCAATTTATGTAATAACACTCTCATTCTTTATTCTCCGCCTTTTAATTAACGCGGTGAAACGCTATCAAAACCTAATAGAAAAATCATACATGGTATGGAAAATTTAATAATAAGTTTTATATCATAATTTAATACAAAAAAATTAAATATCTTACCAAATATAGTGAAGATCAAGATCACGCTAAAAATATACATTTTCGGCGGGAATTTGTGCGGAAGTATTTCGCCAGTAGCCACAGACTCCTTGAAGACAACTGAAAGCAACTGATGAATTCCGCGTCCGCACTTGTATTGAGTAGACTAGCGTGGGTGGCAATACAACCCAGCTGCCAGAATAATATAAAATAGACACGCTTAAATAGGATTGTTTGCAAGCCATATTTTTATAAAATTATATTTTTACGACATAGTCCTATGTCGATAAGGGATTATCAACCAATATGGTTACAATGTACGAGTACCTTGATAACATAAAACAATTATATTATTTAAATACGAAAAATAATTTTTATTATAACGTCTCCTAAGAAAGCTGTTCATTTATTTATTGATTCTTAACGTATTTGTTGCATTGACTAGGATCATTAAATAATTTCTTGATGATTTTACTTTGTTCAATCTATAATATCTGTTTTTTCCGTTTCCTAATAAGGTAACATAATAACTAACATAACTAAAAAAAAGTGCTTGGATAACTTATTTAGGGTTTCTGGTTAACCTAATAGCTTTTTTAAATTACTAACAAAGAAATTTACTATGTATTTATGACACACACGCACACATACGCAGCCAGGCCAAATACGTTCTCGCACATACACCTTATTATAAGCTAAGCCGTCAATCACATTTTAATACATATAAATCAGCAAAACCATCCACAATATTCCATCCCAAATTAGCTGGGCACTACTAAATTTTATCAATAGGACCTTGTTATAACAAGACATCAATCAATGAAAAAAGTCGTTAATCTGTTTAAATTTATTGACACGATTCACAAGCATAACAGACGCATTTAACTTACAAGTCACAAAGTGTTAATATAATTGGTCATGCTTCTTTGACCTCTAAAATTGGTATTTTTTTAATAACAAACGCAAGAGAAATCTTTTCAAACAATCACGAAGTCTTAAAAATAATTTGTTAATTCTTCAGATACTATACTAGTTTGTTGCAAGTGTGATAACAACAGGGATGGTATGGAGGATTGGGGCATGTGAAGGCCTGGCATGGAGGCACCACTGGACAGCATTCGCCAGGGTACCAAACAGTGCGAGCGTACTTCCCGCTTGGTCTTGTGCACGCTCCGTGGTTAAAGCAGTGAGCTTTACATGGATAGTCGTAGCAGCATGGCCTAAACAATCACGAAAATACGTCACTTTAATTTACAATTGATACATGGAAAATTTATGAAATTGTTATTTACGCAAATAACGTCATTACAATACGTATTAGCGTAATGAAGAGTGATATTTTTTTTGTTGATAACAAATTACATTTATCATATCATAGATCATAAGACAACGATTTTTTTTCTATAATTTTCATCGTTATGATAAAAAAGTTTCATACCTTGCCTATGGATTAAAATACTTGATTTATGGTAATTACAAAATCTTACTTTTCAGATGGAGCGTTGGTAGGACCGCTGTGGTATTTCGCTGCCTCTTTTAGGAAAGGTTGCGGTCGTGGTTGGCCATAGCGTGGTCTCTTATAATACACACTATATTCACCCTGTACAACACCGTATCTGGGACATGGCTGGCAGCTCTCGAACCCTCGTGGAAGAACTGACATGCTTGTCAATCGTAAGCGATATTTTACTGAAAATTTAAAATATATTTATTAAATTATGTCAATCGTTATTAATATCACGCAATGTAATATGTACCTCTATTTTTTATATGAAATACAATAATTTTAATTTTTTTATTATTTTTATATTTTATTATAAATGTCTTTTACATTTGACAAGTAAAACAATGCAAAACGAATTGCGTTCTTTTTTCTGACAGCATTTCGAAGAGATTCTTTTAAATTACATTTGAAATAATTTCATATTTATAAGTATATCTTTTCTATGGTTCGGCCACCACGATTATCTAGTGTTTTGACACCCTAATCTGTGGACTGGATTAACGCGTCACCCACGCTTCGTTTCCCGCCAATCATATGATTCAGCTACAATGTATATTTTTATTTAACCGGATATATCTTCTAATTAGTTATAATGTCAACATGTGGACGGTTGTACATATTTCAGTGTCCTCAGTTATGAAGCTACCAGTAAAAGACGTAAAATTTAGCAAAAACTTCTCTCGTTAACATAATGGTAACATTTTGTAGGTGAAGATGATAAAGTAAATACAAGCCGTGACACATTTTATTCACATAAATTTAACGTTACATTGCATAAAAAAAATCTCAAAACTTGGGACAATTGCAGTTAAGTGTCAACAAGTCTTCATGCATGTGCCGTGGTGCCCTAAGGCAATCACTGCTTTGTCAAATGCTGCCACTGGCTGTGGCGGCTGACCTACCGCAAGTACTGCATCTGTAATTTAAATGCAATTGTCAAAATAGAAAGCAAAACAACTAGATTGAGAGGAAACTACATTATTACAAATGATCACGTGAAAATGACTAGCAAACTCCAATTCTGTTTCAATCAGACCTCATTTGCTTAATTTAGTATTTGCCCTGTTTAGAAAAAAATGTGAATGCTAAAATGGGCCTTGTGTTTTTTAAATAACAAACAAATAGAAGTCTAACGTTATTAATTTCGCGTGTTATTAATTTAGCAAGACTGACTAGCAAGACTATATTGGATAAATCCTTGGTTCATAGACAGCATTGGAGCCTACAAAAGTGGTCGAATAATGAAATTGACTTAGGTGAAGCGCATGTCACCGGGTCACTGGATATGTGCTACTTGACTGTAAACTGTGACGAGGGAGCCAGGTCCTCCACAACATGGTGAGGGCTGACATGGTGAACAACACGGCGTAGGACAACCGCCACGTCTAAAAAAACAATTATCACATGGCATACATTATCATATCGAAATCATAGTATTATCAATAATAGCCGATTTGATAACGCAGCTTGTAACTTACTCTATTTCAGATACAATGGCTTGAAGTCTGTTAATCATATCCATTCGGTTACACATTTTACTTATTTTTAAATAAATTCTTAAAATCACTTTGTAAAATTTTGCCAATTCGTCCGTGACAGCTTGATTCGGGTCTTGTTTTCTTATCAATGTCAAATAATTTATTTTTAGATTACCAAAATAATGTGACATTGTATTATTTTTCATGACTTCACATTGTCAAAAAGGTTTAATATTTTTAAGCACACTTTAAAATTGTGTTAAAAGAGTTACAAATTTTAGTCGCTACTATATATATTAAATCTTACCAATACTTTTAATTATATGAAGGAGCACACGATGGATAATGGGATTGTATCTGAAAAAAAAGTGTTTATCAAACATTAAAATATATTGACTCGAACAAAGCATAAGAAGTAGAACTTGTCTTTTGGTTACGAGACAAGACTTTAAAATAAAAATTCTATTTATTTAACAATCTCGACATTTCTAGTACTTCGCAGTAGCCAGCTAAAGACTAATAAAACCGGAAAAAAAACTTTATTTTATGTAGCAGTTAATCTAAAAAAAATAAGCTCATCTTTATCAACTCATTTTGTAACAGTCACAAAGACTGGGGTACCTTTGTAAATAAAAGCCCATAGTACACGTAATATGTGTGATTTGACAAATCAATATTTTTATATGTTACTTAAGATATTATTATTATTTATATTATATATTGTTAAGTAGGTGACATATCAGTCTGTCTGATGAACGAGATAATATATAAGATAACATATTTATTATTAAGTATTTTTACTAGATTAAACTATATGATATAAAATTTGTTTTATACAAAAACATACTGGTCGTTGGTAGTTCACCAACTGATATCTGACTTTCTTGTCTTGATTGTTGAGCAGCATCCCAGGGTAACTGGTAGGACGATAGTCAAATGTGCTATCGTGAACTATAAGGGGTCGGCGAAGTGTCACAGGGTCCATACCGCAAGGTAAACATTGCAGACCCTAAAGTGCATTCAAATTTATTTATAAATCTAACTAAACACTAAATATTTAAAAAATATACCTATAATAAATAAGACGGTTTACAAATTTGTAAAATAATCAAATATGTATTGACATTATATTTGTCTGAATATTTATTCTGATTGTACTTTAATTTGATTGAATTATTATATTAGATTAAATAATATTGATTATTCATTTCTGATCTGTATCTATCGTATTCTTGCTACGTTGCATGATATAGCAGGTTTGTTACATAATCGATTTTCAATGTTGGTATATTTTTGTATTAATTTGTGTTGTACAGAAAATAATTCAGTAATTTGTTACCTACCCACTTTGCAACAAAGCTAACAATATATTATAGTTGTTGGCAGTAACGTAGTACGTTTTTTTACGAATAGTGTTAGAAAGATCCAAGGGTAGTCGGGATTAAAGGTCACCTCACATATCAGAGGCGCTCATTTAAACAACTCAACCCTCATTCGCCATTATAAAAATAAACTAGTCACAATACCTTTACTGGATAGCATGGTATGCACTCAGGCGGTTCTTTATAACTTGGTAAATTTAAAACAGGACTGCACATTGTGGTTTAAGTACTTTGCAATTTTATTGTAATTACTGTTAATTTTCACATAAAAATGTTTTTTTCTTTTAATGACTTTGATGTAATTTGTTTTTTATTTTATATAAATAGGTAGAGGAAATAATATTTACATATGAGTGTCTGTATAACTTTATAGTTTCCATGTTAGTTCTTCAATGTATTGAATGCCTTTATATGTATATCTAAAGATTATATAACAGAGGTTTTGTAAATATGGTTAGTTCAATATGTGTGGCTTCAATTGATCCTGCAACTGCAACTGCAACCTTAATTGTTTTATTATGTAACCTAGACTAACCGACTGAAGCTTAATGAGTGGTTCAGAGGCTTTAGAGAGGCTTTTGAGATTAGTGCACAATTATTAATAGAAGGAAACAAATGTAACATTAAATGGTTTTCCATATTTTCATACGGTATTCTATATATGACGCACGCTCAACCTACCCGATTCAAAATTAAATCTAGTAGGTTTCAATCATATAAAAGGTGTAAGATCTGTTCATAATACCTATTTGGTCAACCACCTCAAGTGAATACTTGTTAAATTTTCTTGTAAATAAAACGCAAAATGAATGGCTGTGGACCCCCATCGTGCGCTCCTGCCTGCTTGCCATTTCCCAGTTCAAACTGTGGGCCAGGACCTTATTTGTGTCAGAATAATATACCAGCAACGCAGCGCTGCTACCCAGTGAATCCTTGCATCAATATCTACAGCTGCCACACGCAGATAATGTAACATTACTTAGAAGCGCATTAAAATCCGTTTCATGAATAATAAAGTATAGTATATTTTGTTGTTTTTGTCTCTCAACTTTCCCTTTTCATTAATAGTGCTACAATATATCACAAAACAAGCAATGCTATTTACTAATAATAAATTAAAAAATTACAAAGAGATTTATTAACAACATCTGTTACATTCTAGACATAACGAAGGAATATTTAAAACACTGACAACATATTAAATTTCATCATAAATCCTAAATCAACGGAACCGGCACATGATAGCATAAGTTAGGCGTTGGACCCTGTAAAACAAAGAATTAGCGGTTAATAATTATATACCCAAGTGACAATTGGGTCATATAATGTAAATAATGTTACCTGTCTTATATAGTTATTGACCGAATACCGAACATTGGGATTTTTTCGCTGGAAGCATTCATTGGGACAAGCCGTTGGCCTTTTTGAGAAAACGCTATCATGTACGATAAGCGGTCTTCGTCTGGTGACAGGGTCCAATTCACAATCTTGACAAGAGCTTCGTGAAACTGGTAGGCATGGGTAGGGGCACGGAGGTGCTCTAGGACAGATTGGGCGCTGTTTTGGGAGAATTGGCGTAGGACACTGAGGATTGCAGCAGGGTAAGACAGGCTGGTAACATCTTATGGGCTCAACACATGGCGCTACCTGACACATACACAAATATTTATATACAACCATATATCACATAGGGTAAGTTTAAATTTAATTGTTTTAAAGTATAATTAATACATAGGGACTTTTGAAGTTTATAAAACATAAGACACCTATGACTTAACTGTATTTTTACACTTTGCATACTTACTGGTGGTGGATCGCAAGGTTCAGGTGGAGAACAGCAAGGCAAAACTGGTGGACAGCAGACAGGTTTTGGTGGGGGATAAGGCGGTGGGTCACAGGGTGGTTCACGACGTGGCTTGCAACATGGGAACATAGGTATGATGGGAGGCACACAATCGGGTATAACTGGAGCAGGACATTGCCGGAATGTTGGTTTGCATGTGCAAGGTGGACAAGGAGTACATGGGACAGGAGGAGGGCAACAAGGTTGACAACAGGGATATGGTGGAGGACAAGTGAAACGACACGGTCCTGAGCCACAAGGCAATATTGCTGGGCATGTCGGACAAAAGCTCATTGGTGAACACATATTTATCATGTAACTTATTAAATATATTTAAGTATTTTTTTATTACTTGAATTTTTATTTCTAAATATAACTTAAAATTTATGACATATATTTACTTTTCTTTATAGTTGAGCAGTGTTATGCCAGAAAAAGAATTTTAAATTCAAAGACAAGTGACACAAATAAATTATGCCATTGTAAATCGAAAGTAAAAATTACCTTTTATTAATAAATTGATAAAATTATAAAAAATGAGTGCTCCTTTTTATAGTTATGATCCGTGTGTTTGCACGGGCATGCCATGCGGTGCTTGCTATCCATATTCTACACAACCATGTGCTGCCTCAATAAATGACCTTGGCAAATGTTCTGTGTGTCCAGGTGGCGGATGCTCCGCCTGTCCTGCACCGGTCAGACCTTGTCCTGCACCATGTCCAGCTCAACCCGTCTTACCATGTCTACCACCATGCCCACCGTGTGATAAGGTTTTTTCTTTTGAAGTCCTCTTCAAGATTTTTTTAATACAATCTAACCGTAAAAAATCCTAATTCACTTAAGAATATATAGTTATCATTTATTGATTAGTTATGTTTATATAAAGGTTTTTCTTTTCAAATTAGGGTTTCTTTGTTCTAGCCTCCGACACCTGTACCTAAGCCTGGGGTATTTTGCGACAGCGTTGCGATTCCATGTTGCAGACCTAACCGTTGCAGGCCCTGTCCTTGCTACTCATGTACAGAGCCTGGAACCTGCGCACCGAAGCGTTGCAGTCACCCTGGAGTTCCAGTATGCTGTGGGTGTTGTGGTCCTTGTATGCCGATTTGGTAAACTGGGACTAAATATGTATTCGAGGTTTAGAAATATATATCTTTCTAGATATATGGTTATTCGTTTTTGAGTAAATATGTTTAACAGCTATTGGTTATTATATTTTAGTCTTACAAATCGGTCCTAGTGGTTTCTACTGTATGAATTAATTGTGCTATCTTTCTTATCTATGGTTTAAATATATTCTACTGGAAGTGAATATTTTAAGGGAATCGTAAAGGTTTTTTACAGTATTTTTTCGAACCAACAAAAAAACCAACTGTTTTAAATTGTTCGTTTAATACACTAGCTGGTGCTGTAAGCCAAGCTGGTAGCAGCAGCTCTAAAATAGCGTTTAACAAACTATCAAATAAGATCATCTATATTAATCAACGTCAATTTAGTATGCTCTCAGTTTCTAATTAAAATAGAACTTGTAAGATTACCATTTATTAAAGATTAGATTCAAAATTTACAAATTTGACTGTATCCAGGAAACATAACGATTAACACGTGTGTACACTCCAGGGAAGTTAACCTTTCCACAAATTGGTGTACGCCATGAGGCAATTCCAATTAATACGTTATTGTGGATCAATGGAGCTCCAACGTCACCTTCACAGAAGTCAGCGCCACCCGCAGAAGTGCCAGCACACTGCATATTTTCAGTTACAGTCATAGAAATTTCATTGTAATTATCATAGCATTTATTCTGACTGATCATTATGAGGTCTGCCTTCAGTAATTGTTCGGAGCGTGAAATTCCTTCAGACTGAAAATTTTAAGATGATTTATGTTAATACACAATAAAAAAACAGCCTTATTAGGTAAGGAAGTTTCAAAATTAAGTATAGTATTTTGTTACGAATAATTTCCATGATTTAAACATTGCCATCTTTAGATATGTATGACTGAACCAAAAGCCATAGGCTGGCCATTGTAAGAGTTTCTCTTAGAACACATACCTTAACAGAACCCCATCCGACAAGAGTGACTGGAGTGTTATCTGCAACGAAACTATTTCTGCCAGCGAGAGCGATACGACCTCCGTACTGGATGGTTTGTGAAGTCCTTAAAATGGCAACATCGCCATCAGACGTGTAGGTGTCGAAGCTCGGATTCAATATGAATCTACTGAAATAGTGGATAATACCACCACTGCTGGCTCGGGACGATCCAAGTCGGGCTCGCCAGTAGTTCACTGGATCAATTCTGTAAAGTAAACCATTATATAAGTTTTACTTCGTGTCTCTTTGGAAAAATTCAACAATTTGCACTATTGTTATAATATTCCTATTGTACATTATCGTATCCTTAAACAAACTGTGAAATAGAAACTAATAAGGTTACTGGATATAGACTTTAAAAAAAACAAGGAGAAAACCGTTTAATACTTATCAATTTAAGCTTAAAATTATACTTACTCAACACAGTTAATCGAAGTTAAAATGGATCTGTTGTTTATAATTGAGCCGGCGCAGTTTTGGGAGTAGGTTCCTGATTCAGAGTCGAACCTCAATAGTGCAACTACAAAGGGGTAAGATCTAATGTCAACTTCATTACCACCGATCACTCTTTCTTGTGGTGCACCTGGTTAAATAAAAATTAATTATAAATACATAATTTTAATTATAAAATTGATATGTACACTTAATTCGGTCACACGTTAAAATGTAACGCGAATTCGACAACATAAAAAATAGTGATGTTCTTTTTCATTGAAATATATCTTAATATATATGTCTCATGTCACGATGGATTCCTACACTACATAACCGATAATAAGTTAAATTGGCACACCGTGAGCAGTCTGGTCCAACTTGATATATAGGATAGCTTAGATCTTTAATTATAGTCGCAATTTTATTTTATTGCAAATTATTTGTCTATATAATTAATTGACAGTCACAATTATCTCTCAACTCTACAAGATTCTAACAGATGTCGATACTTTTCGACTGGATTGAGTAAGTAATAGATGGCACTGCTATGGTAAACCGACAAACGTGTCATTTATGCTACAATTCAATAGCACGACTACCAAGTGTCATTGAGGCGAAAGTATAAATTAAATTAATTTGTAGTAAACGAAATACCGTGAAATTCAATTATTTCTACTTTCTTTATAAATTTTGACCCCAACCCCAAATAGTGCCAATGACTAATATACAGATCCAAGCAATATGTGAATTGGATTTGTAAAATTATGGCACAAGACAATTTTAATTTAATGTTACTAAGAGATTATATAATTTACCCACCTGCAACTGCAGCCACAAATAATGCAACGACCGCAAGTTTCATGTTATAGGCGTGTGTTCCAACTGTCTACCGATAATTGATTCGATATTTTATATAAAAATTGTAGATAAATTCTTCTTTAGTACCTGATAATTGATATGAATCCAATATCATTAACAGTTGATGCCTGCGACTATGCCTGCTTAGATTGCGAGATTCATAATATTTTTGTTACAAAAATACATCATACATATATTGTATACAGGCTGTAAAAAATACGTGACATCATCTAGAAAGAACATTATCACAAAGAAATTCACATCACGAGATCATGCTCTCTCGAGCCTATTGTATGGTTTTCTACACGTGTGGCCTGTGGTTAAATACACTCAAAAATCGTACAATACTCTGCGGGTATAATATAACAATGCGTTTTGGGCGCTGGTGGGGCTGCTCCGCTTCTGTAGCGCATCGGGAATGTTTACAGACGCTCACATAGACTGTTTCAACGCAGTCATACGAAAAAGATGGGCATCCATGGTGGACAGGGTGCGGAGCAGCTCCAACACTGTCTTGAACATGGTAGCAGATCAATGTGACTGTATGTACATGAGACAACTATAAATTAGTTGTCTCATGTATGTATGTTAGTTTCCTTGTACCTACTAACACTTATGAGTCGTGGTTACTTAATAAACGAATATTATTATTATGTTTAATATATGTAGTAAATTCATATTAAAATTACACTTGGAAAACACTGTTGTAGAAGAGGGAAGCAAATTCATGAAATTAGACAAGGTGTTCTCATAGTGGACCGTGGACCATCCGCTAGGTTTGGTTTGTATAATATAATTAATTCCGTACAATTATTTATGTCTCACAAAAATATGTATTATTGGTTCATGTTTCATCTATTTCTTTCTTCCTGTGACTGGACTAGTCTGGCGACATGGCCTCAGAACTAAATGAAAATCATAGAACGACATGTGATGGTAAGAGAAGTATTCTGGGTTTTGATAATTTGAACCCTTGTTGGCACCTTTCCCCAGACACTAAAATTATAGTAAAATGTCTATAAACTCCATTCAGAACTATATAGGAAATAAATAACCATATGCTTCTAAATTTGCCTTGACTGTGATTTGAAACTGATAACAATATTATTAGATAATATTATTATATAATTAATAAGATCAGACTAGCGTTGACGATACGTCAATAATAGTTTTATCAATAAAAATAATTTTATCTACAATAATAACATGATAAGTTATTAATTAATTCACAGAATTAGCAACGACACTATACAAAGTACAAGGT
This sequence comes from Leptophobia aripa, assembly GCA_951799465.1. Lineage (NCBI taxonomy): Eukaryota > Metazoa > Arthropoda > Insecta > Lepidoptera > Pieridae > Leptophobia > Leptophobia aripa. The sequence goes on from OX637260.1 coordinate 4,174,328, forward strand.
GCGAGCGTTATGAATATATAAACCACATGATGTTTATAACTAGTGATCATACAAACCTCTCCGTCTGTACACCGAAATACTCCAGTTGGTATACCTAATAAGGGCTCGAATGATGGTCTTACGGAGTCGCATGGCAAATTGTGGCCATATTTTCGCTTCTAAAAATGTAATTATATTTTGGCTATACTAATGTTTATCCTATATTCTTGTAAATTTTCATACATATAAACATATAATTGTCATACATATAAACCTATTTTTATATGCGTTGCATAGGTTATTTAATTCGGAAATTAAATCATTAAAATGTTTACGTAGAATGTTACAAGCACAGAAGCTACGAAATCAAATTTACTGATAAATATGGAACTAACATCATAGACTGAGGAAGACGGTCCAACTGCATGGTCTTTGATAGGCGGTTCATTTTTATCGCCATCACATTCACTGTACTTTGTCGAAGGTATGTAAGTATAAACAAATTTTCTCAAACGAACATTTTGTGGGAACACTTTTCGTAGAAACATTTTTTACGTTTACTTTGAATTTTTATTCATTTTTATTCAATAAGTTTGAAAGCATTTTATAATATTCAGGTGATTGTTGACATTATGTCAAAATGCAAGATTAAAAGAATACCTAGTAGAATAAACAAAAAAATGAAATAATGTTGATCCTGTGCCCGAATTTCTTTTACATAATGTTCTGTATTCTATCTATTAAAAGTCATAATTATACTGTTTTACTTAATCTATACTATTATTATAAATGGGAAAGTTTTGATTGTTTGAAATTTGTTTTTAGGCTCCGAAACTACTGGACCCATTAGGTGAAATGAGTTTTCACCGTTCGCTAGCTACACTATTCCCAAGTGACAGTAGGCTATGTTTCATTTTCAATAAAAATAGGGATACTTACTAATACTTGAATAATCTAACCCAAAGTTTAAAATTGACGAATTTTTAATTCTTTTAATTAGCATATATATCAAAACTAATATTATGAATGCAACTCTGCAGTTATAGTACGCTTTCACGCTTAAACTACTAAACCGATTTCGATGAAAGTTGGTATGGAACTTATAAACTAAACATTAATTTTTATCTCGCTCGCGTTTGGCGAGAAAGGGTTCAAGTGGATGCATATTATCACCAGAACTTTGCCATCTACAAACCCATTTTCAAAATTCCTTTTGTATTTAAACCACGTGGACGAAGTCGCGGGCAAAAGCTACTAGTTATTATATAAAATTGTTCCTTTGAACATAACTTTACAAATAAATACTAAGGAAAATATTATATTTTAATATAATTATAATGAAAACATGCTAAGGTATCTTAAACTTACATCTTAAACTATATATTTGTTTTTGCTTAAATACGTGGATGGAGAATTATTTTACTAATTCTATTACTACTGAATGCAATAAAGGTACAACATTAATGATTATAATATTTATTGTTTTTTTTTACAAGCTTTTCGTTTTCTTAACATTAAATAGATTTCAACACAGCTTCATTACCAAGACGGGCAGGCCAGCCGCAGCCTCAGGTTGGGCACTTTTCATTGCGCTTCCACCTTTTGTAGAACAACCTGGTAAAATTTTATTGAATGAGCGTAAGAATTTTTATTTTCTCCCCCGTTTTGTAGGGCCCGGCATTAGGGCCTCCACCGCCAGTGAGAGGATTGCGTCCTGGTTGAATTCCCGGGTGCGCTTCAAAACAGTCTGCTTTACACGGAGCATCCCAAACACATGGCGGTGGCGGTTTCCAATGCATACAGCCTGGACGAGTACAGACTTCTTTTGGCTTTTCGACTTTACGTTTACGAGGTCGTCCACCGGGTCCTATAACAACCTCTTCGCTAGACGCAACCTCCTTTTTATTAAATGTGTTCATTATACTTTCTAATTCTTTTTCATCAAACAAAAACATTGATGGCATATTGGAAGACTGACTAGAACAAAGGCTATCTTTGCTACCCTTGGTTTTTGGAACATTCAAGTTACTCTGCAAAGGTGGACACTTACAGCACTTTGTCGATTTATCTGTTTGTGAGTCCGGAACTATGCCTTTCAATTCACAAACAATGAACCTTTTTCCGCCGCCGGCAGCCACATTAGAGTCATTAGAAGGTCCAGCTCCACCATTTTGAGCTCGATAATGCGCCGCCAAGGGTGCCGGGTCTGCAAGACCCCGGGCACGCGCTAACTGGCTAGGGGCACATAGAGGATCAGGTAGAACTAAACAAGATGGCTCACCGCCACAACCAGTTCGTCTACAATCATGTTGTAAGCCGTTACGTTTAATACAATGACAACTATAATACATAATCCCACCGCGCAGTTCGCGGCTTTTTGTTCTTTTGAGCTGGTTTTCTTTTTCATTCTTTTTTTCATGGCTACTCTCCTCTTTAGGTGTTACATCACTTGTTCTGCCTTTCTGTGGACAAAACAATGTATCAAGTTCTAAATTCATCGAAAGCCACCAAACGTCCGCCGCGATGTAATGAAATAAAATTACCGATGCTTTCAGAAGGGGCGAGTAGCTTTTTTCATTTTACTACCATTGTGAAATCAAATCAAAGTCACTAAATCGCGTCACGTAAGTTTTTCCGGGTGGTGGGCGTCGTACACACGGCGGACAAGGCGGAGGACATGGCCTCGGACAACTGGGACCATCTCTGCACAAGTAGCGTATGGAGCCTTGTTGGAAAAACTGGCAATCTTGTAGACCATTGCGTTTGAATGCTGATCTCGGTAGGCACTGAAGCTGCACACAAATATTTTTTAAGTCCACAAAAAGGGTTTGTACTTATTAATATTGTGTACTATATACGTATCATATATCGTGAGTGAATATATAATCAGGGGCGGCATTGATTGCAGTAATATTCTGCTATCATTGCTAAGACTACATGCCCCTGACAATTTTTACCGGCACAGAAGGCATCCATTGCTGGCTGAGGTACGGTATCGAACAAGCCTCCGCCGGCAAAGCCCAATTCCGCGTATGATCGCCCTAATGAATCGTTTCATTAGCTCTGCACCAGAATGTGACATTTTTATGACAGGTTTAGGAATGATAGTGGACGAATATGAGAGGTTGTTAGATTAAAGTTAAAAACTGTATGTGTTTTTAGGCTTCGGCCGTAAATAAATAAATAAATAATGATATCAAATATACTTACGGCAGGTCCGCAGTCTTCGTACTTGTAACAAATCATTGGACCACATGGTGAACACCTGAAAAAAATGTTTAAAGTAAATAAAATACAGCCTTCTAAAGAGCAAAACAATGACTTTGAACTTACATTTTGAGGAAACAATAATAGCGGAGTAATATAAAAGAGAAGAAAAGCTTTTAATATTTTACAGTTTTTTATTTATTTTATTTTTAAAGACAATTATTACTTGTAAATTTAGCTAAAATTTATTTATAAAATTTTTACAAAATTATCTGCATTTGTCGAAAGACAATACTCTTCTGTCAATTGAGTTCCGTTCTTTTTCGAAATTTATTTTTATTTTTCGAAATATGAAAAAACATGCCAGTATCGTGCTTGAAAATATAAAGGTGTTGATCGATGCCGTTAGAATTTAATAATTATTTCTCCGCATTTTACAAATGTTGTACAAAGGTTCAGCGTGTGGATTAGATCTATGCTTGATGCAAGCTGTGCTAGCCGGTCCGCATAGTGGTGCTGGTAAAGTCTGGCAAAGTTTTGAAGTTTGGCAGCCGCTTCTTCGGCAGTCATATTGTAAACCATTTCGACGCAGGCAGAAGCAGTCAGTATAGAGAATACCCCCTCTTAGCTCGCGACTTCTACAAGCTTTTAAAGGTATACATCTTTGAAGACCCATACTTTTCTTGATAAAATTGTTTAAACACAGAAATTTTATTAGATGAACATCAATTACACAGGAATTTCGTTTACTATTATATATTAATGTATATTGTTGAATAGTTGGTAATGTTAGATCTAGACGGCTATGATTTTTCGATTTTTCGTTTATATTAAATACTGTGTCAATTTATAAAAGGAACCTTTAGTTTTTAAGTAATATTGATTTTATTCATATATCAAACTTTTTGATAATTCTTGACTGATTTTTATTTTTTTTTGTTATGTTGGTAATAAAAGTTAGTTTTACTATTCACCTAAAAGTCTTAAGATAACACCAGTTTTGTCTATAAACATGAGATCTTATATTTCATATTATAATTAATATTATTATTAATTCAACTATAAATACAAAAAAAATAGTATGTGTTGATACCCTTATTTGTATTTGATATAAAACCTTCTAAATCCTCTTTCATGTTTTTATTTATAAATTTTCAATATATATTCTCTTTTCAAACTTGTTTTGTATAAATAGCCATCTAACGATAGATCTTCTATAGTTCAACTTTACCTTCGGCTTTAAGTAAACCTAAAAAAAGGTTAAAAAAAATTACAATAGCATCAACTACTAAATATATTAAATTTGTTTCCGCTTCAGTCGAATAAATCCTAATCAGCCAATATGTAAGTATATTTAATCTTAACATTTGTGAATTTACTGGTTTCCTAACATATGCAGCTTCCATTCGCCAAGAAAGCCAGGTTACATACATAAAGACTTCACCTTTTTTTTAAATTCTTCTCAGGTGCGGAGGACCTTGCGGTGGTGGTTGCTGTGGAGGAGGATGCTGCGGCCCTTGCTGCCCATGCATCACCATATACACGTGCTGTACGAAGATTTGTTAAGCAGCATGGTGGGGTCGTCTCTTACCATAGTGCCACGCACTAAGGTGCTTCGATCTTATCTGTTCAGTCTTCTCGGTGCCGTCTTGTCCAAATAAAATATTTAAACCCAATATTATGTTTTAATTCAAATTCGCTATATAAAATCTTAATCTTTGTGTCAAACATTACAAAACAACAACATTACATTACCAAATTTATAACTAGCAATAATTGTACCAAATTCGTGTTTAGGCGCCATTTATCTATGTTGCATGTCTTTGCTCTCATTTGGGCATAAGGCGTCGCGTAATCGAGTAATATCATGGTATAAAAATGTAAGACGATCATCTAATATCATAATCATAATCCATCCTAGGGGATAGATCGACCGGTAACCACCAAACAAATTAGATTTGCCCACATACAACTCTATTTTTATTCTACATTTTTTATTACGCCTTCAATAATAATTGAATATTATAAATATTAGGAACGATAATTATGAATGTGTAAAAGCGTCGCATGACTATGCTTGAGATTAAAATTTTAAATTATAAGTGCCAACTAATAAGACTAATCACTTATTGAATCTTTAACATGCTACACATATGTAAGTATACCGATTTATATCTTGTTAAAATATTTTATCCAATGTATGAGTGTATGACGCGACGCTTGTATTTTTTAGCCAAGACTATACTGTATAGGCTTATTTTACAATGCTCATATTAATCGACTCGTGCCAAGAAAACTCACAGCAAAACACGGCGAAGCGGAGCCACGCGTATTATGCAAAAATATGTGTTGTATACCTCCTTTACGTTATTTCAAGTGCATTACAAGTTAAATTATATTTGATTTGCATTTTTAGCTTTCATATCCACCATTGGTGACATCCTGTTTACACGAGAGTGAAAATATATTGCACCAATGCAGATCACGAAGATCTATACGAGATGTCACCTGCCGTACATAACAATCAGCTTTCTCAGACATACCTATTTACATCCGAAGCAGTCTAAATATTTTGATAGTACGTAAGTATCGACAAACCAAACTGTCTGAATATCTCCCCAAAACCTACAAGATATTATCATACCATGGCCATTCTTACAAAACTTTTACTTTACAGAATTTTTTATTTCAAAATTCCCACGGCACGCACTTTATGTGGCTGTGTTTATCCGTAAATAAACAGCATTTATCTTATCTGGTTATCAACGGTAAGAAGAGCGGGGTTCAGACCCGTTAGCTTCACCGCACACTGCACAGCTGATTTCACATGTCTGTGACCACAGCGACGCGCGCCCGCCTCTGCTGTTGCAAAGATGCCGGAAAAAATTTAATTGATATATAGTGGCCAAGTGACATTCGTGTTTATTTGTAATTAGTGCACTGATATCCTCCTTCCGTGGGTAAGTTTTTATATTTAATAAATATGTAACACTATTAATTCGTTACGGTTAAATTGACATTCGATTCATAAGTGTTGATACATTTTTAATTACAAATTGGTTATGTAGGGCACATTATTCACTTATATTGCTTGGTTCCTGGTTTTGTTAATATTGGCAATATTTATTTCGCGGAGGATTGTGAATTGTGTTGTGGTTTAATTTTGTTGGTAAGTAGCAAACTAAAAAAGGAAATATTTCGATTTGTTTTGTTAAATTACCTTACATTCAAATTAATACGAGTTCCATTTACGGAAATTACCTGCTTAATATTACAAAGACTGAAGGCAATATATTTCAGAAGCATTATCAAAACATGAGTCATACTCCATTGGCTTTAACAGCCAATATCCTCAATAAACGTTTTAAGAGAATCGGAGTGAATTTAAAATTCTAATCTATTGATTGTAAAATATTTACAAACATACAAGGTAGGTATTTCATAAAAGTCTTTCCTATTTTTATATTTACTGTTTAGTGAACTCTTTTAAAGTGATTTAAATCTACATTTTTGTGATAATATATTCTTTTTAGAGTCGTAAACGTAAATAAAACTTAATTTATGCGAATGGAATTATTCTTATTTCGTTATAGTAAAAATATATGCAACAAATCGTTGCGGAATTAAATTAATATTATCTTTTGTTTGTGTGACCTCAAAACAGGTTTAACTTAATATTTTAGTCATATTTGCTTGCATTGATAAGTATTTCGATATTCTAAGCTGAAATGAAATGTTATCACGTATTGAAATTTATAAATACTACCGAGAACTATAAACTTGTTTAAACAATAGAGTTATATATAGAATACCTAATAAGATGAGTTTGTCTTAAATATATAGATATATGTATATAAATTATTGCATATATTCATTAACATACCTTATGCTGTCTAACTTAGAAAGGTTTGTATGTCTATCATAGAATCAAGAATATCAGGAATCAAGTTTTATTCAAATGAACCTTGCCGAGTATCGGCCTTTCAACAACTTTAAATATGCCCGCTTCGTGAATATTATGGGACTTCACAGTCATATATTCTTATCTGATCCAGACTACACATATAGTACTATTTTAAATGTCATAGACAAATGTATAGATTATATCCCACGCTCGCGATTAAAAAACGATCATTAACATGTAATACAATTGTATGCATGGCTCATTTTATGCGGCCTCTTTAAACAGACATGTTCTTTGTATCAGTTATATTGTTTTTCCATTTTCCCATCATGATTTTCTATGTAAGATTGAAGTCTCACTATTGTCTTACACGACACACTGAACCAACAACACTTTTAATTTTAACGATGTGCTTTATAGAAATAGATTTTTTTTTTTAATTTGATAGAAAAATAGGGAAAGCTCTTTAAAATTTCTAGTGATCCTCAATATTATATTACAATAATTTCCTTTTTAAGTTATATATTTAAAGTGAATGAATGTTAAAATTTTATAGTAAAATAATATTCTGTTATTTGATTTGAAATAAACATGTTTATCTTCTATGTTATATACGTTCTGTATCTACGTATAACATATTATAATATATACGTAGAATGTTATTTTACACATATTAAAGACAACGGAAGAACACCTAAGTGATGGTTGGCGTGCATTGTCTCTTCCGTAACTAATTGTCAAAGTGCGATGTCACTCATGCGCACAAAATTTTCACAAAACGACGCCATTAACAGACACAAAACGTACGAACCGTAACAATAATAATACACACTTCAGCTTTCAGTTTCAATAAAGTTCAGACGCAGTACGGAATAATGTATTGAACTATTCTGGTGAAATCTATGTTGGTTCATATTTCTTACAAATTTCAAACTGAATAATTCGTTCGTTGGTCGCGGTTGCGTGAAATAGTCCGCCATCGATACGTCACGGTGTTGTCAATCAGAGCGATGCGCCTACACAATTGCAAGTTCGACCTCGGCGCTCTCATCTCCGATTTCCCTTGTGAAATTGGTCAGCGCAAATATTAAACTTAAATCGGAATTTAGGCAATACACACGACACAACGGATGAGCAAGTGCCACCTCTTTTATAAATGCTTACATGATATATATGTCTATTCTTTGGTTTTGGGACCTTTACAAAAAATATAACTGTTTTTTAACATGTCAAGCTTTGATTAATTTTCACAATATCACGCAAATACTCAAACTTATTCGAATGTTTATATAAGCCAATTTAAATATATACAGCATAAACATCAGCTCTATCAACGGTCAGATTGCTGGGCCCTATTGGAAAAATTTGGTAAAAAAGGCGTTTATTTATTGATACAATATTTTCATTTGGCTAAGATTGAGAGAGGGAACAAAATTTAATTTGCCATAGTTTCTACTTCGCGGAAGTGACCTAACCTTATTCGGTTCATTTTCGATTAACAAAGAGCTTCTTGTGATGTACAAATTAGCCATGAAAAGGTCATTTAAGCCTCGTAGCTCTAGATGTAAGAATATTAATGACGTATACAAGTTTTCGCTGATACGATCCTATTTAGAAAAGAAATGATAAATCTCTTAAATCAATTGGTATATCGTATGAAAACAAAAATAATTTATTAGATATATTTAAATTTATTAACTTCTTGTAAGGGTACAAGTAATTAATTATTTAAACATAAAACTCTAGCAAATTTCACATATGTACTTATGTACTTTCCAAAAATAATCTTTAATAAATCTTATTACGTAAATAACCACGTTGGTAATTGATAACAAGATTAAATATTGAATTTATAAATGAACCAATCTTCTAATGATTCAAGATACGATTAATTTCAAAAATATATTCCTAATGATGTTTTCTTAATTTGTATAGTAATTAGATAAGACTTGATATTAATAAAGTAACAAATATTGGATAGAAACTTTTACGGTAGGATTTTGACTTTAAGTAAAGTGATCAACTGAGTAGTGATAATCGGTAAAACAAACAGTATGGTCAAACATTTTACGTATTAGAAAGAAAGAAGGTTTATTTGGACACTCATACAGCAAATACAACAAGACAATAGGTCAATAAAAATATTATAAAAGTGAGAATATATACATAAATATATTTTAAATGATAAATATACCAATATCTTAAAAGATAAAGTAAAATAAATATATTACATTGTTGCAACGGCGTCGGGGTACTGTTCAGGATTTGTATGGAAAATATTATCCTTACCAATTACCTACATAACGAATACAATACTACTAGTAATAACACTAGTACTAGAGTTAAAATAGATAATTATTATGTTACATGATTAAAAATAAAATAAACGTACAATTTATTAAAACAGTGTACTTATAGCTTTATATTACTGGAATAGTAATGGAATAGAACATTAAATAGAAATAAAAGAACTGCTTACCCGACCCACAGGGATATTAAGTTAAGAACGAAGTGTATTAAACGCAGTGAAAAACAAAGAATATGGAAACCCGTTTCGCAACACAATATGCCGGGGCTATCCAGTTACAAAAATCATTTATTTTCACATAAAACCCGATAATAACTTTTCGCTTAATTTAAGCAAATACCGGAAACGTTACGCCTTGACGTGACGCAGTGATTATTTACTTTGATTAATTAAGTATTAAATATGTATGCGTAAGTTAATTTATTGATACTCTTATCACAATTAATCATAACCGTCAACTTAAATATAACTGATTGAAACGCATCTAATAATATATGCATATATTAAATACCACTCTGGAACCGTTCATGTAATTCAATTTTAACATGTAAATAAGTTATCCACATGTTATCTCTACGCAATATATATAGACAAATAACAAATACACTCAAAATTAAATTAAAGTTTCCGGTGTACTATAAAAGCTCTGCGCTTAAAAATAAATACAATTAAATTAATGTGATTTTAAAGCAAAAGACGGTTTAAGCTTATGTTATTGTAAGTTACAAAACTGAAGCTAAAGGTCACACCAAGGAGCATTTGCATTTTTCGTGACTCACTATTTTGACATTCAAATAATTAAGAAAGGAATGCGTTGCGAAACAATAACGATTTATTACAAAACCTTTTTGCGAATGAATAGAATATAACCTGTATAGATGTGTTAGTTAAAAAAAAACACGCGTAAATGTCATGGCCAAATTAATCTTGATCGTGACATCGACAATTGACGTTGCAAGTAACGTTAAGAATCCATAGTTGTGCCGAGTGTGAAGCCGTACAAAATAAAAACATGTGGCAAATTAATTTTGCCGATTTATAACAATTTCGTTAACGCGTGATTGTAATTAACTTGTGATTTATTACGATTTCATTAAATACATTTGTTCGCATCGATGATAATTTCGTGGTTTGGTAATTTATATGTTTTTCGTTGCAGAGATTTTTTGGTAATAATTTAATTAGGTATTCGCTTTATAAAGACGAATATTTTAGAATGAGTAGTATTAGTCTAACGCTAGTAACCTAGTAATTATTTGAACTTGGCTGTCTGGTTTTTTTATATGTTCGCAAGTTAAATTTGAACACACAATGTAAGAAACATGGCGAGGATTCTGGTGCGTACAGGACTACCGACTACTCTTGTATGTATATATGTATTTACTCATAGAGAAATTTTCAGTTTTTCATTCTTGCTGTTTCTACATTATTAATACACTCAATAGTAGGTAAATATATGTATCGAGCGCATAATAAAAGTACGCTTCGCTATACTGTGAAAAGTATTTTATAACAAAAAGCGTGACACACCGTTATCAATAATTGATTCAGAACGGGATAGCTCGGATAAAATATATCGATTCCGTTTCACGCAGGCATAACTGATTTTATAAGATATTTCGTTTCATTTAGGCTACGAAATTTGGCGTCAATTGTCAATTTTGTTTTATTTGGGTCTTGCTATAATTACTTGTTGTCTATTATAATTACTCGCAAATTTATTTTTAATTAGTATTTTGTGAATTGAAAAAAGGTTAAATATAACAGGTTGTTTAAATTAAGAAACGTATTTACCAAAGTTTTACCATTTATTTATAAAAAGTATATATATAAATAACAATGGTTATTCAATACAAAATAAATCGTAACCATGGTAACGGTTTCCATACTAACTTTAATTCGCGTTTTGTTATAAAGTCGGTCACATTTATTTATTAAAACCAACTTGTTTATTGCATTGTATTAATAATAACTAATAATAGTAAAAATTGGGTAATTAGAAATATATATTTATAAATTAGAAAATAGTTTCTAAATAGTTTAAAAATCTTAGCTTACGTAGTTCAAAGTTGAAATGAATACAAATAAGTCCTTAAGTATATTAAACCTTTAGAAACTGGCCTCTCAACTAACATCTATAATAACCCACCAAACCTGTACTACAATCTACCTTAAAAAGACCTAACATTCAATCAGACCAACAATACTTTCTCAACACCAAATATTGGACACAACGATTTGCTGTCATTAGTGTGTACGAAGTTTTAGAACGATTTTAAAACCCACTCGTGTGACCACAATCTATTTTTTTTTCAAGATCATCGAAAAGCACTTTGAATAAATAAACAATACATATGACTATACAAAGATAATTGATATAAAATTAACTTTGATTGAATCGCATAGTCGTTATCGATAGACGAAAGCTATTATTTACCTTAATTGTGACTAGAAAGTGGTACTTTCTCGGTATTACGAAAACAATTTCAACTTCACGTTTATTTTGAAGATTCAACAATCGGAATTATTGTCACGGTGTTATTTGTTTATGTCAAAGCGTTAAGTTTATTAAAACGCGGAACTGAACGTTTTTCTACGGAATTTGCTGTGCAGAGAATATTTCAAATCGTTATTGAAATAGGTTCAGTAACATCCCTTTGTATTGGCGTTCAAAATGTTTGTTTCTATGGGAAAGTTAAAAGTAATAAAAGAAGATAGAAATATGCTTGTTGTTTCATAGAATACGAATAAACTTACTTTATAATTATATATATTGTTCATAAGAAGTGACTTTTATATTTACAATGTGTACATATAACTATTTATGGATGTTATGACCTTGGTTAACTTAGACTTAACTTTGTTAAGAAGATTATACGCGATAAGGCTTCGTGTCTGACAAATCTTTAAGAGCATATTAAGAAGATAATATGCTTAAAGTTGTACTTTGTTATAAATGCGTCAAATGATTATATTTCCAGATTCATTACATAACAGTTTATTTTGCTTTACTTTTATATGAAGTATATATATCGCACTTAAGTTACGTTGTTAAGGCAAATTTACTAGGAAATATAATTTATAAGAAGGATAAAGGAAGAAACATTATGTTATAGTATTTATATAAAAGTCGTTAGTTTGCTTTAATGTAATATGACCATGCGAAAACTGTTTTTCCAATAATAATCTGTTATTATTGTGTAGAAAACTGACACCTGGCCAAGTCATTGGTAGCAATGAACTTACAAAACTCGATTAGGAATAAAGCTGACTAATCATCAATTGTGATTGTATCCGTTATCAACACTTTGCTATTAGCTAGAAATATTATAATTTAAATTCTTACTTTTATATTCATATCAAAAGATTATAAGAACATTATAGTATTAGATATATTTCTATTAAGAATCCTGATATATTTACACGTGTATAAGCTGGCATATGCTTGATTTAATACCTTTAATAAGTGTAGCTAGCGTGACATACATATAAAGATTGTTTAAGATTGCTTTACGATGCAGGTTCGTGATCGTATTCAATTCTGCGTCAAAATAAATGCAACGTATTAGCTGTAGTATAACAATTCAATTGATATCCAGTACAGGTACTTTAACCAAATGATATATAAAGAGTTATATGGGGCATATAAGGGTGCTAACGCTAGTCTACATATTATGTATATAGTTTAAATAAATGCATGATATATTAATTAGGAATCGAACTCGGAGCTCTGGGAACTGGTGGGTCTTTAAATTGTGTAAAAACTTCATTTATTGTATATTTTAGTATGATTCAGTAATATTATATTCTAAAATTAACTCAGTTGTAAGGTCTAGAATGTTATCCACAATCTAAATGTACTGTGAATGTGTTGAGACTTTGTATTGTTTTGTACTTACAATAGACGTGAGGGTACGTGCCTTTCTGCGTTTTGAAAGTTTAAACGCAAATTAATGCAATATATTGTATTATCGAAATTACAAATTACGTGTTTCGTGTGCAATCGACGAGCCGTGCATATATGTAACATGTATTTATTGCGCTTGTTTGTGCAATGCGATTCAAATTTTTCTATTGGGTCAGATAAGTTTAAGCCTCGTTTAAAAATCAGGCTTGCTTTAAGCTTTTTTTGGTTATTTTATGAATGATGTGTTTGAATGTTATTCGAAAACTAAATCGAGACAAGTTGACCTTGGAAGGTAACACCTTTTCATATATACGAATACATTACTCATTCGTTTCAGTTTTATTGTCGCTACATTAAATACATTTGCACACAAATCCTACCTACACTACGTCACCCATGGTGTATGTAAGCTTTAAATGAAATGTAAAAACAATATCTGTCCCTTATATCACTTTCACCAAGCAGGTTACACCGCTTTCAATAATAACTAACAATCAATACGATCAGTTAAGCACAAATAGCCTTAGAGTATTGATTTTACTATTTCCCGTGTAATAAATATAGAGCAGATATGAAACAACGGTCGCTGTTCGTGACAATGCGATAGTGAAAGTGTCGCCTTCATCCGTCCATCGGCACCGAGTCAGAGAGAAGTGCATGAAAATATTTTAATGCATGCGTTACGTTATTCTATTAACACTAATTAAACCGCAATGACGACATTGCCGTAATAGAGGTGCGCGGGAGTCAGTTGATTGCATTAACCAATATAAACTAGGTTACGATATTTGTAATTATGGTAGAATAAGTTCGCCACTCCAAGTTTTGCTTAGCTCTATCTGATTGAACTCCCGAATCATCATTTCTCAGAATTTAAATTGATCCGTCAACGATTTCGCGAATTCGTATTATATGTGTTTCATCACCAAAATAGGACATACACAGATGCTGATCTGAGAGGCTTAGAAAGACTGAGCAAAGCCTGTAAGTTTGTACTGTAAATTTTAGGTTATTTTTAGAAGCACCAACTAAGTACACAATTGGTTTTATGTTATATTTTATATTCTTAAAAATTACACGAATAACATGTTTACGTAATATATAAATACAACATACTATAAACATAAGTAAATATATTAATCCAAATATTGTTTTGTAAACCAACATTGAACAATAATTAAATATCTATTTGAACATTCACCGAACATAATTTCAAGTTCACACAAGTCACGGAAGCCGTATTGAATTATAAAATGATTTGTGCAATAAAAGTATTATGGTATTTTTTTAATGAGGCTCTGTAAACATTGCTGTTCATGTTACGATAACCGTCAAACAAAACTGACACCAATAACCAATACAAAACGTACTTGTAAAACGATTACGTCAGTTATGTAAGCACATCTTTCTCACAGGTTGACACCTTTGCCCGTTCTCAATTTACGAACAATACTCTACATGAACTCGAAACGAGAGAACTAGGAAGTTTGAAATTCAATACAATAAGATAATTAGGTTTCCTTGTGACAGTTCATGCATGATCACTTTGTGGAACAGATCTTTGATTATCTATCGTTCCAGTGGACTTATAACGAGGTCTTTAGTGCTTAGTATAGAGATACGATGTTTACTCTATGGTTTCCATTAAAACTTTGGAATGCGTGTTTAATCTATGTGACTTATTTGTAATATTGTTATTTTAACATCTTTTGAAGTTGAAGTTTAAAGAAGAGTTCGCTTCAGACGTTTTTGAATTAATTCTTTACAAACAATAAAATTAATTACCCATTTTTTAAATACTTTTTACAATAATGACTATGGTCATATACTATGGTATAACTACTGAGTACTTATTTAAAAATCAACAGGTGTAGAGTTGTAACTCATCAAAATGTTTTGATAATGATCTCATTAACGCGCCACAAATTAAAATAATTTATATTAATAATATCACCGTTTAAAGACCATACAATAAAAGCATCAAACTTTCATAACGGTGTACAATAAATATGTTATAAATGTTTTTGCCGTTACTTTTTTCGTGTTACGGCCCTTTATTCAATAAATCTGTTTCAGCTTGATTGAGTATAAAACATTCGCATTTGTATCATTAGATCACATTTCCATTACACACCGAACTATGAATTTCCGGTGTCCTTTGTTAAACGAATCATTAGGTTCAAAGCGAAGGCGTGGCACGAAATCAAAAATATCCACAGATTACAAGGTACACCCATAAATATTAACCATACATGGTTTTTTTTACACGGTAGTCGTGTGACAATGATATTATTGGATATCGTGAACATTAAAAACTAATGTGTATAGAACACGCATAGTGTAAAGTATAATTTTAATCCATATTTAGTTTCTTATTCGATAACATCACTTTCTCCTAACCAGGTTTCAAAATATACAATAATCCCCGAACGGAAAATTCTGATAATTTTATTGGTAGGTAGTCAACGCAAAGTCTGTGTTAAAAATCTCATAAAATGAAAAGACAAATTATATCCATAGATAACATCGTATATCTCTCTCCAAAGAAGACTGGTGGTTGAATTAAAGGTAATTTAAAAAAAATATGCCGTGTCATATATTTATCCATATGCTAAGACTTATCTTACCTTAGCTTCCAAATATAATATTAAGATATCTTACACACGCGGTTAGCCCTAATGTAAATGATCCTTATATTATCGTTATTGATTAAACATCAATTAAGATAACAGCGTTATTACTAGACTTAATGTACACCTAATCAATTATCACCAATTTTAAATGAATATATGTAATTCATCAAACATTATTTATTATACATACAAAAAAATTTAACAGTAGATCAAACACTAAAATGATTTTTAGTGACAATCTCTAACACACAATTTGAAAAAAAATGTTGTCATGTTGTTGTGTATTTTATTAAGTGGAAAATTGGAAAATAATATTTTTAGTTAATACGCTGATGGAATATTTAGAAGAAAGTATAACTTGAATTACCGGACGGTGGCATGTTGCTTGTTTCTTACATGAATAATTAACTTCGTATGTAGGTAAATACTATTATTTACCTGCGGTTGGCTAGTGGTTGCTTTAAATACGTCGTACGCTACGATTGGGTGTGGTGGGGTGACATTGAGAAATTGTTAAGCAAATTTCTCGGACGTATAATTAATATTGAGCTTCAGAAATATTGAAATATCTTTCTGTATACAATTCCAAAGCGATTTGAATGTACTCTGATAATGATAAAAATGATATCGGTTTAATTTACGTCACAATGCACACATTTCTAGTTTTATCGATAATTTCTGTTATATCACAAGAGTATTACTCGAATGTCTTCCAAATTAGATAGCTCTCGGATGATATAGTGATAATTATAAATACTTTGATAATGCGTAGTCAAATTATTCCCCTTGTCCAAGGTCGCTGCATAAAAATCAGTACTACTTTTAAGAAAAAGTACATACGAAATGAGGTAATATATTTCATATTCAAATCATCTGTTTTACCAACAATAAATATTATATATACATATATTCATTAGATTGAGACTTTAGAGTTTAAACCGAGGGAGCGTGAAAATTCATTGTATCGTTTTATTCATACCTATTAAGTAAGGTACTTTCTATAAAATTAGATGCCTTTTATATTTCTAGAGTATTTTGCATAAATTACGTAGTATTTGTAGATTTCAGTTATTTTTGTTCTCTATATAACTCTATGTCGTTCAATAGTTAAAATGTCATACTACATAATTGAATAAATTTATATTAAACTATAGTAGAAAATACCGCTGAATACAATATTCGTTCTTTTCAGATTTCACCGATGTGAGGAACATGAGAAGCGACATGGCGTATCGGGGGCTGTCGCAGCACGTTGAGCTGGACAGGGCTGAGGACCCAAGCGATAGGTACACCCTCCAGGACCTCATAGGTGAAGGTACTTATGGAGAGGTGTATAGTGCTCGTGATAAGAAATCCGGAAAACGTGTGGCTGTCAAGGTAATCCAATTACGATGACTGTTAAAGTGTAAAATCCCTTTACGCTAAATGTATTATTGTATCAAAGTATTACTGTTATTTCACAGTTAATGTTTTTTTCTTATGTTAAAATTAGTAATTTAGTAATTGGTAATATGTATGACGTATGACAAGATATTGATTTGTTGAGGTTCCATATACATTGTTGTATGAATATATAAGAAATATTAACCTTTGGGATCGACTTACGATTATTAGTTTGGCAAGAAAATGTTCAAAATTGTGTACGTGGATTTAACTTCTCCTCTTGATTTTTTATTTGGTTAATTATATTGTTTATGGTTCTATAATAATAACAAAATCAATCCAAATGATGTCTGTGCGTAATAAATAATAGAATCGTATTGTTACAAGTGGCAAGTAGTTGCGAAAGCAGATCTTATCTCACAGGTATCCGTGTCAAGGCCACTAAACAATTCGTAATTTACCTACATGCAGATAGCCTTTGTGTCAATGGTCATTATTGTCCTGCCAATGAATAAAATAACCTCAATTAATGTAACAAAAAATATGGCATTGCTATTATAATATCTCAAGGTATAGTTTTTTGTTAGTGAATAATATTACTTTTGATTTGGCAGATTTTAGAGAACATCGCTGAAAATATTGAAGAAATCGAGGAAGAGTTCCTAGTCTTTCGAGATCTCTCTAGTCATCCTAATATTCCAGAATTCTTCGGGTTATTTTTGAAGCGTGGTATATCATCGGATGATGATCAAATATGGTTCGTCATGGAGGTAAGCAGTGATTTAATTTGTAAAAATTATATGCGTTATGGCTACTTCGACTATTGACTCGCGTGGAACAAACGTTTGGATATTTTTTTACGGATTCTTTTTCTTATTTTAGCTCTGTACTGGAGGATCAGTCACAGATTTGAGTGCCGGAATGCGATCAAGAGGTGCTAGCCTTACAGAACCGCAGCTTGCATATGTTTTACGTGGTACTGTCCGGGCACTTACATATCTACATGCGCATAGATGCATGCATCGTGACGTCAAAGGCCACAATATTCTTTTGACTGAGAATGCTGAAGTTAAACTTGTTGATTTTGGAGTATCATCGCACCTAGCTGCAACAATAGCAAGACGGAACACTTCAGTTGGAACTCCATATTGGATGGCACCCGAAGTAGGTATTATTATGTCTAATATAAAGCAAATGCTTTATATATATAACAAATATATCTGCCGTTTATTCATGATATAATATATAACGCTTATGTTAACGGTAATACATAAATACAAATAAATACTCTCATTTTTTTAGGTAATAGCGTGCGAACAACAGTTAGATCAATCATATGACTGTAGATGTGATGTGTGGTCAGTTGGCATAACAGCTATTGAATTAGCTGAAGGAGAACCGCCTTTGTCTGGGCTACATCCAATGAGAGCGTTGTTCCAAATTCCCCGAAATCCACCACCAATTTTATCCCATCCGGAACATTTTTCTCCTCAACTTGCAGATTTTATATCAGAATGCTTGGTCAAAGATATGAATCAACGACCATTTGCGCGAGAATTACTGGAGCATCCATTACTACTAGCTGTTAGTAGTTTCGAGGAAAATGTAAGTTTAAATTTGATAAATTTCGAATATAAAAAATTACTTATTATAATAAACACACTACAGTCGTACTTAATACTGAAAGATTAATGGTATTAAACGATATCTGTTGATAAAATTGATATTTTACAGATTCGTAAAGAACTTCAAGTTGAAATAAAAAGACAGCGTGCCGAAGGTCGTAACTGTCGAGCTCCTGAAGCAACGACAAAACGGGGAAAACTTAAATCCCATCGTAAAGCTAAGCCGGAAAAAATGTATACTGATGACCTAGCAACTCTCGAAGTGCTGACTGAAGAAGCTATCGTAGAACAACTACAAAAGAGATACGCTCAAAACCAGATCTACACATACATTGGTGACATTTTGGTGGCTGTTAACCCATTTACAGATATTGGAATGTATACCCTTAGGGTAAGGATACTATAATAAAAATAAGACATTCATTTAAAACTCTATACTAAACGTTTATTAATATTGTTTTAGACTCAAGAATTGTATCAAGGCCATTGTCGATCAGATAACCCACCCCACATTTACGCAGTAGCTGATGCAGCGCACCAAGCTTTGATGCATCAAAAGCAAAATCAAGCTATTGTAATATCTGGAGAAAGTGGGGCTGGGAAAACAGAATCTGCAAACCTCATATTAAAACAACTAGTATACCTATCAAAAGTTAGTTTTACATACAAGATAATACTTAAAGTGTATTCATGAAAAACAAATTTTAAGACTGATTGTATTGTTCTAGACCCAAACTGGAAATCTACAAGACAAAATTTTGCAAGTAAATCCAATAATGGAAGCGTTTGGTAACGCACGAACTGGAATTAATGCTAATAGTTCACGGTTTGGAAAATACTTAGACCTTAATATGATGAAAGTTGGAAAGATATCCGGAGCTAGAATATCCGTGTACTTACTTGAACAATCTAGAGTTGCACATCAAGCATTGTAAGAAATGTTACAATATATTTTCTAAAAAAATGTACGAATTCAAACCTAACGGCTACATGATTTTCAGAGGTGAAAGCAATTTTCACGTTTTCTACTATCTCTACGATGGTCTTGAAAGTGAAGGTCGCTGGAGGAAGTTTTATCTCGATGAACAATTAAAATCAAGACATCGGTATTTGCAACCACTCTCTGCTGCTCATCGCGAACATAATATCTACCGATGGCGACAATTAAATCAAGCTTTTAAGGTCTGTATCAAGAATCGCTCAGTTTTATTTTGTAAGGGTTGTCGGTCAGAACGAGGTTGCTTATCAGTGACAAGGCTTATTGCACAATATATAAATAAATATTGTTTTCTTTTTATATATTTGTCTTGTTATGTGTAAATAATGAATAAGTAAACATATAAAACAAGATACGTGTTATTAATATTTTTATAATTAGTCTTTGAATATAAATTCCATATTAGTTACTTATTAACATATGTATATGGTAAAATATTTTCTGGCTGGTTGGCCACGATTTAATGTAATAATTTCACGCTTATATCTCTTAACAAAGTTATATGCTTTACTTTTATAACTTGACTTATGGTATACATTGAAATTTCAGGTGGTTGGATTTCATGAAGAAGAAGTAAAAGTATTATATAAAATGCTAGCGGCAATATTGCACTTGGGAGATATTGAGTTTGCCGAAACCGCAGAAGACAATTCGGATAATAGAGCCACTATTATCGACACTGCGCCATTACACAGGGGTAAGTCATACACTATAAATGTTAATTGTGATTGTTAACCGGCTTACGTCTCAATTTGCACGTATTTCAGCGTCATGTTTATTGGGAGTTGAAACAGTCGATCTGAGAGACTGTTTAACAAGCAGCAGTGTTGTAACGAGAGGTGAGACAATAAACCGATATTGTTCGCCTGTAGAGGCGGCTGTAGCAAGAGATGCAACGGCAAGGGGTCTGTATGCAAGAGCCTTTGATAGAATCGTTGAGAGAATCAATGCTCTATTAACTCATAATCGACCACAGAGGTATGTAATAGAAGAACTTTAGTTTAATAGAGAGGAGCCTGGCGATGGAATTGTTAGACATAAGCTGTACGCCATTTGTGTAATTCAAGATGCAATGTTTATGATTTTTGCAGTAATGATCAACTATCTATTGGTATCCTGGATATATTTGGATTTGAAAATTTTACAAGAAATTCATTTGAACAGTTATGTATCAACATCGCTAATGAGCAAATCCAGTACTACTTCAATCAGCATATATTTACATGGGAACAGCAGGAATATATGGCGGAAGGGGTTCCCGTTGATCTTGTAGAATTTTCAGACAACAGACCCGTTTTAGATATGCTGCTTTCAAGGCCCATGGGATTACTTGCTCTTTTAGATGAAGAAAGCCGATTTCCACGGTCTACAGATAGAAGTCTCATCGGTAAGCATAAACTTATAAATGTATTTATTATAATTTGTTAATTTGTATGTTATACAATTTATACACGATTAGTTATTTTAGTAAACTCGCATTATAGGTGCGACCATCTTTTTTACAGTCCATTCCATGTAATAGTTATAATCCATGATCATTTTTCCTACTGGTTCATCAATTATCAATGTTTTTTAAAGGTTTTCAAATATGACTACAGATAATTTATTTTATTTTCTTATTAATGATTATATTCAAATTTCTACACTGATGTTTTTTTTAGAAAAATTTCACCGAAACATAAAGAGTAAATTCTATGTTCGGCCAAAATCAGATGCCATATGTTTTGCGATTCACCATTTCGCTGGTCGAGTTGTGTACCAGGCTGATGGATTTCTGGAGAAAAACAGAAACTTTTTACCCCCAGAAGTGGTACAATTAATGCGACAGAGCCGGTACGATGTGATAAGATTTCTCTTCCAATGTCCTATAACAAAAACGGGTAACCTCTACTCACCCTTGCAAGGAGATTTAGAGTCAAGAACATTGGATGCACCCACGTCAGGAGATTTTCGGGTAATAGTAATAAAAAAAAGATAATAATAATGAATTATGTAAAAAAATCCCGTTAGATATTTTTAATTAGAATTACTATCAAAAGCCATATATGTAGATTTTAATCGAACTTAAGACTATTTTTTTCCATAATCTAATATAACACAACATTTGATTTATGTAGGTTGCGATATATTTATTTCGCCTTTTAAGTTAAAAGCCATGAAATATCTACAACATTTCCATGGTTTTCAGGATCGATTCAACAGTCGAGGTCTCGCATCTCAATCTCGCGCCCAGCAGACAGTAGCCACTTTTTTCCGATACTCTTTGATGGAACTACTACAAAAAATGGTCAGTGGTACGCCGCAGTTTGTCAGATGTTTGAAACCAAATGATTCTCGATCGCCGAAACATTTTGATTCAGTTAAAATACTCAAGCAATTACGTTATACTGGAGTACTGGAAACCATACGAATCAGGCAGAATGGTTTTTCGCATAGATTGACGTATGAAGAATTTATCAAAAGGTAAATATAATAGTTTGGGTAATATGGTCCAAGTGTTTAAACGATGCGATTTTAAACTGTTAGGTAGTGCGTTCAAATGAACTAAACTAACACTTTAACACTTCGTGCTAAATTAACACTTTGCTAAAGACAATCCTCAGTAGGATATCGGAATGTTATCTTAGGCCCAAAGAGAAAGAACAAAAAAGTAAAATAAATCTCTATTCATATAATTACTTTCTTAGACTTATGACTTGTCGAATTATTAAAATATTCACTCTACAATTACATTTTATTTTAACAAAATAAAACGTGGCTGTAATATTTTTTCCTTAAATAATACCAACATTTATAAATAATGTATTATCCCAGGCGTAATGATTTAATTAATTATTTATTACTTACAGATATGGCTTCTTAGCGTTTAGTTATAACGAGGAAATAAAAGTCAACCGCGATTCGTGTCGTCTGCTTCTGATACGGCTAAGAATGGATGGTTGGGCGCTTGGTAAATCAAAGGTGTTCCTAAAGTACTATCATGTTGAGACTTTAGCTAGGGTTTATGAGGAACAGGTATGTTTATTAATTGTTTTGCTTTCTGCTAAATGAAAGACTATCTTCCTTAAACAGAAACATAATTGTGAAATTTATTGATGTTCTACTAAAAAAAATAACGTTTTAATTTTAATTCTAACGCAAATAGGCGGCAGAATATTAGATTATGTCTAACCTTAATAAATTATGCTGCGCTAGATCGCATTAAGGGAATTATTAATGCGTTTATATGAGTTGGTAACAGTCTATTTATTCGTTCAATAATATTGACTTAATAATTATATAAGTAGTGAGGTTACTAATTAAATTTGTAAGACAAAAATGTAAATAAATTTTATAAATAAGTAATATGTAAGGGATATTATGTCTCAATGTCAATGTCAAAAATCTAGTCAACGTAGTTCAATGACCTCAAACAATATAGGTTATAAAATTGACAGATGAAAAAAGTCGTGCTCGTCCAAGCCCAAGTTCGCGGATGGCTGGCCAGACAACGGTACCAACGTCTACGCGCTCAGATGGCGATATCGGCTTTGACCTTACAGCGTCACGTGCGTGGCTGGCTCACGCGGAAGAGGTTAGAGAAAGAACGTCAGAAACTGCTTGCAAGGGAATTTCAGAGGGAACAAGAGTATTCAAGAAGACAAGAGAGAGGTATTTTTAAATTTGTAATATATGATTAAACTCATTGCTTAGATTATACTAATGGTAATTTAATAATATTATTAGACATGTATATAATGTGTCTCAGATTTGTCAAAATTTGGACTACCATCGGTCAGTACATAAAAATTTTTTTTATAAATCGAATTCAGACTATAAAGGTTATTAAGTAATATACTAATAAGACTATGAAGTTATTATATTAGTTTTTTAAGGTAAGTATAATATGATATGTTTTATTCATACAAAGCATGCATTGTACTTTAAGGTTTGCTGAACAAAAACAAAGCGATGATGAAAGCGAAGGTGCTCAGACAAATGACGTCAGAGGAGAACAATAATATTAATAATAAGGAAAACATATCTGACAAGGCAGCAGTCGTCATACAAAGTCGTAAGTATCCTTGTTTAATTCTAAGTTTTTTAGCTAAGTTTAGTCACCTAATAATTTTGATTTTATTGGCAATAAAAGATGTCTTTATATATTAACATTATTAAAGGTTAATTTGTAAAAAAATGTATTTCTTCTCTTTCGTCTAGTATAAGCATACTTTGATAAAAAACGTTTTATTGAAGCTGAAGTTTTGGCACTCTGAGAGTTGATAATAAATGTAAACAAATCACTTTGGATTAATTGCTTGAGAAAACAATATACCTTAAGAATACTGATTATAAATTGCTACTCCAGATTATCGCGGCTACAACACACGAAGAAAGCTAAAGAAAGGACAAGCTCCACCACCACCCAATCACGCTCCGCCAGCGCCTCCAACAAAAAACTTGTCAAATCACTCAGTACAAGAAAGAGCCGCTCAACTTCAAATATTTGCGGAACGGGTAAGTCCTTATTGTAGTTCGTTCGTTATAAACAAAACACTGAAAAACCATTTTCTAAGCTCACAATAGTCAGTGTTATTTGCGTTAGATGGCGTTATCTACAATATGATAAACTGTGTAAGTTTGCGTATTAAATGAAAGATGGCGCTGTAGACAGCAAAAGTCTTATACAAAAACAATTTGTGTAGTCATCTTAGTTTGTTGGGTGAGACATAGATGGCGCTTAAACAAAGTTTTTTTAGTTTATTGATATTTCTTATTACTAATTTTTTGTGTGTTCTTTCAAGGCAAAAGAAGATACAGACAGCCCATTTCTGTATGACATAAAAATAAAATCGCCTATGCCGTCTAAATTTCACACAGAAATATCTGTACCCAATGACATTGTATTATTTTCCGTATTTATGTAATGCATATAATTTATTTATAAATTTCAGATCCACAATAAAAACCAGGAAATCCACAAGAATTTGCGCAGGAATAAATCGGGAATTCGTCTATCTGACATTAAGAAACCTCCAGAAGAATACCGTCCGCCTCCTGGATTTACCTTGGTTCCAGCGATTATCAGAGGACAACCATCTCACCTAGAAATAGAAGCTAGCAGACTTTCAAGGTACCTTTTGGTTACGTCCCCGGTTCCTCCGTTTCTGCCCCAAATTTACAAACGAACGATAATATAAATCTATAGTAAAGTAGCCATGTTTATGTATTAAGTGACATATATATTATATTATTTCTTCATGCTGCTATTTGGAATAAGTCCCTCACCAGAATTCGTAATGAGTCCTGGTATGCCTTGGAATAATGATTTTTATGATGAAGAAAATAATCAAATGCTATTTAGACCTGTAAGGTTAGTGAAAATATTGAAAAAGAAACAATGAACTCATCATTACTTGAGGTAGGTTCCAATATAAAAAAAGGATTTTAGAAGCATGTTTTTAAAACGTAGACGTAGAAGCTTAGCTGTGATAGAAATACTACACGTGATTACAAAAAAATATCTGAGAATCGAACTTCTACCAGTTATAAATATTTCACTGCGCTTGAAACTTAATTAAAGATCTTAGATATATTGACACGACTTTGCACTTAGTCTCTGTCCCTAAATCTCACCCTAAAAGTATCAAAATACAAAACAATTTTATTAAGATCATTATTTTCGGAACATCCACAGTTTACCCCTGATATCATCAAACATTTAAATACCATAATTAATTTCAGGTCAAGCGATCAGAGCGATGGCGAAGACAGGCCATTACAAAACAAAGAGAATAGACAATTGCCTTGTCATAGACAATTTGGTGGTCTTGTCAGGTATGACGATAATGATATCAAATTTTTCTGGCCTTAAATTAATATGTTTTTTTTAACTCGCATGCCACAGTACGGATGGTTCACATGGGTATGAGTTTAATGACACTTTAGGTGCTTATCAGTTTTTTTTACATCTAATCATGTAGACGAAAGCTCAAGCACAGATTAATTACCATCAATTTGTAAAAAGCGTTAAATTAAAATTTTAATTACTTTTATTCAGGGGAAAAGTTGGTATAATAAAATGTAATTACGCCAACCTTTCGACACTTATCTCAGGAGCTCTACAGCTCATGCATAAATTACCAGAAAGTAGGTTACCTCCGCGATGTTCTTGTGAAACAATTTTTAAACCATTCCCAATTTATGAGGTTTTTAGACACAATTGCTTTTTTCGTGTATTAGCGCCCTTGGAAAGTTTTAATATTATTCTATCTCCTGAGTTTCAGAGAGAAGTTAGAGTATCTCAATCGGCACCGTGCGGGGTTAGAATGTCAACTAATAAATTTACACTTTTAGTGTCGTTTTCAAATGTAATTGTATTTAATCAAAGGAAAACAATATGTTCACATTTTAAGTTCCTATAAATAACACGTCAACTTAAAAAGCTGTGATTACAGATGTATTTGTGTACGGAAAGCTTAGTAAGTTTTGGTCGCGTTCGGTTTTAAACGGAAGACATTAAAAGAACTACTATCCTCCTGAAAAAAAGATATTTTGAGATTGAGATTTTGGTTCACGCTATGCCTCCGCTGATTTATAATCATTTCTACATAATATATTTTTTTTTAAAAGCTTCTTACATTGGCTTAATTCAGATTGAAAAATATCAGTAATTAAAATTACATTTTAGAAGTCACGCTTATTGATAAAAATTGTCTATTTTTTAACAAAAATCTGAAAATCCCTTTTCATCATAGCATTAGTAATTTGACAAATGCGGACTAAAGATGTTAAAAGAGTGCATTTTTATGAATAAGGGTGATGTCACGTATTTACAGAATAATTATATTAGATATACTTCACTAATATATACTTCATCGTTTCAGTAATAAAATAATAGAGCTGGTGAAAAAATCCCAAAAAACCGAACCTCCACCACGCCAGGTGTATAGTCCAGCTTACGATCCCGAGTCAGATTTGCGTAAGATTCTTAGAAATTCCCCAGAAATGCTCGCAAAACCTATCTTTAATACCGACGACGACTATGGACCGTTCCGTTTCAAACAACTGCTTCGACCAACCGTAGGACCCACTGAGAGCCTTCGCAAGAGGAAGGGCAAAAACTCTGTCCAAAATCCTTGGCTGTCTGATAGTTCACAGGACAGTAATAGCTCGAAAGAATTATATAATAAACGACGACCGCAAATAAGTATGGGTGTGTATTATAATTAATTTAAACACTGGCTCTGAATCAAAGAGCTTCAAAGTAATCGCCACGCATTTATTCCTTCTATACAATATACTATAGAACAATACTGTGCGAATATATGACATGATTTCAAATTTAAATTAAAATAGAAACGTTAGTACATATTAATAGATTTTCGAGTATTAATACAAGATCGTGTTTGTATTAATAATATAAAAATATTTTTAAATAAATGGTAGTTAGATTACTTTATTATGAACCCTAGCCCTCTCTTGGGTTTATGTGTAAAATGTTTAGAAAATATAAGTGTGTTTCAATAATTGAATTTCGCTTTAAATTCAATAACAAATGTATTCTATAAAAAAGCATTACCAAAGTGTATTTTTAAATATGTAAATAATTAACAGCCTTGTTTTAATACAATTCTCTATCATATTGAAATTAATTAGAAAATCATTGACTTTTGTGATAATGTGCCAATGATTATTTTAAGTTATGTTATTATTAAGAAACTTTGAGTGTTGTTTGTGATGAATAAATCTTTGTTTATGAAAATGATTTTATTGTTACGTCATACAGTTGTACAACTTTGAAAATAAAAAGTTGACAAAACAAATACCTACTTATTATTCTTTCATTCTGTACTGAAATGTATACTCAAATATCGTGCTTCTAAAAGTATCGGTATTTCGCCGCGATAACGGTGTAAATGTACTGAATTATTCCATACATTAGGAATATTTTACTCAGAAATCCTCAAAAAGAATATTGCGTGGGGTAATATTGCTTACATTTTTATGTCCTACTTGATGGTTTTATATAAATAAATGAAAAAATCAATTTCTAACATCTATAACAAAAAGCAGTATATCATGTTGATATTACGATGGACAATGCAATCTCAGAATCATGCTTAACTTAAGCAATAATAATTAGTCCTTATACAGTTATTTACATTATAAGATTAAAATAAATAATTCAAAGTAAAATACACTTATTAAATCTTCATTTCTATTATGCCTACCTTTTGGCGTATGCGTAATTTTTAAATGAATTACGTTCAGCAGATGCGTATTAGTAGATATAGCATGTTGATAAGTTTTCGCGAAGATAACCGCTCCATTTTAAATTATGCCTTAAGGTAAAATACAACACTATTTATTGAGCATATTTTAAAACCCGACTATAATAATTGAGATTTGAAACTGTAAAAGTACGTTTTATAATTGGCGTTCACAATCAAAACAAGACACGCAAGGTTGTGGAGTTTTATATTCCCACAAGAGTACGTGTACACGCAAATCTATGTTTACGGTAGATGGGCGGCGCTTTGGGCGCCACGTGAGTAAGACTGTAAGACCGCCACCCGCGCAGTAGCGCCCGCGCACGCGCCGGCCATGGCGGCCACCGAATCGCCAGATTTCGAAGCATATCTCTCGAAAATAAAAACGCACTCCATCGAGAAAACGCTACTCCCACTCATCAAGCAGGTACGGTAAACTCTGTTTCCGCAATTTCAACGAAACCTGTCACTACGCTCGTAAAAATACCACGATACACGAGTCGTCTACGTCAGAACTTCGATAAACTGACGGAATTATTGGTACTCTTACGCACTATCTACAGCGGCAGTTTTATTTTTAGAATAACCCGCGTCAATGCACGACAGTTCACGTCATACACTAAATTTCCCGCCCATTCGACATCTGTTGCATATTGGGTCGCGGCGGCGCAGTAGTTGTATGCTGACGTAATATGGGTTGCAAAAATGTATAATACCAATGTTACAAACGACAGTTGCATCGCGGGGAGGTATTACTTCCTTTCTTTTTCAAAATGTGTGGAAATGAATGATTGATAAGAGGCGATAAGGAGATTGGAGGGCGGGCGACCACGTGGGTTTGTAAGGGAAGGAGGGCTGCGGGGTGCAGGTGTCGGTAGCGATCGATGATCGCGGGCTAGGGTCCGGCAGTGCCGCGGCGGAGGCAGGCTGAGCGGCGCCCTGCCGCAGCGACCCGCCCGCGCGATCACACGTGCGCGCCGCCTCAGCGCGCCGCCGCAACGCGCGACCCTGCCTAACGCACACAGAAGACATGGACGCGCTGTCCGACGACGATGATTACACGTGCCGGGAGCCCCAGGTAAGAGCTGCGTTTAAGTGTACAACAACAAAGCTCAGCACACGTATAACTCCTGGGGCCTCAAATATATCAATTCAACAAGTAGTTATGCCAAAAACTTGCGTGCAAGAACGACCTTCAACTAAATTCGCGGCCTTATTCGTTTCCCAGCCAAAGGCGCCGTTAACTGTTAAGGCGGTATGACGCCAAACTGTCTCGAAAGGTTGATTGTTATTCAGATCTTTGTCGTATAATTTATAAGCATAAACATAATAAATTATGAGAAATTTATAAGAGAGCTTCTATTTAGTTTTTTTACATAAATAATTCCACTACTAAATTTATTATTACATATTTTATTCTTAATGTCCCTAGATATATTTATTATAATTACATAGTCTGAAAAATAACAATTTTGATTTCGGTATCTGTATTCTTTTAACGATTTTTCTTGTGCTTTCTTATTTTCTCGTCTATATTAATATATTATTTGTGATAATTGTTATATTAAAATCGAGAAGGTTGACAAAGAGAACAGAATCGCTGTATTTACATTATTTATTGACACAACACAGTAAAATCCTCAATACTGTATTAGTCAAATGTTTGTGTGACCGTCTCTGTTCGTGACAGAAAAAGATCTGGCGGTCCACGTAGTGATACGAAAAAGGTGAAAACTGGCAAGACGGAATGAATTAGCAAATTATTTTATCACTATATAATTTAGGACTAAGGAGTTAGGTCATTTTTGAAAGATAATTTACAGGATGGTACAATCAAAACAACAACCTTAGTATTATGCAAAGGGAGATCACAGAAAATTTTAGTTTACGGATGAATTTTAATCCGTCAATTATTAAACAAACAATTGATCAATTTTTACAAATGGACAAACTATCGTATTTATGTTGAAAGCTCAAAGTGGGCATTATCCGACTTCAGTAGTGGTTTGGTTTTGTTTGATACTAAGGAGTGACTGAGCCATTTTGTTGTGAAATTGGTATAACAGTGAGAAGGTTGTTAAGCCCCTTAACAATACCATGTCCAATACCCAAGAAAGGTACTCGGCGCGAGGCATGAAGCTCGCTCCACCCAATCTTTGTTCGAAATGAGTGTTCCGGACTTCATTAGAACCGAACTGGCCGTCAACTTGTCCTGATCCTTATCCCCCGGATTATAATTTGTGGTCAGTTTGAGAGTGTAAGGTTTACTATACACGCTATGTTTTTATGTAATTTAGAGTCCCTAAAGCAATTCATATGATTGGCAGTTATAAAATATCCCATAGAAAGAGTGCTGCTACTGATAACTGGTCTGAACGTTTGAAGACGACTGTTTTGCGGCCAAAGGAAACCACTTCGAATAAGCATTATATATTTCTAATGGTTTCATATAAACATGTTAAACTAACCCACTGTATAATTAATAAACGTTACGTACAATAAAAAAATATATATTCTTTGTAACAAATTTTTATTGCAAGAATATTCGATTAATTTCATTTAATAGCTTCATATTAACATATTATTATAATTTGTAACTTAAAAATCTATGAACAAATGTAATAAATAAAAATCATAAGATAAATTGCACTATATTCACACACATTGTGGTATTCTAGATTATTGAAATATTTAATTCATAACATCAAGACAATATCAGTACACAAAATTGGTTTTAGCAACGTTTTCACGTTTCTTTCGTGATCCTTACAATACTGTAATAGTTTGATTTGGTTATCGGTGACATTTGACAAATATGTTCTACTCACCTTGCTTAAAGCGGACCCGTCAATTAGGACGTGGAGCAAACATCTACCGCACAAGGTACCCTACACTAACAATACATGCAATTATGGAGATAAAAACAGAAAATATATCAGTATCATAAAACGTAACAAATAAAATATATACTACTCATTTAACTTAAAAACTAACTGCTTACTCTGTCATAACTCTCCGCAACAAGAATCTAGTGATATTAAAAATTGCAGATTAGCAGTCTGGTGGCAACAAGAGGGGATCCAGGTGGTGGTGCGGCGGTGCAGAGGGTAGGAGCTGCCGTCGCGTGCGCTGTGGAACGCTTCGTGGCTGTAGGGGAAACTATAGCAGATGACAACCCTGACGTACGGCACAGTATGGTTCTCGCGTGCAAAGAGGCGCGATCAGCCGGTAAGAATTCTAAATTGCGTTGAACACATTTACGGTATAACTTTTTGTGTGACAGAAATGGTATATAAATTAAATCGTGTAATCCTATGATAAATGGGTAAAGAAGTAGTGTACGCATTATATGCATAGTGCACAGAATTAAATTCTTTAATATTTATTTCGGGATAATTCGTTAATGCGTATTAAATAATTATCTCTAATCCCGAATCCTTAGGTTGTCGTAGTACGTGATTAGTATAATTTGTTAATATAACATACGTGTAAAAAAATGTTTATATACTTAGAATAATCGACAAAACAAAACGTTTTATTTTCATTGGCTCGCACATAATTGTATTTTTTTATATATGATTTACTTAAGTACAACAAAAAGTGTATTATGAAACCTGTTTTTATTAATTAAATATAATAATAGACATTATTTGTGTCAAATTGCGGACAAAAATAGTTATGAAACTTCTCTCTATACTTATCCTTTGTTCGACGCTAACTATATCTAAATTCATATTGAAATTGGCTAACTTTAGTCATACATTGACTGTGGATAATGGTTAGCGGCATAAGAGGATAACTTAGAAAGTATTAACACTATTAAACGCAAAAATTTAAATATAGACTTTATTCTTATCCACAATAAATAGACTTATGTATATTGAATGTACATTTATGCATTATTGAAGGTCTTTTGTTTGAATAATAATGAAACCAATTGTGTATTCATATATATCACATTAAGAGCAGTCTTCATCTCCTGTTACTCATAGATATTTATCAAGCGTTAAAACATAAAGCATCAAAAATCATTAGATCGCCGCATCACACAGACCCCGTGTAAGGTCCGCGGTTATTGGACTTAACGAGACATACTTCAATTGCTCTAATAGTCCAAGGGGTATTCCACGAAGAATACTAGTAGTATTTTTATTGCAAGGACAATTGTCATAAAAAAAACCCGTACATCCGAGTAGGAATTACTCATTATTAGGCACTCGGGCGACCTTTCCAAAGACAGCACACAAATTTATATTTAATTAATTTCACTCCGTCCGGAAATCGAAATCGATGTCCCAAGTGTCACGACCTTACAAGACCCCGTGGCCTCAAGGACCTTTAATATATAACCATAGACAATTAATTTAACCTCATCGTAATGATAAAATTAATTTAGATACACATAATAGGCTATTCATTATCCATTTACACATTTAATTTCCTAATTCCATTAATCGTCGACTTACAGAAAATCAAGGCTGTGATAACGTAAAGCCTCCACAAATTTGTGTCAACCACCTGACCCGAATTTTAATGTTCGAACGTTATTGCGGGCTCCGGCATCGCGTCAAACAAAAGAAAATAATAGATCCTCTGTGTATGTGGAAAGGGTGATTCGTGAAGCAATATACGGATTACACTTATTGAAATGTTCCTGCTACTTTTGTAGAAGATATTCAAAGCAATTCCAATTCCATTTGAGTGTGACACAAATATTTCAATAGATTTTATTTTTTTATTGATTATTAACTATATTTATTGATTGTAAGAATGAATTTGAAGGGAAACATGATAGAACAACATTATCGTTTTATTTATTTCCTTGTTAGTTTAGAAAATAGAGAAAATACTAATTAATATATACAAGTTTCGAAATGTGAAATACAAAGTAGACCAAAAATTACAATAATAACACAGTGATAATATATTTATGTAAATTTGGCCATATTGAGATATTATAATAGGTTTTAGTTTAAATTAGATATTTTATTTTATCAATGTTGTATTTTGAGAGGGATTTTGTTTTAAACGTGTTCGAGATGGAAAATTCAAGAACGACCCTCGTTGAATAGTGTGCGCTTCGAACAATGATAGTAAAACTAGCACTGAAGCAACTTCATCATTACATGATCCGGGACTCGATCTCATGATACGAGAAACCGTTTTAACTCTACAAGAACTGCAATTGGAAACCATTCGCAACCCTCTGCATCCACGAGGCTCCGGTCTACCATTTTTGATCTTTCAATGTGACAATGTTCTACATGATAAAAAGTTTTGTTCCAGAGGGCAGAACATAATGCTTTCACATACTTTGACGAATCTAACCAGAATTCTATTGCAAAGGTATAAAAAGCTATCATTTAAGACGGCAAAAATGTATAGATAATAATTATTTTCATACTTTAACCGCTAATGTTTATCATATGTTCTTACGATACAGGATCCTCAATACAGAAACTAAACAATAATACTGACTCGTTTAATGGTACCATATTATTTAAACTGGAAATACTTAATAACTAAAAGCAACATCGCAGTTCAATTTACCCAATGGTAAAGAGATCAATCACACGAGCGTCAGCGAAATTTTAGCAAAACAAATTGCTGATGAGATTCCGATGTTTTATATTGATTAAAATTGGTATTATAGTTTTAAAACTGTAACCATTAATCTGTTTAAGATTAAAATGAATTTAGAATTAAATTCATATTCTAAAAATCAAATATTTATGTATAATTATATTCTATATGAGGCACTATTGTTATAGAATGGATGAATTTTTAATTATTAAGAAAACGCAATAAACGCGTCGATAATTAAAAGTAATAATTCATACCATTACTAGATATAAATAAAGATGTGCTCTTATATATGTTTCACTAATACATTAAGGTGCGTTGGCTTCGCACATGGGACAGGACGCGGAACTGTAAACAGTGGACCAAAAACGTGCGACAAAATGGCCGGAGATTAGTATATTTAAACAAATACAATTAAAAATCAAAGGAGTCCACAAAGTAAAACGTGATTTTCAAAAAAATATGAGCTGAGATAAGTATAAATAAAGATTTTAATTTTGATTCTTATTCAAATTAATAATAATTAATTAATATAGAGGGGATTTTTCAGTTGATGTGTTTGTGTAATACAAAAATCATTACATCTTGACAAAGGCTATCAATTTTTATATAAATAAAATCCACAAATTAGTGGTTGTTTGACAAACATAGTTAGTCGATCAGTCAGTCAACACAATATAAAAACAGAAGCCCATGAAAGTATTTGAAATATAACTTAAATGCAGACACTTACATTGTATTTATAAAACATTTTACTCGTAACAAGATTATAATATGAGAATTATACAAATCTAATTTTGAATGGTCGTATGACCTTCGCACCTTTTGTCTAATGAAATATAATAATAATGCTATTAGGACGTAACATTTTTTATTAAGCTAAATATATATATTTTTTATACCGAAAAAATAAAGTTATTTAAAACCGTAGCCTTTCTGGATTAGGATGCCAATTGTCAAAAAATTACATAAGTTTGTATGCTATAATATTTTCTAAGTTGCACAGATGGTTGACTGTAAACTAATGTTATCTGTCGGAAAAGCTGAGGAACAGAGTAAACAATTCATAGTCGCTCCGCACAGCTCTGAGTAACTGGGTCTGAGCTATAATAATTTGTCAACTGTATAAGCTATCTACATTTTACCATTTTCAATATTCATTGTTTGCAGACGTTAACGCTCCGTAGCGTAAATTCCGTCTCAAGTTACCTGCTCAAGTACATTGACATTACCCCCTAACCACGTACGCCTCGTAAAGGAGTTTCACATAAATTTCTACGCTCCATTTATTCACGAACATTACGGCTATTGAACATTTAATATTTACGACCGAACGATGGTAATGAAAACGGAAAGTTTTGTCATTTTGCCAGTTGAAATATGAAGAATATACGATATCATTTCGTATACTTTGCTGTGTACTCGTATGTGCTAATGAATCAAGACCGAAGTATCGAGGACATTCGTTAGATACAAAAGGCAGATATCCATCTACTGTCCATAAAGAAATTGAACCGCACAAAGAATCGGAAATATGAGGTTTCTGCTATTTGGCGGATGGGGTTGTAGCCATCATGAAGATGACATCAGCCCATCTAGGGTTAAAGCGCTGGATCATTATTTATTAATATCAAATTCAAAATAATTTACTGTAAACTTGTGCTAAGTTATCGCTACAATGTTACTAAACTCCTACCAACTCGCTTAGGTAACTCGTACAATTATCTTGTCACTTCTAGTCTAGGAATATATTTACATCGGGTAAATTCAAAATAAGCCCACCTCGTTTTATATAATGACCGAGGCTATACATCCTCATGAGACTAGTAAAACCAAAGTTTTGAAAGCTTTATTGCTACATTTTTAACTTCGCCTATATAGATTCATGGCACAGCTGGCTTAGCCTAAAAGGTTTTGTTTTTTTATTAATGTCGTGAATTTTAAAATAATCTCATTTAATAAAATAAAACGGAACGTAATATCCTCCTGTATATGGACATCAGATGGAGTGACATTTCATAATGTTTGCTTGTAATGTCTATAATCTAAATTTAACAAATCTTTAATAATACAATAAGCCAAATATAGCTTAATACCATAAGCAATGAATGATTTTATGTTAAATTGTTATTGATTATATAAAGCCTTGCATAACTCATTAAATATGCCTATCGCTTATAGTATGGTTATGGCATTGTCATTACAACTAGTATTCTATATGTTGAAGCATATAACTTCATATACTTAACATCTGATATTCGATTTCACCACACATCAATTTATTAAAGATTAGCGCAGCTTTAGTTTTCTTTGTTTCATACCAAAAGGGCAGACTTTCAACTTTCACCTTTTTATACTATTTTTGTTTTACAACAGAGTGCGGTTTAAAACTAGATTCATTTTTTATAAATGTTTAATATTCTAGTAAATTTTTCTATGTTATGTCATATTGTAAAAAACAGTTTTTTTTAAACTTGGAGAACATACTTAATAACACTTTTATGTTAACATTCTGTTTCCTATTTTTTATTAAGATATGTATATGGTTGATTCTTTTATTTCATATCCTACTAAAAATATAAATTTTAAGTATTACCACTTGCTGTGTTCCATACAACTACATTATTATAATGAAATTGCCTTATCTAATAAAATATAATAGAATTACAATACGTGACATTGTAATAATAATTAACATGCTCATAACAACGCAGTGTTATTGTTTGTAGTTGACCTGTTTGGGAAATTAACGGTAGTTAAGTGGCATTTCACCCTCTACTAAATATATTCATAATTTTATTATAATATATATGCATTTGAAAGCTAAGTTCAAACTACTGCTTTTTATTTATAAAAAAGAAAATAAATAAAAGAAAAAGAAATCTGATTATATTTCTGAAATCCTTAACATTTATTGTGGTTCATGTGTATGCTTAAAAAAGTGCTATTTTTTCGTAATTCCATTTAATATCTTCAATATTATAATATAACTCAAAGTTTCTGTATGTTAGAAATCACAGCTTTTTGCTTAGTACTTAAGGCTTACAAGGCAATATGGTGCTTCAGAGTTCAGGCGACAGTTTATATCTTGCCTTAGGTCAGTCTATTGAAACTTTAGCTGGGTCAACTTGACATAATACGGAATCTCGTGAGCTATGAAGTAGTGCACGTAAACAAGATCTTGATATATATCGTGAAAGTACTATGTAAATTTACTATATAATCGTGTATATTTTCTGTACATTAAAGTAGATAGTGAAAGTACGATTAAAATACTCAATTATCAGAAATTATCAGCAATCCCACTCTAACTACACCATCTATGGAATACTAACACGGTAATTATAATGATGTAGTAATTACCATTACCGAATGAGCAAATGCGTTATTATCAGGACTCTGCATAGCTTGCCTAGAATAAAGACTTTATACGGCCTTTTGAGAAGTAATTATTTTAATTGCTCTCGGTCGCTTTTTTAATTTCACTTTCGTTAATAGGCGTGAGCTATTTCCAAATCCAGTTTATGTTAAATCTAAGTCACGTAAATGTTATCTTGCGTATTTGAAAAATGTATTAATTACGAATCACTTAATTTTGTAAATATTCAACAAATTATTGCAAACTTTGCAGTAATATATGAAGATTTACCGCAATGCCTTTATCAAATAGTTATCTATTTACGCAGCCGAGATACTGGGTGTCTCTTTCTGACTTTATGATCCAGTTAAGTAATGTAATAAAATTAAAAAGTAAATGAGTATTTCTTTTTAAAGATTTACTATTTTTTAATGATAGGCGAGTTTTGTTAAAAGAATCTGTAGTGACACACATTGTCTTAAAATGAAAAAAACATATATGCACAGTGCCTTTACTCAGCGTTTACTTTGCTTCAGGTATAAGTGGTGCTTGTTCCATTGTGAGCCAAGTATACTCTATATATGCAGTTAGCTATGAGCGATGCACTAAATAAATATTAATTCAAGCATTCGATGAACAGTATAAAAGCTTTGAGTACTTTTAAATCCAAACATCGTTTTTAACTTTATATGAATATTATTTATCATACGCGTAGAAAATATTATTATAAATATATATTATTTTAATGCATGCATTATGTATGAGGATATTAGCTTGAGTGGCATTATCATTTTTATTTTAATAATACATTAAAAAAACGGTTTTATCATGTTTTATATAATTTTATATAATAAGCATAATGAGTGCGATTGGCTAAAGTTCCAGTCATCGTTGATTCGAATCCCAGCCATGTAAAGTATTTCTATGAAGACAATTTAACATTTGCTAATGCGGATCACTGTATGAGCAGGCACTGTATGAGCAGGCACTGTATAGGCAGGTATGGTGAAATCGCCAATAATCAATATGAAAACAGAATACAAAGACTAATGCTTGTAGTGCCACTTCTAATATAAGTGAAAACACTTTGTGTATTAATATAGAAATTGATTTATCTGGGTAAATAGAGTCTACTTACTAGATCAACGTATCATCTTGCTTAGACATGTTAAGTCTCTCTGAGAAGGTTTACTTTATACCTTGTTAAAAACAGGCTATTTAAGGGATGAGACCATATTATGACTTAATCAAATACTTTATTGCACATGCGGTCATTAAGTTTTATGGCTACATTTTGGGGATTCTCTCGACAGTGCGTAATCGAGTGGATTAAATAACGATGACTACCGAATATCTTTTTCACAGATAAATTTTATATAACGATTCTATTTTCAGAAAGATGTTTTTGAACTATAAGCTTAAAAGCTTACTATATATACTAACTTACTATAATCTAAAAATACGGATATCAAAAAAAAACCGTATTTTTAGTGTTTTGGGTCATTCTTCAATAACAATAAACATAAATTATGAATTAAAATCTGCATGTATATATATATTCTATCGATAATATTATCATTATCTGTACGAATCAATTGCACTATGCTACTATGGTGGCAAAAATTTGGTTTTTAAAAAAATATTAACTCGATACACAGCCGGCCCTCAACGAGCTTTTAATACAATTTAAGGCCTGCAGTTACTAAGTTTACAAAACTATGTCTTCGGTAATATTTGTTATAAGGTTAGCTAATACAAATATTTAATTATACATCACTTAGGTTTCTCAGCGGCTACATTATTTTACGAAGCTAGAATTAGTATACTCCTTAACTAAACTATAAGGATTTCTCATATCATATTGACTTGACGTTTTGACGATAACTGCAAAGAAGCATTTAAATAGATAAATATTATAATACTAGCTTTCCGCCCGCGGCTTCGCCCACGTGTGATTTGGTTAAGTATATAGCGTTTCTTAATGATCTCGACTTTCTTTCACGGGCTAAAACTTGTTATCATTGGAATTATATAAAATTATGTGTTACTCAGGGATGATGTAGCTTTACAGGATCCGATGATTCAGGGAAATCGAGATAAATTTCAAATTAACTTACAAGCAATTACTTTTCTGCAAATTTTATATTCTGATAGTGATCTTCTTATGTGGATGAGCTGACGATAGAAGGTAGAACTCCTCAGCGTTAAAAGAAAATTCTTACGAAGTTATGAGTACGACATACGTACTTGTAAGGTTATTAGTTTGACCGAATAATAAAAGGTAAACCTCATTAGATTAAGGATGTAGGTAGAAAAATGGATGCGGACAAATGACAAACGTCTTTTCACTCGTTTCCTTTTACTTGTTTGTATGGGTAGTGTTAACTCAAAATAATCATAGGGTAAAACGTTAATGAAACGTTCGTGTTTTTTTTTTGTTATTGTTTATTCTGATCTTAGATTATATTTCCGGTTCTATGTTTAACCATATTTTGGCTTTATTTTTATTGTGTAAACTTTTTTAGGTTTAAGAAATAAAAAAATAAAATAAATCTAGGTTGATGACGAATTTTAGCAACGCCATCTATGGAGCACATTGTACAACACCGCGCCCGTGCGCACTGCGTTATTTGTTATTTTTGTTACCCCTCA
This sequence comes from Leptophobia aripa, assembly GCA_951799465.1. Lineage (NCBI taxonomy): Eukaryota > Metazoa > Arthropoda > Insecta > Lepidoptera > Pieridae > Leptophobia > Leptophobia aripa. Next base: position 4,214,116 of record OX637260.1, read on the forward strand.
TAAGTTTTAATATTAAGATTAACTTATATTAGAACATATTTAACAATATATAACTAATCAATCAATATAAGTGTTTAAAAATTTTGAAGCAGGGCCTGAAGTAAATTTTCAATTGACCATAACTTCTTTTTCTCTTAACCGATTTTGATAACGCTCCCAATTATATGTAATCCAACTGTGAAAACCGCGTTCAAATCCGTTCTGTCATCTGTCTCCTGTTGGCTGTCACCTGTCTCCTGTTGGCTGTCATCTGTCTCCTTTTGGTTGTCATTTATCTCTTGTCATCTGTCATTTGTCTCATGTCGGCTGTCATTTGTATCCTGTCATTTGCCTCCTGTCACCTGTCACCTGTCACCCGTCACCTGTCACCCGTCACCCGTCACCCGTCACCCGTCACCTGTCACCTGTCATCGGTCATCGGTCATCTGTCATCGGTCATCGGTCATCGGTCATCTGTCATCTGTCATCTGTCATCTGTCATCTGTCATCTGTCATCTGTCATCTGTCATCTGTCATCTGTCATCTGTCATCTGTCATCTGTCACCTGTCATCTGTCATCTGTCATCTGTCATCTGTCACCTGTCATCTGTCATCTGTCATCTGTCATCGGTCATCGGTCATCGGTCATCTGTCATCTGTCATCTGTCATCTGTCATCTGTCATCTGTCATCTGTCATCTGTCATCTGTCATCTGTCATCTGTCATCTGTCATCTGTCATCTGTCATCTGTCATCTGTCATCTGTCATCTGTCATCTGTCATCTGTCATCTGTCATCTGTCATCTGTCATCTGTCATCTGTCATCTGTCATCTGTCATCTGTCATCTGTCATCTGTCATCTGTCATCTGTCATCTGTCATCTGTCATCTGTCATCTGTCATCTGTCATCTGTCATCTGTCATCTGTCATCTGTCATCTGTCATCTGTCATCTGTCATCTGTCATCTGTCATCTGTCATCTGTCATCTGTCATCTGTCATCTGTCATCTGTCACCTGTCATCTGTCATCTGTCATCTGTCATCTGTCATCTGTCACCTGTCATCTGTCATCTGTCATCTGTCATCTGTCATCGGTCATCGGTCATCGGTCATCGGTCATCGGTCATCTGTCATCTGTCATCTGTCATCTGTCATCTGTCATCTGTCATCTGTCATCTGTCATCTGTCATCTGTCATCTGTCATCTGTCATCTGTCACCTGTCACCCGTCACCCGTCACCTGTCACCTGTCATCGGTCATCTGTCATCTGTCATCTGTCATCTGTCATCTGTCATCTGTCATCTGTCATCTGTCATCTGTCATCTGTCATCTGTCATCTGTCATCTGTCATCTGTCATCTGTCATCTGTCATCTGTCATCTGTCATCTGTCATCTGTCATCTGTCATCTGTCATCTGTCATCTGTCATCTGTCATCTGTCATCTGTCATCTGTCATCTGTCATCTGTCATCTGTCATCTGTCATCTGTCATCTGTCATCTGTCATCTGTCATCTGTCATCTGTCATCTGTCATCTGTCATCTGTCATCTGTCATCTGTCATCTGTCATCTGTCATCTGTCATCTGTCAGCTGTCATCTGTCATCTGTCATCTGTCATCTGTCATCTGTCTCTTGTAACAAGTTAAAGCGTTTCTAAGTCGGCTTAAGTTCATATAAAAACTTTGTTGCTTCTTAGCCATCGTATAGACTTATGTTGAAAAACGTTTCTTTTTTCCAAAGATGTATTTTAATTACATAAAAAAGGAGGGATAATGACTATTTTTTTAGTCCCGTAGTCAGGATCCGATGATTCAGGGAAATCGAAGGCAACTTTAAAATTAACTTACAGGCAATTATTTTCCTGACAATTTTATATTCTGATAGTCATCTTCTTATGTGGATGAGCTGATGATAGAAGGTAAAACTCCTCAGCGTTAAAAGAAAATTCTTACGAAGTTATGAGTACGACATACGTACTTGTAAGGTTATTAGTTTGAAATAATCATAGGGTAAAACGTTAATGAAAGTTTGAACTGCATGGTAGTCATTACACAATGAAGCATGGATATATTTGGCCTAAGTAGAAGTTCTTTAAAAAAAAACTAAAACTCAACCTCGCACACTCACTCACACAGCAACACCATTGCACAAACTGAGACACACTCACACACTAAAATGTTCGTACTACACATAGTTCCACTTGTTCATGTGTATATATATTTTTATTTATTTTTTTCTGTTCGTGTTTTTTTTTGTTATTGTTTATTCTGACCTTAGATTCTATTTCCGGTTCTATATTTTAACCTTATTTTGGCTTTATTTTTAATCTATTTTTATTGTGTAAACTTTTTTTGATAAGCTGTATAGGTTTGAGAAATAAAAAAATTAAATAAATCTAGGTTGATGACGAACTTTATCAACGCCATCTATCGAGCACATTGTTCAACACTTCAACCGCGCCCGCGCGCACTGCGTTATTTGTTATTTTACCTCTCATAAGTTTTAATATTAAGATTAACTTATATTAGAACATATTTAACAATATATAACTAATCAATCAATATAAATGTTTAAAAATTTTGAAGCAGGGCCTGAAGTAAATTTTCAATTGACCATAACTTCTTTTTCTCTTAACCGATTTTGATAACGCTCCCAATTATATGTAATCCAACTGTGAAAACCGCGTTCAAATCCGTTCTGTCATCTGTCTCCTGTTGGCTGTCACCTGTCTCCTGTTGGCTGTCATCTGTCTCCTTTTGGTTGTCATTTATCTCTTGTCATCTGTCATTTGTCTCATGTCGGCTGTCATTTGTATCCTGTCATTTGCCTCCTGTCACCTGTCACCTGTCACCCATCACCTGTCAGCTGTCATCTGTCACCTGTCACCCGTCACCCGTCACCTGTCACCTGTCATCGGTCATCTGTCATCTGTCATCGGTCATCGGTCATCGGTCATCTGTCATCTGTCATCTGTCATCTGTCATCTGTCATCTGTCATCTGTCATCTGTCATCTGTCATCTGTCATCTGTCATCTGTCATCTGTCATCTGTCATCTGTCATCTGTCATCTGTCATCTGTCATCGGTCGTCGGTCATCGGTCATCTGTCATCTGTCATCTGTCATCGGTCATCTGTCATCTGTCATCGGTCATCTGTCATCTGTCATCTGTCATCTGTCATCTGTCATCTGTCATCTGTCATCTGTCACCTGTCACCCGTCACCCGTCACCTGTCACCTGTCATCGGTCATCTGTCATCTGTCATCTGTCATCTGTCATCTGTCATCTGTCATCTGTCATCTGTCATCTGTCATCTGTCATCTGTCATCTGTCATCTGTCATCTGTCATCTGTCATCTGTCATCTGTCATCTGTCATCTGTCATCTGTCATCTGTCATCTGTCATCTGTCATCTGTCATCTGTCATCTGTCATCTGTCATCTGTCATCTGTCATCTGTCATCTGTCATCTGTCATCTGTCATCTGTCATCTGTCATCTGTCATCTGTCATCTGTCATCTGTCATCTGTCATCTGTCATCTGTCATCTGTCATCTGTCATCTGTCATCTGTCATCTGTCATCTGTCATCTGTCATCTGTCATCTGTCATCTGTCATCTGTCATCTGTCATCTGTCATCTGTCATCTGTCATCTGTCATCTGTCATCTGTCATCTGTCATCTGTCATCTGTCATCTGTCATCTGTCATCTGTCATCTGTCATCTGTCATCTGTCATCTGTCATCTGTCATCTGTCATCTGTCATCTGTCATCTGTCATCTGTCATCTGTCATCTGTCATCTGTCATCTGTCATCTGTCATCTGTCATCTGTCATCTGTCATCTGTCATCTGTCAGCTGTCATCTGTCATCTGTCATCTGTCATCTGTCATCTGTCATCTGTCATCTGTCATCTGTCATCTGTCATCTGTCATCTGTCATCTGTCATCTGTCATCTGTCATCTGTCATCTGTCATCTGTCATCTGTCATCTGTCATCTGTCATCTGTCATCTGTCATCTGTCATCTGTCATCTGTCATCTGTCATCTGTCATCTGTCATCTGTCATCTGTCTCTTGTAACAAGTTAAAGCGTTTCTAAGTCGGCTTAAGTTCATATAAAAACTTTGTTGCTTCTTAGCCATCGTATAGACTTATGTTGAAAAACGTTTCTTTTTTCCAAAGATGTATTTTAATTACATAAAAAAGGAGGGATAATGACTATTTTTTTAGTCCCGTAGTCAGGATCCGATGATTCAGAGAAATCGAAGGCAACTTTAAAATTAACTTACAGGCAATTATTTTCCTGACAATTTTATATTCTGATAGTCATCTTCTTATGTGGATGAGCTGATGATAGAAGGTAAAACTCCTCAGCGTTAAAAGAAAATTCTTACGAAGTTATGAGTACGACATACGTACTTGTAAGGTTATTAGTTTGAAATAATCATAGGGTAAAACGTTAATGAAAGTTTGAACTGCATGGTAGTCATTACACAATGAAGCATGGATATATTTGGCCTAAGTAGAAGTTCTTTAAAAAAAAACTAAAACTCAACCTCGCACACTCACTCACAAAGCAACACCATTGCACAAACTGAGACACACTCACACACTAAAATGTTCGTACTACACATAGTTCCACTTGTTCATGTGTATATATATTTTTATTTATTTTTTTCTGTTCGTGTTTTTTTTTGTTATTGTTTATTCTGACCTTAGATTCTATTTCCGGTTCTATATTTTAACCTTATTTTGGCTTTATTTTTAATCTATTTTTATTGTGTAAACTTTTTTTGATAAGCTGTATAGGTTTGAGAAATAAAAAAATTAAATAAATCTAGGTTGATGACGAACTTTATCAACGCCATCTATCGAGCACATTGTTCAACACTTCAACCGCGCCCGCGCGCACTGCGTTATTTGTTATTTTACCTCTCATAAGTTTTAATATTAAGATTAACTTATATTAGAACATATTTAACAATATATAACTAATCAATCAATATAAGTGTTTAAAAGTTTTGAAGCAGTGGTTGAAGTAAATTTTCATTTGACCATAACTTCTTTTTCCCTAAACCGATTTTGACGAAATAAAGTTTTGACGCTCCCAATTATATGTAATCCAACTGTGAAAACCGCGTTCAAATCCGTTCAGTAGTTTTCAAGTTATAACGTACCAGACAGACAGACAGACAGACAGACAGACAAGAATTCCAAAAATTGTTTTTTTGGTTTCTATGACTCTTCTTTAATTGCCTCCATTCAGTTTTTTGGAAAAATATTTAATGTACAGATTTTCGATTTTTACTGTCTTATTATTAGTATAGATTTAGTTTTAATTTGGTTTTTCTTTAGTTTAATATAGACTTAATTAATAACCCCAAACTTTGTTTCTAATTACTATCACTCGGACTGGCTGAATCAGCATAATACAGTAATAATGTGAATCTGAAGTACAGGCTAGAGTCTGTGGGTTATGGCCCCGGGATCTACTCGCAAATAAGCTCTTTATCTTATTTATTAAGACCCTGCGCCACATACTTTATATTATAATGTGGACCTTTATAAAATCATATCTTTACTACTTACTTACGGAACTGAAAATTTATTAAACTTTTCGTGTACGGGTGAGTGAAGTGTTTATTAAGATTATTTATTAATACAGTGAATAATACATAAGGTATATAATAATATATCTAGGCCTACACACACACTACATTCAGATTTAGCTTTAACGATTATATAGATGCTTAATATAAATAATAATATGAAATTAATTTAAATAGTGGTAGTAATTCATTGCATATTTTGAAATGTATACTATTCAAAGCTAGAAAAATTGTTTCGTGCTATGAATGTTTTAGTACATAACAAATGAATTATATTGTTGATGTGACATTTTGTTATCTTCAGCCTAATCTACTTGAGTTTTCATGAACTAAACCTTTATTTATATAGCAGTCTATGTGGATGAATGTTTAAAATAATAATAAGCGTATAAAATGTTTATTATTTAAGTATAAAATATAAGTATATCAACATACGTATGAATAGATGATTCTGTTTAACGATAAACCCAAAACTACGGATTGACAGACAAATAATACCCCAGCAGTGTAAATGTGTGTATAATGCACACATGTGAATTTTGCAAGCTCTGCATATCAACAGAGGTTATTATTATTTTTGATTTTTTTTAGTATTGTGCCTAATCGAAATAAATATATTAGCGTTTAATACAGATCAATGACATATACACTATACTGCACCAATATTGCTCTCGAACTATGTCGTTTAGATCTGCTAGTAATTAATAAGCGTAGTGCAAGATACCATGTTCTTAAGAATTGTAGGTCCAAGCTTCGATAGTATGACATCTACGGATGCTACGAAATTAATTGTAGACGCTCTACGCTGTAAAGACAATAGTTATTTCCATGTTCTACGCCCTTGGTATCAGAATTAGCAGTAATATTTTATTTAGAATAGTTAAAATATTTAAAATATTGTCTACAAATAAATATAATGGTATTTACTTGTTACAAGTTATTGCGTAAACTTACGAAGTTATACTCAATGTAATAAAAACAATTGGGTTCGGAACTAAAGCTTTTTGATGAGACAATAATTAAAAAACCATGTTTTAGGGAGCGTCCTATTTCGGATACATTGTCGAGTCGGTTTCTCGGAGTATCAAAAGCAGGACGCAACACGCCTAAGCCAGGGATTACGCCCTCAGGGGCTTCGTTGCAAATTGAATGAACGCTACATTCCCATACTAAATGGGCCAAAATAAAATATGAATCGAATAACATGTCAGTCACGTGGGCTCGTTATAAAATAGTATTGTAAGGTTATATGATTTACACAGATTTCACACGTCTGTTAATGTTTGTATTACAGAGATTGCCAACGATATCTGTTATAAAAAAACAACAAAAACCAAAACTCACAATACTCACAATATAATATGTTAATAAAATATTGAGTTACAAAAATCATTGTCGCATAATAACGTTAAATTTTTGGTAATTCCCAGCGGCATTCATATGATTCCTTGATTAGAAGTTCTGTTGTTGAACTAAATAATAAATACGTTTTAATTTCAAACGTATCCTTTAAATTATATCAATTGCATTCTAACATAGATAAGTTAAATTTTTCTCTTTGTATATTTTTCTCAACTAATATATTTATTATATATAATAATATTATTTTCGATTTTTTTTAGTATATTGCCTAATCGAAATAAATATATTAGCGTTTAATACAGATCAATGACATATACACAATATTTATAAGTTGGGAAAAATAATTAACTCAACATAAACTACGGCTTATATCTAGGAAATGTTTTATTATATATTATATTTTTTTTATTTATATCTTTAATACATATAATCGTATCAGCGATCACTTGTGTATATCAAGAAAATGCTTGAAGAGCCCAATTTGTTGCGAGGTATCAAAGTGAGCACTCGAGTGTTTAAGTTTCTTCTTATATCTAAGACTACGAGGGTTCCAAATATATCGCTCTGAGAAGATACTCACAACAAACTCACCTCATCATTTTTTAAGCGCAGTTCACTCCCACACTTTTTACCGTACAAATATTTGTTTACACTATAGTAAGAACAACAAATTATATACTTAAATTTTTTGAGCTTATCAAAAGACAAATTTGAAACATCGGTTGTGTGTTTATTGAAATGCGTCTAATCCCCACAATAAATTACTAATTTTTTGTGGGGATTAGACGACGATTTTGACCTTCTTATAGGCAGATCGTGTTTATGCCTATTCCCAGTTACTTATGACCATGTTCATTACATTTATCTCTATTACACACATATATAAGGTTTTCGTAAATTTATATTGGTTATGGACTGTTATTATATTATACGCCTTTAATATAGATTGTTCGAACAGTATATATATACATATATATTAAGTATTTTATTATATTTGTACAGGCAGATTTAAACAAAACAAATATATTCTCAGATTTCTGATTAGAGTTTTATTCCTTAGCAATAGAGTTCATTAAAGTAATATTCTTGTTGAATCTTCTGTCACAAACTCCATAAATCTGATAGTTTACGACCCGTTAAACGTCCAATTACTGGAAAACAAGTTAAAATAATCAGTGTGGAATCTCTATAATATCTACAAGACAAATATAAAGAAGTACTTATAATAATTTCAAGAATTTGAAAAATAATAAAAACTTTTTTTATAATCCTTCATCGTTCTATATTTTGTGGTTTCAAATTTTTTATTTGACATGTTTGCACATGTAAATTCGACATTCCCAAGTGACCGCTAAAACTATTACATGTGCAAATTACTCGTATATGAATATCGTCATAGGAATTTCTGATTCTTTAAACTGTGAATTAATCTAGCCTAATTTTGGAATATGTCAGACATATTGTGTGGTACAGTTGTTTAATTTCAGAAATTAAATTTCAGCAACGTTACGCCATTACACAGGAAACGTTGTATTGCGTCTCAGATATTCTGATATTTCGAGCTTGAGTTTGACAGAAAGTGACATGTCTCGATTACGATTACATGACTTGTCACTCAACGAAGCTTCATTAATCACGAATCATTGATATATATTTGATATAAATATATAATTACATGATATATCTTTGATATAAATATATACTTTCACAAAGTTAAGCGTAACTGGTTAAAATTACAAATAATTATTTCACAGTAAAAAATAAATTATTCTAAAACCTAATAAGTAATTACAGATATTCATTTATAGTAAATAAAATTGTACACGTACTAATTTTCCTAATAGTTATAATTGCTGCCGTCTGTACACTTCTCGTGCACAAAGATACGGGAATTTTATGAGAAAATCACTAGATAAACTGACTTGTTTAATGATGAGATATTCAGTAAACACATTTTTCTAGACTGATCTAATTGAGAAAAAAGAATTCACAGAAATGTGAAAGTTACAAAACTACAGTATTTTCGGAATCAATAAATCACTGGCAATGGTGCGCGTAAACATTCTTAGTGATAAATAATAGTTATATTTCAGCGTTATTTAACGGAAATTAAAACCGGTCCAACGGAGATTCACTAGCGTCAGCAATTTGTAAGTCCTCAATTCTGGGCCCAGTTTGAAAATGTACAGGAAACACGCCTAATAGAAGAAATGACTTGTCATCGTGTTCCGTTTAATTGGACGTGAAACATGTTCCATTTGTTTCGTCCGGACAATTTTAGTTCTAGGCTTTCCTCAGTCATGCATAAAAATTTAAGCACTGGGTTTGAATGTTTCATTAAATCTTTAAGTATACAATAAAACACTTATACAATTATTGAGTTGCCTTTAAAACTCTTTTAAGACATAATATTCTATATTATGTATTTTTATCAACTTAACTCGGTTTGGCCTAACAAACCGTACATGTGATATTTATTTATTTTATCTGTATGTATGTTACGTTTAAACAAAATATGAAATATATATTTAACATATAAAAAACTTAATATTTCATCTTAAATAAAATAACATCTATGAGATGTAGCCAAGGGCGGTTTATAGCCCTTAAATCATTACATGTCTCTTAAAACTGCTTTGATGTTCGTAAAACTTCGTTTTGTCAGCTCATTCAGATTTGGCAGGCGATACCATTTTGCTTCCCACTAATATAGTTTTTGAAACGCTATAAAACTTTGATATGCTTTATTATATACATTGGGAAACCGTGTATGAATTATTTTTACTATTGCTCTTATTCAGAACCAATCTTCAATAGTGTTGAGAAGTCACCGACCACGGCAGAAATTTCTTAACGACATTTTTCCGCTTGTATGATTTCATGGTATGTTTAAAAATAAATGTATATTTTAATAATAAATATCGTTTTAATATATTGACGATGAAAAACAAGTAATAAAGAGGTGTAAAATAATAAATAATAAAACCGTTTTTGTACAAGAGTTTTCGTCTTGAAACTATCAAAATATGTTTAAAATTAACACAGCTACAAACAGAAGTGTTCATCAAAGCTCAGTCCAAAATAATTAGATTTAAAAGACTGAATCCTTTTACTACAAAACGTCCAAAGTCTGTGACATTTTATACGAGCTTATTTTCTGTTTAGTATGTGATTGTGATTTATAATCCATATAATATTAAATACAAATAAATATGGGACAACCTTTTCATACAGGATTAGTTTGCCCTAAGTTAAGCGACTTATATCTCGTATTATCTGTGGTATAAATACATATAAGCCCAGACTGCCGCTAACATTTTTTTTATTAAAACTACCCTCCAGTTTTTGGTAAACAAGTTTGATAATGTTGGTCAGTATTTTTTAAAGTCATAAATTTTAGGTTGTTTTATATAGACGGTAAACGTAAAATTTAGATATCATACTTTGATAATAGGAAATATTACCAAACGGAAAACGCTATGCATTGATATATTATGAACGCAAATAAACATTCGCACAGGTGTGGAGCAGAGTTTAAGATAATATTCAAACAATATTAATCTATAGCAATTTGTGAAATTTTCCTACACTTTCAAAATTTGAAGATTTCAAGTATTATACAAGTTATATGTGATGATGATTTTTCAAGCTTTCTTATTTGCACCGACATGTTTTTACTTGCAAAATTACAGATAACAAAAAAAATAGGTCCTGCAATATTTTTAATGATATCACTACTATAAATATATTATTTGCGTACGGTTTTTTGGATTTTTGTTAGCAAAACTATATCCAAAACTTTACCTTAACAAATTTGAAAGTTCGAAATCCCAGCTTTGAAAAAGAAAGATTTATAGTGTTTTGTAGTTTATTCTCACTATCACCGAACAATACATTAATCATTGCTGACAAAGCAAACGTACAAAAGAGTCGTGTTAGCGGTGTCCCGACGAATTGATGTGATTTTGTAACTATGTCGCGGCATATTGTACAATAAACAGCAATTTTCTATTTATTATTTCTTAACTATAACATTTGGGTGTCGCTGTTTGTATAAGGTTTCTAATACACCGTACTTTAAAATACAAATTACGTGAAAGTTTAAAATTAAAAGTAAGCCTTGGTGGCCAGCAGTTTCATACCAAAAGTATTAAAGTTATCTCTTTATAGTTTAAGTCGAACTGGTGCATTCTCTAAGAAAAACTAAATGCAAAGTTTGGGTTGCTCATTTTTTTTTAATATCCTCTTAAAAACATTGCACAGAAGACGCCCCCAGTTTATATCTTTGCCTATTGATCGTCTGTACTTAGCCGCGTTATTAATACTGCTTCACGTCAGACAAAACTCACTTTAAATTGAAATTGTAACAAATACAATTTAAAATCTTCACGAATGTAAAGATTTGCTGCGATTAATTAATCACATAATCTTGACTTTCTTGATTATATGATAATATATGCTTTTTTTTACAATTTATTGTATTACATCCAACACATGTCTTTCTCAGGAGACCGTTCGAAACAATATCATAATTATAAAGGCACATTCATACATAAGATAAAAGTTATTAACAGAACATATAAATTCCTATAGTGTAGTGTAAGTGTAATTGGAATGATTATGTGTAAATGCTGTATTTATGTGTTTTATAATTCGAAAATCTTCATTATAAATATATATTATATAATCTTAAATATTTACGTATATATAGAAAATTCATTTCTATATATACGTAAGAAAATAGATGATTTATCTATTTTCACCTCAGCATACGGTTTTGTTGATCGCAGTATTGAAATTTGTTAGAAAAGAAATGCCAATAATTTCCCCGGAGACGCGGCCGCGCTGGTCGCTCTCGCAACATATTACCCGGATTCAACTTCAATTACGACCACAGTGCATATTTTTTTTCCGTTTTAATGCGCATTAATTACGGAAAATTGACAACGATACTCGTACAATTTACCTTGTGAACAACCAATAGTTATATTATTTAAAGTTTTATTTAAGTTGTAAAATATTCGTTTAAAACAATAAAAATAATTTTATAGAGTTTCATTATAATAAAATATCGTTATGCATGTTATTCACGCATTCAGTACATAACACCATTATTTCAATAATAATAAAGAGCCTTTACTCGCTGACAAAGTATAATCTAATATATAAAATTCTCGTGTCACAGTTTTCGTTCCCCTTTCGTTCCTCCGAAACGAGTTGACCGATTCTCCTAAAATTTTGAGCATTTTGAGTAGGTCTGAGAATCGGTCAACATCTATTTTTAGAGACATTTTTTTATTTTTTTTTTGCAAAACGACGTTTGTCGTTATCAGCTAGTAATAAGTAAATTTATAAAAAGAGAAACTTCAAATTTATCATGTTTAATACTAAATATAGATTGTTTGCATATTAGAAAATACTGTTTTAATATTTCCTTAATCCCCTTCAAAATCATTATTACGATACAATATATACACATTTTAATTTTAGAATATATATTTGTTTGTTTGTGTAATTGTGTTTATGAAATAAATATTTATTCATTTTATTAAAACTGTCCCCAAACATCTTATGTGCTAAATACTTAGTCTGGCCATAAATACTGTTACTATTCAAAAAAAGAAAATATTACGTTTGAATTTGGAATCTGTCATTTTTATATGATTGCTTGATGTGTTTTCTTATTTTCGCGCCATTATATTGTTAAATATTTTGTTATATTAAAATGGAGTGGGGTGATAAAGAGAACCGAATCGCTGTGATTGCCTTACATAAAGTAGGTATGGAGAAAAGTGCAATTTTTAAAACCCTCCACCCGCTTGGTATTAGTCAAATGTTTGTTTACCGGGCTATTGATAGGTACAACGATACCTCCTCTGTTTGTGACAGAAAAAGATCTGGCCGTCCACGTACCGTTCGTGTGAAAAAGGTGATTAAAGCAGTTAGGGAAAGAATTCGAAGAAATCCTGTCCGTAAGTAAAAGATTTTATCTCGGGAGATGAAGATAGCTCCTAGAACCATGTCGCGTATATTAAAAGATGACTTAGGACTTGCAGCCTATAAGAGACGTACTGGTCACTTCTTAACTGATAATTTAAAGAAGAATAGGGTGGTAAAATCCAAACAACTACTTAAGCGGTACGCAAAGGGAGGTCACAAAAAAATTTTGTTTACGGATGAGAAAATTTTTACAATTGAGCAGTATTTTAATAAACAAAATGACCGTATTTATGCTGGAAGCTCTAAAGAAGCTTCGCAATTAGTAAACAGTGTACAACGTGGGCATTATCCCACTTCAGTGATGGTTTGGTGGGGTGTTAGCTATGAAGGGGTGACTGAGCCATATTTTTGTGAAAAAGGTATTAAAACGTCGGCACAAGTTTATCAAAATACCATTCTTGAGACGGTAGTTAAGCCTTTAACTAACACCATGTTCAATAACAAAGAATGGTGCTTTCAACAAGACTCGGCACCGGGTCATAGAGCTCGATCCACCCAATCTTGGTTGAAAACTAACGTTCCGGACTTTATCAGCACTGAAAACTGGCCGTCGTCAAGTCCTGACCTAAATCCATTGGATTATGATTTATGGTCAGTTTTAGAGAGTAAGGCTTGCTCTAAACGCCATGATAATTTGGAGTCCCTAAAACGATCCATTCGGTTGGCAGTGAAGAATTTTCCTCTAGAAAGAGTTCGTGCTGCTATTGATAACTGGCCTCAACGTTTAAAAGACTGTATTGCAGCCAATGGAGACCACTTCGAATAAACATTGTATATTTTTAATAGTTATATATTGATGTATTAAACTAACTCACTATGAAAGGAATAAATGTTACGTATAAAAAAAAAATCGTGCTTTTCTTTATAACAATATTTATGGCAAGACTAAGTATATTAACAAAAAAAGAATATCAATATAGTAAACAATATAATAGATAACAAAAATCTATATTTAGATAATATAGATCAAATCTATATATAGATATAGAAAATAATATATCTATTATAAATCTATATATAGATTTTTGTCTATCTCTCATTGATTGAAATGAAATGACAAAAGCATGTTTTTACAAAATTGATAAAATTTAAAACACATTGCGAGCTTTAAACCGTCAACTGGGCAATTAATCGTCAGTCATCTTGAACCGACGGTGGTTTGTGGTTGATTAATAGCCAATTGAGCATCCGTTAGCCACACAAATGTATACAAAATATCCATATTTACATAACTTGTATGTCCGATTATAATTACTTTTCCAAAACACGAACACTTTATAGATTCAATGTTCATTTTAAGAACGTAAAATTCATAATATTTAACGCAATAAATATTAATCAAAACCATCGTTATTTTAACTCGTATATGTGTTGAGTCCTAGTAGTTTAAGGTTATAAGTATTAGGTTAAAAGTATCTTCAACTACAAACAATGATCAGGAATTAACTACACTGCATATCACAGACAACACTGCGTGTAACACTGACCTATATATTAGAAGTTACATAACACATGCAAATTATCAGATATCGAGTGAAATATAACATGTACTCTCAACAATACAAAATATACAGTCTGATACGGTTGTCTGTAGCAAAACGTCAGCGTACACGAAATTTAAGCTACAAAATTTAAAGCGTGCTGGAGTGTTCGTTGTTTTTAATTATACAATAATTTTTAATCACAATTTTCGTACGCTACCGCAAATAACTACTGGCAGTATGTACTGGGGCACTTAAATAAGCTCTTTTGTTGTATAGATTTTTCTGTGTATGAAGAAATATTTTTTTTCGAATGTTTTTGAACAATTAAAAAATTTCACTTTGCGTAAAATGGAAGGCTGATTGATGTAACTTATTACTTAAGAGATAACGAAGAGAGAAATTATAAAACTATACTGCTAAATATATGTAAATAGACATTACCTATTTATTTAAATTATATAATATGTAAATATGTGTAATTTATCGGTCGTGTTAACTTTCGTAACTCAAGCTATAAATCACTTACCTTAGAGCTAACTGGCCGTTTATGTAGTGTGTCCTGTTATATTATATTGTACTAAATCCTATTCATTACTTGATCTGTATTAATTCATGGTAACACCTATTTTACTATTCGCAAGAACATTATTCCAATACACGCTATATAAAGTAATTAAAGAGAATATGAAGTGATCTACCAAATGGTCATTACTTCGTAGATGCTATTACACTATATTAGGAACATTTGGAACACGAACAAAGAGCTTCGATAAGGAACATTACGCTCGTCGGGTGAAACCAAGTTTTAATCACCAATTTGAGTTAATGCTATAACTATTTCTTATCTTAAAAACACAGCCTCTCAACTACAACCTTTCAGTATCCGTTTCATCATCATTATTTTAGTAAGTTATCAAGTAACTTTGATACACGCCATTAGGAATACGGTTTCCAGATGCCACTTCTATAAGGTGTGGATATAAAAAAAACAACCACGGCCTGGTATCATCTGGAACGAGAGTTATACGATTAAGCCGCCTCAACCATGTAATAATATTTGTTATCTAAGTTACACCTTTTATTAAAGTGGCGCTTCAATGCATATTTGCTTAACAGCAGCAGAATTATATTCCTTCTTCGCCAAGTTTTAGTACTCTGTGCCTGTTTCTGAGTCTAGCATTGTTCGTCGTCAAGTTTCTTCATAGTACGAGCATTTTTTTATTGTAATTATAGAAAAATTCGTAGGCACAGATGGTTGAACTCAGCAGGTACATTAACACGGATTATACTTTATATCTGAACACTACAAAGCCGGTAATAAATAGACATCTTATTTGAATTATGTAAAACAATATAAACAAGTATGTCAGAAATAGCAATTGATGGTAATGGGACCGGGCACAGTACTTTTCTCGTCTCTTAGAAAAAAGTAGGCCAAGATACTCTTTGTTTGAGTAATATGCTGAAAAAACAGCTAATTTTAATTATCATCTTTCGCTTCGTGTTTTCTTTAGTAACATTTAATTACTATAGTTTCATTAAATACATGTATTTATAAACGAGAAGATAGTATAAAATACCTAGTGTTTTAACGAGCTAAATTCAAAACACTTTCTGATACTAGTGGTTACGAGTAGCCTATTTTGAAAAGAAACTACACAAAACTTTACTTTTTCTTCAGTTACAGTATATACAATTAGATACTTAACTCGTACACAACTTTCAAATCTTTTTTTTGTTTATTGGTTGCGCAATTATTACAAGTTCATGACCGCATCGCTCTTGAGGATCTTTGTGGCTGCCCCATTCCCAAATGTAGGTAAGATGACTGAATCTGGCAAACTGCCACGACATGACGGCGGCACTCTTACAAACACACTTTAAAATAACATAGCTTATGGCTGGCATTTAACGATTTTCTTAATGGATTAAGGGCAAATGGATACTTAAGTAGCTCAATTAAATACAACAGAATTTCAAACATCTCTTTAATATGGATTATCACACAAACACAGGAAAAAAATTCAAATAAATCTATTATAGCTAAGACGTAATATTTCGGAATGAAACAAGCAAACGGTTTTAAGTAATGAGAAATCAATCTACAATATTATCGATTATTAAGGTGAACAAGCTTTACAAATTATTTCATAAACTCCGCGGAATATGTACATGGAAGGAAATAAAATTTCTAAATAGGCTTGTCGGAAGCAAGAACGAGAAAGAAACAATTTTATGCAAAGAAATGAAGCTTGATTATGAGCTGTAAATGATACCTGCTTCTTAGTACTTTGAAATGGTTTTCATATTTTGGTGGAATTAGTAAGTGTTCATTTTAATTCTTTTAATCTAAATTGTATACATCAAAGTAAAGACTTTTGGATTTTATATTATCTTTTAATTATTTTGTGTTTTGCTATCAGCATTTATCGATATAGTCCGACCGAGTGTTGTGATATGACTATGACTTATCTCAGTTACGTAAGGCGTGATTTACGTTCAGCTTAAATGATAAATATTCATCGACAAATAATAAAAATAATACTTTAATGTCACTTATTAATTCAGTCTCTAGTTACATATTAAAAAAAATATATATACTTAATATGTAAATTATTTGCATTAGTAATTACTTCAGACTACATTTTATTCTAGGTTATTACTTAGGTCTTTATTAAAATTTTATTTCTAATTCGTGCGCTAAATATTTTATTATGTATTAAAGTAAAGTTTAGCATTTTAAATTGTTATTCGCTGTTGGAATTAACATTGTGTGTTACGTTTCATTACTACAATGAGTTTCGTAAATAAAATTATTTTAGTCACAGGAGCTAGTTCTGGTATAGGAGCAGCAACAGCTATTGAATTTGCAAAAGAAGGTGCTACAGTGGCAATAGTTGGAAGAAATGAAGAGAAGCTGTTTAATGTTGCTAAAGAAATAGATAAAATCGGAGCCAAATCATTAGTAATTAAGGCAGATATAAGCGAAGATCGTGAAACAAAACGTGTCATAGAAGAGGTAATAACAAAATTTACTAAATTGGACATACTAGTCAATAATGCAGGTCTTATTACATTTGGTAGTATCTTAGATGGCAGAATATTAGAAGCGTTTGATTCAGTAGTGAAGGTTAATATTCGAGCACATATTAATATGACTAATTTAGCTGTTCCGTATCTAATGAAATCGAAAGGAAACATCGTAAACGTTTCTAGTATAACCGGAAGTCTAACAGGTGCAATCGGTATGACTCCATACTGCATTACAAAAGCTGCATTAAATCATTTTTCACGTTGTGCTGCTTTTGAATTAGCTGATAAAGGTGTTAGGGTCAATATAGTAAGTCCTGGGCCCGTAGCAACAGACATATTAGAAAATGCAGGACTTGGTGCAAAAAAAATGGAAGATCTCATACCTAAAACTCCACTTATGAGAATTTCATCATCACTTGAAGTTGCTAACGTCATTTTATTTCTAGCCAGCACCAAAGCCAATGGTATTACTGGTTCGGAATATATTGTAGATAACGGATGGTGTATCAAAAATTAAAAATTGAATGAGAATATTTTTTTAACTGTAATAAATAAAACCAGTCAACACTAATATTTGCGTCAACGCGTAAGTATTATCAGGCATATCATCATTAGATAATTTTTGATAAATTGCTTCAGATACCACAAAATAAAAATAATGTACATAAGCCAGCCTATACAGTGCCGTGTATCACTGTTGTTTTTAATTAGTAGTTATTAAACTTTGTCATTGAAATTACCAGAAAATAATGAGCTTTATTAATAAAGTGGTGCTAGTGACCGGAGCTAGTTCCGGTATAGGGGCAGCTACTGCAATTGAGTTTGCAAAGGAAGGGGCTATCGTAGCAATAGTCGGAAGAAATGAACAGAAGTTAAGTAATGTTGCAAGTGAAATCGAAAAAGTTGGGCCTAAACCCCTTACTATAAAAGCAGATATAAGTAATGACAAAGAAGCCGAAAATTTGATAGAAGAAGTAGTAACTAAATTGGGAAAATTAGATGTCCTTGTTAACAATGCCGGTTTGACAAAATTTGGTAGCATCTTAGAAGGAAACATATTACAATCCTACGATGAGGTTATGAAAATTAATGTTAGAGCTCACATTAATCTAACAACTTTGGCTACTCCCCATTTGGTAAAAAGTCAAGGAAATATTGTAAATGTCTCCAGTATTGCGGGAAAAATACTTCCAGCATTCCCATCAATGATATCCTACCATATATCAAAAGCAGCAATAACTCATTTCTCTCGTTGCGCAGCACTTGAACTTTCTACTCAAGGAGTTAGAGTAAATACCGTGAGCCCTGGACCTGTTAAAACGGACTTTTTGGAAAATGCTGGTGTTACCTTTATGAAATTTGAAGATGTTACTGATAATACTCCACTGAAACGCGTTTCGGAATCCGTTGAGGTGGCTGATGTCGTACTATTTTTAGCAAGCAATAAAGCCAAGGGAATCACTGGCTCTGAATATGTCGCTGATAATGGTTGGTGTTTACGTTCATAAAAAAATATTCCACTTTATATGGCTTTTTTATTAATATTTTATTTGGTTATTGCATACAACAAGTTCTTACTTCGTTTATTCATTTCAACTATTATTACTTAATTGAGTTTTAATTAAGCAGTTCTGTTGTAAAGCATTAGAAATAAACATTCAATATTTTGTATCACTTATTTTATGCATTTTCAACTAACGGGTTAATTTTAAGTTATAATATTAATTATACACATCACTTTGTTTGCAACCGTCGCATAGCCGTGGGGCGTCATTATCTCTCGCTCGTTACTGTAACACGAGTTCCTATCTCACGGAACTTACCTTACAAAAGCTGATAAAAGCTTTTAAAATTATTTTTATGACGATTATTAAATGCTTTTGTAAAAATCTAATTGGTTTTATTGACGTCGATTGATATTAAAAACTAATATATTTCGACATATAAGATAAAGTAACATGAAACAATGATCCTTCCATTGTTATGGATACTATTTCTCTGAGATTATATTCATTCATTTAGGTAGTAAAATAGTTTACACGTTATTAATTTAAAAATATTACATTGTAAATAAACAATAAGACAAAACTACAACTTTTTGCAAAACTCAAAACATATTTTACGGACTTTTTAATTCAATAATAAACTAATGATAGACTTAAAAAAGCTCGTACAGCATTGAAGAAGATAATCCGTGAGATCAAGCTTCGTTTAATTCCATGCTGAGCGGTATGTGTATTCAGCAATCCTTGAGTCTACAAAGGAATGAAAACGGGCTTCAGGTGTGCAGTGAGTGCTCACGAAGCGAATTCTTTCTATACGAAAAGACGCTTAAGTTGAATTATACTGGGATAGTTTAAATGGGAATCATTTTGTTCAACATTCAGTCTACGAAAGATAAAAATGTCTAATACTTTTTAAGACATGCGATATATACATTTTATCGAATCAACTGTTCCATTTTTGGTTGTATTTAAACAATTAAAAACGTTTACAAATTGGAATTCCAATTCAGTAATTCGTAACCTTAAATACCTAAAGTACTATATAAGTATGTGGCTCCTTCAAATGTGAGTAGTTATGTCGATACGCTAATTACATTTATCAAAACAAGGCCAAGAATTGAAATTTTAATTAATAATTTTGGCATCATAAATTCGAGTTCGCATAATTAAAAGGGGGTTGTGCGGTATTAATCTGAGGACGGGGAAAGTAAATAAAGTAGAAGCCTCATTAAGTGAGCCAGTCAGACCATCCATCACTCAATAATCACGACCTCGTGGCTAGCGTGAGCATTACTACATAACCATTGTCTTTTTTTTGTGTCATTAATTCTTCGTCTAATGCATTGCAGTAAATGCTTTTTATGTATAAGTATTTACTTTACAACAAAAAGAATAATTTATACCACATTGCAATATTATTATTTATAATTTGCAACTTCCTCTTTAAAAAAACGATTTCCTTTTAGATGTTAAATTTTAGAACAGAAATGATTTACAGCGTTGTTATCTCTCTTTACGAAGGTACACAAAATTATAGTAGAAAAACGGTCGCAAAAGCTTAATAGCGAGCTTACGAAACTTTAAAACTTCAGCACGAGATTGGTAATTACTCCGGCTCTATCACTTCCATTCACAAACAGTCGCATTGTTACATTTATTTTGCTAAGATTAAACTTTCTATTATATGATAAAATTATATCCGCTTTCGTAGGTATTCCTCTGTCTAGTAATTGTCAAACGGGTTTCGGTGAGAGTATTCTCATTATATAAATCAATACATATATTTCACTTAAGTTAATGGATTAAATTAATGTCTGCTAACATACATAAAAAATACAAATAATCTATAACGATTATTTGAATTTTTGATATTCAACTATTGTAGTTGTTATTTTTATGGTGCAAACCCCGAAAAAGTCACAGAAGGAACGTCTCTCTAGTACGCTATTGTTACGTCATTCAACGTACACGGGAGTTGTATAATTGCATTATATAGTTTAAATTCCAACGTACACACTTTTGGCGTGATTAGAAAAACTATAAAAACAATTTCTCTATGCATCAAAATATCCAGATTCTAGTTTGAAAATAGATTGAAATATCGACAAATGGTTTTAACTTTTGAGGTTAAATAAGCTTAGATAAAACGAAATAATACGTTAATTAATTCTCTCCATTTTTTTTTGTGACTTAAATCACTTTCAAGGTTTTCGTCCTACAGTTTTTTTTTATTCTTATGAAAATGCGATATATTTTGCAAATACTATACGCCATAATCTAATCATATGTCAAAAAATTCAATAGACTAAACTGGGAACTTTATAAATTTACATTCAAAGTATGTTGTAAAAAATCATAAAAACATACCATACAATAATATGTTTTTCTTATTTACTATTGAGCCTTTTTCACGGAAATATATAAGGCATAAAGAAAACTTAAATATATTTTAATAGTTTTATCGATGTAATATAATTACGTAGAATCATTTCAAATGTATAAAACAGAATAAACACGTGTTTTTGTATATTTTATTATGAATACGTAATTACATAAGCCTCTACTATAATATAGACGTATTAGTGTGAATCCATGTCATCAAATCGTAAATCAGACGGCTTTGCCTGCTGATAGCCGTGCACATAATTTATGTTTGTTCATCGATTTCAATGCATCGGAGAACCTGACCTGTTTAATGGAATTACAGTGCCATGCTTAATTAAGATTATAAATTATGTCGTTTGGCTTGATTGTATAATTTTGGTGTTGACAATTTACATTTAGCGTTAACATTATCCGGACACATTAATTTGTATACTACTATTAGTGTAGGTTAGAATTAGAATATTAACATAAGCGTAAACGTAAAGCTAATAATTGTTGTATCAATAAAATAGTTCGTTGCACTTTGCTAGTTGTCTGTATTCTACTAACAATATGTGATTGAAAGAATAAAATTTTAATTATATCTACACATAATAACAAAATTAACATAAACATGCTTAATATTACTTTGTTTATTAATATTACTACTAACTTAACCTAATGTAAATATAACTAAAACAAACCACAAAACTAAAACAAATTAAAAAAGTTTGGTTCTTGTGGCAGAGTACCCATAATGCTGGTGGCATTTCCTGGATATATCGCGATGCTTTTACGCTCAACGAGATAAGCAACAGCTCTTGGATCACCGGTACTGACTTCCAGGCGCCTACTTAATTGCACTTTTGACAAATACAAAGTTTATTTGTGTAGCATTTTTATGACACCACTCACAGATTAGGTAATCCATTATTAAAATATGGAAATAAGTTCGAACTTATTGCATAAAATTCGTTAAGAAAGTTTGTATCAACTTGTCTGGGATAGATTTTTTAGCGATAGCTCATTGCTCTGATATGTACTATCATTTAATATCAACTATTTATTCCTACTATTTGTGAAACAAAATTTGAAGATTTTTTACCATTAAAGCGTTAACAACAACATATCATGGCATTCCTATTTGATTTAAAACGGCAATATTCTTCAGTTCATTGCAAATTTCATAATAATATTTGATAAATTGGTAACTTCAAGTGGTGGAATATTGCAAACCTTTAACTTTAAAATTTATGGATACGAAATGAAAATATGTTTGAAGGTTGTCGTGAAAATGATTTACATCTTCGATTACAATTTCTCTTTTATTAACTGAATGGATTGTATACACATCTTGGACCGTTTTGAAGCGATTCATATTCATATCTTCACATTAAAAGTATTAAATAGTCGTTACATTTTTTTAATATACATACCGAAATGAATGTTAGATACCAATTGTGCAATATATTCATAGTATTAAAAAAATCTGTTGCGATTAGTATTATCAACTAAGCCGATTTTAAAACCAAAGCAAACATACAAAACGAACATGAAAGCTTACAAAACTAAAACCCTTACAAAGTATCCCCATGTAATTCTACTCCATTTTTGATATACAAAATCTGTTGTGTACACAAATCCACGAAAAAATAGGCTATCCAATGTTTCATTGCAATAAATTATTTTCAACAATATAAATTCACCGCAGCATCTATCTGGACCGGTTTCAATATTGGCTCGACCATTTACGGCCACAGGTGTGGTGTGAAATGGTTTCATAATACTTTAAACGGGCAAATTTAGTTTCAGAACAGATGTTCTTGTTTTCGTAGGGTGATTGTATAGATGGGCTTTGAAAATTAGAAAGATTGGTTAATAATATGCAATTTTCTAACTTGGCATACGTTCTGCCCTTCCACTAGATATTTCTTTATTAATGAATACTATATTAGTAAGTTAGTTAGCTCGTACCATGAACGTCAAGGCCCATTCTTATTTTACATGTAACTACATGATAATAATCATGCTACTACTTAGTCTGGCCATAAATACTGTTACTATTCAAAAAAAGAAAATATTACGTTTGAATTTGGAATCTGTCATTTTTATATGATTGCTTGATGTGTTTTCTTATTTTCGCGCCATTATATTGTTAAATATTTTGTTATATTAAAATGGAGTGGGGTGATAAAGAGAACCGAATCGCTGTGATTGCCTTACATAAAGTAGGTATGGAGAAAAGTGCAATTTTTAAAACCCTCCACCCGCTTGGTATTAGTCAAATGTTTGTTTACCGGGCTATTGATAGGTACAATGATACCTCCTCTGTTTGTGACAGAAAAAGATCTGGCCGTCCACGTACCGTTCGTGTGAAAAAGGTGATTAAAGCAGTTAGGGAAAGAATTCGAAGAAATCCTGTCCGTAAGCAAAAGATTTTATCTCGGGAGATGAAGATAGCTCCTAGAACCATGTCGCGTATATTAAAAGATGACTTAGGACTTGCAGCCTATAAGAGACGTACTGGTCACTTCTTAACTGATAATTTAAAGAAGAATAGGGTGGTAAAATCCAAACAACTACTTAAGCGGTACGCAAAGGGAGGTCACAAAAAAATTTTGTTTACGGATGAGAAAATTTTTACAATTGAGCAGTATTTTAATACACAAAATGACCGTATTTATGCTGGAAGCTCTAAAGAAGCTTCGCAATTAATTTTTCCACTAAAAAAACACCCTTTGTCGCTACTCCTCTCTTTGAAGACACCCTCCTTAAAGCCTCAGCCAGCATCGGAATACTGGGCGTCGACATATCGGACAATGTTCAGTTTCGCGGTCATCTGGAAGAAAAGGCTAAACTTGCCTCTAAAAAGCTTGGTGTGCTCAGTAGGGCGAGACGATACTTCACTCCGGGCCACCGCTTGCAACTTTATAAAGCGCAAATTCGGCCCCACATGGAATATTGTTCTCACCTCTGGGCGGGAGCCCCCCAGTACCAGCTCCTTCCTCTTGATCGCATTCAACGTAGAGCGGTTCGATTAGTCGCTGACCAGTCACTCTCCGACCGGCTTGATCCTTTGGCGCTGCGTAGAGATGTTGGATCTCTCAGCATCTTCTATCGCATTTACCATGGGGTGTGTTCGGAGGAGTTGTTCGGATTAATACCTGCAGCTAAATTTCATCTTCGGACATCAAGGCAGAATGCGAAATTCCACCCGTATCACCTTGATGTCTGTCGTTCCACCACTGCGCGTTTCGTAAGACACTTCTTACCACGCACCACCACGTTATGGAACAAGCTGCCCGCCACGGTATTTCCGAACCACTACGACTTAGGGTCCTTCAAGAAAAAAGCGTATAAATCCCTAAAAGGCCGGCAACGCACTCATGAGCTCCCAGCCACTTGAGTGTCCATGGGCGGCGACTTCACCTTTATGGTGGGCCTCCTGCTCGTTTGCCCCCTCTTCTATAAAAAAAAAAAAAAAAAAAAAATTAGTAAACAGAGTACAACGTGGGCATTATCCCACTTCAGTGATGGTTTGGTGGGGTGTTAGCTATGAAGGGGTGACTGAGCCATATTTTTGTGAAAAAGGTATTAAAACGTCGGCACAAGTTTATCAAAATACCATTCTTGAGACGGTAGTTAAGCCTTTAACTAACACCATGTTCAATAACAAAGAATGGTGCTTTCAACAAGACTCGGCACCGGGTCATAGAGCTCGATCCACCCAATCTTGGTTGAAAACTAACGTTCCGGACTTTATCAGCACTGAAAACTGGCCGTCGTCAAGTCCTGACCTAAATCCATTGGATTATGATTTATGGTCAGTTTTAGAGAGTAAGGCTTGCTCTAAACACCATGATAATTTGGAGTCCCTAAAACGATCCATTCGGTTGGCAGTGAAGAATTTTCCTCTAGAAAGAGTTCGTGCTGCTATTGATAACTGGCCTCAACGTTTAAAAGACTGTATTGCAGCCAATGGAGACCACTTCGAATAAACATTGTATATTTTTAATAGTTATATATTGATGTATTAAACTAACTCACTATGAAAGGAATAAATGTTACGTATAAAAAAAAAATCGTGCATTTCTTTATAACAATATTTATGGCAAGACTAAGTATATATTATTAAAAAAAAGAATGAGACTTTCAAACGTCAGAATTTTTGACGTTTGACTTAGTCCAACAACATGCTTCATATATACCATCAACTTATACATATGCAAAAAAACATGACCTTGGCCTCGAGATGCGCGTAGGGGTCAAGCCCTAATGCATCTAAAATAGACTTGAACGATGACACATAACCATAATGTTTTTAAAAATATATTCGCCATTTCAATAGCGAAATGTCTGTTAATTTTAAATCAAAATATGTATTGTTTTAAAATATCAAATCGCTTTCCGAGATATGCCTGACCTAGTTTTAGTTATTTTAAAGATTTGGAAATGTTTATACATAATCAAACTATCTAACACGTATATAACGGGTGTGTGATATTTTAATCGTAGTCTAGTTTCACCATCGACCTTTCATAACTGCTCACATAATTGAACTTTTCACAGGCTTATTGGAGCATAAAGAGATATTGTTTGAAACGACCTTTAAATTAATTTGTTTTAGAACATTAGATTACCTACAATAAATAACAGAAAATTAGAAAATTAGCATTGTAAATAGCTTTTAAAACTTAAATTAATATGGTTTTACTGTGTAAGGCCAAATAATACTAATTGAGTCCCTATTAACGTCAAATCGATTTCATAAAACATATTGTTGTTCTGGCTTGATATATTTCACCCCTAAGCCTTCACCACTAAGCCCCAGTAGTAGTTTTTCACATCCCGAAAATCTATTGTTCGAGACAGAGATTAGGTGATTACTTCGCTTTATAAAAAATAAAACAAATACAGATATTTGACTCTTTCCAAAGCTCATTCTTTCGTTTACGTTATCATTTTTGTAACGCCTTCAAATCTACCACTCAAATGGAAAGCGATTTTGCATACAAAATCGGTTTATGCGTTTACATATGAGTGAGCGGTATCCGCAAAACGCTGCAGTGACGCAGACTGCAGTAAAACCATATCACTTTTATCAAAATCGAATTTCCATAAACTATAAATCCTTTTTTAATCGGTGTATACTTTATGCATAACATAATTTTAAAACGGTTGGGTGCAGCGAAATAGTTCTCTTTGTAATAAAATCGAGATATATATATATATAACAGGATATAGATAAAACATCATTTATACTAATTGGTTATTTCATTTTTTTCCTTTATCTAAAACAATATTGTCAACAGAAGAAAGATTTTGTCTGTTCAAAAAATTTACTTCGCGCTGATTCGAAATTCAAATTTCAATTTGAAATTAGAATCTTATGAGTGTACACGAATATATATTTGAAAATATAACAAAATATATATACCTACACTTGTTACTATTCCTAGTAACAAGTGTAGGTAGCTCAAGTGAGACTACTAAGGACTCTTGCAAAAATCCACACAAAGTGGGTCGTGACATTCTCGTATTTCTGGAAAAATACAAATTTCCTAAGTCCTCTTAAAATCACTTGAGTGACAAAATGGGTTTATTGTTCAATTAAATACATATAACATTTTTTGTGTTTATTTTTAATTTTATGTTACAAATACAATATAAACCATTATTTTATGAATTTATAAGTATTCGTTAAGTTAATCTAACATAATTTCAATGAAATGATATAACATATAAATATCGTTATTACATTCCTTCGTGCTTTCGATGTGAAAATTTAATATGTCATATCTGCGCAGTATTTTATTTCGAAACGGAGAAGTAGGTTACGATATATTATTTCACGAAAATAATTACTTGCATGATATGAATTATCGATATTAAATTTTTAATACAACGAACGACGTTAAAGTTCAGAACGATTTATATGAAAAAAAATAAAATGTATTACGATCTATACACTGCACTGAACATTTTATATAATCACACTTGAAATTAAAGGGAAGAATGAGGCTGGCTTTTTCATTTCGTTAAGTACGCGATTAAAAGCTTATAAATTCAGCTTTGGCAAAGTTGTATAAATTACTACTGTAAATTCCAACTTAGATGCTGGTGCTTTACAAAAACATCTCCACAGGGATCGTTTGAAGCTTAACTAGATTATGAGAATAATTATTTAAAGTTAGCAGCCTTTGCTGTGTTTTACTATATTATGTTCGCGTATAAACATTATTAATGTAGAATAATCGGAATCTCAAATAATTATATGTATATTATCACAAACTAGGTTTACTTGGGGAAAACTGTTATCCCTAAAGATATTACTTAAATTTAATCATTCAATTCAATTTCACAACACTATATAACTACATTTTTCAGAACAAATTGTTCTAACAATAAAATGGCTAACTTCGCGGTGGCATTGTTTTGCCTTAAGAAATTATTGTTTTCTTTTGTAGCTTTTGTCATTAAAACAGGTTAAAAATAACTTTGATAAATCTATTTAGTAATAACGTTATTCAAATTCAAATTTTATTAAAACCCCTATTACCAAATTTCATAAAAATATGTGAAAATATAAACTGTAACAAAATAATGTTTAATGTAATAGATCTGTGATTTATATAAATTTATTATGTTGGACGGATTTCAGCCCTTATATAAAGCTTTGCTGAATTTATTCTCCGGTTGAAGCTAGGATCACCTACGCTACAACTTCCGTTGTTGGTTTTATTTTAGAGATATAGATAGATAAACCAGCTATGAACATTACGTTAAATTGGTTATTATTTTATTTCATATAATATTTGTATAAAGCAGCAAATATTAATGTTCAACCTATGATTTTTTTATTTTATCACAAACTTGAAAACTGTACCCGCGAGCTTAACACAAAAACATTAATATTAAAAGTATATCATATATGTATATTGTGCTTACCTTATATATTTTTAAATATACATTAATAACAAGCAACTGTTTTTATAGTAAGTAATATTGTGTATCGCGAATAAAGAGATATCTTTTTTCGATATACCATTTGTTGCATAACTAGGTTGTTGATATTTTAAAGTTTCACTTTTAATTATTGTAAGAGAACTAAGGTTGATCGATCACTATAAGATTGAAAAGAAAGATAAAGAAAGTCGCGTTGTGGTTTGTTCTGTCAAACTTAAATTCAAAATATCTTTATCCAAGTCGGTTTTTACAAATACACTTTTGAATCGTCAATTTTTACACTAAAACCGATTCGGTGGTAGTTGCCTCTCGATTACCGAGATATTAGTTAATTACGAGTGCCAGTAAATGTAAATTTAGAAAGTGTAAATGTATGTAATTTTTTTTGTTGATAATTCATAAATGTAAGAGACCTATGTGAATAATGATATTTTTGATTTGATATATACATTACATGAGGGCTATTTATACAGGTCGTGCGATAGAGCGTGTGTGCAGTGGTTCGGATGGTGCGGGGATGATGTCAGCTGCGCGGGCGCTGCTTGCCGCTGTCACCAGGGTACTACTTCTAGCAGATATGGTGGTTGTGAGACAACTTCTACTAGCCAAGGACAAGGTCAGGTTTAGGCACTCTATAATAGACTTTATTACGCTTTCCACCTATGCGGCTACGAAAATATAATCTAGGAAAATATAATTGTTGAATGTTTAAATAAAATGTAAAAACCGATATTGCAAGCTAACGGCTTAGTTGTCCAAATGGTGCCTCAAATGGAATTGCTCGTCTCGTTTAGCCACTATTAGTCTGTAATTCTTTAATTAGTTAAGAACATGTTTAAGAATTGACTGTTTGCCAAATAATAATGAAAAAAAAAGAGATAATAAAGGTAGACATAGGGTATTAAAGCCTACGTGTTTCACATATTATTTTATTCATTAAAATACTTTAAATTCAACATTTTAACTAGAAGTCTTCCGAATCTTTTCATTAACAATTAGACAAATAAGATGAATAAAAACTATAATTGAAACACTGTTATTAACTGCCTTACTTCCAGTGCAGTAACTCTGTGGAAAATGGGTTATTACTAATTTATTTGGTTGAATGCCTTCTTGCTTTGGTTTCAGTATAAATCTATAACAGTCATGTATATCGTCAATGATTTACGATGTTACCTTCAATAAAGCTGTAGGGCGATTTGATGATGATTATTTGTCACGACTAAACGTTTTATTCAGTCACGCGAACTACATATAGGCAAACAGTTTTATTTCCTACAGTAAAAATCATTACAATACGAGAATATAATGCGCTAACATTTATTTTTATACAGCCATACCTTATCGTATATGGTCCTTTTTCCTAACAGTATAACCGATGGATGCTGACCCAGTAGTCAATATTGTATTTTTTTGTTAAATTAATCACATTAATTTCTAAACACACTGTTAATACTAAACCTAATACTTATTAACCTACAATATTAAGTATTAATATGCCCTACAGTTAGATAGTTAAGAGATTGAACGCGAACAGCAAAAGTTAGATAACTTAAATTCTGGCAGGTGGCACGTTCGTTGGATCGTCTGGAGTCGGTATCCAACTTTGCAGAGTTCGTACGTGCATTTACTGAGTTTGGGGGAAGTATGGTAGAACTGGCTCGGCTTACGGCTGAGAGGAGGGCAGATTTGAGAGACGAGAGGCGAAGAGCGCAGGTAGCAGCGGCAAGGAATGTACTCGAGAGGTCTACATTGATGCTACTCACGTCGTCTAAGGTAATTGGTACTTAAAAGTTAAGTATATTTTAGTTACTAAAAAATCACAGTTATAATTTAGATAGCTATAATTATCACTAGATATGTGACAAACAAGGCACAAGGCCATTAATAAGATGTAGTAGGAATTGTTGCAATAAATAACCCTCGCGATATATCGCGTATTTCCCAAATTAAAAGCGATCTGGGTATCTTGATTAATGATGTAGGTTCATAGTGAAGTTGTGTTTCGGTCCTTTCAATATTTTTGGTGGCAATTATTATTAAAGAAAAATCCAATCCATAACCTTGCGTGTTTCCAAATTAACAGAAGGCACACGTAATTAAATCATATTTATTTAACCTCAATAAATTACATAAATATTTCAGACACATATTATTTTTCACTCAATTCTTTGTGTTGAATACTTTACAAAGTAACCTTACCTTATCCCGTATATATGTTGATGATGAATAATGTTTAACCCTTATACGAGATAAAGAAAAAAATATTTGCATATTTCGTGTAAAAATGGCTACTCGAGGCCAGGGTAAGTTCAGCACACAAATGCAAATAATACTTTGTTCTTTCAGCAATATAAAAAGAATTTCAAAAACACTTGACAATCGTTATTTTAAGGTGTCTATTACTCACACCCACATTACTACTGTGTGTCTGACAAACATATAAATAAGGAATAATCTCGGATAAATTTAATGCGATAAAGACTACACATTAATCCAACTTACGTAATTTGCTAAGTCCACTGCAGCTATAAAGCTATTTTAACATTGCACCGGGATGTTAGCCCTAATTGCATCTAGTTAACCTGAAATGAGTGTTACCGGTCCACGAATACCTTCGTATTTTGGGATCTTAGCGATCAATATTTAGAGGGAACGTAGGAGCGTGTTCGAGATTTGCATATTTCTACGCTTTATTGTACGGCTTTGGTGTTCTGCGGATTCACAATAAATTTTGATGAAGTTTAAAACGTATAAAATATTTAGATTAATGAAATAACGCTCACTATGTATTTAATATGCTGAATCTTCAAACTTTTACTGGGATTCAGAGGCGAGGCTTAGCGCTAAGTTTGACTTTTAAGTTTTCACAATAAAGTTTTTCTTTCGTGTTCTTGAGGTGTTCTTGATGGTGATGATTAACTGGTTTATACAGAACTACGAGCTTTATAAGAAATCGCCCCACGCGACGCGACGTTAGGTATTCTTAAGGATAAATAAATAAAGCAAAATAATAAATACCATAATTTTAAATTAATATTAAAGTACAAATAGCTGTTATATTTATAAAAACGTTTTTTTTTTACTTTTATTCGCTAAAGTTAAAGTTGTCAAGTCAAGTTTTGTAATTGTAAAAACATTCAAACATACATTTATTTTTCAAGATAAAAACATTTTCTTACATTTTTCAGACATGTTTAAAGCATCCCGGCAGTGCTTCGGCACGGGAAAATCGAGATACTGTTTTTTGTCAAATGAGACGAGCCATGGACCTAATACATTACGTAGTACGAGACGGTCTTCCGGGACATGAAGAGCAATCGCAAGAGGTTTGTGCAACACCTTATTTCGTATCCAAACTAAAATAACTTAAAGCATTTACTTATAAATAACATAAACAATGTACGTACTTAAAATTAGTATTGGTAATACTATATTTTAAACGTTATATTTGATATATAGACGTAAAACGTATAAAGGCTTGCAACTACCCTTTTAAATAGCTAATATGAACCTTGACTGTTCCTTTAAGGTAACCTACTCTCGTGATAAAGAGCAGGTGAGCCTACTTAAATATCTAATTACAGGCTTTTACAAATTGTAAAAATTTTATTTCGCAATTTATCACACTATTTTGCACATTTATTTTTTTACAATGTATATGTAATATTAAGTTGTAATAATAATAAGAAGTTTTTGAATACCACACCAATCTAATTTCTATTAACTATATACAATTAATAAACTAAATAAAACTAGTTGTGTAGCAAAGCTAAATTCAAATTAGATTTTTATAAATGGGCAAAGTATGAATGAATTGAATTCTCAAAACAGAAACATTTTACGCGTAACCGCAGTAACAATTAATATAATTAATTATTCAGGTTTTCGTAAAACGTAAATAAAATCTAAACATTTGTAGAATGCAACCCTATTTAAAATCATTTAATTGGACCTCATCAGAGAGAAACCTATCCAATATTAGTATTGTCTCTCTAATCTCTGCCTGTATATCTAATCGATATTGGAAATATCGTCTTTTCTAATCAATGATTTAAATGTCACCAACAGTCGTCGTTTATTCTATCCAGTGCAGACGCCAATATGAGCTTATATAAATTCAAGCCTTTATCTGAATTTTATTACACGATATAAGTAGATGTTCAAAGAAATCATTATTGCGTGACCTGACTGAACAGAATTTAAATACGATAACGCGTATATAATATTGAATTTGGCCTATTAAACAATCGTATAAATCATTCGTCGATCGTAAAATGCGTGAGATATTCATAAACACGTCAAGATATACAGCGCTCACGTAAACAGAAATTTGATTTAAGCACGGACCAGCCATAAAAATATTTGTGACTTAATACACGCAATACACGCGATTTCTACGTTTTTATTTTAATGGACACCCACCAATGAGTCGTTGAAGGTGACTAACTACATTTTTCATGGGTATTTGAATGTGAAGCGAACATAATTTTTATCTTATTATAAAAATTTAATGTAATGTTCATGTTTGAAGATTTATAGTGGTTTTTACTATTTTCTGTTAAAAGAAGAGTGTTCTCCTTCCTTAATTACTAGTCTTGTCTGTCGCACTAGCTTTTTAAAAAGCCACACTTTAAGTGAAATATTTAAAAATACAAAAAATGGAACTAGGTTCATTTTATAAATGTTTTCATTTGATAAACGTCCTTTAAGATCGGCTTTCCTTAACTACCTATGTGTTACAGGTCACCTATGATCCTAACAGACCAGTATAATAAATAGTTATATAAATTCAGTTCGTTACACTCGCTACCATAATTACTTCTGTCGAGACTACTTTGAATGCATTGCGCCACAATGTAAATGTGTTTGCACGAATGCATATTCACAAAGGTTTTTACGTGTCTTATCTTGAAACTAAACTAAGCAATACATTATTACGATATTAAAATTTATAGTCTCTAAGTAAAATACCATAAAGGTCGATTTGTTATTTTATATGTAACCAAAAAGTTTAATAACTGTACTTAAAGGTATACAGGTACACAAGGTACATAATATAAGAGAAAGATATAATACAAAAATAAAGATGCATCCTTACCCATATTTCATAAATAAAAATGTAGTCAAGGTCGTTCAATAAGTGAACATATTGTAAACATGAGTATTGAATTATATTTCTAATTGTATAGTAAAGAAAACATAAAAGATATCTATAATATATTACGCTTCAAATATTCATATTGCTACAAACATATTATGTAGGTCATAGTAACAGAAAAGTTTCAGAACCAACCTTTTTGATAGGAAATTTTATCGTTAATCTGAGTTACGACTTGCGTGTTACAAAAGGTTATTAAAATTACACAAAACCTATCGACGTGTGACAAAAGCACCTTAAGTAACAACACATTTGCTTATTTTAACATATATTTCATTATTATTTTACTAGCACGGTTTTTTATACTATGTAGATCATATGTATATTATCAAACTTTAAATACATTTCTCTATTGTAGTTGCAACCTTTCTCGGACAGTCAAGAACAGGTATACCAGTATATGTTTCGGTAAAGTTATTCATTTATCAAAAGTCTCGTCAGTACAATTTGATTTCAAGCTTGTACGTAAGTCGATGCTCTCCCAAAACTTCTGTATTATCTCATAAGCAGTTTATAAGGTATTTTTTAAATAGATAATGGGGAAGCATAGGTCTTGTAGAGTTTACGTATCGTATATACTTTGTTTATTTTTAACATACAATTTTACAGTTTAAGCTATCAAAATCTACATCCTACATCCCTAAGCTATGCTTAAATCGGTTATTGCAATACCACGCTATCGACATATCATAAGCTAAAATTAAACGCTTGATGCTTTACCACAAACTCCAAAAATAAAGCTGTTTAGTGCCACACCGTGTAAGCTTATTAATATTTCAATATAAAACTCGAATCACTTAATGATGTCTATTGTAGAGAAAAGCTTATTAGTAGAAACGAAGATGTAGGTTATAATATTTGCATGGTAATAAGTAAACATTGTCAGCAATATTATGTCCTTTAATTTTTTTAATTAAGTTAAGGCAAGCCGTCTTAACATGTATGTAAAATGTGTGTTCATTATGCGATATGTTGCAAAAGAACGTCTTTTGTTATCGCTAGCAACTGCATCATGGGCATGTTTTGTACAACGTAAAATTTTAACATTTTGCTAGGCAGCTCAATGGGAAGCGGGCACGGCGTTAGGTGCTTTAAGGGGATTGACGACGCAGGTACGGGCAGCAAGAGCAAGGGGTGGCGCTGATGGATCACGCAGAAGAGCTTTAGCGGCAACATTAAGAGCTCTAGTCGAACGCACACACGACTTCACAGACTCCGCCTATACCTCGCACGAACATCGACAAAGAATACTGGCCTTAGCTGAACGAATAGCGTATGAGTTGGAGAGATTAGTGTCTGTTGCTGTCTCCTTAGTAAGTATTTTTTATTACAAGAGTACCTCAAGCCTTGGATCTTAATACCAAGTTACAAGTACAATCGCAAAGGAGAAATTTTGTGCACAAAATTTGCTTCTATTTGAATTGGACTAATATGTTATGCGTTCGTAGTCGACATCAACCAGCTGTTAGCATTCTCGTTGTTCAACATGGTGTTAATCCCCTTTACCAACCTTCACTTGTCCATTAATAATGCCTGTAAAACAATTGAAGGTTATTAAAACGGAGAACATCGGACTTTAATAATACTACATATATAGTGGAAATTGGAAACGTATTACAGGAGGAACAGGGTATGAGTGGTTCAGTAGCAGCATTAGAAAGCGCTTGTGCGGGCGCAACCAATGCTGCAGGTGATTTAGAAAGAGCCTTAGTCGCAGCCGCGAGGGATCAAGCAAGAGATTTGGCTGCCCTAGCGGAACAGGCCAGAAAAATTGCCACAGACCTCGCGCACATAGGTAACCTTCGAAGAAAAATAGGTATAGTCGTACTTGTATGAGTAGCGAACACTTGTGTGTACTGGTAATTGGAGATGTATGAAAATTCAATTTTGCTTTATTAAGTAATAGCTTTATGAGGGCGAGGAAGCCGAAAGGCTGTGTTTTACTATCTTTAGCCACGCTAATGTATATTAACGCTGATTGTCGTGTGTTATCTAGCATGCTTTATACCACTTGCCTTTTAGTTAATGTAGTAGAATTACAATTCTAAG
The DNA here is from genome assembly GCA_951799465.1 of Leptophobia aripa. Classification (NCBI taxonomy): domain Eukaryota; kingdom Metazoa; phylum Arthropoda; class Insecta; order Lepidoptera; family Pieridae; genus Leptophobia; species Leptophobia aripa. Next base: position 4,249,620 of record OX637260.1, read on the forward strand.
TAATTAATGTATTAAATGCTTAATATAGGTTAATCTTTGGCATAACACACTGTTTAACTGCTAATTCAAAAACGCTAAGCCCAGCACAGAGGTGTTCGCTGTTGCTAGATATTATTAAATATTTTGTATACGTTAAACCTTGGTCACTCGTTACAGCTAGTTCCTGTGGTGAGAGAGAATCAGAGAGACTGCACAATATAGCCAGCCAGCTTCATGAGCAATTAGATCATATTATTGAGGCAAGTTACAGCCTTACGGGATAACATTACAGTCATACCACACTTCGAGACGACTTAATTTTCTATTATATTCTTTATTGTTTTTTTTTAATTATGTGTGTTAAATACCGGTAAATACAAAGAGCTGATTGATAGCTAAAACTTATTATTTATTTCGGCAGGTATGCAAATTACTTAGGCATATAGCGATGTCAGAGACCCTTCAAGTTAGTGCTAAGTTCGCTGAAATAAATTTAAGGATATACGGCCCTCAAGTGGTAACGGCAGCGCGAACACTAGCCGCTCATCCGGGCAGTGCCGCAGCAAGAGAGAACCTCGATGTGTTCGTAGATATGTGGGCGTGGCTGTTAGCTGATGCCGCACGACTAGCGAGAGAACTATTAGATTTAACAGACGAAAGACCTGACAAACAACAATACAGTAGTTTACCTAGGCCTGGTGTAAGTATTTTTATATATATTCCTTCATTTATTAGCAAACATTTTACGCTAATATTAAACAAAACTATTTATGTTGGATACGTACCGATACTCCTGTTAAAGTTGTTACAGTAGGCGATAAAATGTATTTTATCTAAGTTTAAAAATAATAAAAGTGTCTTTACGGCCGAGACCGTTAAATACCGTATGATGCTAGAGAGGTGGTTATAGTGTTTATTGCGTTTTTCATGCCTTTGCAACTTCAATTGATGATAAAATTATTAATACCGCTAACGACGTCTCTATATCGAGGACTTCTCTCTTAATGAATTTAATCTTCAAATAGGATTCACGTAAAGGATATTTGTTTCAGAAACACGGCACAACTAGTAAGCCTTTAAAAGCAGTCCGCTTAGATTCGGACGAGCAAGCGAAAATCGCCAAATCGGGTCTCGAAATGAAAATGATGTCGTCCGAAATGGACGCTGAAACTGAAAAGTGGCAAGGCGCAGATGAAAATAACGACATCGTGAAAAGGTATACGTCGTCGTGTATAGAATATTTTCAATACCTCTCAAAGGGGACCTCTTAGTTGTCATTGTTTTGTTTTAGAGCTAAGAATATGTCTTCCATGGCCTTCGCTATGTACCAATTCACAAAAGGTGAAGGTCGACTTAATACAACGCAAGATCTCTTCACCCAAGCAGAATACTTTGCAGAAGAGGCGAATAGACTTTATAAAATTGTTAGACAGTTTTCGTACCAGGTGAGGCCATTCATTCTAAATTCAAATTGTTTAAGAAAATATAATTATGCGATGAAACTTAAGTGCGCGTTGCTTAAATTGTAATGTAATAGTAAATTTTTAGAAATTTGAGATTTAAAAATACTATTTTAGTAATAACAATAATCACTTGTTAAGGAGAGTGTTTATATTTATATTTATAAGTGTTTGTAAAGCCAATGGCTGTCCTTTTTTAAATAGAGTGATATTTTTAAGGTTCCAGCAGGTACGGCAAAAAAAGAGTTACTAGAACACTTGGACAAAGTCCCGACATACGTACAACAATTACAATTTACGGTAAAGGAGCCGACGGTCGGGCGGGCCGCGACATTCAGTAAAGTTGATAATGTCATTCAAGAAACTAAACACCTCATGAACGTTATTAGCAAAGTTGTTACGACCTGCTTCGATTGCGCAAACAAGGTAACGTCATCATGTCTATTATTAATTGTTTTTTTTTTTCATTAAATGCAACACATGGCACATTTTTTAAAATCCTTTAGAGATTTTTCTAGGCAAATTAAAGATTTTAGTGCATTGGAACGTAATGTTCCTTAGGTACCTTTGCCGTGGGAGAAGAGTGTGGGAGTTAAAAGGCACCAGAGTGTTGCACCTGTTAAGTACTTTCGATTTTTTTTTCGTTGTCTGTTAGACTTGAGGGGGTGATCAGTGTGTTAAGTTTTATTCTCGTTGACGATTTGATTCACTACCAGTTATATACGATAAAAACGAGAATAAAATTTATTTAGCTATTAGATATATAGTACAATAGATTGATAGTAATATTTTTTATCTTGGTGTCACATCCTGTTGTAATTTAATTTTGGTTTTATTTAACTGGTGCTTCTCACTATTTCGTTTCACTGAAGTTTCAATATGTGGCCTTTAGGCCTAGGTATATTACCTATATTTTTGTAATGTCGATCTTCTAAAATTGTCTTATAACTTATGAGTATCTTTCTTATTCAGTGTGTGTGTCCTCTTTAATTGGACCCCTGTATTTAGTCAAATCCAAAGCATGTTTATGTGGTAAAAATTTGGTCTATAATTAAAAAGTCTATCTCGTACAAAATTGTCTTTTACCCAACATATAAATGAAGCAATAAAGCTTCCAATTAAGTTTTATTCTGTTTACGCAATTTCAGTACTTGCTTTGTATGCCCGAGAGAGTCCCTATGTATTGGAAGCCAAATTTACGAAAAGCATCTACATTTAAGAGTGAAAATAGTGTATTGAATGGTTGATGTAGGTATACGTGTGGTAAACGTTTTGTGTTCTTCACTAACAGCGTTGTTTTCACTGTTACACAGAGGCCTATACATCTACATGATTTAATGGAGTTTAGTGTAGAATTGTTTGATGGTGTTTATCCATAGCTAATTAATGAATGTTGTTTATGTGATGTTGCAATGAAATTACTAACTAGCTTAGAATACGTGTGAGGAGTATTCTTAAAGTTTGTAAACACTTATAAACTTTAAGTCTCGCTATCATTCAATATGCTAGTACATACGACATCTTTGCTGTCGTTAACACAAACTAATTGTCTGAAGCTAATTCATAATCGTATTTAACAAGGGTACGTATGCATGGCGTTTTCGGTGGGTGCGTTAGCGGTGGTGTAGTCTTCTAACGGGTCTCCTTTGCTTCGTAAACAGCCAACGAAACAATTGAGACTCACCAGCAAATGTTATAATAACAAGTGTGTGTTATGCAGTACAAATTGGACTTCACGGGACTGTCTGCCGGTGGGGCTGGTGCGAGTAGGACGTCCAGGGACGATGAAGCCGGAGGTGGCGGAGGAACAGATGCGAAGCCTGGAGGGAGTTCCTCAGACACGGCCATGTGACAGTACGGCATGGGCCGGCGCGGCAAAGGCGACGCGCGCCGGACCAGGGTCAGCTTCCTACTGTTTTAAGCACTTAAACGTCTTAAAACAACTCGTCGCCATTCGGTTGAACAAAGGCATGTTTAAAATCACACTTTTTTATAATCAATGACAATAGAACGATATAATACTTAATTTACATTTTATGGAAAAGTAAGGGACAATACAATACCAAAACGTAACTTCCTACAATAATTAACAACTAAACATTTCTTGGATTCATGCCCTAAGATAATTAATATCAAGGGCACAATTCTCTGAGAGTTGGAATCAAAACCTCATATTATTGTACATTATTTAACTTGGTTTGTGTATTTTTAACCAAGCCTTGTTCTAAGCATTATATTCATTAACCTGCGCTTACAGTCTAATTGAATTAAGTGGTACGTAATTGGATTATATCATCGCGCAAACTGTGTTATTAAATATAATGCTGAAAACCGATAAAAAAATGTTGATAATGTGTTTAATAATGCGCATATTTGATGCGATTGTTAGATGGATTTCAGCATAACTTATTTTTAAGATGGACAGTACGATATAAAAAATAATTTTAAGACCACTTGCGACACACTTGCGATCGTTGGTAAATCGGAAATTAAGTAGTAAAATTTCTTATTAGTAGAGCGCGAACACAATAAGGCTGTGGAACTAACATACCTTATAGTCATTATCTTCTACTTTCTAACTCTGTTCGTTGCATAGCGTAGATCTTCTAAGTACACTCGCGTTACGAATTTTCCATGGTTATAATAAATGTGATCGTTAATTAAGAGTGAAAACGTACAATAAATACTTGTTACACTAGATTTATTGTTACACAATGTTACATATTGATACAAAGATGCCTATTTTTTTAATTTTCCCACTAGCTGACCCGAACAAGTCCAAACCTATATATTATTCGTTAGGCAAAAGAGTTCCTATATCTAAGTTTAATCTATGGTCTATAAATGCACCTCTGTGGTCCTGTTGCACTTATCATTTACGCACGTTGGCTTATATTTTCGTTGCATCAGTTCTACATGCTACTTCACAATCACAACACTTCCATGTGACATGTCTAACTGTAAATAGTAAACGGACCGACATTGCATGAATGTGAATCGGATAAAATAGATGTGTGTTGCATGTGTGTGACAATGGTTATGGATGTCGTACTTCATCTTTGACGGGAAGACGTTTAGGATAAAAAAAATGGTGGAACTTGACTCTGGTGGTAAGTACCACCACGTCGCCATGGAACAGATGTTATATAGACCGAATGAAGGAACGCACCGGCAAGTTAAATGTTGCATGATCTGTGTTTGCTAAATGTACATCGCTCGGCATGTCGCTCGCAAAGCAATAAGACTTATCTGCTTATCGGGGTGATGTTATTTAGTGTTTAAGTAACTTCCAACGATTGCAACTCGGTTCACGCTTCGCCGTTCTTCAGGCTAGAGTAAAATGTTGATTGCATACATATCAACTTCCAACACTTTTGTCACTAGCCTTATAAACATTGTCTCTAATACTATTATTACACCGCTTTATACAATGATCAATTTATTAAAATATAAAATTAATAAAATATAGTTTTCTTTTAAATTAAATAAACAGACTTCTAAATATATAGAATAGAACTGTGATAAAAGTTATTTTATTTTAAAAAAACCGCGAGTCAGCTGCATTCCTATTTTATATAATAACTTTTAATTTAATATAATACGATAGGAACGCAGTCTTAATTGATACACTTTTCAGTTATATCTAAAATCTTAAAAGCCTGTGTCTGCAACGATCTTTCTTTCATGGTCTATATAACGCTCGTTTCACATTTCCCGATTTCAATTTACCCTAAAATATTTATTATAAGATAATCTACATCGATTTCTAATTAATCTTTAAATCCTCTTTAAATATTGTAAGTTAGCGTAAGTTCTTAAAAACGCCTTAAGCTTTATTCACGAACAATATTCGATTAATGTAAAGAGCTTTACAAAGCTTTATCATAAGAGTTGTGAATCGAAATCGTGGCCACGTAACGTTTAGACTCAAGTTTAGTATAGAACGCCTTCGATCTTAATTATAAATCTAATTTTATAAGAGTTTTCATATAGTTATTCCGATAAAGCAAGATCTAAATGATGATTTTTGAGGCTTATATTGGTACAGATGCTAAGCAGTTCTTCGTACAAATCACATTAATTTTATAATAGATTTTTTTTTAAATACATGTTTAAGTTCAAACGTAACAAATACACTATACGTTATTGACAAATCATGGCATTAGGAACTTGCTTCTAACGTTGTAACTATGATCATGACCAATGTAATTACCATAAGCTAGAGATTTGTAGTGCGGTAGGCTTAAACGGAACGCAGACAATTTCACGTTCAAATTCGATCGCTCGGTGAATGACACATACAATAGCCGTCGTGCCTCTTTAAAGTAGATATGGCTAGATGAAAGCATCGCCACGCAATACCTACATTGTATCAATTTTATGTTTTGTGTACGTACAGATGTCGTATCAGATTTTTGCTGGTATACAGGCGTGGTACGTGTTGTGTTCCTGTAAACTTTTAAACGATCACCTGAAGAACAATTACACATCTGTACGTATTCAAGAAAAAATAATGTACAAAACACATAACGTACTGCCTATTGTTAGCCACACTAGATTATTAGATTAACCTACAGCCTTTAGACCTGAGACTGCTTACATCAATGTGCATAAAATGTATTTATACAAATCGAACTGCGTGACTGTTATTAGTGTTAAAGATCGTACTATCGTCGTGAATACTGTCAAGGCCATTTGGCTAAAGGCTCAGGTATGTAATAAAGGTAATATTACCATAACAGTGACTTCCATTGCATTTATAACCAGCTAGATAAGTGACGTAGATAGCGATACAGATTTGTGATATTACGACTTAATTGATAATTAGTACAACGTCCTATATCGTTTCAATATTTAGAATAGTTGGGACACGAAATGAACACCAATATAAAATCATAGCGGTTAATTATTATACATATTTGTTAAATTAAGATAATGTTTAGAGTGCAGCTGTAGTAATGATGCATGGTTTTTGCTAATTATCAAATTTCTCTTATTAAAACGATGATAAATAGTATACTGTGTTGGTCTATGAAATGTTTAAAGATATTTGCAAAGTATCGCACATGAATAAATTAATTTATTGTTCTATAATAGAAATTTGAATCACGCTTCGAATCCCAATTTTATAGATTTCTAGTTTCCGATATATATATGAAATTAAGGACTAGGAGGTAATTGGCTCATTTTTTTTCTAAAGTTTGGTGACCCTGAAGGAATGAAACCCCAGTAACGAATGTAAATATTTATGACAGTTAACAAATTTGCTCTAGTTTATGCGTATTGTGTCGTATTTGAATCAATTTGCTATTTTAATAAGAGTGGATAATTAGAGTTGTACTGTCGAAACTGTTGTGATTGTTATCATAATATACAATGTTGCATTTTCATTAAAAATAGTATATTTTCAATAGGGCTGCCAAAGTTTAATATAAATAGAAGTAGTCACGATATTTACGTCATCAAGAATTGAGGTTGTATGTGAATGTATTTTGATGTTTGATTATGAAGTTATTATGTGACTGCCAAAAACGTTTAAGAAATTGGACATACAATATAACACTAAATTGTCAAATTACATAAACGGTGTTGGCATCCGCATAAATGTATTTACTTATTGAATAAATTATTCGTAATAAATCAAGTTTTTCATTGATCATTAGAAATTAATCTCACGAGATTTAAATTTAGAATCATTCAAAATTAATCCCACAACAAATTATTTCGTTCGCAACAAAACAATTTCAAACAATATTGTTCAAAATATTTCACCTGTCATTTGAACATTAAGATTTAGATTCATTGCAGTGTTTTTTGTCTGTAGCTCAAATTGGTCTACCATACAATGTCAATTGTCAAATTCTACTTCAAACCCACGTCCTGTACGGACCTCCCAAGTGACTGATAGGTAGACTGAAAACGCTCTAAGCTTAACGTTGTCAAATAAAACACACCACTCCTATATATTACGTATTTATTTATATCTTCAAAGGTACAATATATTACATCGTTCGTACACGCTCAACTTACATTCCTTGTAATGACTATGCACTTTAAAATAGGTCGAAGAAAATGAAGCGTTACACTTACAACTACGCTAATTTAACTCGGAAGTCAATACTGTGAGAATACATAGATTAAATAAAGATTATGCATGTCAACTTGTATATATCTTTGTCATGTTATGAATAAACGAAATTATTTACAAAGAGGCTAATATGGAATAACGTAACGGTCACAACAGCGTAGAGTAATCTTGTTTATAGGAAAATGAGGTATTACTAACGTATAGAGACGCTACCATAAACAATAAGTCGATTTGATGCTCGATGAATAAAGGAGGTTTTAACCTAACCCAAAACATTCCGCGCTAAAGCGCTGTGACTGTAAAGAGTTGTTACCAATTGGTAGCAAATAGGCCAGAAAATAGGTAAGTTTTATACGTTAGTAAAATCAATGGGAATAAATGAAGGCAGTACGACTCGGTCTTAACCGGGTACCACATTACACGACTTCATTAACACGTGGTGAGTAATTAAGCATGATTAATTCGGGTGTACTACCTAGATAAAGATTAGTCCTAGCTAATGCTAGATCTATTTCACAACTGACCTATGAGCATATATATCACTAAGCACATAACGTCGTGCCACTCCACACAAAGTCAAGCTTTTAAATTTATAAAAAATATCTAAATTCATTAAAATTTAGAATTGTGTTAATAACCATCGTATTTATAGGCCTCTCATCTTAGTGTTTTATAAGTGGAGGGTTATAAGTAAGCGGGTTATTCGATTCTAAAACGTGAACATTCTAGATGAAATCTTTTTGAATTATTAAAACACTAGGCTAGCGTTTAAACTACGCAAAGATAATTAATTTGTGGGATGTCAAATTATTCAATTTCAATACATGCCTTCCCGAATAACCGTTTATAAAGACGAACTACACTAGTTTGGCATCTCCGCGGACGTATTCGAAAAAAAATTGTGCTCAAAAAGTTACAAATTTTCAATTTACAAAAAAGTAAATTAGGCCTTTACAAATAAATACATTGTCATGGAAATAAATGGTCAATAATAGTCTTACAATCGTTGTTCTTAAGATAAATTTAATACTAAATCGCTCGATTATAGTGCTATACCGCTCGTGACATTCTTAAATGACCAATCTGAAAGTCGTAAATAGAAATAAATTACGCGTTGAATACAAAAAAATCCCCCGTAAACCTTATTTACATCACAAAATTGAGAACGCACATAGAAATTTAGAAAGTGTGTTGTTGTCTCTGTTTATAGTTAGTAATGAAAAAGACAGCTATACAAAGTTAAATTGATTTAATTTAACCGCTCCAAATGGCACTGAGATAATCTCATGAATTTCCGATTCACTTTACAAAGTACATTTCTTCAACACATTACGATATGTCGAATTGAAACCTTGAAATGAAAACACTGTGTTAAAACTCTGTACAAATGTGTTTAGCAACAAGGCAAGCAAGAACATACGACAAATCCCATCCGGTTCTACGTATAATGATGTCTAAGTATGTGACCGAAATCAAGTCACGAATACCGGAAGTAGCTATCAATTGGAAACGGAAACTCAAAACACTTTATCCAAACAAGGCTGGGAATGTCATAATGAATATAGAACCTTAAAGACAAAATGGTCTCGTATATTCGATAGATCGAACGCTTCACAAAATTAGCAAGGAATACATACGTAAACATCTTTATATAATTAGAATTAGACAATATTACCATTTCTTTGCTGGTTAGTCACGTGAGTTGCGGTGGGTGCGAAGCCGACGCTTAACGCTTAAAACAAACCTTTCTTTTTCTTGTCCTTCTTATCCTTTCCGTCCATTGTTCTGTAATTATTAATACAAGCGTAAATATATGCAAAAAATATTAACTTTAATTTTTCATATGGAACCTAATATTTATTACAATTCATACTAATTGGCACCTTATTGGCTCAAGGGAAGCATTCCTGAGAGTCAAATATAAAATATCTAAAGAAATATAAAAAACAAATAAAATTGAGGAAATGAAAACTATTAAGAATGCTAACTCGTCGTTACTAAATAGTCAATAAAATGTTCAACCCATGAGACTTAAACAATAATGCTTATTAATTTCGTCGTTATATCAAATGTGTAAAGTTTAGTAACTCAAATATTACTTTGAATGGAATATATTTTCAGATTACTCCCGTAAACTACAACTCACTAAAGGCAGCAATTCTAAAATATACATACTCCTTGCTATTGGCCTCCAACGATCGGCGTCGCAGGTCGTCCAGCGAGAGTCCCGTCTCCCTCTCCCACGCCGATTGTTCCGCTTGCAGCGCTCTCTGTCTATCTTCCAACTCCCGAGCTTGAGCTTCTAAGGCGCGTCGGGTAGCTTCGTGCCGTCGAGCCAATTCAGCCTCGGACTCTTTGAGCTTTGCACGCTTCTCGCGCACTTTGGACTCGAAGACCTGTTTATAATGCCAAAAATGTTGATGGAGTAAGAAATTGGCATTCAATTTTGTTTAATCGTTTTCAATTAGGAAACTTCTCCATAGAAATCAACTTCTACCCACGAATTAGCATAGTTTAACGTTACCTTACTCACAATATTGACGCTTTTGATTTTATGCAAATAAACAAATTATGCATCTTTAATTTATTTTTTGTGCAAAATAGTTAGCAGCGCCATGTGGGCCTATTTAGAACTAATAGAAAGCACCGGTATTAAAAAACAATCGTATCGTCGCATGAACAAAATTATACCTGTTCCATTTCACTTTCCATTTTCTTCATTTTCTGATCATGCTCTCTCTTTTCTTCTTCCATCTGAGCTAACGGATTCCTGTAACGATTAAATATATCACTTAAAACCTACAAAACAATACACACTCGTATGTTAAAAAAACACACACACAATTCGAGTGTGACATGCGAGGGGCCATCTTATAGTGTTTAAAATTAAAATTGCCTTTTTAGAGGTAAAATTGTGTAATTTACGGGCATCGGTAAGAATGAATGAAGTTAAGATTATTGTAGAGCCACAGACAAGGAAAGCCGACAGAGAATCATGCATTATTAATATGCAATAAGCTTACATACAGAACACAAATCATAACACTCCCAAATATATTGTCATGCAAAGAGGCCAATTGCAAACTTTAAATTTCCATTCCTGTTATACAGGTATGAAGATTGATTGTCGGATTGGTCTTATATTAAAGGGTTTAATATGAGCATGCGATGAGACTTACCAGATGGTCATGAAACTGTTCATCAATCCTTGCGGGCAGAAACTGAACACCAACACAACCAGTTAGCATACCAATGGCTGTGCACACGCAGTGGCATTAAGCAATCTTTTAACTCTAGTTTACATGAAAATTTAACTTGTTTCCACATATTTGGAAACTAACGTATAAAAACACTGAATATCAAACAGTTTTGTTAAAGTGTTGCTAGTAAGCGTGCATTGTAAAATAATGTATTTCACAGTTAGTTGCAAAAATAGTTACAGCAACTGGCAACATATCAATATCAGCTATCACTTCCAGGCAACAACAGGAAAAACAATTATATTTGCAAAGGAACAAAAATGTACTTTGATTCTAATTATTCAGTGCGTGTGCATGTTATTAACCAACAAAAAAACAACACTTGCTTGAATGCCACTGCTATGTTAATATGATTTATGGTGATCATGAACATTTTAATACGTTTTTATTATTTAATGAACGTCATTAAAGCAAATTTAAACGTTTCCGTCTGTAGAAAGCTTAAATTTTCTTAGTAAATAAACTGATATTCGACGATAATGTCAACGATCTTAGGAAAGAGACTTCATTATAATTCATTTGCCGAAAAAATTGTATACATATGAAAGTCTTGGAAAGACAAACAAAAATTATGTTTGAGGTATTAAATGTTGCTTTTGAAAGCGATTAAGTAGATATATTTTCAGCTATATAAAGAATGCATTAATATTAACTGATTTTAATTAAGTTAATTTATTGTGTCTGTATTGTGTATTGAAGTGAATTATTACTAAACCAGACAGCCTTTAAGAAAAGTATTTGTCTACGACAATCCTAATTCGTATAACACAAATCGTCGATTTTAAGTTAACAGAAACATTCAGTATTCCATTTCTGCATGCCCAAGCGCATTCATCAAAAACAAATTAAGAAAAGAAAATAGCGAACAAACACGAAGATGACCAGACATGCAGCAATGTAACACAATTCGAACAGATTCATATAAATTCCGTTTATACAACTTATGAATATACACAATTATAAACCATCACGAATAGCACTTTAATATTTATGGTCCATGTTAAATTTGATGATTTATGAAATGGCAATATTCGTAAGTCAAGTCTGGTCACCTTGATGTGACGACAATCAACCCCGTCTACATAGGTTGTTAGTCAACATGCCTCCATAAAACTAACTAGTTATTGTATTAGTAAAGGAAATTTGTCATCGGCCCTTATTTCAAAATGGACAAATGTCAAACTCTTTTTAACAAGCTTTTAAGTTTTGGAATAGGAGCCTCAAAAGCACATTACTATTTGAAAGTACTCGATAGCCGTTTGTTTGTATTCAATAATATCGATGTGAGAGAAATCTGTGTTAAAGAACATTAAATGCACCTAAAATAATACGCTGAGTGAAATCTGAGGCAATACAAAAGTGGAAAGTTGAAATAGAGACATTAAATTTTTAAACATACTTATTAGAGTTGATCCTGTGCGGTTTTCCATCGTGCGAAAGCCCGGCCAACTTGCGACACCTATAGTTCTCATAGTGGACTGAGCTGGTAACGTCTTTCAGGTCCTGAAGATGTGTCCTTATCACCATGTTCCGTAGCGCCAAGAAGTCACAGTGCTCAAGATTTTCAACTGGAATTCATTTTTATTTATCATTGTTCGTATAACATTTATTTTTTAATTAGATTGATATTTAACAATTAAATATGATTTAGAAGAATAAGCCCTAAACATTCACAGAAACTGTAGTATTGAATTTTGTGTGGCAAGATTTTCAAGAGTCAATAGTCAAGTTGCATCTTGCTGACTGAGCAAGCACAGTCTTTTAAAAAAATCATATAATTATCAACAAATTCAATAAATATAAATTTCGGAAAATCTTTCTTATCGCCTTTATTAAATATTATTAACCTGGTAACATTTTCGAAAGCAGATACCAAATGATATGCGTCTATCAATAGATGTGTGTTTAAACCCGGTTGGCATCGACCAATGCATTTTAAACGCAATAAAGATGTGTTAAAGACGACATGGGTCAGGCATAGACGGCTGATCGAATAAAAAAAATTCAATGAAACGTTGCCAAAACCTAGGGTTGCAGCGTCCAACAGTTTGACAGTAGCCAGAATGCAATTGTGCCAGATTCGCAAACTTCTCAACTGGTATTCATTGAGGTTTATTAGCCTTAAGTGGACGGTAAATGCATTTTCAATTGGCTGTTCCGCATTTCAATTAAATCGTTCAGGTACACAATTGGAATATGTTATTGATAAATTGAAGAATGCATTTAATCATTTTTTAATCAGAGATTTCTTTATATTAAGCTTCCTAGTTTTGAGCGTATTTTATGGCAGTGAATGAAATATATTCTGATACTTCAGTGGCAATATATGTTATCATAATTCCGTGTCGTATTCATCATTTTTATTAATGACCTGATGCATTTATCCAAATCTGCATTTACACTTTTGCCGTGTTTGAAGGTACTTGGGAACCTACCCTCAGCAATACCCCAAGGGTACTTCCGTCCCCGTATTCGGCGTCCGTCCTGTTCAATAACAGTGTTGGCGCCGACCACAGCGAATGGTACTCTGTTCCGAAGCGGCTTAGGTGCATCTGCCTCGCCCTCTTCGCCCGTACTCTCTGGGAAGTCGTAGATTTTTATCTTGTGCTGGTTTAATTCTTTCATTATCTGAAATAATAACACATTTATTTGTATTAATAAACAAATAAAATATAATTTTAAATTTCTAAACAGACATGTTGTATGCAGGTGTCATGAAAATGTTATTTTTTGTGACCACTTTTCTTACATTTAAAATCGGTACAAATCATCAAATATGAAATTTTTTAATTAAAATTTGAAATTAATTAAGTCTGAAATAATAGATTCTAATAGTAAAGCAAATCAATCAAATAGATCAACATCATGGGCAAATGAATTTGTATACCTGCTCTTTAAATTCCTTGCACTCCTCAGGCGTCATTGTATCCGCTTTAGCAATAACTGGTATTATATTGACTTTATCGCCGAGCCGCTGCATGAACTCTACATCGAGGGGTTTCAAGCCATGTCCGCTTGGAGCAATGAAGTAGAGGCAGCAATGGACTCGCGTGTCTGGTGGCGCAGCTAGACGCGTCACGCGAGACTCCGCGTTGAGAAACTCTTCGTATTTCGATTCCACGAAGTCGATGATCGGTTGCCAGCTATAAAGTAATGATATACAAGTTATATTAAACAGATTTTATTGTGAAGTTGATTTAGCGTTATAGTGGATTAAATCACATAAAGTTACAAGGTGTTAATGCTTTTAAATATGTATTGTAAAATTTTATGATTTTTAAAAAAAATACTTGTCGTATTATTGTCGTACGACCTTTTTCCATTAAGTAGGTTAATGATACTTTTGATTTAAAATATTAATGATTGATTTTAATGCTTACGCAGGTTTTACCCAGATATTCACAATATTATACAGGATTAATACGACTTTAATACCTTACAGTAAATTATAGAATCACTAAAGAAGAATTACAACACTTTTAAAAATTATGTACGTTGATTAAGAATGTACGAATCATTTCAACTTTCGTTTTCGCTTACTAGTTAAAACAAGTTTTTGGTCATGCACTGAAAAAAATACATCTTCATGAATATTTAATTATTACATTATAAGTAACGTGTTTTTTAAGCAGTGTACATTTCCTTCGAATAAAAAATCACATAATAAATAAACAGTCGAATCTATCTATCTTATACTTTAACAATTCAGTGTATGTGGATTTTGACTTTGATAAATTATGAATAAAAACACATTATAGTGATAGTTATATAAAAAGGCAATTACCAGTTGCTGTTATCCACGGCATCTCCAAATCCTGGAGTGTCAACGATGGTCAATGTAAGGTTAACACCGTTTTCCTTCAATAGTACAATACTAGTCTCCACGCCAACTGTCTTTTTAACACGGAGCGATGGACCGGGATGTTTTTCCTTATCGTAAACATCAGTCAAAAACAATGAGTTGATCAATGTTGATTTGCCCAAACCAGTTTCACCTGGAAATTACGAAACTTTATCTAGAATTCTAAAAATCGTAGAATTATAACTTATAGTACGCTAGACCTATAGAATTGGACAGATAACTAAAAAAGATTTTCTAACCAACCCACAAAAACAGCTATTTTTTCCTGTGAGTTTTTTCTTCAGATAAAAGCAAATTGTAAAATAAATTTGGATATTTTATTTCTTTGATAAAAATCTTTCGCTCCTACATATATGAAAACGTTCGAGAGAAAACTTTAAAAGGATCATTGCTGTTATTACATCTGACATTTAAAGTTGAAATCAAGTTACAAATTATAGATGTAGAAGAGATATTTTGTGTTGAGTCTTAATTTTACTTTAATGATACTAGCTGATCCCGACAAACGTTGTCTTCCGACAAAAAAAGTCTCTAAAAATAGACGTTGGCCGATTCTCAGTCCTACTCAATATGACCACAAAATTTCAGGAGAATCGGTCAACCTGTTCTCGTACGAGAACGAACATTGTGACAATAGAATTTTATACATTAGATAGTCCCATACATGTTTAATTCGTCGCGATTTCTAAAGGTTGTTAAGGGAGTGAGCCCTGAAAAACTCACCAACAACCATCAATGTGAACTCGAAGCCCTTTTTGACAGCTTTCCTGTAAACTTGGTTGGGGAGATTTGCAAAGCCGACGTAGCCATCTAGTTCTTTGGTTTTGGGCTTTTCTATTTTAGGTAGCTCTGGTTTTGGCGCGACAGGTGGGTGATCCGGCTTCTGAAAACAGCAATTTAAATCTTACATGGACTTCTTATAAATACATACGTATAATAATTAGTAATCTTTTGAAACTAGTAACACATTCTTCGATTAACAAGTTTAACATAATGGAAGCTATCCATAACCGTATTCAAACTTAGACAACTTAATTTATTTACTACATACTAAGCTTCAAGTTTTATTAAACTACAGTACAAAAAATTGAACAAAGTTTAATGTATTCAGTAATTATATGAGTTACGAGAGCACTATATGACGAACGAGTCATATGACTACAAAACCTTTTCATAAAAGAGTGCTAAGTCGGTTAACGATTGCTCCAACATTACATTTCTTTTTTAAATATACAATACACAAATTTTGAACCAAAAAAGAAAAACCAAAAAAAAAGTTGTTACCTTGATGATATTTTCTGTACTTCTGAGCGGCGCGGCAGGCGGTGCGGTCGTCGGTACCGGCGGTGCGGGCATTTGAGGCGGATTAGGTTTTATGTCAACTGATGCGCTACTAGTCAACTTCGCTATACCATTCGCTTCTACGTGGTTGTTATCTGGTGGGTCCGGGAGAGTAGCCGAGCGTTTAGCGAGCGCCTCCTTTAGAGACGAGGGCGCTAGCGGCGGAACGGGCGGCGCAGCGTTTGGCAATCCTGTTGCGCTCACACCGCCGCTGCTTACTGACTCCGATTTGAAGAACAGCTCACGTTTTGTGTGTAACTGCAAAGACGAGACACAAGTATTATTTTTATTGTTGATCTAATAAGACATACATATTACATAAACAGGGAATTTACTGAACACTAAAATCCGAATTACTTTTTCACATAACGTCCCTGTGTGAGAGAATATTCATTTTGTAGAACAAAAGTGGTAGAGGTACTATAGTGATATAAACTTGGCTCAGGCTACAGCTGGGTTTATGGCGTCAGATGACTCATCGATACCAAGGCAAATAGCGATTAATCATTGTATGCATTTAGGTTCAAACACGTTTACGTTGAGTACTTCATATTCAATATTTAATCAATTGGTTATTAATACTGAATACATATAAAAGAAAACCGGTAAACTTAAACCAGTTTATAGGTTGCGTGTCGTCATAGTAGTAATAAAAAAATGTAACACTATTTAAACTCGAGATAAAACCACATCAAAAAACTATACACGTTTTAAAAAAAATTACTGATGATCACATACAATAATTCGGGTCAGTGAATTAAGAATGAACAATAAAAGTAAAAAAGTAATGGTGTAACACTTTGTCGGAAAATTACAGCAATTGCTGCTAATGATTGACCTGGATCGAAGTCGCAAACTTGGTGCTTTGAGGAGGTTCACAATAGGGCGTTGTTTTTTCTTACCGTAACGGTTAGACTTAATATAATCGAAGAATAGGATTTCGTTATATATAAAAGTTATATACAAATTACAAAACTTGAAACCCTTTCAAAAATTTTGTATATTATTACAATTTTAACGTAGGAATGTCTTTCACACAATGGTTATTGTAATACTTATAATTATAGGAGAAATATCAATTTTGAAATTGAAAGTCGCTGTGTTGTTGCAAAATACGACAATCGAATCCTTTCTGCATTCTAATTATATCCCTACGACGGTGACCCTATGGCTTCGACGAGACGGAGTAATAGAGCAAATAAGATGATAACATATGAATAAAACAATATGATTTATTGTTAGCGACTCTCATATAGGCCTAGAAACCGTATGTTGCTATTGAATATTAAGAAATATAGTACTCAACAACTCACTTAAAGTTAATATACTAAAATAATATATTATACAAGTATAATGTGCTTTGCATTGGCAATTGCACTCTTCTATAGATAGAGTAATCTTTTGAATAAAGACGGATGAATATCTACTTAAATTGCTGCATAAGACTAAAATCTCTATCAAAATACATCTTTCGTAAAATATACAGTCTGCAGACAAGTTATGCCGGCTATGTCTAATCCATTTCATAAAAAAAAACCATTGTATCAGCCTCCTTTCTCCATGACACAATATAAAATTGTTAACAATGGGAAACTACTTACAGTATTAAATTCGTGCTCCGGATTGTTATGTTTCTTAACCTTATTAAACAATTTATTTAAATACATTACACGGTAAACCGTCCAAATTAGACCACACTGAACGAATTAATGAGGAAACAAACGGCAAGCGAACATATCCTAGGGTTGATAAGAAGTAGATTAATTGACCTTCACAAATAGCGTGAAATAACGCAGGTATTTATACCAGTAATATTTATATCAAATTTATTATTTTAGACACAAATCGCAAATTAATGTCTATTATGTTTAAACACACTCATTACTAGAATTAGACTGGTCAACCAACTTGGTATGTGCCATATTTAAGAAATACATATTACATGTAAATTAAAATACGATTTTCGTCAACAAAATAATATATGAAATCTAAAAACTGAACTTTATTTGGAACACTAGGGTAAAAATCTTGATAAAACCGCTCTCTTTCGAAATATTTTCAGTATTGTTTCTTTGTTTTTCAACGTCTATGGGAAGCTTTGTTGTCGAAGGTGTACTCATTAGGTGACAAAGTGAGACAGAGCATGAAGTGTACAATAGTCATGCTACATTAAACAATATGGCACCTGGGGACTCATTTAATAGCGATGGGTAGGACCTTGGTAGCCCCCTAAAGAGTTAATAGTTGCATTAACTAGTAGTTAGTACAATTGCGTAGTATGTTAAAGGATGTCTAGCCACAGGCTCATACATTACAGTTATAGATCCTAACTAGATTTAATGAAAACAATACTTGATATGACACGATATGGAAAATTAAATGTAATACACAGCTTATCGCTATAAAACATCATCGGCTCTATACTATTTATAAATAATCGTGACAAGTCAAGTAGAATTGTCTGCACCACGTCTTGTCAATCGAGCCTAGTTCCGTTGCATGTAAATTCAATAGTAAAGCAATTCAAAAGCTTCCGGTTGACGAGTACCCTTCTTACATTTTAAGTATTCAGTTTATATATATTAACGCTTAAACACTCGTTCGTTTTATTAATCCGTGACGATGGCATTACCTGTATATATATAATACACCCATGAATAAGGATTCATCAGAAGGTAGCGGAAGCTTTACTTTTTCTATCAAAACACATAAAAATTATAAAGTTTTAGATGAAAAACAGACCTTAAATTTTACAGAAAGAGTCAAATTGTATATTTAAAATATATATATATTATTAAGATTGATATCCTTTTTTTCTTGGCGGGACGTAAGAAAGAATAAATTAGTCATAGCGTACGGAAACACGATTTAACTAACAAGCTCAACCCAACCGGCTTCCTTAGTACCTGTGACTCATTCCGGTCAGCGTAATATCAAGAACACGATGAAAAAGATTGAAGAAGTCATAGTTCTAAGAAATGGGAATACTTATAAAACCTGTTTAAAACAGAATTCAAACGTTAAAGCAAAATAATTGCTTAGACAGTCATCATCATTTTTTTTATACATAAATTACAAAAGACTTCGGTTTTCATCCTATAACATGGTTTCAAAAAACAGGAACCACTTAAACATACTTCGTCAAAAACTTATTAGAAATAAAAGTACTTTAACTGATATGAACAAAATTTTAATTAACGTAAAATTTTCACGTATTTAAAATGTTTTAGCAAGAATTTGCGTGTAGTAAGACTTACGAAAACAACGGTACGTTCACTCAGCCACGGGAAGTAAACAATGTATGCACGTGCGCTAACAATCATAGCCAACTGAAGCTTCTTGTATTAACTAATTTATAACAGTACCTTATAACTTCCGATTTCCATTCACATGTTGAATAGGTTTAATTTTAAGTTAAAAAATTGTTTTCAGTTGGCAAAACCAAGTGTTAAATTTATCCTCAAATTTATTAGTGACCAATGTCACGAAACAAGCGCTGATTCTTTTAACAAACACGATCAGTTCCGCATGATGTATTTTTTCTTTGAAAGTTATTAATTAGCTATGCATTGAGCAATTGCAAAGTACCCACCTATGTAACTAGATGCCAAACTCGTACACGAAAGAAATTAAAAATATGTCTCAATCTATTATGTATTAATAATTTTAGAACAAAGGTTATTTGGTTAATTTGCAGTTCAAAATTCAATCACGCTAATGAGCCGGGTAAGCGTAAGTTAAGCGTCTTCAAATATTAAATTTTAAGTTATTAATCTATAAGAAGATTATGTGAAGAGATGAATATTGTAAGATTGTATTAACTACAAGTGTAACCAAATAATAGTATTTAATTTAGTTAGTGGTAACATGGTGACAGTTACCCCATTTTTAACAAACATTAAATAAAATTAATAATGACTCATCTGATTTCACTACGTCATAAGCAGAGACGATAACAGCAATTTAGGTCGACGCTGTTCATTTAACATCATTGTTACTTTCTCCACGATTGCTGCACTTACATGGATATCATTGAATAATACAGTTTCTACGTATAGAAGACACTTCGTACTAAAAGTGCTCTCTGATCAGACAACAATTTTTAAAAGTGTTTTAGATTAGTTTAACCCTTTGGTTTCATATAATTTTATTTTCGTACAATATTGAAAAATATTTTTAATTAATACAGCGTTTGTCCTGATCCTCCATTATATGAAAAGCAAAACAGGTATTCTTCTGTGTGAATAAGAATAGCTAGTGGGACATGTGGGTAGATGGTGTTCATGCGTGGGAATACGAACGAATTAACCATCATCTTCAATAGATTTTCTAAAACCCACAAACAATCACGTAGCAATGAACCATGCAACTAAATAGTATTAAAAACCGATAAATCGTTTGAATAATATTGCTTGTATTTTTAAATGTAATACAATTAATAATTGCATAAATTTTACATTGATCCAAGTTTCATTAACGTCTTTAAATAGCTGAGAAGAGAAAACATTTTCAATCATTTCAGTAATAATCTTAAAATATTAATAGTAGTCTAAAAACGGTTAGGTAATATAATTACATTACATGCGCTAATAAAGGTTAATTTAATTGACTAAGCGCTCTGATCATACAGAAGATATGGGCGTAACAAACGTTTTGCAAAATTCCTTCAGGTAAAGAGACATACCACACGTATACATATAATTAATCATCTTTTGAATCGACAAATAAAAACATAACTTTTTTTAATAAAGAGTTATTAATGTAATACTTTTAAAATTAACGAATATTAGATCATTACCACGATGTTTTTTAAAGGAATATCAATTTCAAATTTAGTTTACTAAGAAATAATACGGTTGTGATTTACTATAAGAACAAAGTCAATGACCTATTAGAAATGTATATGGATCGAGTTGTCACTAAGCCGATCAATAGCAAATGTTTTAGAAAACAGACAACTTTCATGTTCATATAAAATAGTATACATGGCATGGCATGTTAGGTTATGTACATTTATTGAAGCAATTAAAATCTTCAATCTATAGGTCATAACGTTGAAGAGTCGCAACTCGTTTTTACGATTCGTATTTATAAAGAGCAGAAGGTACATTTGAAGGTATCTTTAAAATTTATTTAGGACTTTTCTTTGTTAAGTAATTAAACCTGTTATGCACTATCTGGCTATCTAGGCGCCAACGCCGGTCAACTGTCGCTCACCTGTCATTACGATATCTACACTAATAGATCATAAAACATCTAACAATTCCTTAAATAATTTTACCCTATTTCAACAAATTACCTCGATTTTTCTGCGCAACGACAAATTTCGCCATATCTCCCTAGGACTCGTCCATCCAACTTTGGATTTATCAATATCACTATCGCCAACACTGCTCGCACATCTTGTGAGTTTTGTTTGTCCGTTAGATGCCATATTAGCTATTCCGCTCACAAACACTGAGTAAATACACAAAAAATACCGCTTAAAACTCACATTTTGCACTTAACTCACTATATTGTTCGTATATACAAAACTTGTAACAAAAACAATGAAATATTTTACTTACACAACCTTACTTTTCTATTAATACTAACTCACAAACTCAATAAGATAAAAGTTTTAAATGGTCTGTCTCAACATAAAGTACGCTCACGTCTGTCGATTTGAGGTTAAGTTACCGGCAAAGCCGGCTGTTGGCAGGAAACAAGCTCCCTGGCCCTATCACGTGGAACGAAAGCACGACCAGATGTTTTTAAAAGCCTACACGCCCCTATTTATTCACTAGTCACAATTTATATTTCCTAACACACCGTCACACGTATAAATGTTATACTTCTACTTAATTTAACTCAAATAACGGAATTTCAATAAAGTGATACAATAATTTCAATAAAAATAAGACAGTTAATCTCAAGAGTGAGTGCGCGTGTGAATCGGTTAAACTTAACTCAGGTATAAGTTAATTATAGCTGTACATTTATATAGGGAGATGTAAAAGGATCCTGAGCCCGTCACACTTATACCCAACAGGCACACAACAGCAATGACAGTTTACACACTTAAGAAAACAAGGCCAGGAGAGAAAATACTATAATCAATCTTATTTAAGTCACGCCAAGGTCCATATTTAGTAGGTTTTAATTTGACTTATGTCCTTTTACTTCACAAATCAAAATGCAAGAAGAGAACGTGCCCTAACCGCTTTGCGGGCTTGATAATTTTTTAACACAGATATGGCTTCTTTTAACCACAACGTTTCGACAACTTGGTCCTAATTGTATATATAATAATAGATTTACTATTTTAAAAAGATTTAAAGGCATATAAATTCTTGAGAATGTTTAAGTTGAATTGATAGCATTCATAATTTGTTTTCTTATCAGTATTCCTCCGTTTGTCACTGATAACGTTATTGATAAGGAATTCTTAGAACGAGACAAACAAAAGGACTCATCATATCAACACTGTCGTAGATAGCCATGAATTATGTATGACTATCTTTGAGCAAGTTTTGCATCTGCATGGAAGATGAGTCTGTATCGACTAAGCCATGTACGATGTAATGTTTATTTTATACAAGTTTATATTACCCACAACGTGAGCGAAATATAATAAATGAAAATAACCTTGGAGAAATTAACTTTTTTAAATGACAAAGAACTTTAAAATCAAAGGACATTATGATTGTAAGAAATTTCAGGTCAGGTTGACCCTGAAACAGTTAATGCTTAGTAGATTCGACACATGCGAACAGAATGCCCGCCGATACGGGTTATTTTTAACCCTGTAGACATCAGGGTCAATCACCCGGTCTCCACTACAGCAAAGACCAGTCGCAAGCACAAGGAACTTGCGTGGGAATAAACAATATCCTTACGAAATAAAACAAATTAAAGTTAAGATTAAAGTACCATCTATTACTACTGCCTGCGAATCAAGGTGGTAAAAACCAAGCAAGGCATGTCTATTAATAAAAATCATACATATTATAATTGTATGGTATATAAGTTTACCTATTATGTTAATCAATAAATAATAGTAATTCGGGTAAGAATGACTACTGAGTAATGTATCCAATTAATTTGTAAAAATCAACAGTTATTATTAATTTTAGTCTTAAGAACTATTTATTATTATTATATGTACTTTACCATTATTGATAAATATAATTACCACATTCTTAATGTGTGCTTATTATAAATTAGATACGTATATTTGACATAGATAATTTAGTTTGTGTTTTGAATTTCTAGTATTTTTATAGGCACTAGATGCACTCATTGAATACGTTCGGTTGTAATAACGAAAACTCCCTTTTGGGGGTGCATTAACTTCAGTTAGGGGAGCGTACCGAGGGTGAATAAGATGTATGGCAAAAGGGGACTTACTGTTGCCGTATCGGTGAGGGTGACGGTAGCTGAGGTGGGTCCAGTACTAGTAGTAGAATTATTCAAAGTAGCACCAACCATCTGGTTATTTGAACTTTGTTCTATAATCCTCTGTCGAAGTGCTAATCTTTCTAAACTTGCTAATCTATGAGAGCCACCCGTACCTTCCCTATCCCTTTCTCTTAACCCTGCAGAAGCAGCACTACCAGCGCTAAACGATCCACTGTATTTGGGCAATGTCGGAGGAGGCACTGGTCTCGCTGACCCTCCTCTGCCAAGTATGGAGCCGCTGGATGTATATGCATAGCTACTCGGAGCACCAAGTGTAGCTGTACGTGGGGCGGCTCCGATGCCGTTTAGAGAACCGTTGGTACCATTGACGGTACCATTCACCGTCGCTGCACTGCCGTTCATCTCCTTAATACGTCATACGAGATATATAAACACACGATAGAACACTAGAAAACGTTCGCGATCGGGCAATATGGGTGCGTTCGAGCGGGGTGCCCGTCGGAGGCGGTTTGACAGCTCCGCGATGCAGACAAGGCGCGCGGGTGGACTCATTCGGCGGCGCCCCGCACACGCCGCCGTTATCGCGACCCCTTTGGTTCTTAAGGCTATTGGAATAAGACTTTCAGAGGGAGGGTTGAAAATGCACTGTTGCTTCTCTGTCAAGGTCAGCTCCTGAATTCTTGGCGAATTCAGTCATACCCTATTGTATTCATAAGTGCAGTACCTTACTAACTGATTCCTACATTTTAGTAAAGCGCATTTTTTTCTTATGTTGCTTGTTGAGTTAAAACAAATAAAATACCAATTAACGATTTTTTTTAACTACCACTGCCTACCACTAAGGTACGTGGCAGTTTAATCAGGAAAATACTGTATGTAAAATAAATACTATTTGGGAATTGTTTGTAAATTATTAACAATGAGGTGACGAAACATTCAACAATGATACTGTTCGTTATTCTGCCACATAAACATCTACTAATTCTGTAAACTATATGCAAATATATCTTTATTTCTTTACAATTTTCGATGAATAATATTTAATTCTTTTTTACATTAATTAGAATATGATGTGTATACGTAATAATAAGAAACAGGGTTCAACGACCCCAAGTTTGAAACACGTGAATCTTATAAAAAACATTAAAAGATCACGAAAGTCTTCCGATACAAAATTTGTTCACAAATAAAATTAAGATCTTATCTGGTTTACCTTTTCACGGAAAGGTACTTGATACAAAAACGTAATACTAACCAAATTGTTTTTTTTCTTAACATGCGTTGATTTTGAGTTCTTAAAAAGTAACCACGACATACTTAACGATAAATAGAGAATATTTAGTTCATTTATGAGGTCCCTAGTCAAGTATTTATTAATCACGATCCACAGCACCAATTAGTAATGTAAGGGCAAGGGTTTTGACTTGCCATAATTGGTGTTAATTGTACACGTTTACCTTTGAAAAAGAAGAATTCTTGAAAACATAATGCTTATTCTTCTAAGCCAGCAGTTTCGTCCTATTCGTTCATTAGAATTTGGAGATAAATGATTTTCAGTGCCAGGGATAGTTGCTACAAAATATGCTATCTATAACCATCGTTATTCATCCACACAACAACATTATTTTTCTGACATTTAACATTTTTGCGACTTGTTCAAAACTAATTATGTAATTTAGTAAATCTATATACTTTTATATATACTACACCCGAACTATCTTTAGAATTACACACACAACTTGTGACAAAATCTAGTAATAACATTAAAAATTTATGGCGTCGAATTACACTACAATTGTAAGGTATACCTTACGTGGTACACGATTTACCACGGTAGGAAACCACTTGATAATAATATAAAGCAGAGCTCTTATAAAATAATTTATAGGAGAAATGAAAACCACGTGACAGACAGCATGTCGTGGTCACGGTCAAGCAATCGACCGTAAGCTGCATCACGCATGCGCACAACTTCATTTACTTGATGAATGTATGATGTACATGCGTGCAAACCTAAACGACCAGGCTAACACAAATCTGTACGATTATTTCTACGTTTTCTGAAATCTGGACGAATGAAAAATGTAATGTAGCTAATGGTTGTTTCTTTAATAAATGTCAATGAAACCGGCATCTTGAAAACCTAACATGAATGTGGACCAGAAATAAAAATGTTAATGCTCAATTAATAAAATAAGATAAAAAACACTATATCTTCGACCTTGAATCTACTATGAATACCAAGAACTGTATATCACATATGTATAGAAATGAAACAAGCTTACTTTACAGTGAGTATAGTAGTGCTTCAGAGTAATATTAATATTAATAGTAATTATTACTTCTATCGTTATATAGCTAATTTAGTTAATGCACTCCAATATAGAAAAGAGCCGTTCGGCGCCACCTATAACAAAATTATATGTTAAGTGACTATAGACAGCCGCAGATGGAAGATGCCACATAGTGCAGGCAAATGACGATAGATGGCAGCACAACGCGAACTGTATTGATTAATTTCAAATAATAATAAAGTTAACATACATAATTTATCGTCGTAGCTACTGAGGCAATTACTCGGCAGCAAATTATCAAAGAGCTATTTATATTAAATTATGTATAAACGTTTTGTATTGTTCTTTTGAAAAACATATAATCAGGCTTTACCTAACTTAAACTTGTATACAATATAACGGCTAATAGGATGGGCTTATCAACCGACACCCATCGATTAAAAAATGCTATGTGTGAAGAATTGTATTATTATCTAGTCTAGACTAGTTCATACTATTGCGAATGAATTCACCATTACCTAAACTGCTCCGAACAATACACCTTGAGATTACATACACATGAGCTAGATGTGCCCACACGCAGCATAACCACTCTGTTGTACTACGTTTGTTAACAAGCTCTCCCCAGGTACTCGTTACGCTAAGTCAAGTACGCCTGAAACGTGGGAAGTGGCACAAATACAATGACACACTGTTCTAGAGTCAAGCAAGGATTTTGTGCACTGGAATAAACCGTGAACGATCATTTAAGTATAATTTTAAAAGTAAAATTTGTAAATGGATATCTATGTAAATATGGCTGATATAAGAATATGATTATTGAAATGTAATTGAAGAATTCGGTGTAGTACACCAAATATAAATATGTGTAAATTTTTCAATTTTTTTGGTTATGGGGGTATTGGTTTAGGATGACAGGTCACACCTGTGTGTGTTTGCAACCAAGCGCCTGTTGTCGCTTATGATGGGAGTAGATACTCTTAAATTACATTTAAGAAACTACGTTTTTGTATAAAGGTATTTCCAATTTACAACAATGTGTAACTGATCAAAATCCGACCAAATGCCTTAACAAAGTAAGTATTATATAACATATAGTCTATTCTAAACGTTTTAACCAAAATTCTGGTATATTCGAATGAGCCAAATACGTTATTCATTAAAATAAGTTAGTAAAGGCTATAAAAAGCGCTCGAATAGCAGAGTATTTATTAGGTTATTTTAAGTGATGTTAAAGAGGTAATTTTAATTCGTAACATGAGTAAAATAAAATTCTTAATTGAAAACCAGTATGAAAAAAATATTCTTTACAAAATTAGCGATATTGCCAGATATCTAAGTGGGGAGTTTGTTGAACCATAAACAAATTGAAAGATATTATAAAGATGTAAAACACGTATGTTACTATATGTTAGATAAACAAATTATACGTAATCTAAAAATACGAAATACTGTTTGATGTTCTTATGCGTGTGATTCGTTGAATGGTAGGGTAAGGTCTTCATATTAATGCTAACAACCGCAAAGGTTTGTTGACATCTATGTATTTATTTTTCATCCTATTAGACCGGCGTTTGCCTGGTTTTATTGGACAATAGTTAAGATTTAAAACGAGATTATTAAGCACAATTATAAATATTTAATATACCATTAGAATATCAAATCTTCTTATACTATGTTTCAAATGGTCTAAACACAAAAATAATCATGTATGTTTCCTATACAGCAATAACTTTTTAACTCAGGCCAAGGAATAATTAACGAGTGCCTGTTTTCCAGACTATTCATTGTAAATGCTTCTAGCGTTGTTATATGACTTCCTTTAATTGGATCAAGCAACAGACGTCGCAAATCGTTGTGACATGAAATCAAAATCCTTTGACACCCTCGAACATGTAACAGACACAAAAATTGCATCGCTACATGCGTATAACCAACAGGACTCATAACAATAATATAATTTTAACTTTAAAGCAGATAAAATCATCAGTCTTTTTTGAATTATGAATTTGATTTGTAACAAAACCCTCATTCTGTAACTAGTTTTAAGTTTAAATTAAGTTCGCTTCTCGACTACATGATAAAATATTTAAACAGCGATATGTTTAAGTACCCAGAGATA
This sequence comes from Leptophobia aripa, assembly GCA_951799465.1. NCBI lineage: Eukaryota > Metazoa > Arthropoda > Insecta > Lepidoptera > Pieridae > Leptophobia > Leptophobia aripa. The sequence goes on from OX637260.1 coordinate 4,277,427, forward strand.
AAGGCACCGATTTGGGTTAGTAAAATACAAATACTAATCGTTCCAGTAATCAAATGCACATAAGTTTTACGTCAACAGTGTATATAATTATCCTTCATTTGGTTTGTCACAAGGAAAATAAACTTTAATGTTGTTACGATACTTTTAATGATACAAGCATTAATACAAGGTGAGTAACCAATTGCTATGTTAGTGAATCATTCACATCTAGTACTTTGAAAATAAAATATGTTTTCACAACTAAATTGCATGTAAATTATTATATATTACCAGTTGGGTTATCTCAATAATATTCTTTTTCATTAATAGGGACTGTCAATTAAAATCTAAAATACTTAAAACCGTAGCAGTACGTACTCAACCAAGTGGTTTGTGTGTGCTTTTATTTGGGAAGGCTTTTTTGTATATTGATCCATACCTTCATCACACAACATACCTTCCTAAAGTTACAGAGGTAACAAACTGATTTAAGCCTTCTTAAATCAGTATTTTTTGTGAACATACTGTATCGTCCAACTGGATATACAAAAAAGTAACAGCAGCGTTTGTTTAGCTGAAAGGCACGTGTGCCATCATAACAACATCAATGTTTCAAAAACATATGCCTCAAAGGTACTAACGGACCGGAATCAAATAATCTAAACACGTTTACTAATTTAACTTTATACAGTAATCAATACTGTAGTTGTATTTTAAATATTTTGATGACATCCTAAACTTTGCAATTGGGGCTCAACATAACGGCTTATAAATAAAAATTGCTTACTATAAGTGTACTTACATACAATATTCTACTTTAAGCATTTATCAAATATAGTTTACTTTTAAAATCTATTGAATTTAAATTATTCACATGCTACATTTAGACATTTATTTGAATATTGAAAACGTCGTGTTGTCATAGGCGCAACATTTGTTTAATGATAAGATACACTTGTCGGAATAACAATTGTGTAAGGATAATATTTAGTATTTATTGGTACCACATTTAAATATAATTGACTTGCATAGTGCAACGTATACATAGATATATCGCCTATAATTTTCGTAAGTTTTTATACATATAATATCAAAACTTTTCGCTGAATTTAATTATTTGATTACTAGACATTGATAGCTAAAACTAAACTAATAGGGATGACGTGGGAATGTTTAAACCACCGTAGCACACGCGATATACGAATACTTATTTTCATTAACCAGAATTTTCAACACTATGTAACTATTAACATAAAATTGCTTACCTGTTCAGCTGAATCCAAAGGATTAGGTCTATATCGCGATAGTACTGGCCGATTACGAGATCTATTTAATGGCGAATCTGATAATGATGCCATTTTATTGCACACACAACAACCGCTAAACTATTTAAACATCCAATTTATTTACATAAAACAACCGTCAATGGTATGCGAATGAAACATACTGTTACAATTACAGCAATATGTTGCTACCAAATGCGATACCACATTTTCCGTCGACAAATCACATCCGGAGAAGAGTCGAATGAAGCCGGGTGAATCAACGCAAACTACGGCTTACAGGGCCGATAAGAATTTAATTATGTATTAATAATTCACTAAGTGCAAAACACCGGTGCAAAATCAGTAAAGTACTGTGTACGATTCTAAAATAAGTAATTCATGTCCACATGCTGTACAGTTTACTGCTCCGAACTGAAAATAGCGATTGTTTAGCGGCGGAATTCTAGCGTAGGTATTTTAATAAATGAAAAAAGTCTACGAAAGAACGACCACTACGCGATTCGACTTTCGCATACTGGAGCAATGGCAGGGGCGCGTCGAAGTGACAAATACAGTCGTCACTGCAATCCGCATATATGTTGCGGTCACTTATGCCATGGGGACATCGTTATCGGTGTCAGCTTAGTGTATAAGTCACAACAATCGAGGGCTAAATAGCGGTCACAAATTCCTATTCGTAATTCAAACAACGTGCAACGACGTGCGCAATGGACAAACGGTCCTTGGCCTCTGTGACCTAATAATTCTTTTTTTATTATATTGCATACATAAATGACATCGCTTACGATATGGTCACCTACTGACTTCATTTGATTTTTACAAAATGAAAGTCGACGTATCATTACACCGAATTAAACTTGCGCCGTATTATTATTTCCGTCGTGGTTATTGTAGAAAGACTTATAATTGACAAATTGCACTTACCGCTAATATCGTAGAATCAGCACATGTAACAAAAAAAAACGCAAAGATTAACATTTTCAATATATAACAATAGACTTCGAGTCCACGCCCGATGATCATATTACTTCAAATCACGTACCAAAACAAGGAAGACAACATGTACCTATGTCCTCCAAACTATCACTACCCATGTATTCCGTTTCCATTAAACTTTATATTAAAAATAGGTATACATAGCAAATAATAGTGCATAAGTGAGAACACGTACGTGCACGCCAATCTCCATTAAAAAAATACAACAATGAGTCTCTACCAATATAGAGAAAACATACCAGCATTGTTTTTAATTTCAATGTTTATCTTGTATACACGAGTGAAAAAACTATTGTAAACAAAGCGTTTTCTCGAAATGACAAACTATCGATATTATTCTTACATAATAAATCCGACACGTCTGTAGAATCCATCGTGATTAAATCCAAGGGAACATCACAAAACCAACACAAATATTTACTGCCTCTAATTCCACGCCTGAGTCAATCAACTCATAATTAAGAAATACGATAAATATTGAAAATATGTATAGAAGAAATTGTACGCCAAACTAGAGGTCTGGGTTTAGTTTGATGTGTGTTTAACGGCGGTGACGGACGGTGTGCACTAGAGAGCAATCCGTATGGGAACGGCAACATATGCAACTGAACTCCAAGCTATTTCAATACATACAGGGAATTCGCAACTCAACAGATTCCACTGCGCCAGGGGTGGTCGATCTAAAGCACTTTATTTGAGGTCAACTCCGCTATGGGTACTTTAATGATGACACGAGCAAGAACTAGGTCACAACTACAGCTTTATCTTTGTATCAAAAATGTCGGTTGAAAACAAAAAAGCTTTTTGTTTTTAATAGTCTGGTTGGCAAATTTTTTTTTCATAGCGATGCTAACAGAAACACAAGCAAATGAATATTTCGTCGTTCGGCCCTTATAATCAGGAGATACAAATTGTAATTGTGCATTTTCTAATATAACTTTACAGACATACCAGTATTTACGGTCACGGTGTCAATTTACAGCCTTACAGGACGTTAGTACGTCACCGTGGTCAGAGTTCCGCTAGAGAGATCAGCGTAAAGTATAAGGTTACAAGACAAGCGTTTACGAAATTCTTAGTCAAATATCTATAGTAATTTTGAATAATTGAATCAAACCTTTCAAGTTGAATTAATTTGAATTTAAATTTGAATAATAATAAAGGTGCTCAATACAATAAAAAATGATATACATAATTATAAAAATTAACTAAATTATTAGATAAAGGTAGTTAATCATTCAATTGGAAGTAAGTTTTAAAAACACTATGTTACTAAGTTATACATATAAAACAAAAAGATTTATTCTCTATGATTAAAACTGTCATATCAAAGTAAAATAATTACTATATTTTGGTAGGATGTTACTAAATCTTAAAAGAATATGCCGACAAATGTACTAATATACCAATGTAAAGACTTAATATATTTTATAAGACATATACTTATTTTACAGGATTTTGATCGCGCTGCTTGCTAAGAAAATGTAGTACAAAATCTTTATGATGTTTCCTCAGTAAGAGTCTTGTAGCACCTTATACAAGTGGTAAAAACTAACACTCCGGCACAGATTGATAATAAGTATTCTCAATAGGAGCTAAATCATTATAAGTTGTATGAGTGTGTATGTTGCAAACCTATTTGAAAATATTGAAATACAACCTAGTACTACCATTATTGACTCTAACTCTTTGATTTCATTACCATCATATACAAAATATTTATTAGATAATTCAAAGATGAATTAATTAATATTAGAATATTCATATATAAGCTTTAATATATTCCCAAACAAGAAATACAACCTACAATACAAGAAAACATGATCAATGCTGCAATGCAAAGCATCATCATCTTCATCAACATGCTTAGAACAACATAATTTATCAATTACAGAAGAACACTAAAATTGCCATAGATATATTTGGTTGAAAAATAGAAAATATTTCTCCAAATAAAGCACGACAGCACTTAAGACTAGAAATATCTTGTATAACAAAATTATGATCAAAATAATATCAGTAAATTTTTTGAGCTCATAACAATTAACATTTTCAATTGGCGCGAAGTATTTAGCTCTGTAATGCCATTATTAAGGAAATAAATATTACCTGATCTCTGCATAGTGATTGAGTAAATAAATAACAGCACATTAATATCAATTCCAAAACATATTAAAACACAGCAGCGATTTTGAAACAGCACTTCACTATAGTACAACTGTCAACAGCAACACCCGCCCTTTGTGGTAGTACCGGGTAGAAATTGATTTTTTGAAATACTTGCCAGAATAGAAGACAATTTTGGGGGCATTGTGAATTTTTAATAAGTAAGATTGGTAAATGTAAAAGTAAGAAAATAACATCTTATATTACAAATTTAGTTTATATTATAATTCTAATTGATAAATTTAATAATTTGAGTTTAAAAAATTAAAATATTATGAATTATTTTGGCTAGCAATACTTTTTATGTAACAAACTGGGACGATTTGCGATGGCTTGATCCTACTTACGTAGTAAGTAGTTTATTAGAATTAAGAGTATAAATGTAATAATTACTGTTTTACGTTCATAGTGAGACTCTCTCTCTCTCTCTTTGAACCCTCACAACTTTGGTTTTTAACCTAACTGGGATAGAAAGAACAGGTAGGCCGGAAAATCAGTTAGAATTAACAAGATAAAAGTAACGCTGATTTATTTACTGTCATACTTATAATTATTATTAAACTTACTTACTTTAGTATATACACCGCAAAAAAACCTTTAACTTTTGCCCTACTTCAAACAATATCAGTGACTACCTTGGTACCACCTGCCACGCGCCTAACGCGAGCAGTTTAGATCAGAGTCAAATTTCGGCCCTAGAACCGGTTCTAAAAAGTAATATCTAGTAAGTAAAACATAAATTAAACATATATAAAAACTATGGTAATCTTATTATTATCAAATTTATTTCTACATTATCTGTATACATTAGATATCTATAGTGTTCTGTCAACTATCAAATAAATTATATTAATAGTAAATAGATATATTTTTGATTCTTATGTTTTCCCGCGTACATATAATTTTAAATGACCTGGGCAGATGCCTGTATAATGTAAATACTATATAACTTCTTGTGAAACAGAAAAGACAAGACTAAATCTCATCTGTTTTGCAACTATAACCCTAGAAATTATAATATTTTACATAATATCACCTATAAATCGGTACGTACCAGAGCACAAAATTTTAATTATATTAAGTCAAATACTAAAAGAAATCATATCTATAATGAATAAAATCCGGAAATACATTCCTAAATAAACAGTTATGAGTGTTTTTTATTCTTTCAAAATAAGCAAAAATACTGACTTATACTTATTACATTGTATTTTATAGCGGACTCTGTTCAGGCGATTCTTTTGAAATATATTCCTAAATATTAAAAGAAGGTGTGAAGGGTAATGTTTTAGCTAACATGATCGAGGCCCGCATTTACTTGAAAAAGGCTTCAGAGTTTTATACATGTTTGTGAATATATTAATATAATTTACATTAATATATGAATCCTAAAAATATAAAGAAATATAATATACTTACATAAAGTTGATTATTCATTCGAATTCTAGAGTGGTTCTGCAAGTACCTACATAATGAAAATCATTTCTATTTTAAAACCAAATGTAACTGGCAAGACTGCATTGTGTAGTGCAATACAAACAAAGTTTCAGTATTTCAAGAATTATTTAATGAGACCGGTTGGTATATATATTTTGTCTACGGTTTAGAAAAACCAAATTATTGGTCCATATAACTAATAGCTCCCTAAGGTTGTGTCTGTATTACATGCAGTTTTTAATCTTCTGTCTTCTCCCTAATTTCAGTGCTGTTTTGGGAGTTATTTTGCTAATCTAATTACAATATATATATATCTAGCTATCCCCTGCGATTTCGCATTTAACGTACGCCTTGTTTTCTTTTAGTAAAACTGTTATATCCGTTAAAATTAAATTTTCTATGGCGATTTTATTTAAAGTTAAATACTTGTGTTAAACATGGGATAAATTCAAATAATTTATTGTTTTTTTTATAATACTGGAACTGTGTATTTTGGTACTTACTTATTTTGATAACAATAAGAAATGCTTATGTTTTGTGTAGCTAGACATTGTGGAATATTACAACCTAGTCCAATTTAAGTACTACAAGTATATCTATGTCTAGCCAAGTTTACTTATTTAACCTAAACAAGCGTCCAGTAACACTACTTACAGTCTATTAACCCCTTAATAGTGTGTCTGTGTGTTCTTGTATTATTTTTGTACAACCTATCAGCGTTCAGGACCTTAACAGACAAATGTATGCTGTCGTGAAAGAGTAACAGTTTTAACGTAGTGTATATGTAGTGTTCAGAAACCTCTCAAAATAAATAATATCCCACTTTTCCGCAACACTTCTTTATTCTCCCTGTTATTAGTTCTTCAGGAATCTATGTAATCTAATGTATCTAAAACTGGTTTTATTTAAACCAGTAGTTTAAATTAGCGCGTTTAACAAAGTTTACGTAAACAACTAGTTTTTTTTAAATTCCAGATAAAATCACCAATTGCCTATTATAACACAAAGTTTAAAATTCCTCTAACATTCACGTTAATATGGCCGGCAAAACTAAAATTTACATCATCAGAACAGAAAGAGGCGCATAAGCCACCCATTGCTGTAACCGGAGTAGCTGATACATTATTTGAAAATGGAAAGTATGAAGAATGCTTTAAACTTTTATCAAATGCAGAGGTAGTTGTCCAAAGTCAAGTTTAGTTCATTAAAAGTTGATTCACATAATTTAAAACCATAAATTAAAAACTCTTTCACTAAACAGGATCAAGACAATATAGAAATAAAATGGCGTATCAGCCGCGTTTTATACAATATGGCAAAACAGCCCAAACATGACCAAGCACACAGAGATGAGTTAATATCAAAAGCGTACAGCATCATTGCTGAACAATTGGAAAATCATAGAGACAATTTTGCAGTCCAAAAATGGTACGCCTTAATATTGGATTTAAAGAGCACAAATGATGGCGTAAAGAGAAAAATACAAGAACTGCCAAATGTTAAAAAACATATGGATGTGAGTTGCCCATTTTAAAATACATTTTAATTTGTGATTTTTTATATTGTGATTTGAGATATTCTACATGGCAATAAATATTATATTGAAATTTAAAAACAATCGATATTCCAAATCACCAGACTTACCACTCATCAAATTATTTAACTTTTTTACCATTTTACTTACCCATTAGCTTGGTGTATATTCATCTAACATAATCCTAAAGTATTGATCTTAGTTGGCGATCAGCTTAAATCCAAACGACGCAGCACTACTCCACATGCTTGGCGAATGGTGTTATCAGTTGACCGAATTTCCATGGTATCAACGGAAAACAGCCGAAGCGCTATACACACCCTTACCGCACTCTACCTACGAAGATGCTTTGGACTATTTTTTAAAGGCCGAAGCTGCCCAACCTAGGTTTTACAGTGTTAATTTATTAAGACTCGGTTGTTGCTACCTCAAATTGAAGAGGGTGGATCAAGCAAAGTATTATTTAAAACTGGCTGCCAGTTATCCAGCTAAGTCGAATGACGATCACCTGGCTAAGAAGGAGGCAGCTGAGATCTTAAGAAAATTGAAAGTCAAGGCCGATTTTACTATGTCTCCTTGAAGTTAGTGGCCCTAAACCTGTGTTCTTAAATTACCAAATACATGTGAGTAAAACATTAATATAAAAAGATACATTGTTTTATTCTTACAAAGCGTATAATGTGGGCGTTTTGTAGAGCCATGTTTAATTAGAAAAAATTAAATTGAGTATAATTACAGATAGTCTTCATACAAAACACCCATCATGTGTAAGTTGCAAAACTATTTTATAAAAATGCCATTTTGACAAGACAATACACTTCAATAGCAAATAATTAGCACCATTACATTAATACGCATATCGATAACATAAAAAAAAACATTCCACAATAAACAGACGACACTCGAGTTCAAAATACTGTTTACTGGTTAAAACACTCAGAATAAAAATAAAGTTTCAAAACACAAAATAAACTCCACAAAAATCAATTGAAAATCACGAGTGTTGCACCCAAATATAAGATTTTTCTTATTTTAGAAAATCTTATTTTTGGCTTTCAATAAGCATTAGAGTTTAAAAAAAGCTCTTTCTTAACACATCACTAGTGACAGAAAAGTTGTGCTGTTTTTGGCACTCATATAAATGTATTTATCACATTAAAAATTAAATCAAATTATATATTTCCTGACATAAGGTAAGGCAGAAAAGACAAGATTAATATAGAACTTCCAAATATAAGTACGCCTTAAATGTATCTTTTAAATATTGTGCCATTTACCTGTACATTTGACATCAATATTTAATCATCAAAATTTTAACATCAAGCGAGCGCGTTACATTAAAATAAGCGTAGAAAAAATTCACGTATAGACATTAAAAAAGTTTGCAAATGCCAAAATGAGTTTGGTTTAGTCAATTTCTTATTCAAGTATCACAGTTATCTAAAGCGAAATAATTTATAAAACAAGCGAACGCACACATCAAATAGTGCATTTGTCATGGACATACATGAACATTTTCACTATGTGCATACAATCTATTAAATACAAACAATGGGAAGACAAGAAATCATAAAACATATCGAATAATTATTTTTTAAACATACAGAACGCTGTGTTTTACAAATGTACTGTACTCTTAATATAATATTTTTAAATCCAAAATACAGTAACTAGTATCGATTTTTGTAAGTTTCAATTAATAGTGTTCAGTATTAAAATGCATGAAGTATCAAGCTACACCTTATTTCTTTTCACACAAACACAATGTGAGAGAAAGAGACGGATACTTATTAAACTAAACCACTCGTAAACAAGCACAAATAACTACGTATAAAAATAATATTCGAAATATAGTGCCATAAACATTTTTACATAGTGCAAATTTGGGCTGACCGGAAAAACGTCTTAAATATAGCGTAGTCAAATATTAATAAGGAAATGTACAAATGGAGATATAAAAGTAAACATAGTTTTTTTTATATCTGGGTACATTATCAAAATAATTTAGCGCCAATATTGAGATGTTATAGTATATATATATATATAGTGAAGAAATATACAAAACGACCGCAGCGTCTCTCAGGTCTAGCAAAAATTAAAAAAAATCTATAGTCGATGATAACCAGAAGACCGATGCAGATTTTTTTTTTAGTAAAAAATTCTACGACGTTGAATGATGTTGAATCTGTTAGTAAAAAATGTTTTTAAAGACACCGAGGAACATGTCTCCAACAATATAAATATTACGTCCTAATCAAATCAATTACTAAACGCTTAACATGACAGATCTCATAACTAGTTTTATTAATATCTCGTAATTCAGATTCATTCGTAAAATACTTGTTTAAATACAGGGCTTAAAGTTAACACAATATTGTAAGAAAATGCAACAGGAACATTTAGATATACGATATTTGCTTATAAAACTATTATAAAAAAAAACAATTGAGTTATACACTTATGAACGTTATACATAACATACAAATGAAAAAAGCTTTTGTGCTATCTGTAGCTTACATTTCAATATAAAAATAATTGTATACAAGTATCTCTTGGCACTTGATTGTCATTGTCAATAACATACTGTTAGATATTAATTCGGAGGCGCAGCTGGTCGTCGTGATGGTCACCCTTTTTATAGGAGGGGAACATTTTTTGAGCTAGCCTCGGACGCGTCGGTTATATTTTCATAACTGATAGTTTGATTATTGATAATTTAAATCTCTCGCTTCTGATTTCTAAGAATACTTATAATATTTCAAAGTAATTTTACAAGATGGCGGAGTTCTGTCGAATTTAATTAAGTGCCAAAACAAACTTGTAGCGAATCATGACACTTACAGCATACCTGGACGATCGGATTCTTGGTTACCGGACTTTTCGAAGAACATAAAGTCCTGGAATGCAAAGTGAATTTGTATTAGTAAAAACAAAATATTATATAACTTCCAATTTAGATATTTAATAATGATCTAAACTTAATAATTTACGATATTGTATTGCGATATTTAATTACATAAAAACATTCTTATAAAATCACTCAATTGCAGAGATTTCATAAGAATATAATGAATTCATGAAAACACTATATTGGACATTTTTTAAAGAATATGACAACACTTACAATCAAGAAACAAGCTCCCAACAGAACTGCTTTTATCCTGACATCCAAATCCATAGGAAACGTGATTCCGAAATAATCTGAATCGGTGAACATCTCCCGGGCCAAACCTGACCACTGTTTTGTTATTTTTCCCACTTTGGTCTCACCATCTTTCGCATATACCTGAAATAATATAAATAGTTTCAACTCATTTCTTTCCTCAATATTGTCTGGAAGATATTCCACGATTGTTTGAAATCATAACTATCTTGAACAGAATTTACTCGCATGAAAGATGTGTAAAGAATTTAAAAAATATATATTTTCTTCCCAGTCCAATGTATAATTTATTCTACTATGAATATTTATTAAAACCTATTTAAAACTATTATTGAACATTGATTTCATTAAGAGTAGGTATATAAACATTAAGGACAGAGTTGTTAATTACAATTATTGTTTAAATTGTGATAACAGTTGAACTGAAATTTTATTAGCTGATAATTCAATGTTTGTTTAAGAATTTATTGAAGTAAGTCAATATGTGTTTGATATACAATATTTATTGTCTTGTCGCATCAAAATAATTAATTCTCAACTACTCACGCCTTACGACACATGAATATTGATTTATTGAAATTTCAAAAATTCATGTTTATTATACTTTTACAGACGTGCTTCTTTCAATAAAATATTTTGTTATGTTAGAAAGAGCCTTCAGACTTATGGAAATCCAGTCATTCAATGGGTGCGTTACTGGCCCTTAACAAAGACTTTTTTAGGTTTAGAGGCTATAATAAGTATCTTTAGATGTAAAAATAGAATTCAACTAACATTAAATTCAACATCTCCACAAATAGAAAATGTGCAAACTGGTCCTTTAATCTTGAGTACAACTTCTCCTGTTGCATTCTTTATGACATAGCAAGGCTTGAAGATAGACCACTCTTGTTGTATGGATCCAATTACAGTCCCGGGAGGTGAAGTAACTTCCATACTTTGTAACCAACACGGACACCAACAAGAATCACACGCCAAAGGGCGATTTAGGTGTATAACCTGAAGATACAAGTAAAATTAAAATTAACCCTTGCCATATAGTTACACACACACACACTAGTACTAATCAGTATTTTTTTTCTGACTATGTCCTCATTTAATAAAAGTTATATTACCTCATTCTGAAAATTATCCATGATTTTCATATCAAACGGACGCATTGGCCCACAACAATTTCTTGTGCAACAATCATTATCTTCAACAGCATAATATACTTTTTGTCCAATCGCATTTTTAACTGTGTACTTATTATTAGTTTCAAAACCAACAAATGCCTCCAGAAGTTCCACCTTTTGGTGTATAAGTAATTGATCAATCAAAGACAGGTATTCCAAGCCCGGTGGGCAGTTGCTTAGTCCTTGCGGTATAGTCATCCAACCACCTGTCACAAAAAAGAAATAATCTTATAGAATTATACTAATAGCAAATATTTTTTTACATAGATAATTAAAACTCTTTAAAAACAACTAAAACATGTTTTATATTCATGTTAACTAAGATATTAAAGATTTTTTGTTTGTATAAGTAAATACAAGAGACAAAAATATGATATACAAAACATATAGACACAAGTCAAATAAATATTACCACACACAACTATATAACCTCCACCACACTATAATTGTCAACAGGAGCATGAATCAACCTTTTTTCATCATCTGACATAAACTTTTCATATTGACTGCATTTAGATGTAAAAACTACTTCAAATAAACGTTGAAAAGTCCGTTTCAAATATGAAACATTAAAGGTCTCCGAAATCACATGCTTATCCCTAATATGCAAAAATTTATTTTGCTTTATAGTAAAAACCTTTTTAAATTTTGAATTTATTACAGGTTTTTTAACTTTCCCCTGTGGTTCTTCGTAAAACTTGTCAAAATAAATTCCAGCATTATTTTTGGACATTGGATTATTTTAAATAAATCAGTCAGAATGTTGTAACAAAAAACAGGACTGTTATCTACAGTTTAATGGACTGTAATGATATTAGGTATACCTCTTAAGGGGCTTATGAGAGTAAATCAACATCATTATCTATAAAGAGTTATTACGACAATTCATAGAAGCAATATCAATTAAAATAATTTTATAAATGATTTTTCAAAATGTAAGAATAAATTAGTAGATGACCAAAAACATAAAATTTTTAAGATGGAAATTGGGCAACTGGAAAAAAATTGACAGGCTTGGAATATTAAAATCGTGAATATCGAAGTGTCAAAACATACAACACATACACGTTCAAGAATACTATATATAAAAGCATTAAGTGAAACCTACCTGTTATATATTAGAGTCAAAATTATTTTTAGCTGTAATTTATACAGTATTTTTGTCAGACAGATCAAGTGAAAAATTTAAGTTCACCTGGAGCTTGGCCTGGTCCAGGTTGTTGAACAATTGGTGCCACTGGATAATGTGGTTGTGGATATGTGTTTTGTGGTTGAGGATAACCAGGCTGTGGGTGTGGATATCCAGGGTGTGCTTGAGCATATCCTGGCTGAAAACCAGGAACAAACCCAGATTGAAATCCAGGCTGAAATCCAGGCTGAAAACCTGGCTGGAATCCATGCTGCATTCCGGGTAGTGGTTGAGCCCCAGGGGGTAGGGATGGTGGTGGTCCCGGATACCCAACTTTTGGATTCATTGGGTAACTTTCATTTGAATTTCCACTTTCCACTGGTTGAGCATAGCCCTGACTAGATGGAAAGTTTGGACTGTAGGGCGTAGGTTTGTGAGACATGTCGGTCCTAAAAACAATTTATCATTGATTACAACTATTAGTAATATAAAAGCACGTTCATTAAATTCAAACACTAAAAACTACTTTGTTAGAATTAGCTACTGTGAACTATAACTTAAGGAAAATAACTATTTTAAAGGCTAATTGGCCTCTTACAATAATGGAATTTATTGAATCGCACCGTTTATTTTTAGTGATTGTCACAATTTGCAACGTTATTTTTACACCCTATTTTTATGGTGTGGGCATTCAAATAGAAATATTTTACGCAATTTAAGTCAGGTTTTTAATATCGGCACATGCGAAAACGACAATAAATTTATTATTTTGTATAAAGAAAATCAACAATCAATAAAACAAATATTTTGTACCACCATAGACTTTGAAGTTTGAGTCAAAGAGACAAGAGTATAGTGATTCAATATTAAAATTATATTCTCTTGCACCTCATTTAATATAAAATCTCATATCGATTATTAAAAGTAAACTTTACTTTCCGAAGTAAACTTCGAATAGTAATTTGGAGGTCAATGACGATACACGTAAACTTACAAATTCCAAGATATACACCTTCCTTTTTGGGAAGATTTTATGTTCTGGCAAAAACATTGCTATTTCCACGTGACATTACATTGAGTCTGTTTTATGTATTATCTATGACATTTTTCTATAAGCTTTATAGTGAAAAAATAATATATTTATGTTTTATTAAAGAAAATATATGTTACAAAATGTTATTTCTAAAATAAAACAAATTAGTAGACTTCAGATAGGTTATAAGTTTGTTGGTGTTACATAAAACCAGTTTTTGAACGTGAACAAATTCGGCAACGAAAAGAACTTGCCATTAAATTAATTTTTAGAACAAAAAAAGTAAGATATGAATGTGTATAACACTACTTTACTTATTATAGAATGTTTGACTTTATTAATTTATTAAATCTTTATTAATTTTTTTTAATATTAAAAAATTAAAGTATGTAATATATGTATAACCATACTTTTTTTGTATTGTTCTATAATTATACTTGCATCCATGGTTTTAAAGTATTAAATCTAAGAAATAATGCAATTTTATTAAATATATAACATGTAGTCCGAAAAAATAACAATAACAATATAATCTTGATTGTACTTGTTAACATCTTATTATTATTTGTATGTTATTTTGATTCTGTGATATTGCAACATTTACATTCAGTAGTGCCAACTGTCATTCACCAATCAAACCATTGCAATTGAGTGCATTGACCAACCTGCTGCTGCTGCCAATTCCAGCACTTTGCGAGTTAGTTGAATTGATGTTGCTTCCGCGTTTATAGCTTCGGATGTGTAGTGAAAACGAAAGAGTTAGTAGCGCGATGCAAACACAGTTGTTTTGCCACTCATCAATCTAAAATGGCGTCGCTGTTTATCATTTAGTTATCATTCTCTACGTGAACGTTCCTCGGTGATCACATTCGAGTGAGTCATAAACCAACATAGCAATGACATTTTTATAGCACACAGTGGAAATACGTTTTTCAAACGTTTTAGAAGACTAAGACAGTGATTTAACACTACAATTATGCGCGAATTCAAAGTGGTTGTGTTGGGTTCGGGTGGGGTCGGGAAGAGTGCTTTAACAGTGCAGTTTGTTTCCGGATGTTTCATGGAAAAGTATGATCCCACAATAGAAGATTTCTATAGAAAAGAAATTGAAGTGGATAATTCTCCGTGTGTCCTAGAAATATTGGATACTGCCGGCACGGAGCAATTTGCTTCTATGAGAGATTTGTATATAAAGAATGGCCAAGGATTTGTTGTAGTATATTCGTTAACCAATCACCAGACGTTCCAAGATATAAAACCTATGAAGGAATTGATAACGCGTGTTAAGGGTTCAGAACGCGTTCCCATATTGTTAGTTGGTAACAAAGCGGATTTGGAACACCAACGCGAAGTGTCCCAAGCCGAAGGCTCAGCCCTCGCCCAGATGTGGGGCTGTCCCTTTGTGGAGGCATCTGCGAAAAGTCGCACTAATGTCAACGAAATGTTTGCGGAAATTGTGCGTGAAATGAACGTTAGTCCTGAAAAGGAAAAGAAACCTTATTGTTGTTGTACAGTGCTTTAATACTTAGAGTGTAATGTGGCATTTATTTCTCGTAAGACTGCAACGGCGACGGCGAGGTGGAGGATTGTCCTCTTTGGCTCGACGGTTGGTCGCCTCCAGGGCGGCCTGGGCGGCGGCGCGCCAGCCCTGGTCGCTCTACACTTAGCGATCGCGAAGCGCGTCATATCAAGTCGTTAATATCTTTGATACATACCATTGTCCAATCGAGGTGCTTTATCTTATATTTTCATACTTTAGTACTGGTAGATTCTCCCGCAGTAATAATTTTCATATGAAAACAATAAGTACATAAACTAAATAGGGATTTTTTACATGTATTATTAAAAGATTCCAAAATCATAACAACTTATTTACGTTATAAAAATCCAGACAATGTAATTATTATCATTTTAAACAACAATAATTATGTCTTGTATATTAATGTTAGTCAACTTTGTACATAATTTATAATTTCATGAGATTAAAATGAGAAAGGACAAGGACGGTTTTAGGGAATAAAAAGCCATCCAAATATGCAATAATCTTATATGATTGTGTAGAGTGAAGTGCGATGAATAAGCGATTACACCTAAGTCATATTGAAATTGTGTTTTATTGTGTAAATTATGTTTATATATGAGAAATCAGTAATCAAGAAAATATGGACTTAAGATTTGTCTGATGTGTGATTGTGTTTTAAAAGTCTACCAGGATTTGTGATAATACATATAACAAAATATCTATAATAAAAGTTTTAAGTGGGAGATTAATATGTGAAGTTTTATTCATGGACTGATCAGGTAACCAAATAATTTTGTAAACAATTGTATTTAATTAGAATTTGATATTGTAGAGAGAGCAGTGATTAGAACTTTTTCATCATTGGAATAAATATTTCTTTATATTATCAAAAAATGCCAGTTTTGTTTAGCTAAGATAATAATTGATACTGTAGTCTTCAGATGCTTCTACAAATAGTGAAGTGAACAGCTATTTGTGATAAAAAATCAATGCTCATGCAGTAAATTACTAAGCTTGGACAAAACATATCTTGCTTATGTTTACAATTTATTTCAAAGGTTAGACTTAAAATAAATGTGAGACTTTATTTGTCAGGTTTGTCATGTACATTAAAACCTCAAATTTTTCAATGTATTCTAGTTTAAATCAATATCAATTAAATTTGTAGACGCCAGCAGTAAAATATACTTAAAGTTTATGAACATTGAGCGTCCATAATTGTTAGTAACCCTATTTTATTTATAGAAATCCAATTGGCCAGTGTGAACCTGAGACTTATTTGTTAACAAAGGAATCATGCTTATATTATTAAAGGTAATCTAAACATGTTTTAGGTTAATACCTAAAAAGTTATCAGTATTAGTTCAAGGGTTGTTACTGGTGCAAGAAAAATGAACGCGTGTTTGTAATCAAAAGAAACCGTTGGACCATGACAATCGTGTGCGCAACCATCTTCATTTAAACATCACATATTCTACATCGTTGCAATAATTTTCATGATCAATATACAGTTTCGATTTTCCCTTCTATAAATGGTTAATGTTCGTAACCTAAGAGAAACCAGTTTGATCAGAATTAGAATTCAGAAAGAAAACGTCCACTTACAGGTGAATCAAGTCCTTGTTTTGTGTTTTTCGAGATAAACTGTAATTGTACTTATGCTATAAGCTTACATGCTGTCTTCTAAATGCTTGTTAAAGTGGGACATGTCGAGTTTAAGGTCATGGTTTGGTTGCTTAGTCGGCCCGAGTCTACAAGTACAATTTCGGTGCCGTTACCGGCCCAGATAGTAATTTTACCCGGATTTCATTTTCTTTAGAATAATTTATTGTATTTCGCAACTTTACGTAATATCATTGTAAGATATATATTTTAATTAAATGTTGGTATATAATACACATTATGCGAAATAATCTATTGTTAACGCATAGCTAAAGTTTTTATATTTCAAATCAACATAATGGGTTTTATGATCGTTACAGTTATATAGTTTCCAACCTTCATATATGAGTAGGTTTACTTATAATTCAATAGCCATTCAGCGTAACGTTAAAACCAGTCGACTCAACTATTTATTAAGGAACTTGTTACAATAGGATTACCTTGTAGGAAACTATCAGTCATTGCTTCGTCTTGAGCAATGTATCCAGTTCTAGGTAGGTACTTGAGTAAAAAACTTAACCTTGCATCTATGCAGTCTGCAGGTTACTTAGGCTCTTTTATTTTAATGAAAACGTTTTGCAAAGGTAAGTTATTTTCTGGATATAAAACATTTAAACATAAACTATTCACATACTTACATCGTGCCCTTGTTCAGATATTGTTGATATAGTGTCTTGGTATATAAAACAAGGTCTCGCTGGGAATAGAAGTTTGGATGGGCGTCTCCCGCGCATCTTGCACGTTAATACGGCGTGTGGGGCAGCTATAAATATATGAGGGCAGTTCATACAATTTGGATCAAAGTTAATTCATTAATAATAAGGCTGTTAAGATAGACGAGATATAATACTTCGAAGTTCCATATTGGTTTAGTGGTTGTCATCCATATCCTATATGTAAAACTGAACTGGCATAAATGGATTATTTTAACTCCCGAGTTCAAATTCACTCGAAAACTCTAGGTAGCATATTGAACTTACTGGTGAATTGTTACTCAATGGCCCTTAGTTCTTATAAACTGAATGTCTATACAATGCGGGCATAGTAGAAATTAGGTACTGTAACGCATGAATAACTATGTTATAACTATCATTTATTATGATTGCTTTTGTTTACATTACAATAGCGGTGCCCCTTATAACAACTATTAACTTTAGTTAATTTAAAGCACGTACTTAGAAGTTAAGTACCTACTACAGCATAATTGTACATAGTTTTTTCAACAATGCTATTAAATTAAAAATATTTGGTTATAATGCAATTCATTTAAACATGGATTATGAAAAGATTTTAATTAATAAATTAGTTATAAGGTGATTTAGTGTTGGTGTATCAAGGACTTGGACTTGTTCGTTGTCTGTGAGTAGCTGCTTGCTTTGCAATTTGCAGCAGTCAGCAACGGTCCTTGGCGTGTTGCGCAAATTCCCACCTTGACTTGCATTGCATGCACCGAACATGGTAAGCTTCTTTAAATACATGTCATGATTTCACCGTTAATCTATTTGCTGCGATGATACGTTCGTCTACCTTAAATTAAAACGTAACTTATTTTAGTATGTTAGGCATATTAAGACATCTCCTGTAATTTGTTAACAATTTGAAAATAGCTTAATTAATAAATTAATTTTTGTCATTGTTAACCAAAACTAAAAAAAAAATCAGTCTTGACGCTATTTCTTGGTAAAGTAATTTACTGCCTAAGTCGTAATTATGTAAGCAATTAAGCTGTAATGGCTCGTAAGTGTTAGTAAATAAAGCTTATGGTTGTGTGATTAAAGGCTTGTTAACGGGTGGGATGAGCAAGTGAACACGTGCTGAGTTTCTAAGGGTCGACAATAACAAAATGAGTTTCATTGTTTGCTCCGGCCTGACTCAAGATGCGACCACGTGTTCAAGTCAACAGCATAAATGTCTTTTGAAGTAAAACTCGTTTGAGTTTTACTTAAAAATCTAATCCACCATAGTGATAGTGAACCGGTCTATTAATCGATTCAATTAAACAACTGAATGTTCAGCTATCAAAGAGGCGCCATAGGTTATTTATACTCTGTTTGTATATTTTATTTGAATAGAATACATTAGTAATGTAAAATTTATTTATAAATCCCTCGGAAACAGCTACTTAATATTCAGTTAGGTTTAATTAAAATTAACCCAAGTTAAGTGCACAATTCATATGCGGTCAAAGATCACAATTACTAACTAAAACGGAAATCGATGCTTCGTTGCCATGCCCATAGTATGAAGTCATGGAACCTTATAAGGGGACATTTCATGCATTATGTAGTTATTACTAGTTGGTAATAGTTAATTACGTTTTATTGCATTTTGCGATATCAACACCGTGAAGGCTTATTTTAGAATAAGCTTCAAGCTACTTCATAAGCTCCGGCATGGCATATACGAAGTTCCAGAGCCATGAGGTCAATTACAGTTAAGTCCTTTGCTAAATCAAAGACTCCAGAACATAGGCCTAAACGTATATAAATATTGTTTAATCTTGCTTACTAAAATACTGGTATCACATTTGTAGCAAATTCAATACACACTTTTGATAGCCTCATGTTATATGTCAGAGAAACTATGTCGAATTGTCTTTCACGTTGACAGATAAAGATTTTATGTGCGTGTGAGCTACATGCAATATTAACTATCGAAGTGCCGATAGTCAGTGAAACCAGAAAGTGAAATTAAGTATGCGCCTGAGACGAATTTTACTCTCAATCAAATTTAAATTACGATGGATTATGTAATGAGGTTAAATCTTGCAACTTGTTGGATTTTGTACATTACGTATTTTATATTTATGTATTTATTAACACTTTGTTTTGCGCAACCAGGTGAATTAAATGTTAGGTTAGGTATACATATATCACATGTACCTAATACTTTAAAAACTATATAATAAATGTGTAGCTAAAACTACATTTTAAACATATCTAGTTAATGGCTTTTAATCATCACTATATACCGTATGTTATATACATGAAATGCATTTTTAAAAATTTAAATGGGTTTTCTTAACCAGTTTTTTTTTGTATTGCAGTGATAACTCGCAAACAACCCACGTCAGATATGATGATATAAAGCAACGTTAATTGGGTTAAAAATCCAGTAAATTATTCCGAGACGCTTCTAAAATCACAAGGTCAAGAAAACGTTATATAAAACTCGATTTTATTGAAATCGCCCAAATGGGGATTTTCTCTTGTTATTCTAGTATAATTTTCTGTTAAAATGTCATCAAAACAAAAATCTGTCATAGGAATTGCGCGGAAGGTCAATTATTCAATATTACCAAGTCATTGTATCTTTACGTATAAGAACAACTTTTGTTTTTGATTCGTCACACGTACCTACACTTAGACGTAATTAACTGATTTCCTTGCTCCTTTTGGTATATTAATTTTACAACAAAACGTATAACCCATTCTACATAATTAACTGTTCGTAAGAGTGCCTTCGTCAAATCGAACGTAACGAAGTATCATCGTTCACTATTCTGTTTAGCGGAGAAATCGCGTGTTCACACGCGACTGGTAAAAAAAACCGATATGGTTCTACACAAGTTACTAATTGCATTGAAGTATGTGCGCTAACTGCTAACAGCAGCGCTGCAGTCAATAATTGTGTACACACGCTTGAGTCACGGCCAGCGGTTGTGGCGCATCGCCAAACATCGAATAATTACTGAATAAAAGCAAATCTTACCCGGTGGTCAAAGGAAGTAATTGTACATTGAAAGAGAACGGGACATGTGATTTGCAAAATTATAACTGGCTCAGTACGCAAAGGCCAGCGGGGTTGGAATTAACCAACACAAGAACTTCAATGCAAAATATTACATAAACCTTTTTAATTCGCGTCTTATTGTTCTCCAAAATCATCGTTTTTATGAATTTGACACAAAACCGCTGAAACTGTCATTTTGAATTACATTCTTGATTTTTAAACCATCTTTATTTTACATTCTGCACACCAGAACATTGAATACTGATAAAATATATATATATAATCTTAAGAACTACAATTGAATTTATTTTTAACAAATATGTTTCAATAAAAGTGTTGTAACCAACGCTACCATTTTTCTTGAAGCTTTAATTAGTACTCTCACTCGATACAACAATACATATTATGCAGACTCAAAAGCAGATTTTTATTTTGGCAAAGAATGAATCATTCATCCTGTTGCAGAAATGACAAACGTTGCATTCACATTAAATTTTATGAGTGTATAAATCGGTTGTTAGTAATATCCTGGTTAACATTATGTTAAATCTTCAAAGAAAAATAAACACTCGAAATTTTAAACTAATACGACAATATACCTACAGGTGATTACAAGGTCATTAAGATTCGCATTAGGCTGCCATGAAAATCTTAATGTATTAAAATTCAGTTTATGTAATAAGGCTTAAGTTAAATTAAAGGCTATCTTAAGTAAAACAATCCTGGTATTTTGGTAATTTACAAACTAAGGTATTTCACGAAACCGACATGTGAATGGGGGTTGTGTTGCAGACCTTTAAAGCAATCAGGACCATCAGCCAATCTGTCAAATTCTACTACCTGTCCCAGTTTTATATAGGTAGGAGAAACAGGTCTAAAGGCTATCGCAGAGATTAATTCGGTATAACAGGTTTAATGGCAGATCGCTTGATAGAAAGTGAACGTGGGCGCAGTTAGTGCACTTTGTATATAACGTCAGATTTATAATTATTATAAATATTCTAATTTTGATTAGTTGTGATAATAATCTATGTTTAAGTAAGCAATAAACATTCGGTAACTACAGATTCAGTTTTAGTTTACACTATATAATTGGATGATAAATATATTATGTTACTTTATTGACAACCTTTGAAGGCTATGGTATGACGGTGTGGGCATATAACATCATAATATTCAGAACGAATTGCTGACATATAATATACTGTTTAATTAATTTGAATTCGCCTATAGAAGGTGACCTTGTATTTAAATATAGTATTATATAGTTACCGAGTAAAAACGTCTTAAGTTTAATGGTTTCCTGATTAATAATGAAGAGTTAAGATAATAACAATTATTTTATTTATTACGCCTATATTATAAGTATTTAACTAATTACTTTTTCAAATTATTTCCTATGAGAACTAGCCGGAACTAAATATTAGGTAGTAAAAATTACATAATTTTATGGCATATTTAGTTTGATGTAAGTTTATCTTAGTATTAGTTATATAAGTATATCTTGGATGGGCGAAAAGCAGTGCGTTGTTCTATTTTCAGAAAATTTAAAAACAACACCAATCAATAAAAAAACAACTCTAGAAGTGTTGAACAAATTCATTAAGATTAAAAAGTTAACTTTAGCTTATAATGTTTTATCTAGATCTACAGTAATGAGGATGCGGATGTCATATTTGTTACAGGGCAAACGAGCATTATTTATATAATTAACTTACCAAGAGGAAAAGGGTAACCCAAACCTAAGGATGGCAGAGAAATGAATCAAATGTCTTTAACATTTTTAACTCTAACAAGATACCTGTTTGGGGCCTTTCTGATTCTGATTCTCCTTTCTGATCTATTTACAAACAACAGGTAATAAACCGTTCGTTAGTACCGTATAGTTCAATAAATTATTACCTTGTTTGAAATTGGGGTGCTACCGATACCAAGTCGCCGATTTGCGTAAGATAAGTCCGCTTATCAAGGTAGAGACGTGACGCGACGTAGGTAGAAAGCGATTTCATGAACAATTTGCGCAATAAGTACCTCACCGAATACGGCTTCGAGAGATTAACTATGTTTATTAACCGATGATAATTAATTTTATTTCTCGTCGAATTTCAATTATTTCTTGTTAAATATTGTATTGAATACATTACCGCTTGCATATTCCGCAAAACTTTTTATGGATGCAATTCTTTGATCTATGGAAAGTAGGTATGAACTATCGATATAATATATTATCGATATTTGAGTCTAAAAAAATATTTATCGGGTATCACGTCGGGATAAGTAAGGGATAAGATAAGTCAAAAGGGTATTTACATTATATCATTAGCAAATTTTACAACAATTTTTTTTTGCAAAAATTAATAGATATTCGGCAGAACTTAAAAAAAACGAAGTAAGGAAATATACACAGTCATAGACGTAGATATTAGGTTACGTTGGAGCTGAACTCAAGGTCTTGTCTACTATAAACCCCAAGTAACGTGTAACTTATCCCTAGGAATTAATTCGAATCAATAGAATCGTGGACTCTGTTATCTGATATATTTTTTGTATATTAGTATAAAAAATGTAATAATTTAACAACCTTGAAGTTAAAAAAGTATCTGCATTATTCTAAAGGATGAGAACCCACATGACAAGAATAGGGGCTTCTTAACAGGACGGGAGCGCGTGCGCTCTTGAGTTGCTTATGTGACTCAGTGTTGATTAGCTCATCCGGCTTTCTAGTAGACAACTTAAGTCTTAACTCTTTAACAACTTTTTATGTTCTCCAACTTTTAAGTAGCGGCTCGACTGTTTCTCGTATTCATAACACATGATGTTTTGATCTGTACTTTTATTTTTTTTATGAAAAAAGCTCTTTAATTTTAACAAAAAGTAATTTAGAGTCATATGAAATCCAGATGTAATATGGTTTATATTTATTACTCTCTCTGAACATTTCAAAGTATATTGTGCTTCTGAAACGTTCTAGATCAGTTTTGTTACATAATAAAATGATCTAATGCCACACGATTATTTAAAATATCTCCAAACTTGGCCTCATTTCATGTTTTGTGTATATATTATAGATGCGAAGAGTACTGAAACGCTTCAGTTCATTATTCAAATAATATTTTACGGTGTTATATGCGTATTATACTTCGGACTAAACTATGACTAGATTACGTGATCCTCCACTTTCTTAACAGAATCTCTTTTTGCACGTATAGCGTTTAAATCAAACTTTACAAGGGATGATAACAATCTTAAAGAATTATGTCCTCCAAGTGGCGGATTTTCGCGGATGATCAGCTTACGTGCTTCAAGTTGTTGACCTGCAATTGCCTCCAAACCCGTTCTTACAGAGTCTGACAGCGCAGGCGCCGCGTCCTCACACGCAACATACAAACATACAATTACTCATTTTCTTATTCAACTTCGACCCAACATTGCAAATTGATTACGAGATAATTTCCCACCATTTTTCCCTTTAGAACGCAGTATTGATTTTGAATACCGCGCAATTGATGTTACGATTGTAGTAGGTATAAAACCAGTGTATTCTGATTCTTGATGTACGAGTATGTACCTTACAGCATACGTCAGAAAATTTTCACAAATATTCTCTTTATTGGTTAGTTAGATGGATTCACTTTCAGTACCTTTTTAAAACTTCCCCTTAACTTTGGTAGATAAAATCGGTCGTTTTTAATCTGTTTTGAACCGAATAATTTCTTGAATGATGTGTCAACCATTGTATGTTAAAATATTTTATGAAGTTTATTTACGTTCAAACTATTTACGTTTTTACGTTAATTTTTCACATAAATTTCGAAACACGTTTCATTTAATAAGCTACCTTATAAGCAAGGTATTATAAACGAAGGTCATACACTACAATAATAACTGCGTACATTTACAAAAAAATAACTAGTTCAATATTAATTAGAATCGATATTATTTTCCCGTTATTGCGTAGCGAGTAAAATTCTCCAGGACGCCTGAGCTGCGCCCGCGCACGCAGCCGCATGATGCACGACACGAATAATAAACCAAGCCACTTCCTGTCGAGCGATAAGCACACAACGGACATCACACAAATCAAACAACACACACATGCTGAACATTTTATTTGATACGCTTCTACAGAACTGTGTTCTATTACATGGTCATATTTATGCAGACAAGCACATTTATTGTTTCAAATTCTATTTATATACACGTTAGCTAAGCTCAACTGTGTATCAGCAGTTTGGAATACATAAACGCTCATAAAATCAATTGAATGGCAAATTAATATACACGAAGAAGGCACTTAGGATAGGATATTTTACGGCTTATAAAACCCAGGGTGTAACCATTTTAAATATACCTTTACAATATTTAAAAACCTGGTTAACAACTAGATAAAAAATATGGTTTTGTTATATAATACGCTATCTCAAAGAATGACTCGATTTAAGTTACCCATATCGCGTTTTGGAACTTAAGCGAATTTACAAAACTTCATGTTTCTATTTACAGAGATAGACCTGAGATATATAATGTAAAGTGCAGGACATGTGTAGTACACGCATACACTCAGTAAAAGTTTTCTAAGTTAATGTGAACAAGGAAAAGGCGTGTCGCAATCGGTAATTATTACAAGTAGACATATGACTGTTTGCCTTGAAAACTCATTAGATAGCGAACGTCATTGTTGAATCATCGACACCTATATATGAGCGACGATTCACAAAAGTGAATCAAATGCTTGGTATTTACTTCACTTCTATCTGATGCATTGTGACATGACATTCGTTTTGACCTTTATAACTTCGACTTTATAACCACCTCTATCATACATTCCTTAAAAATAATTGAATACGATACGATACGAATATGAAGCGATACGATTTTTTTTAAATTTATAGATTTCTATATAGTTTTTGTTTTTTTTTTTAATTGTATTATTTACAGAGACAGAGAATTTTTAATTGTATATACACATATACAATTAAAAATTCTCTGTCTCTGTAAATAATACAATTAAAAAAAAAAACAAAAACTATATAGAAATCTATAAATTTAAAAAAAATCGTATCGCTTCTATAAGTTATGTTTCGTTGTAAAACCGATTTGTCATATCCGGCGACTACTTTCTTAAACTCAGGTTAAGGCTAATTAAGGCGGTAAATTGCTGTATAAAACTAATACTATATACAAATTATAAACTCAATTATAATAATTAAACTTAAAATAAAATGTTTTGTTATGGCAAACTACATTATGCTTGCTGCATTTGCCCGTAGTAACGCGTTGGTTATACACGAGAATAGCACCACCTCTTGGGTCACCGGTACTACCATAGTAAAATGTAATTAGTTAATTACATGCAAAGATACCACTACATTATTAAATTAAAGGCTATTGTTAAGAATTGCAATTACAATTTTTTCTCATCAAAATTTATGTTTGGCACGTAATATTACAACATAATTGTGTAACCATGAATAGATATTCACACGCTACACCTTGGGGAAATAAATATATAGAAGTCGTATATTAAAATCAATTTAGTTTATCTGCCAACATCTGCTTCATATCATAGTGATTTGGTATTGCATAGATATTCATGGAAATCAATTTAATTTTATAAAAGCAATTTATTTTAATTTAGTTGTTAATGTTTCACAAATTAAGGCATATTGAACGACATAAAATATTTGGTACCCTTTTCGTATTTATCGACGGTAGTTTTGTAAATTACACATACAGAAGAAGAAGTGTCGACTTTAGTCCTCTTGGTGTATTCTGCAATTGCATTAAATCGGTAAAGGTAAAACCTGTTTCAATAGCCATGTCTCATCGTATGCGTATTGAGGGCACGCCGCACGATCACATGTCATGCCTAACGGATTCTCACACGTTCGCGAAGTGCCCAAAAGGAAAACCTAATCACTTCAAAGTATTGTAATTGAGATCATTACACAATTTAAACACTAACGGGTATGGCATAGGGATTGGTAGTTGTATAAAACAATTTAAGTTTAATTAAGACTTGTTATGTTTTATTTAACACCAATCAAGCAGAACCGGCGTGACCGTGTACAAAATTACAAAAAATCATTATGAAGATTTTTAAATTTCACATTGCACTTTGCAAAGCTGCAACTGGTTCCCTGCTGCATGGCTGGCCTCCAATTGGACCTGCTTGATTCAATTGGAAGAGAGTTCTGTTTCTTCATGACAAGAACCTACTCATCCCTAAAAATCCCGCAATTAGGTTAGGTATGCTTTGCTCACGTGACCTACCTGTTATATAAAAATCACTATTCGATTATTCAAATATTAATCAAGTACATTCATATATACGTCACATATTAATAACAACTCGTGACTACATAATCCATCATGTCTTATGCTATTGCAAATATGAAACAATATCAAACATGAGTACGGTTAATCTTTTCAATTGATATATTTACGAAACCGGTTCGTTTTCATAACACAGAGGAGGCTGAATACGTATTGAAAGTACTCTCAACTCGATGTATAGTAGTAGGGTCAGATCCACTTTGGTCTTTAGGTCACAGTAGCAAAGAATGGTAATACTACTTGCTAATATGGTGTTAAATGTAACTCCAAAGACGATCACAATTTAAGTCATTTACGTATAACGTTATACGAGAAATTTAGTCAAATATTTATGTACTGCGTGCAATTCTCTTTTTTTGTTTAGGTGCCTTAAACACAAATACTTTTAAAGAACCTTATTATTTAATGCAAATAACATAGCTTTCCATTGTTAACCCGTTGTGGTATTTGTAACGCTATTCAAAGCAGTACATATCATACAGTAGCCAAATTATCGGAGAGCACGCGTGTAACAGACGTGCTAAAAATTCTTTGCTAATATCTGAACTACGAGTATGTACATTCATTCATTTCTGTTATTAAAGTTAAGATCTAAAAAATGAGAATATCTGTTGCTTATTTTACTGTAGCCGACAATCAGAGAAAACAAATCTAATTAAATTAATGTTTAAGCATAATTTTAAAAGCGAAAGTTTATCATTGAACTATTATAATGTCCCGCTTGTAATGAACAAAGGCCAAAAGTCAATTTAAAGAATCGGTGTCTGCGCGCGATTCGCTTTTATGAAATGTCACGTGCGCTAAATATCATCATTGTGTAATGTTATAAAAACAAACAAGAGTTACGCTGATGATATTCGTGACATTATTACCAGGAAAACTTATCTTTTTCATCAGCAAAATGGTACATTTCTAAACGAGTTTAGTAAAATCTGTTATAATAAAACCGCCGCATTGATGATTATTGGCACAGCCAAACATTGTTAAGATCCCGTCGATTTCTCTGCGTAGAATATCTTATTATATTTTTCGTTGCGAGTAATTTAACTTAATGTATCAAATGCTATTATAATATAATGCGGCCAACGGTATAGCACTTTGCGTGTTCAGTTCGGCCTATTTCAATTACATTGACGTAAACACTGCCTATATAGATTCAAAGCGGAAAATTTCAGTGTGGATTTTTTATTGACTTCCTTTACTTATTAATTTTAGTTGGTGCTATTACAATTATATACTGCTTTCATTTTGTATGCTATGTCAAAACTATGCTGTTCAACTGAGGGATGAAGGAAATTCCTTTCTTGACCGCATTACTCAAAATGTTAAAGCATTAATTAATACTTGGTTCAACTCTTTGTTAAGTTGATATAACTGTAAATGTGTAAGACGAGTCATTCAACGTTCATACACAAATGAATTCATTTAGGAATGCGCACGGAGGCTAGTTGCAAAATAAATGTTATAAAAATCTCACGCTACATGATTTCTTTCATTAAAGTAGCGATATTGTTTATTATCAACAAAGGTCGTCTGAATGAAAACAAAAAGAACGTAGAGAGTCATTGTATTCGAACAAAGCGTGTGAACCCCAACTTGAAAGTGTGTGTCTGACAACAGGATAAAATGAGCTCCGCACCTGATTATAAGAACACTGAATCGCTTCTTAGAATAATAATTGGAAAGAAAAATAAAGCTTCTTTGCATTTTGAACGTAAAAGTAACACTGCTAACAAAACACGTTTTCAGTTACACGTGTAGTAAATTATTATTTTCCGTCATATAATATTTGTTCATAAACTGGCGAACAATATATTCACTAAAATATAATTTAATTACGTCACGTGATATCATTATATGGGAAATATTGCCGCAATATGTACGTTCGTCTATCGCCTATTGTCTGCTTGTCGCTAGCACCAACTATTGTATGCCCAATGACGTATTCGTTGGCTAATTCTATGAAACCAGTGTATCTATTGTAGAAACTTAATACGACAATATTCTGAAATGTCGTATAGATATAAAGATAAACATTATAACAATGTTATGCCTAGGCCACCAAGTAAAATCCGTGTTTTAGGTATACATTAGTTTAAGTAACACGAATCTTGATTAAAAATCTAAAACAGTTTTCATAGACGTAGTCTGACTAAAGACAGAAATCTTCGATTACGAGCCTGGTATTCAAATATGGAACTCCCAACCCTGTGGTACTTCATTAATACTTAGTTGTCAGATGCACGCCAGACACAAACATACAGACTGCTCAGATCATACCCCATGTTACGCAACATACTAAAGTTATAAATTACGAGTAAGATAATAAATAAAACCTACTTGAGGTGCATTAGTCGAGTATGAAATAAATAGCGCATTAGGAGCACAGCTGCTAAATATAAAAGTAGGTTAAAAGTATGTTTGCCTAGACCATGACAAGATATTTATTTTGATTCGGCGCAGCCACAAGGGGCATGTTTTCACATCTGCTCTGCCAGTGGGGAAATTTTTTAATCTTCATATTCTCGTTTTCAATTTGTGTGCTTATTGAGTTGGATACGTTAAACTTATTTCAATACAACCTATTAAAAAGCACTTACCTTTATTAAATCATCACTTGAAATATTGTTTTGTAAGTTTAATAATCTTCTAATATAAGAAATCTAAATTTTGTTTGAAATAATTTCTACATCTGTCTACTTGTGTGGATTTTTTTAGAACGGAAGCTAATTCTGAAGATAGTAAATTTTACCTAATTAAAACTAATTCGTTTTATATTGCGCCGAGATAAGTTCAGATAGCTTCAAGTAGATAGGCTGAAATAAGTATTTTTATGTACATTTACCAGTAGTAACGTAAATTTAAATTTATTGGGTCACAGTAGGTTCCTATGACTAATTTAGATACAGATCGGGATTTCGCGTCCCGATTCAAACTGAAGTGGAGTAGTGGGCCGGATTAGGATAAGGCGAGTCAACGGCCGGGTCACAGTGCTATTTGCGTTATACCCTTCACGTCTCCCCTTCCTCGAAACTACTAATTTTGGCCACAACTTGATAACGCAAAACGAGGATAAAACAATAACATTTTAGTACGGCCAATATAAATAGGCCTTTCATTTATTTTATATAATTTTCACAAAAAGGTATTATAGCTATTCAAGTTAAATAGTTGCACTGCGTCTGAAATTCTTTACTTTGCTTTATAATAAGATGATTAGAGTCCAGAAAATAGTTTTCAAGAAGCTAATATGAGATCAATATAGAAATAGTTAGGGGCATATCACAATCAAGACGCGTATGCGATATGCCTTGTGTATGTAAAATGCATTACGTTTTTGTTACGCGGAAGTCATAGCGACATGACTAATTATTACATTACATACGTAGATTATTTGAGTTGGGTTTTTAATTGTTCTATAATGTTACAGATTTAACGAAAAACGCTTCCAACATTCAGGCAATAATCGTTAAGAAGGCCTATCGGGCCATCTTAGCATGATTGGACAAGACAAATTGTACCATCTCTATTTTAACTAGTTGTCCCAAATAATCTAAGTGGATCATCACACTAAATTGTTAGGTCACCGATACAGTTGCCGCGAGAGGATGCTTAACTATGATAAATTAACACATCTATTGTTAACATGAGGCCCAGTTTCAAGTTTTATATGATAAACACGCCTCCGACAGCTGTCAGGGTATCCGATCTATTGTATTCGGCGATAAATTATACTTTTCGTTATATATTTCTCGTTTATCTGTAACCGTCTAGGTATTTATCAAGATATTTCGTAAACAATACCACTTAGGCAATAAAGCAGTTTACCGACTACGCATTTGCGAGACTCCAGGTAGATTGGTTGTATATGTTGGAGGTATGTAACTGACTTAGCCAGCTACCAGCTCACAGCTTAAATAAGACATATATTCGTGACGTCATTGCACATTCCTGCGTGATTTTACAAATTATATTGGATCACAGTTAAAATTAGTAATATATATAGAAGATGTAAATGTGCTAGGACCCAAATAGTTAAAGGTCGGTAACCTTCAAAACAAAGAGTCATTCATAAATAGCAGGTAGACGACAGGAATGCCTCGACAGATTTGAATGAAAATGAGACATATGTTGTTGAGTCATTAAGGACTGAATTGGGTATCGTAGTAAATGAAAAAAAGGATAGCGCTTGTAAAAAAAAGTTGTTATTTCTAAATTTGAATTCGATTCGATTTGATTTTACAGAACTTAGCGCAGGAATTATTATTGGTCAATAGTTTATTAAAAAACTCATACTATTGTTTTTAGTGCTATGTGGTGATATACAATGTTTTATACATTGGTTTAGCAGATATAGGACAGATTTCACACACGATCGGTAAGCTCCAAGGTAAACAATTTATAACTTGTGTTATGGGTGCTAACAGAACGGATAAATATGCTTATAAATAAATATTAAAAATAGTGACCGTATAGGGAATCCAACCAGGTTTGTCATGGTGACGACTGCGCCAACCTAAATATCTAAGCATAGGAAAAATCCTTTACATAACCACGTCAACGTACTAAAAACCTTTCACTAAAAGTGTAATTACAGTTTTAAAGTTTGTTTATGCGCGGGAAATTGAAGCCTAGGGAAAGCTAATGGGGCATTGTTTCTGGTTCACTGTTGACTTTTACGGTCACAAGTCACAGGATTATCAACTTCCTGTACTATGAGAGATTCTCTATGGATCACAGGCTGTTTTATAATTTTATAAAACGGAGGATAGATAACGCGAGGGTGAACGTCCGTTCAATTGACAGGTTCGTTGATGTATTGTCGGAATATATGTTTTGAACTCAAACTCTGGGGTCTAAATGCACCGGAAGCGGGATGCGTTGTAGATCTACCACTCATAATTAAGATAAGTGTTCCTAATGCTTTTCTATGTGGGAATAACAAATCAGTTCTATAATTAATAGTTTCTAAGTACCCTGATCAATATGATATATCACCAAATTGAAAGTTACACATTTTAATATAAACTCTCAGACTGTCTACAGTCTAGACTGAAACTTTTCATCCTTTAATGGCGTGACACTTTTGTTGATATTAAACATCAAGGAATGCATTTTAAATTACCTTTCTACGAATAGCGATAGAAAATATTTATTAATGCTTTGTTAACAATAAACTTTACACGGATACAGAATAGAATACTAAATAGTATTTTTATTAGCTCAGTTTACTCTGTAAGGAAACAAGAACACTCAAGGGATAATCTTGAAAAATTTTACTATAGGAAATGGCATACCTATAGTTATTATTTGAGTAACTCATAAGCAAAGAAAACATCGAGTTATTATTTATTTCATACAGTTTTTCATAAATTCCTTCTGCTTTATCGCTACCACTACCGCAAAGGAATTGTACTGATAAATACCAAAGAATTAAAATAGTTGCTCCATGAGAATCTTCTTGCCGAATATAGATGCCAATTAGATTTTTGTCCATAAATATTGCTGTTTAAGCATATATAAAGATAATATTTATTATACTGTCTGTCTACTGTATAAGGTGTTAAAGCGCGAGTGGGTAGCTGACGACCATGAGCCGTCTACTTACAATATTGGCCTGGTCCGCCCTTTGCGCTTGCGACATACCCTTCAAATATTCGTTATTTTTATTATCATCTATAAATGCCTATTAAGAATGATGTAAGTAAATGAGTTTATTCTTTAAGTTAGTCAACTATTTCGTTCAAATTAATGGTTTGTCAGTCGTCCTTCAACAATTATGTAGCTTATATCGTATAATATTGGACTCAATTCAGGACTTCATTTATAGTCATTATTACTGTCTATTACCTCTTTCTTGGCTTGGAATGTATGACTGTATTCTACGAATTCAGTCTGTTAATTGTTTGATTAAAAAATATACACATTCATATATTTTTAGTCAGACATTTAATACTGTTCAATATATACTTATCTAGATATTCATGGAACTAGTATTTATTACAGCGAAATAAATTAAAATAATTCTAAGGAGAACAGGAAACGTATAAGGAAAAATCCGTTCATAGTTTATTGATCACTCACGATCATAACTGATTTCTTTATAATTTTGTAGCTTGACCAGGTAAGTCCTGCAACATTTAGTTCGTTTGTTCTTCTGTAAGTTTGTAGAACGTAACAAAAAAAAATCGCTTATCAGTTAACAATGTTAAAATGTAATAAACAAACCAATTACCGCAACTTTAACTGCGGGTAGGTACATTGGCATAAACTGTAAAATCCAAATTGTAAATGGCATATTCATACTTGTACCTCATAAGTGTTATACAAACTCATAAATTACGAAGTAAGAACCAAATTGTGTATCCTCATAAATGCTTGGAATATGTTACATATAAGTTTGTGCATGTCTTTTGTAAATAGGTACGTTGAAGCAGTGTCTGCAACGCTTCCGCATTAATTAATTAATCCGCTGAGACTCGAAGCCTGGATGACTTATTCAGTGCATTTCTGCGTATATGGCATAATATGTTTATTTAGATACTGTCTTATTAATGCGATTGACATTGACAAAATATTAGTAATCAGCCCGAGAGACCCGACAATTGATTTATTTAGGGATTAAACGATTTTCGATTCATACATAAATCAAGTTTCAGACATGTTATAAATGTATATAGATTGTAATGAGATTAGAAGCGATAGACTTGCAACCCTGAGTTTTGTGAGTATTGTGCGCGGCCCTCGGGGTGAATGCTCTCCCTGGAGTCGTCGACACGGCCCGCCCGATAATTACTGTCGCTGCATCACTCCGTCTGCCCTACTGCAGCTGGACCTAAACACACATTAAGCTAATTTAAAAAAGGAATAAAAGTTATATATATTAGTTTACACACTATTTAAGTTGTACATGTGATATGTAATATTCAAAACAGCCTATCCGTTCTGATATAAAGGTATATTTTCTATATAATGACCTTTTGGAATGCACTTTTGCGTGTTGAACATTTCTCAGTAATTAAATTAGGATCATTCTTTTTCCGTCAATCGAAAAGAAGTACCAAAAACCTAGCATTTAGTATAAGAAGTAGATAATGCAGCCTTTTTACCTATGTCACATTCCCTGAAAACTTCTTTTTATTTAAATAATATTAAATCCAGAATAAGCTTATTCATAGTCTCGGCACGTAATTTTGCAAGATTGTGGTGTGATGGGGGAAAGTTCGATATACTTTTAGAAGCAAACATCCTAAAAGCGTACTTTTACTATGATTTCTATTCCGATTACACCCTTAATTCCTCTGAATTTATTTATTACATAATTTATACATTCACCCAGACTAGACACTGCATGTTCATTTGAAAGTTCTAGTTATCATGTTTTACTTCTAATTTAAATAAATACTAGATAGCTAAGTCAAATAGTATATTTAAGATAAGCCTAATGTGCAATAATAGTACATTGTACGAAAAGATTTACTTTGTTATCAGTACAAAGGTCCCCAGCAATAGAATGGCTCGAGAAACAGCGCAGCTGGCAACAACAGTTATATTACCACGATACCTAAATAAAATCTATTTATAGGATTAATTTTATCCTCAAACAGGGTAGGTAACATTTATATCGATGGCAAATCGTTTGCGCAACGCCTTAATTGCTAAGGGTGAATATATTGGAGCGATCGTGGAGTGACTTATATTAAAAAAAACTGTCCTAAAACTTCTTTAATTAATTGAGAATTTCAATGTGTGTAATTAATATAATGAACTTTATAACACTCTAGAATATTTAATTTTCAACTGTAAATAAACAATATGTAAGTAATTATTTTAGAGCTTATTTATGTCTGTGAAGACAAAAGGTGGGCTTTTAAATAGGAAATGGGATTTAAGAAAAACATACAACTAGGGTAGTAACCCAGAAATCAGCGCAACTTGTAAAAAAATATGTAAAATCTGAATCATTCACTTTACTATTTCAATATTGATTTTTTATTAATTTAAATTTACAGTTTGAAACACTGCAATATCCGAGAGTGGAACAGACAATCTCTTACTCGAGATAGGATAGGATGTTGTAAATAAAATTATTCAACTAGCTCACTGCCGGCCGTGGACTGATTAATTACTATTGCCCCATCAAACAAAAACATCGAGCAAGCGACAAATTGCTCTAAATGGCCGTACCGATAATGGGAATTTGAGAGGACCATTTCAATAATGATTCAAGTTATACACACAAATTTTCTTTCTAATTTCTTTCTTTCGTCTTGCTACCATAATAAATAATTAGAGATATCCCGGAGACGGACTATTGTGCGGCAAAAGTAAACCTCTAAGATAATTAAATAGTATTTCAGTAATACTACAGACTATAGTTCTATAGTATGAATATTCGTGAATAGTCTGGTCATAATCGCCATGATATATAACAATTTATATAAATGACTATAGATAGTTTAACTATTTTACGTAGTATTAAATAAATACAATGTTTACATTCTAATCATTATATTCCACAGAGTCCTCACATTGCTGAAATAATACCTGAAATATAAAAAAGGATGAAAAGTTGAAAAGGCGTGGAAAGGATATCACTGCATCCTGTTACTGTCCAGCGTCACAGAGGGAATAGAATTAAGGATTTAAATAATATACATTGACACTCCTGTTAATATGGTACGACGAGTAACAGGCTATTGTAATGGACTAAAATAATAGGATTTACTGTACTGAACTCTTATTATGAATACTTGTAACTCGAGTTTTAAATTGCAATTGTTAGTATAATTGTGTTCGGGTATTAAAATGAAAACCAGTAAATTGCTGTATATTTTTCACTTGAACACAGACATAATTAGCTGTTCATTCAGAAAAACCTTGTATTATACTTGAAACGCATTGGAAATAAATTAAATACGAATATATAAAGACTGGATCATTATAAATGGAATTGTACTATTTACAACAAAAGCAACGTGTGCTTACACAAAACATAAATGAAAAGCTTGGAGCTTTCAAATTTAGATGAAAAATGTTAAACAAAGCCGGAAATACAATATCTATTTTCACACACGTATTCCAAAAGTAGGTAAATATTTCACTAAATATTATTGATAACATGTATAAGTTGCCTAATCAAGCGGTTTTAACTGTATTTTTAGCACGCTTGCGTTGACTGACCTGGCATTTATTCGCGATTTCAATATTTTTGAGATAAAAAATATCGGATTGTTAACCTACTTTTATATGGTACTTGATATAAGTAATAATATCTCATGAAGGCATTGAAGCGTGATTTCATACACGGTGGATTCAGCAATATATTAACAGATAAATATTATCTTACTTCCTTTAGACATCTACACAACAATCAGGAGCATTGTTAATTCAATGAATCCAATCTAGACAAAGGAAATCACAAATGGCAATAACTATTGTCATAGCAAAAAGAATTAATGAATCTATGATACAGGTGTAGGAATCGCTCTAACTATGGGAATATTACTTTAGTTGGTATATTTGAGCGAGATTTGCGAAATATCTGGTCTAAATGACTTATAATATATATGGAAGCTAAGGTCTTTGTGTACTTGAATCAGTAAACAGTTTTACATTCCATATTTTTGTTTGATTGGTTAAAATATTTAATTAATATGTCAGATTTAGCGGTCATAACTAAAACCATTTAAAATATGTCAAATGATAATTTGCAACTAGAAGCGTTATCGTGCGTTTGGTACATACCAATGGCCCTTATATCTAATCATGTCAAATTATACGGCTTATCGATATGTTTGCTTTTACATATTTAGTTTTCTTATCATGGATCATTTTGGGTTGCCATATTTAAATCAACGAGAAAACCCAAGTGATACGCAATAGAGCATAAATCTTAAATTTGGACACAAAATTGAGATTTGACTTTCTTTTTTATATTTCCTCTGTTTACTACTGAACCATGAATATTTATTTGTTCAATAGCCGATGTGTAATTTTAAAATAATGTTTGTCGTATTTGATACTTTATAATTAAAATAGTAGTAAAACATCAATACATAATATTAAATATAGATAACAATTTTAATTCGCCGCTCGAAGAGGCCTTGAAATAGATGGGTATTTTATCAGGTAAACCTGTTTAACTCAGTTAAGGATGATTTAGGATTCAGCGAAAGTGTAGGTATGTAATGGCGACGGAAGCCAGTTTATCGCGGGAGCTGTGTCACCGGAAGTGGTCAAGCCACTGGCCCACAGTGCATATTAACTGGTGATACGATAACTATGTTATTGTTATGCATTTGACAGCTATATTTATTACGTCTATTCCTTTTAATATTGATATATGTTTCGTTGGTTACAGATACACTGCGTGTTCGTTGATATTTTTCGAGTGATCAGCATGATAAGAGAAGGCGTAATGTGCAAACGTCACATAACTACAAAGTCTAAGAAATAGATATATTGTGATCAGTATTGTAACTTAGGATAAAAATGATAGAAAATCAGACTGTTATTATCATTTTTATGAACTTTAGTCCGTCACTTATACAAGAGTAAGACATAGGGTACGTTTACTCACATTCGTAAAAAAGTTGCTGCAATGCTGTCTTGGCCAGTAGGTTTCTCCTGAATAAGCCTGTCATTGAGAAAATAAGTATCGAAGGTTCAGAGGCTTTGTCTCTGATTTATAACGATTGTCGAGTAAACATGGCAGCTTATCGCTCGACCCGTAGGTTCTTCACCCCTACCCCACTCAAGTATCTTCTCAACACGTGTCCCATATACCGCTTTCACTTGTCTCGTGATAACAAAATTCTTGAAAGTTCATTGTATTTTATACGTCGTTGTAATTTTATGACATTTAAAAAATCGCGATTTGCGACTACATTTTGACGGTTTGAGCGAACCCAATTACAGTAACCAGCTGAGGTCTAGTTTGGATCCCTTATGAGGGATCCAAACATCCAAACATAGCATAAGTTATAAGAACTGTTTTCCTGCAATGATTTTTATATTCCGTATGAAATTGGACTATTGATATTGGACACGTGATCGCTAATTCTATGTAAAAAACATATAAATTAATAATAAAAACAAAAGTAGCCTTTGAATGGGTCAATCACTTAACCTTATTATGTATAAATTTAAAATGCTTGAAAAGGGACGTATATGAAAACCGTTAGATTAAAAACTCGACAGGAGCAGAAGACTGATCACCTACATTGTGACGAAGGGTTCCAGCGTTGCTAGTTTGTTTTTCTGAAAGTACATGTATACATAGATTAGAATCATAAACACTTGAAAGGCGCTGTGAAGTTATTTGTTAATGTTGATTTAATAGAAGATAACTCTTCCAACGAATACAGGCCCTTAATACAAAATAATGATTTATAACATTGACATACAATTTAAAAGCAATGAATCGCTTATCAATCATTGATTAATGTTTCCATTGCTTTGTACTTTGCATTGATAAGAACTCATATTGATAAACATGTGCGCAATGTAACTGTCACGTATATTAACAGAAATTATTTAACAATTGTATTAAAAATTCACTTTCACGTTTTCGTATTATTATATTATATTTTATTTTATTAAATCTGTCCCCAAACATCTTATGTGCTAAACATATTAACAAACAATAAACGTATAAGATAATAAAGCAAGGTATACACACAAAACAATTATATGACATAAAACATAAAACAATATATATAACAAACAAGATACAAATGCGAACATAATCAGGATTTAAAGGTTTGTTTTTTTATGGTATTTAAAATATACATATAAATTTTATGTAGGTGTTATTACACAAACATTTCTAATACCGTATAGTTTGATTCATGAACACAATACATTTTTCTACTCTAATTAGTTATATTCCGAAATTAATAATACTATTTTAATATGTAACTACATAAAACCTACCTGCTATAGTGCTTGGTAACTGGTGACCCATTCAGTAATCAACGTGCTTTGGTTTGCAAATTTGGTTCATATATCAATGATCACTATTTTGTAGCACAATATAGCTGTTTAATATGGAGTTTATTACAAATTAATAATTATATACGACTTTCACACACCGGTCAGCTCCATTATGACGTTGCGTTATATAATTTAAATGATGTTTTTTCCTTCAAATTACTCATTTATTTGTCATCTTCGTCTGTTGACATAAGTATTTAACACTTTTAAATTTATCCTTAAGTATCGAAATTGGCATAGCGATAAAGTTGTGACGCGATTAAAAATCGTGCAAACACCCAGTTATGTCATACAAATAATAATGATTGCATACAATATTCAGAAGTGAAAGGTCTAAAAATAATGTCGTGATCAAAGTTTGGGTTCGGTTTTGTCAGGTAAGTATGGTATGCGCTGGTGCATCTTAAAAGGTGACTCAGCTTATTATGACGTCATTGAAAAGGCGCGTCCGTTTCTCCCACAATGGACTATACAATAAATAAAAGTGTCGTCTTTTATGTAATGGAACAATAACTATATTTTGTAAAAGTGTAAATTCTTGAAACCTATTCCTTCTCAAGTTCAACATATTTAATTTTGTACAATACTTACTAATTTGTCATATTATCCATACTAATAATGTAAATGCGAAAGTAACTCTGTATGTATGTATGTTACGCTTTCACGCTTAAACTACTGAACCTATTTCGATGAAATTTGTAATGGAGATAGACTAAGATTTAGGCAAGGACATAGACTATATAGGTTTTTTTATCGCGAAAAAACGTGTTGGCTTAATAAAAGTTTGCATAAAAATTTCAACAACAGCCATTTATAAAACCGATTTTCCAAATTCCTTTTCTGTAGTTAACCACGAGGGCAAGTAAGTCGCGGGCAAAAGCTACTAGTATTACTATAAGAACAAAATAGTTTTTGAATGAAATTAATAAATATTTTATTTGATTTATGCATTAAATACAATTTTGATATTATTAAACATACATTAATTATGTAGAGATCCTATTAAAATAAAAACTCATAGACAAGATTTATAGACTAATCTAACTAGACTAATGTCTTTTCTAAAAATGTCAAATACGCTATACAATTAGGTAAAAAACGCAGGTTGAAAATGGACTTAAATGCCTAAATTCGAATAGATTATCGAAACGATAATCGTTCTAAATTTTCTATCCTTGAATGAATTATTCCGACGTAATAATTGAAGTAAAACTTATGAAAGGTTCCTAAATCCTTGACTCGAAATCATACCGATAACTATGTTAATGAATAGTGACCTCTCCACATCCGAACTACATATAAATGTTAACACTGTTTTGAAAAAACTTATTATTTCTTACCTTATAATTAAAAATTACTGTAATGCTTTTACTATTGAGAAATTCTAATGAAGACACTACAGAGTCCCTGCTGTACCCGTAGTCCAAAAACGATTCATTTATATCTCGTTACAATTTTATTATTTAATATTAAGAGTAATAAGTATTATTGGATTATTAGTCCACGAGTATTGTTAATATTATCATAATTTATGTATTAGCAAAAATATGTTACAAATCATAAACGTACCTATTCTAGCTAAAGTACCAAGATTAATTTGTAATACTATTCGTCATAATATACCTTTAAGTAACTTCGGCCCTTTGTTATAGCAATAGTATCCAAACTAAATTTAATATAACAAAATATTTAAGCACTGTAAAGCTTTTTCATGACTCTCTTTGACTTATTTCTCACGGTAATTAAGAAGGTTAAATAATTTAATTATTATTTTATATCAATTCAGTATATGTTATATATATAAACTTTTTATTGAGATTCTAGCATTGCTTTGCAATAAATGATGCGAAGCAAACGTAAGAGAGGTCTTTCGTTTTTAAGCAAAATATTATTAAATAAAGTTTTGGATGTTTGACCACCCTTTCCAATATAATTAAGTTAAATTAATTCATATGATGTTTCAGCTCCACTTAAACCGTGATCTCACTAACGTAAATTGTCCTAATTGTCATAAAGTATGTGTGATTTGCAATTTTACACAAAGAAACGAATCAAACTTAATATTCAATTTTTTATTATTTCCTCAATTGATGAACAAAGAACGCAATTTGTATTCCACTCATACTATTATTTTAAGGTGACGATAGAATTTAAAACGCTTTTTAAAATAATACCATGATATTAGGACTTATCGGAGTTCTAAGGTAATTTTTTTAAAGGAATGATTATAGTCTTTTATAACATATGCTACTGGCATCTGAAATAGCCCACGGCCATGTACACCCAGTCGAGTGTCATTATATATAATTAAACCAACAAATAAAAACTTGGTCGTAATGCTGTAAGTAAAAGTCGTGGCCGCTTACCAGATGCACCAGATGCTACCCGGGTGACCACGTTCAGACATCAGCTATCGACCCAAGAGAGAGAAACCGTACTCGCTAATGTAATGTGTTATCTTTACCGCCTATAACTGATTTCTTCATAATTCGATACATTTATTGGAAACGACAAATCATGTCTGTGCAAGACCTACCTAATTAACGCAAATTTCTTCGTAACGTTCACTCGTTTAGCATTTGTCATTTTCGTGGAATATTACGAGTTGAACGTTCCGTGTTTTGTAAAGCGTAAATCTTGTAAGGAAACATGAAATTGATATTTTCGCTCATTATTTGTCTGGATACACGTGGATGACGCTTGGCACACGTCACTGGGCAAAGTGCCAAGTCAGGAGAGAGTGTCTGGAAACTGCCTCACCCCCTAGACTAGGCTTATGTCAATAATTATAGCGTTATTCATATAATCGTCATCATAATTTTTAGTAGAAACTGGGAAAACATTCAACGTCCAACCATTTAAAACTAGCTAATTAGATTTTTTATCTCACTCTCTCTGCGTTATATATATGAATTAGATATAAAACATTCGATGTGTGTATTTTAAAAAACACGGGGTTACAGGGGTGTTTATTCCTATATTACATAGTGGGATGCATCTCTAGTCTCATTACAGGGCGACGCATTGACTGTCTGGGGCGGGTAATCCCCTGCATTGAATTTAACCCCTGTCTTGCACAGCAATTTGAAACTTCGACAATATCAATCAATATAATATTTCTA
Organism: Leptophobia aripa; assembly: GCA_951799465.1. Lineage (NCBI taxonomy): Eukaryota > Metazoa > Arthropoda > Insecta > Lepidoptera > Pieridae > Leptophobia > Leptophobia aripa. The sequence goes on from OX637260.1 coordinate 4,319,696, forward strand.
CTAATACCAATTATAATATTTTAGGACCCCACTTTGTATACTTGCAAACAAAACGCAGCGTAGTGCATTACACAAAATGTACCTACAAGTATAATGTACATATAAGTACCCAAATGATTAAGTCATAATAATAAAATAACAAAAAAAAACGATAAACGTTCATCTGTCAACCACCTCTTCCGTTTAGTATTTGTCATATTTGTAAAAATATGAAGCTCCTTTCTTTTAGCAGGAAATTTATAAAAATATTCTCAATTACGATATATTTTAGCCAAGCTAAGACCATAAATGGATTTTTTAATAAACGAGTAATTTAACCGAAATGGTATTGTTTTCGTAAGCATTGTGTCAATGCCTCCCACACTTTTCGTAAGCGCATCTTGGCCGGGTCAAATGGCCGCAATATGTTTGAATGGGGACGTACGTATTGTTGTCACATTAACAGAGCGACCATTAGCAGAGCTCTATTATACGGAAGACCTTGGCCTTGCTGGAACCTCGAGAACGCTATTAGAAACCGCATTGAAATCCACTTTTTCGCTATAAAACGTCCGCAACGTTCATTTGTTTGATTTTTTAAAATTGGAATAAACATTTACAAATACTATAGACTATACAATAATATCTAGTTTGTCAGGTTAAATAAATGTACATTGCCATAGTCACCAACGACTTACAATATTGATTTTTTTTTTAAAAGAATGTGGATTCAATATCAGGCAGAGTGTGTTCCTTTGATAGTAAAGATTGATTGTATTTTGATACAAACAATCTTATGTAACATGCCAGATAATAGTATTAGATAACGTGTCGTCGAAGCAATGAGGAATGATAGAGGATTAGTCCGAGAGTTCCATTATATAGAGATTTTAAAATCCATAGTTTTTGTTGTGTTGAGGTTGACTGAAATCTATTGCTTATTAGCAATAGGAATACATATTGTTAATTTTAAATCTGTGTACATAATAATAGTACTTGAAGGGTAGATATAAATTTTTGACCTAAAACAGTATACATAATGAAGTTGTTAACATTACCAACAGTACTATCTTATCAGTTTACTTTTAGATATTAGATCTGCTAAGAAGTATACAAACCTTTATTACTGATCGCAGATTTGAAAGTAAATGCCTTTTATTAGTTACAAAATATAGGTAATTTTATAAGTAATAAATATTGTTTGTCAGCTCCTTTACTATTAACCGTGTGCTGCGGTGAGAGAGTCGAATTTCCACCGCGTTTGTCAAGGTTCATGATTTTACATCTAGTTGGCATATGGTTTTATCACTAGATATATATTACGCAATTGTATAATAGGTCAAATTGTATTAATATTTTAAAATTTTCTACTAGTTATGATTTGGCCTACGTAGACAACACCTTTATAATTAATATACAGAAATGGCTAAAAAACTTATCACAGTTAGTTACCAAAAAAAATCCAATCAAATTTACCTTACCATCAAATCCTAAATAAGAACCTACTTACTTAGTCGTAATAATATAAGCTGTGAAAAGTAACAAGTTAGATTTTCAATTAAAGGCTAGCTAATTAATACATTTATATTCTTGCCTTGAATTTATAAAACTAGAAGTATTCGACATTTCATTTAATACGCAGGAGTTGTCAAAGCTCATAATGAATTGCACACGCATCCGCATGGCAGAATAAGGTGCGAATGCATTTGGTATGCAACTATGAATTGCAATGCCATAACTTAAAAATAAACTCAATATTAATTTTGATTTTGGAAAAATAGAAGATGGTATAAAAAGTTTCGGCTCAAGCGTAACTTGTTATCATTCTTGAGAAGTTAGTTAAGCCCCTTAAAAACATGATGTTTAGTGACCAACTTTGGTCCTTTCAAGACTTGGCGCTGGGTTGTTAAGCTCGATCCAACTAATTTTGGTTAGAAACGAACGTTCCATATCTAATTGGAACTGAAGACTGTTCTTTATTTACTACTGAACTTAATGAGTCGGCTTTAGAGTGTAAGAATTGGTCTAAAAGCCATGATAATTTTGGAGTCCCTAAAATAAGGACAGTGAAAAAATATTCCATAGAATGAGTTCGTGCTGCTATTGATAACCTCAAGGTTGAAAGAAGACGACTGTATTGCGGCCAATGGACACCACTTAGAAGAGGCTTTATATATGATTAATGATTTTATAATAATATATAAACTAACACACAGTAGTACTAATAAATGTTACGTATAAAAAAAATGTTTTTCTTTGTAACAATATTTATGGCAAGACTAAGTTTCTCTATATAGATATCGTCATAGAAAATTTACAAAAAAGTTACGTGTCGTAAATCTTCAGAATCTGATTGACGAACTAGCAGCGAAACTTTACAGTCTGTCTTTATCATTGACCACACCCAGTTTTGGAATAAGATAATACAGGTAGCTCCATCTGTCACACAAGACAATATAGCACAATGTGTTACATTGTGCTATATTGTCTTGTGTGACTGAACACAGTCTTATAGCCAAAACAAATTATGGATATCATTAATTACACCTAAGATTGAATTATTCGTGTTTATTAATGAGCATGCAACTTAAATTTATTCATAGTACCTCGTACATTAATTTCGTTATTTTTGTAATGCTTTGTTGCTTTGCTTTGTAATGCTAATAGTTTATCTGATATAGTTTAATATCACTGTGCCTCCATGTCATTGAGACTATATATCTGTATTGGGATGAGTATATATTACTACTTTACTAAACGACTTTTTTATTATAATAGTATATTTTATATTGTATATAATTGTTGTTATTGTAACACAAAACTTTTAGTTTTGTGTTTTATGTTATTTTAAGTTACTTATATTATTTAGGTTAATATTAAGAATATTTTGTGTTTATTAAAACTAATAGAAAAATTGTTGTTATATAATTATTTGTGTATACGCGTTATCTACATGTATCGAGTCATGTATACGAGAAATATACTTCAGTCCTATGTATGAGTCAACTTTTATCTATACTAATAATAAGACAGTAAAAATCGAAAAACTGTACATTAAATATTTTTCCAAAAAACTGAAAGGAGGCAATTAAAGAAGAGTCATAGAAACCAAAAAACCAATTTTTGGAATTCTTGTCTGTCTGTCTGTCTGTCTGTCTGTCTGTCTGTCTGGTACTTTATAACTTGAAAACTACTGAACGGATTTGAACGCGGTTTTCACAGTTGGATTATATATAATTAGGAGCGTTGTCAAAAGTTTATTTTGTCAAAATCGGTTAAGAGAAAAAGAAGTTATGGTCAATTGAAAATTTACTTCAACCACTGCTTCAAAATTTTTAAACACTTATATTGATTGATTAGTTATATATTGTTAATTATGTTCTAATATAAGTTAATCTTAATATTAAAACTTATGAGAGGTAACAAAAATAACAAATAACGCAGTGCGCGCGGGCGCGGTTGAAGTGTTGAACAATGTGCTCGATAGATGGCGTTGATAAAATTCGTCAACCTAGATTTATTTTATTTTTTTATTTCTTATACCTATACAGCTTATCAAAAACAGCTTATAAAAATAAAGCCAAAATAAGGTTTAAATATAGAACCGGGAATAGAATCTAAGATCAGAAAAAAGAATAACAAAAAAAAACACGAACAGAACAAGTGGAACTATGTGAAGTACGAACATTTTAGTGTGTGTGTGTATCAGTGTGTGCAATGGTGTTGCTGTGTGAGTGAGTGTGCGAGGTTGAGTCTTAGTTTTTTTAAAAGAACTTCTACTTAGGCCAAATATATCCATCGCGGTATTAAGATGCTCCATTGTGTAATGACTACCATGCAGTTCAAACTTTCATTAACGTTTTACCCTATGATTATTTTGAGTGAACACCACCTATACAAACAAGTAAAAGGAAACGAGTGAAGAGACGTTTATCGTTTGTCCGCATCCATTTTGCCACCTACATCCTTAACGTTAATGAGGTTTACCTTTTATTATTTGGTCAAGCTAATAAGTAATTACCTCACAAGTACGTATTTCGTACTCATAACTTCGTAAGAATTTTCTTTCAACTCTTAACCGCTGAGGAGTTTTACCTTCCATCATCAGCTCATCCACTTAAGAAGATCACTATCAGAATATAAAATTGTCAGAATATTAATTGCCTGTACGTTAATTTGAAAGTTGCCCTCGATTTCCCCGAATCATCCGATCCTGTAAAGCTACATCATCCCTGAGTAACACAGGCTATATATAATTCCAATTGTAACAAGATTTTAGCCCGTGAAAGAAAGCCCTGTCGAGATCATTAAAAAACGCTATATACTTAACCAAATTACACGTGGGCGAAGCCGCGGGCGGAAAGCTAGTATTTAAATAATTAAGGAAACAAAATATTAAGTCGGTTTAGTATACTTTAGAAAACTCTAGCATTGCAATAGAATTGTTGAAATCAATGCAGATTAATATTTTTTTCCTTACAAATAAAAATAATAAATTTCATTTGTGTAGATAAAATCTCTGTGCTATTGGTAAGGACTTTTAAAAGACTGTCCAAGCTTTATACAAATCATCTCAGAATAAGTTAAGCCAAAATTCTCATTTAATGGAAAATGAAATATGAATAATTAAATTGAAGTGACGTCAATAAACAAAAGAAGCCGATGTAAACTACGTGTCGGTAATAAAGTATTGTAAAGTTTAAAACTTTTCATCGTAATGTCCTCTCACCGTAAATAACTCTTTATGATCAAATGTGGCCTTAGTCATACAAATATTTGAGATATTTCTGATGATTCAACCATTACTTATCGATAGTGTAATCAGAAGTATTTGAATCATTATTGCATACAATTTTAAAGCTTATATTATATGGATATTCTTTTGTTTAAACAAAAACATTGCTCGTAGATACTTCTGTTACATAATATAATAATATTATAGTTCTCTCAGTTATAAATAATAATAATAATGTTATCAAATGCACAGTTGATGTTGCATTAAAAATTTGGTCTTATTTATGGCATTCCTAAGTAATTTTTAATAAACTCTGATGAAATAGGTTATATAATTAAATGTTTTTTTTAATTAAATATTTCACGATGAATACAACGCCTGGCAAAAAATCCTGACTCCTTTCCCATTTCCTTAAATTACAGCAACACACCAACAGGCTTTTTGGTGTAACAGATTTCCTTTTGGATTGGCTTGTTCAATCATAACCCCGAATAATTGGGATATTTAAAATAAACAAAATACCATGCAAATTGTACTTAATGAATATGCTATTAAGACGAGAATGGTCATTACCAGTATTATAAATTCAAAACACTAGTATCTGCATAAGAATGTTATAATAACGTAAAGCGCCTTTTAAAAATTCAATCGCAATTTTTGCCTGAGTCGCTTATGCGGATATAAGCGATATGAAGCTAAGTATTTGCCTCGGAACAATAAGCGATGTATTTTGCCGTGTCACCCCGCCCCAGACATGTGGGAACAGCACACATGCGCCAAGAAATCCCGACGAGTCTACAATACCCAACATTTATATCAGGCTAACACTGGTTTATCGAATAAATGAAAATTTCGTTAGTAGTTTCGCGTTATGAGCTGTATCATTAAAGCAGTATTGAAAAGACTCATACACAGACGGTTTTTAAATACGATAATCAAATAGGAAAATCTTGATCTACGTGTGTCTCGACACGTACAAATGATAACTTTCCGCTTATATATCGGATCCAATTCGGATAGTCCTCTGTTAAGGGTCTTTGTGATATAAACAAGTCCAGAATGATGTATGAAGTCTGCCCTAAACTTTTTGTGGGATTGTCCAATATATTATATTGTATGTTTTATTCTATTCGATATAAATTGATGTCCCAAGTTTTTCTTTGTAGAAGAAGTAGTAGTAGAATATGATATAGATTATTTTTTTATCTAAATAATCTTTAATATACGTAACGATACAAAGGCTTCGCGACTTCTTAGAAGAAGTCGCGACAGTAGTCTTTGCACTAGAGTGCAAAGACTACTGTCTGTAATATAGTTACATTAGTTCTTATAATATTTAATTTAACTTTATTGACAGTACACAGACAGGCCAAAGACGTCTTTTGTACCTACGTCACAAAAAAGTTATTCTAACAATCTGACAATAAAATGGCGAAAATCACTTGTACTTGTACTTGTTACATGTAGTAGTAGTAATTATACAAATAATTAGAGAATTTACAATAAATTGTATTTTAAGAATTAAATAATTTATATAATTTTAACATTAGATAAAGTGTCCGATTCAACGGGGGTTAAAGAATGTTAAATAAATATTTACAGTTGGTTTTAATACTTGAAATAATAATAAATACTAGGACACATTTCACATGTGGTTTATAGCTTGCGCTATGGGTACATAACGGATATATTACATATACATATATATTAAAAATAAATACAAATTATAACAACCAGACCACAGCCAACAAATTTGCTCATCACATAGTTGGATAACGTACCAGGGATCAAAGCCCTGTGTTTAGCAGTTCAGCAATATTAGTTACTCGTAAATAAGTAACGTATGTTTTTGACGCAGACGTGTGTAGAAGTCGCTTAGTTGAGAATGATTTATCTCAGTGTCATAACCCTTTGAACTATATTTGACTAATTGGATAAAGATAAAATATGGAAAACAAGACAATAAGGAAAATGGTCGTGGTAATTAAGATTTAAGAAAGTCTGTAAATACCTACTCATTCCCTGCGGTCTCATATTCAATGAGATCAGCAATTATATGTTATCACGACAATATTTATACCATTAAGATAAATGAAGAGGATTTTGAAGAATAACTTTTATAAGGATGTAATTATCATAATAAAGGTTCTAGGGCTTTGAACACATTTGTCGACGTATGCTGTCGCTGACTTCTTTTACATTAGCGGAGCGTACCCTCTGTACCTACTCCCCGTTAGGAAGCACACTGCATTGGTAAACATTTAAATAAATTTCGTATTAAAGCATTTATTTATCAATATTTTCATATATTTTCATACTAACACAAGGTGGTGGTGGTGTAGAAAAACATGCGCATAAATCCTTCAAAAAATGATCTCCAGTATATTCTGTACCGTTTATAAGGACAAATGGTACATACGAAAAATTATTTTTTTTGCTTTCCTCTCCATAGTATTTGAGGAGTTCTATGCCCTTAGCACCTTTGGCACAGGATTTTATAGATGCTGTCTCTATTTCCATACTTGCTCCACACTGGAAAAAATAGAAGTTAGAAGAAGGTAATTAAAGTTCCAATCAAGCTTCAATTCACTTCACTTTACCATGTAGACTTTTCTCAAAGGTTACAAAGCTCATAAGGAAATATAAATTATAAATAGTTAAACACATTTAGAGGCATAGAGACTTCAAACAAACTCAACCTTTTCAGCGGCTGTATCATCAGATCCCTTGTTTTCTTGTGAACTCTCCATCATGCATAAATTAAATTGTAATGCAGCTTTGTGATTCTTAATTATATTTAAAGCACACGCATGAAGTTTGTTTCCGTAGCATTCTTTAGGCCCGTGTTGACATTCAAACTCTATTGTACCATTATGTTCAATTGTCTGAAATATTTATAATTATTAAAATTTACCCTTTACAAAATAAATTTACTCATATTTATAGGAATTTAATATATATGTCCATTTTGTTGTAAAAATATCTATAACATTTTAATGTGTGAATACTAAAATTTACACAAAGCTCAAATAGTTATTAACCGCTCTAGTTTGCACGCATTATTTTAACTTTGAAATTGAGGGATTTTCATGCAAACTTTTCTTAATTAAATCAAGTGTCAAAACAGTAAGCTCCTAAGTCTATGAGTATTTTAATCAGCCAATACTTGTTTCTTATATTACCTGGGCATTTCCATATGGATAAGTTTGAATATCAAGATAATCATACATCCTCTCGACCGTAACCTTAAAATCAGTTGTCTCAAACTCTCTGCAAGCGGGACAGTGGCATTCGTAGAATAATTGAACATTAACTTTCTGTTCTATCTAAAAAATTATCGCGTTAGTACAAATATTACAAGTCTATTCATTTATTTTTATTTGTATCTTTTACACATAATCATATCAGCGATCACTTTGAACGTCAAGAATTTGCTGGTAGTCTTAGTATATGTAACAGCTGGTTAACTTATTTTTTTTAATATAAGAAAAACAAGGTACCTCGTTGGGACCAACACGCATCAGATCGGGATCAGAAGTAGGTAGATCTTCGTTCAGCAAATGGTTGAATGATACATCTGTAAACACTTATAAAAATATTTATATTTTTAAATATGAATTTCATTTATGGTCTGAAACAAGGAATTTAGGTCCTGTATCATTCAATGCAAATGAAAATATTGTACTATTTAGTCAGTAATAATAATAATATATTTTATTTATAATGTAAAGTTCAACTTTAAGCTTTATGTGAAATGGATCTTTTTAAATACACAAACAACATCACGTTCAAAGTATTTTATTAGTATTTGATACCTGAAGCGCAAGCAAATTAAATTTTAAAATCACCATTCCTTATCTTTTAATGTAAATGTCGGTCATAACCTCATTTAAGATTAACTCGTATTGGTAAAGAAATTGAAATGTCTAAGTTTGCTAAAAGTTAAACTTTTTCGTTTATGCAATATGTTTCTAACAATAATAATAACGTGATTTTAAACTAATAGCCCCGAGCGTTTAAGAGTTAACTTTTGTAAAATTGAATAAGGAGTTATGCAAAAATAATAGACTAAGTCATTTTTAAATACGTCTATTGTGAAGCGAAAATTGTATTGAGTATTTCCGTTTTGTGCAGTTTTTGGTCTATAGTGGCTACGGTACATGTATGATGCTGTAACCTGCCTAAATAAATCCAAGTATTTCAACAATACTCTGCTAGTATTGAAAAGAAGGCTTTTACAAGTGATAAATGGTAATAAAATATACTGCTGTCTCCTTACCTGTGTAGGTATTGGTTAACGTCACACAGAGTAGACACAAAAGGAAAATAGGTATCATTTTTAATGTTGTTTCCGTTCGAATGTTTATTGGATACTGACAAGATTAAGGTCAATTACCTTAGTACGTTGCGTGGTACGTATTATTGACTTGGGTAACGAAGAATTCCCACAGACAATACACATAGAATATTTCAACGCTTAGCAGAATCACTGCAAAGCATGTAGTTTTTACCTAAATACGTAAGTATTCCCACTGTATAAAATAAATATGTTATACAAATGAAATTGAAAGACTAATGACGTTTAAAAACAAGTGAAAAAGAGACTTTCTATCTTGCTATCCTTTACCCCATGAGGAACACCCTTGCTTCATTATAAAACTGATATTGAAAATAGCTAATAACAAAAGGGATTGGAATATAAAAAGTAACAATAATGTGCAAACTAATTTATTATATATTTGTTTTCACAAGGTGGTATAGGTTTGTTGAAATAAAAGCAAATATCTTCTAAAACGTCGTCACTTCTATCATATTTGGTCCCATTAATCCATATAGATGGTACACCCCGTATATGAGCTTTTCTCGTGTCTTCTCCGTACTGCTTAAAAAGTTCATTACCTCTGTCCCCCTTTGCACATTCTTTTATCGCAGTTGAATCCAATCCCATGTTAGAAGCACACTACAAAAAAATATATACACAGATGTATATTCTCGTTAACCGCGGGTATTACATAAAATAAGTGTTATTCAAACACTGAAAACTAATTTAAACTATTGGACTTAAACAATACAATAATATCGATATTTAAATTTGGTGTTAACGCAACTTTACTTAAGCTTAACCCTTTCCTAACTCTTATATATGCAATACATACGTATCAAAGAATCAGTGGGTAACCTGTTATTATAATTATTTTTATAATTAACAAATCATAAATAAATAATTTTAATAATTTTAAATAAAAATGAAAACCTTAAAACAAATAAGGTCTGGTAGTGACCCAAGGGCTGGTGCTTTTTTCGCTAAAACTAAAACTCGTGATACAGCGAGGAAATGCATCCTTATGGGTACTGTGCCACAAGGAGTTAACTTTTTAAACTATTTTATAACTAGAAACTAAAAATTACCGCGTCAGCAGCTGTATCGTCAGAACCACTGTAATCTCGTGAATTATCCATCATACAATTGTTAAATAAGAGCGCTGCCGTTTGGTTTTTAATAATATCTAAAGCGCAACCATGCAATTTATTCCCATAACATTCTCGAATTCCATGTTGACACTCATATTCTGTTGAATTGTCTGGAAGTTTTGATACCTGTAAAATATAACACACTTATAGGACACACCTTGTACATAAAAACAATTAAAAAGTCACCTATAATAAATAATCAATGTATGGTGTATATTATTTAGATGTTTAAATCATATTTCGATTTGTCAAGCATTTTAAAATGACCAGTATTAATTGTTAATTCTTATAAACATTGTACTTACTAAAACATTACCATATGGATATGTTTGAATATCCAAATAAGCATGTAGCTTTTGAATTATTTCACCAAAATGTTCAGTTTCAAATTCTCTGCAGTACGGACAGTGTGTTTCGTAATAATATTTTATGTTTAATTTTTGTGGTTTCTCGGTATCCTGAAAATAAAGTTTTAGAAAATGGATGAGCCTGTTCAATTTGAATTTGCACTCGGAGACGCGAACACTGAGAAGCGGTTTAAAACAATTTTCGATACACATTAGAAATTGGGGATGTATAAAGCAAAAAAATATTTAAAAGTCCTTTTACCGTCTGATCAGGAATTTTTGTTTCATTTTCAGCCTCTGTAAAGGATTACGATCTTATTTAAAAATTATACTTCACTCATAGTATATTTAACGTGAATATAAAATCCTTATAATAATAATTTATATAAAATTAATTCAAATAATAAAAAATATTATTCTTTCGACATTTAAAAACTTATTTTGTTATATATGATATTTACCAGCTGATACACATATTATTACACAAAAAACTAGAAACGTATATATTGTCTTCATGTTGTTAACTTCTGTATGACACTAACAATAATTACTAACTAAATTACGTATTGTAATTATTAATAATGTAGTATTATCAATCACGGGTCAATTGGTATCATAGATCAAACGTAAAGTAAAGTAATAACAATATTAATCTTAACAGAACTAAGAAGTTTTAATAATATATCGTTAAATATTACGACCCAAAACTCTGTTGGCTCTTGTCGAGTTGTCTGGACATTATTTCAAATAACAGCCGGACGACATTTATCTATTATTAATTATCAAATAAAGAACCAATATACCAGACTACTATAGTAGTCTAGTATATATACTATATATATATACTACAAGGATATAACGTTTCCCTACGGGTGTGTAATTATAATTTCCCATTATGTAAGTTTTGGAACTTCCTTCTACGGCTCTTATCGTAATGACACTATATTGCCACGAACAAAATAAAATTATTCTGCATTCAGTTGCAAAATCTGTGCTTAATACCGATATTAAAAGTCGATTTTTTTTTCGGATCAGTATAAAATGTATTTGACAAATCTGGTATAAATTCGCGCATACATTTCATATTTTCTTGATATAATCTTCTTGATATAATAAATGTTGAACAGCTTAATGAAAAAATTATATTATAGCGACTATAAAAAAAAATTATATGAGACCCACCATAAAGGTGAAGTCGCCGCCCATAGACTCTCACATGGCTGAGAGCTCGTGAGTGCGTTGCCGGCCTTTTAGGGAGTGGTGCATTTCCCTATATGTTATAACATAAAAGTGTTTTCTATGTAATAACCACTTGGCCTGACGTTATTATAAAGTTCATAACATATAACATAATCTGTTTATTCGCTACAATAAGCATATTGATTAATCCCGGATCCTCAGATCTCATTATACTTAGCATATTGTTATTACAAATATCAGAAAGGTTTTAAGTTTTCAGTGGTTTATATCGAAATAACGTAATGAAATCCTAACATAGGACTTACGTTAGTTAAGGCAAAATTTTAATATTATTACGTTAGTTCAGAAAGATCATTTTACTATTAAACGATATATATATATATATATATGTACGTAGGTTATTACAAATAAGACTCTAAATTAGATCTTGTTTGTAAATTTGATTGAAAAATTTTAAACTTTGCGTATACTTGCAATGAAAATTATTTTTACGCTTATTTCAATCAACCTGACCTGTTAGGGTAATTTGGTCCTATTGGTACATTTTTGGTACGAAAGAAATAATGTTAAAAAAAGGCATTCTTTATCATATACTTTATTATAAAACTTCGTATCATTTTCCAAACTAGCCTATCTTTACGGTTTTTTTTTGTCACATAAGTGCTTAGTAAACCTCTTAAAGCCTGGTCGGACGGCCTGAAAGGACAGGTATGAACAGAATTTCGATGATTATACTCAACTACTTGTGTCGGCTTCATCATTGTTCGCCTAAGCACCGTCTATGAATGGCTCTGGTTACAAGGATTAAGCTAGACGTTTGAACCACTGTAGAATATTGTAAGCCCTTTCACACACAGTGTAATAAAATTACAACTAAAATCCTTTTAGCAATTAAGCTGCCAGATTCTGTTTTAGCTCACGGTTTTATTTGATTCATTTGATGCTTTTAAATCTCACAAAGGCTCAAAGGCTAAATTGCACATAACTACCAACACTTTTTTCCCTTAATTAATGAATTTAAATGTTTTAATACCTACCATAACCTTAAGATTATTATTATTGAGATAAATATGCACTTCATTAATTTAAACTCAAAAACTTTAAATATAAACTTTATTAATTACTAATAAAAAAAATGTAAATTTGCTTGAAGGTTGGAAAGAAAAATATGTTAGTCTGTCGCACACAACAATGTGTACTCGAAGAGAAAATAGAAATATTTTATATCAATGATGGAAAAATAACAGTAAAATAAAGGTTTTCGTTTATCAAAAATCTAGTGGCTCTAATATGTGTATTTCATGAGCTGGTAGCTCAATACATTTAAACTAACAAATTATATAACAGATAACAGAATTTAAATCGATTTTACGGCCCATACAAATGTAGCGAAGCAATGAAACCTAAAAGCAAATATTACGGGAGCAGATCTGAAAAATTCAATTTCAGACGTGATCTATCTCCGGAGTTGATCATACCTTTCCAATAACTGATTTCAGGTCGTAATTTTTGATTCATATTTTGTGATTATTTTTCGATTGCAATCGATGTTTCAGATCTTTTACGGCTTCATTGCTTATAACTGTCAGCCTATGGTACAAACATATAAAGAAGTAATTTCATAATGGCCTGTCATAATTCAATATTCAGTATAGAAGAATAACATGGAAATAATTCGAAACCACGAGATGAATCTGATATGGTTTAATTTGTATTTTAAAACAAATGCCCCGCACCTGCCGCTATTTATGTAATGAGATTTAATTTCAATTAGAGCCCGGCTCGAAATCTACTCAGCCTCGAAGCCTTGAAGCACCCTAATGGCATGATTTACATCCAGGTTTTATTAACGTAAACAGTTAATGAAACGGGATGAGATAATTATTATTTCCACAAAAACATTATCCAGCTGGCAGTGGCTTGCAAAGTTCAAAATCTTTAAAGTGAATAAAATTGAAAAGTGAGTTTATATAATGACATTATAAAAATATTATATAATTTAAGGTATATATTGTATGATTTCCACTATAAAAGAAAAAGACATGGAGCCATCGTAAAGGGAAAAGTCCAATAAAACATTACCACTGGGCTAAAATAAAATGTATTTAGGAATTTCCCGACTTACTTACGTTTGTATAGTAAACAGCGCACTCACGAAAATATCTGTTGTAATTTTGTTTAACGAAATAATAAAAGTTCTAAAATAGAAACGATAAAGGCAATAATAATGCGCACATTTTACTGAAAGCTTGTGACGTGAGACCTACAACCTCTGAGGTCAAATCCCACTTAAAGATCCAGTTTTTATCTCTAGGATATCCTTAAAGTACTTATAATTCTCATCTTCAGTAAGACAAATTAAGAGGTGTAGATCAGAGAAAAATGTCGCCACATTGCAATGTTTTATTCATCTCGTTAAAATTCAAAATAAATATTCCTGCTTCGTCTAGACAATCGCTGAATCTATTCAGAAATATATAAACCCCCAGCTAAAGTGAAAGCTTTCATAGATAGTGTAGAATTATTGCCATCGTATCTTGTTAAATTGGCGGAAAATTTTGGCTGTTCAAACCACCGAATGGGCAATAAATATTTCATGAGGTATATAAATATGGCTTTTATTATCAGAATACTGCTAGGCTTTCGTCAACTATTTTAGTTATTTACCAATAAACTATTTATACCAGCACTACAAGCCAATCATCTTTTCTTAGTGTACTAACTTGTAAACATAATATTACATTAATATCCATTGTTCCTGAAAACAACCCATTATGTAATTCTAATCTTGGGTCTAAATAAACATATTTTTTAAAATGGAATATCATTTAAGCTTGAAAGAATAGAACAGATGTATGGAAGTGACGCGGTGTCGTTTCATTGGTAATGCAATTAAATTATGATTTCGTCTTGGTTGAGATTCTTAGTAAATACATTATAAACGTAAGCTCAGAAGGAGGACGAAGGTTCTCGGTATTTTTACATAGACGAACTACAAACAATGAGTTCTTCTGGGTGTATATACTGGATGAAGTGGTAATATTAAAACATGAAACCTCACCTCTTAACTATGTTCGCCTTTTCTTATTGTGATAAAAAATGTTATTCACGAGTTGCGTGTTACATTCTCTTGGGAGATTTCCTCCCTCTTTCAAGGAAATTGTATTTTACTAACACACTGGCGTCAATTTACCACGGTGCGGCGTTAGATTGTTTATATTGGAGATTGAAGTAAAACTTTCTTATCTTTAAAAACCATGTAACATGATAAATCAAAAATGTATAAATCTCAATTTTCCAACTTATAACAAAATGTCTTAATTTTTTATTAAGAAAAGACATTGACTGAACTTACCTTATCCTATTGATCCGGACGGCCCATTGCCGTGGTTGAGGGCGGCGCCCTATTCCTTTTACGGCAATCTTTGTTGGGGTTGCTAAGAGATGTTTTTCAGGGTTTCTGTATTATTATAGAGTTATAAAATTTATGTACTAATTTGAATAATGCAATAATTTAACCTGTCTCGTTCGGACAAGAAAGTAACGTGAGAAAACAGTAGGTTTTAGCTAAGCTAAGCATAAGCATAGAAGTAAAAAATCGAAATGGAAATCTAAAATCAAGACAAGGTGATGATTTTTTTTAAATTGCGTTTGTAAAAACTAAACAAGTTGCTGTATTATAATGATAGGTTAAATATACAATATATACCTATATTTTTATTACTGCTCTCATTTCGAGCTTATAGACAGACAGCGCCATGTTTTACTGAAAACATTTGTATATTCAATATCTGTTTGAAATTAATAAGATATTAAAATTGATTTTGTGTATATTTAAATTGGCCCTCATTTGATATTCCTCTACTAACTATTTATTTTCTCTTCTGTTACGGTTTGAGACTTATCGTTAACTAATGAACAACGAACGAACTAATGAACATTATTGAGAAAGTAAGTAACAACGCTTTGTTGACGATTCATAAGTGTACCATAGTTACCTATATGAATAAAGATATGTTTGATTTGATTTGTAATATCGCTAAGATTGAAGATTACTTACTTGAATTAAGCTACATAGACTCAAACAACTAACTATAATACCAAAAAAGCTTGAACACTTGAGACTTGGGACATTAGAAGTTGAAGGACCGAGAGCTAACATATCGATAAGTCAAAGCTATTCATAAATATTACAGAAAGTTTTAACAATATTAAAAATCTGTAAGTTGTTGAACCCACGACTAAATTATCGGCTAATAAAACCCCGTTGGGTCAACTACACCGGTACTTATGTGTATTGTCTGAAATTTAAATCCTCCTAAAGGAATCCTAAGTATTATTATTGTTCCGTGGCTGTAAATTTTTTTTATATTTTATGTGCCATTGAATTTTGTGTTCAAAATTGACGAGGTTAGTTTTATAAGTAAAATGAATTTATAAGGAAAAATGATTACGCGTTGTCTAAAAAATGAGTAAAATAAAAGGACGGAATAATCAGATATTAAAAAATACAACTTATTCGAATATATTAATTTGAGTGTGCATGAAAGAACGAACTTCTCGACAATTTCGTCTATCTCTTTTTCAACTTGTTTCTTTATTTGCTTAATGCTTAATTGAGAAAATGCTTAATTTTAATATTATTTATTTATCACGTGTACACATTATTACAATTTAATTTCAATTCGATTGTTTCATAATAGATTAAAACATTTAAAAATTAAAAAAAATAATATGTATGGAAGTTATTCAGATAAAGGTGCATTTATTGATACTTTATATTTACTATATTGATATAAAATATATACGTTATGAATTTTATCGTTTTTTTTACATTCATAAGTATACCTTTTAAAAGTTATTTTCAAATGGTTAATTCTCTTCAATTATCTGTAACTCTAAGAAACTTAAAACAATACTTAAATATCTCCCAATGTGCGTGTGCCAGATTTAAACAAATGAAATTTGAATACATTTAATGTTTTCGAAATTCCCAAGTATTTGTCATCCTTGTACCGCGTACCACTCAGTTTAACGATTCAGATTCGCGTAGACATTTTCCACTCATTTATTTTAGGACTTGACTTTCGACAACCGACCTTTGCCGTTCCAGGCAAACCTTTGAAGTGCTAAAAAGTAAAATACGTCACTTGTTTAAACAAGCTTCGGGTATTAAAACGTGGGTCAAGCATTGGGGTCGCTTTCTACTAAATTATTAATACTGACATCAGCCTCTGTATAGACATAGCATTAGACCATACGTTACATGAATAAACCATAACATGAAAACACCTTACTTAAATTGATGGTAAGATATACATTTAAAACACTCGCATCGATTTTCTATTTATAAATTCTTATGTACACGACCGGATATCGGTTAATATTATATCATATACAGTATACATATACGAACGTGATAACTATCTGTTTTTATAACGATTATTTTGTTATTAAATTCACGTCTCATGATGACGTTATCATAATCCCTGGATCAGTATTAATTTGTTCCTTGAGGCGTGTAATGATTACGAAGCTATGTCATCTTGTTTTATATTATGTTATGTTAATTTTAAGTTCTAATACATGTATGCTTATTACTATAAGACAATAGAGTTACCAATTACAATAGAACATGAAATCAATGAAAAAAATGCATGAAAATAAATACAGTATACAGTTGTACAAAACAGTTCAAAATCTGTATTTTAAACTGTTTGGTTTATAGTCGCATTGTTTTAAGAATTTTATTCTATGTCAACTCCAAATAGATTCTCGATAAAACAATCTAGGTCCTAGGCTAACCCTTTTACTTAGGAAAAAATATTTGTGTTAAATAAAAATTGTACTTTCTAATAATAAAGAACTATTAGAAAGTACAATTTTTATTTCACTAAGCCTAATATTGCGTGGCACACGCAAATCGTTAACACCCTAATGTTTAATCAACCACAGGTAACCTATTTAATTTTGAGCACATATTAGGAGAGCTAAATGATATTGAGTGTAATAGAATTATACCACAATGATTAAATTATGTTATCAAACCAACCTTATTTATGGAACAGAAGGCAAGCGAGCACTATTTTGAGTAAAATAACGCCGCCCATGGGCACCTGCAACGCTAGGAGGCTTCGAGGTTAAGCCCTAACCTAAAAAAAACCTTTTAACCTTATTGTAATTAAAGTTTTTTTTAACTTAATAACAAGAAACATCATGAAAAGAAATATGTAGTTTTATTTTTATGATTTTTATTTCTTTTAGATATTTAATATCTAAATGGTATCCTGAACTTTGATTTAGCGTTTCCCGTCGCAGTGAAGCTTTAATTTGAAATATTGGTCGGCGAATTGCTTATAGCACACTTTTCTATCTATTACTTACGTTTTCATTTTCACAGAACTAAACAAATAACATGTATGTCTCAAAAATCATATCAGACCATTTGAATAATGCGGCAGGAGCAGATGCGAAAACTTGTTAGTAATACAGTACAAGAAATAAAAAGTGGTCTAAGTCGTTAGTAATTCCACGTCTCTTTGACCAGATCTACTTATTTATGCAACCAGCAATACAAAGCTTATGTCGACAATCTCATTTAAATTTCGTTTCAGCAAATTATTTTCATTTGTAAATGTTCCTGTAGCTCTCCGCATTGCATTGGAATAAATTATTTCTCTGGAAATAGAGTTAAAGAATCTTGCCTTAAGGTTGTAATGAAATTACATTTTTTAAATTCCTATAGCGTTTTCTTAAATGGTGTTTAAACTGCATGTATTACAAAAATCTCCTCATGCGCAGTTTATAAAGACACATACTGACAATATAATGCAATTATGATCATTATTATAATGTATCAATTAATAGCTTAAAGGTGTACTGAGCAAGGACTACAGTTACTAATAGTATAGAAAAGAAAAGACCTGTTATATTTTATTAGTGCCTCATTATGATGTCTGGTTGAAAAGCGTGTAAATTATGAGTAAATGCTGAAATGTTGCCAGAGTTCCGTCCGCATTTAAACAGATTAATAGCTCTTGTAAGATTTTCAACGAAGAAATGAAAGCAATTGACGCCCTTTTACTTTTTTAAGTACAATTATTAAAAAGATTTTTTTTTCATTTCTTAGTCACTCGTTCTTGACTTGGAAATTGTTAGAAATGTATATATGAAAGTGTGAGTTTTGCATATTAACATTATGGTGATAAAGACAACTTTAAGCACATATAATAAAACGTCATAAATGATATACTGACCTATGAATATCCTAAATTAAACTGAGTGTCGATGAAGAAATTTTCTACGCAAAAATATAAATCAAATTCTGTAATAAAAGTGTGAGAGAGTAAAAAGTTTGCATAAGTATGAGTGAACATGATACAAAAATGTAATTTAAATATTTACACAGAGACGTCATAAATTTCCCTCTTGTAAACTCATTTGCAAGACGTGAACCAACGTAACAATATTTCATCCAAGTTTTGAGCCAGACGCGGAAAATTGAGAAGTGCATTCGCTAACGTAATATTAGTAAAACTTTTATGTATGTGTTCAACTAAAAAATGCAACTATGATGTGGAGTAATATAAAAAACTACGTTCACCTCCATTAATAAGGCTTAATTAACCTTTGATGGCGTTAGTTCTTTATTTACTTTGTCAGCTCGACACATTTTGATACTCAAAATAACTAATGACAGGACCTGATCATATAAGTATACGTATATACAACATCTATTTCCACGCATCAACTTTAATTTAAAAACAAGCAATCTATACTTAACAGACACATCCACTAGAAATGAGAAGAGACGCTGATTCTTTGAGTTGTGTAGACGTTAAATTAATAGAAATAGTACTACAAATAATGCCAAAATAATTTTGTGGCTTTTCTTACTCAAATTAAAAAGTCAAAGTCCATTTCATTATCTCAAAGTAAAAGAGGTAGTACGAAATAGTGCAAAGTGTAATTGGCAGAAAAGTGGTAGATCTCGAGTAATCCAGGCGTATATAAATCTACAACTACCTCCGGGATCTGTAATTGAGTTTCGTCTGTACCTACTCCAATTAATTACGTGTGAATTTTCAATGAGAAACTGCATTGCTAGGCTAAGTAACAAGGGAAATAAAACAAAGACTAAAGACTGTCCCAAAGACGTCATTGTAATGCATGGAGTTGAGACAAAACCACTTAACGAACTTCACAGATTGTAACAAATACTAAAAGGTTTTTTCTAACCAATTTATTATCTATGCTTTAATAAAAGGCTTGTGATTGTCCATTTAATAAAAATTCAAGAAAGAAACTAAACGAAACGAATAAGGGAGATATGAAAAGAGTCATAGATTACAAAGATGGTTTCATTTTCTTGTACTTAGTAAAGAAAAGCGAAAGATCAGTAATTACGAAATATCGATCATTTGGCTGGGAGGTGATTGTTACGATGCCCTAACCATAACGAACCCAACTTGTATTCGAATGGAAGATTTCTTCCATAATTTTTTTCAGGACATACATTAAAGATGAAATTACTAATTATTGGTAGATATAAATAGGTACATATATAGCAAAAAGTAAATATGTAAGATAGTTTAATAATTATTGTCAACACAATTTCAGGTGGTTATACGAAATTGATGTTGTCAATAATTTATGAACTACATTTCATGAATAATTTGGCATGTATTATTCATGATATTAAATGGTTCTTAATTCCATCTTAGTAATTTAAGACGCAAGGCACAGACAGCTAACATTACGATAATTAAAAAAAAAGGAAAAACTTGCGGATAAAGTAAATTTACTAGTATGTACGAAAAATTATACTAAGCTAGAATAAAACATAAAAAATAACATTACATTATATGTTTTGGCAATTGTGAGATGATAATCATATAATCAATCTTATCTTCTGCTAGTCCAATAATTGCTAACGCACTATTTCAAAACGTCCCTTAAAGAACAGTATTGGATAATTTTCAATTATTTCTTTTGAACACTTTTCATTCAAACATCTTTATTCAATTGCCTCAAGAGTCTGCACACTTTCCACAAGTCGGACCGTTTTCCTGCATTCATATTGAACAACATAAGTGGCTTCATATCTGTGCTTCATTTTAAACTCCACATAAGAATCTACTTGAAGCCAGAAGGCAATTTTCTTTATTGAAAAATATAACAGCAACAGTTGGCTTGATTTAAATAAAACTATTTGTAACAATACACTTAAATTTTAACCTAATATCAGTTTTATATAAACGAATTTATTAGAAATTATTGTTTTTTTCTTTTGATTAAAACGTAGTTCAAAATAATGAAACATAAAGTATGCATTTATTAATAATTTACCTACAGCTAAATTAGCTCATTCTACTTGTTCTAAAAGTAGAACAATCAACATCTTTACCGACTATTTCGACTGTAATTTATAGTTAGATGCCAATAAAAAACAAGTCAACGTCTCAAGTCAAGTCAAAAATTTTTGTCGCTCATCGTATAAGTATCACGAGGAAAGAAATGCCACCAGCGTTTTTGTTACCGTGCCACAAGTACTGAACTTTTTAATTTTATTTTATTGTTTTAGTTTTATTTAAGTGTAATACTTATTCTTAATATTGTTCTTAGTATAAGTCTTAATATAATAATATTCGCTAATTAACAAAAGACGTGTCAAAATTATCATTTCCAAAATATTATTTGAACAAAGTTTTCAAATTTTCATTTCAAAAACTTTTTTAAAAGATATGATAGAAACTAGAGATAGTAACATGGTAATCCTGTAAAATTTTCCGAGTATGAAGACCTGCCGATGTCTTGCTCGCCAATCCCGGGATTTACGATACTAAGTCCTTGCATTTTTACGTCTTCGCTGTTCTTTGATATTATAATTATGTCCTTTTGTATAATACCTGCTTAATATTTATGAACTTATGAAGTCATTGATCTACTTTCTTAGAATTGTAGGGGAGTTTAGGAGTTTTATTAAGTTAAATGTCTTACTTGTAATAATATTTTAAACCAAGCACCAAATTTCATCTACTGGTATCTAAAAATTGATTTGTATCTCGATTTACCAAACACAATATGACCTTGTAATGTTCCCATACTATTGAGAACTAAAATTAAGATTAAATTTATTACATTATTAATTAAAAAAAATATATACATCCTATCAATAGAATGATAGTAATGCTAAAAAATAAGTCAAAAATATAATTCACATCTTAAGCATCATAGTGCGACATCTAGCAGTACGTAAGTTATACATTATCCTACGAGTTAGAAAGTTAGTCCTTTTATTTCATACTAGATGTCGCTGTTACTCATATTTTATGATGAGGTCAATTGAATTGTCAATAACGTGTACAAATCAATTTTTTTAATATATATGAATAAAAAGAAATAATTACAAAAAAAAAATTATCATTCTAAGTTATGGATTCTCTGTGAAAAATATAAGTATTGTGTATGCCGTCATATGTAGATTTTTACTTTAATATAACTCAGAGCCGTTGCTAGCAAAAAAATATATTTTAATATTTTGTTTATGAAATAGGATAGGAATATCCTATCCTTTTTTTTGGAAAACATCTGTAATAAAATATTTAACATAATTAATACAATTATTTAAATATATATATTAATAGTAGAATTAATAAATAACTTAAAATAAAAACTAAAATACAATTTACAAGTTTTGTCTTTGAGGCAAGGCACCCATAATGCTAGTGGAATTAATTATTCAATTTATTAAAGTATACATTATTGTTGATGAGATTAATAATTACATGAGAACTCACACTGCATGGTAGCGTTAAACAATTACAGAATTATTGTTAAATTTATTACTATTATGTATTTTATTATATTACATTAGAATATCAATGAATTAATTTAACTAAAAATATTGTTTATTATTTTCTTTTGTATTGAAACTTTTGATATATTTAATTTATTACGTGTTAAAAATAATAATAAAAAAACTGTTTGAAAAGAAGAAAGTTTTGAAGGGCCTGACATCTAAATTTGCTTTCAATTGCATGCGACGAGGTGGCCGAGTGGTTAAGGCGTTGGACTGCTAATCCAATGTGCTCTGCACGCGTGGGTTCGAATCCCATCCTCGTCGATACTTTTTATTTGAAATTTCTATTAGTTTTTAAGGTATAACAATGAGGTAAGTTTTAGAAATAATAAGTTATACATCTTACTAGTACGTATCTATTACATGGAACACTTCTAAGAATTTTTCTTAAGTTCAATAATCAGGCGTCGAGATTAAATTATAACATTTTTCTGCCTATGCAAAGTAATCATCTTCGTTGTACTGAACTATTACTACTTTTATACTAACTTCACACTTGTAAATATTCCTGACCTAAAATAGTATGAAAAGAAATCTGAAAAACGATTTACACATAATCGCTATCAGTGAAAAACAGATATAGGTAGATAATTTTGAGCCCGCTATGAATTTATCTAGACCTGCTTTTATTATCTTATCGTAATACTGCCCTTTATTTTACGAGTTTGAATAAGCTAGGTGTGCCAGCGGTATCGTACTGAGTGCAAGTAATACATGTACATACAATTTTCTTTTGTTCTAATTATGTGTATTTTTTCACAATTGGTATAGTGTATTTTGTAGAGTGGAAAACCGTATAGTGTTCCTATAATTATAAGGATTTTTTCCCAAAAAGCAACAAGTAAGTACTTTGTTACGTATATTTTGGCCAAATGACCTAGAACGATGACTGTATTTTCGTTCTTTTTTAGGAAATGAGGACACAGTTTTCTTAATATTTAACTCTTAGTGAATATGATTTGGAATTTATTTTTCTGTCTTTTTCCTATAAAACGATTTCTTTGTCAATTTATTATGAACTAATCGTCAACATTTTTTTATTAACTCTTTATTTTCACCATTAAGTCATATATTTATATCGGAACATTTATTCAGAATAATTTAAAAATTATTATTTATAACAATGAATTTACCACACCTATGTCGTTGATAACAAATAATTTACAATGCTACAATATTATGTATACTGACTAATTTTTGATAGCTTATCGGTTTGTATGAATCAATAGAATATTGTTAAGTGGAAAAATAAATATTGCATACTTTTGCGATAAGCTTTTTAAAGGCAATTAAAAAAAAATATTTGTAAGAGCATACGGGTATTTCAACCCTTTTGTAACACCAATACCTTTTGTAACAGTAGATAAACATTTTTATTTCAGAAATGTTTTGGTTTTTAACATTATTGATGTTAGCCAGCGCAAACGCACAGCTCACAGCGCAAACAAGCGTTGCCCCAGAACTTCGTGAATGTTACATAAATATAACCTTATTGGATAGAAATAATTTACCGCCTACAACATTACCTGTATTAATAGATATTATACAAAAAATCGAAGATGACCCCAATGTTAATATGGATCTACGGCAATTAGTCGTTCAAATATTACGCACGTAAGTGTCACAATTCACTATTGAATTGTTGTATTGTTTTTTATGTATTCAATTTTAATATTTCTGACGTTTAAAATCCAAAGGAGGTTTACAAATTGAGGTTACGATTGAGATGAGACTTACGTAGGCGATGTCAATTCCCTTTTTATAGGGTTTTGAGTTTACGTACCGCTCTTCAAGTGAACAAATTAATTTAAATTAGACACATGGAGTATTTTTTTTGGTAGAAGATAATAAAAAATCTAACTAATATAAAGACTCAATTATGATACATAAATTGATTCAATTTTAATGAATTATCGTCATTTAAATGTTTTGTACCGTGACTGGTGACTATAGTAGTTTTTTTGATTTTGTATTCCATTTTAGATATAGACAAGATGGCATAGAGTACCATCAACCAGATGCTAATGCCGAAAGATCTGGGAACGTACTCCCATATGCGCCAACTTTTCACTCATTTCATAGACACAGGATCGTATTAACGAAAATCCTCCCCGGCAACACACAAGAATTGATAAATGTCCTATCACCTCCTTTGAAGGTAGTTTTCTTTTACTGTTTATTTAATCAAAGATGTAGGCTGATTAGTAAGCGCGAGCTGTATTGACCTCAATATGATAAAGCGGTTGTACAAATAAAAAAGTACGAACCGTCTAAATTATTATTCATATCTGAGGATCGTTAATTACATTACTAACGTCGCACTACACCACCATGTGCGAACTTCTTCTCCTAATCTGACTAATTATGGGTATAAAAGCTATGAAACGTATTCAATCGTAACTCTGTTAATTGGATAATTTTAACAATGTATTTTTTATAACGATTCGTTTAGTGTGCCTTACACCACATGATATCTACAACTGTGGATGCCCGAGTGCGTGGAAATGAACAGAATTGTAATCAACTCTCTCAACTTCGCGCTTTACGGACGGCTAGAGACATTCCGAGAAACATGAAGATGGATGACGTAGAGATTTTAGATCTCGATACAATGTAAGCAAAGTTACACATTATATTTAGCATGGAACTGTCGATTTAAAAGTAAATTTTAAAACATGAATATTTACTTTTCGACAACTTAATTATTTTTAAAACCATACAATTTACAACAATCTATTGAGCATTAGGTATGGGTCATAAACCCATTATAAATATCCCTTATCTGTTTTAGGAAGCTTAAAAAGACTATGGGGCAAATGAGACATAATCCAAAGGATGACATAGAGTATAGCAATATGGATGGTTTAAAATCTGAACGTCAGTTATTGGGGGACAGCCAATGTCCTTTGTTAGGTGGGGCTGTATTCACAAGGTGGGGGGCAGTTTCAGCCGGTCATCTGTTGGCTGGTATAGCAGGAGGAGCTCAGTTTCAACGTATAAGGGTATCCGACTTAATAAGAGGGTCTATGATCAACTACCCTGGCGTTCAGGATACAGTTTCATCGACCTTTGCTACAACAATTTCAGGTTTGATTCCTGTTATGTACTGTAGAAATAGAAGCACAAACGCGTATTATGTTCCCTAATTTCTTATTTTGATTACATTGGTCGTCATCTTTTATTGCATAGTTAAATATTTTATTAGCATTTTTTTAGGTGATTTAGCCGAAGCTGTCCTAATCCAAGGAACAGAAAGGGGTACAAATGCGATAACAGTTGGCACAGCTGGTAATTGGAATTCCACCCAAGCACCAAGATACTTTATGCTTCACAACCGCGTGAATGTAGAATTAACTGACCCAGAATTGCGTGGAGACATTGATGGCTTCGTGCTTGGAACTCTATTACAGAATAATGTTATTGATGCTGCTTCAATAAAGTTATCACAATTACTGGATATGTACTATAATCCAAGGGTAAGACTTGTAACGGCTATTTGCAATAAAAATTAATTAGAAATGTATTGCAAAACGAATGTTAAAGAAATATTGCTTATTAAGTGTTGGTAGGAAACACATATTTAGGATTGAACATTCATAATCTATCAATGATAACAACTAAATAAAAAATATGATAGTTTTGTAATTGGATGTATATTCTTTTTCTGACTGAGAGTCAATATTTTAGAATGGTGTGTATGATGCTAATAGAAGGGCTTGCAATCGCCGGCAGCTAAGGCAAGAGTTCCTTGATAGAGATACGTTGATTGGTGAATCTTCAGCGTTCGTTGCAGCATTGGATACCAATATTCCTCTGCGTGGAACTATTGTTAGCGGGATAGACCAACTCGTCTCAAATGCTGTGGAGAACTTCCAATCGTATACGAGTAAAAGCCTCACATTTAATATAACTTATTTATTAGATCCTTGTAGTAATGTACTCAAGGAAAATAAACATGAGTAGATTTTTATCTATGAATACTTCCTTATGACTATCACTATCTATGAGCATATTTTGTGCCTTTCAAAATTATATTAAACTTTCAGGTAACAGCTTAAATGATTTAAACTGTGTGAATACAGTAACTACGACAAATGACTTCAGATTGAAAACAAATCTATACATAGTAATAGATTCTACTTGGCCATACCAGGCTGTATATCCTGCGATTTCCTATCTTTTGGACAATATTGAAGTGGGCAAATTCGGTTCAAGTGTTACGCTACTAAATGCTTTTGATGGGAGTGTTGTAATAGACAAAACATTCTCATTGGCTGATTTCCATTCCAATTATACATTGGCGAGACATCAAGCTCGTAAGTAAAGGTTTTAAGTTTCAATTGCATGTGAATGCCAAAGACAGTGGTTCGCAGTTTACTGCTGTGATGTAATTTGATTTGAGTAAATGTACTAAATATTATGGAAAACGTTATGTTTTAAAAATATTGTATCAAATGCTTATACTTTACATAAGTATAAACTTTATACCTACTACTAAAACTCAAGAAAAAATACATACGATGTACTATTTTTTTTTTTTAGTATTCAATGGAGTAAATTTGGAATCAACCTTAATAAATATCAGAACGTTAATGCAAAGAGAATTGGAACTTGAGAAGTCGAATAACTATGTAGGTGGAAATTCAACCGTGTTGCTGTTCTTACTAAACACTGGAAACTTACAAACCACTTTTTCAGTTATTGAAGAGGCTCGGAAAATTAACGAAACAATTCCAGGTATTTTCTTATAAGACAAGCTTTGTTTATACCAATATCTTATGTAGGTCAATTGGTCAACAGCGCAGAACTGCTTGTTATGCTGCCATAAGTGAAAAAAATAGCTGGACAAGATGACTATGATTGCTTCCTTGCCCAACCAATGTATTTTTTAATTTTCTAGATCTTCGTGTTTTATTCGCAACATCCACAAACCAATTTGACAGTTTGTGGCAAATGGTTCGGGATATGCACAATGACATTAAAGTTGTGTCTTTGAACACGGAGGGAACGAATGTTGAAATCACTATGAATCCGCTACTCACGAGAATTCAGTCAGGTGATTATGAGTGTATTATGTGATAATCGCGTGTTATTTTCGCAGTAGTTCAAGAGAATGCGTGGTTTAATATTAACATCTCTCTTTATATGTCATACTGTACAGCTTAACCTTATTTTGACAATAACGTCTAAAAGTACGTTAGACAATACATAACTTATTACTTACAGTTGGGAGAAGAATAATAAATTCAAACTGTGGTTCCACATTCAACGGAGAGTTAACTTCCGGCAGTAGACAATTTGATGATTACCTAGAACCAGGCTATATAAATTATTATTCAATAAGTCCGAACTATTTCTTTGGTAATGCTAACAGAAGAGTTCGCGTTTCAAGAACAGGAGCCGGGGCTGGTAGTCTCATTGTTTGTCAATCACGAAGATTTGAACAACCAAGGTAAAAGTTTATAAATGAAATTGCAAGATAATATTTTCGTATATGACATAAAGGCTATTGGTATTATAACCAAAAGCGTATGCTTTACATACATTTCTGTTATACATATAATTATATGTTTTTAGACAAAACATGTCTGCTGCAGGTGCTGACCAGAGTTCGGTCATTTGTCAAACTCTTGCATCGGGTAACGTAGAAATAAGTTTGCAAGGAGCATGTGAAGGTTATTGGACAATTGGTTCCTGCCCCTCTTTCTATATTTCTGTCCAATCACAGGTCCCCGAAGGTTCCAGTTTATCAGCAAGTTGTACTGGTGAGTAATTTCATTTTAGACAACGAAACGCTTAGCGTTTTCGATTAGGTGACAGGTCACAGTGTTTATGAGGAAACAATGCAACGATTGTCTCGCCTACAAGACACATAATTTAATTTATTTTTATTTCCAGATCCTGCATGTAGATTCCCTTACAATATTAGATATCAAGTTCAAATCGAAGAGTTTGGATGTTTTAGTGGCGCAGGAACTATTGTATTAAGTGCAATATTATTGATTAGTGGCATATTTATTCATTTATTGTACTAAGCATTAGTTTTAGTTATATTATAACCATAGGTTTTATACAAATAGCTACTTTGTTTTGTGAAGGTGGTGGCGTATTAAGAAAATGTACCTACCAACTAAAACCATAAATCGATACTGCCAGCAGGTTACATAAAGATAATTTTTATTTCAGTAGAAATCCCACCTTTTTATAATGTATTTAAAGAATGTGAATAAACCCTTGTTGTATATGTTCCGTGTTAAAATGCTAAGGAATATTAATTTTAATAAATAAATATACTTAATCTTTTTTCCCTTGTGTTCTTTTTTCCCTAGTGGTAACTAATATAGTACATTTAAATCAAATAGCTAATTTTACCTTTTTGATAAGAGAGCGCCGAAACAGTACGAAAACTTTATTAACATTTCTGTCTCAGACTTCTTTATTTTATTTTACGCCTTATTGTTAAGTTGTAACTGACCAACTTTAAGACAATCCATAAAATCTTTATAAAAAGCTTATGACAATTGTCAGTGTTTGCTGGTTTTGACACTAAGCACTGTCAAACCCAGATGTTTAAAATACAATTATTCATGTTTCACATAGTTATTGTTTGTACTTGTTTGTTTTATTCTCAATTTTTAAGTAATATACGATCAATAGTTGCTTAAAATGTCTGGTGAAGATTGTGAAGCACTAGATAAAGGGGATAGTGACGGCCAAAAGCCAGATAAGATGTTTACTCTCAAGAAATGGAATGCAGTAGCTATGTGGAGTTGGGATGTTGAGTGTGATACCTGTGCTATTTGCAGAGTCCAAGTTATGGGTAAGTCATATTATCGTTTATTATGCCCTAGTATATACTAGTGACCGCGGCTTAGATTGACCCAGTTCGTAAGTAATGCCTATTATTTAGTCTGTCCTCTCATAACTTATATGATCCTGGCTGTGGCTTTTCTTAAATTTAGACCATAACAATACTAAGTCAGAAACTACTGTAGCTTTATAATAACTATTATATATTTCATTTATGGATGTAGATAAAAATATTGAGTTTTAACTTGGATGTGTTGTAATTTTTACGAGTTGAAGCTAAATTTCTACTTTATTATTTTGGAGGTCTCTTTCCAAAGCTATAAATAATGCTTTGCAATTGCTAATTGCGTACTTTGTTTATTGATCAATCAAATACTTTGTTATTTGATTGATCTAGCATAGTATTTGACATATACAAAGCTAAGTAATATTGCTTATAACATCACTTGTATTTTATTACTCATTTTCAAAAAGTAGAAGAGTACAGTTTCTGTAACACATTCACTCAAACAGCATTGATAAATTATTGAACATGGCAACAGTGCCATTTGTTAATTCATATTTATTTACATATATTGATTAAAAATATCTTACAAAACAGTAATAAATAATGTATGGCTTACCTATAGCTAATATAATCTGTTTGAATTTTTCTCATAGCATATTTATTTAGATAAATGGTTCTTTGTTACTATGTGTCTATATTAAAACAAAATATATTACATGGATTCAATAAAAGTAATGTGTCTAGTAAATAGAATTTAAAATTTTTAACATTATTTGTGTATAGATGACTACATTTTATTGTTTATACTTTAAGTATATAGGGTATATATAAGCATTTGCATTTGTAAAATTAATATGTATGCCATTTATTTAAAATAACAGTTCTAATAGTTATGTTTGGTTGAATACAAGTGCCAAAAAAATAAAATTGTTCATCTAATTTACCTAAACATGGAAATTAGGAAGCATACAAGTAGCTATATCCAATGGCTCTCAAACTCTTTACTCTTCAACTCAGCCTCATTGCGTCTCAAATGGAGACGAAACGCTTAAGTCTGGGCACACCTGGTCTGGCTGAGGCGATGGCCTCCAAAGCCTAAATGTCCTTAATATTCCAGCCTAACTGATAGCAGTCGACGTCGACTGATGGCGGTTGAAGAGAAAAAAACTTGTTGGTATAGGCTGCAGGTGTACAACATCCTTTCAACATAATTTCTTAAACAATTTGATAAGCAGTACTATAAATTGCACATGTGACAAAGATCAACTGTTACTAACATAAACTGTGACATCTGTTAGTAACAAATAAAAGGTGCTATACTGCCTTTACTGAACAATTTTATATCTTAAATTGTTTTGCACTATGTATGACTTGTCCAGTTGTTAGTAAGTAAACTACAATATATTGAATCATTCTAGTGTATGGACCAGAAGTAAATTCAATTGCTTTTTAATTTATCAACAAAAACCAAAAATGCCATATATAATACTTTGTTTTTTTACATGTTTTATACCTAAGGCAATTAATTATTTTCTCTATTTAATCATATATCAACAACCACTTGGTAAGGGTTTAATATTTACTATAGAACTTAATCTTCTTGATCTGTTATGTCTACGTGTAAGTTTAGTTTCTATCTGTTCAAGACTTTTACCTCGTGTCTCAGGCACACATATGATAACGAAAAACAATCCTGCAAAGCAAATGCTACCGAATAACCAAAAAGCTCCAGATGGTGCTATCGCATTAACAAGATTGTAAAAAGTTTTTGTTACTATAAATGAACATATGTAATTAAATGACGTACACAGTGAAGCTGCCGCTCCCCTTATTTTGGCAGGTAAAATTTCACCCATCATAAGCCATGGTATCGGCCCGAAAGCTAATGAAAACCCTAGCAAATAAACCATTATACATGTTAGAGGTATCCAACCTAGGCTTGTTGTTTCTAAATTAACCACATAGAAAAATGTGCCTAATATCATTAATGTTATAGTCATTGTAACTGAAGAAATGTATAATAACAGTTTACGGCCCGCTCTATCAATTACTGCTGTGGCGATAAATGTAGATACAAAATTAACGATCCCTACAATAATCGCCGATAAATTCTCATCTACAGAACTGCCGGTCATTTTAAATATTCCAACCGTATAAAAAATAACAGCATTTATGCCAGAAAATTGTTGAAAAGTCATTAAACCGAGACAAATTGAGATTGATTTAAGATATTTTTTATCAAAAATGTCAGTAAACGATGTCTGATTTTGCAGCTCGGCATCGGACAAAGCTATGTCTTGCATTTCATTATCGACTTTTGCATGCTTGCCTCGAAGCCATTGCAGTGCTTTCCGGGCATCTTCAGTCTTACTTTGCGATAAGTACCAGCGCGGTGTCTCTGGTAGAGGCAGCATAAAGACTAAAAATGGAACAGAGAGAGCAGCCCCCAAATATGCTAATGTTGACCAGTCTAAATATTTACCCGCTGCATTACATATGAGGATTCCGATGTTTCCAATTGCTGTGGGTAATATACCCAATGTACCGCGAACTTCTGGGTGAATAGTTTCACCTAGATAAACTGGAAAAGCTAATGATGCAATCCCAACGCATAAACCGCAGATTGCTCGTCCGGCCAATACCAAGTGGACAATGCTCGCTGAAGCTATCAAAATCCATCCGATAGCAAATGGTATTGCAGTGAGTATCAACGTTCTACGACGTCCTAAATAATCTACTAGTGGTCCACCGATAATACCCCCAATGGCTGCAGTCAATGGTAGTACTGCACCAACCCAACTTGCCTGAAATTATTTATTTTTCGTTTATTCCAAATAGTAATTGATCATTGGTAAGAGGTATACGGTCCTACTCACGTCTTCTTCGGACACCGAAATGCTTGTTGAATTTTTCATAGTAACAAGTGCTGGTGAAGTATAAGCAGAAGAGAAACCAACTATCATTGACCCCAAGGAAACTCCAATCGCAGCCAATACCTGAAGTTTATTTGATAACATTTTATATACAAATAATAACATATTACATATAATTATTATTCAATTATGAAATAAAGTTTCAACTATTACCACAAAGGTATTATACGTTCGTTCGTTAAAAAAAATAACGTGTACACACATTTCCAACTGAATAAGCTTAAGAATAAGTATAAGAAAATAAGCATTTGAATTTTATTTGCTACCATCGCCGAGTAATTATTACACTTGAGTGATTTAAAGTTAGAAGGCTAGAAATATATAGGTTGAATATCATATGAGTGGGCGTGTCTCTAATGGACTCTCGCATTCCAGCGTATAAATAAAGTTAAATTACAAAGCATAAGCGAAATGCCTGTCGTCAATTTAAGCAATCGACGATGATTGTGTCCACTTTGTCACATAGTAAATCACAGATGTATATTGTGGTAATATGATATCGCATTTTAATAATAATTGATTGGTCCTACATGGGTCTTGGCCCCAGATTGTATTGTATGATTTTCTATTATACACAAGTCAAGTTGCGTCTGATATTTGTTTGACATACGTATTCATTTAAGTATGTATATAACAGTTTCAGCATCAAACAATTAAGACTAGCATACAAGACTGCGAAGAGTTGCTTTCTTGAGCAATTTGGCAAACTATGTGTTATACACACAAATGTTTAATATTAAATACCATTATTAAATTATTTTTTTATAATTATTATATATCCCTATTTGAATGATAGAGATATGAAATTATTCATAAATGACAAATAAAGAGGAAAAAGTAAAATATAGTTCATGTATATTTACTGAACAGAATATGTCTATTAGTTGATTTTCATTTATGTAATTTTGAAGACACTACATAATTCATATATATAATTTAATGTGAACAAAGGAACACACCCACCAAATAATATGTTTACTAGCAGAATATTATTGTAATAAGGTTTCCTTGTTTGACTAATATTTAAAATATTACTTCAAGTCGTGTACTTGAGACGGTCAACAATTTTCTTATATGTAAAATTAATAATCGTATTCATATAACTGGGTTGTATAATTTCGTTCACAAATTTGATTAGTATAATAACTTACTAATAAATTAAGTTTGATTATATATTTGAACAATTAGAACTCAATACCAACCTGCGAAAATGTATACTTTGGATTGTCACTATCACCCACTATGATACTACAATGAGTATCAGCTCTCATTAAAATCTTCATTTTTCAGGTATTTGAAACGGTCAATCAAAACTTTTATACCCTACTTCCCACTTTTGCATTAGATGTGAAACCTTCCTGTACAAAAGTACAAATGAGTCTGTCTTATGGCGACCGTCATATATATGAATACAAATTGATTGACAAAACTGATTGGATTCCGAGGTTGGACCATCAAAACAATGTTTTCATTGGTCATTTGCAAAATGTAGTGAAAATTATATATTTAATACTGTTTAAGGATAATTTAGGCCTATAAGTTTGTAGGAGGCTTATGTTTCATTAATCAAGGACAACAAATGCGAAACGTATTTAATTTTAGGATGGAATATAATTTGTATATAATACTTTAATATTTTCTATGTATACAAATATCGTTTTAATTTGTTTATTGTCATTCAATTTGTTTTTGCTTCAGTTTCATCTTACATTTATATAATTTCATGATAGTTTTAAATAATCGTACCATTATTTTAGTGTACAGTGTGACTTTATTATGATAAGTATAGAAAGGTCTACGTAAATGCATATTGCATATTTGTATGGTGTCATTTCTTAGTATACTTTTGGCACACATTCCATTTCCAATGACCATTTAAAATGACTTTAATTTATCTATGTAAGAAATGTATTGTCTTTTAAAAACTAAATCGTCGATATGTTTTTTTTTTCAAGTCAAAAAACACGACAATGCTTCTTTTATTTAGCAACATTGCAATTGACCTTGAGGGAGATAAAAGACCAAATATATTGATTTAAGTATTTTAAATGACGTGTTAAGATAATGCATTTTCAGCATAATTTATCATACTATAGAATTGACTGCGAATTTTCTTTTAAAAAATCGTTTTGGTATTTACATATTTAATTATTAATATAACCTGATACCTAAATGTCAGAAGAAAATTGCATTTGTAGTCATGCAAGTGATCAGGGATGAACAATCGGATTTGATATTCTAGTTGCTTATAATAATATGTGCTATTCTCAAGAATCGAAACCATGTTCGAAATGTTTAACTATAAGAAACTGGTTAACTTAAATGAGTCCATAAATGTTTTGTGATCAGTCAATTTAATTGAATTTTAAGGCCCGTGTCATCTTTAAATTATAATATGGTATATTTGCAATAAGTTATGATATTCACGATATTCTGGATTATTTCATTTTAAGATTTTTGCGAAAATTAGCCGCTATGTGGCGCCATCTGCGTTTGCGCTATAGTGTTATAGTAGGTGCAATTATGTTTTATCATATTTTATTTTGCCTATATTAAGTTAAAGTTTTGTCATGATAATAGGAGTGAAATGTAGTAAACTTATGAATAAATTATGAGTATGAATCTACACTCATAGGATTACTCAAAATAAATTAAATAAACATGTTATTACCAAATATTTTATTAAAATATAACAAATAAATATTGCCTCTGTAATATACGGAGTCAGATATAAGATTCTTTAGACTTCTCTACGAACGAAGCTGTAATCTTCTATACTAAACACTAAAATCTAAATAAATATAGAGATGACCAGCTTCAAATACTAGGTCCGTATATCATAAAAACTTAAATATTTTTGACAAAGGTTGGATCAGGTCAATATAATACGACGTAGTATTTGAAGTGGACAACTTTATTTTGTTACGAAACTATTTGTCATGATGTGAATAATGTCACCATTAAACATATAAGTTTATGAAATAACTTAGTTCATTTGTACGTTACATAATGTACTGGGCTATTTTGCTTGTAACATCTAAGCTACACTTAGCCTATCACCAATTTTTATATAATAAAAGGAACTATGAGAGTTTTGTCATCTAATTAACTATATTTACAAATATACGCTAAATACAATCCATATCAGTCTTCAAACCTGGCTAGCAATCATACTCTTGTATATTGCGAACACCCTTCATTACATCTCTATTACAAAATATGACACAGCACAGAACAATCATTCGATGTAGTATGAGTCTTATGTAATATGATCTATGTTAACATTCCTAATGTTATCTTACTAGCACACATTTTGCATTTGTTTGTTCCCATTTATCCGAATCCTTCGAGAACCAGTTAATTTCTTTTCAATCTCCTCTAAACTTTTGCCTCTGGTCTCCGGTACGAAAAATATCACGAAAAATAGCCCAGCTATACATAGAGCGGCAAATAGCCAAAATGTACCATACATTCCCATAACAGCAATAATATTATGGAATGTTTTTGTAACAATAAATGTGCATGTCCAGTTGAAACCTGTCGCCAGTGAAGCGGCTGTACCACGAATTTTGGACGGTAAAATTTCACCTAACATTAACCACGGAATTGGTCCAAATCCTATTGAGAATCCCAAAACATAAATGACAAGACAAGCTAGTGGTAACCAACCGTATGCACTGACGTCGATCCCAACATCTCTTACATAAAAGTAAGCTCCGAGTGTTACTAATGTTACAATCATTCCTACAGATGAAATATATAAAAGCATTTTTCTTCCTAAGCGGTCAATAATAGCCGTTGCGATAAATGTAGATATAAAGTTTACGACACCGATAATTATACTGCAAACATTTTCATCAAGAGTACTGCCTGCCATTTTGAATATTGTGGAAGCATAGAATATGACGGCGTTGATACCACTCAATTGTTGGAACAACATAAGGGCCAGAGCTATCAAAACTGAACGCATGTATCTTCTTGAAAACATTTGGCCAAACGCATTACCTCCAGACCTGTCTGAATCTTCCTGCGAGAGGGCAAGATCTCTCAATTCCTTATCGATGTTTGTGTTTTTTCCTCTTAACCATTGAAGGGCTTTGCGCGCTTCTTCAGCTCGTCCTTTTGTGAAGTACCATCTTGGCGTTTCTGGTGTAACTAGCATAAGAAGGAAGAATGGTACAGGTAGAGCAGCTCCAAAGAAAGCTAGATGAGACCAGTTGAAGTAGGTTCCAATAAAGAAGGCTAAAAGGATTCCAGTGTTACCAAACGCTGTTGGAAGCAGCCCTAGAGCACCCCTTACTTCCGGTTGTAACGTCTCTCCGAGATAAACCGGAAAGGCGAGGCTTCCGATTCCGACGCAAATACCACATAATGCACGACCCGCAAGTACCATAATGACATTATAAGCATTAGCAATTAACATCCAACCCATGAAAAATGGTAATGCAATACCAATTATTGTTCTCTTTCGTCCAAGATATTCTATGAGTGGACCGCCCATTATACCTCCTAGTAGCGCTGCCAAGGGCATAAGTCCACCAACCCAGCTACTCTGTAAAAGATAAAATAAATTAAACTAAGAAAATATATAATAATGTCAGGATGGATATAAAAAGGCAAAAATAATCTGTTAAAGTAAAGTATTATAACATGACCTAGTGTATTTGATATTTACCTCTTCATTGCTGATAGCTAATGTTGCGTTCATACTTGGTAGGGCAGGCGAGGTATATCCAGATGAGAAACCGACAATCAATGAACCCATGGACACGGCTATTGCAGCAAATGCCTGTAAATCAAATTATATAATTTTTATTTAGTTAACCTCTACGAATATTATGCTAAGTAATATTTTAACCTGAAACATCTTAGTCATTTTAATTTTTCGCAAAACGTCGGTTCGTAAAGGTGACTTACAAGTTCTGAGCTTTCATGGGCATGCATTGCATACTTTTCTATGTTTGGCTAAGTAATGATGGAAGGTTATTTCGAAGTTTACGAGTATTTTATGGTTCACCCCTATGCATACAAAACTAGTTCACTTGCATCATACTTTCTTGACTCAACTCAACAGTATATGTAATTATTTATCTTGTATTTGGTCCTATACTTTAATTTTTTAAACAGTCAGATAAAGTCAAATGCTTAAGCCACATACATAGCTAGCTATACATATTACTTACATTATTTTTGTATTTATTTATTGCACAATACATTTAAACAATCAAAATAAAGAGTTCTTTACTGAACAAATTGCGATTTTAACTACACGTGTAATTCGCACCCGTTTTATTGTTTTTTTTATCGCATCTCAAGTGCATGCATTCTAAAAGCTTCGAGAGCAATCTTAACTGTAACTTAGATAAGACGACAAAACTAACCTGAGTCCAAAGAAAAAGGCGAGGGGCAGCCCCGAATTTCGCTTCATCGCCATTGATTGAATAATCCGCCTTTGGTTTGTTATTCTCCGTACTCAATTGGTTTACGTATGGCACAGAATTACGCAAGTTCTCCTCCTTTGCGCTTTTGATTTCCATTTCCATTTTGTATTTTAATTCGTTTCCTAAACTTATTTGTCGTAGCTGTTGGAAATGGCGGCGAGTCGCCTCAACTGAGTCCTGTTCGTCTTCACTACTGCTCTCCGTTGATACGATTTCTGGTATCGCTGCGTAGTTAGGAGCAAGGGTTCCCTGGGAACCGCAAGATGTTGCAAGAGATGTGCAGGTTGTCGAGGCGGATAGAGTCGCTCTAGATGGGACTCTGGCGTACTTAGGACCACGAGTTCGGTAAAGCCGCTCTTCGTCGTTTTGGCCACGGCGGCCCTGCTCTGTTCCACCCTTTAAATAAATAAAAATTGATATTTAATTTACGCGACACATTAATGTGATTAATTAGTAAACGGTTCCACTAAACAGTAAATACTGGTATTGATATCCGCAAACATGTCCCATTTATTACATTTTACTATCTTATGTACGTAAACCAAGATAATAGGTTTGAACTTAACATCTTTGGGGTCATAGCAATATGCTTATTGACCATAAGGTCTTTGCATGCCTCCGATAACCTCAAATAACGAATACCCTGACCCCATTCTTGGAAAATTGCTATTTAACTAAGATATAACAGGATCACTAGTTTCCTATAAAGGAAAGCACAACATTGTCGATCTAGAGCGGAAAAATAATGAACATCGTTTAGAGGTTCCGATTTGAACGATTGTTGATGTTATCAATATTGCTGTCAAAGAATAATGGTGTTTATGTTATGTTTAACCAAAACAATGTTTTTGTCATCCAAAATATCCGATACTTCGTTTACTTTCTTGGGAACATCCCTTTAAAGCAATGTCGGATTTTGTATATGAAAATTTACCTGGTATGCATTTATAAAAGTATTGTAAGTTACGCGTTTTCTTAATTTCATTCATTTGTGGGTTTTTATTATTAATTTTCAATATGTCACAAAATTGTCAAAAATAATTAGTCAAACCTTACAAGAGTTTCCCCCATCGACAAAATCCTGTTTCCGGAAACAGGCAACCCTTAGGCCACGAGATGCATACATGCTTAACGAGACATTGTGTAAACATAGATAATAATAGTATAAATTATAATAACACTACGTTCGTTATATATGAATATGTACGTTTTAAATAAATATCTTTTAAAAAAGGGAGAATAAAATTAATATTTACATACTTTCATGATACATTAAATTCTAAAATCATAAATGAAAAGTCAGATGAATACTTGTGTACATAATTTGTGCACATCGTCAGTTAAAGCCTATAAATTAGGCGATATTTGTCGTGGTAAAATCTGTACTATTTTATTTTCACGTGAAATTACGCCCTCTATTGAAATACTATTGAAGCGCGTGGTCATTATTGTTAACTAAGTTAGCGTCGTTTCAAGAAATACCGCAGCGCCACTACCACAACCTTGTTACATTTTATTTACATGTATCTAAAAATGTATTTCAATATTGTTTAAAGGTTCTTAATATATATATATATATATTTAACAAGACAGTAAAAATGTTGTAGTCAAGCTTAAAAATGCTATTTTGCAAGAACACGAAAATAAATTCAATCAAATAATTTGTGTTTTAACAAATCCTTAAAAACTTTTTGAAAATTCAGATAACTTCTGATGTCAAACACATGTTAGATTTTGTATTATTTGTTGTATTTTATTTGTCTTTTTAACTCTAGCTTTATTACATTTGACAAATAATAAATAACATCAACAGAAATAAGTACCTTTAAATCATTTATTGTATTTTTCTTTAGATACATTGTTATAAAACTATGTATCTATGGCAGTGAATCTTCTTAAATTACATTGTTTATAAAAAGTGGTTGCCAGGCAACGGATACAATAGACCGGTCGCCGTGTAACTTTCCAGACCATTCTGAATAGATATTAAGTGTATTTTCACAAAATACAATAGAAAGCAAATACCTATAGTGATCCTGTTCTTTCATACAATATGCATACATTTTTTACATAAATATTCATGCAATAATAATTGAATCGAAGTGGAATGTTTACATCAAGGTTGAATAATTTAAAAAGTTTGAAATTTTACTCACCATTTCGGTGGAAAGTTGTTTTAAGTAGCCCATAATTTTCCCCATGGCGTTGGGGTTATTCTTATTGAAACTCATCTTCAGTTCAGTTTCTTTGACTTCCAAATTCTATTTCCTTTTTTCTTGGTACGTCGAGCAGCAGAGAGTATATTGTAGAGCACTTGGTTTCAGTATCTTTTTCAAAGTCCTTATCATCCAGATTCATAAGTTTCACACATATAAAATATCACACATCACTTTACAGTTCAAGTATATTATTGTCGAATGCGGTTACCGCGAACCGATTGCAGCTCGATACAAAACTATACTTAATGAAATCGCATGCACGTTGAAAAGTAGTAAAATAAATGTTCATTCAAGAATATTTTCTTTTTCGCTCCGTTCCTCTGTAAGGCACATACAGATTAAGTTTGACCAACCAGCGAAATGTTGGCTGCGCGTACCGCGTATTCTGAATTCAAGTTATCTATTGAAACTTGCAGATGGCAGCTCAGTATTTTATAGCTATGTGGTTAAGTCCGCCCGCTCCCTTTCCCCTCGGCGCCCCACGTATAAATATGTAGCGTCATTGTGTGCGTGTACGCCGACGTTAGACGAATTTCCATTTCTGCAGCTAAATATTACTTGGAATGTTCGTATGTTTAAAAAATAATAACTGAAGATTTACACTAACTTTAAAATTTATTTAATATATACATTATCAAGCTCTTTTATGTAAAAAATAAGTTTTCAGTTTTGTTTTAGGATGCGGCTTTTTTTATTTCAGTTAAGAAATACCATAGTACATACATTGCATAAGGACGGGCGTCCATGACTATTAGTTATTTGTGGTTCAGATTGTATGGTGCTTGCAATGTAAACAAAGATAAACTACTCTTGCGAAAAGTAAAAACCTTGAAATCACATTTTTCTCTGAATCTCTTAAACTTTGTTAATTTAAATATATACCATGAAGGCAAGGTTAATATATACATCTGATAAAAAAGATTATTTTTTGCTGTAAATGCTGTAATAATACATTTATTACCTACATACTTTTTTATTAGTTGTATATTGTATAAACAATTGTAATAGCAGTGTTGTTATACTATTACAATTGAAACGCCAGGACTAGGAGGCGGGACAACGCGTCATTCTGATTTAGCCTTTTGCGTGCAACAATAAATTTGATCAATTGCCTTAATGGCTTGACTGCTCTCACTTAACTCAAAAAAACAAACTTGTTTTGTATTTCTACGAAAAAAGTTTGATATTGCAGTATATCACCATGGGGTATTTCTGTTTAAATGGTTTAATTAAAAAAAAAACATTAGAATATTTTATTTTTAATTATAATATTTTAATTAGAATATTATAATTATAAATGGTTATGGTTATAAGCGGTTATTTAAATTTATTTAACTGTTAGCAAGTTGTGATATCTCATAAGTTTATTGTTTTAAATGTATTTAGCACATAAGATGTCTGGGGACACATATAATAAAATAAAAATATTTAAATTAAGAATAGAGGCCGATGCGCTGCGTGCTGTACCTCACGTACGTCACGTGGAGATGCGTTTGAAATATCATAAATGCCGATAGATGTCTGTCAGCAAGCCGCCACGCCTCCAACACACGCATAATATTTCGTCACACGTGCGTCATCTAACCCCAAATTTACTGGACTGCGTGACAAAGAACATGCAAT
Organism: Leptophobia aripa; assembly: GCA_951799465.1. Lineage (NCBI taxonomy): Eukaryota > Metazoa > Arthropoda > Insecta > Lepidoptera > Pieridae > Leptophobia > Leptophobia aripa. The sequence goes on from OX637260.1 coordinate 4,361,323, forward strand.
ACAATGCAATATTTGAAATAATAGGTAACATTTATAAGAAGTATAGATGCTCTTCTAAATATACAATTTTTTTGTATATATATACCAGAGCTTAAAATCGTTTAGGTCTTTTATACCAGTTCTGTATTGATTTTAATTTTGTCAACTACCCAAGCATTAAGCATTTATGGTAGACGTTTGATTATTACACACATGTTAACAAATATATACGAATTTCGAATTGGAAGAACGTATGGCATAAAATTATTGCCGTGACGTCTGCCTTGTTCTCGAATGTTCCGTAGAATTTCTGTGGTTTATTTGAAGAAAGTCTGTTGATATTGATAACGTCTGTTTCCTACACTTATTGCACTTATCAGGCGGTATACCTCATTCATATAATGATTGCGGCATTATTTAAGTCTATCCTTTCAATGACAATTATAATATTCATATGTTATTAATTCAATGAAATGCTGTTGTTAATTTATTTGAAAATGATCTGTTAACGAGATTTAGAATGAGATTCAATCTTCACATAGCTCAAGTCACCTAAGACCTTAAGTTAATAAATAATATTATACTATATTTATATAATGTCGAATAAAATACATATATAATATTGGTAACAGGTATACCAAAGAGATGTATTAATATACAAAATCATTTTTAAATTCTGTTTGTTTCAATACGCTGTGAAGGTTGAAAGTGATTTGCAAAATAGGTAGAGATATGAGAGTGCAAAAATGAGTCTAAAAATACGTTATGTTTGGTTCATTTCTGAGATAATTGATAAAAGATTCGTCACTGATGCGTCACGCGTATTAAGGCACCGTCTTATCTGCGAATAAGATAAAAAACTCTTTAAAAATTTCCATCCGTGGTGGGGAAAGTTGTGACATATAACCATTTCGACGCTTCAAGTCACTTATATTTATAAACGCTTATTATATTCCGTACCTACCTACATAACATAAAACTTCTTGGTCGTGAATTCATCACATTATTAACATAATTTGACGTTTCAGTCGTACTGGAGCAGTAGTCAATGAGAAACTGTCACATAAAGTTGACAGATTTGATATATAAAAGATATATTTACGCAATTTTGTCGCTAAGTTGTTACACATACTCGATATACGAGTGTTTTGAGATACAAACCGCCGATCATCATTTGAGATATAAGGAATCGCACTCTACACCGCTAAGAGTTTCTGCCACCTAGATGCTGTTGCCTAACTCATTTACCCAATATCTAGAACGAGAGGTAGAAGCAGAAGAATTAATTTGACATATATGAGCAAGGTTACCACTGTACAACTGTATTTGCAATATTTACATAAATCGTGTTCGTTTGTTTGTCTGTATATTTTATGTTTCTACATCATATTTCATTACCACAGTGGATGAACGGAAAATAGTAGTTTATTACCCCGTTCACCTTATTTTTATATTAACTTGCGTCATATTACAGGAAACGACGTTGATGAAATAGTTGAAATTGACTTAATATTCTAGGTAATGTATGTATTTTAACACTAAATACAAAATCTGGTGCTAAAATCGAGCATGCGTTTTTATCTTCTATAGTCGTTGCACGCGCATTTTCTTAAACCGTAACATTTTCAAAAACTTTGTAAATGAATAGTAGGTAGATAGAATAAATATATTGATGTTTTTAGAATCCACATTCCATATTCAAACCTCTTTCTCCCCATTTTTTAACTACATAGCTCATTTTAAATATAAAATTGTTGAACTTAAAAGCTCGACATAAATCGTCTAATACTGTACTGTTACTATCAACAAGTCGGGGACGTAAAGGGCCTTGTCCGCTTACGCCTCTCAAGGTCAGGGAAGCCGACTGACTCCTCTCAACACGAATCTAATAAAATGTTCATAAAAATATAATAAACTGTAAGGTTACTGCGGAACTTTAATAGTAATTTTTAATTCTCATATTGCGTACCACATAAGTTTAAAGTCTTGGATATTGTGGTATATCGAAATCACTTTTCTCTTTATTAAGCAACTTTAAAATAAAAATATGTAATTGGTAATCTGATTTCTAGTGAAAAATCTCAATCATTGTAATCTTAAATTTGTGATATATATCTTTAAAAGGATTCTAGGAAGGAACGAAGAGATTCTGGTTTGTCTCTGTTAAAAAATATATATATATATTCTTCTGGTTTCCATAAAATACTGTCATATTTCGTTTTCGTATTTATCTGTGAAACATATCAAAAAGCTCGTCTTAATTTGTATCCTGTACCTTATTTTTTTCTTTTTTTTGTACTCATTCTTGTGATGTGCTTATTACGTTTCAACCTATAGACAATTATTCAAAATACAGAAATTAATCAGCTATGTGAAGTAACAGGAAAGTCATACTTACCGTTTTTCCGTAGCGGAGACACTAAATGTGCCTATTTATCCTTGTTTCAATTACTATGTGTATATTTATTTACTTATTCGATTATTATTATTTAATATTCCTTTTTTTATAATAACGAGTCCCCTTTTCTCAATTCTTTAAAGGTTTTAAAAATGTAAATTCCAGAGTTGCTATTCTAGAGTTGCTAAAAACACACAGAGAAATAGTTACTTTCGCATTAATAATATCAACATATTGATTTAGAACTATTTTTTTGCCCAGAATTAATTAATTAAACAGGCATCACACGTTTAGTGCCTCATCACGGTTTTTCTCTAAAATAAAGATAGACATAGATATCCGAGTACTATTTGTATATGAAATTTGAAGAACCAACTTCATGTCATTAACATTGTAAAAACCTTTTCGTGAGCGCTTCGTTAGCGACAGTTAGACCATCAATATTGTTCGCCTTTTGTTCAGTATTGATTTATATATTATTATTGTTTTCATGTTTTCGATAAAGCGTATGTTTGTTTATGCGCTCTATACACAACTGTTTACTAAGCATTCGAATTAGTTAAAACTTTGATTTTACATAGAAGTTGGCAGGATTTTTATCTCTGTACGTCAAGTCAAATCAACGTGTAGGAATTGTAAGAAATTGCCCATGACAGCTTGAAATAAATTAAAGATTGACTTTGCTGCCCGTTGTACTTTGATCTCAGTATAAAGCAATATCTCTTTTTTATATATTTGTATGATACCATTCATTTCTAATCTTTTAAGTACAGCAATTCATACAGTTCGCGGTAAACAGTTCGCACCTTCAAGTAGAGAGCGTACCGCTTCTTAAAATGTCAATTAAATTAATAAAGGTCCTAAATATAAGTAATTTCAAAGATCCTAATATGTTTGTATACATTTTTATAATACTTGGATTATAACAATAATAAGTTATGCATTTATATATCAAAGTTGCTTCAGTCGCTATCATTACTTAGTAAAAGCAGTAGTCACAATAATTATTTTACTATTTATTATCATTCAATATTTACTTCCGCTTAGCATTCTCTAAGAAAATATAGTAAGAAAACTGAGTATCTAATATTGCAATTACAATATTTAAACAATCTATGTAAATAGTACCATTGTTTACATATTTTGTGTTTATTTTTTAACAGAAGTAGAAGTAACGTAGAAGTAAAGGGAAATGATCTTTTCATTGTTTCCCTTAACATAGATATTGTCCAAAAGTTTAGCAAAGAAAGAGATTGTTTTTTTTACGGATTCTATATCTACTTATTAGTAGAGTAGAAATAAACAAAGTCTCTGCAGCTTTACCTGGTTAGTTTGTCTAACAAAACTATTTTGAATTAAGTATAAGATTGTTACTAAGGTCAACATAATTAGGTATTTCGCAACCTGCTTGTAGCTCAAGGGTATAAAACGCCTGAACGTCTTTTAGAAATAAAAAAATAATATCGTATAGATAAGTATTTTAATATCTACTTGTGCTGGCATTGACCGTTACTGTTTGCGTGACTTGGTGACGCCCGAAAAGGCTAAAATCGTGAAACGAAGATATATTTTCCCTCGATGCCCCAGTTCGGTAACGAGACCCGGCACTAACATATTATATACCTATACGCACAATGAAATAATATCTATGTAATCACGCTAAACTAATATATCAATTCGCGGCATTTTACAGGAAATTTCCACACAAGTTTTGGTTCAACCTCAAGATTGACATCGTGTAACGGCCTTGTTTAGTTTTTCGGTAAGATTCAGTATCACTGGCCGAGTATTTAACTATTGACTCACGTACAGAAGTGCACACACTCTCAATATTTTATGTCGAAATACGGCACACATATGAACGAATACGTTTGTGTTCGCAAGTGTAAATCGTGGTTTACTTGATTTAATTGCTTATTTGATAGCCAAGTGTATGTATGCGTGTGCAGATGGTTGGGTTTATAAACATTTTGCACCTCGTGCCTTTGAAAATCTATTGATTTATATACATACCTAAAATCACTGGTGTCTGTTATGTAAACATAATATGTACGTGGGTAGGTTTTAGATAAGTTTCATATTCTTTAAAAGCCCTTAATACCTCTTAAGAAAATAGATTTTAACATTTTCGGTAGGTTGTTATTCTTTTTAATGGGTTTCTTGGGACTTTCCTGCCAAAGTCGTGCGACTCCTCCACAGTGTAATGAGTGCAAAACAGATAAGAAGTAATTAGTATACAAACCTTCACGTTAAATATATATAAAACTAATTATGAAAATCTCTGGTCTGTAAAAACCTTGACGGTGCAGCAGAGATAATGGATTCACTACAGCTAAAGTCTCTCTACATTAACGACACTCACAATAGTGCTGTTAAAAACGATTTATAGGTATGTCTGCCTCAATAATACCAAATCAAATAAGAAATGTATTTTCAAATATCTTTTCTATTTACCTGAATCTTAAATTGATCAAAGTAAAATTCACCGAATAATTCTAAATTTATAAATGCGTCTGCCAAAGAAAACTCTTGAACGTTATATGATTAACTGAAATTGATGAAATTTTGATTACGTAGTTCGTTGGTTATATATACCATTATTTTTGGAGCTGTTATGTTAAAATCACTAACTATGCTATTGTATTTGAACTCGTGTAATTAGAAAGGATTAAAAATTAAAATAGTTACTTGCATAATGCAACAATGTTTAAATCTAACTTTGCAATAGAAAATATATATGAATTTTATTTTCACTCTATAAAATAACTATAATTAACAACTATAATAAAATAACTATAAGTATAAATACTATAATTTCACTCTAAATTATAAAATAATTAACTACCATAATACCATAAGGTTCATTAGTACCATAAGGTTCCGTGACTTGGTTTTTCATACTTAAATTTGGGCTATCCATATCTACTTTGAAACAGTGTCATGTGGAAACAATTTAGGCTTAAAAATAACTATGAAATCACAATTTTTAGAAACTGTTTATTTTTTACATGTTCAAGTGCAAATTAAATTATCAATTCTGAACATCCAATATTGGAAACAAACACCCAAAATACATATTAAACAATCATTTGATTACGTCAAGTCGTATATTGCAATTGGATTGAATTTAAACTCGACACATTTTTCTTTATTAATCAAAATGAAGTACCGGAGGGTTACTTCTTAAGCTATTGGGAAAACATTTATATGAGTATTATATTGATATTTAAAGATGAATTTTAATTTTCATATTTTAATTTCAATAGTTTTCATTATAGTATTTTAGCATTTTCAAATAGAACTGAATACATATATGAATCATTATGCGGTAAAATTTTAATAAATGACGTCTGTGACGAAATTGTAAATTAAATATAACAAACAAACTGTAAACATTAAACTTTTTCAGTGTATTAAATGCGATATGATGTATTAAATATATTTATTTTTGTAGAATATAAAACATGACTCCAAAAATGAAATATTGGTTTTGCCCTATGCTTGGTATACTTATACAGGAGGCAATCGAGTAGGCACTTTGAGTAAAGTGCTAAATGCCGCCCATACCTGGGAACAGGCCATTTTTGCTGAAGCCCGAAAGAACAGTATACTTCTGCAATTCCAAGGTCCTGGTTTGGATTCGTAAATAATTTTGAACAAATGTCTAATGATATATTTCTTTTACATTGTTTATGGAATAAGTGGCATACGAGATTTCACTGTTTTGATTGTGTCCCTATTAAAGATAAACGCCACACGCCACACCTTGTTCGTACTTTCAGAAAAATATTGATACGAGGAGAGGAGTGGGTATAATGGGCTCCGGAAAGCTCACTCGCTGCAACGCGTAGAACAGCTTCTATCTAAAATATAACTCGTTTCAGTGACACAGGGGTTTTATGTTTGTGTCAAAACAATCAGTGCCTACTAATATCCGGCAATGTCAAATTAATATTCATACTTTATAGAAACGAGCTTATTTTTAATTTAATTCTAACCTGTTTATTTGAAGGTTGGTCATGAAATAGAAAGTCTACTTGTCATTCGATTTACATTCACACAAGCGTTATGCAAATTATTTTTTCCACGTCGATTTAATATGTATCCATGTTGCATGGCAGCTACCCACATATTTTTTTTCATTAGCATCATACCAAAGATGTTAGAACTTTCAGTTCGGACTCTTGTTATTATTGTTAAAATCACTAATTCATATCATAAATATACATGCACTGTATTTACTATACATATTAAGTTTAAGTCTCTTTTCATCACAATTCAAAGGAAAGACAATTAAGTTATAACAGTGCAATTATTATTAAGTGTTTAATACAGCTTATTCACTTATTATGAGAAAATATAATAACTGAAAATAGAAATGAGATGTTGATACTTTTTGATATATTTATGTTGGAGCTAAACTCCACAGCTTTATTCGAGAAGTGTAATGCTACTAACTATCTAACGTAAATATTATTATAATATCAGTTACTTATATTTATTTTTGTTCAATAATAAAACTCTTATATTAATTGCATAATGAGTCGCATTACTTGTTGGCGCAGTACTGTTTAAAATTACTATAATACTTGCTAACAACAAAATAACATAAATATTTAATAACTATCGTTTAAAAATGAAAATTAGCGACGGCGCCATAACGAATAACAAACTAATTATCACCCCTATAACTGGAAATAATTCTTAGTATGTTTAAGTATCATGGTTAGCAATAAATAATGATTTTACTCATCAAGTTAGCAATTTTAACGATTTGTTAATACGTCTGTGATTTCACGAGATGGAAAATTTACCGCACGGAAATAATATAATCTTTTCTACGTGACTTTCTGTATAGATCGAATAGTTGCTATATTGTAACGCAATATGCGATTTGGTCATAGATTACAGCATGATTTTTGTTTCAGATGCCTGCTTGAGGTGTCAGGGCGAAAGTAAGAAGGATTCATATGGAAAACAAGATTGTGTCGTCGTATGGGGAGAGTGCAATCATAGCTTCCATTTTTGCTGTATGTCTTTGTGGGTGAAACAAAACAACCGTTGCCCGCTTTGCCAGCAAGAGTGGTCCATACAAAGAATGGGCAAGTAATTGGTGTTTTGTTTGTCAGGCATTTGTTTTGTAATATAGGAATAAACTGAGTAAGCAATATGTTTTTTTTTAATCCTTTTCGTTATAAGTGCAGCCTGATATATTTAAGTTAACTAAAATATGAACAAAAACTGGATCCATTATTTGATCTACTAATTAGGGATACTTTTGATTTTATACTCGATATAAAAATATGTAGAAGCACATAAGCATTCAGCTCCGGGTAGGTAGGACCAAATATAGTTAGTTTGTCCTAACAAGAACTGCCAAACAGCCTACCCTCGCTCAAAGTAATAACACCAGAAAGATGCACTTCTTAAATGTGAAAACAATGGTTTCCAATCTGGTAGGACTTGAACCTAGGAGTTGGCCGTGCGGTGGTACAGAGAGTTATACAGTGGCTATTTAAGAGAGCTGGGTCTTGGAATAACCGAGATTTTGCCTGGAGTGAACCCCACATACCATAGAACTTACTGTAGAGCTAAACATTCGTAACTGCAATTTGCATTTTGCATAACCTTAAAAATACGGGTTACCGGCCTCGGTCACGATGTTTAAAGGTTGTATCCTGTCAAGACTCCAGATTTTGCACAAGGTACTAAATATTTAAAAACAGTTTATCTTAATTGTTTGTATGCTATCCAAAATATAGCGTAAGTTTGATAAATTACTGTAAGGTGCAATGACGTCACACACTGTCGGCCAATCTTATGCTGTCGTATGCGGAATGTCAACAAGTTAAACAATATGTTATAAATCACTTATGTTCAAATAGTAATTAATCATTGTGTAAAGTAACACCACTAATAACTAATGCAGATAAATCTCTTGCGTCATTATGATATTAAATATGAGGCTCTAGAGTAATTTAAAAGAGTATAGGTGTGTTTAAAAGTAGGGTAGTTTTCTGTAAATGATACATTTGGTTGAAATCCAGGAGTGTAAGAAAAGAGTATTAACATATGATATTGTGCATTTATAAACATCAGGTCTTCATTTGGGCGAAGTGCAGATGAATTCTTCCTTTTTTTGCTTAATATACACTTATGGTTGCGAATAGAAAAAAAACACATAAAAGTACCAACCCCCGAAACTCATCAACTTGCATAAAACTATATAACATAAACTAATTATTTACGGGATGCAAAGCATGTTTGCCAGAGACAACAAATTATTATTAAAACAATTCATACCTATTTAGTCATGGCTTATGCGCAGTACACTAGAATGTGGGATGTCATACCATGCATTTGTTAATTGCATATTGATATTGTCTAATATTTATACAAGAATCTGCGCATTACGGAATTGTACTGTATGGGACTCGTTTTAAATTCATCTATGCAAGTTTATTAAAATTTAATACCATCGTAATCTCAGATTAATATGTTTACAACAATAAGACCACAACACACACACACATCTTTTTATGGACCATTTAATTTCATTCTTTAAGTTAACTGGACATTATTTTTGAATAAAGATCCGTCAGTTTCGTTCGCTGTTAGTTTTTATATAATAACGACTTGAACAGAACTAGACCCGTATGCAACAAACATATTAAAGAGAAATGGAAATATCCAGCGAATCAATAAGCAATTGTTTCAATGTCATAATAATTTAGTCCTAAGATCGAACGTTTTAGCCACGTGACACGTGTTAAAGTGCACCCAAGATATTTTCAAGTATACCTTAATACACAAGATTGACAACTTATTTAATTCAATAGTAAATTAGCAGCGTCTTTAACCTTTAGTCAATATCTATTTTAGTTCCATTCTACTCTATTTAATTCATAAAATCAGTAGTTTTATTTCTCACAAGGATACTTATTCAGTCGCTTACCAGATCGTTAATTTAAGAATATATCAGATTCATAATATATAGCAAATAAAGAGCTACCGCAGTATCATATCGCGGGAGGACATAATTTATTCTGATTAATGAAACCGCATATACACGTCAACTTTTGAGTAATTCGAATTATATTTGGCATATAATTATTATGGAAGTACTGGGTTTTCATGTTAACCAAATTAACTAATGACTGGTTGGACTTGAATTTAGTTGCTACGCTAATAATTTTTCCTGGATTAGTCTCGGTGCGGGTTCTTCTTCCTATTTCGCTATGCTAGTGAAGGTTATTTTATTATTGTTTTTGTTTAATATAGATAGGAGATCTCTACAACCACATTGTGAAACATGCTTGGCGATTTAAAGGAGTGTCCGAGAGTTTCTTGCCAGTTCTTCTCGTCCACTATACGCCTTTCGGAACTGGCAGAAAATGTGGAGTCGAAATTTTTTATAACATATTTTGTTGACGATTCATAAGTGTACCTAAGTTATCTATATGAATAAAGATATTTTTGATTTTGATTTAAGCACGTTCAACTCCTACGTATGTCATAAGTGGTGAATCTATTTTAAACCTATCTGAAGGATGCTACGTATGAAATGTGATATGTTATAATGTAACAGTAATCTAGATTGTTTCGGATCCAATAATCAGAAACTAGGTCTATAAACAATAACAGTCAGGGATGTATGTGGGTCAATGCAACGGTTTGCGGCGCCAAACTTATTGACGGAAGAATAAATAAAGTACAGCCTTGTAAACAAGATTTTTGTATATGTCACTGTCGTTTAATTCCTTGTATTATTAATTGTAGGTCGCTTTACAGTCGAAATAAAGAAGTGTAATTAAATGAAGTTATACCGTAAAACAGCTGAATAAGAAACGAATATATTATGTTTTAAAGGCTCGTTCTGTGTTCTATTAATACTTTTAGACGTACCATTGCAATGCCCGTGTCCGGAGTTACATTGTAATGTAAATTTTAGATTCATATATTCTAGACACATCAGTGAAAAAATTGTATTGTATTTCCTTTGAAGATAAAAATCTGAGAGCGACAAGAGTGAAATTGCCTTTTCATTTATTATAAACCAAAAAACTATTTAGCTACGCTTTATTTACTCCAACAAAATAAGGCAAAGTTGCATATTATGTTTTGAAATGGAGGTTAAGGTAAGGTAATCCAAAAACAACACCATCTATAAATTTGATATAGGATCAGTCCACAAAAGATGCAAAGTCAAGGGTACACTTTTCATGATCGCTTAACCCGGTTGGAAAAAAAGTGGTTTTATCTTTTGCATATTAATTAAGATAATCACTGAGTTGTAAAGGTAACTGCTGTACAAATAGCGATGTCCTCTAAATGTCCTTATCAATAGTGTTTAAGAACAACATTTTAATGACTGTAAATAACAAAGCAATATTCTGCATATATATATACAATATATAATAAATATTCATAAAACAACTATATTAGTCAAAACGAGACAATGTAGCGCGAGATAGACGTTCCGCCACACCCAGCCAGGCCTCCTGGGAGAGCCAATCAGAAGCCTCCACCGCAAACGAGCCGTTACTTTCAATATTCAACCTTGGAAATAATTAGGTGCTTGTGTCAGACATGCATGTAGTCATGTAGTGCTTAAATTAGTAGTCTAGAATATTTGTTAATCATTTTAGTTCATTAATTGTTTATTTACAATAATTAATATAACTCTTTTCTGGTTGTGGGGAGCGCGTACAAACGTGACTGATCCTTATTGCGGGGGCATGGGACTTCATCATGAGGATTACAAGTATTTGGATTAAAATATGCGAACTATGTTGCATATTTTAGTTGAAGAGGTTAATGACTTTAAAATCTTAAAGAGTGTATGAAGTAAAAATATATATGCAAAGAGATAACCTTTAATAATTTAATTGATAATTTTACACTGCTGTATTCCAACTGACCTTCACGTTTTGTAAGCAAGAGGTTAAAAAAACTTCCGTGTCTAGGTTCAAAAAAAAATGTATCTTATTAGACGTAAATGATGTTTTTGCTAATTACAGTGATAATTACGAAAGCGCCAGCAGTGAATCCAAAAAAATGTTAAATTTAGCTTTAATTCAATTAGTATATTCTTATCCTTGATTGTTATTCATAACTGACCTGAAGTTAACGATTAAAGACTGCTGTCTGAGTCCGCTTAAATTTGATGGCGCCTGTGACGTCAGAGGTGTGGTATTGTTAAAAAGGAGCAATAAATGTAAGATGATGCATTATTTTTTGTTTTTAAATTAATTTTGTTTCCAATTTAAGCATTATTTTTAACTAAACTTTGTTTCTAATGCGATGGTTCTAGACACTATTTTTCTTACGTAATTAAGGTACATTTATTAACAGGAAGTATTGTTTAAAAACTGTGCTTATACCTTACATACAAATAAATTTTAATACAATAAAACTAAGTACAAATACGTAACGTATTAATACGAAAATTGTGATAAGTCAATGTGTAAATGATAAGTAACGAGGTTTTATCTTATCTTGATTCAAATATCAAAAAATGTCCTTTAACAACACAAAAAGTATGCACTTACATTTGGCCTACTTATTGTTCTGGGTTGGGGTTACTAACTGGGTTGGTTCTACTAAAGGCTGTACGTACATTTAAATTTATTATTAAAGAGGTATTACGCAATTTTGTAGCAAATTCTTAAGCCAAGATTAAACTCAGAGTATCGTCTCAGACTCATACACATAAACATAGATTAAATTGACGACTTCAATTCATTGTCGTCGTTTTAGCGTATTTTATAACAACAAATATGGGGGAACCTAAATGATCAGTCGGGATTTTATTTACATTTGTGAAAAATAGTTGTAAATTAAAACAAACTATGTGCACTTCTAGATTGTATAAAGTAGGTAAATAAACACATCTTGAATGATCTAATTAAATGTTCAAATCCAATATACGTAATGTCGAAGTTACCAAGTTTTATCAAAATTCTTATGATCTGTAAAAATAGTCTTTATGAAAATAGTTCTAGAAATATGTATGATTACGAAGAACTAAATTAAACGCACAAGATTACAACACACCGGTAATACGTGCAATTTTCTATTTCCTCAGACATTTGCAATTTTCACTAAAACATTGGACACAGCGCTAACTGTAATTTTCCACTTGGATCATTTTAAGTGCATGTTGATGAAACGAAACACCAACCCATTGTGTATCTCCATACAAATCGATACAGTTGAATGTTAACGGGATATACAATTTTATATTAACTAGTAGATAGAAAGATTGTGAAATGGTACTAAATAGGTACTATCACGAATAGTGTAAGAACAAAAATAAAGGCTGCGAACATGTGTGGTGTCAGATTTGCACTTCATCAGATATTCGGACAAGAGTGTTCCTATACATACAAGATTGTAAAGGAATCCCTAATATGACGCTCAGAACACCTTTTTGTTATAGAAAATTCAATCATTCTGATTTTTTTTATGGCTATCGAGGAGAAATTAAAATGTTTGTATCCATTTCGTCAAACTATCCAACATTTTACTCGAATATAAGATTATAACTATAAATATTTAAAATGCAATGATATAAATATACATATTATAGAAATATTACATAAAGAACAAGATTCAAGTACATAGATTTCATTGTTTAGTGACGGTTGGGACTTCGAATTAAAAAGTATAATTAATCCTATGGGAAATAACGAAGTATGAACCAAAGCTATTAAACGATTGTTTAATATTCCGCATACTTATCACATTTATTATAATGAGCCATGCAAACAATAAAATGTAAACTGCATCTATTGCATACACATTTTACTAAGATAACTGCGCAATTTATCCTGGTACTTAACAGGTATAATTATATAATTAAAAACAACAAATAAGATTACATATGGGTAATATTATCTTGTGGTTGTCGCGCATCGTATAACATTCCCAGCATGGACGATTAGGTATTTATATTATCATTGTTAAGTATTATATAAGTTCCAATTACATTTGACTACTAATAAGTTTTGTGTTAATAGATAACAAGGCTTTTAATTTATTTGATACAGAAAACTTTCCTTAAAAATCTGAAGCAGGTATTTGTATATTATATATATCATATAACTATTACGAATAGTTACTTATTTATTTATTTTACGGAAACAAAATAGGCACATCATAAAAATACAATAACAGAAACAGATTTTTGACAAAAATCCAAAAAACATGTTTCACAGATAAAGTTATGTTAAATATATTAGCGCAAACATTTCTGGACAGTTTCATTGACGATTATTCTATAGACAAGTGGGTGAGGTGTCTTCTGTGCTCATCACATGAATTAAGACAAGTCGCTATTCTAAAGATATCCATCACTGTATGTTTTAATACCGGAAATAAACCCAGTATTGTATGCTTAACCTTAATTATTGTAATCCTCAGAAAAAATGAGCCGGTTATTGAGGTTATCTCTTAATATGGAATAGAAACAAATTAAAGAAAACCATTAAAACTATTTAATTTGTCGCCTCGTAATTTAGAACGAAAGTAAATGTAAAATAAGGCGCTCTCGTATTCTAACCTAAAAATTAAACAATGAGAATTTATTAAAGCAATTGTAATCAAGAATAAAAGGAATATAAAGAAAGTGATAAGTTACAATACATGCTCATATATAACCTGTTGAATTTGCAAGGGAAATTTCTTAACGTGACCTTTATCCACTAACAATGTTAACCTAAAAATGTATTATTCTTAAATGTAAATTATTCATTAGTACCTAATTGTATTGGCCCCTTAACTTTATTTAAAAAATACAATATCAATATTAACAAATCAAGTCAAAAATATCTTTATTGACATAGGAAATTATGGTACACATATGAAGCGTCAAAAATAAAATAAAAATTGACACCACATTTACTAACACTTTCAAATACAGGGACGAAGAGCGGACGAGAAGAAGTGGCAATAAACTCAATATATACATGAACATACTTGGGAACTAATAATAAAAACATTTAAAAACTGTTTAATGTACTTAGAAACAAAACAAACCACATATTCAATAAATTAATACAAAATTAGCACTATGAGTTTTATTATATAGATATTTCAGAGAACTTTGCAATTTCATTTGAACTGAGAACTATCACAAATATTATCTTAAGATATATAAAACTATTTTTTACCGGTTTATGACAGGTTTGTGAGCCAGGAGTGGCGGAGAGTTACTTGCCAGTCCTTCTCGTCAGCTCGCCCTTAAGTTGGGAACTGGCAGTAATTCTAGAATCAACATTTTTTAAAAGTCGTACACTTATGTTCGAATTTTACCTATCTATTCAGAATATACGTATATCTAGATAAAAAGAAATACATGCTTGAAAATAGCATCACCGTGGGGGAAGAGAAAAGGAAACGAGGTCTGGCAAGGTCATTGACGTTGAATCTTGTGAAAGTTTTACTTGATATATATTGGGATAAATATTTCTAGGTTCTATATACATTCTGGTCATTGAATTAAATATATACACCTGCCATGTATTGTAACTGTTGCATCACAATTACCTACTAAGTGAACGACCTCAAAGTATGTCAATTATTTTTAGAAATCTTTAAATACAGACCAAATATATATATATATATATATATATATATATATATATATATATACTATTTTATCGTTATAAACGAAGTGGGTATACCTTTAAAATTTAAAAAAGAATCTTTAACCTACTAGGTAAATTCTTTTTTTTATAAGTTGATTTAGCTTTTAAATATATAGTATATATTTATTTATATAGATTCTTAAACCTACTTGAAATTTTATTTGAACAGACGCATTTTTTACAAAATATTTTATTATTAACCTCAAACCCCGATCCTAAAATAAATCAAAAAAATTGTGTTTGCTGGTGTATTTAAAGTTTTGCTAATGGTAAAAGGTTAATGTTCTATTTTATCAATATTGGATAAAATAACTACAGTATTTCTAGTGTTAATATGTCACGTATGTATGTATATTAACGATTCTGCATGACTTCGGCATTGAACAATGTAAAATGTCAAAAAGATGAACAAAAACAAATCCAGTTTCAACAAATATTTTCTGCCTTAGCCATGGTAATCCCGCTGTTGCTATTTTCCGATGGTGACGCAACTTGCTGTCTGGCATTTGATTGGCGGACTCCACCAAGCCCCCACACGTCACGCGGTGCCACAATAACTCGTGACTAAAGTCACAATGTTAATAATTTGTCATAATTACAATTTGGGATTTCATCATCATTTCAAGGAAAGACACACCTCCGGGCATTTATTGCGAACACATTGCAATAACATTGCATCATCATTAGTGATTAGCAGTACAATGATTAGGAATTTGAAAATACAATTATCAATATTTGTTTCAGTATTTATCTCTGGATCATAAAGCAAAGAGCGAAAGAGAAGAGCCATTGATTAACGGGTCCGACATCTCTTTTGTATTTTACAGGTTTTGGGCCGAGTAGGTACTAGAACGACAGCTGTGAAAAGTCCCTACGTAAATAAAATTATTTTATTTCTAAGGAGCAAAAAAAAAACCGCAAACATTTATGTTAAGGTGCAGGTGTATTGAATGTTATATGTACAATCGTCTTGATCAAACTGTTTGTACGAACTGTTTCAATTAATACACGCGAAATTAATTTGTCGTGGGCAGCAGTTTCAGTAGGTAAAAACACGTGAGGAATAAATAGCCTTGGCTTATCGGAAGCATGAAGGAAGTATCGCCACGTCGATGTGGGCGTGTTATACCACATTACGTCAAACTACCATTTTAAATTTTGTTGCCAAGTAATTAATGCAATGAAAATTTCATTTTAAATTAAATTTATGCCATAGACCAAAGAAAAATTAAGATAAATTATATCTTAATATACCTTCGTAAAAGTCAAAGGATCAATTAAAGCAACGATTAACGACTATTCTAACTTATATAAATATATTATTTTGAAATTATCCTATATTACTATTTAATATTATCATACAAATGATACACTGATTTATCTACATAGATACTAAAAAGTATTACAAATAAATTTTGTGAATCAAACCGTTTGTGCCTTCACTCACGCGCGCCAATAATTGTGGGGGTCAATTGGTCCGAAAAGTTCACAAAAAACTTAATTGACAATAATAAAGAATTATTGGACTTCAACCGATCTGCGTCAACTGTTGACGTCATTGATTTACTAATTAATGCAGTAGAATTGACAAGGCCAGGCCTATCTGGGCACTCAGTTCAAATATCCTTAATAACACGATGACCATGGTAGATTACTACCTATTAAGGTATGCTAGATTTCCCAAGAACTTACGTCACTAGTTCTAAGAGTGCGTTGACTGCGATTACTTCCCGATTGTTAAAAGCATACCTTTATTTTATAATTATATGTATTTGAAGTCAGTAGGTACGAAGTAGTCGTTAGATATCATGATGGTACGTAATAAGTAGTTTTACTACTTAAGGAAACCTACTTAGTACTGAGGCATTTTTATGAATTAATGCCTTGACCTCATCGGCTTGCAATATTCAAAACTATTAAAGCTATAAGTAGGCGAACTATATCCATTTCTCATGAATATAAGCGTTGTTTAATTATTAAAATTTAAGAATTTACCCAAAATTAGTTATAATTTTTTTTTGTATAATTTTTTTAGTACATTATATACGTAAGCAATTAATTTATATTTCACGATTTATCGTAATTTGTCAAAGTTTTTGTTCACTACATCATTATAAATTATAATATATTCGTGCATGCTTGCTTAATATATGCAAGTTAATACAAAAGCAACGGACACGTCTTTAGAATAATATGTAAAACATTCCGTATTATTATTTCTTTTCAAACGTGCTATCATCGGGAAATTTATGGTGATGAAATCGCTTAAAATATAAAATATCAACTGAAATCGAGGTCTCAAACACATTAAATAGGTGTTAATAAAACAGACGCATGATCAAATCATAAAAACTTCACATGTAAGAATATGATTGACAAAACGACCTCCAGGTGCACACAGCCACAACCGCACACATCTGTAACTCGAAGGCGTGTTCTTATACATACACACCAGTAGTTATTGTATGGATACAACTACAGACAAGACTGCGTACGTATGCACTTTCTGAGAATGCGATTCGTTTTAAAAGGCGCGAGTCGACACGTATGCTACTTTGCCAGTCACCGCCAAATACTGGTTAGTGAATGCATGTAAAGTTTATTCTCTTAAGCACTTGTAACAGCTTGGTTGTTGGAATGCAACACTCTGGTCAAGAATTATGATTTACCAGTAAAGATCTGTGACGTTTGTGAATTAACGCAGGATGTGCACAAAGAAGGTTGTTCACATATAATGCTAATAAATACATATACAATATTATATAATTTATTCAAAGTCCAGTTGTAACCCAAGACTTAAATTCGTATTTGTGTGTATAAGTAATAAGTGTTATTAAAGTAAAATTTATGAATTTAATTTTGTATTGTAAACGTTGTCAATGTTAATAAAACCTAATAAATTTAATAAAAGTAAAATATAAAAAAATAATCCAAGATACTAAAATGAAATTGATGACCCCGACGTGATTTGAACACGCAACCTTCTGATCTGGAGTCAGACGCGCTACCGTTGCGCCACGGAGTCGCTGATTATCAAATATAAAAATCCTTTTATATAAAACATATGTATTTATATAAAAAGGATTTTTTTTCAAACAATAAGATTTGTATAATGAAACATAAGCAGTACCTAAGTAAAACCAAAGTTACACTTAAGTTAACAAGACGGTCTATAATTAGAGGTCCTAGGGCTTATTCTTCGTCCTAGGGCTTAGTCTACTTCGACGTTTAGTCTTGGTATATTAATAATGATTTTTATTATATATGACACTTAAGTTAGAGAAATAATATAATAGAAGAAGCCAAATAAGCAACATATGGGTGTTAAAGATTTGAGAGTAATAAAAAAATGAGAACAGCGCTATCTGTGATTGCACGTTGAAACATAAACAAACAAAAAGATGTCAGTTTGATATGTATGGGCTATGGCAATTGTCCGTTAACTGATGATTTGTATAAAAATATTGCTTGTTAACATTAAAGTTAACAAGTAAAACACAATAATTATATTATAGTATTATTATACTGGCTATATGAATTGTAAATTTAACTATTTCACCACAAGCCCCTGTGGCCTAATGGATAAGGCATCGGCCTCCTAAGCCGGGGATTGTGGGTTCGAGTCCCACCAGGGGTACGCTTATTTTACATCATATTCATTAGATTTTATTAGAAAAAAACGGCCCTTGTTTGAATTATTTTATTAAATATAACAATGAGATCATAGAAAACCAGAGAAATTTCCAAATATGCGCCGACTGAGCCGCGGTTCCCAGCAGCGGCAGACAGCGCAAACCAGAATGTTGTATGTAGTAACCCACTTGATGCGGAAAGCGACAGTCAACGTCTGAAACAAACTGGTTGTCACTGGTGGTACAGCTTCAGTTCAGAGATACATGCCGAGGCGAGTTACTGAACCTGTCTTCATGTACTTTGAATTTTTTATTTTTACCTCAGTTCTGTTAGCCTGTTTAGCCATCTAAATATATTCATCGCTTATGTGCGACTATAATTATTTAAAATGTCAACAACAAAAATGGTACTTTTTATACTGTTTTGATCCGTAGTAAATAAATTTATTCGTATATATATATATATATAATTTATTTGTTTATTAAGCATTATTTAAATCCAGCAAAGAAGCCTTTGTTTCTGTTAAGAATCATTCACACAATTCCCATTCAAAGCCGTGTTAATGAAGTTGAATATTTTATTATTTGGTATAGGCATTTTATTAAAACAGACTGATTTAGTTAATATAAATAAATAAATATCGTAAAATAACAATATACAAATATTATTAAAAATTGAGGCTTAATTCTCTTTGTCCGTTTGGCTTCTAAAAGTGACAGCAAGATTTATACTCTGTGTTCACTGTCAACCGAATATAATATATTCTTTTTTAAATAATCTTACGTGCACATAAATTCTCCGTAGACAAAGCTGTGACCATAAAGTTAGCTGGCGGGCAAAAGTTCGGTGATGGGCAGGGGTTTGTCAAATTGAACGTGTGTGTCTGCCTTTCGTCTAAACTTTGACATGTATGAGATGTCTCAGCACCACGCCACACACAAATCATTATACGGCCTTGTCCATCGTTACGAAACTAAAAAATATTCAACCGGTTTTCATTTTCACCAAGGTCAGAAATAGCCTTCAGCATCCAACACGAACATATTAAGACATAAATGTTATAAATTTTAGTTCTGGATTGTACTTCGGCCAATGCCGGATGCAATATAAATATCACAAAAATTTTCACCTGTACTTGAATTAATTTCTGTTGTCGCATGTAGAAAGGATGAATTCTATAAGGTTGTTCACGTGTAGGCAACACGTAGTCTTCATACGGAACTTGTATAAAATCCGTGCTATTGAAAGGACATTGACTGCTCACAATCCTTGATGGTATTAAGTTTTTTACTAAATATGTATTGACCGCGGCAATAACATCGCCAACTGACGTTGATGACAACTAAAAGGTATCACAGGGATATATAATTATTTAACGCTAAAGAGCTTACTAAAACATACACACGTATATAAAAAAATATATGCACGATTTATAGCTAAGGATTGATAGAAATTTTGGCAATTTAATAAGCAATTAGCTACTACCCAGCGTCAAGAACCATTCATATAAGAAACACTCGTATGTTGGACAATTTTAAATCGGTTCAATTTTTTGAGATTTTGTTAAAATAATCTTATTACCAATGTTTCTTATTACATCAGAAACAGTTTATTAGCGAAAGAACCGTCTTTCACAACATACATATATTTTTATTCTTATTTGTGTGTGAATATAAATTATCTATGTTATGATGACGTCACACATCCACTTCCAAATTATACTGACAGTCAAAAATAGCTCAGAATAATCCATATATTCATAGTTAATATTCTTAAACTCCGTCGTATCCCGCGCTGCGTACGCGAAATATACATCGAAAAAACTTGTTCTTAAACTACTCATGATTCTCCTAGTCCTCTCCAACTCTTCAGAGCTAATTCTATCCGTGGGGGTTATTATTAAGACAACTGTACTGGGGCCGGTACTGCGCATATCCGATATGTCTTCTATTGTTGTATTACGAGCGTTTTGTAATACGGTTGATACCACGTTTGGTAAGTTAAGACGGTTCGGCCCTGTAATATATGTATATATATATATATATATATAATTTTATATAAGCTTAAAACTAATTTCTAAGTGGGAGTGTCATGCTGTTACTTAGAGTTTCAGCCGAATGGGCAGGCACGGCCGGAGAAATACCACTCTCTCACAGAACACCGGCGTTAAGTGATCAATCGGTGAGTGAGATATTCCGGTGCCCATCCTTTCCCCTCCCCCGTTCTCTTCCCCTACCCCTCCATTTCCCAATTTTCCTTTAAAGGCCAACAACGCACTCACGAGCTACCAGCCGCGTGAGTGTCTATGGGCGGCGACTTCACCTATATGGTGGGCCTCCTGCTCGTTTGCCCCCTCTTCTATATAAAAAAAATTCTCAATTGTATCATACATACATTCATATGAATAATTTCCGATGGTTGAGAACACTCCGGTCAAATTGTGAGTTCTTGGTACAATCCAACCGCCGGTGTTTCCGTGAATTAATGCTATACTTGATTTCTGCATGTTAATCTCTATAGCGCCACCAATCCATCTAAAGCGATTAATAATAATTCGATATCATTTTAACCTATACTTAACGACAGGGTATGTCATAAAAACTAAGCTGTATAAATTTGTGAGTTTGTCTAATTTGTTTTTCATTAAATATGTGGGATTAATGTTATGTGCTAGCACAACTGACAAACTATATAAGATAATATAAAAAGTGTATATATTGGTATAATATATACCAATATATACACTTTTTTTTTATACACATTACACATGATATCACAGACAATTACAAAACAAGAACCAATAAAGACATATACATGCATAACAATAACTTAACTACATACATAACAAATAAACTAAACAACGTAATGTATACAATAGTAATACCACTAACTGAAAATTACATTCAAGGCCATCCTAGCCGACGAAATCTAGACTACTTTAAGTATATACATACATCTCCACAGCTAACAAATATATTTTCATACAATTGTTATCCGCTACGTGAATCCGGGCCCATTTTTTCAGCAATTGAACATTTCTACTGAGTCGTATTAATTAACTTAAATAATGTTCGTTAAAAACCTAAACATACTTACGACACGAATTGTTCCACTTGATAGCCATTCCATGAGCCATCGGTCGCTAATATTAAGTCCATTGTTGGTAGGTTATTACTTGCTTCGCAATCTATGTGATTTTGTCTCAATAGGGATGCTGAAACATTTTATTTAACCATCTGATTCGTACCATAGACTCAGAATATTTTTAATTTAATCTGTATACCTCAAAACGCCACAGATATATGTTTCCAAATTTAAAAACAAATAAGTTGAGTATTTACATTCCATAGACTTCGAAAAATACTTCCAATATCTCAAAACGCCACAGACATATAATTCCAAATTTAAAACAAATATCATTGCATTCCCGTGAATATCAAATACTTACACACATAATCCATAAACACAGTGACCGCTGCCTCAGTGATTCTATTCATTTCATCTACCGGAATGTATACTGTGATCTGACGTAACGATAATATATGAGCCAGTCTAGAGGTTTCCCTCAGTAGCTCGTCTTTATTAACGATACTGGTGAACAAATGTTGTCTGTTGCAAGCGCGCACTTTGGGGTCAAATGATACACCCTCGTTGGAATAATACATCTCTATTATTTGCGATAGACGTAATGTTCTACGCTTTTCGATCCATGTTGGCACGTAGTGAGATAATATTAGACCTGGAATTTGTAAAAAATATATTTTTTGATTGATTTTGGAAGTGAGAATGTAGTACCCATGTAAAGTTTATCACATTTCAAATATATCGACATTTCTATTTCCAGAAAAAACACGTATGTATGTCAAAAGTGTAGATTCAGGATTGTTTAGTTGATTAGTTGAATCATAAACTAGATGTCGCTTTATTATATTTGCTGTCAATCGAAACTAATGTTTTATATTTTAGTTTATATATTTATATAAATGATGACCTTACCGTCAATACCGGCAAGAATTTCCGCATCTGTCATATGCCAATCGGTAGAAGCATTATGCATGAACAGGTAGTAATCTCTTGGTAATAAGGTATCATTCCATCTATTATTCGAGCCGATAACCATTCTGTGTGGTGCTGCTCCAAATCTAGCCCCTTGATTCACAACTACTTCTGCTAAATCACCTGTAAAATTAATATACACTTATTAAAAAGTGCCGAAATTTTTTATATAATTAAGGTTTTAAAATCAAGTAAGCCTTGCGAAACAAAATATTTGGGTTAATGTTCATCAACAAAACGCCCATATTAAATGCTCTGAACATGTTAAGTGAATACATTTGACATTTAGATAAATAATACTGCATTGACATTTCAAACAAACAATAAAATAATCAAGGTTTCGAAAATATCTTTTTTACATATTAAATCATTATGGGAGCCCTACAAGATGGGCCAGCTTACTACTTAGTATAGCTCATGTTAATAATAATAAATATGGCAAACATTTATTTCTTCTATTAATTCACTTCAATTAATATATTATAACAAAAATAAATGTTGAGTTAAGCGGGCATCGAACCTGAGATCGATAGTAATTAGAAAATAATATTACCAGACAACGTAGCCACCCATATATTGCTTATGTCAGACACATCAGATCCACGATCAAGTTCCAGTCTTTCCAACTTCGAGTCCCATTCCTGAAGCGCCATATCTAATAATGTATCGGGTACGTCCTCTTTAAATAACTCGGTTTGCAATATCTCTGAAACTGGCACTTTTTGGGTCTCCAAAGAAGATGCGATTGCAGCTACGATGGTACCAGGAGTGATACTACCCCACGGAGTTTGGATCACTCCAACTTCTATAGGACACCTGCTATATTGCCTACATAAAAATCAATAAATAATTCACGAGAATTAGAAAAATAGTAAAAAAATCAGGCATGAAAAATTCAAATAAGTGAAGGAAATTTATTATATATTTATATAGATAAACGACAGTTTAGTTTAGTTAGTACGTAATGTAATAACTGCGTATTTTTTTTATAAAGGGGAATAATATACATTTATAATAGTAATACATAGGCAACCGTATACCTATTTGCGCTTTGCGTAATTAAACCTTGATTTTGTTCCGCTGAGAGTGGGCATACGATATTCTCATCTCCTCGTTCCCAAGGATGGACCGAACAGCTGAGCATGTAATGCAGCAGACATTTCTCATCCAACGTAAACATTTCATCCACATCTATAAGGTCTTGGCTGGGCAAGAATAGGTCCATCAACATTTTGTACTTGTGAAATTGAAAGGCTGAAGCTCTGAACGGTATTAAGAAGTCGGTTTCAGGTGTGTTCGCTGCATTCTCTATACCATCGAGACGTAGACTGGAATGCAAAATTATAGTTTATCAATATAATTATTAAACGAAAAATCCAGTGGTTTATTATAGCCTCGTTAGTGTTTCTTTAACTTTAACCCTACTTTATTTGCACGTAGACAATTAGCGTTAGTTACACACCTATAAAGAATCTATTGGCTAATAGCCGAGGTTCGAACGCATACTACGATCAAAACAACGAACGTACGGTTTGGTAAATTATGAATGAGGGTAATTAAAGTAATACTTATAATAAGAGAACACCAGAAGCACGATCATGCACTATATTTAAAAATTATAATATACCGGTATCATAAATTATTTCGTTTTTTAGTTAGAGTGTACCTAATAGATAAAAATCTTTAATATACTTAACCTCCTTAATAAAGATGTGCTGAACAGTCTTAAATCAAGTCGACTTTCCATTTCCATACGTCTAACTAAACTTATGAACACATCCAGGCGTTTGGGTGCTCCAATACGTGGTCCTCCACCCCGGTAACATGGTAGTAAGTGTACCGGTATACTTTGCAATACTTCTCCAAATATGGCTAAATAATGTTTTATTGTTACTTTAGATTTACTGAATATTCATTAGCCTTTTCAATTCAATTGAAGTGTTAAGACCTGATGATTTCTAATAGTGTGATTTAATTAATTATATATTTTAAGTTTGTAGTTTAAATTACTTACGGTACAGTGTCACAAGTAATAAGCACAATATTTTCATAGTTGTCACAAATGAAGGTACCACTATTGTGTTAAAACGATGCATTATCAGGATTGTGTGAACAGATTGGCTAAGATAAGATATATGTGTAAGTAGGGCGTGAGGTGAGTCATATAAACAATAAAATCTGTAAAAAATATTTATTTTATACAAACCGTATCTATTACAAACCTTTTGGTATACTTGTGACATTTAACAAGTTTTAAAACTAATCTCATATATTTTCAACTATTACATTAACACATTAAAATATTTGTTCGTTGCGGAATGTTAATTCTTTTCAATTGTGTTTTGTTTAGTATTTCTTTAAATTGCTTTACAAAATGCACCTTAGTAATATTTTATGTTGAATTTCCTTTATAAATTTTGCCTTGAGTTGCAAAGTTGATGAAAGGACATATAGCAAACTCTAGATGGCACTTTAATAAATAAAAACTAGCATATATTTATTGATACTTTTACCATTCAATAATTGAAAGAACTATAACTAATTAGAGGAAGTTCATAAAACCTAAACACACGGCCATGTGTGTACCTTAAAAATTATGTTTTTTATATATTAAACATTACATTTTTGTTCTGAAACAAAACAGCTTGAAATGATTCATTTACATAGCAATGTGTAATATTTATTGGTTGTACGTTTGAAGATAACAAATATGTAGATCCAATAGTTTATATTTGAAAATATAGATTTGAGTTATTCCTCAGATAAAATCAGAAAAAAGGTCACTCATCATTGTTTAATGTGTTACAAATTAAAGCAATTCTTTTGAAATTCAGTACTAATTCACAAAAGTATTAAATAAGTAGTATTATTGTATATTTAAATAAAATACTTAAATTTCATTTTCAAATATTGTATACACCAAGCAAATGAAGTAAAAATAAATTAAAACATGCTTATCTTTTATCTTAGAACCAACTTTGCCGGTTTACCATCCACTTGACGAGACGACCCATGTTTAAGTGTAAATTCTCTTTTTAAGTATGCAAACATCAAGTCTGTGATGAGAAATATTTGTGCCGTGGCAAATGATAGGGTGACACCAAAAAAGAAGTTTGCATTTGCTGACCCAGAATATATCCATAAATGCCAGACTGTTGGTCCTAATACTGATGTAATAATAAATGCACAACCAGCAATAAACTTCTGCTGCATAACTGTAATGAGATATTATACCTGTAGAACTAGTGATTGCTCAAATAATCCAAAGACAACAAAACAACAACAAATGTTTAAATTATATTTTGAAAGCCACTTTCCCACTACTTGCTAAAAAGATGAGATTTAATGATTCTTGCCAGGTCATTTTGGGGCTCCAAGTTAAAAGCTAGTAATGACAGTTACTAATAAGTACATAGTGTCACTACAATACCTACTGATAAAAAACCACTATTTTTGAATGCGAATAGATCTGAAGACATATAAGTTAAATCTTCTAGTATTAATCACTTAACCAAGAATAAGAAGGTGTGTTATACTTACAAGTAAATAAATGCTTCCACATTGGTAAAAGAGATAAGTAGAAACCAACATCTCCAACACACGGATATGATCTGAATATTGAAGACAAGGCAATAAGAACTGTTGCTAATAAAACAGGCTCATTCTTGAACCTCAATGTAAGTGGCACAACATACAAAACTAATGCATTAATTTGAAATGCACATACAAAAAGTAATCTGAAGTGCTCAAACATTTCAGTGAAAAAGTACCAGAATAAGCCAATGTTTGGTTTGAGATCAGGAACATTTAATCTGGAAATATACAGATATGGTTCAGTGTCAGTCACATTTATTTTACTATCGAATACTTCAATAATACTTACATAAACCCATAGGTGTTATATATATAAGAATATGAGCCGTTCATTATGCATGAAGATGTGTAAATCAAAGATCCCCAAAGCAATATAAAGACTAAAACAGTTCTTATGTATGAGCCATTCTTGCACTCTTTGTTAACATCGGCAAGTAATATGGAAATAGGAACAATCAATGTTATAGGATAGAGAGCTTGATGTGTAGCTAGAGCAATAAATAGGCAAGCAACTAATCTATTTCCAGACATTGATCCCCATAATGAGACAGCTAAGAATAAGTTTTGGACTACAGTAGTTGTCATTCCAACACAATTTAACACAGAATATGGGTTAAACAAATACACTGACAATACATATTCTGGTACTTCTTTTAATTCTACATTTGTCAAGAGCATTGTCTTTGACTCATTAGAGATAACTTTCATATTTCTTGCTTGATTATTCTTCAAATTTCTGATAAATATCTTTGCTGTTTTATACAAAAAGTATGCTGTTAGAATATCGATTAATGTAAACACTGCGGGTATTAGGTATGGTGCGTACTTCAGAAGACTATAGAAGGATATAAGAATTAAAGGAGATTCGTGAAAAGAGTCACCATCATAGGGATCTATGTCATGTTCAAACAAGTAAATGCCTTCAATAAGTCTTTTCCATGAGTTTAGTGGCGTCGCTATTTCAACTCTGTTTGATAATGTTAACCAATAATCAGTGTGAATAATCCAATACCGGACCAGGGCGGCCACCACATATTTTAAAACTAATGCCATTATTGATATGAAAATGCCTATTAAAATTACATAAGGAATACGAAACTTTTTAAGCAAAATTTAAGAATCAATAATGCTTTGATATTTCAAATATTTATCTATTAATCCTTAATAATCCTGCACATTTTCGAATATTCATTGACAATTGAAATTTGAAAATAAACACTAAGTTAAAACACCCAATCTAGACATGAGTGACAACTGACTCGAACATGCACTTATTGTC
The DNA here is from genome assembly GCA_951799465.1 of Leptophobia aripa. Taxonomy (NCBI): domain Eukaryota; kingdom Metazoa; phylum Arthropoda; class Insecta; order Lepidoptera; family Pieridae; genus Leptophobia; species Leptophobia aripa. The sequence goes on from OX637260.1 coordinate 4,388,912, forward strand.
AAATGTACAGATAGTAATCAATATTAAATCATTTCTATTTATAAAACACAAAAAAATGAGAGAAGCAAATCAATTTCTAAAAAAAACATATTTTATTAGCATATGCTTAATTACCATGTAGCTCAATTTTTTTAACTAAAAAACGTTTACAAATTATTAGGAAATAGCGTATCGTATGGGACAGCTAAAAATATTTTATTTGCTACTCGAATCCCACTTTTTTTCCAGTTTGCTTGAGCAAATGGCAAGAATTCTTTATACAGCAATCGCCAATTTTCATTTGTTACTTTAACACCTAAATCAGCTGTAAGAGACGAAATGTGTTAAATTATAAACTTCATTTAAAAAAAAATGCAAATGCTATAAAATCCAAAACGCACTTAAAGGTTTACTGTCTGGATTTTGGTTAGTAATACTTGTCTTCATGGTACCAACATCAGGTCGCATATAAAACGATTTTATCTTCATGTATGTCACTCCTTCGACAATATGTGGTATTCCAAGTAATTTCCATGTATAGACAAGATCAGCTGGAATGTAACAGTAAGAAGTTGACAATTGAATAGTTAGAAAAAAAAACAATTTATATTACAGAGCCTCGGAAGAGTAAATTGTAAATTATAAACTTAATATAAAGCACTATTCTGTAAATACGAGAAGTTTACGGCGACTCGAGATGGTTCCTCCGCACATTAACAGCTAATCCACGCGCTAAATTTTATATATGTTTTTTCTGTTATTTAATGTGTTATGTCATTAAAATAGTTATTGTTGTGGGTTTGACTTTCTTTCGTAACTACAAGCATTTTGTTATGTAGCAGTTACGTGTTAAATAGATATTTTTTGATTCCAAAAATGTGGCACTTACTCATACTAGTAGTAAAGTTTCCATTAGCAGCCAGCTTCAAAGAGTTGTAACTACCGCCACCTTCGTACTCTCCATAGACTTTAACTTCTGGAGTATACATGTCTATTTCCAAATTGAACGAATCTTCATCTGCTTTTAATCTATTCATTTAATAAACGGTATATACAATAACTTAGTCTATGTTTAGCCGAAAATTTATAAGTAATTTAAAACTTATAAATTTTCGGCTTTTCAGACATAAAATAGTGTAATAGGGGTTTAAGTGTGAAATTGCCGGTTTATAGTAATAGGTACTTCGGATTGACATTTTAGTTCCGTTTTAGATTTTTGTGCGAAACTCTTCTTCTTGATTATCGACAGTCTTTTTATTCAGCCTAAGCTGTATAAAAAAATCTTTCTTGTCTAAACAAGAAAGATTCGTTTAGACGCGGAACTAATTCGGCAGAAACTGCAGGCGATTCTCCGGAATTTTATAGTTTAACCCCTAATATAAAATTATTATTCGAATAAATGGGCACATAATATTATGTTGGGAAAGATTCGTGGATGTGTGTATTTTTTCCTATAATAAATATTTACTAAGTTTATAATTTATGAAGTAACGCAAGAATTATTTTTCTAGGCTTCTGATGGTCTGAAATCGTTATTCATTTAAGTATCTACCTTCCATATGCGCAGCCTTAGTAATGTGTGGTATTTCATATTCTGTTTAATAACTCTAATCTGTAATCACAGATGCAAAGCTGCTAACCTTGACCATCACCTACTAATAACAGACCGCATGACAATAAAAACTTTGGATTGAATGGCCTTCATTTAAAGGACTCATTTACATACTGATATGAATAAACTTCTTATATATATATATCTCTCTTAATGTTAATAGCTGTTACAAACCTTGCGTCTTTAACCGTAGAACCGCTTAGACCAGCCACAAAAATGTTACTCGTAAGCATTTTTACTCGAATCTAAAACAATTACACATTTTATTGTAGACATGGATTACAAAATATATTGAGTATCTAAACAACATGATTATGTTGTAAATAATTTGGTTTCAATTCTGTGAGTGATTTAGAATTCCGTATTGCGAACGGCGGCAAACGTCGGTGTAGGTGTGTGTTGAGTATCGATGGCGGGAAAACCTTATAATATATAAGAGATTTACAGTTGATAAGATTATATTAAGATATGAATTAACATAAAAAAACAAAGAGTCAGTATGCAATTAAATATTTTTTAAGTTGCAAAATAATTAACTACTTTGGCCTTTGAGGTAACCTCAGAGGTAAATTATAAAATATTGAGCACAATATGTGCTGGTATAATGTTGTAGACATTTAGCAAAATATATATGTGTAACAAGTGTTCGATATTTTAATGTAGATTAAATTATATAGTAAGATTCCGCCAACCAACTGTAAACTGTCACCAACTGTCAACTATCAACTGTCAAAATATTAAAAAAATATGAAGGGTAGACAACTGTTACCACTATGTATATACTGCTACCACTAGGCCGATTCTCAGATCTACTTGATATGCTCAAATCTAGAATCGGTCAGGCCGTTTTGGAGGAGTACGGGAACGGAGATTGAGACACGATAATTTTTTATATGATATATAGTTAATCTTCTAATATATAATAAAAAATCGTAGATACATGCGACTAATACTTATAGAATACAAAACTAGAATATTCGCATGTGTCAGAAGAGATTACTAATATTAAGATTACTAAATATTTATGATAATAAACTTTAAACTTACGTTTGCATACATACGTACCTACTACGTAAATAACATATTACAATTTAAAAACTTACGGAAATACCATATGTTCTTCGTACGATACTAATCGGATCTGAAGAAACACAAAAAAAGAGGGGGAGATGATGGGAGAGAAAGGAGAGATGATGGGAGGGAGGCACTTATTAACGATTCGTTACATGTAGGAATAACATCAAGAAGGCTTAGAAAATCTCTAGCCAGGTATCTCTTGAAGCTTTAAGAAGATTCCATATCATTTAAAGTTCATTGCAGTAATTAGAGACGTATTTTTTAAGATGATATCTACCTGGTTGTTATTATATTCCATTTTCAATTGATCCTGATAATAAGGATCTAATGCGGGGACTCCTAAATCTGAACTACCACCAGTGAGATCTTTTAGCCCCTTTTGCACGGCCTCTACCAGACATTCGTTAACTTCCAAAGAATTTCTGTCACATATTTTTAAATAATTTTCTGCAAAGAAATACAATTACACTGCGTTTTCGTTACATATTAAGGTTAAGGTCCTTGATTATTTTTTAACAATTTAAGTCTTATATCTATTAAAACACCGCTATATATGTAACTTACCAATATCAACTGCCGAACAGATTACAAAATATACAAATAAAAAACATATTTTAAACATTATGACCTTTTTTATTACAACGGAGACGACGCGGACGTAGTGGTTGTAGGTCTGAGCGCTTTTGTACCTTAGGCAACATTAGCTGTAGTGGTGTTGCATAAACCCAGTCAATGTCACCCACAACAGGTTATGTTCAATACTTTATAATTAATGAAAAGTTTTAAATTTTATTTCAATAAATGCGCAAGTTTGACGTGAAATAATTGTAAGACCTATATAATAATTGTAAGGTTATAAACGAAGTCCTGAGAGATGGTCACTATTATTTTCCAAATGCCATCTAAAAGTTAATAACTAAGAACTTAACACTGCAAACAAATTACAATTGTTTATAATATACAAATTGATTCAGAGTAACTGAAATAAGAATTTTAATGTCGCATTTTAAATATCGTCTTATGATACTTATACAATATTTTAATTATAATATGAATATTAAGTTATTATTAATTTATAACCAAATGTGAAAGTAAATATGGTGAGATCGAGAAAATCTGCGATATGTGTTGGCACAGAGAAGGCTGGTCAGCTACTTGTTTAAAAAAAAGGGCGAAAGAAATTTCTGGACATTTTAGAAAGAAAACTTGCAATTTTAAAGCTGATATATTTTGTGGTATAACTGTGTTCCAGCGTTGTTAGAGTGGAGTAAGGAAGTGTATTTTCCTTCAAGATAAAGGCGAAGAGGACCAGTCGAAACTACTAACTGATCGAGTCGAGTATAATATATTCCTACTGATTCTAGCTGCAGATCATAGATGATGATAAAAATATAGATGCTATCTATATTTTTAAAACTTACATTGCAGCGATAATAACAGAAGCCATCATTTAACCGAAGCAACTGCTGATTGTTTTTCTAAACGAATACGCTATTTCATGTGTTTTTTGAGATTGTCTAAAGCAATAAAATTGTATTTACGTACTAAGGGACTACTAAATATTATAATAGGGCGTACGTAGGTACTTTCTATAAATATTATACAATATTGACTAACAATTTCGAACCTAGACGATAAACTTATTAATATACGGAAAATAAGTTAAATAAACAAATTAAAATTAAACCTATTATAACCTAAATAATTTTTTTGGTCCTTGTGGCAAACATTGAAACTTATTAGCGTTGGTTGCGGCCCACCGAATATGCTCTTCATTGGCATAAGGCGTAAAAAAGTTGGTTATGTTATATAAGCTAGCGATAGAGATTTACTTCCAAATATAGGATTCATTTACTGTATGATTTGCAATTTATTGTACATATTTATATTTATTTATCATAAGTCGAAGAACACTGATATACAATAAATATAGTACCTATTGCTATTGCGGTTTGCTAGTTTAATCCGACTTTTTTAAATAAAGCTTATATTTTTATGTAGGCTGCACCATAATCCTTTAAAGTTGAGGCACGTAATCGATATCAGCATCTATCTATGGGAAAATTGTCATCACTGCCAATCGTATGCATTTGTTTAGGGACTCTAAATTGCGCGTTTAGGGCAAGCCTTACTGTCTAAAACTGATCATAGATTATAATCCAGTGAAGTAAGATCAGAATTAGACTAGCTGAAAATACCAGTCTTAGTCATATTTTGATAAGGGGCTTAACTACCTAAAGAAGTGTGTCTCGATAGTGTACCGATGTTGTTCAGTACTGCTTCATAGCTAACACCCCTAGTCTAACCCCATAGCATCGGTAAGCTTTTCTAGAGCTCTCAGCATAAAACAATTATATTTTTTGTTATTTGTATATTGTTAAATGGTAAAAATTTAATCATCCCTGAACAATTTTTTTTATCTCGAATCATAACTATTGTACCAACTTCTTAATAGTTATTTTTAAAATTATCAGTAAAGTGTATTATATCCGCGCGACTAACGTATTGATTCAACTTAATTTAAATAACTCTAAACTCTCTTAATCTATACTAATAATAAGACAGTAAAATCGAAAATCTGTACATTAAATATTTTTCCAAAAAACTGAAAGGAGGCAATTAAAGAAGAGTCATAGAAAGCAAAAAAACAATTTTTGGAATTCTTGTCTGTCTGTCTGTCTGTCTGGTACGTTATAACTACTGAACGCATTTGAACGCGGTTTTCACAGTTGCATTACATATAATTGGGAGCGTTGTCAAAAGTTTATTTTGTCAAAATCGGTTAAGAGAAAAAGAAGTTATGGTCAATTGAAAATTTACTTCAACCACTGCTTTAAAATTTTTAAACACTTATATTGATTGATTAGTTATATATTGTTAAATATGTTCTAATATAAGTTAATCTTAAATATTAAAACTTATGAGAGGTAACAAAAATAACAAATAACGCAGTGCGCGCGGGCGCGGTTGAAGTGTTGAACAATGTGCTCGATAGATGGCGTTGATAAAATTCGTCATCAACCTAGATTTATTTTATTTTTTTATTTCTTAAACCTATACAACTTATCAAAAACAGTTTACACAATAAAAATAGATTTAAAAAAAGCCAAAATAAATAGAAATATATGAATAGAATAGAAATAGATGCTCCATTGTGTAATGACTACCATGCAGTTCAAACTTTCATTAACGTTTTACCCTATGATTATTTTGAGTGAACACTACCTATACAAACAAGTAAAAGGAAACGAGTGAAGAGACGTTTATCGTTTGTCCGCATCCATTTTTCCACCTACATCCTTAACGTTAATGAGGTTTACCTTTTATTATTTGGTCAAGCTAATAAGTAATAACCACACAAGTACGTATTTCGTACTCATAACTTCGTAAGAATTTTCTTTCAACTCTTAACATAAGAAGATGACTATCAGAATAGTAATTGCCTGTACGGTAATTTGAAAGTTGCCCTCGATTTCCCTGAATCATCCGATCCTGTAAAGCTACATCATCCCTGAGTAACACAGTATAATTCCAATTGTAACAAGATTTTAGCCCGTGAAAGAAAGCCCTGTCGAGATCATTAAAAAACGCTATATACTTAAACAAATTACACGTGGGCGAAGCCGCGGGCGGAAAGCTAGTTTTTAATAAATTTTATTAACTCCATTTTGACATCTCAAAATATTTTAACATCATTATAAACAATCGCATAAAAAAAGCAAGTTCAAAAATAATATTTAGTTTATTTTTACTGAAATAATATTTATGACCAGACATAAATACTCTTTTCTCCATCCAAAACTTCGAAGGAGTAGTTTTATATATTCAATCATAGATACCTAGTTTGTACCTGATCGAAAAGTTTCAGTAAATACACTTAACAATAAATGATTGTGTGACTAAATAATTATCTCCTCACATTGTCGACCTTTAAAAATGTATTCATGGCAACCGCCTTCTGATGTAGGATTAAATATCCCGTCAAAGATTTGCGAAAATGTCTTCACGATAAATACTCGCAAAAAATCTTGAGCAAAAAACGAAGCTCGAATCTTATATTACAATCATGTTGGATTAATATGATTGAATTAGTTCATCCACTCTCGAATAACAACAAATTGGAATCGATAAATGCGGACTGAACCCTTCAAATTTTGGCATGTATATTTTTTTAAATACAAATAATAACTTTTTTGAATTTATTCGTCTTAGTGAATTATACAATAGCCAAATTACATACTGTCAAGCATAAAGTATTTTAAAATGAATTATAATTGTTTAATTTAGTATCACTGGAAACCGTACACATACATAGATTTAACTAAAGTATAACTAAAGTAGTTTTATTTATTACTTTTAATTAATATTTTGTTATCCTTATTTATAATTTTTTGCTCTTTATTGTGTTCGCCAAAATCGTTGTTATTAAATTGAAGTTTTTTTGTAAAACCAGAGTATTTCATTGTAAGAAACCTTTTTTTTGAAATATGTAAATAATATTTATAAATAAGGGTTAGAGTACCTAAAAAGCGACAATAATACATTTATATTAAACTTTCAAGTATAGTATGACAAAATTGTACAAAACTTTTGTAAATGTTTGTATAAAAAACCTCATTTTCCCCAAAGGTTCAAAAGAAATCCGTTATATTTGTTACATAAACAGTTCTACTAAGCTAACTACGCCTCAAATATTTTGCACTGTCCCTAATGCGGCAATCTTAAACATGACTTAACGGTACTCTTAAGATTAATGAGTTGACAAAGTGCGTTCTTAATTTTTTATTCTAACATTTGTATGTAATGAAAAACATACTATATACTATTAGATTTAGGCAATCTTAAGAACGTACATAGTATAATACTTCGTTCTGTGACAATAATAAATATAAGACACGAAGTCTTATATCTTGTGTTATTATTGCTAACGCAAGTGAAATATTTACTCTAAGCTATCAAATATGCTTACTAGACAAATGTGGACCCGTACTAGGGTCGAACCCCAATGGCCTGTTCGACTTGGCTCTAACAGATTAGAAATAACTAATAACTTTGTTAATTATTTTACAAAATATTGTAATTCATTATTTATTTTCTAAAAACCTGCGTAACTTAAAATATTTTGACTACAAAATTTAAAAACTGTATGGATATGTTTTTTAAATCAGGTAGGTACTGTTATAAGCAAAGATATTATATACACTAAATTTTTATTATCAATATCAATCAAGTGTCAAAGTACTGCTAATATTACTATATTTCGATAGGTCGTTGACACGATAATTATTGTGGGTCCAATGGATTTAATAGATCTAATTATTCGTTACGGTACTTGCTTGCTTGCACGACATCGACTTTAAGGAGCATAGATTTATCTCATGTATTAAGTAATAACTACTTTGTTCTTCGATAGACAAAGCTGTGGTGTTTGGTTCGAACATCAAGAAAAACTGACCGTAAAAAAATATTTGTAATATATTTCTGAGAAGGTAAATAACTGGTGACCGTTTATAACCTTTGGAGCACTTAAGTTATAATCGGTCCTTTCAAAAATAAAAGGAGTTTCCATTAGATCAAAGATGATGAATGTCGAATTATTCATGCAAAATTGAAGATTAAGATCAAATACATTTGACATTAAGCATTCGAATATACATTAACGTATACAAACTATATTACTATCGATATAATTTATTTACGAGAGCAATAAAATACAAAGAATTAATTACAACGCGTTTAACTGTCAATCTTAAAAAATATTCTAGAGACTAATTAATAGTGAATGCCTTAATTATTTTTTTTACAAAACACCAAATCAAAAAACTTATCAACGAAGCATGTAGCTCGCAATAAGCACAATAAATAGAATATATAAAAATATTACGTTATATTTGTAGGAGAATAACTCACGTATGCAATCATTTGGTAATATTGGGAATGAGCAAGTTAGTTCTTGATATAAGTGCATCGAAACGCATCGTATATAGTAAAGATACAATTAGTAATTAGTCACAGTTTCGGTATAAAGTGGCTCTACTAACAACATACGTGTATAATTTATAAATGCGCTGCTTTAAAATAAGAATCGTATTGTTTTAAAACCCTTTTGTGAACTGAAAGTTCAATAAAACATTAATCGTCCACATTACAGGTTTATGCAAATTTTAGGGTCTCTTAAAGTTGTACCCGAATTATTAAAACTTCCCTGATTAAATATTTATAGTGACTGTTGATATTTTTAATGACTGAACAAGATATAAAACCCATGTGTTTTTTTATAACATGCTATATTTACGTAGACATAAATTTAAGTTCATTGACACTATTCAAAAGAAACATTGATCACTCCTTTGTTTTGGAGCAATAGAACGGTACCCAATTTGTTTGTTTTAGATGCACTAATCGAATGGCTGTCTTGTTAAAAGTTTGCTATAATGGCCCGCAAATGTCAAGTTAGTACAAAAGGATAAAAAGCTCTGTTATCTTTCATACAAATGTAGAGCGACAGTTTACAAATATTATAAAGCCTCTGTTACAAGTTGCTCAAGCATTTTGCGAAGAGACTCCTCGTGAGCCACACCTACTTACTCCGCGATTATCCTATAAAATACATCGGTAGTGAACGCAAACTAGTTTACAAAAATTTAAAAAGAATGCATTTAAGGACTATAATATTTTTCTTGAGTTTAATTGCTATACATTGTTTGCATGTGCCCGAAGTTAAGATAGGATTTTCTGAAAATAATGGCGCATTTTATACTGAGGATGCAGTTTTAATAAATGGTAAGATTATGTTTGTTATTTATTTCTAAATATACACGACGTATTATCTTATATATATTACATCTCTGTTGTGTGAACGAATAATTGATTTTTTTATTATTCTGAAAAATTGAGATCACACCACCACAACAGTAATTCGCATCAGTAATTCCTTAAGCGGCTTCATAAAACAATACGCGACATTGTTCTTACGAGGTTATTAGGCTAGAGAAAGTAAAAATTTGCGCCTTAGATGTCCAGCAAACCAATAAGTGATACCTCAACATGGTGGTTACTTATCTACATGACACATAAAACATAATTTTAATTCGGTCGTCAACCTGGTATCCCTTGTTACTCTTCTAAAAATTACGTGGGCCACTCTTGTGAACCTTTGAAGCAATTCAATGCAAATACTTACCGCCCACTCAAACCACAGTACATCAATCATTTTATGTAATTTAATTCTTAGTACTCTCATTTTTTGTGTGTGGACATTAATTAGAATGCCGAGTTGGTATTGAAGCTGACACATATGACATTTCCTAGAGAAAACTGAACCCGGAATGATTCTAGGTACAATAAATCGTTAATATTTAATTTTAAACCGTTTACGATGGTCTCGACAATTAACAAGCAAATAATTGATAAAAATAAAGAATAATAACTGATAAATACATGTAATGTGTTAAAGAAAACGAACCCTTATTAATGACGAACAAGACAAGACTGTGCCAAGATCGAATTCCTGAGATGTTTGATCTTCATTGTAAAGTAATTCCTCTGTAAATAAGCGTTTAGCTTAATTTGCTCTGATAATCCAAAAACGTCATTATCATAATGTATGTCTACATCTTAAGCCTGTATATTCACATTAATGTCACAGGGAACCAGGTTTAAAACCAGCAGTGCTTTGGTCGAAAATAGCCTGCCTTACAAACTGACATCTCCAAGGCCGGTTATTTACTTTGAATTTTTTTACTTTATTTATTATTATTTTATTTATCAGGTGAATAATTGCACGCAATACCTGTTGACGAATACTAGGTACATACTGAATACTTAGTTAAACGTATTATATAAACCTATAGATATGTAATACTGACACTAAGAGTTTAAAAAAAACTTATTTTAGCTATAATAGATATATGTTATAAGTATTGCACAACAGAATGTAAATTAAAAAAAATATACTGAATTATCTCAACGAAATAAAACTGAATACTTGGCACGTAATATTTGTATAGTGCATCTTGTGAATCTCGTATTTTTGTTTAATCTAGTATTTATAAACTCCAGTCTCGTTTTCGCAGACTCGATTTAACCAAGACTACTTCGGCATCAAATTGTGTTTTAGTTTAGTTGAGTCCGGGTCAATAACATGCTTAGCTTTGAATGCACAAAAATATTTTTGAGAAAGGAAAATAAATATCACAAAATAATATACTCCATTTCATTTTTATAAACTAACACATATCAATAATGTAAATTAAAGTATCAATGATTAGATTTAAATTGGATTCCGATATATTCGTAACCGTTATGTTACGACAAAAAACAAGTTGCATGTTGTGAACAATGTTTTTTGGACGCCCTCTGAATAATAAAGTGATTGCTCATAATTCAGTGTGTTATATTGAGATTAGGATCCACAAATCAGTCAAACGATTCACTAGAAACAAAAATCTATATATGTGATCACGAAATGGGGAATAATAAACATAAATCAGATTTTTTTTATAACTATTTGCTCGTTTTCAGCCCTTCCACGGATGAAACGTGAGACGAATACAACACGCGATGGAAAGCAACTTTTATTTTTACAGCCAAGACAGGTACATAGCTTTATTAAATTACAAAATTAGTAGCGACCTATATAATTTATTTTTTATCGGACGTTTGAGCCATCTTGTTCATACCTACATACTTTTGAATTCTATAAATTACCTAACAATGAAGTAGATTAAAATAACTGATTTTGGCTGTGACAAGTTCAAAACCAGAGACCACACATTGTCTGGAATGCCGATGATTTAATGTAAATAAAAACACTATCAATTTAAAAATAACTACTGTGCCATCAATGTGTTGATCTGTAGAACAAGCTGAGGTATGATCACATATACTTTATTCACTACTCTTCGAATATAGTTATAAAATATTTTGTAGGGTGAAGCTTTTGGATTGGATTGCGAAACAACTTTAGGAAAGAAAGGCACCTGTAAAAGCTTTCGTGACTGCTACCCACTGTTTAAAGTCGTTGACTTGTCCGGCTATGACGGTTGGGTCATGGGCCATTATGACACGTGTAGTTATACAAGTGGAGACAATATTGAGGTACAAAACTTGAGTATGCCTATCAGTTACAGTTACAGAAAATTATATTCGTTGGGTCGTAAATGTGTAATTTGAGGTGAGTAAATCACGATTACACACCTTGAACAGGAAAAAAATCCAAACAGCTTTTATTCTATTGTACTTTGTATGTAGAATAGTGGCTTTTTCTGCATATGAAATGTTCTTTCAGGTATTTGGTGTGTGCTGTACACAGCCAGTAGGTACACCACCTCAACAAGAGCCGGATGTCCAGAGATTGGGTCTTCTTCGACCAGCAATGCCTCTTCAAATTGCTCCTGTACCCGGGTGGGTAGACCTTTGGAGACAATTTACTCATTATATGTCAATGTATACAATAAATCAGAAACATCTATACTACATACGTTCAATTAATGACAAGTAAAGTCTAACAACCGCACGTTCTCCACTAGCATTCCTGCTATGGCGTAAATGTTTTTCAGCCAGCATACCATACATAACCTACATAGCCAGTATACATAGTATGCTGGCTGAAAAACATTTACGCCATGACACGTTTTTCAGAATCAAAGAATAATCTAACAAGATTAGAGATGTTATTTCAGCTTTTCTTTCCTCCTAAAGGTTTTGTTCAGATTAATCTATTTCTCAACAACTCTATAAACACTATTATTTTAATCTATATAGATTGGCAAAAGCAATTTCAGGATAAAAAACTTCTTTATATTGATTGAGATATTTAATTAATCAATATTTGGTTAAACAAAAAAAAGCAAAAGATATTGTAATGGCTTTAGTCAGTAAATGTCAGCGAGTACTAGTAACGAGTAATAATTTGAATAGCAGGAAGTAGGTACAGATTTGAATTAGAGCAATTTAATACTTGAATAACAAAAAACTAATCTTTGCGTGGATAAATGTCAAGATTTAACCTATTGGCAAAAGTTTTAAATATTAGTTTCGTTATCCTTAAGTTTTATTATTCTATTATATTGAATTTGAACTTAATCTGAACTAAAGTATCAACTTGCTGATTGAAAATAAGATTAAGACAAGAGAGCAGAAATGCAGGCCTTATTCGAATTAAGTTTTATCATATTAACTATTTGCTCTCATTGTGAAGGCTTTTAACAATTATTTTCAACTGAATATATGACTCTTTAAATAAATGTATTTCCTTGTTCAATTCCTTTTAAGTTTAAATGTTTTTGATCACAAATTTTTAATACCTTTCTAAAATATTTTATTTAAAAAAAAAAGTAGTCTTCGAAATATAGAAATGAATTTACAGTAATTATTTTAACAGGACGATTCATAGAAAATCATGAAAACCTTTTTCTTCTTTTCTTTCTCTTTCAGTTTCCCGAATAGACCTCAGGCATCAGTATATTCCCAGTGGTTATACAATGTAAACGAAAGGCAGATCCCTGCACAATGGCCACCCACGTTGCCTCCACTTCCCACTCATCCACCAGACCACACACCAGCCACCCACCCGCCGTCCCTTGGTAAGTAATCTATTTGTAATATTAAAAGTATCACATATCTTAAATTACTTTTTAATTATTGTTTGCTTTACGTCTTTTTTGTCTCAAAGGTACTGAAAATCCAAGATTTCACGATGAGTTTTAAACTCTCAGTGGTAGCCCTCCTTCTCAGACTCCTTTATCTTAACTATGTAAACAATCACGTCATATGTCATATGAACCATATGGGGATAAATAAGTGGGTAATCATATTGTACTGTCCTCTTCCAGTTAGTGGACAAGTTACGCAAGCACCACCAAATCCTTCGCCAAATCCGATCACCACTTGGGGCACTAAACCTCCCAGCACAACAAAACAAGTAAGGATAATAAATCATGTAAAATTACTATCAATGAGGCTAACAGACCGTAGAAGCTTCAATATGGTTTCTGTACTGTAACCAATACCTACCTTCTGCTATACAAATAAATGTGTGATTTCGCCAGATTGTTGTCTCTCATAAGTGCGTATTCCTTACTTAGCACTAAACCTAATTGTGGTTAAAATTGTTTACATTTTCACAGCTTATGAGATGTAGATCATAAAATAGAATTATGTTAGTGCGACTTTAAATGTGTTTTGGACGAGTTGTTAAATAAAATACAACTTACAGACATGGCCACCTATAAACCCAACGCAACCAACTAAACCAACACAGCCAGGAACTGATAGTTCTTGTGGAATCAAAAATGGACCTCAGGTAAGACAGTGCCCATTTCTTACTGCTATTACGCACATAGCTTTTTTGGAATAATAATAACTTAGATTAAATTTACTTGCGCCTGTATTATTGATGTGAGCTTACGCGTTTGATGTAATTAATTAAGGTATATACTTTATTTGTCTAAACAACTATTAAATTGCTACAAAATTTAAATCACATTGACAAATAATCTTTAATTGGTCGTAAAGCTCTTTAAGGTTTTTTTTGCTATTAAATATTTATACTATGTTGTTATTTTATCCAGTAGTCTTGACTATTGAACTCAATACTCATATCATCATCCATCAAAACAATATTAGTTTGTATGGTCAGGTATGCTAAACTTAAAGTTATGCTTATTATATATTATATTGAAGTAAAAATACAGTGTCTATATATGTAATTTATTACTAGACATATGAGAGTCCCCAAGACGAAGAAAGGATTGTGGGTGGACACAACGCCGATTTGAATGAGTGGCCTTTCATAGCAGCTCTTTTCAATGTCGGCAGACAATTCTGTGGAGGCTCACTGATAGATGACAGGCACGTTCTATCTGCAGCGCATTGTGTGGCACAGTAAGTAATAACATAACGTAACTTACAAAAATAGATGCAAAAGAACTGGTATGTAGCACAGTCCAAGAGCGGGTTTTTTGGCATTCCAGTACAAATGCAAAATAATATTTCAAATCACATAAACATTTAAAATATGGGAAACTACTTCGCCTTGGTGTGCCTCCTACTCAATTGCCCTGTCTTCTATAAAAAAATTAAAATATCGATATTTGGAATTTGATAAAGCTGTCAGATTTATAGTGTTCTTATATATAGACAATACGCACTAAAATTGACCCAACTCGTACAAATTATTCCATAAATGCGCCGTAGATTGTTCCGTATTATCTTCCAAGTGCACATGTCTAACATTGGTAATGAGCTCAAATCACTTATTTGTGGTAGATTCATTTTTCATCAACGCAGCAAAAATAACCAGTGCCTTCCAGTACCATCATAGGTTTGCTTTTTTTAAATTACAGTATGACGTCATGGGATGTAGCACGATTGACAGCGCGTCTTGGAGATTATAATATCAGAACAAATACAGAGACTCAACACATTGAAAGGAAAATTAAAAGGGTGGTGAGACATCGTGGATTTGACATACGAACACTAGTAAGTTTTCTGTTGTTATGCAATATATGAATATAAAATATTTATTTGTTTTTATGTTCGATATGACTTAATATATTAATTCTTATTGCGGCGAGATAAGCGCCTATATGAAATTTTTTATCTTCCTCCAGTACAACGATGTAGCCATTCTCACTCTGGACCAGCCCGTAACATTTTCAAAGAACATCAGACCAGTTTGCCTTCCGTCCAGCGGACGCGCCTACGCAGGTCTAACAGCTACTGTTATTGGATGGGGAAGCTTGAAAGAGAGTATGTTGTTTCTATAATGTAACAAATTCGATATAGCTTGATATTCTTTTAACTACTGGATACATTTCATCTAACTTATTCGTTTATTTTTGATGGAGAATACATTGTGTAATCTTTATAAGGTGGACCCCAGCCCGCGGTGCTCCAAGAAGTGTCAATACCAATCTGGTCAAATGGAGAATGCCGTCTCAAGTACGGCTCAGCGGCTCCAGGCGGTATCGTAGACCATATGCTGTGCGCCGGGAAAGATAATATGGATTCGTGTAGTGTAAGTCAAATTTTATCTAACTGGTCCGTCTAGTGTATCATTTTTAACAGCCTTTAGGATGAGCTCTCATTAATTCTTCCTTTATTTGCAGGGTGACAGTGGCGGTCCTCTTATGGTAAATGAAGGTGGAAGGTGGACCCAAGTAGGCGTGGTCTCCTGGGGTATCGGGTGTGGAAAAGGACAGTACCCCGGAGTGTATACACGGGTTACCGCTTTCCTGCCATGGATTCAAAAGAACTCAAAATAAAATTGATATCAATTTGATTCGTGAATAATATGAAAATACTAGACGTCCCTGCTTAATAATATGTAATAAGTATGTGCATATTGCATCCAATTAACGTAATATAGGAAGCTTTCTAAAATATTCTATACACTATTAAATATACTTTTGAAACATGTATAAAAAACAAAAAATTAAATCAAAACTTATTTACAGCCTTTTTTAAGAAAAACGGATGCCAATTGTCGATTAAGGGTTTATAAATGTATATTTCTTTGCTTTCAATTATTTTAAGAAAGATGAATATAGTTGTCTTTCTTAATAAATTGATACCATATAAATAAAAGATTATATTATATAAAGCTTGTTTCATTTCAAAATTCATACATGATTAAATTTAAATTAAGATTAAAACGCATTGGCACATCAAAATTCCTAAGATTATTTACAAACTACATGTCAAAGTTGGACACTTGAAGTTGTTGCAGAATGTTGCGAGCTGAAAGTAAAATAAATCTTAATCATTAGGACATCCAGTATTGTTTTTAGCAAATGAGTATTTCAATATTCGCTTATTATGTATACATTCAGTAAGTCAACAAAATCAATTGCACTACCTTTAAAATACGAGATAAAAATAATATACATTCTTGGCGCCTTTGAAACCAGTTTAAAAAACATTTTTAATTCTTATCCGGACCAATTGTTAAGAATATTCTTAAATTGAAAGCCATAATTTTTCTTCATATTTCCGATTGTTTTATAACAATTATAATTTGAACAAATACACCTTTGTTTTTTAAAGAAATTATGGAAAAGATGTCTCCTAAATCAAAGGACAAGAAATTGCTTAAAAATTATCTCTCTTCAATATTTATAAACTACGACATTAGAAGTGAATTGTTTAATGCTTATTATTATTTAATTATTAAAAAAACTAAACATAATTTATAACTAAATGTGACTTTAAAATACCCTGAAAATATCCCGTATCGTGGATGTCATCTGGCGTAGGTACGAATGGCGGCTCCACCTTCAGTTGGTTATCCCAATCCACTTCCTTGAATAGCGGCATCACTTTGACTTCTTTGGTTGCGGGACGCTCTGTAGGCTCCATTGTGAGTAAGGCTTCGATGGCACCGACTGCTTCACTTGACAGTGCCTCTTCACCTTCGGGCCACTCTATATCTGTGAAAGAAAGGTTGCAAATGTTTAGATTCTAGGGTTTTTATTGATAACTAGTAGCTTTTTCTGGCGACTTACGCTTACGACTTACGTGCTTTAAGTACAAAAGGACTTTGGAAAATCTGAAACTGGCAGAGTTCTGGTGAAGTTTTACACATACTTTCATTTCAACCCCGTTTACCGCGATAAGCCGTAAGTTCTAAAAAGATATATCGCGATAAGACTTCCGTAAAGTTTAGTCTTGCTCATACCAAATTTCATCGAAATCGGTTCAGTAGTTTAAGCGTGCAAACGAAAATACATACAAACTTACTCTCATTTATATAGTATGAATTAAAAATAACAAAATAAGTTTCAGAAAATAAATAAATGAAATAAATACAAAAAAAAAACTTATAACATCACAGTACAGTTGCCAAGAAGTCTAGGCCATTATGTTGATCAGAGACGGATCTATCAGGTAAAATAATTTAACTTACTTTTGGTTAAAATGTTTTGGAAGACAGCTTGTGGTGTCTCATCATTGAATGGCGGTATTCCCGTCATGAATTCGTACAAACACACTCCCAACGCCCACCAATCCACCTGTGGCCCATGTCCTTGTCTAAAAAAAATACCAACATTATTTTAACCATTTTATATTGCAAGTACAACTGTGATTGAATGATGACCTGGACTTTTGGGATTTTAAAAATTGACTGTTTCCTTCTATTTCTACAAAACAAGAGGTAAACGAGCAGGCGGATGACTTCAACACTGCCTTAAAAAGCGATTAATTGTGGAATGCCATACACCAAGGCCGCTGTACCCATTCAAAATAAAAATCAAAAAGCTGTTATTCGATCAAGTATTTGTTAAGTTGAAAAATGTACAATAGTTCAGTACCTGAGTAACAATTCGGGTGCGAGGTAGTCAGGTGTGCCCAAAATCCTCTGATCGGACACTTGATTACCGCGTCTCACGCTCTTTGGTGTCCTATAAGGCGTTTGGGCAGCAATCGGCGTTTTACAAAGGTCCGTCGGCGATTTGCTGCCTTCGCCCTATAAAAAATTATTTAATATACAATTCTATCAGTGATATAATAAGTATCTTAACAGGCATATTTATGTTAGCAGTGGGCAAAGCGTGCGACTTTGCAATTTATAATTATTTTTAAATTTCAGGCGTCATATTTTAAACTTTAAACAAGCTAACGCCATATTATACGGACAAGGCTACTTGAAAATTATTTTTTTACCAGTGTTAATTAATTAAATTGAGTAAGATAAAAACAAAACTACCACCAGACTATGACAAAACCACTGCGTTTCTAATGCGTTCTTCTCTCGTATACTTAGTTTTTACGTTGAAAAGAGGTTCAAAACCTAAAGAATGTTTAAATTAAATATAACTCACCTAATTATAACTAACCTTACTCAATCTCCTAGTTGGGAAAATTTCTAGGCTTGTCGAAATATGTTTCCCAAAAGTCAAAGAGTCGTCCTTAGATTCCGAGTTCGATTCTTCAGTTGGTAAATTGAATCTCGTAGCCTTTTCCTTTTTCTCTTTGATCTTACTATTTGAAACTGGAGTCGAAAAAATCACCCCCACATTGAAATGGTGACTGTCATTCTGCGACACCCATCTAATAATAAAACGTGTAAAACTTGTGACATTTTTTATTTTATTATATCTGTCCCCAGACATCTTATGTGCTAAATACATTTAAAACAATAAACTTATGAGATAACACAACTAGGTTTACACATAAGACAATTAAATGGGAACTTGAGACAAGATTTAGTTCCAAATACAGTAGAATCCGGATATAACGACATTCAAGGGACCGGCTATACTATGTCATACTAACCGGGTGACTAACAAAACGGACGGATTATATAAGAATATACTACGATACGAAACCAAACGTGAGTAAACATTATAGTCGCAAGAACCGGTTAGTCGTACTCAGTGAATTCTGTACATCTACTTAAAACAATTAATTAAAAATTATAATTATAAATCCAACATTTTTGTGAAACCGAGAAAAAAAATTCTGTCATTAATAAAACATATACAAGTTACCTCTTCTTCAATACACCCTTAATGGGATTCTTCCGTCGTTCCGGTGTGGGGTGTATGGATATCCGCTTCGGTGTGTTCTGAGTCACATCCAATTCCAAAGCCATGATCTCTTGTGTGAGACCGCTGTGGTTTTCCTTCGACTCCAACAGGCTGGTTACACCGGTTGGTGTGTCACCATCACAATCCAAAATTCGCTTTCTTTTTTTAGCCCGGAAACTAGCCACATGAATTATTCAATTTTGAAGTATATTGTAAACCATGAACCCAATTACAGACATAACACATTACATGTTCGGAAATAAATGGGGGGAAATATCTATTATAAAAGTTGGTAAAGAGCACCTTGGCTGAAAATTAATCATTTAGAATTAAACATCTTTAATCTTTTATGTTCTTTTTGATTTTCCAAATCTTATATATAAAATTTCCCCGTCACATTGTTAGTTATCATACTCCTACCGTACACCTAAGCGATGAGGGTTGTTCACTCGTATTTTTTTAAAAATTTTGTTGTTTTTATTTTTTATAATGTGGCATTAAAAAATACATACAACCCTAAATTTTTACCCTTTTATCACCAATCCCTGTTTTTTAAATATCTAATCTCATGAATTTTTGTTTGTGATACGTACCTTGGAATTCTTTTCAAGGAGTGACCCCTGCAAAGAGGTGAAGTTGACTGATCGTGTTGTGAATCAGTGAGAGCTGACTCCAATGATGAACCGTTTGCACTACTGACATCTGTTGACTTATAACTTTTGTTTGAACTGTTTCTTGAACTTTCACATGTATGATACGAATTCAATGATTCTGAACCGGAGTCTCTTGACTGAAAATATACAGTTTTTTATTATTTGTTTTCAATATATGGTTGTTATAAGTAACAGTAAGTACATAAAAGACATAGTATGAGTTTGTGTACACACATAAAGATTTACTTATAGAAACAAAGCTAAGATTCAATTTTTCCTTTTTTATTTTACAAAAGGAAATCTTAATAATTTAGAGGGTAATGTTGTTTCAATTTCAATTGGGCTTTTAACATTCTTTTTAATTTACTTTTTCGTAATAACTTATGTTTTATAATGACTAATTTTGTACAAGTTTGTATTGATTTAATGGAGGATTCCCTAAAGAGTGCGCACGTGTGGAAGTTTAAATTAGTAAAAATAAACTGTAGCCAACTCGTTTTAATTTTATCGAAACAATATTATACAACACCAAAAGAGAACATAATTCATATACTATTCTATCTGACATGACATTATTCTATTTATTTATTTTTCAGTTGTCGGCACAATGAAGGTTGCACTTCAATACTTTCCCTCAACTGATAAAATGATTGTACATTCCTAGTTCATTACGCAGCTTGGTGAACGTAGGCTTTGCAAGACCCTTGGTCATAATGTCAGTAAACCTAGCAACGGGGCTGTAGGTTTCTTCAAAGTCAATTTCCTTTCTCTGCTTAAAACCTTTAGCGACCAAACGTGCTTTGAATCGTTCAATCGTTCCATCTTGGTGTCGTTTCACTTTATATATCCATTTGCATGGTATTGCAGTTCTTCCGGACGGTAGAGATTTCAGAGTCCAAGTCTCATTTTCTTTCAATGACTCTATTTCTCTCTTCATTGCTTCACACCACTGCTTCTTCCAAGGGCTCTCCATTGCCTCTTTGTAAGTCTGTGGTTCGCTGTGAGCATCTACGTTACAGACATAATCGTCAAATTTCTGTGGTTTTAGAGTTGGGCGAGGTCTCAGATTGTATCGGGATTGCTCTGTATTGTCATGATCCAAATCGTCTTCAACTTGATCATCGTCAGCAGTTCCGTAATCTATTGAGCTTCTCGATGGCCTAGCATATTCAAATTGCTCCATTCTAGTGATCGAACAATGTGGGAGAACGGGATTTTCCTCAGGAATTGCTTCTTCTACTAGTTCATTCTCATCTTCAGCTTCAACTCTGACTTCGTTGTCTACCACTCTTTCCTCCTCTAATTCGACAGATCTTGTGTCATTTCGATAAATTCTTTCCGAATTTTCAAGCTCACCATTGGCTTGCCGTTTTTTAAATGACATTTCAATGGTCATTTCGTTTGGAGCGGGGGGATTTTCAGTTATCTTGGGGGTCGTGGTCATTTCATCTTCGAATCTATAGAGCGGTTTCTCATCAAAGGTCACATCTCGTGATCTCACAAGTCGAAAATGTTCATTTTCCACAGCTGCCCATATACGGTATCCATCCTCGTCATAACCCACTAGTTTTCCCTTGTAGGCTTTCTTTGACAATTTACGCCTCCTCTCTTTTGGTATGTGAGCGTAACATGTGCTCCCGATTATTCGTAAGTGGGATACTATCGGTTTCATTCCGTGCCATAACTCGTACGGGGCTTTATCATTCACTCTCGACGGGCCGGTTCGATTGAGTACGTAAGCCACGGCATTAGTGATTTCAGCCCAAAATGCTTGAGGAAATCCTTCTCCGCTGTACATTATAGTTCGTGCTGCTTCCACCAGCGTGCGATTATCACGCTCGCAGCACCCATTCTGTTCAGGCGTGTATGGCATCGTCAACCTTTGTTTGATTCCTCTCTTACTTAGGATATCTCTGACGTCTTGGTTGTCATATTCACCACCATTATCGCTAAGTATAGTCTTGATCGTATGGCCTATATTTTGTACTTCTGCGATCATCTCTTCTAATTTATTTTTCACTTCAGACTTTGCTTTCATGAAGTATATCATACGGTAGCCAGAGTAGTCGTCACGAAATAGTACAAAATATCGCAAATTTGTGATCGAGTTAGGAAAAGGTCCGCACACGTCGCTGTGTATGAGTTCACCGGGTTGTGATGCTCTTGTTCTCGTACCGAACTTCTGTCTGTGGGACTTACCAAATATACAGCTCTCGCATAGCGAATTATCTATGGGTAGCTCTATTCCAAACTCTCGTTTCACAAATGCTCTAACATGACGTTTGTTTTGGTGGACGAGTCTTTCGTGGTAAAGCTGGGTTTCTGTCGCTAAACATGTAACAGTCTGTGTTTCAACCATGTTTTTCAAACTCAGTTTGTACAGACCTCCACCTTTCTGTCTTTTTCCAACTAATTTAACTTTTCCATCTATTGATACGGTGCATTTATCAATCGTGGAAGTAAATATAGTTTTCGGATTCGTATCGTGAGCTGCTAGGACCGAGAATAGATTTTTCTGTATGCCCGGAACAAGCCAAACATCTTCCAATTGAATAGTAGATACTTTCCCTTCTACAATAGCTTCGATGACAATTGAACCTTTGCCTTTAGCACGTAGGGTATTGCCGTTTGCTGTTGTGACTGTATGTGGGTCATCAAATTGATTAAACGTATTAAATATATCATCTCTATTTGTGATGTGGCTTGTGGCACCATTATCCACGTACCAGTTGTCCTTGTCAGACTCAGCCGAATTCACTTCTGTATGTTGTGCATACATAAGTGTCACGTTAACAGCTGTGCTTGTAGTATGCTTGGAGTTCACGTCGATAGATTTTGACGGGTTATTGCTCTTCGGAGGTTTGCCATCCTGAATCCATTTCAGACATGTTTTAACCCTGTGTCCGACTTTTGAACAATAATTACATTTCAATCTCTTATCTTTATCACTTTTCTGTTTGGCATTTGATTTCGTTATGAGGGCTTCTTGTGCAGGTACGGCGTTACCAACCAAGTTTCTCTCAAATGCGCATAGGTGATCGGTTAGGCTATCAATTGTTCGATCTTTCTTAGGTACCATTAACCAGCTACTTTTGAATTGAGAATATTCTTCGCCGAGTGTATCGAGAATTTTACAGATTAAGAGGAGTTCGTGTAACTCGTTCTTTTCCTTCTTTAATTCGTGATCTAAATCGGTCCAGATATTTTTCAATTTTGATAAATGCGATGCTATGTCGTCTTCGTGATTCCGTTTGAAACCAAAAAACTTCATGCAAAGATTATAACTCTTATCTTCATTGGTTCCGTCGAACAGCCTATGCAACTCCAGCCATACTTCTCGAGCTGTCGTAAAACGCATGACTTTCTCTAGTGTGTCGTCACTCATATTGCTCGTCAGTACCATTAAGGCGGTACATTCAGCCTTTGTGAAGGCTATCTGTCCTTCACCGGCGGCCGATGTCGACTGACCTTCGATAACGGGCCTTACAATCATACCTTCGACAATTTCTAGGGCGGTAGGAATACTTCTCAGTGCGATACATATTTTGTATTTCCACGTAGTCCAGTTCTTCTTCCCAGTAAGCTGTCCGATGGACAACTTTGTCGAAAAATTTGTTAAACTATCCATGTTTATTCAACTAATCCAGTGCTGTAACCATAACCTAAAGAGTGCGCACGTGTGGAAGTTTAAATTAGTAAAAATAAACTGTAGCCAACTCGTTTTAATTTTATCGAAACAATATTATACAACACCAAAAGAGAACATAATTCATATACTATTCTATCTGACATGACATTATTCTATTTATTTATTTTTCAGTTGTCGGCACAATGAAGGTTGCACTTCAATATTCCCTATTACGCGAAACTAAACAATATCAATTCTCAGAATAAAAATAAAATTGTTATGTCACTTTTTTATGTGAATTAAGCTTAAGAAATACTTCATGTTATTCTTACAGTAGTATGTTCCAAGTCTATACTCTCTGCACTCATAAAAGGATGTATTCCAGAAAATTGAGAGTGATCTGTAGATGGGCTATCCAATGTGCTTACATCATCATAAAAAATACTCTTCTTCTTGGCTAAAAAAACAAAGATCAAATAACAAAATGGTTGTTATCATTTATGAACCTACAATTGTTGATCCTCAACTTTATACAATCAGATATTTTGTGGCTTTGTAATTTTAGTTAATTCTAATACCATACCAAAGAACTCTTTACCAAGTTTTAAATTTAATTATAATATAAATTGTTGTGCCTTTAATATCAGATTGTATATTACTAAACTAAACATAGCTAAACATATATCATACTAGATTCTTTAAGTGCATCAAGAAGGTTCTCACAAGGTTCTGTAGATAATGAATCTTGCTTGCTGTCCCCTCCAGAACCAAAAGAAAGATGTGATGTCAGGGATAACAGTTGACCAGGAGTACGTAAATTCAAACTTGGTGTTCTATTTACAAAATCGGATATTTCTAAGTCTGAAAAAATCAAGTAGATATTGATTACAAGTATTTTAAAATAGGAACTATGAATAAATATATTTAAAAAATCTTATTTAACTAGTAAAATCATTTTTAATATTTTATAATTACCTCTATGGACTTCAATTTTAGATAATCCAAAATCAGTTAACTTGACATGGCCACTTCGGGCAATCAGCATATTATCAGGTTTAAGGTCTCTATGAACAATATTATGCTTATGCAAATAATCCAAGGCTAAGGTTACCTCTGCCACATAGAATACTGCCATTGACTCTTCTAGGAAACCATAAACATTTAATAAAGACTTTAGATCTCCACCAACCATATATTCCATTACCTGTAATATTGTACACATGGTGTATTATTGTTTAGACAAAGAAGTATCAGTAAATAATAATAATATTTAATCTCAGTTTTCTCCTTAAAAATGAGACGGTGTAAATCTATCTACTCAACTTAACTTACAATTTACATTTACAGGTAATTGTCACTATAGCAAATAAGGTATATTTATTGTACAAAGGTAAATTTACTTGTACAAAGATGTTAGTTAATAGACTTGACTGTGTAGGACTTTAATAAATTAATTTTCAGCCACTGTAAATATTGACAAGCAATTTTTCTCTTACCAAATAAACGGATGATGCAGACTGTAATGAATAAAACAAATGAACACAAAATGGACTTCTAGATAAAGCAAGAGCATTTCTTTCTGTCACCACCTGGGTTACCATATTTTTATTGATCATTTCTGACTTTTTCATAACTTTAATAGCATATAACTGTTCTGGATTATTCTTTTTCTGAGCAAGAAATACTTTTCCAAAAGCTCCACGACTTATCGGTTTTATTATCGTAAAATCAGTGATCTCTGGAAGCTGTAACAAATTATATTCCAATTAAGATGGTCTAATATTTACTATATTTTATGTTAGTTAATACTGAAAATTATCATGGACAATAGTGTAAGACTCACCTTATTTGTGGGTTCTGGATTATTTTTGTTAATTTTATCTAAAATTGTATGGCATGATTCTGGTGAGAGATGCCCATTCATCTCTTCAATTTCGTTGGCAGTCATTATAGTAATGCTGTAAATCTTTATAAATCGTTTCTGTACTATACCTACATATTCTCCTTTGAAAACGATATTATGTTAACAATATAAGTTGTAAAATGTAAAAACCGTCATAAGACTAGTTCCCCTTTTAGGCATTATCTTGTCACATTAATATGCCACAATCCATATTTACTGACTTAATAACATTTATTCAAGTTTCTGAATCTTCATAACTTAATAAATGTAGGATGACGATCATTAAAAATATCTACACTTATTTCAGCTTGATTGTTATTTGTTACCTCCAGTATCCAAATTAACTGTTGACCAATTTTAAATTTGAATTTTATTTTAGTTTGAGACGTCATTTATGACAATTATTTTTTTGTCGATTTTATAGTTAGGATGACAATTACATATGCTGTACGTCTTGTTGTAAGCATCATATCTGTGGTTCACAGATCATACAGTCTAATTAATCATGCCATACGTTAAGAAGAATCACATACTATACTCATAAATCATAATTAAATAAGACTTATAAGATTGCAATTATTTCACACTGTTGTAAATGACTTAGACAGTATAGGGCAGTATAGAACAGTTAATAAAAAAAATTGCTTGCTAAAAGACTTATTAGTTTTACCTATTACTTTCATTTCTAGCATTCATATTATTGAATGAATAATAAATTGTTTTGACAATAAAAACCAAATTGTAAATTAATAATTTTATACAGAATTTAATTTCTTATTGATTGATTTGCGTAAAAAAAGATAATACAAACATAGAGTTTGTTCTTAGATAGACGATTTTTTCTCACTACTCATGTCAGGATATGAAGTAGTACATTTAAAGTGACGACCTCTTGTACCACACACTACAACCATGGCTTGTCTAATTTATGGAGTTATTGTTTTTTTGAAAGCCTAGTGCCTCGTTCAGCACAATAAAACCAATCGTATGGTATACTATAAAATACCTATAAGATTAGTTTAAGGATTGTGTGAACTTTATTGTTCTTCTAATTGACATGATGTCACACAATTTGTAAACGCTTGAACCGTTGCCGAACAAAGTAATGGCTGATGTGGGTTGTCTTCATAGCATTTCAGCATCTAACAGGAAAAAGGGATAAAATATTCAAAATTAATGAATTAGCTTGTGGCAACTGGACATAACATTAAAACGATTATGCTGAGTCATAAACCTTACTTTAGAGCGCCAATCATTACAAGGCTTAATGTTTTTTAGTTTTCCGTCGGATATTTTTGGTGCATCGAATAAAGATTTTGTATTCTCTATAGTTCTTTCATATTCCGACTCCACAATTTTATTAATCAGCTGATGTTCATTTTTAAGATACTCGATGCGTTGCACCCAGTAGTCATGTTCGTTATCATGCAATTCAATGGGTTTCGTATTTTCTTTGTAATTAAATTCGTTGGAATTGTTCTGAGAAAAGATTTTTTAAAATAAATATTAATTCAGAAATATTTAATCATTGTTATTGGGTAATGTATAAAATATACAAAATATAATTCGGGACTTGTGTTTTTTTTAAAATACATTTGACGTTTGATGTACTTCACATCGGGAGTTCTTGCAGGTAGAGTGCTTTTTGTGCCCAGCAATTTAAAAAAAATTACTTGGCTTGGTATTTAGCATGAATTTACAATAAACAATAAATTTAAAGGAACAAATCAACCATGTAAACCGAATGTTACTAATTTGAATGCACAGTAAACTTAACAAGTAAAAATATCATATTTTGCTGTGGTATTTCGATGAAAATTCCCAAATTAAAATGTTACAGCTCTGATCGAGATCAAATTATTGTAATAAGTACCGTTTCTAGGGTATCAATAGTCAAAACTTCATCATCAACTTGTTTAGGAATGGCTAGTGCTGTGGTCATAGCAAATCTATTATCAAAACTGATGCGCCGTGTATCTTTACTGGGTAAGTGACCCATTTTAATATCTCTTTAATTTTGAACACAATAACCGAATATTTCTTTTGACATACATCCTCAAAATATAGATAGTAGACCAGAAGACCTCACAGGTTATATATCTATTATTATCAAAACTTTTCTAGCAAAGTTTATTACTTTAGCCTTTTCGACAAGAGGTACCAACTAACCGTAGAAACGCTAAACGAAGTTTGTATAAGAATCACGTGATCAATTGTTATCGTCAAATATATTCGTATAGCGTTTTTTAATCACGTGTCGCAGTGATTGAAACGCTATTGAATAGAAACGTATTGTCTAAGGCAAATTAATATATAAAAAAATACTTCTGTCTTCTGTGATCGGTCTGAGTGATGATCCGTAAAACTGTTTAGTAAATAAGATAAACAATTAAAATTACGTAGTGTACGAAAGTACTAAGAATACTAATATTTAAAAAAAACCTTAACTTATTATTAATTGAAGTTTTAGTTTTAAATGGTTGTATATTAACAATTAAAAGGCATGTCTTTGTACGACGATCTTGACACTATAAAAGCTCGAACTACTGAAAAAGTTGCGGGGTGGTCTTCAGGAATTAAGTTATTACAGTCACAATTACAATTGAAGAAAGCTGCAGTCACTCAACCGAAAAGAGAAGCATTACGGCGGACTAACCAGGTTTTGTATTTGTTTTCACTTAATCTAGCAAGCACACTAGGCATTATGGAATTAACTGATAGGTTTCATAAGATACCTATTATAAGTTCCAACATAATTAACTTACAAAAACCTAATACTAGTGGTAAGTTATATTATGTATGTAAAATATGTAAGGTAATATTTGTTTTTATTATTATAAAGTGGTTTTAAAATATATTTTAATACATATTTATTTCAGGTCTTAACGCCTGTTATAGATTTAAAGAGTAAACAAAAAGATGAAGATGAAATAAATTCAAATAGCCCAAATTCACAAACAAATGCTTTTAACACTTCAGTGAATGTTCGTGATTTTGATTGGAATGTTGCCAATGAGTATGATCCTATGTGGCCTAATGACTATGAAAAGGTTGCAAAAGGTAATTACATTTAATAATAAATTTATTATTTTACAAATTTTATTACTATTATAAACATCAAATAGAGAAAAAGTATTATATTATGAATATTGTTATTATAATATTAAGTTACTAAATAAATTATGAACTCTTTTAAAATAATATATTCCAGAAATGCAAGCAAAGAGACTACAGCTTGATGGTGGGGATAGGGACAGAACAGAAAGAAAACGCAAATCACGCTTTGGTGACGATGATGCTATTCCAGAGAAAACATTGATGCCCATGGTTGGCACTTAAAACTATATTTTATGCTAAAACTGTTAATAATATTTATTTTTGCACTATTCTATAATCTTTATTGCTTATAGTTAAATCCTAAAAAAATTAGTACAATTATTTTTGATACTTCTTTAATTATTTACCATAAAATGTTTTTTTACCAGCAACCTGAAGATGAGGAAGCTGAAGAGATAACAAAAAGAGCAGTGGGAGCAGCTATTGCCCCACCTCCCTCACTGACAGTAGAAACTCCATCATTACCGACAAATCCGCCAGCAACTCCCAGCTTCTCCCTTGGTGGTTATGGAGCTAGTTCAGTAGCTGCTAAAATTATGGCTAAATATGGATTTAAAGTATGTTTCCAATATAGTTGTAACCATTGTCACGTATCACAAGTATTTTAAACATTATACAAATTACAGGAAGGGCAAGGTCTTGGTAAAAAAGAACAAGGAATGTCAGTTGCACTACAAGTTGAAAAAACATCAAAACGGTGTGGAAGAATTATTCATGAGAAGGACACTGCTATGCCACCACCTAGTTTTGCTATACCTGCACTACCAGCACCTGGTATGTAATAATTATCTATGAATATAGTAAACATATGCTGCTATTAACATGGACCACCCAATCCAAAAATTCTACCCCCACTCTTAATATTTCAAACTAATTGTTAGTGTTAGTTATTGTATTCTTTTCTTACTTTTGGCAATTCGGCCCCAAGAGCCCCAAGAAATTATTGTTCCATGCATGTAATATTCTGTTCAAACTATTTCAGATTCACCTAATTCATCTCAACTAGCAAAGCAGGAGCCCACAATTACAGAAATAATGAAATCACCTAGCAAAGTTGTATTATTAAGAGTAAGATTTAATTATATTGATTGTTATAAAATATTTTTATTTATTGACATTTATATTAAACAAGAAAATTTATTAATTTAAATTTAACATATATAACTTATTCTATGTTTTTGTGTGATTTAAAATAATATGTAAAGTTTAATATAAAAGTACTATATTACAGAATATGGTTGGACCAGGTGATGTTGATGAAGAACTTGAACCAGAAGTTAAAGATGAATGTCACACAAAATATGGAGAAGTCATTAAAGTTGTTATCTTTGAGTTGCCTAATTCCCCTCATGATGAAGCTGTGAGGATATTTGTTGAGTTTAAACGCATTGAGAGTGCTATAAAAGCAGTGGTTGATTTAAATGGACGATTTTTTGGAGGCAGACAAGTTAAAGCAGGATTTTATGTAGTAGAAAAGTTTTATGCTTTGCAATTAACTGAATAAAAAATATAAACTCTATGATGTGTATACTTCATTTTAAAACTTATCGGTCACCTTTAGCGAAAGGAGAAATTTTTTAAACTTGGTAATCCACAGTGAAAACAACGGGATTAACAGAAAATATTTTATTTGTGACATCGCACGCCCGAGTTACACGTATTCAGTATGACAAACTGGCAGACGAAAATGATTACTGACTGTTGACACTTGACATTGACGTATTTATTATTTGCTTTCAATTAATGTTTGATAATATTTAACATTATTATTAGTATAGATTAGTTAACAATTAACATGAACAAAATAAAAGATAAAAACACACATTAGACAATTCTGCAATTACTATTGTGTTCAGTATATACATAGTAGGTACTATTATAAGTAAGCTTACATGTGGATATTGTAGTATTAACCTAAGATTTAAAACAACATTTTAATTAACATAGATTAGAGACAATGGGATTTTATTTATGTAGTCGTTATAGAATAATTGTTCTTATACTTGTTGTACTGATTATGTGGCAAATTTATGCCAATTATTCACATTTTATATTAAAACAATCTAATACTACATCGGCGGTGAGTTTCTTGTTTTATAATAATTATTAATACTGACATTTTGAGATTATTTATCCAATACTTTTCATTATATTTTCAGAGTAATATTGTGCAGTTAGAAGATGATTTTTACAACGCACATAAACAAGATAAAGTTAAAATAAGAGTGTATTATGAAACACTTTGTCCTGATTCAAAGCATTTTTTTGTGAGACATTTAGGACCAGTGACTGAAAAGCTTTCAGATTTTGTTGATGTAACATTAATACCATATGGTAAAGCAACTGTGAGTATTGTTGAGTGTTTGAATTGAATGTTAGATAAAATTCATAGCTTGAGGTTCGGCACTAAGGGTATTCAAATAAAAAGTAGTATATTGAAAATGGGTATGTTAATAAATATGCTTGTGAAATTTACTTTTCTAAAAAACAATGATATGGTTCTTAGTTATATTAAACAAGGTTTTGTTCTTAAAAACTTAAAAGCTAGTATAAAATGTTTTATTTTAGACAACTGAAAGAAATGGGCAGTACTATTTTAAGTGTCAACATCAAGAAGAAGAATGCTATGCAAATAAAGTGCATGCATGCAGTGTTGATTTTTTAAACAACATGATATTATCTGTTAAGATAACAGTTTGTATGATAGAAGATAACTATGATGCTGATGCTGTTCTAAATAAGGTATTTGTAAAAAATGTTTCTAATTAACCTTATTAAATTAGGATAAACTTAATGCTTAATAAACAGTCACTCCTTCTCTCCTTAAAATGGCAAAGATAGTTTAACTAATATTTACTTAGCACTAGTTTGTAACTAGCTGAACTCTGATGTATTTCTATCTTTCAGTGTGCAAAACAATTAAATATTGAACCAGAGCCTATAATCAACTGTGCGGGAAGTACACATGGTTCAGAACTACTGAAAAAATATGGAGATGATACACATATGCTGAAACCAACCTTTATACCAACTATCACATTAAATGGTTCAAGGGATAATCAGGCTGCTATATTAAAAAACTTTCTTCTAGAAGTATGTAAGTTAATTGCTATGCCCCTCCCACCACCATGCTTGTGACATTTCCGACTCATTAAAAATAGATATATTGAGGTGAATTAGATGGATTAATATTGTTTTTGTAAAGGCTGTAAATTTTCCCTAAAACCTAAAAATGTGTCACTAGTGTAAAGACCACTAGGCATTATTTTAACCCAAACTAGCTTGTGAGCTAAAAGTTTGAGTTAAAGTCAAAAAAATTACTTGAAATCACTATAGTAATTATTTATTGGACATACGGAATGGATTGACAGAAATTATTAATATCATATTTTTTGTTGAGTTATGTTTATTAATCAAAGATTGAAGTGTAATAAGTTCCTAATTATAAAAATCTTTTATTGTTTTTTTAACAAGGTCACAAACATATTGTTTAAGTGAGGCTATTTTACAAATTTATTGAATTTAAGAACAAAATTTATAATAAAAAACACTATTATAATTTATTTTATTGGGTTGTGATTTGTAAGATATTTTATTGTTTACCTTAATTCCATAAGACTTATGACAAATGAGAAAAGTACATTGCTTTGTTTTATATTTAAAATGTAATAACTGACTGTGAAATTTTGAAATAAAAGTTTTCAAATTACCATGTTTTTCGCTTTGTTCAAATAACTTACAAATTTAAATAATAAAAAATTTTATTAATAAAATATGTGTATATAAAGAATAATATTTCAAAAATAAATTAATGTGATGCCTAGAACAACATCAATTCAATCCTAATGTGTTTCAATAAAAATGCGAAAGATATTTATAAAAAACCAAAAGAACTACGACTGTTGGTTAGAGGATAATGATAAATTACTTAATAGATTTTACTACCTAGGGTATTAACCCCTTTGCTAGCAAGATCAACTTCCGTGCCATTGTTTTCACGTATATGTAATACGTAATAATTAATACGTAATTTATTAATTTTTTTAAAAAATAAATAACCATTTAAATATATATATACGATAAATTAAAAAAAATCATATTAATTTAAGGCAAAAAAATAGTTATTTTGTGGTAGATGACACTCGATTTTTTTTTCGGGATAGGTCGTTCACAATAATAGTGATTCCAAGAACTATCTAAGTCAATCCAATTTAAGCAATTTTGACAACACCAATTTCCTTTCGTCTAAATAGCTACCTTCGCTCCAAAAACTGTTTCGAACGCAATAATAAATCTTCAGTGAAATCACGCTCTAATTTCGTGAAAGCCCCGTCTCGCTTTGCTAATTAATATGAATAGCATTTGCATCTCGCTTTTTCTCGTACAGACCATTTCCAACTATTGTTTTGCGAAGATCCTTTGCAATTTGTTCCTATTTTAGTGGACTGCATTTGTTGAGGGAAAGTGGGTACTTAAATTTAAGGTAATAGACTTTTGGTAACATTGTATCGTCGGTAGGACGCTGTTTTGTTTCAATATTTTCTTTTATTCTTGCCATTTATAAACAACTCGACGTTGCTTAACGACTAACACAACCGATCACCGTAACGTATGTCCTATTAAACTTATAATAAAAATATATTCACAGGAATATATTAAATTTAGAAAGCTATTTCGTAAGATTAAAATATGACATGTATAATTTATATATTAATTATTAACGTAATTCGATGTTACAAAATATTTTTTTATTTAATGGCTTATAATCGCGTACAACAAAGACAATACCAAACGAATTATCTATCAAGTGCAGGATATAACTGGAGAACAACCAATTATTTAGGGCTGTCTCAAAGCTCACACAACAGAGTATCTGCATAGGTACCTATCTGTTGGTAGAACCGTGTAGTCTCATTAAAACTTTCCTCAGACTGGCTTGCACGTGTTTTTAATTTTTATCGAGAGCTCTTGTCGTTAGCGGACGCGGGGCGCGCTGCGGCTTCGAGCTTTGATTGCGGTAATGACGTGTCTCCCGTCTCCACCACCACTCATCTTTTCACTATCTTGATATTTTTTTTCTTTCAAATTAATGAATCTTTTTAATTAAGAGTTAACACATATGTAAGGCAAGAGTATGATGCTAGCTTGTATTTACTCTTAGTTCATATTCATATTGCACTTCTTTCAGAATTTTGTTAAAGTGAAAATTAAATTACATTAGAAAGTAGGTTAGGCAGACTCTTATGTTATACCTACAGAAGACATGCAAAACTGTTTTGAATATGGGAATTATGTGAGTTATGTTATGTAAAAAGTGTATGTAAGCTGTGATTCCTTCCGTTTCCTGGTTTGGACGCCAGTGGAATTTCATTGGATTCACATAATATGTGTATTGATGCGTACTCTGCATCTGCATAGCGAGCTGCATACAGCCGGCAGCCAGCAGGGAGGACGCAACAAATCCGGTTAGCACGGTCACTGACGCCGCCTACGTCCGAAACGACCTTAATGGATTTTTCATGTCGATTGCACTTTGTGAAAGTGTGTGTAATAGATTATCAAAAACTTTAACGGAAATTTTATTCAACTTTAACTATAAATAAGCCCATTGTGCTATCTAATAAAAATACATCGGTGTTTTGTTATATTTTTCAACGCGAAAATATTTTGTGCCAACTTCATCAATTCAGAGCAGATTGTCTGCCCTTGTTAGTTGTTACGTTACAAAACTATTGATATCTATATTTCCGGATATACACGTTTATTTCAAGCGTTATTTTGTCTAGTATTTTATAAAATTTGGTTTTGTAAATTTGTTTTATTACTTTTAAGAGCTAGCAAATGATTACAGATGTTAAATATAATTTTAAATAAATGTTATAACATTAAATGAATACGTCATTGAACGTTATCCGTTTTAAATAACAAACAGCAACTATATATACTAACTACTTCACGACCTGAGACACTGGAATGTTTTTTGAATTGACTGGTTGAAAACTCTTTTCGGTTGAAGAAAATCCTGCGCTATTGTAAACTATTCAAAATCATCTGTACCCCATTGAGATCAGGAGCGCAAACATTTAACGTAAATAAATATTGTGGTTCATGTATACGCTGGTAAGACATAATGCTTTTATTATAGCTTTGATGTTAACCCATAATTAATTAATACAGGTAACAAGATATTCTAATAGACATTCGCCAAAGTACCAGGTACAACAATGAGAGGAAGTAGTAATTAATGGCCAGTTCTAATTGCTACGGTTTGAATGAATATAAGGCTTTGTTAATTGTTAACTTGACATATTGGCACGCCATGTCGGCGTTGCTACTGATATTCTTAATAGTTGTAACGTTTGGTTACGGATCAAAAGAAAAACCGGTAAGAACAATTGTATTATACTAACCAAATTAGTTTTGTAAAATAAGATAATATACAATATTTAATTACGGAAAAGGAAATTATATTTTATCTCGATACATAATTGAAGTTTTTTTGTAAAAAAAAAACCATAATTGTTATTGAGATTTGTGAGTAATAGTCGTGTAATACTTTGCGTAAAAGTGCGTAAATAAACTAATACGACAAGCTAAGGTAATGGGTAAGACACAGTAAAATACTATTACTCACTGTCAGTCACTCAACATCGTGCCCTCATGACATTATAAAACCCGACTTTCCATCTTTTCCAATATACTAGTTCCTCTACAGACTTGAATCGACTTTTCATGTCCTGTCTGCCCGTAAAAAGTATTGCGAATATCCAATTTAGAACTTCTCTTAATAATTTATTGTGAACTTACACAGTTTCAATTTTATTTCCAAATTATGTTAAGTAATTTGTAAAAAATATTGAGTTGCATTTAACTATTGTAAATTATTTATCGTAAATGAATGAATGTGTATGTTTATTGGCTGGTTTATCATTGGGAGCAAGTAAAACAAATGTGTATTAATACGCAAATACGAACATAATTAAATTATTGTTTCTCAACAAAAAAATACGTAGGTTAAAAATCGTATAATTAGGTAGGTGTTATCCATCAATAACTTTGCGATGAGTATTTTGTTCCTAGATTTTATTTTACACTAGCTTTCCGCCCGCGGCTTCGCCCACGTGTGATTTGGTTAAGTATATAGCGTTTCTTAATGATCTCGACTTTCTTTCACGGGCTAAAACTTGTTACAATTGGAATTATATATAATTATGTGTTACTCAGGGATGATGTAGCTTTACAGGATCCGATGATTCAGGGAAATCGAGATAAATTTCAAATTAACTTACAGGCAATTACTTTTCTGCAAATTTTATATTCTGATAGTGATCTTCTTATGTGGATAAGCTGACGATAGAAGGTAAAACTCCTCAGCGTTAAAAGAAAATTCTTACGAAGTTATGAGTACGACATACGTACTTGTAAGGTTATTAGTTTGACCGAATAATAAAAGGTAAACCTCATTAGATTAAGGATGTAGGTAGATAAATGGATGCGGACAAATGACAAACGTCTTTTCACTCGTTTCCTTTTACTTGTTTGTTTGGGTAGTGTTAACTCAAAATAATCATAGGGTAAAACGTTAATGAAAGTTTGAACTGCATGGTAGTCATTACACAATGGAGCATCGAAATACCGCGATCTATTGACTATATTTGGCCTAAGTAGAAATTCTTTAAAAAAAAAACTAAGACTCAACCTCGCACACTCACTTACACAGCAACACCATTGCACACACAAATACACACACTCACACTTAAATGCTCGTACTTCACATAATATACTCCACTTGTTCATGTGTATATATATATATTTTTTTTCTTTTCGTGTTTTTTTTTGTTATTGTTTATTCTGATCTTCGATTATATTCACCTGTCACCTGTCACCTGTCACCTGTCACCTGTCACCTGTCACCTGTCACCTGTCACCTGTCACCTGTCACCTGTCACCTGTCACCTGTCACCTGTCACCTGTCACCTGTCACCTGTCACCTGTCACCTGTCACCTGTCACCTGTCACCTGTCACCTGTCACCTGTCACCTGTCACCTGTCACCTGTCACCTGTCATCTGTCACCTGTCATCTGTCACCTGTCATCTGTCACCTGTCATCTGTCACCTGTCACCTGTCACCTGTCACCTGTCACCTGTCACCGGTCACCTGTCACCTGTCATCTGTCACCTGTCACCTGTCACCTGTCATCTGTCATCTGTCACCTGTCACCTGTCACCTGTCATCTGTCATCTGTCATCTGTCATCTGTCATCTGTCATCTGTCATCTGTCATCTGTCATCTGTCATCTGTCATCTGTCATCTGTCATCTGTCATCTGTCATCTGTCATCTGTCATCTGTCATCTGTCATCTGTCATCTGTCATCTGTCATCTGTCATCTGTCATCTGTCATCTGTCATCTGTCATCTGTCATCTGTCATCTGTCATCTGTCATCTGTCATCTGTCATCTGTCATCTGTCATCTGTCATCTGTCATCTGTCATCTGTCATCTGTCATCTGTCATCTGTCATCTGTCATCTGTCATCTGTCATCTGTCATCTGTCATCTGTCATCTGTCATCTGTCATCTGTCATCTGTCATCTGTCATCTGTCATCTGTCATCTGTCATCTGTCATCTGTCATCTGTCATCTGTCATCTGTCATCTGTCATCTGTCATCTGTCATCTGTCATCTGTCATCTGTCATCTGTCATCTGTCATCTGTCATCTGTCATCTGTCATCTGTCATCTGTCATCTGTCATCTGTCATCTGTCATCTGTCATCTGTCATCTGTCATCTGTCATCTGTCATCTGTCATCTGTCATCTGTCATCTGTCATCTGTCATCTGTCATCTGTCATCTGTCATTTGTCATTTGTCTCCTGTCATTTGTCTCCTGTCATCTGTCATTTCTCTCCTGTCATCTGTCTCCTGTTGGCTGTCATCTGCCTCCTGTCGGCTGTTATCTGTCTCTTGTTGGCTGTCATCTGTCTCCTGTTGGTTGTCATCTGTCTGCTGTCATCTGTCATTTGTCTCCTGTCTCCTGTCTCCTGTCTCCTATCATCTGTCATTTGTCTCCAGTCATCTTTCTCCTGTTGGCTGTCATCTGCCTCCTGTCGGCTGTTATCTGTCTCTTGTTGGCTGTCATCTGTCTCCTGTTGGTTGTCATCTGTCTGCTGTCATCTGTCATTTGTCTCCTGTCTCCTATCATCTGTCATTTGTCTCCAGTCATCTTTCTCCTGTCATCTGTCATTTGTCTTCTGTCACTTGTCTCCTGTTGGCTGTCATCTGCCTCCTGTCGGCTGTCATCTATCTCCTGTTGGCTGTCGTTTGTCTCATGTCAGCTGTCATTTGTCTCCTGTCATCTGTCTGCTGTCATTTGTCTCCTGTCATCTGTCATCTGTCTCCTGACACATGGCATCTGTCATCTGTCTCCTGACACATGGCATCTGTCATCTGTCTCCTGACACATGGCATCTGTCATCTGTCATTTGTCTTCTGTTAGCTGTCTCCTGTTGGCTGTCATCTGTCTCCTGTTGGCTGTTATTTGTCTCCTGTCATCTGTCATATGTCTTCTGTCATCTGTCATCTGTCATCTGTCATCTGTCATCTGTCATCTGTCATCTGTCATCTGTCATCTGTCATCTGTCATCTGTCATTTGTCATTTGTCTCCTGTCATCTGTCATTTCTCTCCTGTCATCTGTCTCCTGTTGGCTGTCATCTGTCATCTGTCATCTGTCATCTGTCATCTGTCATCTGTCATCTGTCATCTGTCATCTGTCATCTGTCATCTGTCATCTGTCATCTGTCATCTGTCATCTGTCATCTGTCATCTGTCATCTGTCATCTGTCATCTGTCATCTGTCATCTGTCATCTGTCATCTGTCATCTGTCATCTGTCATCTGTCATCTGTCATCTGTCATCTGTCATCTGTCATCTGTCATCTGTCATCTGTCATCTGTCATCTGTCATCTGTCATCTGTCATCTGTCATCTGTCATCTGTCATCTGTCATCTGTCATCTGTCATCTGTCATCTGTCATCTGTCATCTGTCATCTGTCATCTGTCATCTGTCATCTGTCATCTGTCATCTGTCATCTGTCATCTGTCATCTGTCATCTGTCATCTGTCATCTGTCATCTGTCATCTGTCATCTGTCATCTGTCATCTGTCATCTGTCATCTGTCATCTGTCATCTGTCATCTGTCATCTGTCATCTGTCATCTGTCATCTGTCATCTGTCATCTGTCATCTGTCATCTGTCATCTGTCATCTGTCATCTGTCATCTGTCATCTGTCATCTGTCATCTGTCATCTGTCATCTGTCATCTGTCATCTGTCATCTGTCATCTGTCATCTGTCATCTGTCATCTGTCATCAGTCATCTGTCATCTGTCATCTGTCATCTGTCATCTGTCATCTGTCATCTGTCTCCTGTTGGCTGTCATCTGCCTCCTGTCGGCTGTTATCTGTCTCTTGTTGGCTGTCATCTGTCTCCTGTTGGTTGTCATCTGTCTGCTGTCATCTGTCATTTGTCTCCTGTCTCCTGTCTCCTGTCTCCTATCATCTGTCATTTGTCTCCAGTCATCTTTCTCCTGTTGGCTGTCATCTGCCTCCTGTCGGCTGTTATCTGTCTCTTGTTGGCTGTCATCTGTCTCCTGTTGGTTGTCATCTGTCTGCTGTCATCTGTCATTTGTCTCCTGTCTCCTATCATCTGTCATTTGTCTCCAGTCATCTTTCTCCTGTCATCTGTCATTTGTCTTCTGTCACTTGTCTCCTGTTGGCTGTCATCTGCCTCCTGTCGGCTGTCATCTATCTCCTGTTGGCTGTCGTTTGTCTCATGTCAGCTGTCATTTGTCTCCTGTCATCTGTCTGCTGTCATTTGTCTCCTGTCATCTGTCATCTGTCTCCTGACACATGGCATCTGTCATCTGTCTCCTGACACATGGCATCTGTCATCTGTCTCCTGACACATGGCATCTGTCATCTGTCATTTGTCTTCTGTTAGCTGTCTCCTGTTGGCTGTCATCTGTCTCCTGTTGGCTGTTATTTGTCTCCTGTCATCTGTCATCTGTCATATGTCTTCTGTCATCTGTCATCTGTCATCTGTCATCTGTCATCTGTCATCTGTCATTTCTCTCCTGTCATCTGTCTCCTGTTGGCTGTCATCTGTCATCTGTCATCTGTCATCTGTCATCTGTCATCTGTCATCTGTCATCTGTCATCTGTCATCTGTCATCTGTCATCTGTCATCTGTCATCTGTCATCTGTCATCTGTCATCTGTCATCTGTCATCTGTCATCTGTCATCTGTCATCTGTCATCTGTCATCTGTCATCTGTCATCTGTCATCTGTCATCTGTCATCTGTCATCTGTCATCTGTCATCTGTCATCTGTCATCTGTCATCTGTCATCTGTCATCTGTCATCTGTCATCTGTCATCTGTCATCTGTCATCTGTCATCTGTCATCTGTCATCTGTCATCTGTCATCTGTCATCTGTCATCTGTCATCTGTCATCTGTCATCTGTCATCTGTCATCTGTCATCTGTCATCTGTCATCTGTCATCTGTCATCTGTCATCTGTCATCTGTCATCTGTCATCTGTCATCTGTCATCTGTCATCTGTCATCTGTCATCTGTCATCTGTCATCTGTCATCTGTCATCTGTCATCTGTCATCTGTCATCTGTCATCTGTCATCTGTCATCTGTCATCTGTCATCTGTCATCTGTCATCTGTCATCTGTCATCTGTCATCTGTCATCTGTCATCTGTCATCTGTCACCTGTCACCTGTCATCTGTCATCTGTCATCTGTCATCTGTCTCTTGTAACAAGTTAAAGCGTTTCTAAGTCGGCTTAAGTTCATATAAAAACTTTTTTGCTTCTTAGCCATCGTATAGACTTATGTTGAAAAACGTTTCTTTTTTACAAAGATGTATTTTAATTACATAAATAAGGAGGGATAATGACTATTTTTTTAGTCCCGTAGTCAGGATCCGATGATTCAGGGAAATCGAAGGCAACTTTAAAATTAACTTACAGGCAATTATTTTCCTGACAATTTTGTATTCTGATAGTCATCTTCTTATGTGGATGAGCTGATGATAGAAGGTAAAACTCCTCAGCGTTAAAAGAAAATTCTTACGAAGTTATGAGTACGACATACGTACTTGTAAGGTTATTAGTTTGAAATAATCATAGGGTAAAACGTTAATGAAAGTTTGAACTGCATGGTAGTCATTACACAATGAAGCATCTTAATACCGCGATGGATATATTTGGCCTAAGTAGAAGTTCTTTAAAAAAAAACTAAAACTCAACCTCGCACACTCACTCACACAGCAACACCATTGCACAAACTGATACACACTCACACACTAAAATGTTCGTACTACACATAGTTCCACTTGTTCATGTGTATATATATTTTTATTTATTTTTTTCTGTTCGTGTTTTTTTTTGTTATTGTTTATTCTGACCTTAGATTCTATTTCCGGTTCTATATTTTAACCTTATTTTGGCTTTATTTTTAATCTATTTTTATTGTGTAAACTTTTTTTGATAAGCTGTATAGGTTTGAGAAATAAAAAAATTAAATAAATCTAGGTTGATGACGAACTTTATCAACGCCATCTATCGAGCACATTGTTCAACACTTCAACCGCGCCCGCGCGCACTGCGTTATTTGTTATTTTTGTTACCTCTCATAAGTTTTAATATTAAGATTAACTTATATTAGAACATATTTAACAATATATAACTAATCAATCAATATAAGTGTTTAAAAATTTTGAAGTAGTGGTTGAAGTAAATTTTCAATTGACCATAACTTCTTTTTCTCTTAACCGATTTTGACAAAATAAACTTTTGACAACGCTCCCAATTATATGTAATCCAACTGTGAAAACCGCGTTCAAATCCGTTCAGTAGTTTTCAAGTTATAACGTACCAGACAGACAGACAGACAGACAGACAGACAAGAATTCCAAAAATTGTTTTTTTGGTTTCTATGACTCTTCTTTAATTGCCTCCTTTC
Organism: Leptophobia aripa; assembly: GCA_951799465.1. NCBI lineage: Eukaryota > Metazoa > Arthropoda > Insecta > Lepidoptera > Pieridae > Leptophobia > Leptophobia aripa. The sequence continues at coordinate 4,430,444 of OX637260.1, forward strand.
AGTTTTTTGGAAAAATATTTAATGTACAGATTTTCGATTTTTACTGTCTTATTATTAGTATAGATTGCTGTAACGCTTAGCAGCGATGTCATGACTGTCTGATACCTTGCTAGGCGCAACCTCTTGGTATTGGCTTATAACAGTATTAATATTCGTTTTAGTATTATATGAACTGTGGAAACAAACAGGCTTATTAATATTTAATATCATGTTATGAACTTGATACGTTGGGGTAGTCCCAATGGATTGTATGCTAAATAATTTTCTTTGAATCATTTTTAATATCAAAGTAGCGTAGTCTTGTCACACACAAAGAGCACCTTTTCAACATTCACAAAGAAAAAAATAACTATTCAGTTAAATTATTTTACGCAAGAACTTTAGCATGACACAAAAATGGTTGGACTTTTCACGTCTATAGGGACCGTAATCTTATGTCAGACAAAAGGCACTAAAGTTTCAGCCAAAAGAAAAATTCAATTATAATGTAATTTGCGTCTCGTATATTTACAGGAGCTTAGCGACGAAATCAAAGAAATAATAGAGCATGTTCACAACGAATGCGTCAGTCAGACCGGGGTGGCTGAGGGTGAGTTGAAAAACGAAACAGCTATTTATTTCATCTCAGCTTTGTTCTTTTACTTTTGAAGCAAACACCGCTCTATTCGCAGCTTAACTTTTTCCACAGAGCTAAGAAATACCAGACCTAGTTATATCTGTGGATAATGAAATTATTTCTGTTTTTACTTACAAAAATTTATTAAAACTTACTCAGAATTACCAATTACTTTTGGTTTTCATCGTATTTGAATAGTCTATTACTCGCTGTTACAGGCAAATACTCAATTATATATTAAACGGGTTTTATCATTAAGCTATTATACATTATTATATAAATCTGTATATTCCCATTTGGGGCATATTTATAAAAACAAATTAACACATACATACATACCTTATTTTTGTATTAAATATTAACCTGTGTCATGTTTACATACCTACATTAAAGAGTCTTTATTCCTATTTGTCCCCAGAGGATATAGCAAATTGTGAAAACGGCATATTTAAGGAGGACAACAAATTGAAGTGCTATATGTTTTGCCTATTGGAGGAGGGGAGCCTCGTGAGTTATTTTTCTTTTGTTTACTCGAGAGTTTGTTTATAAAATTAATTTATATTATCCTGAAACAAACGATTCGAGCACATACTCGTATACGTATAAGATTTATCTGAATACGATTTTATTGGGCACTAAAATTTATGAAAAATAGTTTATATATATTAACACGTAAACTGGATCTAATAATTCTAATAGGTTGACGATGAAGAAAACGTTGACTACGACATGATGATAAGTCTAATACCTGAACAATATACTGAGCGGGTGACTAAAATGATATCCGCCTGCAAGCATTTAGGTACGTAGATATTTTTGTATCAGATAAATATTGTATTACAAAACCTTCTGATAATGTGAAAACAAGACAAGATGGATGTAGTATTTATTGTATATTCAGATATGCGATATATTTGGAGCCCTTCTGCGGCTGTTAAGCCGATTTGTAATCCACTACAGATAACCAAATTTATATGGTCTTCACGTTTTATATAATTGTAAAGACTTACATAAATGCGTTTTTATCTTACATTCTTTTAAAGTCTGGTTGTCAGTCAGTTGTCAGTTTGGTAATGTGCTCGAAAACATCAAAAGCCCAATACCCAAACCCAAAAGCTTATAAATTAAAGTGATTAGTGATTAGTAAATGTGACATATCGTGTTTCGTACGATCACAAACATCACAACCACAGCAACAATTGATGGAGCTTATTACTTAACCAGCTGTTCTCCTATAGATTGACAGATTAGCGACAAAGTGAGATTACAAATTAAATACAGATACATATAAAATTAAATAATTGAGTGTTTGAAATGTCAAACTTTATCCATTAATTTTGTTAAAATGCATGCATAATATAGACCTTTTATGTAAAGTCTAATTAATAATCTGTCAGTAAGGTTAATTTTTGGAGTAGGCTCATATCTGCCCTATGCCCCGATGTGGGGCCTTAGGACTCTAGTAGTAGTAGTAGTAAGGTTAATTTTCTATATATTACTTAAAATGGTAATGGCTAGAGTTTTGATTATAATTGTATAAAAGGCTTAAAAGGATTAAAGTTGGTGATGTTTTTTTTTTAATTTTCCAGATACAAAAGAGAAAACTAAATGTCAAAGGGCGTTTGATGTGCATAAATGTTCATACGCTCATGATCCTAACGTAAGTATAAAAGATTTAAAAAAAGTAACGTATCTTTAAAATTATACAACTAAATTAAGCTATGAGGTTGTAGTAGAGTTTTCACATATTATATACATTATTACATTTACCTCGTTTTTATCGTTATAAATATATAATAATATATAATGTAGTAATGCCATCTCTAAACGTGCATTTATTACTTTGTATGTTAGAACTTGTGCTAGGCTCTAAATTGGAGATAGACAGCATGAAAATTACAAATGGATAAGAACACAGTCTTCTAAGTTAGTTAAAAGAAATATGAGGTTGGAAAGAGATGAAATAGGTTAGTTCAGTGGAGGACCACGCTGTTAAGACTACCACTGTTTATACGTTATCCAATTTATCTTAAGACGTACTCAATTATCTATCGTAAAAGAAAAATGTATTTAAAGACATGTTTTAGACCAAAAAATCAACATACATCACGTAGCATGATTAACCACTTGTTGTCATTCCAAACAAACAATTTCTGCCCTTTGCTTTTATTATATCTAGGCACTAAACGATTATGCATCGAATTTTATTCTAATTTTAAAATGTGTTTTTTTTTCAGTTCTATTTCCTATTTTAAGTTAATATAAGGGGCACCGCTGTACCAGGGAGAAACATTTTTTAATTAGATAAATATTCAGCAAGGATATGAAACGATTTTTATTATACCCCATAATACAAAACATGAATAAATTTAAAAAGAGACTTTTACCAAGCTTTATGCCCGAATTGTTTATTATAGAGAATAAATAAGACTCGTCTGGAGGCTGGACTAGGATTTTCAACATTATATATTAAGCTAAAGCTACAAAACCGCAGAGTATATTCTAAAAAGAACTCTTCACGTAGGTAATTATTACTTAAAGAAACGAGAACAATTATAAAGGATTTATCAAAAGCCTAAACGTATTTTTTTATTAATTTAAAAACGTTATTGCTACTTTCCGTAAGAAGGTTTACCTACTTGTAAATAACGACGTAATTTGGCTTTTGCCGCGGGCTCACCGCTCGGCTATTTTTTATGAAATACTTACTTCTCAAGTTTATTCAGATTTTGAAAGAAGTATTATACTTATTATTATACTAAAGAATTAATTTGCTTCACGAAAAATAATTTCAGTCAAGAAATATTAAATGAGTTTGAATCTTGTTAAATGTGTTATTGTAACCATTAGTGTATTTCAAAGGAACTCCTTCGTTGAGAGGCAATTTCAAATATCATTCATTCTTTTGTACAATTGAGGGGAATATTTTTATGACTTTAAATTTATAAAACACTTGATAGCAGATTAAATTTTTGAAGGGGATGAAATTCCCTTATATAACAATAGAAATAAAACTTTTTCAAATTGGGAAGATATTTTATTTTGTCCACCCATAATGACAATATGCATTGAAGTAAACTTAAAGATTCAAATTACAATGAAAGCGCACGTTATTTAACAGCAAAATGACATTCAAAAGATGGAAAAACCGAGGGTCGGAACATCTGCACATAAAGAGGCAATTTGGAAATTGCCGAGGGCGAGCAACAGCCACAGAATTGTACTCGAATGTATTCAAAATTAAAAAAAAATGTTCAGGAATTCATTGTGACAAAATAAACATCAATGCTTGTTACGGTAGAGGAGTTGATAAGCGAGCGGTTTTACTGCAATGAGTTGACTGTTTGTTAACTATTTGCTTGTTTATTTCTAAAGGATGTCCGAAAATAAAATACAATGAATGACTCAAATAGAATTGTCTAAACCTGTTGTATTACGATATAGCTGTATTGCTTATGTTTGAGTTTGATGGTCAATTTGTGCTAACTTTCTATAGCTATATCTAAGCACGGGTGTAACACACGTTCGTGTTAGGATATTGAGATTTCATGTGCGTGTATAATATAATTATAGTTGTATATTACTTAATTAAAAAAAAATATTTTTATTAATTTTGTATTTGTTGTAACTTGCATGAAATAAAGATTTATTGTATCCTTTTAATATATATATAACTTAAGTGGGTTGGATACTATAACTAAGTGTATTTTGTAAAACAATAGGTCAAAAATAAAATAAAAACATTGTTATCTTACATTGAAATGTAATAATTGTTCAATGAAGTTAGAAATATAATATAAATTAGTGATATTCCATTTTGTATGCCAATTTTTCTGTTGCTCATAAAATTCAACGTTACGGAAATTTCTATCCCAATTCAATTATCAAACATGCGGGCAGAATTCCAAAATCAAAATATATTTTCTAATGAGAAAATCCCAAATAAGCATTATGTGTAATGACAAAATTGTTGGCTCCTACGTGGCCTGCAAGTGCGACGCTAAAGGCTGCGGACGTCGCAATTTGGCGACGCGCCGCAGTAATGATGGCCTGGACGTTGCGGTCCTGTACGTGCGCTGCTAAACCAATCCTAGTCTTCGTTAGCCTTATCATTTTATGAATATACCCTTTAATTTAAACGCAAGTTCTTTGTCCCATATTTTATGCATTCACATGCTTCAAAGAATAGTTTGACATATCTCTAGTTTAATATATGCGTCTCCATTACCATATATCTTATTTAATATTAAAATTTATTTGAATTAAATTTAATCGAATCTAAAATGCAATTAACTAATTTTAATTACCTAACTGAGCAGCGTAAATTTGCTCATTACATTCTGTCGAATTCAACTGCATCAAGTCAATTATGACATTTCTGTAATCTATTCAGCTACGTGGAACAATTTATTGGTGTAGAGCACGTTCATGAAACAAGCCAATTATCCAAACAAATTGAGTTAGCCCCCCTCGCGACGAGCCGTCACCCACGTCATAGTTCTCTTCAAAGGAAGCGTGTTATGCTACTTCGGAAAGGTGTTTGTTTTGCGGGCGCGCCGCAAAATGAATATTGATGACTTCATAGGGACCGGAGATGATTTGCTGAAAAATTAGCTGCTTTCTATCGTTTTATTGCCCCCCCTGAGCCAGCTTTATGAAGACTAATATAGGCGTTAATTGTAACAAAAGATTGCTTTATGATGATAAGCGATTCCGCATTCAAAAATTCTTAATTAATTCCCGTAACAAATGTTTTTGTGAATCATGAAACGAAAAACTTTATGAAAGAATTTTTGCTCTAGCAATATTTCTTTATAATATAACAAAATATAATCATAATATAATCAAGTAGATATTAAATTTTGAATATGCGTTATGTTTTTAGGGGTAAGTACGAACGTGTGTCATCTTGGTGTATCTGACCGGAAGACACAATTTATATGCAAATTGAAGAAGATACAAGTAGAGATACTGCGTACAACGGTCTACAAGACGGCTTGTATTACCACTTCTGAAATTACTTTCACGCTTAGAATATTATATTACCGTCATTATTCATTCGGATTATAGTTCTGTTTCACGTAATGAATATACAACAAGGGTTTGTGCGGTATCGTTATGGATCATGACTACAATCATTTGAAAACTTATATTCCTTAGTTAAATTGATCTTACCTAAGTTCAAACGAAACATTTTCTTCGATGATTTTGAATGTTTGTATTTTTAATTTGACGTTTCGTGGTTATCATAAAAAGTTATAGAAGCAATATAAGTATATAAATGGATTATTATATTTATATTTGTTATTAATAAGTAGGAAAAATTCAGTTTAATAACTCTGTATGTCTGGGGTTGCGGTTAAGGCTTACCTATATGGTAATGCATAAGCCTACAACTCTGAGGTCCTGTGTCGATTTCTTGCGAATGTTTCGTCTATGAAGCCACAAAACATTAATCGTCTTAAACAAGCATGTCTTAAACTTAGTTACAGAATGTCAATCAAACGTAACTGCAGTTAAACAATTTTAAATATATGATAACTGTGTCCTGATACCTACACATATTGGAATACCGGCTTTAAAGACATGGTAGCAGGATTTTGAATTATAATGAAAATAACAACCTTTTGAGTGTTCAACGAACGTTTTGAATCCAGTGACCTCAACCGAATTTAAAAATATTATATATATAAAAAAATCTCATTATTACTCGGCAAACCTCGGTCTGTTTATTTAATTTTTTCTCCTGAAACGGTGGTGTACATACGACTAAGCTGCGCCTCGCGGCATCTCACAAATTACCCTCTTCTTATTAAACCATTTCATTTGCGTGTTATTTAAATACATTCTGTAAATAAATCTGAAACGTCTAATACTAAAACTAAACTTTTTATTGTTGTTTCACAAATACCTTTCTTCAAGACATGGTTACGTTGATTGTTTCACCATTCATTCGTTCCCGCTAAATAATGTCTATACATATTTTTCTAGAAATGGATATGGTAAATTGTTAGTTGATTATGAGCGGTTTTTTGTGCATTCAGAATAATCGAACTTATGTTGATGAATATTTATCTTTTGCTTTAAAATAATTTTTATTTTCTTCATATTAAGCGTACCTATCCTATTCGAAATTATAAAAAGTTAGTTAGTTTTACATTATATGGATAAGAAAGTCGTGACGACATAAATCTTGATGAGTATTTCCCCACTCTAGATGCTTCCCTGATGTGATACATTGTACATACTTAATGCTATTTAGATAACATTTATTGAAAGAATAAAAAATAATACATATGTCAAAAAGAATCTAAATTTATGTAAAGGCCATTTATTATTGCTATAATTTGTGTAAATCCAGAATGGTGTGATAATATACTTACACATTGTATTACAGTTTATGACAGATTGTATGACAGACAACTGTTTATGTTATGTTTAGAGCCATTATTAACGACATCTATTGGAACAAACTTGGTGTTTGCAATATCAAGCTGCTCCTCGAGTGAACTAAACACAATGATATTTTGATAATATTCAAGAGACGCAAGTTCGTCTATGTACTATTAGTATACACCAACATTGATTATATTAAATTAATGGACAACTTTTATCTCTTGTGTTTGCTATGAAAATAGTCAAATTTAAAGCAACCAAGTCAAAAATATATTAGTGTCAATAAAATTGCCGTTTATACGCTCATTAAATTCTCTCTCGACACTTAATAATTATTACTAAAAATTGCTATTAAAGTCGGCCTAGTTAATAAAAATAAGACATAGAGTATATAAAAATAATAGGAGTCAAGAAAATTTGCCTCGTCCATAGATAGTGGGTTGGTTCGTTTTGTTTTCTGTGCAATGGCGACCGCTGGCTAAGCCAATTAGTGTCCACTTGGGTAAATACCGGCTCGTTAGCGGACTTGTGTGTTTTATTCAATTCAATTTACCAACTCTACCACCACTTATTATAGACAGTACTTTCTTCACCCACATTTAATTTAGTTAGAAGTTGTTCAAGATTCCACGGTTCTCAAATTGTTACTTGAGCAAAATAAGTTAGCTTCGAATGTTTTAATGTAAAATGTACAAAAGAACAGTGCGCTCCTCTTGATTTTAGTCTCAGATAAATGCACGATCACCAAAACCCCTTACGATGCTTTGATTCAGTATAAAGCAAGTGTTTAAAGCAAACCCATTGAAATAGAGGTAGAGATAGGGAGCCTATCTCTACAAACAAATACATAATACTAGCAAAGCCTACCTATCATAATTTGCTTTTCTTCTGTTCCTATTGTAGCATACCAAAATACCTAAGACAAAATTTTTAGGCGTGTGGCAATCTGAAGTAGGTGGGTTCTTATTGGTAGGTATAGCCGTCTCGGTAGAAGACACGAGAGGCACAATAGAGAAATCTTAGACCAAAACCTTTATGTTTCCTACAATTAGATTATATTATAATTCTAAAATAATATTACTTATTTACTAATGTTAAGCTATATACAAAACTTAAACGAATATGTATAACCTTCGGAATTATAAAACTCTCCCTTAATGTAGCCAGTGTGTGTGTTACGGGTTATTTCGACGAGTTCGATCATTTTTACATCAATACAACACGACAATATGACAAGTAATTGAACATCTGTTCGTTGAACCGAGGCAAAGGATTCTGTTCCGCAATAATCTTGTCCGTGACTTGCACGTGAAATGCGTGGTTTCATTACTTTCCTGAATGTGTTACGTTTGTTGGTATGAGGTATTTTGATGAAACGAAGTATACTTTATAAAGCTTGATTAGGACGAACTTCAATTCTGTTATTTTTTATTGAATATATAATCCTAGTCGCCTGCGGTTTCACTTGCCCTTTTTAATGAATAAACGAGATAATTCTTTTTTAAGTACCCGATTTGGAAAAAAACACTGCGCTTATTGGACTTGAAAATAAGTTGTCTTTATAAAATTCTAAAATTTCCTTGTATATCTAAACAAACTCTTGATACTATTTTCTACCATGATAACTCTATGTGGAACAAATATTAATAAACACCTCACACACTGCATGGATTTAGCCTATGGTTCTATTTATGTATTTTGTGATCCAACCTTACATTGATTTGAACTGTTTGATACTATATAAAAAAAAAACATTGGCTTAACCTATAACAAACATCACAATGACTAAGTAAATATTATCCTAAATATACGAAAACAAAGCCGCGATATTTAGTTATATAGGATAAATTTATAAGTAGCTTCTTGCTATACGTATTACAAAAGAGCAAAATTAACGTTCATTGAGAAGAAAATTATATGCAGAATCACGGCTGACGTCATGGTCCGACATAGATCCTGGGGGGAATAATTAATGCAGCCTTGGGAACACTGAAAATTGAATCTTATATAACGAAAAATATTTTCCTAAAAGAGATTATCCTAATTTTATGAAACAATATTGTAGTAGAGGATTAATTTGGATCAGGGCATGTGCTTGCCAAAGCCGTTTTAAAAACATGGCGCCATAATGATTGCTTGATGAGATCCAGCATAACCCGGATCCCTGCAGACCGCGGAAAATTAGTTTTCTTTATTAATAGCAATAAAGCTTGAGTAGTTTTAAAAGAGCTAAATCAACATTGCATTACTTTGAAACGAGATATTTCTGAATGCTAAAAAAGTAAATATTTATGTAGCCTTAATGATTTTTTGCTTCATAAAAAAATATCATACTCCGCTTACAAGCTTTAACTTTGACATAATCAAAATTTCGTAAAGGACTGGTAACCTCATACTTCGTAGGATATATAATTTTTAATCTATAAATACTATTTTATGGAAGTTAAAAATAAGGTCAAAGTACAAGAGTATTTCCTGCTCCTTTGAATTGTATCCCATTGGAGTAGACTTTTGGACCTTGGGGTACAACTGCATATGCGCTTATTAAACAATTAAGTATACTCATGGTAGTTAGTACCGGTGACCCAAGAGCTGATGCTTTTCTTGCTCAACGCTATAAGTATCGTGATACAGCGAGGAAATGCCGCAAGCATTATGTGCATTGCCTTTTTTAAATTTATTTTAGTGTCTCAGTTTAATTTGTTTATAGAAGTTTTATACATATCAGTTGTAAACATTTTGTTATTCATGAAATTGAGTTATCCAAGTTATCTACGTTAAGTTACCTACAAAAGACGTTAATAGAATGTGACTGGACTTTTTTAACATGAACGGTATTTACAACCTAAATATCTACTGGCAACAAATGACAGAAATACTGCATTCAATTAAATTAAATCCGACGTGTCTGTCATTGTGCAATTGACTTGTGGATTACAGGTTTAGAATAAACTATTTTCTTAAACAAAGTCCTATTTTAATAGAGAAATATCGTAATCTTGGATAAAAAAATCACATTTAAATACACATTAAGCACACACTTACTATGAACGGGTACATTTATATAGACGAGAATGATACAATTAAATTTGTTTTGTTAACACGATACCATATTGTAGCGTTAGCGTTTGAGAGAAAATTACAGAGCAAACTACCAAATACTTACAAGTTAGTTTTGTCATAGGCACTAGAGACGAGAGCGTGCTAACAACTAAACAGTCCCGTCGCGTCGAATAATAATGTACGTCCAGCCAACAATGACACTTAACTCACGACATGCATTAAACACGTCTTGGAGAGCTTTATAAAGCGACTTTTCAAACCAGATTATCTAACATTCAATTATTTGGATAATTAACAATTTTAAATGCAACTATGGCCTACTGATGACATTGGTAAGATTACAAGTTATGCCTATAATATGTATTAAGTCAATAAAATAATGAAATCTAATATTGAATTGTAATTGCGATGATATCGTAAATAAGTGAATTACATCGACGGACAATTTCAATAAATATTTACCCATTACATCTCAGTCATAACTGTCCTATTTATCGTATTTGAGTTTGGAGGAGTAATAATATAAATTGATGCTAGCCTGCAGAAGATACAAAAAATACATAAGTTCAAAGTTATTCTAGTTTACCTTGGATATATTTATACATGCAACAGTACAAGTTCAGCGGAGTTTTTCAAAAGTTTTCTTCTTTACTTATTTGAGGACGTTCGAAGCGAGCGTCGAACTCCCTAACTCGTGTTATTGAATTTAATGTACCCCGGCTTCCACCTAGTTCTATTCCGTGTCGATAAAATCACTTGGACTAGTTAGACATTGCTATTTGCGGTAACGTTTCAACTTAATAGAATTTAACTTGAAGAAAATTCAACATTGTGATCGCGATATATGTTAAGTTGTATAAAATTAGTAATAAGTGATAAATAAAAAATAATTATTGTTTTCTGATTTGTTTTCTGTTCTGTTTCTATGATTTGTTTTGTCATAAGAATTCAATTTAAAAATTGCTAGATTTACTTGTTTGTTTTCCTTAGGCCTTTAATTAACAAAAAGCCTTAAAACAAATAAAGCTTAAATAGTCAACTCTAACCTAATTTTTAATTTGGTCCCAGTAGTATATACACAAGAATTACCACTTTCCGAAAGAGTTCGAATTTCGTTCGTTAATTTGCATATTTTAAACTTAAAATATACATATTCCCATATAAGTATGCAATTGGTTTTATTTAAATATACTAATGTATTCGACTATATTTTTGTACGTTTTTTACATTTTAAAACGTATGATTAAGTGTTTATTAAAATATACTCTAAATAAAATGAAAACTTTGACAAAACATTTTTCTATTATATCCGTAATTTATAAAAGCAGAAACGTACTTAAACCACTATAACACCATTTATATGTTCTCGTTCGATATTTATCGACATCAATATGTCAAGAATAACTTTAATACTCATTCGATATTTGGACTAAGTTTCGATTTATGACGAACGTAACTTTTATAGAACTGCCGAGAATTAGGTACCCTACGGCAGCTCTGTGAGTATGTGTAACAATCGAGTTATAAAATAAGTTTAGTAAACACCTGGAACTCGTTAAATTTTCATCACAAATACAGTTTTACATCACAAGCCTTTGATGTGTCTCTATATATGTCTCTAATCTATGCTCGTATGAAGCAATGTAAAATGTATGCTTATAAAGTCAGTGTAAATTTATCTCAATGCCGCAAAAGGTTTCCTGTGCTAACATTTACATATGTCGTCGCTTTCGTTTGCGTCGCGTATTTGCTGAAACGCACTTTAATCACAGGACAGGTGGAAGCTTCTAACATTCCTGATCAAATCATACTTCACAAATATATTCTCGAAAACTAACGTACGTTTTTAAATGTTCATTTAGATTAATTATCATTATTTCTAAGCTTTTTAAAACGACTACGATCTACTTATGTTTAATATAATAAAGAACAATATTCACCCAATGAGTTGTATTTAAGTGGGCATTATATTTTAGCGGTGTTAGGTTTACCATATATCATTTTTCAAAAGGCATAGACGAGTACTAAATAAGTAGTAATGTTGAAAGGGCGCTGAAGTGACTGTGAATACCTGCACGTATTCAATTTTCCCGACAATATTTCACCCTACCGACATGCTATGTTGCTTTTCGAGATACCACAAGTACCAAAACATGTTTGGTTAAGAATATTGGAGTTAAAATGTTGTTAGTCATGTCGTTACAAAGTTACACGACAGTAATTTATTATAACGAAGCTTAAAGTCGTTTTTTGGAAGTAAAAATATAAATTATAAAATTGCCTAAATGATAAAGATAAGAAATATATAGATAACAATAAGATAGTTTTTTAATAAAAACCTTCGAAAAAAATACGGTATGTTTTTCTGTACAACCTTCTTACAATACTATACGAATAACCATAGATAAATAAAGACAGATATCGTTAAGATACACAACACTGTCTCAATATCCGGATTATATTGTATCAAATTTGTTTCGCAGGATCAGGATTTATGCAGCGTTCTCAATTTCCTGCGACGACAGCGGTACATCCGGCATGCTCTTCCCACTACGCGAATCCTTCTCGGCCTAGCGGAAAATGGAGCATACATTTGCATACCGGCAAAGTCGAGCAGACCGGCAAATTGTTGTCGCATCGATGACTCGATCAATATGCCATCTATAACTATGCGTGTTATCCTTGGACACTGTTTGCATATTACACATGGTTCAGTTATTTTGATTGTATGCAATCAGTTGTCCACGCAATTGCATAACAGCCGATTTGTCAGTGTTCACTTAACCAGAAAACTCCTGTCTTAGTTGAGCCATTGTACCTTTATAGTTAGTGTTTAAACAAACCGCTAAACGTTTAAATTATTTAGCGTTTAAATTATATAGATCATAATCAATGAGTGTTTTAATAATATAACTGTTCGTTGTGATATTAGAGAATAATTATGAAATACCATGTCGATTTCAAATAAACATACATCAAAGTTTTCTTGAGAAATGTTTTCAGTGCGGTTCGTTAAGACATAGTTCAGTCACGTTGAATTTGAACTCGCTTCGAGGGGTGTTACAAAGACATACGATATGTTTTTGTACAAAAATAAAATCTTTGCTAATATGTAAATAAAAAACATAATCTAATAATAATACGTTTCTTTGATGCATACGCCATAGTCGCAATTTACGCAATCATAAAAGAGAATTTGCCATACGAGTCGTTTTACTCCGCGAACTGTTGATAAGCATTTAAACTTTGAAAAGGCCAAATGCAATTGCAAAAAATCTTCAGAAAGTGACTTTTTTTTGAACTGACAGTGCCAACCCCATTCTCTTGACATCTATTCAGAATCACAGGGTCGATTTCGGTTCGTTTAAGTTTGACATCCATAACGGGGATGTTTGTGCAGGCTGTGTAGTCTACATGTGGCACGGTGACAGAATTTGCAATGAAAATTTTCGCTGTCAGAGTGCAATGCGGTAAAGTGACAAGTTGAAAGATGCTTACGTAATATATTAGTTTTATTTGACCGTAAAGTTATTTGCTTCCTTTTAGAAAAGTTAGTACTATACATTTGAATTTAAAATTAAAATGACTACACTACTAATGCGACTATGTGCGACGCTTCGTTTTTAATAATGCGTTTAAACTAACAATTCGGAAATGTAATTAATAATTAACTCACACTCTCGTAAATCATACTTTTTTGAAAACTATTTAGATCCTGGACCGGTAGATATTATACGAGTATGCCACGGACAAAAAAAATCGATTTTAATTAAAATGTTAATGTTTAATTGAAACAAACTTCATCAAAACTCATTCATTTGTAGCTTTTAATTTAATTATTATTAGACTTTAGTTGGTTTTCTTGTGAAATCTAATTTAGTTACGTGACATTAGATTTCTCTAACTTATTGATATTCTTAGGCTAAAAGATTGATAAAATTATAGTGAAGAAGAATGATTTAACACTCTGTGGGGTGCGCGATCGTTCTCAAAAGTACTTACAAGAATAGCCAGATGTTGCAAAGGAAATTTTAAAAGCTGCTGCTTAGTTTATTTTAGTAGATTTAAATATCTTTAAGAGACGAATATATTATACAAATCAAATATGCATGCATTAAAATTAAATATTAATATAAAAATTACGTTTAAGTGACATTTTAATCGAATTTCGTGTTTAATCAAATCTGTGTAAACGTTAGAGCCGATTCTGAAAGAGTTTATATTCTTACCTTAACAAGGGCAAATACATCGTTCAATAATAAAATGAATACGAATACATTTCAATTAATTCTCTAAACTATGTTGTTTTAGCTTCTAAAGCCGTTACTTAATTTGAAAGTAGTAGTTTAGATATGTATTTGATAATACTTAAGTGGATAACACTTGTTATTTACGAAGAGGCTATTGGTATCCGAGACCTAAAAAACTGTATCAAAAAGCCTTTTCATTAACCTTAACTGACTTCATCATTTATTTCGATCTCTCTAATTAATTGATGTTAATTTATGATTAAAGTAAAGCAATCACAATTGTTTATTAGCATATTCTTTATTCGAATATAATAAACGTAATGTAAACAGCTCTATAGAGATTCGTAGATCAAAGTTTTCATTAAATCTTTCATTTTCCCGTTATATGAATGTAGTCACTGAATACAAATGCACGTAGGATTGCACAAGTTTATATTAATTTACTTGAAAACTGCGAATACTCGTGATTTATTGGTATTCATTACCAATATAAGTTCAAATGGCATAGAGGTTTCGACCAAATACGGGACTTGCTTATCATATAGATAGATTTTCCTCTGACAACAGTGCTGCTGCATAAATAAACATAATTTACTTTCCTTACGAATAACGGTTCACCCCTTTTGCGTCACATAATTTTTGACTTATTATATATTATACATAAATGTGGGGCATCATATTCAAAAGTTATATTATTCGAACTTAAAGTACGTTAATATTTTTATAAAATTTAATTTGTCTTGTATTTATCAAACAAAAGGTTATTTATCGTTAGTTCTACTTGCTATAAAACAAAAACTAATCAAAAGAAACGATCGGCAATTTTAATTAGCGATAGCAGTTTCCGATTTTGTTCATTTTTGTGGCTGAATCACGAGGACAAAACGCGAGAAGCGGTGCGAACCCAATTAAAGCAGCAGAGTTTGTCGTGTATTGAAGGCTCTATGTAACGCCGGTGTAGCCAGTGTAGGTGAGATATGTCGGTTCCAATACTTTTGATTGGCTTGCACCAATTTTTACGTATTTGATGAATGACGATATATTCACTTTACCAATACAGTTTTGAATATTTCATAGAAAACCGTATACGATCGTTCGTTACTTAATGAAAAAGTTTGAGCAAACTCAAAGCGGGTAGTTTGAACGTCGTTTTGAGCACCTTCATAATTATATTTATTCATTAAAGCGCCAATAGCTAAAAATGTCAGGTGATAAAGAAAAATCGGCCGGCTTTGCAGATTCAATAAAATGATTTTGCATAATTAACATAAAATCGAATGAAAAATAAATTTTAAGAATCCGCTGTCGTCAACAAACGTCTGGGGATTAATAAATTTAATGCTATTCTTATAGTCCATAAACCCGAAAAATACGTAGATTTTTCTTTGCGGTTCGCTATTTCCCTTGAGTGTAGGTTTCCAATCGTTGGCAGGTCAGTTGAGAGTCAATGAAAAGCGGTAAAATGGTGCCGCGGCGCTGATTAAAGCCTGAAGCAATCGCCCCGGAAAGTATTTATAGGTACACCTGTTCGTTAGCGGCGTGACTCCGGCCAACTCCTTGATTAGGCGCCAACGGGCGTTGTTCCTACAACAAATAAAAGTATTTCCACTTTATGGCTAAGAGATTAAATTGAAAACATTTTAACACTGTCAAGACCTCGATTTTCTTCTATTTTAATACAGTATCAAATATGCGTGTCAAAATAAAATATTGCAACTTCTGTGGTTTGGTGAACTCGTATCTGCGAATGATATTTGAGTTAACGTGAACACTTCTTAAGAAACTCTGTGCATACTTTATAACAGTGTTTAACTAATTTTCACTAACATATATTTATTATATATTGTATGGTGATTATATAATTGATTATATATAATATAATTGAGTCAAGTATGGAACGAGTAAAATGCGTATCTACACCAACGATTATTTATTTCAACTGTGGTGGTAATAATGCTTCGCACTTTTGTTTACATTAACATCTCAAGAACTACTTTTGCGAATTAAATCACTATTATTTTATATAATCACAATACTTTTTTGATCGTTAAATGCTTTATGTTAGCATTAGGTTCTTAGAAACATAAGACTTTTACCAATAAAACGGAGCATAATTTAAAAATATTACGAAAATTTGGTGCCATTGGAACTTTTAATGAACTTGTATATACCAGCGGGAAGTGGCTTATACATATTATGTATACAATGTCACACTACTAAATTTTTCTTATAGATTGTAAAAATCATTTTGCATGGGTTTGTATTCGATGCACGCGTAATGCGTGCGCCTAAGTTCGCGACTCCGGTCACGGAGGGTTTTAATAACATCACGTTTGATGCGCCTCTATTATTATATTTTCATCTTCACAACGTCCCGACTGGAAGGTGGGTATGTGAGTTATGAGTTCTTTCGTCATGACTTTTCAAAGTTTAAAAATTGATTTCTTTCCACCGAAATTATAATTTTCTCATGAGCGAGTACATTTGCATAAATCGACAATTTAACTGTTGTAGCAAACACAGTATCTTGCTGTTTTCATAAATTAAGTACTTAATAAATCATTACCAATCTTATTATATCTAGCAACTAAGACGTATGTAATTGTAAATAAGATTTGACGGCCAATTTGACTATTAAAGTTATAATTATATTAAGCATTTTCATGCGTTCTTTTCAATATATGATTAGTAGTCAAAGCATTTGTAAAAGTTTTACTCGGGTTACCTCCGCATTATAAGTGTATATGAGAAAATGTGGAAATACCGTAGGCCTCTCACGTTTCGCCAAAGTAGATGGTTACTAGAAATTTCTTACCCCTTAACACATTAACTAGCCAACGACATTTACCTTAATGCTTAAATCGAATTTAGTTAAATGAATTTATTATTAAAATAGGGTGACAATTATAAATACAGAAGGCTCAGTATTTTAACATTTTTTTTTGTAAATGATAAGCTTTGTTGTATTTCACTATTAAAGAAGAAAACTATTTTTTTTAAATTATTGTTTAAACGGTCAGTTTATGTTCAATTTGGTCAAATGGTAAATTAGGTTTAAATAAAATTTAAATTCAGAATATTTATTTCTTTGCATAATTTATTTCTTTTTATGTTGCGGTTTTTTATTTATTTTTTTATAGAGAGGGGGCAAACGAGCAGGAGGCCCGGCATATAGGTGAAGTCGCCGCCCATAAAGATTCATGTGGCTAGGAGGTCATGAGTGCGTTGCCGGCATTTTTGCGGTTGTAATTTTCATTAAATAAAATCTGAAACTAAAGACAATTTCAAAGGTTACATTGTATTACAAATTATAGTCGAGATTGAAAGTGATTGGTTAAATTAGGGATATATTTTACATCGAAAGGTAAGAGCGACCCTCACCGCGCTCCGCAGAAAAGCAGGCTTCGTTAGATGCGCTCCGCTGAGTCCGCGAGTGACATTTGAGTCTCTTCACGACCAAATCTCGCCACAAAATATTATATAAAATAAAAAAAAACACTTTTTTCAACTTTCTGAACGAGTTCCAAGTGGGTGAAATAACACTTCAGTTTCAGTAGTTCCCTTCATTATAATCGTAAATAGGACCTTGTTGGGAAATTGGGGTAAAGCAAAGGATTTTAGAATAGGGTAGTTAAAGCTTTTTAAGTTGTAAGTTTAAAGTCATTTTTATATTATATTTCAAAGTTGAAATTTATGTATTTTTTTACAAGGAATCAATTACAACAAAATAAACTATTATATAATTATCAGGTATCTTAAGGCGATCTCATAGAGTCTTGTTATAAACTAAGTTAATTATAATTTTCAAATTAATACAACTTTGTAATACGTTTGTAGAAATCCTATCTGTTTAGACCGGAACGATCGTCATTGAATTTAGCTTAGCATTACGTCATGTCAGCTAATTCCTATTTTCAACAAAACGTCCGGAAATTGGATATAAGGATCTGCGCGTTCGGATACGACTACGTGACGTTTGTCGAACACGTCACTTCACTGTGTGGTAATATCCGGTTTGCGCCCGCGGAAAATTACTTTAGCCGCATTAAATTTCCGAAGTGAAAAGCCCGAAAAAAACTTACACAAAATAAAATTTTAACATTTTTTTTTTATCTCAATTGTCATTTTGCCTAGACGACTTTCGACAATCTTTAGATTTTTTAGAGCTGTTATATATAATTACTTATGTTTGTACGTGTGTTGTTGGTATGCCTTAAATATATAAATAAAAAAAATAATAAACAATTAATGATTGATACACCAAAAACATATTAAACATTGCTTTTTCAAGCCTTTAATCTCTAGAGTCTAGACAAAACATATCGTTAGCTAATTCACAAACTATGCACTTACATGTACTGAAAATATAATTATGACAAATGGCTTCAAACTTTATAGATACCTTTATGGAGGAAGAGAAGTTGGAAAACTTCATTAGTTTAAAAGCTGTGGGCCAAGTTTATTAGGAAATAGAAACAAACGTAAAAGCTATTTCTATTAGCCTCTATGAGAGTAATATTTCCAGTTATATGACTTAGTTTTCTTGATAAAAGATTTTAAAACTAAATAATGAAGTTTCGGTCTTAAATCAAGCTTTATTAAATCCATTAAAAGGTTTACAAGTTTTACAAAAATCACGAAGTTTGAGGATCCTACTGCTTTTACTTGGACATTAGTTGCAGTCGGTAAGGTTAACAGTTAGAGATATAGAGCGCTTGTATTTGTTTATTTATTTAAAGTTTTTTATGGAATAGGCTGAAAAATGATTGCGCTCTTTTTTAGTGACAGGGGCAAAGAAGCGGGTCTTTTACTAAGGTGCTAACCGCAGCCCGTAAGACCTTTAACGCCGGGAGGCCTACAGATAATATAATAAAATCAATTACTTCGGTTATAGTATTTCCTATAATTCCAAGTTATCCTTTTAATAATGACGTTCATGAAGATGTTAATAAAGAAACGGAAAATACTTATAATAAAAATTTCTTTGGAAACAAAACAATAAATATTATAAATAATCATATAATCATTGCGAAATAATTTGATACGATAGAATTAAACATATGTAGAAATATTAGTGAAACAGAACAGGTTTGTCAGATTACCATAATTTGCTTCGATGCATTTGAATAATGAAAACGTGAGTCTTGTACCCTATTTAGGTAACTCTGATATATTTAAAAATAATTTTATTGCGGTGATTTTGATTATATTAACCATTATAAAGCGTTTATTGAAACCAGTAAACTAAAAAGGTATTTACAAATTCTCAGTATTTTTGAACCTTTACATTAAATTTCAACAACTAAATAAAAATATTAGACAAATTAAAGTTTTGTTAATTGTACGTAGCTTTTCCTATAAGACCTATAGCAATAAAAAAGAATGATCAAAATTATAGTAAAATATTTCAAAATACATGTTCTATAAACTTTGTTTCGGTTTTGCATAGGCACTCTTATATCTGCCTTTATTAAGGTTAAAGAAAATTTATTGTAATATTATTTCAATTCAGAGCGAAGTGTAGGGGTGTTTCGATCGCATCCGAAATGGGTTATTGTGATACTAGTGTATCATATTGCTCAGAGATTTATAGAGGTGGCTATTATATTGTACAACCGAAATTGGTGTATCGACTTTGGCAATATTACTTTGTATAAAAAACAGGCCAAGGAATGTGTATACACATGAAAAAATATTTTTGTCTAAATGACATGTGTGTAAAATTGAATAATATATTTTTAGTCTATTTGTAATGGACAGGACGGCTTCTAAGTTGTTACAAATAAAGATTATTTATTTATTAGTTTCAACCTCTTCGTTTACAGTTAAAACATGTGCACAAGTTTAAAAGCCGGAACACACAACTTTCTGTCAGTAGTGTGTAAGGGTGGCTAACTTTTCGGCTTGTTTGCACGTTTTTTTTCTATTAAAAAAAGTGTCCCATTTGGATATATAAGATAGGTGATTTTATGGTATATAGGTTAGCAATGCATTTCCAAAACTAACGATAAAACTTGAAATTTACGAATTTACCTTAAATAAAGACCGCTCCAAAAAGATAAATGCAGCAAATAAATTTTAAAGAAAAATAAAGAAGCGTTTTGTACAAATCTTGTTAATTAAAGGCAATTAAATTTGATGATACGACGCGACAGTTTAAACCGTAAAAGATTCGTATCTCAAAAATGTGTCATAACAACAAAATTTCTAACACTGCTTATTTAACAAAACAACGTGGCACAGAGTGCTGTTGGCAAAACTCGCGACTGTATAATTCAAACTAAAATCTGATTTGAATTCTATGAAAACAAGTATCCGAGTTTGTAAAGCATATTCTCATAATCATAAAACTTGACAACTTTGTCTATAAAAATTGGAAATTGCTATTAATAGAAAGCGATTGAATTAAAATCGTATAAGTAAAAACTTTTCAAATTCTATGCCAGCGATCGATATACAACACTATATCATTCGTTTTATAGTTTTTGTTTTATATCTGATTAAAGTATAAGGGACGAAAAATTCTACATGTATACTCGTATGTACATGCTTGTTAATTTTGTTCAAGAGAATTATTGACTTCAGTTCCCGCACTAAGTCGCTTAACAAAATATATAGTCCAGTGCAGAATATTGCTTACGAATAAAAGTTAAATTGCAAAAGTTGTTAAAGCGCTCAGCTAATAAAATCGAATCAAGATATTGACGCGTCGATTATATAATGCTCTGACTTATGTTTAGAAAATATAAAAGGAAAATCATCTTATACAAATCTAAATCAACTCGGAGTGTGGAATTAAACTAAAGAATATGTACTGCTGGTATGGGCTTATGATGGAATTGTTTGTTTTTTATTACATTTTGTTCGTTTTTCATTTTGATGGCATTTCAAGAACACATTTCTTTGTATATTGAACTGCAAAGTTGCTACGTTTATTACTTTTTTATAATCTGTTTCGCTACGAAGTCGTTATTTTTATAGTAATATAAACATAGAATACCAAAATATCAAATTTATAACAGTATAGTTAGTCAAGTTGAAATATATTTTTTGAGCGTTAATTATACTATTATACAAAATTGTGGTTTTACTCCAGAAGTTCCTAAGATTTACTTTAAAATGTTTCTAGTCAAATTTACTTAGGAAGGTATGGCAACATGTCTCTTGATGTTACGTAAGGTCACCTCCTGCAATAATTTAGGTGCAATTACTATTATTACATTGTTATCATTATTTATAAATAGAATAAATATATGGAAAGGGTTAATTAATGATTTTTGATAAATAAAAATATTGTATCCATTAATTTCAGCCGCACCAAAAGCACCTTGATGAATTAAGTTTATATAACACTACATAAAGAAAAGTGAGTCTATTTTGCAAGTAACCACAAGTTTATCGTACTGAAATAATCTAGAATACATTGAAAATTCACCGCCATTACAACTTCTTAAACTCGCAAACCAAAACCGCTCATAACAAACATAATTAGCCACGATCACAGCAAAACAGTTGAAAATAAATAAATAAACGAGCTTTGTTTAATAGCAATTGCGTTAGCGGTCACATTACGGTAATGTTTATTTGCAACATGAAGCTTATCTAGTCTTCTCAAACGGCAGTAAAATTGTTGGTTGCAAGGTAGTTAACCCTTGTGGGTGCCGCGAGGGGAGCCGGTGAGCCCCGCAATAGATAAAACAGTGATAGAACATGCACCGCTCCGTAGACATGAATAATTCATTAGTTTCAGTTGCCACTTTTGTTGATATCGGTGGCTTTTCAGAGCTTCACACCGTCAAAAATGTGCGTTACGACCTCGTTATTATCAGATTGTGTACTTTTATGGTTTGTATCATATACTTGAATATCGAGAGCGAATGCAGATTATTTACTTACATGATTTGTTATTAAAGAAGTATAATATAATTCTCGTTTAATACTGTTAAAAATCTTTTAATGAGTGTTGATAAATAATAATCATTTATAACTGTATTACATTATTAAAACATAGAACATATAGAATAAAATAACTGTAAGATTGGAATAAGTTATAAAACATATGGCAGACATATTTATGGATCTGCTTCATGTTGTAATTGTTTTGCTGGAAATACAAACCACAGGCTTATAAAGCTGCACCACATAGTTATACGCTGATTTGTAGCTTTTTATCGTGATAAGAAATCGAATGTTTCAGAAGCTAACATTTTACTAATCATTAGGCTTTCTGAGACGTGGGAAGTGCGCACCGATTGCGTCCCTCATGATTTACGATTATCCTCAAATCCATGGATTATTTTTATTCGATAACAATAAAGGTGCCGCAGAGGGTAACCCTTATTATCACCCGGATTCTTTTACACAACCCGCTCGTAAAAGAGTACTATATGTTTATTGTACTTTATCATTCTTGATCGCTCAAGTATGATTTTTTATGTGTTTAAGATTTAATGAAGATTCATTCTTGGTTATAATCTAATATAGATTAGTTAGAAAGGTATTATAGATTTTTTCATTAGTTCCATGATATCTTAACTCACGCATATTAAAAGAATAATAAGTGTGCGTATGATGTTATATTAAAAAATTATAAATGACGTTAGTATTTTTAATGTTGATAATATTACACGTAAATGGGGTTTGCCCTAACGATGTTTTATTACCTAAATTAAATTGACAATGTTTTGTCTTTCTTATTAAAATAATAAATTTTTAAAAAATGTCGCGCCATTTAACTGTCACATAGAAATATACAATCTGCACACCTAAATCTTGAAGTATATAAGTATATACCAGGTTAATAGGTATCTTCAAGTAGATACAAAGTATTGCAGTAATATTGGTGATCGGTCTGAAGTCAGATTAGGCGGTTGAAAGTGATCCGTTATAATTTGAAGAGCGGACACAAGCGGCTGGTACGCACAGATTAGCCCCTTCGATAAACAATAGAATTAGTATGCGAGGACGCGCTGACCGGCGCCGATCAGGCCAGCCGTGCTCGGATTAATTTGCCTGGATATTGTGGTATCCGTTGTATGGGGCTGGAACGAGAATGCAGAGAAGCACCGGGATTACCCTTTGTTTTTGCATACACTAGCTTTAATTATTAGCTGTTCGCGTTTAGAAATGATTAAATGTGATCAACAACAATAATTAGTGAGATGATAATATCTGAAGTTATTTTACAGAGATTTAAATCAAAGTGCGATGCTGTAATTTTGTATATAATTTTATTTGAAAACATGTAAATGGAAAAAAAGTCAATTTTCACATTATACATGCTGACCCGAACGTTGTTTTGCCATACAAATTATTTTTTTTAAATAATCTAATAAGTTTGGAAAATAATTTAAGTATTGGTATTAAAAAAACACGGGTTGGTAAGTTTATGGTTGTATATATTTTTAAAAACCAAATTTAACATAATTCGTTGCCGTGGGCCACCATTTTCGTTTAAAGGGTATAAATATAGTTAACGACCGATTTTCAGACGTACTGAATATATTCAGGTTATAATTTCATGAAAATCAGTCAAGCTATTTAGTTGGGGTATGTAGATATAGATAATGTAATGTTATTAATTTCTATTATGGATAGTATTTAATATAGAATATGTAACGATAATACATTTCATGATCTAAGCCTATTTGAAACACATCAAGTATTAAAACGATTTAAATAATTGTATTTAAAACAGTCCTCATCATTAGTGACAATCAATAATGTTTTAAGGCGTCTTTAAATCGAGGGTGAACAATAATAATAGCAATAAAGTGTAATTTATTTGATTGCCTCGCTACATCCGGTAACGGAACACACCCACCGCCGCTAAGTAATGAGCTTACCTTTACAAATATGCCACTCAACAATACTTCACTCAATTAACAGTATTATAGGTGTATCATAGTTATAATATTTATACCGAATAATATGCGTCTTGACGCATCAGTTTAAGTTTTATAAGTTTAATAAACTTTATACATATTATTAATGTTCTTAACTATATTAATTCGTGGCCGTGAGACACTGGGGGCTCTATGAGGCGCTAGTATTGCTATTGGTTTTCAGAACTAAGTCATCACATATGGAATATGTTTCTGTTGTGGCGAAATGTAAACATTCTAGCGAAATCTTTATTTTTGTCTCGAGCTTCTTGACGACTTAACTACCTCTGAATCCTGAAACTCCAACCCTTTGTGCAGGGGGCACATATCCTGTTATTAAAATATTTATTAGCAGTGGACTGGTTTATTTGTTTTTATCTTTTATGTAAGCTTACTAGTTAGCATATAACTAAACGTGTATGAAATGTGTCCCCCATATTATTTATATATCATAAATCATGATAAATATCATTAAATTGCCTTTGTAAAGATACATATAATAAATTAAGGTACAATAATAAGTATCGGTAATCATAAATATTATACTTCATTCGTAATTAAGATATTTTATATGTTATTATTTATTTAGTGAGTGACGATCACACTCAAAGCATGGTCAAGACAAATTTATAAGAATCACATTATTCATTTCAAATCGAGTCAAAAGGCAATATTTCCACCGTGAATTTAATCAAAGATTTGATTATAGGTAAGTAAGTAACTTTTGACATAGCTAGGACTTGGTCTGCAGGTACAGATTGAGACTTGTAAGACTTTAATCAATTTCTTATTTCCTTTCAAATTCTTCAAGAAACTTTCACAAATATATCTAGTTTGATTTTAAAATATCTTTATCTATATTTTCTGAATCTTAAGTAACAAAAAACTTGATCTGAAGTTAAAAAAAGATTCTAACAAAAAAGTCCAATAAATCAAAAGCTAATTTAGTCAAAGATTTGGTGTGAGGGTAGCGATGCGTGCCGTAATGTGTTCTTTACATCAAAAACACATTTAAAAGAAGTTAGATTGGCTTACGGGAGTTGGCGGCCGTCCATACATAGTCGGAGCCTTTTCGGCGCCCTTAAAGCCACCCTTAATCTTTAAAGATCTAACACAGATTGTTTGCAAGCGCAGCCTATCAAAATAATACTGCGGGTTTTAACTTTGAAACATAACTTTGTGTACTTAGTTATCTCGTTATATGTTTTAGCAATAAATTATGCCAACGATTTGGTAAGATTATATTTAACAAATACCTTAAAAAAAGAGCATGTCGTTCCTTATGCTTTATATTTTTTTCAATAAGCTTACTGATTTAATTTGCTACAAATTATTAACGAAATAAAAATTTATTATATTTCTAGGTAGTTCAATAAATAAACATTTGTGTTTAAAACAAGCTTTATTTTATTATCTATTTATGTATAGCACGTTCAATTCACGTCTTACAACTGTTAATATCAATCAATACACTCTCTCATAATAACACACACCCATTAATTTGCTTATATATTATATGTACAATATAATCTATGCAGCATATTTCTTATAGTTAGCAATTTGGCAACAGGTTAACATTAACATTTATCTATAGCATTATAAAATTATCCGATCCGATAATTGTTTGGAATAATAACGTTTTGTCACCAGATCGGATATGTTAATGACACTATAACGATATATTTAATTGACAGAAGAGATTTTCATACAGTGGTGTAAGTGAAAAAAATGTATATATATTAATGCATAGTAATGTAACTAGCGAGTGCATCGAACTCTGAATATTAACCAAGTTTCAACTGCTTTCTACTGGCTACCGATCGGGTTGCAATAGAATCCCAAGCGTTGGCATTTTCTTGGCAGAGGTTCCGATTTTCTATGAACTCGCATCTTCCCATACATTTACTTTTTAAGATTCTACAAATAAAAATAAATTATTTTACAACTCAAATGACGCCACCAGGTTAATGTTTCACAGAAAAGTTTTAAATATATTAAAATATAATTTCTACAACAAATATTTTATGTAACATAAATTATAACCGAACCTGTAATTTCAGTCTTACTCTAATCATACAAAATGGCTACTTTGACATAGTGCGCTTTACATTATTCGTATTAGTCTAACAAGTGCTGCAATATAATATTCCATTTTACTTACAAAAGGCAGGATAAAAAATATTCTGAAGCCATGTTTTATCATTTTTAGGTTGCTATGAAAAAAACAGTTCTATTAGGAAAACTTGGACAGAAAGAACTTTATAATAATAATGAAACATTAAAACAAGCCAAAAAACGGGCAACAATAAATTGTTAAAATTATATTTTTTTCAATACTAAAGGCGCTCGTATATATATTGTATTAGGTGTTATGGTATCAAGCACCGATAATTTCAGCATACATTTTTTTCAGCTTGATATATTTAACATCTTTCTTTGGAGATACAGTTTTGTTATCATAGTTGAATAAACCTTTTTTAAATTGGCTTATATTTTATTGGGTTATAAAAAACTTACATAAACGGTATTGAGCGTGCGCATGTGCCAAATCATAATTATAATACGATTCTAAAATACGATAAGCTCTATGTTATTACAGATAGGTGCTCGTATGTGCATTAGATATATTTTCGTTAGATAAGTCTGTTTTAAGAGTCCTATTTAATCATGGTAGGTCATACTATAGGTAACCTACAGTAATACATAAACAAAAATTGAAATTAACACCGAGGAATGATATCTGTTCTCGTTTGCTGCATCTGAAAATAAAATAGAAAATATACTAAACATTTCGATTTCAGTAAAATTATTATGAATTTAAAGAACATAAGTTTTTGAGAGAGATCGCTATTGGGTCTTATATTAAGGCTTTAATAATATGGATGTAGCATAGAATGTGTACCTGTGACCTGTGATGCACCTCCCACCCAGTTAAGATGCGTCTTTCCACCTCCCTCGTCTGGCTTCTGCTTCCCTTTATCGATTTCGTTCAAGTTTGATTGATACTTCGTTCCTACACAACACATCAACATTAACATACAGTGTTATTATAAACTCCTAAACATTATTAATAGAAACTTATAATATTAGTCAATTAAGATTTATATGCAATATTGTTAAAAGAGGTAATTAAAAATGAATTGCATTAAATTATAAAATGTGCAGCCAAATTGGAATTCAATAAAAAGAAGTGATAGTAAAAACTAGAATTTCCAAGTAGACGTAACGACAACTCATTAGGGAAAGGATTCAATATGGCAAGGGACGGGCAGCGGTCGGCAGCAGTTATTGAAAAGTTGCGCAATATTGTCGAGTGGCCGGGCTTGCCGTAAATTCGTAATGGACGCAAAAAATAAAACAGAATCGTCGGTCGATGTCCTCCGCGGCATACGCAAAAACAACAACTCATGAAAGTGATTTTAAATGGTCATATAGACTTTTGACAATATCTTTCTTACGTTTACTTTGTACTAATAAAACTTAGCAAATGAGCATGTTGTAATAAAAGTTTACAGATTCACTATAGTGTACTTGCGTATATCGCTTTAAACATTTCTTGTTCTATTTAATAATAAAACATACGAATTAATGAGTTTCGAGGAGAAAATAGCTAAGTTTCAAACTTTAAGTTCCAAGCTGACACTTGGTTGTTATAATAGGTTGTTTCGCAAGATGTTGTCATTGTCCAGCGGACGGGACTTGTCCGGAAAATGTCCAACTTCCCAATAACGTCGAGCGATACATGAGAAGTATTATATTTAATAACATATTCAATAACGTACAAACAACACTTTTATAGCCACCTCAAAACTTTTGACATCGTTAAAAACATCTTTCGCTTTAAATAGAACTTTAAAATGGGTTATCGAAATAATATTTATAAATCTGGACTCGTATTGATTATCAGGTTTGTTTATAAGAGATTTCTGTTTTACGACGGTATAACATTTAAAACCATTAACAACCACTGACTGGCGACAAGCAGATCGCGCCGTTACGGTTTATGATCTATAAACAAATGTAACGTCTACTAATAACTGAAACAGCAGCAAACAATGAAAATAAAACGAACGATCTCAAGGGATTCGACTATAAAGGTATTATCGTCTCTTAATCAACAGAAGAATTTTACACTGGTGTAAAAATCTTGTTTGTTTATGCATTTTATCGTATCAATTTAATGACGTCATTATCCAAGTTTATTAATTGATTATATAAAACAAATTGGATCAGTAATTTACCTATATTATCATTTATACGTGTTTACCATTCGACGATTTTTTTTCGATACAAAACTACAAATGACTTGAACATTTATCTGGATTATCTTTGTTTTCTTATTCGGCGTTTCTTCGAGAGACTATATATTTTATGAGTGTTCACATTTATTATAGTACACATTTTTACAAATATCTTATTAGGATAAAAGGAAAGCTTTATATGGTGTTGTTAAAATACCTTTGTCTGTGCTCGGTATGTCTCGTCGTGGTGGTTTGGATGACGGGGGCAGCGTCAACGCTCTCGGGTCTGGCGTAGTTGTGGGTGGAGAAGATGCTGTAATTATCAATTATTACAACAAGTAAGTGATAAAATATACATACTATGTTATAAAACAACTTACTGTATAAGCGTATCGTTCCATCGGACTCTCCTCTAGGATTTTTTGCTACACATTTATAAGTACCGTAATCTTCTGAAACTATATGACGTATGAGTAGTCTCATGTGTGTTTTATATGCGGGCATTCCTACGGTGTTTTCCATGTGGTATTTAGGGCTCTCGTGTATCATATGTCCGTCATCTCGAGTCCAATAATTTAATGAAGTTGGATGGGCCTCGGTAAAGCATTCTAGCGTAACATTGTAATAAAGCGGTGCACCGACGAGTTGATGAGGTATCCATAACATGGGGGGAACTGAAATTCGAATATTTTATTGAAAACATCACTTACATTAAGATTCAAAAAAGTGACTTTGGTAGTAAACATTTGCGTGAAATATTCTTTCGCGTTATAGCTTCGTTCCATTGAAAATAAAATATATATAAGGTAAATAACAGCTTCTAGAAAAAGTAAATAAAAATTAACTCACAGTCTACGCTAACTTTAACTCGCTTTGAGACTGTAGGTGGAACTCCATTACTGGCTATGCATAAATACGCTCCCATATCTAATCTGGATATCCTTGCCATTTCTAATACTTCACCTTCCCATTCTGAAACTAAAAATCTCATGTCAAAGTTATAATAGAGAGTATAAATAGATAGTAGAAAGTTCTGAACGCGCTAAGCGTATCACAGTGACACTACAGTTGCAATACTTGACGTTATTTATTATAAAATAATTCAACTTAGCATTGTCACAATTTTTTTCTTGCAATTAACATTTTTAATTTACAAAATAACGTTGGATTCGAAGTATAAATATGAGCAAAATTAAATAGATATCTAACCAGTATAGCCTTTACTGATAGAGATTTTTGAGCTGTCATCTCGTTTCCACTTGATGGTCGGCTTAGGAGAGCCATTAGCCCGACAGGTTAGAGTGACGTTCGCGCCCTCTCGGACGATAACGTCGCTCGAACTCAGGGAATCGTCGATAGACGGCGGCACTGCAAACAAGGTACAAAGTTACAAACTTGCCAATTTGCTAACTAAATAAAAGCTAATTAGCTAATAGAGCTTCATGAAGATATATCAGGAAAGTTTGGATTATTTTTATTGCATATATAAAGTAGTAGTTATTAATTGCTACATTATATTAAATAATATTCCATTTGAATAATTAACTATTTTTATAAATTTATTCCGGTATGTGAAGTTACCAGAACTTGTTATATCGTTGTAAATGGCCGATTTGTTATGATTTTAATATTCTTTACCTCTAGGTACAATAACAAAACCACTTATTTCATTTTGGTTTCTTTCTTTCTTAATAAGGTTCTAGATTACTTCTTTCTTATCAGACAAGAAGACAGTAATTCTATATACGATTTTTAGGTTTGAAGCATTTTGGTTTTCTTACGATGTTTCTTTTCAACGTATGAGCGTAGCAAAAATATATTGATTTACTTGCGTTGAGAGTCGTGCTCCAGACCAACCCTGCTTTAGTAGACGTTTCATTTTAGTGAAACTTTATGTACATGTTACCTATGAGTTTCTTCTTCTCAAACATGTGCAACATTTGATTATCATCGACTAGAAAGATGGATACTTCGAAAAGAGTAAAGAATCGAGAGATTTTTGAAACTCGTTTTCTATTTTTGATTTTTGAAAATCCTAGCGAAACTCACGCGGCAGAAATTGAGCTTGCAGTATCAATGTTGCAATTGGAGAAGACTGCATTAGCAGTCGCGATCATTAGATCGCACCATGCGATTTTGGTTTGGTTTGGAAAAACAATGAATTCAAATTACCATTAATCAACAAGAATTATCGCCATGCTTTAACGTCATCTTACCAACAATATTGGTACATTTGTGTCAAATCAATAAACTAAGAATATGAAAATTATGATGATGCCTCATGATTTGACCTACTGGCCTACGGAGAGAAATGCTTGTTGAAACTGGAAGGTATTAAGTTTTGGTGTTATTCAATTAACCTCTTTTTGATACTTTGAAATCATTTATACTTCATGAAGGTTACTTATGTAAGTACACAGCTATACAAATCTACTTAACTAAACCTTACCAACAACATGTAAATATCCAAACTGTGTTTTGGCTGTGACTGTATTAATTTGACACATGTAGCGACCGCGATCCTCCTCCCGCACGTCGGAAATGTGAAGGAACCACGTCCTGTGCTTGTCGTGAGTCACGCTCACCCGCGGGTTTCTCGTAATAACGTGATTATGCACAGTCAGTATAGCAGACTGTTCAAAGTGCATCCACGCAACCTGCGAACACAATGGATAAATTTATTAACTTACGTAATCTCACCTAACTCATAATTTATAATTTAAACCAAGGCCATTAAGTTAAACATTAATTAATGAATTTATTTATGATTTCACAGAACCAACCTACGACGATATCAGGGCGAATAAAACTTTTAAATCGTATAAAATGTTAAAATAGTAAATAATGATACAAGTATGTTAGAATAATAATTATAAATGAATGGGCCAAGGCTGTAAGCTAGCGCTTATAGCTGTAAGCTATAAGCGCAGCGATGACCTAATTCTTTGAAGTAACGACATGATAGTCCAGTCAGGAAAACAAATAATATTATTCAGTGAACAATAAATTTATTATCACGAAATAATCTGTCTGATCAACTTTATTATCATAAAATCTTATGTATACTGAGTACACTTAAAATAACTATTATTAAATAAAACATGAGAGTACGTTAAATATATGGTAGCGATCAACCAGTTCGCTCACTATTACTGACTACCGAACAGTGGGAGGTAGGTTTGACTGGTTTTATATTTGTTCACTATTATCTGGTTGTAATATTTTTATTAAAACTGACTGCTCCATGCGACTTACAGATAAGTCGCGGCGTTGCTTGAACCTTAATAACGCAATAAAAGCAAAAATGTCCAAAAAATCGAATTAATATACGAAGTAAGATAATAGGTACTTAATAAATAGTTAGGATGAAGTAAATTGGTATGTAACTGAATATTAACACATCCTACACATCATCATACATCCCTTGCGACTGCAGCTGGAAGGAAACAGCTTTACTGCTGTTTACAGGGATATATAATAATAAATATTTTTTTCATTTAAAATATTAGATTAGAATTAAACATTTGGATTTAAAACCGATAAACACATCAGCTACATTAAAGTTAAAACTTTATATATACCTTAAGAAAAATGTTAAAAGAGAGAAATGTAGAAAAACTTTTGAAAGCAACAAATCTAATAACATAAATATAATTTGAAATATCGGAAACGGAAAAAAATCTTTAATCAACATCTTAAAGTACAACACAACGTTTGAGTAAGTTTTGATCATTTATATTTTTCAAAACCGTGACAGAGCGGAAATTAAAAAATGTCGCTCATAACTTCTGTGTAATATTGTTTTATGCTTATTTATGAAACGGTTTCCTGCATGAAGAACTAAACCTTTACTTAGAATTATTCCCTCTAAGTTATTGCGAAATTTAAATAATATTATCTATACCAATTTCTAACTTAAATATTTATTATTCTATATTGTAAACATAAATTCATACATTCTCCGAAAGTATTTGTATTATTATCGATAGTGTAATAATTATTTTTCTTAAATCAACATCATTTGACAAGCGTATTTTGTAAGCAAAACACTTGTTTCACATAAATCGAGTATTTTTTGTGAAATTGTATGTTGACCGGTATATTCATTATACAAGTGAATCCCACAGCGACGCATTAAACCGTTCTAGTGTTCAGCGCGACATCTGCGTAATTGCATAGTGTTGCCATACCCCTTCACGCCAATTTCCACAGCATTAACCGCATAAAATGCATTGCACAGAGGTTATTGGAATTCAAACTAACCAATATTTGTTTATGCATAGACTTTAAATTATTATATTTTGTATTATTAATTTATATAATTGTTAGGAGTGAAGTCGTAATTTAAAATGATATAACCAAAACCGGGTCGGGTTCTACAATTGAAAACCTTGTATCATTAAAACGTATGGGCCATTTGACATATGAGACTATAATATGAAATATTAAAAATAATTTAAATATTGATCTTCTGAAAACCAATGTCACATAAAGAAATTGATGTGATTTTACGCTAAAGTTTTATAAGTTGGAACAAGCTTAATCTGTAATCCAGTCTAGCCCAACTTTAAATCATGGATAGTTCTTTTTATCATGATAGCGGTATCCAAGCTGAAACTTGTGCCCGGTCACATCTTACCTATCTAAAATGATACGGCTGAGCCTTTGTCTAATTTATAATGGACTTGAGGAAACTTTACCCATTTTATTATGCAATGGGACAGTACCCTTCTAATGACGACGACCTGACTCGTAACCTGAGCTTCCCGGTTATTAAACGAGGCTTACAAATTTAGCAAAACTTAATTTACACATTTAGGACTTTTAGGACAGTCTGTTGCTTTCGCCTTGTAGTAAGAAAACTTATAGAGAAAGGTCCTGGATACGAATCCCAGAAATACACTACGTGCAACTGTGAAATACGCTACAATACTTTACATAACACTCCACTTTTGTAATATCGCTATTAATGAAATATGTATCTAAATAACCTAGGGAATTGCAATTTGTATAGTGGCTTGAGATAGGTAAGGCAAGGTGTTGCCTGTTGGTCGTGGCGGTTGAAAATCTGCTTCCAATTATGTAACTCAAGTGTCTATGGGAATAAATAGTGCATTATTGGAATCATTAAATAGTTGATCATGCTAAAATTTGTGAAGTATACTGTTCTTTTATAACTGATGTGATGCTATGTTATATAATATTTCTTGAATAAAACATTTTAATAACATACATATACTAGTCCTGCTAGGACCTTTATGTCGTAGAGCTATAAACCTTAAATAATATTGCCTTGAAGAATAATACGATTTGTTTTGTATTTTTGTTTAGTGATTTTAAAAATCAAACATATTCAGAAAGTATAATTTTAATAAGTTACTAAACATTAAGTACATCATAGCCACTTGACTTACAGAATCGCATGCTGATCTGTGTAATTGCGGCCGGCGTCTAATCTAATCACAGCGGTGTCCGTCTACTCGCAAATTCAATTACGAATCTCAGTCTACCGGCTGCATAGACTTATCGCTATGTCAATATTTTGAATACATTAGTTTATGCATGCCCAGGTTTAAGGCTGTCCACGCTAGATCCCAGATTAGTTAATACATATATGAAGTATGCAAGTGCAATGCAACAATAAAATACCTTACTTCAAGTTTAATCTTGATTTATTGTAAGGATAAAAGCTATAAATTATGTAAATAAATTTATAAGCTTTTAAGTATCCCTATCACTTTTATGTTATCACATTTCAGCGAACAGATCTTCTTGTTTTCATCTTAAACTGTTTTATTCATTGATAAAACATTGAGATAAAATTAAAGTGAAATCAAAATTTTACAAGCGATTAAGAGATAAGCTTTGAGGGTTGAACTTAGGAGTTTAATGCGCGGGTCGCTACCAAATATTTCCTAACGTCCCAACTTAATTCGGAATTTTGATGATAAAATTTCTACTACATAATGAAACTGCAAACGTTTTTTGGACTTTCTTACCATCTTCACATTGTCAAAATTTAAATTAATTGGTACATATAAGCCATGTTAACCGTAGAATATTACTTTTTTATGTAGGAGGAGGCAAACGAGGAGGCGGGTCACTTCGAGTGATGTGCTAAATGCCGCCCAGGGAGGGACACCTGCAATGCTAGGAGGCTTACAAGTGAGTTGCCGGCCTTTAAGAAATTGGAACGCTCTTTTTTTGAGGTGCCCAAGTCGTAGCGGCTTGGGAATACATGCGCTGGCAGTTGGTACCATAAACAGGTGGTGCGCGGAAAAAAACACCTTAAAAATGCACAGTTGTGGAGCGCCAGATGTAACTTCGTATTCTGCCTTGACGTCCGGTGATTGAATTCAGCTGCAGGTATTAGTGCGAACAATTCATTAGAGCACTCCCCATGATATAAGCGGTAGAAGATGCAGAGAGAACCTACATCACTACACAGAGCCATAAAATCAAGCTGATTAGAAAGCATTGGGTCGTCGAGGATACGAGCCGCACTGAATTGGATGCGAAAAAATGGAAGGAGCTGGTATTGGCGTGCCCCCGCCCAGAGGTGGGAACAGTACTCGATATGAAGCCGAAGTTGCGCTTTGTACAGTTGTAAGCGATGGTCCGATGTAAAGTACTGACGCGCCATGCTGAGTAAAACAAGCTTTTTGGAGGCTAACTTAGCCTCCAAATGATTGCAGAACTGGACATCGCTCGATATATCGACACCAAGTATACCAATACTGGCTGAGGCTTTAATAGTGGGGCTAGGACAAAGGGATTCTGTTTAGCTGTAATAATAATAATTGTGTAGCAAAAAAAAAAAGAGGCTATTGGTTTTTGTCCTAGTTGACCAGGTTTTAAGGTAATGTTTTATTGTTAACGCATGAGGTGTAAGAATTTTATAAAGTAGTTTAATATCTTAGTCGTTTTCTTTTGTCTGCATTTTTGTTATATATCTGAATTTAAACACCCGATTTTATATCACCGTTAAGAGAGTACTACATAAGCAATAAATAATAAAATGAAGCGTCAGTTAGGTAATTATTACGACTGTAGTATTATTATACAATAGTGAGTAGACAGAGGATGGAGTATGTTTTGTGTGTTTTGTTGGAACTTATAGCGCCTCTTTAACTTTGTTAGACGCACAGTGTGTATTACCGGTACCAAACCTGTAAGCTTTAAACAACACGCAACGCCAACTGTTTATAATGGTCATCGGCAAATAAGTGTTGGCCCAAAGTATACAGGGTATTATTAGTATGTATTATAGACTCGCCTATACTTTTTTGTTTATCCATCTCTGGTCATCTATTAATCAAGTCACATCTTTCAAATAATTGAGGCTCCTATTTCGCTTATGAATAAAGTTCAAAGTTGTTTAGATAAAAAAAAACTAATCAGTAACATAAATATATGTCTTGTTGCAATTGATGAAATATAATGATGTGGTACATTATTCATGGACATTCTCGTTTCTCTTATTAGTACATAATGCATTTGCATTAAATGAGCAAAATGTTTAATAAAGTCGGCAG
This sequence comes from Leptophobia aripa, assembly GCA_951799465.1. Taxonomy (NCBI): domain Eukaryota; kingdom Metazoa; phylum Arthropoda; class Insecta; order Lepidoptera; family Pieridae; genus Leptophobia; species Leptophobia aripa. The sequence continues at coordinate 4,466,429 of OX637260.1, forward strand.
ATGCAAATATGATATTTCAAATGTCGGTGGCCGCGAACTAATTTCATCCGTCTGGATCCTAAACGAGTTAGGGTTGTAACGAGACGTCATTTAACAAATGTTGCAGGAAATTCCAAATAAATTCCATTTTATTCGATGCAGCATTAAATGAAATCAGACTCAGCGGTATGTAATAGCATTATTATATCTGATATTAAGATTTTTTAATTTTTTCAGTTAATATTAGAAATAAAAAATAGACTTCCTAATGATTTTCTTTATTGAGCGAGTTTTATTTTCCCACGTGAGTATATAAATACAACGTTGAATGCACAATATCTTGCTAAAATTATTTTAGATTTTACCTAATCCTAATTAACCTTAACCTAATCTGCTACTCCAAACAATATGTTTTTGTAAATCTAAACTTTGCTAAAAATATAAAAAATAAAAACATGAAAAACCATAAAAGCTCTACTAAGGAAATGACGTTCATTAACTTGAACTTGTTATCTTTTAAGTACCTTTAATTTAAACCCTTCTTTCTTTTTATCTTAATTTGTGGGGTAAAGTTAAACTTGTGTGGTTTAAGACGATCGCGGCCCTCAGGACATGCCTGCCAGGCGTCCTTTGATTTATAATGGACTCGTTGCAAACTTTAGCCATTCTACGGAGGCACGGAATTTCTTAACGACGGACCCCATCGCTGGAGGCGTTGATTCGTAGACGTGTTTAATAATATTACGACAGATTTAATTATGAAACGTTTAAGGAGGCTCTTACGCTATTATCTTTATTACATTTGTCTTAACTCGACTTGTAAGTTGTTCAGTTTTATCTATCAATCTTTTACTTTAATGGGCTAATAGGCACTTGAGGCTTCTTTTTCTCCTTAAACAGATGTTAAGATCGCTGAGTGGGAGTGCCATGCTGTTACTTAGAGTTTCAGCCGAATGGGCAGGCACGGCCGGAGAAATACCACTCTCTCACAGAAAACCGGCGTAAAGTGATGCAATTGGACTTTGTTCATTTTGTACTCGCGTTTCGTTCGGTGAGTGAGATCTTCCGGTGCCCATCCTTTTCCCCTTCCCTCGTCCCTCTCCCCTTTCCTTTAAAGGCCGGCAACGCACTCACGAGCTACCAGCCGCGTGAGTGTCTATGGGCGGCGGCTTCACCTTTATGGTGGGCCGCCTGCTCGTTTGCCCCCTCTTCTATAAAAAAAAAAAAAAAAAAAAACGTATGTGTACATAGTCTTATTACGAGTATTGAATATTAAAAAATACAGTACCGTAGAATAATAGTAATGGTATGCCTTTGTAATTTTATTAAGTATAGAGGCAGAGATAAAACGAATATAGCAAACGAAGGCTCACTAAGTAATGCAATGGCACACACAAGAAATAAGTGAACATCTTGCAAGAGACGGCTTAGCTTACTTTTACTAAAAGCCCACTTAGAGATCTCTGCGGCTACGGATTTGTGATGAGGGTCCTCCAACTTTGCGATCTTCAACCAATAAGATATTTTCAATGTAAGTTCGGTTTGTCCATAAACTTATAAATATACATCAATAATTTATCATATATCAGATATTAATAAAAGTAATATCTAATTTTATTTATAACGTTACAAAAAACTATTGAAAATAGTATATTATACGCTCGTCGCCTACGTAGTGAAATGCTACGTCGTAGCGGTTTCAGCAGAGTGCATACTAAAGGCAAAATCCTTACATATTAAAATGCTCAAGACGTCAATACTATAATATAAATAAAACCTAAGTAAAAACTAGCACGCGCTAGTATTTTTCATGATAGTTGAGATTTGTATGTCGTCGATAATGGTTTATATTTCACCTTATTAATAGATTTGTGAAATAATAAATATAATCACGAGTTCAAATTTTTATTTATATAAATCTTCCTAATTCGGAAAGTATGATCCGGTTACAACTAAATATTATTTCCTATTGTACCGTTCAATTTAGATTGTATGTTTTATATTTTCAAACGAAATAATTTCAACAGCAAACCTACAGGTTACGAGAAATATGCCAGAATTTGAACAGACGGCATACACGAGTGTAACATAGCTGCGACTCGTTGTGGCATGTTATTGCAAACCCACATACATACGTGCTCGTGACTATCTGACATTTCATGCCGATGAAGCTACGTGCACACACCCTGCGTCCAAAATTTAATTACTATTTCGTACGCAGATTCCAAATATAGTATGCAACTTCATTAGATAAATAATTCGTTTAGTATAGTCGTAATTATTTATATTTATACATTATGAAAATTGTACTTGGAATAGTTAAATCTACAATTATTAATAGAGCGGAAGCATTTTTTGTGAGTTTATTTTATATTATCGTAGGTTACATATAAGTGCAGATTAAATAATAATTTCACTTCATCAAGTTCGGGGCACCTTATTTTGATTTCCCACAAGCCCGTTGTAAAGGATGGGTCTAAATATACTCGTTAGATTATTTCAATTTAAAGGTATCTCCAAAATGTTTTATAACAACAAAAATTAAGTGTATATATAGCTTAATCTGTGCTATTTATAATATTAAACTTTATAGAGTTCGTTTTATATTATGTTTTAACATTTGTTCAATAAAAGTATCATAAGCAATAAGCCTATTGTACTTTTTATGCTTATACACATTATTTTTAGTAATGAAACTGGGAGTTACGTAATCCACAGAAACGTTACATTGTAAGAATGGAGACAAACATTATAATAAAATGCTCGAGCGAACGGCAATAAGAAAATTGTCTAGCGTAATATTTCGTGTGAGTTAATAACTCTTTATAAAAAAGACGAACGAAAATCTTTTTAACCGATGCGGAAAACTAATGGCACAGGCGAAGCTTTCGAGAAAATCCGCTTCTTGTTGTCAATACAGAGCAACGGTGATGGCTTCTTTAAGTCTTTGTTTCAAGAGTTCCAATAGTATCTTAGCCTTTACTGTTAGGAGTAGTTTTTTTTAAATACCTACGTAGTACGTATGTAGTTTTTAAAACGCTAAAGGCTCCTCATCGCAAACTGCCGTATTCAGTCAAGTTAACACAGAAATCTTGTTTTATTTCAAGAAACAAATATTACTTTGTTGAGCTCGCTTGCGTGCATTTAATCATTTTGTTTTTCTCGTTAATCGTTTTTTACATACGTTTAGCATTTGTACCAAAAAAGCTGGATGGACCAGTATCCTATATTATAATTCATATGTAATAGTTTAATAATGTCAATTACACATATTTGATATTGATATATTTTTAAAACGTATTTAGTTTACCGTAAACACCGGTCTATCGCTCTACGCAGCACTTAATACTTTGACGGGGCCGGGCGGTCTAAATCAAATGATAAGACTCTTGTATTTCTCAATGGTTACTTATGTCTCTCTAAAAGCTTTTATCGCTAAAACATTGTATATGACCTTTAAGGAGATATATAAGAAATTTACTTATGTTTAATTTTATAATAAAACTTTGTTTGTTGTAAAAATTCAAATTAATACCTTTATTATAGGTTGGTATAATATTGCGAGTAGCACATATAAGTGCTCTAAATACACACACACACACACAAAACAACGGACAGAATTAAGTTATGACTGCATGACATATATACTCACTCAATGTTGTTTTCTGTATAAGATGAAGTCTTTCCTAAATACTATAGTAATTTAAGGATAATGTTAAAATAGTTTTGTTTGATTTAATTGAAAGTATACGTTTGATTATAACTTACCTTATAAGAGCCTAGATTTTTGACAGAGCAAGCGAGCCGCACACTGCGACCCGCAGGAACTGTTACGTTTTGTATGACCTCTGTGAACTCTGGCTCCTCCACCACTGAAACAATTGTAATAAAATAATTATATGGATGATCATGCATTAAATTTGTTTCTCGCAACGGTTCACGGGTTTTCATACAATTGGAATCCTCACAAGATGTTTATAACACTTTATTGCCAGAACTATGTACAAACCCAATAATAACTTGTAATGAAATATAAAAACATCCATTCAACTCCATATGTTTTGTTTGTTGCTGGGTAACTGTAACGTTACTAAAAACATCACTTTAAATATAGTTTTATAAAATTTTAATATTACCATGGACACTATGCAAGTACTTTGCTATTTTGTCTGCACCTATTTGACAAGCCAACCAATCTTTTCATTCATGACGACACTTTTCTGTCAAAAGATACGATTTGTAATTCTCAAATTATCAAAGAAGAATGCTTTTAAACAAATTGAGTAGGCGATAACGAATAATGTCGTCGTTTATCAAGCTTGGAGATAGATGGCCGCTGTTCTGCTCTACCCATTTTAAATGCCTCGAAGAATCGCTAAATTGTATTTTTTATTTGTGCATCAATACAGTATCAAGGGACGTTATATTAGGAAAATATGTGTCAGAAGTGCAAAGAGGTTATGAGAAATTTGTCCGGGATGCTGAGTAAACATTTGTCATTTGTTGAGCGGAGGGAGGAAGGGAGTCGCGACAAGTTGACGACACGAAGTTGGCCCGGCACGAACTCCGCATACAGACACCGCACCACACTGTTTGGTAAATAAACTTGCTCGGTGCCGATAGTTCCCTCTTGTTTACGTATCACAGTCTCGTATAACTGGCACCATTATTTTTATTTCGATCACTTAACGCTATATCCATTCATTCTATTTTAGTTCACTTTGTATTGTGTTCGCTTCGCTTAATAGAGATGCAAGTAATCAATATTTACAAACATTAACTCAATCAAGTATCTATAGGTAATCAGTGTATTTCCGACGTGGAAGTGAGCATTGCAACTTAGCATTTCTAATGTGTAAGCAAGCACTAAGACATAGCCGACTGAAGATGAAAGCTCTGTTACGTGTTTGCTCACCTGATCGTATTAGCCTAAGCACGATGCTTCATTTTCTACCCGACTGCTCACACTCAACCGATGTAAATCGCGCATTACCATCCATAACGCACCCTATTAGCTGTGCCTACGCTTTCCTGGCGAATGGAGTAATTAATTAATATTTGTACCCTTAATATCAGTTTATTGTATGTGACGATCACTTTTCAAAGTAAGTTTAAGATTGTAATGTTTAAATTATTACTGATTCTTGTCATAAGTTTCTAACTATTAAACTATTGTCTAATGATGTTAATTAAATACACGTAACTCATTAACAATGATCGGATACAACACTCTCTATTAAAGCGGGTGCAGGAATACTTAAGGGTTAATTAAGGGACCGCAAACCTTGTGCAGGGGGTAGGTAATCCCTTTGTTACTTGTGGCTGCACGAAGATGTTTCTCTTAGCTTGAGGGATTTAATCATAATCACAATAAACTGACTCAATATCAACTAAATGCAGTCACGCATATTTAAATATATTACCTTAACTTCATTAAGGAAGTTACAGGTTACTGTAAAATTTTGGCATATGTTATACAGACCGACATATTTATTATATATTTTTTTATGGAACATAAGACAAACGAACAGGTGGCTCACTTTGAGTTAGGTGCTAACCACCGCCATGGACACCTGCAACGCCATGAGGCGTACAAGTAGGACGTACGTTTTTTTTCTTGAAGGGGGACGTCGTAACGGTTAGGGAATACTTGCGCTGGCAATGAGTTTCACAAAGGGGTATATATAGTACGAACTGAAACTTAATTGGTGGATTATCCACGAATAGAAGTTTTATTGTAATAATCGAAACACCTTGTCTTAATATTTCATTTATCAATTCCCTCTGTTAGCACACGAAAACTAATCCCACTACGAGGGTATTACAAATTGTTGCGGAAAGGACGGGGCTGACTAAATATTCCCAAACTAATAACAGTAATAACGAATTGGTTGTGCCAAGGCCCCTAACTCAGGAATAATCTCATAATATTAAAGCCTTATGCAAATCAAGAGCGGTCACTCGGAAGTCATCAACGGAGCGTCGCGGGTCACGCCGCAAATTGACAACCCTGCGACTCGGCAAATTGATTGTGTCCACCTCGTTATAATTTCTAACGTGCCTTTTCCATATTTTACTGTATAAATCAAAATCAATAAAAAGATATATCTAGCAATAACATAGAGTATTTGTTTTTTGATAAGATGAATTGCCTTGACAGATACAGGTCGTTAAAAATTATCAACACTAATGATTAAATGAATATATAAGTAAACAGGTGGGTATTCGTTTAACAACATATAGCTCCGAGAAATTATTCGCACTCATTCAAAGGCGTCCCATGGCAACGACAAATTGAAAAGTTTGATCTAGCAATATAGAGGAATGTATAATAATTTACTTGTTGTATTTACTGAAACAAAATTGCTGTATTTCAGAGTATTCACTAATTTTCAATTAAAAAAATCCATTCTAGTAACTTTCATACTATCTCCAATCCGTATTTTTCGAATAACCTAATTCCGTCTATTCCTTGAATTCGCGCCAACTCTCACACTTTACCTAACGAATATCTACCGTTTTCAAAATTTTATTTTCATTTATTTATCAACACTGTTTTAACACAACTTACAGAGATGATTCACAATGAGACATATGTAGAAACAATTTTACAGCCTGTTCAACAGTCTATATTTATATGATATTAAGAATTCTGATAAAGAATAATTTATAAATTACACGGCATTTTTACATTTAATGCACATCATAGATTTCAAAATCAACACATAGATATATATTTTACTATTAATGCATATGGACTAAAGAAATATTCTGAGTAATAGATATTATTTGTCAAACATAATGAATTATATCAGTCAGCTTTTCTGTTATGATGAAGGTTTTGAGAAAGCCAATTAGGAATTGTATTACCACTATCTCAGATAACTTCGTAATTTTATATTGTAACAACATGAGAATCGATACAAAGTGATAGCCATTATTAGTATAGGACAAGTGCGAAGTATCTTCTCGAAAATATATCATTAGGTGTAAGAATAAATATTGTTTTTCATAAAAATATTTTGGTTAAGATATTCTTCTATGTTCAAAACTGTCACCGTGTTTACGTGAAAGTTTAATATTCCGTACCCACTATCCTCTGTAAGCGTTGGCCCTAGCTACTATATTCTAGGTTTTATTACTCATTCCAGGCGACTTTTCGTTTCGTAGTATTGGAATGAGTCCAAAAAGTAAGTAATAAGCACCCTTTGCTAAATATGCCTTTTAATTCATCTCGTGGCATGGCATTAGTAATTGAATATTCGGTACGAAAACTTATTTCATAAGCGATGATAAAATCTGGTTCGCGTGTTTTAGTGTCGATGTTTAAGTTTATTCGTCCCTTGTAACAGATGTTGCTTGTAATATTCTCATATGCGATCAAATTCTTTTAAGAGAAACGTAGATAAAGATGGCGTCGGGTGTTTGGACTTCGGACTTTCACTTATTTGTATGCCTCACCCTTCGCGGGACGGCACGTGACTATTCGAGATAGATAAACCCTGAGTGAATACAGAAAATAGAAATAAAGTATCATATTATCTTTCAGTGGACGGATTGTGGAAGAATACCTATTTGTTTTGTTGTTTTTTTTACCGACAATGTCTCAGGAGAAAAACTTATAAGTTATTTTAAGTGTTATGATGCAGGGAAAATTGTTTTTCTCTTAATCACTTTTGCAATTTTACATTTTGAGGTTACAGGCAATAGAACAAACCAATATGAATCCTAATCCATATTTTACTTACTCAACAAGTAATACAATTTACTCAATAAACTAATGTAGTTGCGATGTACATTACAATTTATACTGCAGATATATTTATAGTAAAATGCTCTAAAAAAGCATGTTTTTCGTTTTATTAACGAAGTAGTGTTTATAATTTGATATTAAATAAGTGAAAATTTTGATAAGATTATGGAGTAGGATCACTAGAGCTAAAGTTATAAAATTTTTAAAGCACAAAAATATCAATAAATCAATATGTAATAATTTTGTATTACAATGTTCAATCACTGTATATGACGAATGTATTAAAACGCCGGTGCGAGGTCATGTCGCGGCCAGTTAACCGGAAATGCGGAAGCAGATGTTGACAGTTGCCCGCCCCTCTTATCAGCCTCCTGTCCGCCATACGTTTGGAAACGTCCTTTCAATTTCTCATTTTGGCCTTAAACAGTATTTTCGACTTGTTTTTTAACACACACACAATAAAATCTTTGCACTTCTCAAAATGTTTTTCAATAAGTTTTTAAGGTATATATACATTTAGATGATAGAAAGGGAAACAAAAACACAATACTTCCGCACTATGAAGAATACGTTAATACGTCACTACTGGTTTCTATTATTAAATTTCTACGAAACATACGTTTGTAAACTCGTTAACGAATTAAAAGTTATTCCACAACAAAAGTGTTAACGCGGTTTTACGTGACCAACCCTCAAATAATGTTTTCAATGCGTGAAATTGCAGCGCTGAGTGGCCGTAATAAATTTAAATCATAGCCTCTGATTGTTAAAACTTAAATGTATATTAGGTTTCAGTGGTATATAATACAGCATCAGTTATTAAGCATCCATACTTAAACGACGGCTCGACTGAATATAAAATTGAGTAATTAAGATGAATTTACAAACAAAATTAAACGCCGAAATGCCAATTTCAGCGACTTCACGTTTACATAATACCATTTCTTAAGTCTGATCACTAATTGAACAAGTGTTTTGAAGCTCGCGGGCGCGTAAGTCGAGAGATCTAATTAAAGCACCTACCGCGGTGAGCCGCAGCCCCAGTCGGAGCCTATTATCACGCCTCCACCTCCTATTAGCATTGTCTCCTCGAGGGCGATACTTATCTTTATTTAAATTCACTTCTTGGTAATTGGGTTGACGAGTCGACAACGTGATTTGCATTGATGAGAATTGGCCAGTGTATCCGGGTTCCGGATACCGTAACTTTTCAAGTTCCCCTAATTCATTTTATTGTTTTTAAATAACCTGAATGTTTCACCGGCATTTACTTTCGCAGTGTTGAATTTATTTGTGCAGATCTAGATCCAAGCGTTAAGGCTCCATAGAGAGCTTTTGAATTAGACGTTAGTTATTTTTGCAATTTGTTTGCACGATGTAGGCGTGACAATCTTTATACTTAGTATCAGCGTATGAGTGCAGTCAAAGAGGATGCGCTTGGTTATTTCTCATTAAAGCATACACGATAAAATCACACAGAATCGTTGCCTCATTAAAATCTTCTGGTGCGCGCATCTGTAAGCCTTTTGTGAAGGCAGTAGCGCTACGCTCTCGACGCTTTTCATGTGTCATTTCGGGCACAATGCCGCACTGCGAGGGACGCGATACCTCGCTATTTTTTCTCTGACATGTCGGCGGTGCGCTTTTTATACAGTAATCCAAGAATATTCCAATAAATTTAATAAGCCTGCTGACATCCTAAGTTTACCATTTAGAATAAGATTAGCAATAAAAGGATTGAATTGGTTTTCATTAAGCAGCTTTTATTTAAAGTATATATTTACCACATTTTCCTTAAATGTCAGAATGCGCTCTAGCAAGTCTCTAGTACAATATTAGTATAAAAGCGAATATACGAAGTTACTATGACACGGAAGTCGAATATTTTAGGTAGTTCACTTTGCATATGCACAAGGTGGTCGGGCGGACAACCACACACCGACTTTAATGGTAATAATGTGTAGAAGCGCGCTCTTATGTAATTCCAATTTTTTTGTTCTGATCACTAATTTTGGAACATATACTTTTAAACATATCTGAAATAGTTGTTTAAGCTTATTATTAGGCTCAAATGAATATTCTATTCAGTTCCTTAAATTATAATAAACCTGAGACAAGTTGAAATGAATCAAAAATACATTCCTAACCAACATAAGTTTTTTTTAGTATATGTCACACAAAGCCAATAAGTTTTAATTAGTTAATAGCTAGATGAGCATCGTTCCTACAGTCGGTTACAATGCAAGTCACGAGCTGAGTGCACGTTCCCGAGCGACACAGTATAAATAACCCTCTATGTTCATTTCATACAAATTCGCGGAACATGCCAACTCTGCATTGAACTAAAAATCTCTTTGTAATAATTACCTCTTGAATTTGCTACTTACGTTGATTCTATTCACTTTATTATGCCGCTCAGCTCTATAACTTTGGGAGTACTTTTTAAATAATTTTATCGCTTATCTCTGGTTTTATAAAAGTATTTGTTTTGCAAATGTTTTGAAAATAGATTTACCATACATTTAATAAGCAGTCTACAATAATTTATAAATTTATTAATAATGGTGCTTAATAAGATAAAAATTTACATAATTTAAATTCATAGGTATTGTTCAGTACAAAGGTAAATTTATTCAGCAGCGAAGACGCTGAGCACATTTATTCTAGTAAAGAAAATCTGTTGTGTTAGATATATTTGATAAGCCATGCCACTAGTATGTAGATCTATGCTTAGTGCAGTTACGTATTCTGTCGTCGGCAGTGGATCGTTATCTGTTTCCACTAAAGGAAACTGGCTTTTCGTAGAAAAGAACCTCCCGTTTTGCCCCCTCGCCCGCCGCGATTTCTCCTTTTTGCGTTATTTCATTTTTCTTTGCCGACGTGCACCTGTTAGTTAGCTGCCGCGGGCTCTCGTTGCTCCGGCTATGGTTGAGCTTTTCCGAGAACCGTTTTATATAAATTATCGCGGATTTATTTAAATTGCATAGCAATTAAATGAAAGTAGACAATATTGTAAGACGATACTTTGCAACGACGCTGATCATAAAATATCAATCTTTGAAGTTTAATGTGTGTTGTGAGCACGGGGGATGGCACTCAAAGGAACTCTAGAACAAACTCTCCTGATACATTTGTATTCCTTACAGAAAAGTAATCAATATCCGTTTGAGTTCGTCGACGGGACTCATTTTTCACCCTGTTCGTGCGCCAGCGCATTTCAGTAATAACTACTGGTGTATTTACAACCGACGCTCTTCAGCAGTGATATATATATGTGACAAATATGCACTCAATGACGCAATATAGTTGAAAGGGTTGTATATTCCAGTGTGAATAAATATAATTCGCATATTATCTTTTATCGCAAAAAATGGAGGTGATGTGACGTCACGCGTATGAAATAAAATAACAACGACAACGTGGTGCGGATGAAGCCTGATACATATTTGAATACATTACCGAACACGCAGACAATAGTACTGTATTGTAGGTATTCATAACGGCTCTTTTCGATATTTGAATACAAATATGTTGCGATGACTCCCGTACTTCGACAATTACCTGTCAATTTTATTTACCTTGTTGATGACCTTTTGATGTTATTATTAGTAGTGAAAAATACTTTGTGTATTTTTTTATTAATCTATGATTAAGTATAGTGAGTGTCAGCCATGGGGCACAGCAAAGATGCTCTTCCTAAATATAAATATTTTATAGTGAAATCCTTTCATATAAGGAATCAAAGTTTGTAGTACTTTAATTTAAATTTATTTATTTTGAAATTATAAACGAATCAAACAAAGATCCTATTTACTTTAATATAAACAAACAATCTAAATGTTGAAGTTGAGAAAAAGTAATAATAATTTACAAAATAAAATTATGTTATGAACGGATCAGTAGTATTACGAATAGCTTATTAACGATAAGGTCAAGTAGTCATGTATCGATGAAGACGACGTTAAGCTGTGGGGATTAGAGAGAGCTTGTCACCTTGAAGTACCCTCTTGGAGACAAGTGCTCCTCGAGACAAGACTCTTTCCTCTAGAGACATTTGTAGGCAAATACACTTGAAGCAAATATGCGGAGCAATATCTTCATATCAATTGTATCAGAAAATAGACGTATTAAGTTAATAAAGGATGGAGAAAATTCTATTCCTTTAAAAGTTATTCATATAATGTAATCTAAATATTTGAATAATTGTCAAATCTCGAACACCATTAAGCCAAGTTTGCAGTTATCTGTGGAATGGATGTATCCGTTACATTTTGGTTGTTACAAAGAGAAGCGAATAATTAGAAATGTTCAGGCGCAGGGTCCACGAGTGATTGATGTAGTGGAAGTCACCCCCTCCTCCCCCTCCACCTTTTCGCGAGAACTTGGAGACATTAAGAATATTTAAATTGTAAATTACACTCCTGTACTGAATACCTATTTGTTGAAAGTTTGCTCTTTTTATGATCATCACCTGAATGTCCCAGAGTGAAAAAATATGCGGTGCTTTTAAAAATTGTGATGTTTATCATTTTATTATAACAAATTATATAAATTATAACATTTTTATGTGCTAACATTAAAATAGTCGGCCGATGTATGATATATAAAAGAGAAAATTAAATACAAAATACAGTTAGTATCCATCAAAATTAAACCTTTACAAATCATTATAAACTTTTTGGTCTCTATCTGTGACTGCGCCCTGCAGCCTTGAAAACTGAGCGGAATTGTAACGATTATCATAGTTCCTAATTCACAATAGTACATTCAGTCCATTGTCGGTCTCAAAAAATTAAAACCTTTCTATGAACTAAAACAATTATTGTTCGCTAGTAAATGAATGCCACCTTTTAGCTATGAAGCCAGTTGTTTTTTTTTAATTTACAAAAAAAAGGAAACTGAACTATTAAAATAAACTGTACCAATAAATTTAGTCTCTTTGAGTTTGTACGAATTTCATTCTGAACGATTTGCCCGATATCCTTACAGAATGAACAAATGGAGTAAAAGGCAACAAGCTCATAACAATAAGACTCATGGATACTGTAACATGAATGTAACAAACTAAAGAACTGGCCTGATTGAATCATCCGGCTATTCTTTGTCATAAATCCGACAACGGCCAGCCATCCAACAATGCGTTCTGAAATCGTTTCATTTCTCATTTTGTTACTCTCCCCTTTAATCTCGCATCCGTAGAAAAGTGGATCGACGTTGCAAAGGGTAGTGCAGACTTACACTGATTAAAGTATTATGTTAGTGTATTGCATTGATATGCTACGGCTTCTCAAATTATGCAATATATTCTAATGAAGACTTGACATTACGTAGATTGACGTATATAATAGAATAGTAATTTTAAAATGACCAAATATTTAGATAATTGCCAGCCATTATACAAACGATACTATAATAGTATTATCCTTAATTCAAAGAGCAGAAAATCCGAGTCTGTCGAGATTACAGCCGCTAACCAACAAAATCCCGGAATGGAAGAAAACAGAATGTCTTGCTAGTAGGATAATGTTAAATTTATTGCAGCGCTAAAATGTTTACGGATATCGCGCGGCGCGGAACGCTCCGCCCGCCCGCCCGAGAGCGCCGGATCTACTCACCCTTGTAAACACGTTTTATTGGCTTTATAATATGTTTTACGCGTGACGTTTTACAAACGATCCCGAAGGAACGTCGAATTATTTTAACAGCATGTACCCGCACGCCGCGCAAAAACATTGAAAATTGCCTACTCGTGGGATTTATAATTAAGCCTCCTGTATAAACAGTTTATGTCTTTGATGTAAAAGTAGACATGGAGAAATTTATGGAAACGTCGCTCCTTTCTAGTCTCTCTCTATTTATATATTTTTTTATTGTGGATTCGATCGAATTTCTTACGGTTTGTGTAATTCTTACACCGTAACTCGGTTAGTGTAATTTTTCGAAAATGATATGTTAAGTGCCTGTGTACTCGTATAAGCCTAGATTAAAAAGAGTTTTCAAATACAATACAATGTAAAATAAATAAGTTATACAAATTTTACAAAGTATTAGATTAGTAAAGATAATTATTCGTATATAACCAGGAATCCAGTTGTGATAAAGGTGTAAAGGAAATCTGAAACTGGAATATTGTACGAGGTGTGGAATGTAACGCAGCGGAACAATTGCACACCCTAATAGCAGTCAACCACTTGATGAAGGTCCGGGCGCCCTCCCGCCCTGCGCCACCCGCCCCGCTGTCAGCGTCGCCGCATGTAAGCGGTTGGTAAATATAAACAAATCCCTTTATTGGATCTCATGAAATAATCGTCAATCCATCACCTTTATGCGTAGTAATTAATATGTTTTTGTATTAGGCCTGATATATTTCTGGCAAAAAGAAAATGAGGAATTATACGGTGAGATGAGTTTATTCATTTCAAGATACAATTTCATAACTTTTTTCTTTTCATTATTTCATGTTTATTTATGTGAATAGTGTGTTCAAAGTTTTCTTTAAATAGGTAAATTACAAATGTATGAAATTAGATTGGTGGCAACATAAACTAAATTTAGTTTTTCTGTCTACCAGAGCGTCGAACAGATTTCACAAATAGACCAATAACAACAAATTTGGAATCATCAAAACAATGCAAATTAAAACGCATCCGGCGCAAAAACTTCTAAAACATTAATCTTAAACAACTTCATATCATTGTATTAAAGTTTCCAACCATACGTAATACGTTATTATAATAAGAGCGCATGCAAACAATATTATTTATTAGAAATTGTATTAGCATAAATAAATAAAAAACAGAATTTTGTGTAATTCAAATTTCAAAGTTGTTTCGAATTTTTTACATTAGAGTATCTGTCGGCTGTCAGTGACGGTGTATATTGAAGGTGGAACTTATTTATATAAATGCAAAACGGATCGGCAGCTTGTCAGTTCGGCTCAGTGCAAATCTCGATCGAATATGGATTTAGTCTTCCCCATTTCGTCAACGCACCCTCATTTAATCGTGGTTGGACAACCGGAGAAATGATCTTGCGTAATTTTTAGTTCCACCTACCGCTGTTTTTTACAGGAACATTTCCTTTCTGGACTGCTGGTATTATTTTCTATAGCCAGCCTCGTATTATTTTTATGTTCAAGCAATACATACTTGAACATATTTGACATACCTTATGCTCGATCATATAAAGGTTATTGACCCTTTATATGACTTTTGATGAAAACTTGAATTAAAAATATTTTTTTATTTGTATTTTTATTTAGAAATGCCTTAAGAACTAACATTATCATATAATTCTATTATTAAGATATTTTAAATAAAGATTTTTCGATGATGTTTTATCGAAAATACAAGAAAATCAAAAGTTATTGGTATTTTAAAAGCAGTCTTAGAAAACCACTTTTAAAATCGTAGCATCGTCTTAGCTAGAGCGATTCATACTTCAAGTCATGTGTTAAGTTATTTTTGTGTGTATTACTTAACACTAAACAAAACTTTATAAATGAATGAAACTGGTATAGAGACAGGAGGGCAAGTAATAAGGTTCATGTAGAAATGTACTGCGGTAATCGAAGGGCTTTGGGTGATCGTATCTAAACTATATGTTTACTACTATGTTACTTAGGTGAATACGATGTTATTGAAATTGCAATATTTAATTTACTGTATAAAATTAGATTTATTGTAAAAGTTCTATTAACATTAGCAAATAAATCGATCTTGTAATTTGTATTCAAAACTCGGTCCGTTCGAACGAAAACGAACGCGTTTCTTTCTTATCCTCAGAACCAATTTGTAAACCAGCAAGAAAATTAAAAACCCGTAGACGGTTTCAATTTTGTTTTCTGAATCAAATATTGGCTACTTAATTTTATTCATTGAACGGAAACTTTAACTATTTTTAAACTTTAATATAGTATTGATTCGAGCTATTCGTAGGTATATAAATATATGATTTTTTTTTAACTTCGCATTGTTGTCTTCCTTATGTGGACCAAGGACCTTGAAAAGTAACCGGATCCTCGACCAGTCGAAATAATTGACTGGCCAGCCAAAGGCCCCAGTGGTTAAGGTCGAGAAGGTATCTTCGTTATCGTGATTCAGGATTTATGCTGTCCTCGTAGTGATTTTTGCTGCGTATACAAATATTTTTTTCCGTTTAGACCACTTTTTCATTTACTATCTATAATATACTATTACTTACGTAAAAACGTTTATTATTTTTAAAAATTAAAAGTAGTTCTCGAGATTAACAAAAATAATTAATTCCAATTCACACTTTGAATTCATTACATTAGAAATAAAAGGACTAAAGAATTTTTGAATTAAATTGAAAGTGAAGCTAAGACAGATGTTAAGAGTGAGAACAATAATTAAGAGACGGTCGTTTTGAAACCGCGTCGTCGCTGGCGAGATTTAATTAGAGAGAACAATCCCATCGAGGTGTCGCTACCGTAGACTAACGTTCTCCCATCTCCACACCAAAAACCATTTTAGTAGGCATTTAAATCGGAAATGATAGTTTTGTTTTTTAATTTGCTGAATGATCAGCTTTTTGTTAAGTCTTTCAAGGAATGAAAACATTGAAAGATATGAATCCCAAAAAGTTCTTAGAACACTATTTGTAAACTGTGCAAAACGTTAAAATATATGATTTAAAACACATATGAATATTTACCAGATTAAAACACGTCTTAAGTAAAAATGGTTTTGGCATATTACGTTAAAATTAATACACTTTAATTTAATTAATACGGCATGAATCACGTTCAAACATACGCATATATAATAAAGAATTAGTTAGATACACAAGAATGTTGTAACAATATATTAATTCGCGTTACTAGCGACGCTAATTATTCACGTATCGGCCATGTTCAATCAAAAAAAGATGTACTTATTGTATTAGAGCGTAATGTGCAGTTATATGAAAATAAAAGATAACACGACACGTCTGGGACTACTGGTAAATCCGATTTCCCTATCTCCCCATATTTGTATTCGAAGCCCGATCCATCTAATATTTCCTTCCAACTCCGCCGACGCTATCTGCGTTCCTTCCTGACACTGAATCTAATCGGAATAGATATTAAAACTTCTTACAGCGGCCACGCTCTCTGTGCCATTAATAAAATCGATATGCTGGAATCTACGACTAAACTTTTATTTTTATAAGGTTTATGATTCTTACGCGCGGTTTGAGTGGAATATATCGCTTCAAAACGATACGGTCGCCTGTTGCATTCAACCTTTAATTATTAAGTTATGTTAACTACTTTCTATATGTTGTTTTGTTTAAGTTATGATGCATGAAAAAAAATGTATTAATGCAAGATGGTACTTCTGACGACCTAGATTGATTTATATGTTAGTAAAAGAAATTAAAGTTTTTCTAAATTTATTTTGTTATCACCACAAATCGGTTCGTCAGATTTGTACTTCTCTTTATATTTGGTTTTTCTTTCAACCTGACCCTTCTAATTTTGTAATCCCCTTTTCCTTTCAACGAAGTTAACAAAATTTCTAATCCTGGATTAAGCGATACTTGAAAAATATAAAATAATATTTCTAAATGCCTGACCAAGTAATAATGATAATAAAAACTTTAATTAAAACATGATGAAAAGCAGTGATGTACGTAAAAAGCCGCATATTAGCTTTCAGTAAGTACTGTTAAAAGTAATGACTCTAATTAAAAACAAACGGAACCCTTAATGTTAAAAAAAATGTTCTATGCACGATTTTTAAACAATATACAAATTATAATCGATGATGATACAAACACTTAATTATAAACTTTTACATGAATGTTAAATTCTTCCCAATTCTTAATAGTAAAACGCTATTTTAAAGCATGTATGTATGTTTAATAAATAATAGTATTCGAAAATTGGTGACAAAAATTGCCCATGGTACAAACGACGTCTTATATGTACATTATAAAAAAGTACGATTATTTTTTCATGTTTCTTAAAACTAAAATATAGTGAATACGTGCTGCAGTCTTGTTAGGTGTATAAAATATTTATCAAAAGATTTCGAGTGCTTGTCTCGTGGGAGGCTGTGCATCAACGAAATGCGCTTGTTCAACGTTCACTCTACGACTTAGCACCTCGAATGGGCTTTTTAGTTTGACATTTGGTTTTTAAATTTTAAGCACTGAATTAATGGATTTTATATTTTTAATCTCATTAAGTATTTTAAATACTTTTCTTAAGTCACAGAAGACAATACATAAATAACTGATTAAAAAATAAGTCTTTTGGAAGTTACGTATTCCTTTTATGTATAAGGAATTGCTAGTGTTGGTAATAAATATATCTTCATAAATCACAATTTAAAGTGCTTCACCAAAGTTTCTGAATCATAATTTGCTGCATTAAGTTTGAGTGATTACGTCGATAAAATAAAAGAACCCTATTTTGTTATTTTCATCAAGAAATACCAAGTTTTAAGAGATAAACTGCAAATGGAAGTTATTGTGCGATGTTTCAACGTTCAAGTTTGCCTCAGAGAGCTCGTTCAGTGTACTCCCCGCAGCTGCACTAAGAATCAACCATCGATTTTACTTATTACATTGTTTTGTTGGGGTATAGGTTTATGTCTTCTTAATACAATTACTCATTTCTCTTCTGCTATATAGCGTAAGTTTAATAATAGGTATATACTATAGTAAAAGCTTTAGATATTCTCATTAATTCAATGCTTCATAACATTTGTTTAAGATAAAGATAGAATATCGATAGAGTGATAGTCATTATTAATAAATAGATATTATTTATTTAAATGTATTGTCAAAGTAAGTTATATCTGAAAATAATTAAATATCCCTTAATTTAGCACATCCATTTTTATGTACGATCTAAGTAGCTCCGATCACAAAGTGTCGCGCGGGTTGTTCGTCTATTCACTGATGGTCCGAACTTTTTAATTAGTTCCACAACAATAAAGGCTCCCATCTAGTTACCTTCATTCATTTCTTCAAGTATTATCGGAGTATTTTTAAATTTACAATCTCGTGAATTTCCGTCTCAATTTGCAACAGGAAGTCACAATTTGCGATTGAACGATCTAATTATTACTAGATCGTAAGACAAATAACATTGCTAGTTAATAATATAGTTAAACATTATTATAATCTAAATAAATGTACTTATATACGAAGTTTTAAATAAATGTATACCTTTATACAATTTGATTGTCGATCTGTCCATCACTAGTGTTCATTTTGTGAACCCTTATTTTGTCAATTTGAAAGTCTATTTAACTAATAGCCTTAGACTTTAAGAATGACATTATCAACTTTTGAAGCTACCTTATATATATCGGATATATTTTATATTGATATATATAAGGTTAATATGTAAATTATTCATGTACTCTTTCAATGGAATTTTACAAAATTCGAAGATAATCTAAAATTCGAGGAAAAACGGCGAAATTTATGTTCGCACAGTATAAGGTAGCCCGGTGTATTGCGGTATGTCAAATGAATAGCCATTGGAAAATCATCAGTTATGTAGGACTCGTCGGTGCGCCATGTGGCCGATGGCTGCGTGATTTTTCCGCGGGCTATTTTCCAAACAACGCTCGTTTTCCTCATGCTTTATTTAAAATACAAATGCTAATTTTGATAACGACCCGTGACCTGTCATACAAAGCTATTCGCAATTTTAAGCTCTTTGACGACCTCTGACTCGTTTAATGTAAAAAATAAATATTAAAAGGGTAAAATAAATAAGTGAATAAGATGAGAATTTGATTGTTTTTATTTTGCTATACTTAAAGTGTGCATTACTTTGTTGGAATATATTGAAAAATATATGCCAAAGCTCGCAAAAACTTTAAAAATCGTTTCATGCAATGATACCAAAGCAATAACAACTTTAATGGACTTTTAAGCCGTACGCATAAAGCATGTCTAGCAGCATATTATATAATTTGATTGGAAAAAAAGTCTCCGGCAAGTGTCCATTTATGAAACAAAATGACGCTATCAATAATTTGTTTATTGTGATGCAATTAATGTTAATAAATTAATCTCTTGTTCGGGAGACAAATTAGACGCAGCCTGCTCGACTAACGACGGACTATTTGGATTAAATGGAGGGTTGATGTTTATGATTTACGTAGGCCTGTGTAATTGTGGCGCCCGGCAGTCGCGGCATGACACGCGTCATCTAAATCTAACCATTATTTATAGGTGTGGCTGATTTTAATAATTAGTTAATGTAAATTTTGGACTGTTTCAGTGATTCATTTAACAGTCCACAGAGCTGCGATAAGTTCACCAGTAAAATTACAATACTGGTGTTATAAGTTCTGTAAACCTAGAATAATTTACATAAATTTAAAATGGTATTATTTGTTTTGCTTTTTAACATTGTTTTTAAAATAGCATGGCCTCTGAAAGTGAACCAAGCTTTTTTTACTACTGAAGTAGAAACTATCCAAGTTTCTACCCGCCCCAGGTAAAATCATATATAACATTTCTCAGCCGAATGTAATGTAAGCGTAATTTCTTTACAAACGTTCAGTTTTTTCTGTAGCCATTTTTTACTTCTTTGTATTATATTACAATTGAATCATATCAATTAAATAAACTTATGCATCGGAGGCTACTCTTATTTGCACTGAACAATATTAAAGGAAAGGACTTAAGCTTAACGTATAACAAAGGCTTTACAGTACGCTATTAAACGCTTGGTGTAATGAACAATTAATTTTCACTCAACTCTCCATTAGGGGGTTATTCTAAATGTTTTCCTTGCATGGTGAAAATAAGCGACATGATAGTAAAACAGTTATTAAATTGAGAACGTAAAGCGACTGTATGTTGACTATTCATTATATCGCATCATAATACAAATACTACTACATTATTGAGCTTTCTACATCGCTTTCAGATTTATCTTAGCTCAATTACTGTTTATTTCAAAGTCTAAATCTACATTTATGAGAAAATGTTGCACTTATTTTTATTGGGTAGCATAAAAAATGCTAGCCGCCAAAAACCATCACAAATGAAAGAATATTGTTTCTTTAACACGTGTAAGTTTGTTAGTGATTAATGTATATTTCGTGGTGTCATATTTTTGAAACTATATTAAAAATCCACAGTTAAGAGATTTTAAATTATATATTCCGCGTTTAAATATACTAAAGACACATTAACAATTCATAATCACCACGAATCAAGCAACGTAACTTCACATGCTATAAAAATAAATGGTTTTCGATTACTTGTAATATGTTTCTAAACCAAACCCAAATTATATACAGATATTGATTCAACGAAGAGCTTGTTTGTCCTCGCAGACTAATTAAAAAGTTTGCTATCGAAGCTCCCAAGTGGAAGTAGCATCAGAGTGAAGCAGATCTCAATTTGGTAAATATAGAATCAACTTAGTCTTCAGTGTATTGTCGTATTGATTAACACAATAAAACATTAATGGACTAACTTTCTCTTGATGGACCAGACTGTTTCTGGTTTTTTATCAAACGGAAAACATTTTGTATTGTAAGAGAAAGCCGTATTTTAAAAATTATGATTTTTTTTAATTAAGTACTAGATTTAATATCGATACAGTAAAAATATTATAAAGCTATTGATATGGTGACGCTGATATGGGACTCGCATCCTATGAATATTTATGGGCAAGTTAGCACGATCGTACAGATAATGGAATATGCAGACGATAGCAAATCCGATTTGTTTCAGACGCAATTATAAAGGGTTGCAATGAATTTCCCATTATGATAAATGCTTTATTTTTATACCATGTGTATTCTATTTAATAATGTTTAAGAACATACGAAGAGACTAATTTGGAATTTTCCTCTTTGCAATATTAATCAAACGAACAAAACATCTAAAAGAACGAAACCATTTACTTTCAGCCTTTTCCAATTATTTCCGTAATGAATCAACTGAGGTGGCAATAGGTCAAAGTGCGGCAATATGCATTGCGTGGACGAGCGAGTGGAGCGATCTGCGGCAGCGATATGAAACGTCCCGTGTCGGCGCTAAGCTCACTAGTACGCCCTAATAAATTGCGATTTAACTTGTCTCTCGGATAACGCCAACTTTTCCGCGTTTGTTCCACACCCGACACTTTTTTCCGCCTCTTCATTTCCTATCTCTTACTTTTGTATTTTCTGCTCCTTTCTCACCGAGATAAACAGGCGAGAAACGCTGAAAGGGGCTTTACAAATTCAAATTGAACTTATCACACAACTTTTTACATTTGTTTCTGGTCTCAGATTCGAAGGAAAGGAGCGAAGAGGCATTTAATAGTACAATCTCAGGCAAGATTGATGATTTTGTATCACCTCGCTTCGGGCGGCTCGTTACGAGTTGGATGGTTCTAGACGTGGGTCGTGCTACACCTTATCTGGAATGAAATGCCGCTTTATCTTAAATTATACATTTTATTTTATATCTTTTGTAAATTGAGAATTTTACCTTGGCTTACAGACACCCGCGTACATATTTTTACGCTTACATTTTTTTTAAATCAAAAACAAATTATTAAACATAAAAGGCCTAATTACTTATCATAACAAACATTCAAAAAATGAAACTTCACTTAATTACAATACCCACTGCCCCTACTCCTACGGTAAGTTCTACTTCAATAAAAATAAGACTAAGAATAGTGCAAAATATAGACTAAAATATAAATGTGACGAGTTAGTAATACAAACAAGTCGAGATAAGGTAATGTAATTAATCAAGCAGCGCCTGTGGAAAGTTAGCAGCGTGCACTAAATAGCTTTCACTTAATTCGAGGGCCATGTGTGAGCATAACCGCAGCATATTTACCCCATTATGCATGGCGCGGCGGCCGATGCGAGTCACGTAGCTTGAAACGAATCGCATGTGACATTATTTGTGAAGATCGTGCTCTATCTTCGTCGGCGACATGGCTGGGACGTGGAGGGATTACTCACAAAGAAGTACGATTTCAACGGTGGGATAAAGAAGCGAGAAGTAACTCAGTATTCTCTCCGGTATTAACGCACCGTTCTTGCTTAAAATTTATGTATTTACATTTTTTTACTGTACATTACGATTACTTTTGACGAAGTTATTATTGGTTTAATACAAATATACTGCAAAAAGTTAAAGAATTGTCTCTATCAATATTACCATTTTATAGAAATTATTTATCATTATTGTTGTCGTAAAAAAATAGATATACTTCAATTAGTATTGATTGTATTTATTACATATATATTTACGACTGTGATATGATATGTACATGTTTTGTTTTTATACTTACATATAATAATATCTTATATTGTTGTTAAGAATCAACAGTTTAAATGTAAATCTAATTGCTATTAAGCAAATATTTATTTCGATTAAAGCCAATATTTGTGAAATATGGAACGTCATTTGAATATCATAACAAATCACTCAATCACATATCAAATCACATTTAATGCGATTCAAGCAAATACAATATTGCAGTGGTACTAATAATACGGTAATAAATATTCAACAGCAGACAATATATTCTAAAGTGAAGATAGTGATATAGATACTTATTCCATCATTCGTAATTTACCTATTTAAAAATAATAATTAATAAGTCTCTAGTGGATTCTGCTTTCTTATTTGAACGATAAAAAGGGGGATCGTTTTTTTTAAACAACGTATAATTCAGGCTTACACTAAAACTACACGACACAACCATAATTTTGTGAAAATCCGCTAACAAAAAGTCTGCAAATTAAATTATCAGCATTGACTTTCAATATAATTGCAAAATCATTGTTGAAATACATTCATATTTGTATAGGAAATACCTAAATTGTATAACATACTAATTAATACTATTTAATAACTATGCTGTAAATTTTAATGGAAAATTATTTATTAGTTGTTCTTAGTTGTTTTAACAATTTAATTAAACTATTTAAATATTGTACTGAATATTGCGTTTCTAACAGCGTTAATTAAAAAGTTAGTAACGTGCACTGGAAATAAAACGATAAAAGAGGGCATTAGCCAGAGGTATGTGACTCAGCACAATATTAGCCAAAGCTCGGGTTCCAAACTGTTTGATATTCGCACCGCGCCGAGTGGGCTAGAGATGCCTTCGCCATTCCCACCTATGTTCCTTCTTAAAAATCTCTATATTCTTTATCGTAACTTAAAACCTTCTTTTATATATTTTGTAGCACTACGGTATATACCCAAGTTACCCTGGATATCACAGCTTATAATTACCCGTAGACAATTATCGACAGATAGTCTGGTGTAGATTTACATAGCACGTCCGGTTCGGGATCGCAATTATTGCAAAATAACCATTCATTTTTCCGGCGGATCGCGGCGCGCTCAGCCATGCGTGATTTTGTTTTTGCGCGTTTGTTCAGTGTCTGGGTGCTTTACTGTGGTTATTTTGTTATTTCGAAAACCATTTGTCGTGAAATAAAACAGTATCCTGTATCGTGATATTTGATCAGTAATTTGTAGAATGAATCGTAACCGCATGCATTTCATATTAATGTTTGTTTGGCAAATTTTGTTCGGCTTCAATATAATAAAGTGTAATGTTTTTTGTTCAAATAGTAAACGCGTAACAAAAATTCAAGGAACGTGAAAGCGATGAAAAGATTCAATAGAGCTGGTCCCTAAGTCCCAAATTAAATCACGAAACATCTCCGCACCTGCCGCAAGCCTGCGGCGCCGTCGCTTCACACTCAATGACTATTTCTTTACCCACCTTTGCGATTCTACTGCAATCGCTGTCGCATCAAAAGCAATTTTATGTTATATTATGCTTTCTGAGAACACTTATTTATTTATGACAAATTTATTGGACATTCAAGCGGTGTCATGCAAAAGGAAAATACAACTGTAGAAGTGACGCACGTAGCTTCAAAAGACTTAGGGATTTACAAGCAATTTGTCTCAAAAGGGCACTATCCATATCTGGTCAATCGAATGTCTACGGCTTTCGTGACAAATTCTTTTCGACTCAGTCACGTCCGAGCAAGATGGGCTTTTTAGCGGATTTGGTAACCGTATGTTTAGGATTGGTAGAGGCACTTATTGAAGGGGATTGAATGAAGTGCACTTGTGCACAGATTTTATTCCTTTGTTTTAATACTGTTTTTAATATAGTATTGTTTATTTCAAATATTTTTCATCAAACTAAAACTAAAATATTATATTAGCTCTATACTAAATTGTTTATATAATCTAGTTATAAGAATGGTGATATAAATTTTCTGGTAGTAAGTTATGTAAAGAGATGCGGCGAGCGCTCGTCTGAATGGTTACAGCTGGTAAAGGCTGGGAAACTAAATTACTAGTAGTAACTTGTACGTCATTTTGAGTGTAATTGCAACGCACAGCTGACTCGCTGCACGGCTCCCACTATGAGCCTCGCACGTGTTACGGTTAAGCTACGCCGCATGTGGCAACAATATTATATAACCTTCGGCGTAGCACTACGTAGTTTTTCGGCTTATATACACGTGTCTATTATGTTATACTAAGAAAAACTTTCTTTGTTGTTAAATATAAATTAATTGAAAAAGCCTACTATGATAAAAATGATTATATCACGGATACTGCTCCTTGGCAATAAATTGTTTTGGTCCACATTTATTTACTAAATGAAGTTAATCACTAAGATAAGGTAAGATAATTGTAATAACGTCCACCAAAAGGCTGAGGGCGCGCAGAGAACCCATGTAAACTTAGTTTTAGCGACGTTCAAAAGTGGTTGTAATACTCAAATGATGAAATAAAGATTTTTGACTATCACTTTGAGAATTCTTAACCTACATGAACAAAACCGTAAATGATAAATTTATTTTTTATTTGTTGTACATGTAGACTTAATTATAAATAAGTAGCCTAGGATGTCTAACAAAAACAGAGATGCTTGGCCAAAATGTAGATTATGCATAAAATTGGCAAGCAAATGTAATTTAAAAGTTATAATACCCTATATCAACAAATTCGCATAGCATAACTGTTTAGGATTCATGTTGAGCAGAACGAAAATGAATTTTAAACAACATATGAAAACTTTGTGTCGTCGTACAAACATAGATAATTAAGGAGCATAAAACCATTTTGAATATTTAACGAATATTTCATATGTATGATAACATGAGCACTAGATGAAAATCATATCAATTTGCATAAAATGTCGACACGAAAGTAGAAATATACACTTTTTAACAATTTGTAATATTTATACATTATTAAAAGTTTATTTCAGTCACCGTGAACTTCTTCCACTATGCGAATCTCACCAAAAATGTATTGTTCAAAAAATCTTAACTCTATAATTTAGTGTTGGTAACTATAACTATAACTTTTTTTTATTATATTTTTAATAATAGATTCAGTTACAGTATTCTTGATAAGATCAAATTATCTAGGGTACGATGTGAAACTGATGTTTCAATTGTGTAGGCCAATCAAATTTTATTTTACAAGAAAGATTGTACAATGTCAAGAGCAAAGATTTATGTACCTCGAAACAGTTATATTTTAAGTGTAGTTAAAAATGTCGTAAAAACATGGAACATTTGAGGCCCGTCATTCCGCTAAACGCACTAACGGCAAGCCATGACGCCGCCACATTGCGCGTGTAATTGCCGCTTGCGAGTCCCCATTAATCTCTCCAACACTCGATAAAACGCAAGTCACCATAAAACCGTTACATGTGACTTTTGATTTCATGTAAAACTTTGTTATATCATGTCACATTATTAAACAAATTTCGAAGTACGTTGATTAAATCGAGGTAGCGTTTAGTGTGCTCGGCGCGGTGCCAAGTCCCACAGCTAAACCACATATCGATTAGGTGGGTCGCTTATTAAGCTTGTTAACATCTACCTTCATTCAATGTACAATCCGTATAACCATCGAACGAGGTGAATTATAATTAATATTACTTTTTGGCGGACACTTCTGCAGTTACATTGCTTGGTGAATCGATTAATTAAATCATAATTATTGTTATAATTATAATCGATACATATAAATAATAATTTGAATCTCAGTAATATGAAAATATATAAGAAGTGGTGCATCTTTGCGCAGTGGGCGCGTGACGCTCGTCAGCTAGGCGGGTGCTCACAACAAATTCAATTTGCGCGAACGCCGTCGACGGACCCGTTTGCACTACTAACAAGCTACGACGTGAATTCCATTCCTTGTCTTTAGATTATTATATCGAATATGTGATTGAACATTAGCATTACTTTCCTCACATATCTTTTCAGAATGCTGTTGTTAATAACACCGTTTTATTGTTTAATCTCTAATGCTTTCAACCTTTTTATTGCATTTAGATTGCTACTACATACTGATTATATAGGTGAAATCATTCGGTTTTATGATTAAAAACATTAAAAAT
Organism: Leptophobia aripa; assembly: GCA_951799465.1. Lineage (NCBI taxonomy): Eukaryota > Metazoa > Arthropoda > Insecta > Lepidoptera > Pieridae > Leptophobia > Leptophobia aripa. Next base: position 4,493,554 of record OX637260.1, read on the forward strand.
CATAAATTTAAATACCGAGAGAGATCCGAAAGTGTTGTAATATGAAATCAACAATGACAGGATTTATCTCCTCGTAAATTATCCAAGCTAATAATGTAAAGAGCCTATAATAAGCTATTGATTTTAATCGTGATTCAGGGGTTGGAAAATGAGCCCTGGAAAGCGCACGCTGCGTCTAATAGCAGTCGGGAAAACACATTTGTCTTGTCCGGGCCCGTTAGCGTATATTACGCTGTCCTGAAGCATCCCCTGCTGGGAGCTTCTTGGCTTCTCTGCCATTATGTAGGCCATTACACGCAAATTTTCATAATAAAGTCTTTAACTGTTGCATGTATGCTGGCTAGTAATCAACACAATCGAGAATACATTACATTGAGTAATGTACTATGTACTGTATAGTAACCATACTCGTAGTTTCATTCGGAAGTAATATTAACTACGTAGTGAAGAGTTTTAGCCTGTATTTAATCAGAAATAACAAAGATGTTTTGTTGCTTTGCGTGTACTAAAAATAAACTGAACTCTATCCAAAATTCTTGCAGATGTCTTGGATATATAGTATTTGACATATAAATACGTCTTAAAGTTGAAATTGGGCAATTTATTAAAAAAAGAGTTCATAAAATGTTCTATGTTGAGTTAACAAGAGAATTGTTATCATAACCATCTTTTAAATAAAGAAAACATCGCGTAGCAAAAGTTAACTTTGTGACAATTCACGACAAAAGGCGTTCTCAACGGTAATAAGCTGGAATGTACTTGTCTAAGAAAATTAAGACATGGCTTTGTTATAATAATAAAAATAGCGTTTAGGTAAAAGATTTTCTTAAATCAAACAAATTTAGGTAATACGATCTATTTTATTGATTATAGGTACGCTTGTTATTAACAATATTATTATGCCGGGAAACGAACCAACTACTTCTGATTATGATAACATTATATACGTCTGTAAATAATGGATTTATAAAAAAAAATGGTACTTTTAAGTATGAGTAACTAATTAGAACCTATTTATTAAAAATTACTTGTGTTAAGAACTGATCGGGGAAAATGTTTTTTTTTTCAGAAGACGATAAACATTATCCCAGTAGTGTATCGAATGATCTTGCTATATTTTCACACTACCACGATAAATAAATCGTACGTATTTTTTCAAACCCATTTTTTAAATAAATGTCCTACATTGTTCACGTGTTATGACAGGGCGACGAAGGTGGCGCCGCAGTGTCTCCTCACTTGGTCCCCTCTAAATCTTATAGCATGGTGTCATAATGCAAGTAAGGCACAAACATGTCTACGTGCGCCAAGCTTGTTAAGTGGTTTGGAAGAAAACATCAGAAAAACTTTTCTTATTGTCGCAGCCCATTTAAGACATATGTATTATGTAGGCTGATAGAAATGTTAGGGATATTGTGTAACAAATTGGCTGGTAACAAGAAAAACATTCTCATACTAAATCATTTGATGTTAACAATGCTCATATATTTATGCTGTTGTTAATAATTTAAGTTTCCAAAATTGCAAAGAACCGGCCGGCCCTCAAAAAGTTAGTAAAACAACCCTCATCCCTCAGTTGTTTCGGTTAAGAGTTTTTATAATTCTTGTAAAAGTGCTTGTTTAAGCCATCGCTCAAACTTAACATAACACTACGTAACTAGACTATAATTAAGTTTGGACTCATGTTTAATATCATTTTTAGTATTCGTATATTGAAATTATCCTAAATAAACTTTATTTCCAAATGTTATGAAGTAATATTTAAATATTTGAACTTTATTTTAAGCATATAAAAATTTGTACGTGTTTAATATTACGGCGAAATTATTATTTGTTTGAAAGTTTCAAAGCTATTAATGAAATAGCTTATGTTATAGCTATTTCTTAAAATATTCTACTACCGCAATAATTCTTTAACAGAAAAACTTACTTCTAGGTACTCTTGAGTGCATAGTGACAACTTTGAAACAAGCTCATCAGAAGAGAACCCTTTGTGAAGTTCCTTTTTCAAATGACATCGGACGAGCCGTGTCCCCCGTGCGACCCTTACCCCACGACGTCGGGAACATTTTTTGTGGGGACATCATAATAATAGCTCTGTATTACTTCAGGAGAAATTCCAAGAAGTTTATAACTCGAGATGAGTTTCGTGTTCCTTGTCATAAATAATAAAGCGGTCGACGACTACAAGGTTGTGCAGATTTTAAGTGAAGTAAAATTTTTTGAAATAATTTTTCATTTTCGAGTCCCAAGTCAAAAAGAAATTCTCGAAAGTTTTTCAAATTAATGAAGATTTCATGGAAATTTTACCGTGATTGCCACAATTTGACTTTAATAATAAAATAACCTAAGTACTTTGTATTGTTTTATTAAAACCAATCAACCACAATAGCTAATTCATTCCGATTAAAACATACTTCACTATACTTGAATAATGTTCACAGGTTCGTTGTAATTATACAAAGGCAGCCATTGTTTTCCAACCAAATAGTTTACATCAATAAAGTAAGATGCGGTAACGTAAGTGTAGTACTAGTGATGCTCGAATATGTGAACAGTTGGAAAATGTTCCGCGTGATCGAGCCGTTTGTTATTGTCGCATAATGGAGAAGGGTGACTCGTCGTTTTGGCGCGGCACGCCGCTGTTGCAAAATCACATTCTTTTCACCGTGACTACATGATAAATTGCATTGATCAAAATAAAAGTTCTCTCCGCATTTTCAATGTACTTGTAACGTAGAAACATACCCGTATCAATCTATCGTCATCATAAGTTTATAACTCACTGAGTAGAGGAGAGAAAAAAATACTGTGCTGTCTACAGATCCTACTTAACTTAATGGATAAGTTACGAACCGAGTTTGCTTTGTGTTTTCAGGTAGATGGACTTTAGCGTAAAGTTTTCTTCGTTAATTTGAACAAGACAAGATTCTCGTATCTATCAAGCATCATCCATATTAAAGTTATGCTACCTATCACAGAATCTACAATCTACAGTCCGACATAACTTTAATAACGTCGGCAATATTAACACGCACAAAAAATTATAAACACCGCTACAAACTTTACCGAAATCCACCTCAAATTACATCAAAATTACAAGTTGTTCTCAAAAAGTAACTTGGCCAAAAGTTCCGCTTCCGCATAAAGAATTACAAAGATTAGCATAACAAAGTAAGCTATATGTACAGAATATGTCTTAGGGCAAACCAATGTTTCCTTATATTTGCATAGCTCTTCTATGATGTAAATTAAAAAAGTTTTACCTCAGTTTAACAGTACCTGAGTATTGGCAAGAGTTGTATGTCACGAGTATGATTGGTTGGGAAGTAACGAACGTCGCAGACTCGGTCACTTCGCTCGCTACCAATTACGCTAATGGAATGTCGTTTCCAACTCGAGCTTCTTCAACTACTCTTCCGTCAGAACTCGGAAAGTCCGTAGAACTTATTCATAGGTATCAGCTTTATCCAAATCGTAGAATATAACATTTTTACATACATTGTAGGGGATAGGTAAATAAAAACAATTTTTAATTTAATTTCTTATTATCAACTTAAAATAAAAGAAACATTTAGGCTATAATATTTCTTATTTGAGAGTTAATCTATAGAGATCAAAGAATCTGCTTTAAATCGTTTAAGTTTTATTTTAAAAGTTAAAAATAGGTATAAGCTTTTACGTGTTCTTTGTCTTAAGTTTTGTACTCACCTCTAAGGAAGTTCCCCGCAGGAACTAATATTAGTCAATTAGGTATTCAAGGCGCACACCCCGCTCGTCTGGCTACTGCCTACATTCTACCGATACGAACCTTTCCAACGATACGGTGTGGCTTAACGAAATCTCGTGGTCTTTTATTAAATACGTATTATTAATGTTAGCAAACCTTTAATGTCTGACATACCTCCAGATTTATAAATAATATAGTGTTTACGATTACTCAACTATACGCCTTATAATCGTTTGATTACGAAAAAGCATAGATTGTTAATCGATACAGAATACAAATATTTGCGTAAAGATATAAAACTTAACAATCTTTTAACTCTTTTTCGGACCTATCGTATGCGCCTGCTTGAACTGAAACCATCCTCACTCTCGTTGCAAAGCCGATTTTTAGAGTTCTCTTGGGCGTTATGACTTTTATCATTGGAGATCTCTCGCCTCTGCATAATTCATCGCTATGAAGTTGAAACCAAAGTCGTAAAATAAATCGCTCTATGATTCCATGTCTTTGGAACTTTATACGTGTCTTTCTTTCAGATCAACGGTCGTTGTGGACGAGTTATACTATATTCCATGCATATGGAAAAATATTTCTTTACAAATCGTCTTGATTAAAATATATAAATAGTAAAAAAGTTTTTATGTTGTTTGTGGTAAACGATTTATATTCTTTGTTTGTTATTTTAAAAATTTAAATATAAAGCCACTTAAGACAAAACCCACCGACCGATTTTTAAATGCTATTACAAATGTCAAGCTATATTACTCCCGAGGACCAGATTATAGAATGCCACGATCACAATACAAGGGAAAAAATATCCTTTTTTGACAGCTTCCGTTGCGTGCGCTGAGTAAACGCCATCATATTATATCACTGAAATGTGAAATTTTTATTATTTTATAAATAATATATTTAAGACATAAAATTATGTCAGAGACTCAAAAATTACTTAATTTAATTTGAGTACCTAATAGGAATTAGTTACCGCGCGGAAATGTTTAAATCTCATCTGACAAAAAAGTATTTTTTCCTATTGTCTAACGTTCTTGTTAATGAAAGGATTAAAAACGGTTTAACCTAAACCCTTGCACTGTAATTCTCTATTAATTTTTGATCAAAAATATATAACCGCAGGTCTACCAAGTGTAAAGGTTAGACGTATTAAAATAAAAACGCAAGCATGGTAAATGGAATTCTATAAACTTTTTGCCCTTCCGAGGTCGGTAGGTAAAGTCTGAAGCTTCTTTGCAACAAACGCTTTAAAGTGAATTCCGAAAATTTTTCGCGAAGTAGAAATGACTATGGTTTCCAACAATCCGATTGCTTGCGAAAACACAAAACGCAAATATTTAACTTTATTTGTAAAATTATATAACAAATGTATACTCGAGATATCTCAATCAATTGTCAGGCATAATTCAATAATTATTTACAATTAAGTCTTATGATTTTAACGATGTGTTAAAATATAATCTATATGTTAATAATGCTGAGCCCTATTAACTGGAATTGGAAACTAAAACAGTATAATAAACGGGTCTGAGCCATGGCGGTATATATGATACTACGAGATTAATTTAACCTACGTACATATCTAATATATAAACGCTTGTCAGTTACCCTAAATACTTAATCTAATAATTTATATTGAACAAAGGCAATATCTTGCTGATTCAGCGTATTATAACATAAATAAGGCCAATCTCCCCACGAAATGGACCATGTGCCCGTTAATCCGGTAATAAATCATAATTTGGAACGAATAACAATCATTATGTACCTAGCAGTGGTGACTGCGGGCGATGCGACGCCCGAATACTCTAATACATCATGTATCAAATTCACATTATGCCGAGGTTTTCTACTTATTTCCATTACGACAGAGATTAAGGACCTAATCTGTATGATAAATTGTGTAACTTAAAATTTTAACATGTCTATTGCTTATGTTACTACTAGAAAAAGTAATATTGAAAGAAGATACTAAATCATGCAAGTAATACAATCTGAAAACAAAGTTTTTAAATTTTTGACAGTTTAAAAATAGGATTGATTTATTTATGTTCAATGAATTTGATACCTAAAATATTAATGTCTGTAGCTTAGGTATGGATAAAAAATATTCTTTATACAGAAATGCTGCTGTAAATAAATCTAACTATGAAAATAATGTATTAAATTTGCGTTTTTATCACTTATCCAAGCACGTAATATTGATTTGTATGTAGTTATAGTGCTTTAACAGGGGCGATAAGAGGCATAGCCCCACGAGACACCGTCATGCTGCCAGGTTCGCCTGCGGCTGGTTCATTGATGCACATACTCAATATAATTTGTTCGGGGTGTGGAATAAAATTATCGCGTTTTTAATACGAGATAGGAGACGCATTTTATCTTCAATTGTTTAAGAGATCATGGCGTATAGATATATATATATATATATATATATATATATATATATATATATAGGTATAGAGATCATCATCATATTTCTAAAACAAAAAAAAAGACAACATAATTCATGCTTCAGTGACACAGCACGTTAAGGTGTGTGGGTTAAAGTAAGTAAATGTTTATAACGTTAATAATTAAAGTTTCGCTTTACAACAATAATAAGAACCGTAAACACAATATTATTTTTACGTATATTAAAAAAACGGTAATTGAATTAAATGCAATTAATGATATAAAAATCATATTAATAATTAATAACTTTTCGAATCGTCATCGCAGAATACATTACAATTATCCCCGAGCATTGAGCGAGTCTTCTTATTTTGAAGTCTGACAATATAAAAAAATCCCCTGTTTATTCTACCAGATGTAAAAATAAATTCTTAACGAAGTTTTGCAAGGGAAATATTTTTATATCGGCAGTGCACCCCTAAGTTTCCAAATTAAAAGGCACGGTAGCAAGATCCCCCGGGACTCTCATTTGGCATCGCTAAAGATTTGCAAGGGTGATTTATACTCTATGGTTGACATGCTAAAATCGATTATTAATTACATTTTACTTCACACATGCTACTATTCCAACGTTATAGGCAATGGGGTTCGATATATAAATACAAGAAAGAATTTTAAAAGAAAAATATTCTAATATTTTTCTTCTAAAAATTTCTCAATTTCTTTAATTATTACTCTTACAAGCACTGTAATGCGAAACTTGCGAAAGTACTAGTTATTACAACGCAATTCAGCTATTACATAGGCTTATGTGTGAAATAAGGCCGCTATCTAATTATTTTAGATTTGACCGAAGAAATATTTTACACATGTAAAATATTAACGTCCACTCTCGTCACACGCAATAAGGCCAAGTAAGCAAGCCAAGCTAAGTCTACTAAACGTCTATGAGTGAAAGATTTAATAATACGGCTAAATGTGCCATATCGATAAAATATTATAATAATTATTATATATACATACGTAAAATATGATAATTTTGCTTAAAAGTAAATGAACACAAGTTTTAAGGTCCAGTATATAAGCCGCTAAATGAAGTACCTCATGTATACTCAAAACTTTTACCACCTTCATGTTGTAATAAAACTGAACTTTCTAGATTTAATCGGCTTGCAAGATAATTCTATAAGTATAGCAAGTCCACAATCATCCGGGAGACAGAATCGGCATGGAGAGTGTAGATAAGCATCTGCTGAGTGGCTCCCCTCGTGTTTTCCGATCGACGCGTGTTGCTATTAATTTCTGAACCCCGTCCCAAAGCTAACTTGGACAAAATGCAATTACTTATATTTGCAAGTAAAATTTATGTTACGACATAATTCCACACAGATACTGTTTAGACCAAAGCTCGCAACGTACTAAATGGGATTTTGTTTTACTAGATACATTATCTGGCTTAATTTTGATTTATGTAGTTTTCAGAATGTCGGAATAAATTAACTCTGTTCTACAGAATATATGTCTATATTCTATATAGACATATATTTTCTCAATGAATTGCATGAGTTTATTATTTAGTTAGAGTTTATTTATTAATTATGTTAGGGCTAAAAACAGGGCTTACATACTTTTGTAAAACCAGCAGCAAGCCAGGATTTCAGGTGTTCATAGGCGACAGTTACTTTACTCGAAGTGACTCGCAGCTTGTCGACCCGTATATCAATAAAAAAATTGTCTAGCAGGTTTAAAAATAAAGAAATTTAAGTACAAAACTATTATTTTACTGGACTCACGTAACCAAGCATTAATGATAATATAGTAAAATTATATCGCTTCTTTGATATAAACACAATATTTAAAGAAAATTCAAATAATATACGAAAAGATTTACTGAGAAATCCTGATCCCGACTCCTCGCATCTTGTCACCTAGAATTTTATCGGCATTCCCTTAAATATAAAGTAAGGGGAAACGTTAATAAAAATTCCGCGTTGAAACAACAAATTAAACGAAGCCGATCCACTCGAAAAGCCATAAGTACCTATCTCAATTGCCATCGATAAGAAATCCAAGCCGATGCGATGTATTCGAAGCACGTTTTGGCTTACGGTTTTTTGTATATGCTTCTGTTCTCTTTAAAACGAATCGACTTTTAAACTCTTCAGAATGAAATGTCTGAGTTTTATTAAATCGAGTGTAACCATTTCTAACATTAAGCAAATGGCGGGTCCTCCCCTACATCTGTCGCAGGGATGCACCCCCTTAATAAGTGTTAACGCTCGCCGGCTGCGATGAACACTGTCATGGCTCAAGCTAAATCTCTACAAATTCTTGATACAAATTAATACCGTCGAAGGACTCCGCGAATGTCTCGTGTAATTTCATTTCGCAATACCACGGCCCCTTCCAATGAAGGTAACATTACAATACAGGAAATTCACTCGACGTGCTTGCATAGCTTACTTCCGGCGGTTTGGAATAGCTTTATTATATTAGCCAAACCTTTCATAGTAACTTTACTAATTAATTATTCAACTTTAACTCGTATATTAAATGAGTACGTTATTTAATTTACATAACGTTGAACTACACACTTAGATTGTGTTTTTTTTAATTTAAAAATTGGAATAGCCATAGACATTGCGAAAAATGCAGCTATTCGTTTCCATTTTTCAGGCCATTACCCATGTAGCAACCGCGCGATGCGGCCGGCTAGCTGGTATAAAATGAGTGCTGAGAGAAATAGTTTCGAACTGGCATCATCGTTGCAAATGTAAATGAACAATTAAAGCGTTCGTCGTACTCGAGAACAATGATGATAATTATTTTAGTTTGGAGCGGGCGCGGTTGTCATGCGACGATAGATCCCGCCTCTCGCTGGAATGCTCGGACCGTGTTTTCACTATTAAACCGCTGACACTTCTGCTGTTCCTAAATTATTATCAAAGCTTTCATTACTTGGCTCCGTAACAAAAGGTCTCTCTAAATGTAGCAGCGTCGTGATTTAACTTCTACAAGTTTGATTCTGCTACGCCTCCGTACCTATTGTTCCCGACTAGAAATCATAGTTCATACCGTGCGAGGTGAAATCTTGATTAATTTGTTACATAGTTAGGTGCGGAAAGTCCCAGCTGTGGAAGTTTTGTAAGGAGCACTGTAACTGTTATACTTACAATAAAGACATCGTTCGCCATTTATAAAGTTTATTATTATGTAACGTGATATCATTAATTATTCAGAGAAAATAAAAAGATATCTTGCAATAGCTCTCAATTGTGTGGGAACTGTACCGGATTTTTTTGAATTTACCGTTAAGTAGGGTTACGCTGTATATGTAACATTCACCTTTGGCTATACAGTTCTAATAGACTTTACGTACGTATCACGCATTTTGAAGAATAAGACGAGGACATCATTACGTTACTTTGATTGCAATTTACTCGATTCTAAATCTCGATTCTGTTCTCAGGTATCAAAGTTTATTTCAGCTTCAAAGGTACAAGCCGCGCTGTATTATTATGCTTAAACAATTTGATTTTATGCTTCTGCTCATAATTCATGTATAGTTGACATTAGTCGTAACTAGGGCTTGCCTATTACAATAGAGACTGCGGAGACGTTACAAAGGATACGTTAATTAAATTTCATTGATTCAAAGCTCATTACAGTAGATATGGCGAATACCTACATATCAGTGGACGCGCATTTCACGGAAATGAAAATGGTTCACATTCAGCAATAGTGGAATGCTTTTAACGCCCGTAATTCAGTTAAACGTGTAATTTATGGGTAGCAAATTACTGGCATGACTATGTCTGCATCAAAATATGATACGCATATGGGACTCTCAAGTGCTAATAATACTGGTTGTTCATCTCAAAGCAATACCGGCCATAGTTATATTTTATTAAATAATTGTGTACGAAAGGAATTAAAAAAAAATACTTCAGTTGAACAATCTAAAGCTGTTTTATGTTGAGCAATATTAGTTACCGATAATTAGACCGATATTTATGTGAAGATAATATCCAGTTCCCGTTTACGCGGATATAACATTAAAACTTCTGTAACAAATATAACGCGCAGTATTCGGTTCCAAATTTAAACTGTAATTGTGAGCGTACATTTGAATTTTAGTTTTCACTTTAAACTATAATAGTAGTCGTTAAAGTATGAAATTGCCGATTTGTAATGAATAATTATTATTTTTTTATTTAATTTTACAAATAATACTTTTAAGTAAATTAACAAAACATCCTTCATATTTACATAACTTTAATATAACTACAAATAAAACAGACCACAAATTTAAATTAGTTTTTTTTTATCAAGATATATTTTACCATAATATTTAACATTATTACCATTTTCTACAGTGGTGCCATCTTATAGGAAGGTTATTTGCGATAGATTACTAGCGGATGTTTTCTTATTGCAGTTTATTTGGAGTTAAAACGGGTTGTCGTTCTGGTTAAATTTTTCCTATTTTTATAATTGATTGAGTTGACGCATTTGAGTCAATATTGTGGGTCAATAAAGGAGACAATAATATAACGTTAAAGTTATTTCTGGGTAGTTTGGCTCGGCTACTATTCTACTCAACTAGAAGAAGAAAAATCACTCCAGTTTTCGAATAAAAATAACAACTTGAAATCGATGATTGAATTTTTTTGATAAGAAGCTCATATGTTCAATATAAAAAAGCACTCGAAAATATCATGAAGGTTGTGTCGTTTTCAGCTTTTACATGTAATTAAGTAACGAATTATGAATCTCGATCGAATTGAAAGGACAATTTTATATCGCGCATTTTTTCTAATTTTATTAATGTAAAAGAACATTCGTGGCAACTTCGGTGTCCTTTTTTAAAATAAGTTTGCCAGTAATAAAACAAAGGAAAAGTTTTGAAGGAACTTAGCGCTATTGTAGGTAAGTATAATAATTTTTTTATTTTTTTATATGTTTACTTTAAACCAGCGACGCTAATATGGTGTATATATACATAAATCTGAAGAGATTTAATGTTAACGGATGCTCATTAGTAATCAAACGGATGAGTATCCGTTAAAAACAATAAATATGATTGATAATGCCTTCCTCTACAATTGTATTAGCTACTATATTATATTTTTAAATAATCTAATAACTGTACTGTGTACTAAGTTAATCAATTTGGTACAATCTACGACACTATTTTATATTACGTTACAAACAGAATCACTTTTTGTATTCCAATACAAAAATTAAACTAAATAAATCCGGCATATTACTTAAAATACGACCTAGTTTCGACTTTTACATATATTAAACAAACAGTTTAATGCGACTATATATATTAATAACAAATAAATATTGCACGTACGGAGTATTTTTTTCATATTTCAGTTTATTGAATGAAAAAATTTAAACAAGTAAAATCAATTAGTTGTATAATACTACGATGTTTGATCGCATAATGATAAACGATGTCATTATATTATGTTTGCATTATTAATGCATTAGTTTGTCGTCCATAAAACACGACATAAACTCAAAAAAACATGTTTTTTGCAAAATATATATAAAATACCTGGGCAATGCTGCTTGAAAGAATAATATTTAGTAAACGGAGTATGATAATGATGTTTATTATTAATGATAAATTATTCATTATTGCCAATTGTCAGATTAGATTATGAATCTCAAATTCTACGTTCTACAGATACCATACGAATAAAACCTTTATTTTAAATAATATAGAAACTAATATACATATAAGTTATTGTTACACTATTATATATTTTATGTATTTTTGAATACATACTCGTAGTTACAATATAAAGCATGGTGTGATTTGAAATATGGATCATATGTAGGTTATTAAATATTTGGATTTATTATATTTTATTTTACATTTTGCAACACGATCAGAAATACTTTAATATTTTTTATAACATGTTCCTGATGGTGCTTGTTATTAGAGAACATGTGTACCTATCTGAGATGTATATCTACAAAATTGTAGCATTAACAATATTTAAGGTGTTTTTTAAATTTTGTTAAAATTACTGTGTTATTTTTTACATTAAAACTCGTAGTTATTTGCTAACCAAGTAATGCGTTCCAGTTGTAATTCTTCAAGGTTAAAAATCCGTTAAATTAATAACGGAATATTTTTTTCATTTGTTCTTTTATTATGCCTAATTTACCTGAATTGGTAAGTGTGTTGTCTCCATGGCCAGTGGATGTATCCACATCAGCTTGGACATTAGTAAGAAGCAGTAGAAGCACGGCGCATGCCCATGCGCAGGTGGCCAGCCGCCTCAATCGCCAACTAGACCAACACAGGACTCGCCGCTTAGCCATCGCACATCACTAAAAACTACTAACACTAAATATGCATCTACGAAAATATGTATTTATAAGCTCGTATAAGTTAACAAAGTTTAGTTTGTGTTCGTAGTTTGCACGGGATCGCGAGCGGTGACGAGAATGTGACGGCGTGGTCGCGGCGACACTGTTTGCGGGTCCACATTGCCACGACCGGCTCACACGGAGTCCCGTCGTCTCACACCAGGCTGCAAGGAGGGCCATTGCGCGCGCATCTCAGTTCTCTAGCCAATAGCACCGCGGGGGAGGGCCCTGGCTTAAGACGCGCGGAAGTATATGCGAAGGCCTATGTACAGTGATGATAGCGGACAGGTGGTTTCGCGACCGTAATTAGCCATTTGATAACTTATTGCATTTAACATAAATAGGGACTTTTACAGGTTAGTCGTTATAGATAACCTATAAGTTATTCGGGACTTTGAAATTGTACGTATGTGCCAAGTTATACATTGTAAGACATCTAACGTTGAACTTAACAAAAAACATATAGGTATACCTATACATGGTAAATATGTTGACTACTTAAGTGTATATTTAAGTAGTCAACATATTTGTGTATAAATGTATATTTAACATTAAAATTACTTCACAGGTAATCCTGTAAACCTACCTTCAGTAGTAATGTACTAAGTAATAAACCGGATTTAATGAGCCATCGATAAGTACAATATGAATAATAATAATACGGTTAAAATAATATTCAAAAATGTCTTGCACTTTAAAACTACTATTATTTATCGCTTAAATCCCCATTTACTTGAAAAGGGTAACTTTTTAAAGAAGAATCTCTAATAACTACACAATTAAATACTAATTCTTAAAATAAATATAAATATGTTATAGTCGAAAGTGAAATATAGTTATTAAATTTTGATATTCAAATTTTGTTATATAAAGCCTTGTCCGTAAGGCATATATAATAATACTCTTAAGTATTGGAATCTGTAAGAACTAATAGGTAAAATATGAAGGCAAAATGATAGCGATTCACGGCCAATTGTTGGAAATTGTGAAACGAAATAGGTAACGAAGTATCATTTATATATATGATGATCTTAAAATGTTTTTTTCTCGAAATTCTTCACGTTTATTTTATTATTATATTTTTAAATACATAATAAAATTAACTTTATAAATTATCTATTTTGGGAAAACTAGAAATCGATCTCTGTACAAAATCGTTTTAGGACATCATCTTATTTTATATCAGAGCAGAAGTTGTAAAAAACATACGTCAAATTGTTATCAACGAACGCGATTAAAATTTTATTTTAAAATAATGATATCATGATTCTTTTTACATTATTTGACTTAATATCATGTATCACTTCGATAGGGCACCGGACGTAATCTTATCATCCTTTAAATTGTAACGAAGAGCGTGATGGTTGTAGCGCATTACACCTTGATAGTTCTTCTCGTTCGTTCTACGCCCTTGATATGATAGCTGGCAGCAATTGTTAATTTGGAAATAATAATATTCATTCAATGAAAATGTAAATAATATAGTTTGATGTACAATGATTCTCTTTTTTTAATTATCTAAAGTTTTTAAATTTTATTGAAGTCGTATAAAACATTATTCAGAAGTAAGATTTTTACTTATAGTAGCTGAAATGCTATCAGTTGATGATATATGTATTGACTTCCTATAGTACCTAAGCGTAAAAAATTTATAAAACCATAATGATAAATTTAATATGATTAAGAAAAATATAGCTCATTGAGTGTTAGTTTGTTAAATTATTGTTTTTAATATGTACTTAGTTATAAAATATTGCAAACAGCCACAAATATTTTTTAGTTAACCACAAAGTTAGTTAAATTGATTCCAATTTTCTGCAGTTAAACTAACACGATCATAATACTGCTTTTATTTACAACTTTTACTTTACAATAGTAGAGTATATCTTCATAACCAAATTGATTGGACTGAAAAATAATACGTTACTAGAAATTATACATTATAATGATATTACAAATATACTCGCCAATTTTGATTTTAAGTCTCTATAATATTATATTGTTACTCAACATTCTTGATTTTAAATATCACTCTAATGTTTTCGAAAACATGATTTAAAGATCCCTATGTAATCGGTGATAGAAGTGATAATTTGATATCCTTCTCTCATTAATCAATGAATAATGGGACACGAAGACGGTCCCTAAATTAACAACTTAGTTGTTACAAAATTTTTAAACATTTTTGTCTTGATGATTTTATTCGCTCTATCTTTTTTTCTCAAATAATTTTAAAACTACCTGGAAAGAGTCACTTATAAATCGAATCGACTAATACGCAGTGGTAGGTACAATGTCAAATGTAGCTGGTGCTGGCATTGATAACATTATATTCTGTCCGTATTAAAACTTCTATAAATGATTAATAGGAGCGCTGCAGAAAATAGGTGCGTGATATTCACATAGTACACACAATCTGAGTACTCTCAGTTGGTAGATACGCAGGACGGCAATACGATATTATATTTTTTTAGTATTTTTGTTAATGTTGGTTAGTCAACTATTGTTCCAACAAATGTGCTTCTTTGACTACCCTGATAACAACTTACCTATACTAATTTCTGTATTATGGTTTCACTTTTCGTTTATTTTTCTTATCGTAATAATTTTTAAAGTATTCCTTGAAATTGTTTTTCTACAAACATACATTTCCATAAGCCTACATTGTCAAAAAAGTATCAAATCTAAGTAACAAAAGTATTGCACATTATAGTGGCTGTTGCAGATGACCTAACAATTCAACTCTTCTTTTCTATGTTAAGAATTTAAAATGGTCACTCTTTGTGTATTTGCTTTCAATTATGCTGTGTCTGAAGACATTAGCAAGTAAATGATAAAACCACCACATTCAGAGAAATGTACAAAATTATTTATAAATATTGGGGATTAGTAAAAAAATATTCTACAAAATATGTAGTAATTTATTACTGACATAAGAATAACCTAATTTAGTTAATATTAATTATTTATTTATTCTATCCACTCCCTTTTTTCCACTTTTCACCAGCTGTATATTCTGTCATAGGTCTGCCAGATATCCCACAAGTACCAATTCCAACTCTCCCTTCTAAATTATCTGGAGATGCAAATATACTCTTGGTCCTAATTCCAGGTTTTTTAGATGCTTTAGAATGAAAATTAAGCCATTTATTCTTCTCACTTTCTCTTTCTTCTTCTATTTGTTTAAACCTTTGTTGTTTTTTCTGCTTTTTCTTTTTTAAATATTCTCTATTATACGCTTTGCCAGGTCTGAAAATAAACAAAATAAATTAATTGAAAACATTTTAGAAGTTATTACAGTTATTCAATTATTTATGATCAGAATGATCTGTCAGATTAAACTCTAAATGTGTGAGACTCACAATGACTTGCAAGTACATTAATTTTAACAATAATTGTAGAAAATGATATAAAAATGAATACTTACTTTCCTTCATCTCCGCTAGAAGGTCTCTTTGTCCCAGACCCTAAAGACTTAACATCATTCAAAGAAATGGGCTCAAGAGTTGTGTAACCATCAAATTTAACTTTTAAGCCACTGGCATTAACTTCTTCAACAAATGCTTCATAAAATCTAAAAATTATAAAAGTATTTACTAAGGCAATCCAATAAAATAAATTAAATAATGTTTTTTACAAGACCAAATAATTAAGCTTTATAGAAACAAAATACAAACATTCCATCTGATTTCCATTTCGCAAGACATCTATCTCCAACATGCCACAGCGGTATTGACCTCCCGGGAATGGCAGCATTCTCGGCAGCCAACAGGGAAGCTGTAACATCATCATCATTACTAGAACTACGAATTTTGGATTCACCCTCTTGAGTTTTTATCAGATCTTGTGTTAACTCAATTACTTCTTCCAAATCAGTTTTAAGTTTCAAAAGCTCTTCATTTTGTGGATCAGTCAATAAAGCAGCTTCAACCTAAAATATTTTGGAAAATGATTTTTATTTATGTTACAGAGCGCTAATATACCAATTAGCAAAACACCTTTACCTGTTGTAACTGTAGTTTGTAGTTTCTTAAATCATCTGCCATGTTGCAAGAATATCTTCTTATCTTATATGCCTTATTTTTATTAAATATTTACAGTAAATAGATGGAGCACATGGTATTTGTTACAAATAGAATGCTATATTCATTTAAAAGATTTCAACAAAATACATATAAAGAAAATAAACACTTAAGTTTTTCACTTTGAATTAGTTTAACACATGTAATACTAAACGCGAACCAACACAGTTAACTAGTGCAAACTCGGAAAATTGCTGAAAATCTTATTCTAAAACTTCTATCTTATTGAACACATTTACAGCGTGAAAAAATGATAATAATGATTATTGATCACCACAATGTGAAATAGAGTGATGTTTAAACATGAATCTTAGACGCAATGTACGCCATTTTATTATTTTATTCGTCAAACGTCAATTACACATGTCAAAAATAGTAAATCCACAGAATAAAGTTTAAAGCGGAAAGTTTTGTTTAATATGGAAGACAGAAATACACATACACATCTAAAAGTTCTTTAGTGCCTAATTACTTGCTCTTACATGAGATAAATAAATGCACTTGATGTTTTCCATTCTTTATTCCATCCTCTTAAGCATAAATAAAAGTCAACCTTTAAAAATTATAAAAAAATTATATTGAGTATGTTACAAACGTTAAATAACCCTATAAATTTAGCTACTTATAGGTTAAGTTAAATTATGATAATGTTGTGTAAGTGGCAGCTTAGCTAATAAAAAAAATGTTCATTATTTTTAATAGTCAGACAATAATTTAAATTTTTAAAATGTCTACAATGTTATAATATAGACATGGTATACTTTTACACAAAAATATTATTATTAAGAATTTATTTATCTTATACTCTAAATTAAATGTTACACAATATTTATACTAAAAATACTTGTTATACATACATATATGTATATTCAATGTAGTTTACATATTTCTAAATTTATAATTATTATCCTCTTTACTGTGTCGTACTGTGTAATGATTTACAAATTAAAAGAAGAAATGATAAACATAAACATTATACTGTTACACTACTGTATAACCCAATTGGTAACAACTCATTTATAATAACCTGACACTTAATAATGTACTGCAAATGAGCATGTTTTAATCATAAAAATCTGTAATCATTTTGATTGCTACAGTGTTTGTTATATCACTCTATAGTTATTATTATTATATTAAACTATTAGCTGAAAGTTCTTCCTTAAAATGTGACTAATAATAGTGGTGCAGAGCCTTTTTTCTATATAAAGCTAAGAATAAATAATTATAAAGTAGTGTATGTACATATTGTTACAAGCCCTGTTATTAAAGCTTTGGCGTTATGTAGCTACATTTTATATGAAGCTCAATATTAAATTGTTGTAAAGTTGTAATTATGAAGTTTAAAAATCTTATGTTTTTCTAGACAAAGAATCTTGAAAAGAGTGAACTATTTCGTTTAATATAGAAAGTCATAACAATATAAAAAACTTCATTTAATTAGGCTTTGGTTATGTTGTAATTGTGATTATCATGTATACCATATAACTGAAGCTTTATAATCTGCTATTTCAATGTTAATTTGAAAGAACAAAATGAATTAGAACTCTTAGCATGTTAAATACTGATTCAAAATGACACTAATATTTAATTCTGTCAAAGTAAATCCTACTACATGATTATAGAAAATCATTAGTATGAAAAGTTAGCTATCCACACTAACAAGATGCGTTTGTAAGGCAGTTGACTGATGGTAGCGTCTGCGAGAAGCGAAGTCTTCATTGTCATCATTCAGTCTTTCCTGTTCCATTGAAACATCAGCGTGTACTGGAGTTACCACCAACTGCTCATATTCTAGCGGGCGCTTTCTGAAAAAAATATACAAATAACAAATAGATAAATGTTTAAACAAATTATTTATTGTAAAAAATATAGTTTTTATTATATAAATAAAAACTGTATTTACAAATATAAATAAAATAAATTGCGATGGACCGTGAAAGACTATTGCTGTGATAGTGATGTAACCTCGAAATTAAATATTATTGATTGTGTACTACGTAAACCAAAGACGATATTGTGAAGTAATTGTAATTGAGTTCAGTAGTCATTACTTAATAAGTATTGCACATAAAAACTAAAGTAATTACATTTAATATTGATGGAATTAACAATTTTATATGCTGTTAATTCAGGATAATAGGTAAATTAGTAGTAAGTAATATATTTACCCAATTGCTTGTAAGAAGGATATTTTCAGCCAATGAAAAAACCGAAACTCCGATGCCCGGCCCGGTTTCACTGCGGGATTAGCTGCTCCAATATATAACCATAACAGCCACAAAATAAGCAAACAACCAATCGCATACATCCAATGAACTAAGAACATGAGAAGAAGCTTTATTGCCACCTGAAATTTTAATACATTCGAACGTTAAATGCAGAGAATATTTTACAACCAACAACTAACAGCTAGCTGATCTAGAGTTGGGGTATCATTCTCAGTGAAATAATACAGTAAGGCCTGAAAGTTAATTCAAAATGACAACATTAGTAATAACATACTTACACCAGCAAGTGATAGCCATCTATTACATAGATGTGAATACCAATTTTTGTTTTTGGAATGTACATTTATTGGAGGCCTAACCTCTCCATTTGACATACGACCGTTCATGATCGCGGAGTCAGTTGGCGACGGTGTGAAGTCCTGAAAATATTAAATCAATTATTTTTTATTATATATTTTATTATTATCCTAAGTGGAATGCTGATTATATTACATAGTTTTTACCTACAGCATCATTTTTTAATTATTCATACATTTCTTATTGAACCAGAACTGATATTTAATGAACCTGGGGACATCATACCAAATAAATTCAATGTTGAATAGACAAAAAATTTGCCTTTGTAGATTATTTTAGACAAATACACACCCAAATTATTTAGGATTTCCTTTTTACCTACATAATGTTGGATAGAATATTTTGGTAATCAGATCATATTAAAATTAGATTTATAATTTGCAATCGGTTTAGTAAAACTAGCTTACCCCAACAGTTTTATGTCTGATTCTTTCAGGAAATAATAAATCTAAGTCACTACCCGTTGCACCATACACTTGTGGGTCTCGCTGCGAGTGACCCTGAAATCTACAGATTCAATTTTAAGTTAATATTTAACACAGTTTGCATATGAGTATATTGGTTTTTTCTTAATTAAACTTCAAATAAAAAAACTTGATAGAATGACTAAAAAAAATTGATGCATAAGTAAAAAAAAAACATGAAAATAAATAAACACACCTCATTTCACGGCGATGTTGTAAATCAAATGTTTGCGCAAGGGCAAAGTATGAATAATCAATGCTAGCATATGTGATCAGGAAAGGCATGGTTACAATAGGTGCAAGTTTATTGATGTCCCCTATGATGATGAATGTTACTGTCACTACTGCAACGACAATCATGGAGTAAATAGGCACTTTGTTGGGTCCTCTCTGTAATTTGTATTAATGAAATGATAAAACAACGCATGAATAAAATTTGCTTGATTTTCAAAGAGATTAATGTGTGCAAATACAGAAAAAAATAAAATTCAGTTTAGAAAAATGTATTATAAACTAACCCCATGGCCTAACACTTCCAATCCTGGAATAACTTTTTCAATACTTATGCTTTGCAGTACTCTAGGAGTGCCATACATGGCTCCCAGACAAGAACTCATAGAACTGACATATAATCCTGCAAGCAACAGTATTTTCACAGCTGACATATCAGCAGTTATTGAAAAATTTGTTAGCAAAGCCTCCCTCGTTACAGTTGCTGCTAATGTAATTACAAACATTAAGTATAGAAACGTTCTGAAATATGGATTTATCATTAGTGTTCAAATAATCAGAAACAAAAATAAATTTGGATAAATAATAGGTACAATGTAAATTTAACAAGGTCACAACAACCCACCAAAAAAATATTTAACCTACATTAAATTGGAAATTATATACATACCCTGTACTAATAGCGGCAAGAGAACCATTAGGAATGTTAATAGATGGATTTCTTAAATCACCACTCATATTTATTCCTGCCAAAATACCCGTTATAGTAGGGAAAAACACCCCAAAACATTTAAACCATGTATAGCCATCTTGATAATCTGCCCAAGTATTATTTCCTATAGTACCACCAAGCCAGCCTTTAAACTCCACATCTAAAAGTATTTTTAATAATGCACCAATGTTATTTAAAAAAATGGGTCAGTAAAGTATGTAATTATATCAATGTACCTGGTATTGTTGTGAAAGATCCAACAAAAAAATCTAGAGCAGCTACTAAAATAATAAGAAGCAGGACAAATTGAAGTTTTATGACCCATTTTACTCCTGCAACATTTATTGTTCCTAATAGGAGCACAGCTGCAACTGCAAATCCTCGAGCAGCCCATGTGTTTTCTGTGCCTACAAGACTTGCCATTGATTCACCAAAACCGAACACATTTAGTGCACATCCAACAGCCTAAACATAAAACTCAATTAATAAAATTAAATATACAACTGTTATATGGTATTAAGATGAAACAACTTACTTGTCCAAAACAATAAACCATTCCCAAAGCTCCTCCCATTCTAGACCCAAGAGTATGGGCTAGTAAAAAATACACTCCACCACTTTCAATTCTGCATCTTTCACAAATTCCAACAGCAGATAAAACTGATATCAAAGCAACAAATACTGAAAGTACAAGTACATACTAATATTTTAAGTGCAGTACACAACATACATTTTGCTATGCAACCTATTCCAAATGTTTTGAAAATATTTTTAATATGACATAGATCTCTATATGCTTGAAATATAATATTCTTAAATATCATTGAAATAATAGAAATATCATAATCACAAGAGTTCAGTCAATTTTAATAAAGCTTTTTTGTGCAACAATGAACAAATTTTTGTTATAAAATATAAATTTTATTATTGCTGTACCTGTAAAAACCACTATTAAAATGGCATTAACTAAACCTGCCTGTCCCACCATCCAACCCGATCTCAAAAATACAATAACACCAAATATGTTTATAAGACATGATGTAAATACACCATCCCACGTTCCAAACAGAACTGGTTGAGAAATAAAGAAGTTGGATTTCCACCATGGAACATCACCCTGTAAAATATAGATGAGGTGAGTACAAATTTATAGCAACTGTACAAACAAAATGTCAGATATTATAGCACCTGTACGTCAGCAAAAATCTCGTTAGCCCCTGAAGCTTGGTGTCCACCGGTTCCATATTGCGATTCATTTCCCAAATCAACAAAGCCCCCCGACTGCCTTCTCATACGGGCTCTATCAAATCCTGGTTCACCACTTTCAAAACTTGCGACGTCTAAATCAGCTCTTCTTCTATTATTTTGGTCCATTATGATAAATCTACTTTGTTTATGTATTGAAAGTTTATGAAATCGTCATCAGCTGCGTGTCATGTGCGCGTCATGTTCCCTTTTTATTACTTTTAATTTCATCTATACTTAAAAACTGTCAGCAAATTTCAAAACAAATAATTATTTTAAATATATTTAGGATTTATCAATTGCAACTTGGAACATAGAAGTTGGAAGTTGGAACATGGAAAACACTCATCTTGACGTAACAGTCAACTATCAAAAGTTGACAGCTGTACATTCTTTCAAGCTATGAATGGCCTAGTATCAAAACCATTTCAGCCAAACAAAAACATTATTACATTAGTAGTCACAGAAATGTGAAATAGTTTATTATATTTATTATTGTTCTTCGTATACATCTTGACATTTGATGATTGACCGTGTATTTACTAATTGGTCAGAAATATAGTCCAATGCTGGGTACATATTTTGTAAGTATTCGTTGTCTGTGTAAAGTTTTTACATTCGAATTATAATTTAGTTTCATAAAAGTTTCACTGAATAATGATCTTAATTGTCCTCACATAAAATATCTTTCTGACACTGCATCCAACTCCAATTTAATTCCGATAAATCAAATTATGAAACTCCGAGTCCGACTTCGATTCTGATAAAATTTCCTCTACTGGTTGTGACGAATAGCCGAACCATCATAGTAAGTAATAAAGTAATTTTAAATATTTTATGATAAATTCCTTTTATTCTAAAATAAAGGAACTAAATGTTATTAGATATTTATAAACTATTTTACACTTCGAATAGGCTTTATATATTTTTAATGGTTTTATATGAAAATATTAAACAATAGGAATAGTAATAAATGTTACGTACAATAAAAAATGGGTTTCTAGGTAAAAATACGTATGATAAGACTAAGTAGATATTACAAAATAAATAATTAATAAATATAATACAAATATACAAATACAAAATAATACAAAATAAATAATTAATAATATAAATAAATAACATATTTGTAATAACATTTCTATTTTACAAGTGTATGAGTACCTGTATGAATTTGAATAATAACAATATTTTTTTAGAATGTACATGCACAATAGTGTAGTGTTCCGTTATATATTCTAAATAGCCTACAAGTATTAATAGGTAAGACTTTTTATGTCAGTAGGTTTTTATAATACGAAGAAAAAAATAAAACATCAAATCTTTTTTATCTTATATAGATCTATGTAGTTCGTTTCATTCATGTGTGATAGAATATAGCGACGATATATTATTTTCTCAAACCACTAGATATAATGAGCTGTGGCGTTTACAGCACTCATTAGAAGAGGCTCGTGCGCTCGTGCTATGTTATCTATCCGGCCTGTACTAATAGGCTGACACTAAAAACCATTTCCAATAACCAATATCGATTTGCTCTCAATACAAAGGTTCAATACACAACCTTATTACCATACATATAATTTTTTTACAGAAACTAATTTGATACAATTTACGAAAAGATTGCTGTACTAAATATTGTTACATTGTATTATGAAGACTTTAAGAACATACATATAAACTATTATACCACTTTTAAATACTTTTTTTAATATATATAAACGTGCCCAATGCTTTGATTACACATAATATCTATATATAAATCGCGTCAGTACTCATTTACGTCAGTATAAATAGAAGCATAACAATCCGTACTGAAACTTAACTAATCAGACAATGTTTGCGCAACTAAAAACTGATGATCAATATATTTTATAATATTATGGCTTTCTAAGCAGTACCTTAGTCTTTCTAAGAATCCCTTTCCCTTATATATCAAGTGGGCGGAAAGGGGTTTTTCATCATGCAATGTAGTGGCAAGAATTCCTTTCGAGAAATCGAGACTGCCTAGAGCGACTGCATAATAGTTATCTATGATGTGTGGATATAAAACATATTCAGATATCTACTTGAGACTATTAAAAAAATCTTGTACCTACTACTACAAGTAAAGTTATCCAAGCTGTCTGACTGGGAGTAGCCTAGCAAAGTATCTAGAAATGTTCAAAAAAATTTCAATGCAAACATTTATTTCGTAATATAAAGAAGGCCCTTCCCTTGAATTTTATTTCAATGAACATATTTTTTATGTCATGAGTCAACATTATAATCTTCAGGCAAATTGAAACGGCGAGGTCATATTGAATATTCAAATTGCGAATTTTTCGTTACAGAAGGAATTTAACACGAGGAAGATGACCTGAATCGTCAGAGATGGTTAGCAATTAAAAGCAGTAAAACGGGTGAGGGCGGTATATACGTATGTATGATAGGCGGGCGGTAGGGACGCGACTAACATTGTCGTTATAACGATACTTTAAAAATATTACTGCTATTATTGTACCTATCTATAATGAAACTACAGAATGATGAACTTATAAATTACATTTTTCTTTTTGTCGGTTATCATATTGACATTTTCTTCAAAATTGTGCTTCTACTTGGGTTTTTCGACATAGTACGCCTTAATAATGATAATTTATAAATCATACGTAATTAGTTGTTTTATGAGTCAAATATCATAAATTCATAGTCGTTTCACATACATTATTATTGTTAATTTTTGGGCGGTGGCGTTCGGGCGGGCGCGGTTCCGCGGTGCGGGCGTGTTGTGGCGTCACTACTAGAGCCTTTAGCCAATAGTGTTGCTATAATAAATGGGACTACCATATTTTAGGTAAAGTAAAATGTTAAATCATAGAAATGAGTACTTGCAACTTAACAGTGTTATGTAGCAGTTTTTTTGTAGTATATCATACTACTTTTGCAAAAATGCACAATTTATTCCATTTACTGAAAGATATAGCGTATCGTATTCTTAGATGACATTATGCGAATTAGCAATTTGAATTTAAAATCGCATTTTAATCGTCACGTACCATACTATATCGTTTACTTAAAAGTTAAATCAAATTTCAGATGTGTGAAGTTTACACTGGCCACCCTGGACGGTAGCCGGCGCTCTTCAAATCGTCCGGCGGCGGGCGGCACTCAGCAGTCGGCGCTTGTAGGGCGCGTACGGATGTAGCGGCGACGCACTGCCGCTCCACGGCGGGTATTATGCCGGCGCCCCGGGGCCGCTCGACACGCGTCGCGCGCTCTACGCCTCTACGCGATATTACGATCGCGACAACTCCGTGCTTTTTATCTGTCCCTTAACGCAAATCATAAACGACATAAAGGAATGTAAATATTTATGGATGTCAGTTTTCAATTGTTTAGATTGGCTGTAAAATTTAAGGTATGTAAGTATAGATTTTTCACATTGTTTATGACAGTATCACGTTATTTTCGCTGAAAGAAATGAATGAAAATTATAGCATGGCCATTTCTATGCACCGTACGAGATGCCTGTGATATAGGTAAGCAATTACTTTACGAGTTAATGCTAAAAATGATCAGCAAATGTCGCTCCGTGTGCCCTTCGGCAATCTGGATCGATAGTTTACCATTAAGCGTAGTCGTGTTGGGTTCAAGAGATTTTTGCAATAAATTACACAGGTTATTATTATGGCATTATTAAATCACCTGCGCCGCCGCAAGTTGGAAATGATCCTAACCGTGTCAAACGACAATTCAAAGCTACACAAGTTTCACTACACGAAGCATCTTCACATCATAGCACTCACGAGAACACAACGTATAAAAGTTTATGCAAACATGCGTAATAAAGTATATTGTTACGTCGAAGTTTTAATTTAGACAACAAATTGTTTACTCAATATTTATTGGCATAAATGTTTAGGTGAGAATGAAATCAACACGGCGCGTTCGGGTACACGAAGATGCTATTCGACATAGGTAATACAGTTTTCTGCTTGATTATTATGTAGCCAATAGGTAGTAACACTACGCCTGATTTTTAAACCGATTAATATGAGTTGCTGTAGTTCCTACTTAGATTCAAAGATAAACCTTTCCTTCTTTTACCTTATTATTTAAACCTGATTATTTTCTTCTAATATTCCTTATGATATTTATTATATCTTATAGAGATCCATTATATTTACAAAACCAACATATTTTGTATGTTAACTTTCTTAACACGACTAACTTTTGTTTCTACTTATTGTACTTGTACAACTTTTACTAATATAGATAAATTTATAAATAATGGTCAATGACAAGGAAAATGAACATAGATTATGTAATTGTAAATTTACTTTTTTGTACATATTTTTATGCATTAATAATATTCCTGGTTTAGAAACTTAGTGAGCACAACATATTTTAATTCAATAATTTGATAACTCTAACAACGTCAGGAAACAAAAAAATTTTTTGTTCTTTCAATCCTAGTTGCGTATAGCACCCCACGCACTCCATCATCCGGTGAGATATTTTTATAAATTGATTATTTATTTGTAATTAGACACTGTTTTGTTTCCGATAAGTTCTTAAATACCTAGGTTGTTAATGATACTAATTTTACCTCTCTAAGTTGATTAAATATTAATATTTATTTTATCTCTCCAATGCCAACTGATTGTATTTTCAATTTATTGTTTTTGTACCGAAGCGTAGAATGCAAAGACACAATTAAACGAATATAGAAAACTTTGATTATTACATTAAATGTAATTATTTACTGAAACTGTCGGGTTTTTTTTTCTATATTTTAATTGTACCTAAACTTTTTATTTAATATGTTAGAAGTTTGAGTTGGCGCAATAGTGTTCGTAGTGCTAGGCTACGACACGACTTAAGCATCTCTGTCTCTTAGTATGCTCATAATATATGTGTATTATATATCTATATATACTATAGAATCACCTGCTTCCTTTTTAAATAAGGAATGAGTATTTATCAGAGATTATGTTCAAACAATAATTGCAATAGATAATAGCTTTAAAACCATCGTGCTATCTTTATTAAGTCTAGTATCAGATCTAGGTTTATGTTAAATTATATACTATAAATTACTTTCAACTCATAATGATATAAATTAGAACCTGCTTTGGTACTAAGTGAATAACCACGGTTCGTACCAAATCTCATTCGTAAGAGAATTATCACAGTTAAACACGTTATATATATTCATAGAAGCCCGAATAATTGAAGGTGACATGACAAACTTGAGTTTGAGAACCTAATTTTGCGACTTTGTCATCGTAAAATAAACAATGTATTTGGTGTCTCAATAAATAAGTTACGCACGCCTTGTCTCTTGGGTAACAGTTAAATTTGTAAAACAATACAAGCCTGAATACCAGAAACAAATTAGAACCTCACAATACCGTACTGATCGTGGGTTTGAGACTCCTTGATATATCTATGATAAACATAACATACTTACTGTGACTAGATAAGTAAAGTTTTTTCTTTTACAACACTACACAACGTAGTTGTTGAAAACATATATGTAGAAAAATAATTGAACCCAGCACTTCGGACTTACATCGCATTTTGCGGTGAGAATCCGAATTTTATTGCATTGCTTCGAAGCTACGTTAACGACATGTAAAGGAAGCTCTTTTTCAATATTGCATGTGTGTTATACAGTGCCTACGTATAAACATATAAAAGACTTTTGAGGTTAAATTTAATTCGATATGCTTTACATAAATGTTTTACTTTATATTATTAGACAAATGTACAGTATACGCAGAAGTGTTGCTTATATCAAGTTTATATTGAACTACAAATTTAGTTACAAAAATATAATCTCTGAAGCCATTCGATTTCAGTTACAAGTAACGCTTGGCAACAATTCCGCTGTCTTGAATTGATTTGTTTGCATATTATTGTCGAGGTTTCCCGCCTTAACACAAGCGCGCCAAGATGGCGCCTCGCTTATCACAAATGCACAAACTTTTAAACTTATTCGAAAGACACCTGCGTCACAAATGTAAACAATTTCTTTAATACTAAAAGTATTGCTTGCTTATCTCTTATTACTTGCTAGTAGTATTCTTTACTATTTTTATTAAGTCCTTTGAGAAAATATCGTACACAGGCGTGGCCTTCTAATATAATCCTACGCCAGCATTTTTCCATCTCTTGACTATTTGCATAGAAATTCGTTTATCTGTTCCAACAAACTATGGTATCTTTTTAACCAATTAATTTTCTTGTATGATACGTAATAAAGGATTATTCGATGACAAAGGCCTTAGAGTTGAAATCAGAGGTCTGTCTGGCTTCGATGGAAACAAAGATTATTTCAAGACTCAGGAGGAATTATACCATCTCAACTGTTTTAGTTGTGCAGGGAGAGAAGAAATTAGAAGCCGGCGCCTAATTGTCAGTGTATTTTTATCAAAGTATAGATTTTCCATATTTTTATGCGACATTACAAAAATCACACAAGACTAGGCTTGTGCGATCTTTAATTTTACCCATATTTTTGTATGCTGCTGAAACGTGGACGTTGCGAGAAATCAAGACAAAATAGATGATGTAGAAATGCGGTCCTGGAGGAAAATGATGGGGATATCGTACACTGAATTTCGCACCAATGTCTCGATACTCAAGAAACCCTGGACTAACTAGATCAGGTCCGCAGTGGAGGGGCCGGGTGTTCACGAATGTCGGCGAGCCGAGAAGGGTGGCGGGCCATTGTGAGGCGCTTATCTATGTATATATATATAGCCGCCGAGTCCGCCGAGACTTCATGATGATCACGACCGCTCTGCCAAGAACGTAACGAAGGAGAAGATTTAAAGTCACTTTGCAACACCCCGTTTATCTCTATCTCTATAAGTGATCTCGTTGGCTTAGATATACAGAATATAGAAAATAGCAAAACCTTTATATATCAATTTTGTTTAATGATTAGTTCTTCTTATAGAAAATGTCCAAAGAATTTATTAATCAATCTTATAAGTTGAAAAAACCACGAAATCTTTAACATTTTTTGTAAAAAAATATTAGTATAACCTCTCAGAAATAAAACTACGAAATCTTTTGTGGCTTATACGAACTTAACGACAGTTTCGGCAATTATCCGTACACGCTAACAAAAACAAAATTTCAATTGACTGATAGTTTCAAATTCTATTTAATGTGTGTAGTTTATTCTTATTCCATATAAGATTTTTGATCTAAGTCTCTGGCGTCGTTAAATCAGGCCTTACACAGTATCTCTACAATGTTTATAACAAAGATTAAGAAAATAAATTGTGCTCAAACAAGAGCGCTCGTTATCAAATAAAATTACTTAACTCGAGTATACTAGTGTTACCAACAAAGATGAAAGAAGTTTGCTTTCTATAAAACTTTCAATGACACCTGACCTATATGAGTTAGACCTGAAGTTTTTGGTATACTTTGAATATGAAAATATTTTAATTAAGGATTTTTTTTATTAACGTTTTATTTATCAAAAGATAAGTACAAACTTATTATACTTTATTACTATCGAGAGTAATAAAGTACTGTAACCTTATATTTTTTAATGATTAAAATTATAAGCGCTCGATAGATACCTTAGATTCAATTATCTATTCTTTGATTTCCAATAACAAACATTACATAATTAGATCAAACGAATCTATTTTATTTGCTATAATTCAGCTTCATAAATACACCAAAAGGAACTAACACATACTAGAACTATTATTAATTCGTCATTTACATAAAAAGCAGATGCCTGTCAATCACGAGGCTACAAGAAAACATCGCTATTTTTAGCTAATTGGTTCTACTTTCAAAATAGAATACACAAAACCAAATATTTACCAAAAGCCATCTCTCATGTTCTATAAGAAATTAATTTAATTATAAAAGCTCGATTACTTATTGAAGCTTCGTTTAAATGCATTATTCCAGACAAGTATGTCTAAGTTTGGCTTCTCTATTTTATCAGTACGTTTAAATATGACGCGCACTACTTCTTAGGCTTTAGTATTCAATCTAACAAGCTTTTCCTACAAGACAATTCTTGTCTATTGGGATTCAATACAAAGCAAACTACGTCCTAGTAATGTTAAATCTATAAATAAAACAGACACGTAAATGTTTTAACCAGCGCTAGATTCGTAATACAAACCGTTATGTATTTTCCAGCAAGGTAGGTTGTAATTTATTTTAAAGTACGAGGAATTTCTCCATGTCGATAGAAAAAATGGGAAGTCCACATGAAATTTTCATTTTTCTACACCGATTGCTTTTCGTATATTGTAAAATATATACGAAAAGCCATTTTTCGAGCCGTAACAAACAATTGTTAAAACAACGAAAACATTGATGAAGGGAGTGTTTCAACGAGCCGGCGTCAACGTACCGCTGTCTACATATTATCATGATAAAAACACGACATCAAATACAATGGCTGAAAGTAGGAAACATTTTTAGGATGGCGAAGTTGGTTGACGTAAATGGGTTTAAGCGACATTAGCATTTATGTATACTTAGTGCGAGATACGTATTTTGCGTGAAAATAAGAATTTACTAATCTATAACATTAATAATTAATAAATTATTTCTATTTAATCCTTCACTAAACAATACAATAACTAATACGTTTTAACAATAATTCTATTCGGTTTTACTAACACGTAACCCAAAGCTAATATACTTATTAGTTCCACTGTAAGTATTTAATTTATTAAAAGTTACTTTCTTTATACGTTGGCTATCCAGAAAATTGATGTCCGACAAGTAAGAGGTTACCTCATATATCACGTTCTTTCGGCAAAATATTTGAATGTTAGAGACAAGCACTTAGGCCTTAATCCTTATATCAAAGTCAATGCCAACTTTTATAGAATTCTTGCCACATTACTTAAAATACTTGCCTACAACATACATTCGCGGGTACAAGTTTATTAAGTTGTGTAGTACTGTAACTCAACAAATGTAAACCCCGACAAATTAAAAAATACAAGACTCATAATCAAATACAAATTCCACGGTCATTTTTCTGTTAACTATGAAAAATACTACCGAATTAGCGCAAAATATAATCCGCTCACCACGCTCCCTTTAAGTTTATTTATTTAATGAATAATACAACTTTTGCATTTCTCTTGTATTAGGTTTTTAGGGAATGCGTTTATTTACATTTTTATAAATAAATTGAAATTGAATGAGATAAAAGTTTGTGTACATGTCTGAACTATTTACAACTATTTTGTCTGCAGTGAGTGTAAACGCGACGGCGCGGGCGACCGGCTGGCAACGCCGCGAATGTCGCTGCTCGGCAAACCCATCAGCTACCGCGCCACGCGACGCGACGCGTGCTGCCGTCGACTACAATCTAAGTTTTACAATTTCCTAGAACGGCCCAGGGGTTTTAAGGCCGTCCTTTATCATATGATTGTGTAAGTGACTTTTTATGATAGCAAACTTGTAGGTTTTTTTATATTTACCCCCTGGTTATGATTTCAATATTTAAGGTTGAAATTCCAACTATATAATTCAATACTTTTGATGAAGATTTGACATTAAAGTTGGTATTATAACTGACTTTTCCTCTTTAAAAACAAACATCACATTATCCTTAAATATTATTTGAAATTATCAATTTATTTAAACAAGGGATGTTACAAAATTGCTATTACATTAGCATGGAATATTCAACATAGTAATTAATTTTCAATCATATTATCTACGCACACATTTTGCACACATTTACACAATACCAAATTTTAATCTTAAATATATTTTCTGGAGGTTCAAATAAGATATAATTACAAATTATTACTCATAAGAGTACTATCTAAAGTTAATATCTATGTTTCGAAATGAATTTGGCATTTCGGTAGGTTCATAGTAAGCGGCTAATTATAAAAAAAAATTGTGGATTATCCTTAAGAATTAGTAAAAATGTAATTAGATCAATTGATGTTTGATGCCAGTTGTTGTTTTTAATATCAAGAAGATTTTTTAAACGAAGTTCGTAGCTGACCATAATTTCGAGCCTAACAACGCTGCACCTGAAAAAGTAAGGCGGAAGTATAGTAGTAAAACTGTGGCATACCTTTTTTGTGACTAAAAGGCGGTCTCTGGTGCGATGTAAATAATCCATAGAGTAAGCTATTTGTCCCCAATTCCCTGTGCAGACTATCCAAATATATGGTAAAGGCCGTTTCCGAAGGCAATGAATGTGTCAATAATAAACATGTCAAGTCCACGCTACGCTCACATTCTGTTACGAAGCGTCGACCCAACCTTTTCAGCCTTATTTAAGAATGTTTCACGCTTTTGATGAAATTTTTGAACATACGCTTTTTTGTAAATTGCTATGGCTCGTATACTTATTGGGCTTTCAATTTCAAAGCCAATGTTGAGCCTTACGAAAAAAATAAAGAGATGTTTTATTATACACGGATTCACTCCAGCTTTCAGAAAATTCCGATTCTATAGTTTTTTTTTTATATCTTTCATATCTGTAATAATATATGTATATATTTTATTGTTCCAAAAAGAAAATACTTTTATGTTCACGTCAAATCTTATTACTGTTGGCGCCTGCATCAAAGTTTTCCTATACTGTTGATAAGAAAACTCGGGAATAAGTAATAAGTAGGTGAGGTTTCCTAGCGCTGAGTTTTTCATAAACTTTTCTCAGTGCTGCGGATATAATTGTAGCAAGGAACTATCAGATTTCCCAACTTACAAACACATTAATTGATATCTATAAATAAAAAATATCCAAGAATTTTTGGTTTTTTACATTACCACCGGTTCGGAAGGCAGTTATTGTTATTTAAAGTGAAATCGTTATTGAATTTTACTTTTTAACCAATGAAATATTATTTAAGAAACTTGGCTCATCTAAGTCTACTTTTTCTAAATATTTGTCCATTTTCTATTATCAATACTATATTTACAGGTTCTTGATGGTGTTCATGTGTTTGTCACTGTCGGTTTTCTCCACTATAGAAGAATACGAAGCAAAGGCTGGCATTGTACTTCTATATATGGAGGCCGTCGTCGTCGTGTGGTTCGCTATTGAGTTTTGTTTAAGGTAAGTTTGGTATATTTAAAAACGTTTAAGTTTCTTAAATACCTATAGATCTATGACGTAATGGTAATTTTAAATCAAAAATCGACATAAGATATTTATTTGATTACCAATAGAGGACAGATATAATAGTATTATTGGTATTATAGTAAAAGTTCCTAAGTGCTGCGGATATTTCTTTTAAAAGGAATATATTGTAACGGAATCCTTCTACCTAATGATTAATTTGAAAAGCTTATAGTTCACAAACTCGTCTTGTGATTAAACTTTGTATGTATCCTTTTGAAGGCAGTAATACAGTTTTTAATGCTGCTTTAACAATTCTCTACCAATGGCATGAGTAAATAAGTATATTACAAGAGACAAGATTACATTTTCTCATTCGTTTTCTCTTCTGAAATAATGATGGAATATTTATATTTGGGAAGTTTTAATAAATACATTGTAGGTCCCACAGACTTTCACTGAAACCAAAAGAGTTCATGCGATTACTTTCGAGTTATGTTCTAAATTTACGACTTATTGCGTAAAGGTAGACATAAAGTCGATGTTTTGTGTAATTGTAACTTTAAAACTTATTAAAATACGTTAACTAGGTCATAGAGTATAATATAATGTGATCAGTCTGTGTATTGTACCTATTAGACTTTCTGAGCTAAAAAATATGTTATTAATTACTAACACCGCAAAGTAAACAATACCTAACACTATATAATAGATATAGAATCATCTTAGACATTATCGCAAGACGAGATTATTTCATATCAATACATTTTTAAATATATTTTGAATGAACTGAGCTTAACATTATAATCAATTATAAGAGGATTTTTAGTATCTCCAGTAAGCATGTGCATAATTATGTTATAATTAATGGTTTGTATACCCTTTTCACAAAAACTCATCAATATGTATCTAGGTGATATACATCGCTCCATAAAACCATGTAGTCACGTAGTGGTCCATTTATCATACTAAATAATAATAATTAGTGTTTATCTATCGAAATAAATACGTTACTTTGACCTAAATAAATATTAAAACCATAACTGCTCATATTATCGAGCCATACCATTTCATCATAATAAAAAACCTATTATAAAAATGGGAGAAGTATAACAAGTACATTATTATACTCACAAGTCATACCGGCATTGCGTTATGCATTATAAGTAAGTTGTGTTCCTCAGGGGAGACTTGCTAATTAGCGTGGCTTTCGAACATTTACCGAGCTATTTTCCTTACTAAGTTGGTCAACAAGCTCTTGCGGAGTACAAGCCAAAAATAGCGTACTTTATTTGTAAGGTTTCAACTATGACTTTATATATTGTGGATTTTTTTTTAATTATGTTTGTATTTGATCGTAGATTGTGGTCGTCGGGATGTCGCTCTCGGTATCAAGGATTAATGGGCCGCCTCAAATTTTTGAGGCGGCCGTTTTGCATCATCGGTAAGATATCAAAGAATATTTTTATAGCTTTACTAAGATTTCAAATTAGTGAGAAAGCTTAAACTTTACATTTTTAATAGAAACTTAATATTTTCAATATATATTGTCTATACTTCTTGTTGTAGTCACTATTGTACGACATAGTAACTTGCATATATAGCTACACGATTCACCCACTTCAGTTATTAATGTTGTTTTACGATAATAATATAATACTCCTCAACTTTGACCTATAAATGTCTTTCAGCTTGCTTTTATAGCATGATATTTTTGAACAGAGCCATTCACCTTAGCAAAAGGCTATTTGCTATTTTTAGCAAGTGAATTTGGTTGCGGTCCGAAACCAATCTGAATATCTATTACCAACATACGTTCCAAAACAACATACTTGTTTATGTAAATTCATCCAACACAACACAAAACCTTACAATATTACCATATTCTCAACATTTACATAATATGTTACGGAGAGAATACTTGTTTCTAAAAAATAATAAAAGTATTCAGATCCGCTCGATTTGTTATGTTATAATCATATTATCCTTTATTTATTAACGAAAATATAAAAAGGAAGGATTTTATTACATAGACATTTTACTTGATATAGATTACGTTAAAAAGTTTATGAACAGAAATAAGGTACCCGCAATTCTACCAATCTAGATTCAGAAATAGTATAAATAAGTACGCTCCTCAAAAGACATCCATAAATTTATTTAATATTTTCATAGATGTAACAACGATCATAGCTTCTATGGTAGTGTTGGGCATGGGTTCTTCGGGCCAGGTGTTTGCAGCATCCGCGTTGCGCGGTTTAAGGTTCTTTCAAATCTTACGAATGGTCCGAATGGATCGGCGAGGGGGCACTTGGAAACTTTTAGGCTCAGTTGTTTACGCACACAGACAGGTACGATATCTTTATATTAACTTTTATTTACAATTATATTATTTCCAATGTGGTAAGGCATGCGTTTATTTAGTATCTGATTTCTTTGTTAAGGTTTCGGGGGTGTATAATGATGGACGCTATATGATAAAGACGGTTGTTTGTATTAAATCATTTGGACTTAGGAAACTTATACGTTTTCATGAAAATGGAGGAGAATGTAACATAAAATTAATGATGAAAGTCAGAAGTGACAGTCGTCTGTTTTTTTTTTAACAAAACTAAACAGAGGGTATGCCGTTAAAAATAGTTCGGTCTTTGGTTGATCTGAAAATCAGTATTAAATACATGTTTAATCACGTCTACTAATGTAACACGCCTATATCACCTTTCCATACTTATTTATTTAGTTTGTGGTGGAAACACATTAATTATTATGCTCATCACTTACTAAAAGCACACATGACAAAGAGCGGGTTAGCTGCTTTGTATAAAATGTTTATGTAGTGTTGAAAAATGAATGTGCGTGATGTACAGTTTCGATATTTTTAGTCACGGAATAATTTAACCTAATTACTTTGGGTAATTCTAAACAGATACGAATTGTGTAAAGATTTATTACACAGAAAATGTAAATATTATATTACATTATTATGCATTGAAAATACGCCGTATTATTGGCTATTTATTGCCAAAATGTCCTAAACCAGTACCTAACCTACTTTATGTTATTTAAAAATAACTTTCACTAAATAATTTAATTCCACAATTTATTAATTATCATACTGATCGATCATTATATGAAATTTCCGTAATGAGTTTCGAATATAAATTAGAACACTATTTTTATAAAAAATGGTATTTTTTAAATAACACAATGCCTTTGTAAAAAGATAAAATAATAATGCTTTTCCAATCTTCACCATGCTTTAAAGGGATCTAAGCTGTTTATTAAATTATTTACTTTATTATATCTTATATATTATTTTTAAAGCAAATTGAAAATAAGATTCACCAGTTAAATATTAAACTTAGTATGAACTTAGGTACTGATTTAATTATAGTGACGTAGCACATACCGAAGACAAATTGGTATCGGAACATCGTAATTTCCTCTACCGGCTCGTATATAACTAATATAGTAACGGGATCAAAGGTATACAATAGTTTCATATTACGCTTGCATGATTGACATTTAAGTAACAATAAAGAAATATCCGTAGCAATAGCTGGTTTTCCTTCGTTTTCATACAACTAAACGGGTATCGAATAACACCAAATAAACAAACACGAATGATACAGCTACCATTGTTATTTAATTGTAGAGTATTTTTACACATAAACGTCAACGTCAACTTTCATTATATGAATATATGAAAGAACTGAAAATTTTATACCACTATAGTTCTAAATGTATATTTTTATTTATAAAAAAATATCAGCTAATTAAATTATAACAATGAAAACAAATACATGTATCAATTATTGATAGCTATTTTGTCAACGGAGACTCGTAAAACAAAGAGTTATGCTAAATTAACGTTCTCTGTTCGACTCGTCTCCTCCATAGACGCGATCCGAGCGAATCGTTTTTAGTAAATAAAGAACCTTTGTTACTTTCAACTTGTGTAATGCGGTAGAAATATCCTAGCCCTATTCAGAATTCTTTAAGCATGAATGTTTGTTTGTGATTGTGAATTATATTTTCTACTCAGCGCACTCGTATTTATATTATCTGTATATATTAATGTTAAAGTTGACATTTAGAATTCAATGGAATAACAATTGCGAATAAATTGAAAATAATTTAACAACACTTAATTTTAAGGAACTTTCAAGTTTTAGATGCAAGTTAAATGCCTCTTTCGTCATCGTCATTACGTAGTACGTATGTTCTGAACGTTAACTAAAAAAATAATCGAATCGAGGAAACCCTAAGAAAGATATAATTTTCTTATAAAAGAGTTCATATTTAGTATGATAAATTAAGAATTTAATACGTTTTAATCCATTCCTACAACGTGAAAAGCAATTTCTAGTTCTTTTTTCTTACAGAATCATGCGTTGTAGCATCGAAATAAACTTTATTTTAACGTTCCCCTAAAAACTTAAATGGAAATCTTTTTGTAGACAAACTTGG
The DNA here is from genome assembly GCA_951799465.1 of Leptophobia aripa. NCBI lineage: Eukaryota > Metazoa > Arthropoda > Insecta > Lepidoptera > Pieridae > Leptophobia > Leptophobia aripa. The sequence continues at coordinate 4,530,946 of OX637260.1, forward strand.
TATAATATCTATCGTGGCTAGAGAAAGTAAGTGAGCACAATACTATTGTTTGGTTGATACATTTCTGTGAATAGAGGCAAATTGTACTTCGCCGTTGTAGAAGAATCTGGCAGTATTACAATACTCAGTGAATAATGGGGAAAGTAATGCGATTCAAAACACCGGTGCAGTCTTCGTAATAAGCGTAGCATCTTTCTTTTTTGTGAAGACGCATAAAATATTCGATATGATTAAACTATGCAATTTTGTAGCAAAATTAACTAACTGATATAAATTGTATTAAATTTAAACATATATTTATAAAACTTTCAAATATATTCTTATGAGGATGATTCCACCTTAACCCGTTCGATAATATCTTAAATATCTACGTTAATATATTGTGTCTTGTAAAAATATGAAAAATATATTTTTGTTTCAGGAATTGATAACAACGTTATATATAGGATTTCTCGGGCTTATATTCGCATCGTTTTTAGTTTATTTGGCCGAAAAGGATGTTGCTGATACTAAATTTAAGAATTTTGCGGAAGCACTATGGTGGGGTGTTGTAAGTATAAATACATATATTTACACTAAATATGTACTGAATCGCTCCGAATGGTCTTAAATCATTATTATCAAAAAATCTCAAAATATCGCAGGAGTATCTTTTTGTTTCGTTTTTTTTTGAACTATTTCAAATGAGGTCCATAATAATAACATTTCATTGGTATTAGCAATAATTAAATATAAAGTAATATACTCAGATCACGCTGTGCACTGTGGGGTATGGCGACATGGTACCGCAAACCTGGCAAGGAAAGCTAATTGCATCATTTTGTGCCCTTCTAGGAATATCATTTTTTGCTTTACCTGCTGTAAGTATGACCTACTTGTATTTATTCATTATGAAACTTTCGATGTGTCAGCCTATTTTATCTGGATTTGGAATTGTGTAGATATTGTTTATGGTTGTAATGGCTGGACCCATTGTGAACTAGAAAAGTTTTACTATTCGAATGTTTCACAGCTAGAAGTACTTTTTTCCTTTCTGTATATGTTTTAAAATTGTTGAATGTTTTTATAATTCTTGAATTATACAATATCATATTTTTTGGGTAGGGCATACTAGGGTCAGGCTTTGCCCTTAAAGTACAACAACAACAAAGACAAAAGCACATGATAAGACGACGACAGCCTGCGGCTACGCTTATACAAGCTCTGTGGCGGTGCTACGCTGCAGATGAGCACTCTATGAGTGTCGCTACATGGAAGATTCATCAAATACCACTACCAAGCCCACAAATTAGGTAAGATTATACCAATTTTAAAATAAGGTGTAGGTATATTAGCTGTAGGGATACCTGTGGTTATAGCTCTAATCTTTTAATTAAGTATGCTAAATGATGCTTGTTAATACGCGTTAAAACTAAGACGATATTTTTGAACGATATTTAATTTTCACGAAGTTGTTTTTTTCAATAAAGAATTTTATATTATCTAAATTATAATGAATGTACTTTTTCCAGACGATATTAAGTTTTCAGCACTTTCGCATGTAACTAGAATTATTATGAACTACCATAAATTTTTTCATTTGACCAAAATTAGTAAAAATATTTTTTTTTAATTTTAATGACTATATAACACTATAAATAACTGTACCGAGTGATCATGCAATATTTGGGTGGCTATGAATTTCAGTAATTACAATTTCAATATCACCTTTTTGCTAAATGGGTGCCGTAATCACGTCATAAAAAACATTCCAAACGTCAAGGATACGTAATACGAAATACAAAGTAAGTGTTAATTAGGTATACATTTGACAGTCGGGTCATGAGTGCATCATTCAAGAACAATGCTTCCTTTGTGTCGCGTCTACCGACAATTCGAAGACACAAAAGTACTTCCCTGCATTCACCAGCGCCCCACTCGAAGCCTGCACATCGGTACGATGTCAACGCAAGCGCAGAAAATCTTGGTAAGCATTTGAGTAAAATTAATCTCACTTTATTCCATTGTTAAGCTTCATTACATGTGCACAATAGAAACATTGTACAACACTCAAGAGGGAAGTGTTAAAACGTGAACAAATATACAAAAGACACTTTTTAGACATATTGTTTATGGCTTTAATTTGCCATAGAATAAAGGTGGTTAGTTAAAACCTCTGCACTCTGAAGTTTCTTACGTTAATAGATTTAACTATAATAAGTACATACATATTTTTTTTTATGATATGCCAACGATACTAAACATAGTAGAGTGTTTCTCTTGTGTTACTTTATGACGATCGATTATACTAATAACAGAACAAGAGGAACTATATATGTATATTTGGACGTAACAAATAAAATACATAAAATAAAAATTATATTATTTCACGTTAAAATAAAATATGGTATAAGACTTCGAAACGCTCATAGAAATAGTTACACGTAAAAGTAAATTTCCAACTAACATAGCTCGAAACTAACAAAACAAAACGCCACAGCAATTCCACAAACATGAAGGTAAAACTATAACCAAACGATGACTTTTGTTTCGGCCCCCAAAAGCAACAGTTTAGCGTCACATCAATTTCACAAATTTCTTTGTTTTTGGTAGAAGGAGGGTGACATGATTTTATGACCTGTTTCATAGATAATCGCACTACGGAAGGAGATCGTGCGTGTTGTCTACTTCATTGTTGGAAAAGCTGCTTTCAAGGTTTTGATCTTCATCTTTTAGACGGCACTATGGCATGAAAGTTTAAGTCAAGAAAGCTGCGTTTATTATCTTTATTTAGACCAACCTTTCATGATGTGTATACACAAACGTCGTATCAGCATTAATACCGGATAGGTTATCTTAAATCCGGCCGACAAACTGCATCTGTTAGCTCGAAACACTTGCTGGTCTATTAAGTACTTCTTTCTATTTTTCACTATTTTGAAATAAAATGCACCCGCGTAGTACGTAACGCTTCGAATACCTAACTGATATCGCTCTCATAAGCTTGACTATATTCATTTGAAGAACAAATGCCTTCTATAACTTAAATTGCTTTGATAGACGTTGACTGCTAAAATAGCCTACGAAATTGGAGATTCAGTTACGACATGTTTTTTCTATATGAACAATTAGCTAGTTAGGTCTGTTTCGCATCATAGAACGCAGTTCACACAATCAATTTTCTGATTTGAAAAATTAAACATGCATAATTCTCTTACTGGAATGGCTTTAATTAAGCTTCGATTTTACAAAGCCTATACAATACCACCGCTTTGCATATTTATTTCTGCATGCCAGGTAGAAAATTAGGTATTATAAATAAAACTGACAATTGATATTACGAAAAGTAATGTAACTTTAATAGGCAACCACAATATGTACGTAACTTTGGTTATAAAATATAACAAGGTTTCTTTCATTGAGTTCTATATCTTTTTAAATAACCCGCAACCAATGAATTTATCTTACATATAAATCAAGGTTAGCTTGATATTTATTTGAGGCCAGATAATATCAAAAAGCACTCTGCGTTGTATTGCATTGTTGGATTTCCCAAGAGGCGAAGTAGGTCTGACCCAAAGAGCAAAATATTAAGACGTATGGATAATTTGTAGGACAGTCTCTGTCCGTTTACAGCAACGGAAAATCATTGGTTTTCACTTCTTTTTTTCCGTAAAATTATATAAAGTGCATTTCAATTCATATTTCTCGGAACGTCTGATTCAATTTTAATAGAAATGCACCATACATTTAAAATTTAAAAAAAAATTAAACTGTATATTACAGTTTATTTATACAACCATGCTAAAATTTGTCGTCGTAATGTAGCCCCTCTGCTACAAATAAGATGAATCGTTTAAGCGATATAAACTTAAGAATCATCATTATTTAGAATCCGACTTAAATTTATTTTAACTTAAGTTTTAATATCCGGCAAAAACTTTCAAAAATCAATTAATATACAGGCCGATGACTAACAAGTTCTTATTCACTTGAAACTCGACCTTTTTTATCTTAATTAATCGAGTAGCTGCATTAGCATTTCGTGAAAAATATATGTATATACGCGTATACGATTTAATTATACTTGTTTATATAATAACCCTTCACAAACAATAATAGTAACACCTGGGTAAGAAAGAGATAACAAATGGATCGATAGTTTGCTTAGACATTAACAACCACTGCATTGACCTCATTATTTAGGTGGTATTTTATGCAGTATAAAGAAATGATGATCACAATTCTTGCTTTGTTTTGCCTATACAAAGATTAGATATAACTGTTGGAGAGTAAATAATGCCAAAATAGTTGTCAATATAATAACCGTTTTCTCGGTTCAACCCGCATTAATCTAAGATCCAGTTACATTATATTGTATAACTTTGATACCTATTAATTGAAAGCACCCACGGGCAATAAAAAAATTACTTACGATAAATGTTTTTTTTATGGAAAGAAGGAATTGTTTTAGGATCGCCCATTAAAGTAAATCGTGGCGTCGGAAACTTTTTTAAAGTGCGTAACTTTCAACGCTTTTTTTATTTGTATTGATTTACTTTTTATTATTAGAAGATTCAATATTATATACAAGGTAAATAATGTGGTGAATGAATATAATAACTTGACGAATCCTAAAAACTTATTATTTATTAATATAGATAAATCAAATCATTCAAAACATGGTTTTGAAGAAATACTACGACGAATTCTTTTGCTAATATGGTTTGTTCTTTGTGGAGAACTTTTATTATTAGACCTACGACTAAATCCCCACAAAACTTTGCAAGTTATTGAACATTATTATTTACTCCTTTAATATCTAGAACTGATTATATCATGGCGTACCTTGTTAAAATTAATAAGAATGTATTGATTTTCATCAAAAACAACACTCGTAAAACTCTACTTACTATAAAGTAAGTAAAGTTTACAGCCTATGATTACGTCTTAATGGATTATTTAAATCCAAAAAGACAGATATTTGTATCAAAAAATATTCTAACTGACGCAGCGACGACAGTTTAAAGAATTTCATAAGACCTTTCGTTAATGTTCTAATTTTTTTTGCTGATATACAGAAATCCGTTCTATGGGACCAATTGCTGATCTGACTCAGTTAATATCTCAATATTCATATCGATTTACGGACGAAGAGAGAGTGAGACTTGTGTTTGAAGATAGGCAAAAGCACCAATGTGTTTATTAATCTATAACGTATATAAATTTTACTGACGTTAATTACAATAGAGCCTTACCGATAAGTGATCTATCCAACAAAACATAAATTGGAACTCAAATTTGTAATTCAAACCAGTAATTCCTTAGAACATTCACTTAATAAACAACTCTTCTGCTTAAGGAATAGGTAACGAAAATTAAAACGTACATATATAAAGAGCATATTTATACAGTAAAGTAGTAAACTCTGTAAATTGTATAAACGAATATTATATAAGTGTAATGGTCAGTTCAATCTTTATAAATATATAGTGTACTGAAAAATATGGGTGAAATGTCGAAGTGAGCATTTGATGGGTTGGCAGGGGCTACAATTCACCGCTCAGGGTGCATTCGAAATATCAACTCAGCCCATTGCGACGACTCGGTGGCCGAGACAGCGCTCTCCAACAAAAACTCCAACGGTAAGGGTTACGGAGTGTGGCTCATTAAACAATAATCGATTTAACAATCGTTAGACAAAAACATCTTATAAAAATAATCATGGATTTAGCGTTACGTTACGCGTAATATCACAAGACAATTGAATCGCAATAAAAGTGTTAGAAATAAATGTGTGGACTGCGTTTATGATAAACGGTTTTAAAGATTGTTCCAGAATCTTGTTTAAATCTGTAGTAAACATCATTTACGTGTAGCGAAGAGTAAAAGCGTAGGTAACACATACCGGTAGGTTATGAGGCTTGCTTCAAAACAGTAAAATGCCATTATTTTGCGGTTTCATGGTTTTGGTAAGTGCCAAGGTAAAAACTATGAAGTACAGAAAAATACAATGTTGTTAAGAATTGATATAAAGGAGCTGTGGTGTTATTTTGTGTAATAATAACTTATTTTAAATAATTTAAGAAAAAATCAATCTATGAAAAAAAAACCATTACTTTTTAATAATACTTATTTAAAGTCTACCAATATTTCTATCCGCGTAAATCCAGATAAAAATAGAGTCTGAAAGATAATTGATTTGTTTTATAATTAGTAATAAAATGCATTACTTTTATCCAGATGATGATGACGAGCCACGCTGTGTTACGCTAACTCCGCGGCATAAAGCAGCAATTAGATTTATAAGAAAGGTAAGGAATTTTAAAGTCATAGAAATATTATTTTTCTATTTAACATTATTATTACAATAAAATTAAAAACATCTCTTATGCAATTTAACAATACATCATACATACAAAGTTATGTAAAACAACACTGCTTTTTAATACTCAGCAATATAATATTAATGAAATAAAGGCAAGAACAAAGCGAAGAACCTAATCAAGGAGCATCTTGAATTATTAAATTATGTTTACTGTGTCCAAACTTCTGCTTAACCTACGGCCTCATCCAATTCCCAAGTTCCTTTTAGGTGCTTAAATAAATGATAACTTTCAAAATCACCTCTCACTTCACCCATCGCGGTACCGACCTCGTATTCGATTCGTTCTATTTCTCGTTGCCTCGCAGTAGATCGTATCAAATATTTTATAGATATTCAAAAAGTTAGTCTAGTTTTAACTATTAAGTTTCATGTTTTACGAAGAAATAACTTTCATTTTACTAACATCTAAAACTTGAATCAAAAGCTTCGCCGAGTTCTTTTATTTGTAGACTGGAGCTTTCAAACCATAATAAAATTTATGGGTCTTATGAAATCTTAACAGATGAAGTATTTTGTGGCCCGACGTAAATTTAAAGAAGCGTTAAAACCATACGACGTAAAGGACGTTATAGAACAATATTCCGCTGGCCACGTCGATCTGCTGAGCCGAGTGAAAAATGTCCAGAATAGGTATTAATTTCTTAGGGTATCAACGCATTGCAGATGCACCGACTGGTAAAGGTCCGCACATAAAATATAGAAACAATCTTGGCTTGCTTGAACTTGGTGTAATAAGTTAACCGATTTGATGTCATCATACATATATACGAGTATATATCAATCAGTGTGAGTGCAACGCGTTGTTTGACTTTATGTTAACCCTTAAAATGAATCTGCACAATAATTCACTTATGAACTCCTTATGGTTTGGGCTCTACACTGTAAAACCTTATCTATCTACTTAGATTTTTTTTGGTTTTCTCATAAATCAAAAGTAGTTTGCTCGATTCCTCGTATGCTCGATTTTATACATTTCCGACAAATAGAAAAACTATTGAAGGTCATTGATAGTCTAATTATAGGCTTGCTAATTTTTAGAATATTTATACAACTACAACAGAGATTATCAGTGACTTTAGTATGATTCGTTTTTGTGCCGTAGGGTAATGTAGAAACAAACATGTATATTGTATGTTTTATACCAATTTTTTTACCTCTCCTATTATCCTTTCTTCATTTAACTTAGTTAGTCATGAATACCTCTCTCTTCAAAAGCATGACTAAGCTTAGAAAATTATTATCTTATAGCCAAACCTTTTTTTCGCTCCGACCAGTGAATTACACACAAACAATTTTTAAAATGTGCATAACTACTGACCACAGACTAAAACTACAGAGACATGGTTTACAACTATATAACAAACGATTATAACAAAGTAATTAAAATGGTAGACAACAAGGGACGACTTGCTTTAATGTAGGTATGAACGCATATTATGTCCTGAAGATGTTTTGTTTCCGTGTAGCTCAAGTATTTTGTCGCACGCAAGAGATTTAGAGAAGCGTTGAAACCGTACGACGTCAAAGACGTCATCGAACAGTATTCATCAGGACACGCAGATCTCCTTAACCGAACCAAGAACCTACAGTACAGGTGAGCATTGGCCGAGATAAAGGACTTTTCATCATATGGGAATATCAAACACGCTTCGTGCTCTTTCATGGTTTACTTGAGTGCAATAGTTAAATGTTCCAACGATAAATTGGCGTAACAAGTGAATACTATAATAGTTTATTATTAGATAATTTTAATTTAACGAATTGTTTTTGCACAGTTACACATAACTTAGTACCTAAATTGCTTGTCCGCTGCATGAGTATCTTAATATTTGTATATTATTATAGTACATATTTCATTTTCTACTATTTTGAATGTGAAAACAAAGGTACTTTAAAATAGTTTTGCTTGTACAAACAGTCTGAGTATGTAATAATATTTTTATGAAACAAAAAATATTGTAATCAAAATATCATTAATACGTTGATACAATAAAGTTTTTGTATTGAAATAGTATACGCTGTTCTTAATTACTTTGTAATGATTTTGTATTGATATTTGGCAACTATTTATAATGTCATTCCAAGAAAAATGTAGTCGAACTACATTCCTTGAAAAAAAAAACGGGAAGCAGTGACACAAGTTTGCTAATTATGTTTGTACATATATTTACCAAAAAGAAAAGTTTACTAAATGTAATATAATTATGAAACTCATTTCCATAATGTATCTGTTACGTTTAATATATTATTCGCGTTAATGTTCGTAAATCACTATTTTAGTAAGCAAAAATAAACATCCAGCTATGAATAGGTACGAATTTGATTGCTGAGTAGAACATGTATCAGCCAATGTTTTCACATTTAGCGAATGTTCAAATAATAATTATGCTTTTCGGTGTTAACTGTAAATAATGCCTGTCTATTTTTAACGTATTATTAATATTGTGTGCTAATAAACTCTAGGTATGCCCACGCTCTTTAGCGTTTTGATTGTATGTTATATGGATCATTGCAATTCTGAGGGATGACACAATGCAAAACACGTGTTATCGAGATCAGTTTTGACGATATCAGCAGACTTAAATTAAATTGCTGTGTACTATAGTAAACTATGCATATATTTAAGTCAAGTCATTATGAGATTTTTTATTACCTAGGTTAGATCAAATTCTCGGCAAGCAAGGTTCAAAGGCTAAAGATGTCTACGCATCTAAAATAAGCTTAGCTTCCAGAGTTGTTAAAATTGAAAGACAAGTGAGTAAGACTTTATTGTATTTGTAATTTTTACATAAGAATTGGTTTTCTTATCTTTAAATGGTTCTATTAATAATATTTATAGCTTACCTTGGGAGTGGTATATATCTTGTTATTTTTAAGGAAATCCATTTTTTGAAACTTAATGTATTTATCACGCCATAAACATTAATGTTACGTGCGGCAAGCCAAGTAAATATAATAATATATTAATGAGTAAATAAAAGAACAATACTTTTACCTAAACTAAGAACGTATCTATAGCTTTAAACCCTTAAATGGTACTGGATGTTTTGTCATAACACTTTGACACAATTGGCGAAAATTTTATAGGGCCAGGAATGAAACCCAAGCTTTACTCTAACGAAGAACCTTATTTTCAGGTAGATGATATAGAAAATAAGTTAGACCATTTATTAGAAATGTATGAGGAAGATAGGCGAGTAGCAAGAAGAATATGTAACGAATCGAACAGTAACAATAAAGGAGGGACCTCTGGGGATGGCCATATTCGACCAGCAATTTCCGACAAACAGTACTCAGAACCAAATTCCCCTTTATCCCGAACGTTTGAAGAACCAATGCATACTTCTGTTCCTCCTATAGTGTTCAAAAGACCGATGAATAGAGGATATTCCGATTTGGGTGCTAGGTTCATGCGCAAGAAAGTTATAGTAAAGTAAGTTTTAAACTATTGACTTATTTTTTCAGCATCTTATGTTGCCACGTAAATCTTTTATTCTTTAGCTCGAAGTTATATCAAATTTTATCTCACGTTTTTATTAATTCAAAATTTAACAAATCATTCCAGACCTACTTGTTTAATTATATGCGTTAAAAATATATCCCATTTCCTTTGTATACACTACATCAAAAGGAAAAGAAAGAAGATAAAATAACAAGGATAAAAGTTGCTTTACTTCATCTTATATATTTGTTTATTCCCTTTTATCTTAGATTCTTTTTAGTATAGATTTATGGAAACACGTTTGGTACAGAAACTTCACCATATTGTCATGCCAGTGGGTAACCTTTAAAATCTCTTTTAATCTGTTTAATTATTGTTAATGCAATGTCACCGACATTAAAAATACAGTATTAGTAAATTAGATTTGCAATACTTACCAAACTTATACTATCGCCCTTTAAGGTCGATATTGATGTCAGACGTTTATGTTTTTAAAATATACATTTGCCTTCAGAACATCATCAAGTCGAAATGGCGAGTCTCCGAGAGATGACGAAGTAGTGATTGTAGTACCCACAGACAGGGAAGATACTCCCCCGAGGCTTATCACAGATAGCTCTGGTAATGTCATTAATTTTGATTGTCTACATTATACCATATCTACTAAACTCATCCCCATACACATTACTAATGGGTTCAAAAAGCCTACGTACATCGTAGGTCATTTTAATAGGTACGTTATGGTTTTGTTGTATCTTATTAATACGTTGGTTTTTTTTTATAATCTTGCGTTCATTTAAATACATGTATAGTATTTAGCCTATTTAAACCGTGATGGGCTTCATTCGAAACGTTTGTAATATAGAATCGATATATTTTAAATAGCTGTTGACGTGATTTTTTCATACGTGAAACGTTATCATTGCCTCAGGTATAACTTTGAGAATATTAAAAAATTGCAGCATCTTATGAAGACTATTCGTCGTCGACATCTCTCTGACCGACAACTTCGTGGGCCAGCCCTCTAGTGGGCCGGCGACTGCGTGAGTGACCTTGCCGTTTCGATGTGGAATGTGAAAGCGTTATAGTTTCATTCTATACCCACTCGTTCCTTTGAATGAATACGATGTGTTGTATTTAGATGCCGAACTTTTCTGACATATAGTTCTCGTAATTTAGATTTTTGTTTTTTGAACGACGTTTAAAAGTTAAGGTTTAGTTATGTTTTATAGATTTTAATTAAGCATGATTGTGATTAGTCGAGTAGTTTCAGGTTTATTTCTTAAAACTGAATAAATTATATTTAATTCAGTATTAACTTGTACTGTTTGTATTTTTATATATTTGATGAGCTTTGTTCATGTCTATGTCGCGTATTATAAATCTTGTTCCGCGGTGATATACCTACATTAAAAGGATCGGCCCAACATTTTCATTACATACATTTATACAATGTGTCAATCTAAACATTTTACCTAAATAAAACAGAATTGAATAGTAATACCCTAAAATGTGTTTCAGAAGTATGCGCCAGTTGTTCTGTAGAGGTTGAAACCGAAGCGGGCGGGACCCGTTCTGACACTTCGGGTTCACCTTCCTGGTGCGAAGGAGAAGGCCCGGATGAGCGGGGCTACGGCTCCGGTGACTCCCTTGCTGAGGAGACTGCCCTACTTGCAGATGCAGTCCCACCGCCTCATCAGCCCCGGATTTTGCGTCAACAAAGACGCGATGTTGCAGTCGATTTACATCTATTGCGCCCCGATGTATGAAAGATACTTATAAAAGTGATCACCACAAACAATATTTTTCAATGAAATTCTTTTATCATAATTATTTAACAATCATTATGGAGACGTATTCTGTGCTATGTGCAGCTTGAATTATTTGATTTATACCTACATCTTTACTTGTAATAAATAAGCACACAGCTATGTAGTTATTTTAATAGAAGATACTTGTTTCTTACGCACAATTATACAAAGCATTTTCACTAAGGGTTTTATTTTAAATATATTACCACCGTTATATTACCATTAATGGGTTGTGGTTCGCTGGTAAAATATTACAAATAATATAATCGATATTTTTATTTAGTCGTTATTATTTAAGCGTCTATATAATCGTTGCTAAGTAGTTATTGCCACAATTACTAGAATAGTATGCTAACAGTATTTATTTCTCGAAAGACAATTGCATCAATCAGTTTTACCTCGGTGCCTATACGTGATGAGCGAAGTGCGTTTATAACGACAACGATAAAGTATTACAATTACATTTTAAGTTAAATTAAGATGTAATTAATGTAAGGTGTAATGTTACCTATTTCATCACTGTACATAGTTAATTGCATATTATTAAACCCTATCAGCAGCTTACGTGATAAATATTATATGATACTAGATAGATATTTTTTCAACTGTTTATTTTTTCTACTTACAGTTGTGAGTAAAGACAAAATAATTTTACCTAATTGTATTACGTTTTATGTGTTTTTAAAGCTGGATAAAAATAAACAGTGGGTAGTGCGACAAACGTTTTTAATAAGAACTCTTAATACTAGGCCATGCAACATTTTATTATTTGATTTCATGTTATAATAATAAATAATTATTAGTGTGACTTAAGAAATAGGTACTTAAAACAACAAGATTTTCTCCATACCCAAGGGGACGCAGTTTTGCAGTTTTATGCACAAATTTGTATTTGATCGTTTGGTTTTGTTAAAAGTTTCATAGTGTTGCAAATTTTATAGTTAATTTATGTAAGCAAATAAGATTTGTATAGTTTTCAATTAGTAAATAATCAACAGCTCTCACCTATGAACTATAGTATTAAGGATCTAATAATTTATTGAGCTGTGATAGTTAATAATAAATTGATTTGTAGAGCATTAATGCACGTAACATACGTCCTTTCTCTTATATTAAGATATATTCTGTAAGATCTGGTTTATTGAAATAATTTATTTATAAGATTATAAAACACAAGGCTAAGATTCTGAATAATTTTTTTGTGAAGACTAAAAAATCTAGTTAAAAAACGAATAGGAGATTTTGTTTAAAGAGGATGTTGCCATATTTCAGAGTTGCTATCGCAACTCAAAAAACACAACTTTTCACAAATCAATACACACAAACCACTATGTTAATATGTATTGCGATATCAAATAATATAACTTATTAGATCCACCTTTTTTCTCAATTCCTATATTGTTAAATAAATTTTGAAAATCTACATACACTCGATAGTCAATACTCTGAACCCTCTCGTTAAGTTTGTTTAATGCGGTAGGTGAAAAAAGTTTCAAGTATATCTACAATCATTTTTCCATCAACAATCTCAAATTTGCATATTACTTACCTATATATAATAGAGCTCAGACAATGTGTAGATGGAGAGTACTGTAGTTATCAAAGCGTTTTCTAAGAAACCCTTTTATTACTTTTAGGCTTTACAATTAGAATATCCTAGTAAACAGTCACACCACCTTGCGGGACCAAAAACTTCCTCACCACTACACTTTCGATTATAACCTTTACATATTTCTGTTGTAACAATCCTTGTAAATAGCTTAAATACGCTGTCAAGATCATTTTCTGGGTCACATAAACCTACAATTACGAATTTGTTAACTAAACTGTAGGTGAATCTATATTGCATAAATTTTATATTACGGCGCGTAATCTATGTAATAATTTTAAAGATAAGTAGTTATTTTTTTGCAAGACACATTTCTGAGCAGCAATTCTTTTTTAATTAGTAGATTTAATTTACCAATAGATACTTATGATGTTTTAATTGAATAAGAAACTCCCAGTTCTCCAGTAAATATACGTTTGTATTGTATCTTAATAGATAAATCCGTTTTCACTTCAGTTTTAGAGAAATTTTGTTGGAATTTCTTATGCAATGGCGTTAATGATTTAATTACTAAAATGATACACATTCGAACCAATTTTTCAATTTTTGGAAATGTTTCTTAAGAAAAACAGGGTAAAATTCGCCTGACATTCAGTACGCATAAAGGTATCGTTGTAAAACCTTATGTGATAAGTAAACTATGCGCTTAGATATGAAGCGTAAAATGAACAATATAACATTGAAGGCTCTTGCCTTAAACCTAAGTGCTACTTTGGGACCTAGCTCTGCCTAAATAGTAGTAAGCACAGCAATTACAATAATATTAGCTCTAGTATTGTCATACCTCTTTGTTATTAATAATATAGTTCTCATCAAATGTAACTCAGTTTAAAACAATAATTATAGGTACAAATAATAAATCCAATATTTAAAACCAAATTTAGTAGTTATTTAGTTCCTTTTAGTGCCATATATAGGTAACTTTTTCGGTTTGGGTATTTAAGGACAACTGCAGAAAAAAAATTACATTTTTTTTTTAATTTTTCAGGTCAACGATGTAAGCAGAATACATTTAAATTTAAATTAAAGTTTTCGATAGTGTAGTCTTATGATATCTCAGAATAAATCTTTTATAATTTTATAAATAGCAAAAGTTCAAGCTAGGATATAAATTTAAAAACTGTCGTCCCACATTAGACGGGTATTTTATCCTTCAAATATTAAAGCCTAAAGTATAATATTTTTATTCGTAGACTACACGCCTGTTTATAAAATAAAACTTCAACAATCTCATTAAATTCATTTATGCAGTATGCATTGTTATTTAAAAAAAATATCCTAAAATTAAATTTTCATATTGAAGAATTACATTTAACATAAAATGTCTCTTAGTTTTATTTATTCAGTTACTATACGCTGCTTTCTGGTAGATTGTTTTTATATTTTCAATGGTTTCCTAGCTTGTGTGTAGGCTCTCTCAGAAAAATAGGAAACTACTACAAATCCACGCTAGGTCACTATAATTTTCGAAAAGTGGTTTTGTCTCAGGTAACAAAAACAAACAATTTGAATTGAACGAAATACGACAATCGCCGAGATTGTCTGACTTCGTTATTTAGTGTTTTTGTTAATAGTGAAACAGGTTTAACAAAATAATAAAAGCGTAGCTACCGTCTATTTCCCCACCTAGTAACCGTGTAGGTTCGTCCACAGAGTAGTGTAGCAATCTGTGTTGGACAGATATCTTCATACGTCTTCAAAATTTTCAACAAGTAATTATACAACAAGGATCTGTCAGCAACTGATGTAAACTAAAATTTGAAATCATTCTTCCGTCTTCGCAGTTCGCTTCCATTATTGGTTAGGAAGTTTGTTGTTTACTAGTTACACTTATGTTTTAGATTATATTAATTTAAGCATTTAAAATTAGAGTTATCTGAATAAACACTGACAAGTGTTAAGTTTTGAGAGTCCCAAAAAAGGAGTTATCACGGTTTGTTTACCATTTAAGCCCCATGAAGAAAAATCATCAATATTATTATAATATTGTTATTGCTTTTTTTTAAATTATGACTTCAAACACAAAATATATAATACATTTTTAGGTTGGTTTCCCTTAGTTCCAGTATAATCTTGTGAACCAACTTCGAGAAAGATGCCAACTCAATATGAAGATGAACGTTCCTGGGAAACACCAAACGCTCAATATGATGTTTGTATAATGCTTTGTTTCTAACTCATTTTATCCTATATAACCAACTTATATTACTGATTTTCTTTCACACTACCAATCAGGTATTATTGCTAATATATGTACATTTCAAGGATGACAATGGTGAAGATGTTATTGACAATCCAGAGGAAGTGCTCCAAGAATGCCTTGAAAAATTTAAAACACCTGACTATATAATGGAACCTGGTATATTTGGCCAACTGAAGAGATATTTCCAAGCTGGTGGAAACCCTGAACAAGTTATAGAGCAACTGTCAAATAACTATAGTGCTGTTGCCCAGATGGCAAATTTACTGGCAGAGTGGCTGATTCTTGCTGGTAAAAAAATTTCTCTTATGTAAAAAAAATTTTCAGTGACTGTGTGATAAAAAATAAATAGAATAACAGTAACCCATTGTTATAAAATCAAAGATAAACCATTACTTTTGCTTGTTGCATATTTTATTGTAGATTCAACATAAATCTAAAATGTGGCATATTTTAAATTATTATTATTGCAACATGTATTTTTATAATGAAATGATTGATCAGTTATCGTCCAGGGATGAAAAATGATTAAATTTCTAAAAAAATAGTGGTTGGTTTTATATAATTAGGGTTGTATGTATTTTAAATGTGTCATAATAAAATATTTTCTATTTAAATCACTAAGGGGTATTAAAAATAGATGTTTGGGGATTCTTCAACCTACTCAATATGGTCACAAAATTTCATGAGAATCAGTCAATCCGTTTCAGAGGAGTACAATAAGCAACACAAGTGTGACACAAGAATTTTATATATTAGATTTAAATAATTTTAGTAGCATATAGTAATGTAGTAATAAATAATAAATCATTTTCTGATACTTAAGTATTTTATAATATATTAATTTAATATATATTTTAAATGTTTTCTCTACTTACAGAAGTCAAAGTTACTGAAGTTCAAGCTATGGTAGAAAATCATTTAAAAGAAATGATTATTAAAACATTTGATCCTAAAAAGGCAGATACAATATTTACAGAAGAGGGAGAAGTAAGTAGTATATTTCATTTTAAACAATAGTTTAACAAGTTATATAAATAAATTATAAGTTTAAGTTTTATTAATATATTTTTTTTAATTATAAATTTACAAGAAATCTCTTGAATTAAAACATGAAGTCCTATGTTCTGCCATGAGCGGGTTGATTAGTGTATGTGTTACTAATTCCTCTCTGACTTAAATTAGCTTAAATTACACTCAGATGCTGTAACTAAAATTTTGTTACTCCTAACATTTAGTGTATACTTTTAGACCCCAGCTTGGCTAACAGAAATGATAGAACATCCAACATGGAGGTCCCTAATCTACAGGTTAGCTGAAGACTACCCAGACTGTCTAATGTTGAATTTCACTATAAAGGTACATTAATTGAATGAGTCACAGTAATAGATAATTTACTCACATTTAATAAATATTTCTTTAAAACTTAGTTTAACAGTGAAGCACAATAAAATCATTGCATCACAAATAATATAATAACTCTGTTATAACTATAGAGTTATTAAACATGTATAAGTGTTATGGCAATTCTTTTAAATCACAATATAGCATGTATTATAGCCTTTTCAAAACCACCTCACATCTTCAAACATTATTTTGCTATATAAAAAAAGTCTCTTAAAATAGATGTTGGCCTATTTTTAGTCCTACTCGATATGGCCACAAAATTTCAGGAGAATCGGTCAACCAGTTTCGTAGGAGTAAACCAAACAAATATTGTTATATGAGAATTTTATATATTGGATGTTCATTACACACTAAGTATTGTATTATCAGCAATAGATAAGTTGATGGATAATGCATTAACAAATCCATGATATGTACATACACCAAGATATTTTTATTTTATTCATAAATATCTCTTTCAGCTGATATCAGATGCAGGATTTCAAGGGGAAATAACTAGTATTTCAACTGCCGCTCAACAAATTGAGGTGTTTTCTCGAGTTTTAAAATCAGCCATAGTTGGCTTCTTGCAGAGTTCAGATGATTGGCAAAACAGTGTCAATGAGTGTGCTGTGAGTTTTTACATAAATTTGAGTGAATATAATAATTTTAACTATGACATTATGTGTAATGAAATATTTATAAATAATTTTAGAAAATGGTTTGCCATGGTGCCCACACATATGTATACAGTCAAGTGATTGTTCATATTCTATCACAAGAACCAAGGGGAGGATCGATTATGAAGAGGCTTAGTCAAGAAATTACAAAATGTGCTCAACAAAGGTAACTATTTAGAATAATTTATGGTATAATGGAATACCGAGTATATAGAAAAAATATATCCTTTTGCTACATCATTCTCTACCGTGAATCAATGTTGGCATAACACTCCTTGAGTCACCATTAAATGTAATACCTTACCTACTCGACTTATGTGTAAAGTTGTGGTCTATTAAAAATATATATATTTATTTGTGTAATAGTGGTCATGATGTTACACCGATCACCCTAGCGTTGACATCGGGAGAGTCGTGGCGCGCCGCACGCACTGCGCTGGCGGCCATGTTATCTCGCGGAGCGCTCAACCCTGCAGATATATCAGTGTTGTACCGCTCTTATAATCAACCGGAACCACCACCCGTACATTTACTGAGGATACCACAATTTTTAGGTAGGGCAATATAAACTGCTTATAATTAATGAGTTAATTTTGTTTTGAATCATATACGCTGTACACATTGCCAAGGGAATGCCAAAATATCAGACAGAATAACGTTTTGAAAAATGTAGAACATTCTAAGAATGTAGTTTAGTGAGCAGTAACAGAAAATATTAATGTGGATCTGATACCATATGAATAGCGCAAAACCTTCCTCCAAATAAAATTTTAGTATAATATAAATAATTTTGAATATAAAACTATTTGATATATTACATGATAATGTCTTGATCATTTTAGAATTGCTTGTGGATTCCTTGTTTAAGCTGGGAAGTAAATTAAATCCTGAACACAAGTCAAAGTACACATACCTGTTGGCCTATTCTGCATCAGTATGTGAAGGCGTGACCCCTGGAAAACCGATTAAGGATGAATTAAAAGCAACTTTACAAGCTATTGAGAAAATACATGCAGTATGTTGCAGTTCTGTAAGTTCAAGTGAATTGATTGCGGAACTACCCTCACTTTATCATTGCATAAGGTATGTTATTTATTAAACAATATTTGTGGATTTAAACATAATTAGGCATAACAGTTAACAGTTTTTACAATAATAGATTTGCATATGTGTAATTTTCAGATTTCCAGTTGTAGGAATGGGAGTGCTTGTTTGGGTGGAGTGTGTCGTCACTGAGCCATCTTATTTCAAATTGTGCACTGAACATTGTCCTGTACACTTAGCTCTATTGGACGAGGTTGCTTCCTGTCATCCTTTACTCCATCACAGACTGTTAAAATTATTAATAAAACTATTTGAGTCTAAGCAAGAAGACCTTGAAATTTTAGTTCAGGTAAATTAAAAAGCTTAGCACACATACCTAAAAGCTATTCAGATATACAGACTGTAAAAATCTAGCATTGGAATTAAATCATTATTTTTTGTAACATATATAAAAATTAATTCATAAAAAAACTCATAAGACTTTCAATTAATATTTTTGATAAGATATATTATTAAAAGTTATTTAGAAATAAGTATTATTGGCTTCGGAAAATAGTTTTTTTTTATTTTTCCAGTTGGAGTTGCGAAAGATGCTTTTGGACCGCATGGTAAATTTGTTAAGTAGAGGCTGTGTTGTTCCAGTTTTACTTTATATCAAAAATTGCACAAACCGCGGAGATGTTGATTTATCTTTAATTAGATATTTTTTAACAGAGGTCTGTTTTATTTCATTAGTTAACAAAACCTTTATTGTAATTGGCTGTATTTGTAAAGAAAACTTTATTATTATAGGTATTGGATGCAATAGCTCCCCCTTTTACACCAGAATTTGTACAATTGGTATTACCTATGGTGGAAAATGAAGAAATTACGGGTACTATGAGAGCTGAAGGTGAAAATGATCCTGTTTCAGAATTTATTGGTAAGTTTTTCAATATAGAGGAAGTAAGGAGGTATAAGAAAAGTTTGTTATTAATGAATATAAACATAATTGTTAATATAAATTATTATAGTATATACTTTTTTTGTTTCAGTTCATTGCAAGGCACATTACTAGGAAGTATTGTATAAATGATAAATAGTTTAATATAATGAAGCACTTTATTGTTAATTATAATATATTTTACTAAATGTAACATTGTGTCTTCTTTATACATAGTTTAAATTGTTAATTTTCAACTTCCCCTAGCAGCTTTCCTCTCATAATATCTTCTCAAAGCCTGTTCAAATATTTCTCCAACAGTTCTCTTCTTCCATATATCAATTTTAGGTTTTATGCTTTCTTCCAATTTTGGTTTTATGTTTTCTTCCAGTTTTGGTTCAAGAAGTTTAGTTTCAGATTCACTATCTTTAGATTTAATATCATCAGGTTTTATAAATTCATGATCATCAGTTTTTGGCTTTTCTTCATCATCGCTAGATTCATCAATTGAAAAGTCTGAATCTGCATCAATATTGTCTTCAGTCTGTTTAGATTTTTTCTGGGTTGGTTGCACCCGATTTATTTCATCATCCAAATCATCTATCTCACCCTCTGACTTATTAGGATTATGACATGAGTTTTGTCGTTTTCTGTAATTTCTTTTCTTTGAAGCTGACGACACATCTGGTTTATCACCTTGACATTTAACAGTATTGAGTTCCATTTGTTTGTCATCTTTTTTTTCTTCAATAACCTCTTTTTGAGGTCTATCAAATCCTAACTTTTGCTGATAAAGATGCCGATAAAATCCACCTGATTTTGAAATAGAATTAAATATAAATTAAATAATAAACAAAAGTACACTAAAGAGACACTAATGGTATTTGCAAATATAGTCTGCCTAACATTTGTCAATAACAGAATCTTGTTGACCTGTTTTGTTCTATTGTAACTCTACAGAGTTGTACATGATGAATATGCACATCATTAGTATAAAAGGACATTATGAAAAGTCTACAATTCAGTATAATTTTAAGGAAATAAAATAGAAACTAACTACTACTATCTCTTGTGCAACACATGCTTTTTAATTTAATTATTTTATGTCATACCCAAATCTTGTTGCTGTGTAACATCTCCAATTTTTTCTAAATATTCTTCCCGTTTCTCTTTTTCTTCTTCTAAGCGTAATTCCTCTAGCTTGTTTTTATATGCTGTTGTGACAAAAACTTCTTTATCAGCAAATTTTTCACCTTCCAATTCCCTCTCTTTTTGTATCTGAAAAACAAAAGAAAGAAGAAATTTAGCACAAATAACATTAACTTTTATTCATACACATAAATACATACCTGTCTTTCAATTCTACGCTCATTTTCTATTTTTCTTTTATTTGCCGTTTTTAAAAGGTTCTCTATATATTTTGGATTTTTATTCTCCTTACTTTTAACAGTTTTTTTTTCTTTTACTTCAACCATAGAATCATAAATCTCATCATATTGGTAAACAGTTGGATCATCTAAAATAGCTTTTTCTTGTGCTATTTTGCTCTGAAATTATATTGTTATAAAAGTCACATTGAACACTTTGTTAGTGATTCTCTCAATTAAATATTATATGGTATTTGATAATTACAAATTTTAATTTTTGTCTTCAGTTATTAAAATTACTATCTGATGCTAAATAATGTTAAGGAATAATTACCTGTCTTTTAGAAGCATCACTTGACTTCACTAGAACTGGTTTTTTTTTATATTCATCTTCCGAGTCAGAATCATTACCAAAAACATTATGTGTAGCTTGGAATGTCAGCTGTGTTTTAGATTTTTCAGGTAAAATTAGGCCATACCTAAAAAATCAAAAATATATAATAAAAAGGAGGCACTCTAAATATACAACTATCTCTACAGTAATTGCATAAGGATATGGTATGTAAACATAATATAAAGTAGTTGAAATTGAGATGGTGAAAGAGTACCATTTTGTTTTTACTTTTTTCTTGTATATACATGCGTTCATATTTCTGGTAAAGCTTCGTTACAAGAAGCATATTATATTCTATAATTAAATAATACTTAATAATAGCAGAACACCGATCAAGGTTAGTTACCCCAGCAAGAGATGTACTGTACTAATTCTCACATTAAAAAATTAAGTCTCTATTTAATTCTGAATTTCATTACCACAACGGTGAATTGTGATCCACTGATCGGACTGGATAATATTTTACATCATAACATAAACAACAATTACAACATTCTTACTTTTTGTTTGACATTTTGATACTAGGATCTAGATTGCAGTTGGATTTATCACCATATAAATTGATTTAATTAATAAGCACAGTTAATTTTAAAAGAGCAATTAAATTGCTCCAAATATGTTAACTTTAATAATATGAGTAAGGACTTATGAAACAATCAGTCAAAAAATATTCATAAATCTTAACATTAATCGTAAATGTTTTATTCCATTGTGTCAGATGACAGTTTATATTATTACTTAAAAAGGTTCTCGACCACAGATAACCTTTTTAATAGTTACGACTCGAAAACAGACTTAAATTAAAGATCGTTCATTCTGTCTGATATGTCAAATGATTTTGTATATGTTAAATGACGTTAACTCATTTGGCAATTGGCTCGAAGGCTCAAGTCTCCAACTTTTGTCGTAGGAATTTTTGTGATTTTCCAATTATATGAAAAATGGCTAAACCTAAAAATGAAGAAACCTCTGAAGAAGCAAAGAAAATTGTTGATGACGCAAAAAACTTCATTGAAAAGGCTATCTCAGATATTGGAAAAACATCTGCAACAAAGCAGCTAATTTTAGGAACTGCGTCAGGGTGGTAAGTATTATTGATTAGTCATTTAGTCAATACCTAATATTTATGTATATTCGAGATGTTTGCAGGATAACTGGATTTATTTCTATGAAAATAGGAAAGTTAGCTGCTGTTGGCCTTGGGGGTGGTGTAATTTTATTGCACATTGCTAGTCAAAAGGGATATGTTGATATAAACTGGGATAAAATAAACAAGAAAGTGGACAAAATTACAGACAAAATTGAAAAGGAAGCGACAGGAAAATCTCCAGATTGGTTTGAAAAAGTCAGTATTGTTTTATAACTAAACAATGCTTGACTGCATCTTTTCAAAATTTTTAAATTGTTAAAAATACGAAAAACTTTTGTTCCAGGTGTTTTTATTTGTCAAAGATAATTCATGTTATTCAGCTGGCTTTGCCGGAGGCCTCTTTTTCGGAATTGCATCTTCATGATATTTTTGCTTTGTTAGATGTGAGTTATGATATTTTGTATTTGGATGCAGTCAAGCATAAATCCCCAATCATTTAACTATAGGGGTAGAATTCTATTGTGGTAAAAAGTATTTTAATGAATTAGTTTTTATGTATTAAATTTTGGAAATCTAATTAATTCTGGCTACCACAAATTAACTTACTACTTTTTATTAAGTAAATTCATTACCACAGAATTTTAAAAAGAATTTATAAATAAAGTTGTCTGTCAAAGTTTTCTAAGATTACCTTTGTACCAATCTGTATTTCCACACATCTGTTTGAATTATGCCATTACACACCTCAATTTTAATTTCAGGTTGAAAGATTTGTAGATCGAAAAATTGACAAAGCTGAAGATTTATTAAAAAAAAGAGAAAAAAAGGCTAAAAATTGGTACAATAATTTTGTTGGTGATGACCAATACCGAGCCACTGAATCCCATGTGTTCTTAGCATCATTTGCAGCTGGCATGGCTATAGGATTACTTTGTGGGCAATAAAAATTATATAAATATGTAATTAAATATTATCCTTAGAATCTATTTTAGATCTTTCTCATTAATAAAATGATTATCATTAATATGTAACAAAGTATTATTATATGCGTACATGTAGCTTGTTTAAATAAATACACTTTAGTATTAAAGCATTATTTTTTATTAGACATCAGTTACATTCTTATAATGATTAAAGAGTTCTATCGAGGTCAGAGTTTCTAAGAAGCTTGTATAGGATTGAATATAGTTTCTTCTTATTCTTGTGGCAGCCCTCTCATATTGGCCCTTTTCCCTTCTTGAAAGTTTATCCCACAATATTAGGTTTTCAGTATTTGTATTCAGTAAATAATAAAAGTCTTTGTTTGATCTAAAAATAAATAAATAGGCACTTTATAATGTTAAGGGAATAATATATTAGGAACAAATTAAATACTTTACATTATACAGTACCTAAAGGCAGGTGGATTTGGTTCAAGCATCAAAGCTGGAAACGTTTGTTGAATCAAGTCATTTTCTTGCTTTTCAGACTCATTCAGAGCTGCCCATCTAAAATAGAAAGCAATTTTGTTGTTCTTTAATGAAATTTACTTAATATAACAATGACATAAACTACTTACGAAGCATTTGGTGTTGTGGTATTATTGAATTTAGTTAGATCTTCACACACATCAGTACATTTTGAAATATCCAAATTGTCAGTATTTTGTAAATTCAATCTGCAAAATAATCAGGTGAAAGTCTTATTTTCAACTTCAAATTAATTTCCTTTCCAGTACAAATGCACAGGATAATTATAATATTAAGCAGGCATCTGGCAGTGAGTACTGGTGACCCAAGAGATAAGAGCTGGTGCTCTTTAAGCTCAGCGTAAAAGCACAGACGGGAAATTTTGCAAGCATTATGGGTTTGCCATAAGGACCAAAATATTTAAATTTATTGTAAGTTTCATTATTTTAATGTATTCAATATTCGCTAATAAATTAAATAATCATGTAACAGAGTTCTGGGTCTTATACTTAATAAATGACATTGTCTGACAAACTTTGCTAAATTTTAGTTTGTAGCATTGTGTGTTTACAGATAAAAATTATTTAAAGTATATGGAGGAAAATCCTGATTAAAGATAATATTACCTAGACAACTAAAACAAACAAATATTTGAGAGTTGAACTGTTAGAAATAATTAATTAAGAAAGTTTAAAAGAACTCCCTGAATTCATAAATTTACTTTATTTATAATTGGAATTTACTTGTACTTTAGTAAAACCTTTGTTTTTGTAGCATTAGCACAAATTTTAATGTATGTGATTTATTTTGACAAACAGGAGTCACAGGTTATTTTTATTACAGTTTATATTGTTAAGTTTTGTATTTAGTCTAGTCTTGCTCAATTCCATCATAATGACTGAAGAAATTTTAAATTATTTTTAAGCTGTTGCACATATTACAAACTAAATGACCACCTAATCTAAACTGTTACATTTAGTTTACATTACAATGTAATTATATAACATAATATTATCATACATAAAATATATATACAGATATATTGGACAGGATTAACTTACATTATATTATGTCCCTCAGCCTCAAAAATCTTCCTAGAAATTGGCTCAACAGTTCTAAGTTTGTCTGCAAAATTTTTTTTCAACTTAAGTTGCTGACTTTGAAATCTTGTGGTAATAATTTGTCTTTTTTTTGAACTCAGTTTTAACCACGATAATGTAGCTTCTGATATTATTTTTTTCTGTAAAAACAAACATAAAACATGCATAATGTGCCATTTGTTACCGTGTTATAATAATATTTCCAAGGCATGTCTATTACCACTTCTATTTATAAATACTGATTTTTATTAAAGCCGTAATTGAGTAATATTTACTCAAACAAAATGTTTTGGATAACAAATCATTTTATACATCAAACAAACCCATCCAAATACACATAATGATTAGAAGGCATTTTTACACCGAAATTAACCTTTTCGGTATTGTAGATGATTTTAGGTTTATTTACATTTAAATTTATGTGACCAAAAACATTTAAAAAGGCTTTTGATCCGATATTTTTTTCAGAGCGCTACGTTAGTTAAAACCGGAGCTGTTGTAAAATAACAAAATAAACTTACTTTGCTCCCATGACTTTCTTTTTTTAATTTCTTCCTGGAGTATAAGTGTACATAATATTCCAGAACCGATTTTGGGTGTTTATTATTAAACACCATTTCTCAAATTCGTAATAGAGATTAGAGCTATATAGTATATAACTCAATAGGTATATCTAGGTAGATTTCAGGGGATCAAAGCCACAGATTCTGTTATTAGAGTTGCCAACACGAAATTACCAATGGGTGGCAATGTGCACCTAAAATACTACTTTGACAACATAAATTTTATTTGACCATTCATAAAAAAAATCAAATCATTATCAATTATATTCGCTTCATGCGTATTCATTCCTTGATTTCCTCCTATTCAGAATACTCTCGCATACATCAGCATTTGATTGAATTATAATAATAAATTTACTTTTCCCAGTTTTAAGTTAAAGATTAAAAAGTCATAACAAATCACCATTTTTGATCATAGTACAAAAAACCGTAGAATAGATACATTTGCCTAATAGAAAATGTGTTGAATCATCAAAGACTACACATATCTATAATGCCACCTTTATAATCCTTTCCTACTTAGGACCCATTATATTAATGCTTTTATTAAATGTTATTATTTTTAAAGATAGTAGATTATTTAGATTTAAAAGATGGTAGGAAAGTAAAATGAAGCAGTTATTTTATAATTCTATTTTGTAATCTTAAAATTATGATAATAAATTATGTATTTAACTTATATTTCATACTTTTATATCTAATTGTTGTTTTGGTATATTTTGTTTAGTGAAAATATTTAATATAGCTCTGCAATCAGGATATAATTCAAATTTAGTTCTTAGAATACCCCTTTGCAATCTTTTAGCAATTTCATGTTCTTTACTCATCATTTCTATAGCTTGTTCTTCAGTCAGAAAAGGTAACTCAAATGCTGGTATTT
Organism: Leptophobia aripa; assembly: GCA_951799465.1. NCBI lineage: Eukaryota > Metazoa > Arthropoda > Insecta > Lepidoptera > Pieridae > Leptophobia > Leptophobia aripa. The sequence continues at coordinate 4,557,249 of OX637260.1, forward strand.
TAAGGTCACCCCTATGAACACCATCAATCTGAGAAAGGAATATTCAAAAATTAAAAATTAAAATTTTAAAATTTTTTTATAATGTTATAGAATAAATATTAAAACTAATATTTTAACTTACTTTACATTGGAAAGACATGGGAAAGTCAGTGTCAACGACAGGCCATTTCTGATTTAAAACTTGAGAATCCCATGAAATTTGCGACGTCTCTGTGCAAATTCTATTAGGGGCAGACACGAGGCCAGCCCAAAGTTCTGAACAAAAGTGTGGTGTAACTGGAGAAAGCATTATTATTAAGCTGGCCAGTGCCAACTCAAATTCTTTACTCTTTGCTATGACCTCTGCTGGGACATTGTTCTGCAAGTTAAAAAAAACTATTAATTCAAAACTTCAAATATAGAAGTACAAATGGAACATATAAAGTACTAAAAAACAAACAATTGACTTATTATTTAACTATTGTTACATTTAAGTTTTTTTGTGTTAAATACATTCAAATATTAGATGATCTCATTGGTTGGATCACCATTATGCAAAAAGAGGCAGTATTCCATTCTTAAGACATTTTTTTTTTAATTATGTGAGTTTTTTCCATTACATCTATTATATCAAAAACCCATCAAATATTTTCAACAATGTTTATAACAAGGTATGGTTTGAGACTACTAACTAGTAGTGACATTATTCATAGGCTGGGCAAGTGGCAAGTAACAGTCAACTTTGATTGTTTCAGTTCATAATAACTAGAATTAAAGAATATCTAGAATTTTTACAATAGAATGACTTTTAATCTTAAAAGTGTATATTACTTACTCTCAAAGTATTTGTTAAGCTCTGCAATTGCGATATTCCAACACTTAACTTTTGTGTGTATTTAAAATGGTATGTTGTTGTTGCAATAAAAAAGTTTCTCGAGTCTCGCAATTTTTCCTCATATTCTTGAAATTTCTGAGGTGACAGGTTATTGACTTTTAATAAATCACTGTTATTTCTATGTGACAGAAATTCCCTTATTGTTATCCAAAGTCGATGTTGCCAATTCAAAACACCTGGTAAAGCTGGAACCACAAAATTTTATGAAGTTTGTAAGAGAGTTTTAGGGCTCATTTATAGAATAAAATTAAAATGCACTCTTACTTGCATCAGACCAACGTCTTGTTGTTTCAGGTGGAACATCAGCAATAACCAGAAGTCGTGTTGTATCACATCCATATTTGGTTAATAATCTCATGGGATTTTCACCATTATGTTTAGATTTACTCATTTTCTCCCATTGCACCAAAATTGCTTTTCCTGACCCCTTTTCTTTATATTGTTTCCCATCCTTTTCTACATTTTCTTTAGTAATATACTTTCCTGATGATTTCACTTTATAAGACTGACCCATCACCATGCCTTGAACCAACAGTTTCTTAAAGGGTTCTTTTGTTGGTGTCCAACCAAGTGAGTGCAGAAAATAACTCATAAATCTAGCATAATATAAATGCAATACTGCATGCTCTTTGCCACCAATATAACAGTGAACAGGTGTCTTACCATACAATTTATTTTTTTCAAATGGTACATTAGTATTCAATGTGTCTAGAAATCGATAGTAATACCATGATGAATCTACAAATGTATCCATGGTATCAGTTTCTCTTTGTGCATCACCATAACAGATTGGGCATCTACAATTTACCCATGAACTTAATTTGGACAGTGTGAATATATTATTTTCATCTGAGCAGGTTAAGGGTAATTTCACTGGCAGTTCTTCATATGGCACGGGTACAGTACCACATTTACTACAATGTATAATAGGTATTGGCGTGCCCCAATATCTTTGTCTTGATATTAACCAGTCCTTCAGCTTAGAGCTGACAAAGTAACCTCCACAATTTTGAGTTCTTGCTATTTCTATGGCTTTTTTGTTCTCACTTTCAATATTTATAGTTTGGGCTTGTTGTAATGGAATTTTTAATGCTTCTGATATTTTTCTATCTTCAGGATCAATTGCTGGACAAGCTAAATATACTTCTCTTTCCTCTGGATAAAGGATGCTATCATAAACATAAATTTTGATTTCTTTATTTGTTATTGGATTGTAGCACAGTAAATTTTCAATTTCATAAATAGTAAGATCTTGAAAAAGAACATGACTTTTTTTTATGGTAATATACTGGGCATGTAAATATTTGTATGGATGTGAAGACCATATATCTAAAGACCTCTTTTCTCCATTTATTTCTACCTGAAATGTGACTATAGCACCATTACACTCACCAATCCAGTGTTTTTGCAAATTTATAATATCATTCCAATTTTCTAAATAATTTTTATCTAGGCCATTATACAAATCTTGAGCAAACATGGTTGTTTTGATAAACCATTGAGTAAGACACTTTTTTTCAACTTTTGCACCAGATCTCCAAGAACAGCCATTTTCATCAACTTGTTCATCAGCTAAAACTGTCTTATCTACTGGATCCCAGTTAACATTTGCCTGTAAAGTTCAAAATTTATACATGTGTAAGAGACTGAGAATAAACAAACTTTAAGTAAAAACAACTAAGAAATAAATGTAAATTATCTTTATGAACTTAATTTGTAAGAGCTATTACAGTTTATTACCTTGCTTCTATACGCTAAACCATTCTCAAATAACTTTAAAAATATATATTGGGTCCATTTATAATAACTTGGATCACATGTTGAAATTTCCTTACTCCAGTCAAAGTTGAAGCCAAGCTGAATCAGTTGTTTTTTCATGGAATCTATGTTATCCCTTGTCCAAACTTGAGGTGAAATACCACGCTCAATGGCTGCATTTTCTGCAGGAAGGCCAAATGCATCCCATCCCATAGGATGAATAACATTATTTCCATTCATTTTATGAAATCTAGCAATAGTATCTGATATTGAATACACTCTAACATGACCCATGTGTAAATTTCCAGATGGGTAAGGGAACATGGGAAGAATGTAGACATTATTTGCCACTTCTTTATCTTCATTTTTTAATACTAAATTAGACCAATTACTTTCGATCTTCAATTTTATTTCGGTAGAAATATTACTGTCCTGAATTATAAAATATTATATTAATTGATATGAAATTCTTAATTTAAGCCATAACTAATTTTAACTAACCCAAAGTCCTAGGCTACTTCTACTTCTAACGAAACCTATGCAACGAGACCCATGCGAGTAGCAAAGCCGAATATAATTATTCTTCAACATAGTAACAAAGCATTAATGATTGAATTTATTGCGACGGTTGCCAATATAATAAAATTAATTCAATTTCATTATATTGTTTAGAGTTAAGACATTACAGTATTTCTGAGTTTTGACGGCATGTACTCAGCGTCAATAAAAACGTTAAAAGGCCTCGTAACCAAGAGATCAAATTTTAAAAAAATGTATTGACACATGTCAATGTCAACTGTGAAATAAATACCGATAGACTAATATATAAAATAAATAAATAATAAGTATTTATCACTCAAATGGAGGAGTTATCTTTACCGGCAAATCTTATGAATACTAATTATGATTTCTGATGTGCAAATTTAGTTACAGTTTTGGTTCAAAAATTACTACAGGAAAATAGAGTGTGTTAGAATATACAGCAAAATGCTAAGTTAATCGATGTAAATATTTTCAGAGAAAGTTAGAATGCAAGCAAAGAAACGATATATTCTACTTACAGTATCCATAGTAGTAATTTTCTATTGCTGCATTGGCGGATATCGTTTAAAAACTGAAAGTTTTCAAAAGAACTATCGCAGGGACCTGCCTTCCTTTGCTACTATAGAAGAACTCTCGGAAGCTCCCTCGCATCTAAAGCGCAATCCTGATATAAAAAGAAAATCATGTCGAATGGAAACATGTTTTAATTTTGCTAATTGTGGCAACGAACCCAAAGTTTATGTTTATCCAACAGATGGCCCTGTTAGTGCCACTTATCGAAAAGTCCTATCTGTTATTCGAGAGTCGAGATATGCAACACGGGATCCAGCAGAGGCATGTATATTTGTACCAGCTGTGGACACTCTTGACGCAGATCCATTATCTTCAGAGCATGTTGCAGATGTACAGTCTCGACTATCACGATTACCACATTGGAAAAATGGAAGAAATCACTTAATTTTTAATCTTTATGCTGGTACGTGGCCAGATTATTCAGAAGGATCTTTAGGATTTGATCCAGGGGAAGCTATCTTGGCGAGAGCCAGTGTTTCAGAGGCTTTATTCAGAGAGGGATTTGATATATCGTTACCACTCTTTCATAAGGAGCACCCTGAGAGAGGTGGTACACCTCCTGCTGCAACTTCAAATCCTTTTCCTGCACCACGGCGCCATTTACTAGCTTTTAAAGGTAAACGTTATGTACATGGTATAGGCAGTGAAACAAGAAATTCATTATGGCATCTCCATGATGGTAATAATCTAATCTTGGTTACTACATGTAGGCATGGAAAATCTTGGAAAGATCTTAGAGATGAGAGATGTGATGAAGACAATAAAGAATATGATAAGTGAGTACATACTTTTTAAAATGTGTCCATTATAGATTACTAAATAAAAATGTTTTCTTAATAGTATTACATATATCCTGAATACACATGCATTGTCATTTGCTAGTGTGATCAAATAATATATCACCTTTAAATTAATTTCTTATCAGATTTGACTATGAACAACTACTGGCAAATTCCACATTTTGTCTTGTGGCTAGAGGAAGACGTCTTGGTTCGTACCGATTTTTAGAGGCCTTAGCAGCTGGTTGTGTACCTGTTCTTCTTAGTAATGGATGGAGGTTACCATTTGATGAACAAATTGATTGGCGACGTGCAGTGATTTGGGCGGATGAACGTCTTTTATTGCAGGTTATATATTTTTATAAATTATAAGTATCGGACACATATTTATAGCTTGTGTTGGATGCTCACCAAACTGTTTTACTCATTTACTTGTTTCCTCATTTGTTACTATTTTGTTGGCTGAAATTACTTAAACTTTAATAAAACAAAAAGTAAATATTATATAACCAAATGTTTATTGTATTGCTTACTTTAAAAAGTGTCTTAATGAGATTATTATTATTTCTCATTGTACTGGGATAACCCACTAATATAAATAAGTATTTATTTTTGTTGTGCAAGAAAATGGTATATTTTTTTACATGTCAATGTAAAATAACATAACCATTTTTTCAGGTACCTGAACTTGTGAGATCTGTACTGCCAGAGCGTGTGCTTGCTTTAAGGCAACAGACGCAGCTGTTATGGGAACAATATTTTTCTTCTATTGAAAAAATTGTATTTACAACTATTGAGGTATTAGCTATTATGTATGTATGAAGAAATATTCCCATAAGCTGCAGTATTATACTGCAACTTTTTTACAGGCAACTCTATGTAAAAGTTGTCTATAGTTGTCCAGCCATAGTCAGACTAATGTCATAGTTACATTGCTTTAATAATACTAAAAATAATTTTATTGTTCTTTTACTGTGTAATTTTGTAAAATGATATTAAGGATTTTCATTTTTGATTTCTTTCATAAAATTGCTTATATATGTTATGGGACATTTATAATTGAATGGGCTATTGTTTGTGATAAATATTATGTTCTGCCATTTCTTAAAGATAATATTGGAAAGAATAATGGCACATCGAACATCCCGACATCGAGAGGCATTGATATGGAATACATCTCCAGGAGCATTAGGAACATTAGCAAATTATGGTGATTCCAGAGCCCACCTACCTTTGGGAGTGTCTGCTCCCAAGGCCCCCATTGCCCCACCCGCCTCACCTATGCCTCTTCCTGCCCCTTCAGTGCCTTTAATTGCTCCACCATCAACTCCTGGTAAAACATTTACAGCTCTATTGTATGTTCAAGCTACATCACCTGCTTTACACAAATTACTAGCGAATATTGCGAGTAGTGAATTCTGTGAAAAGGTAATTTTTCTATTTAAAATCTTCTTATACCAAGAAGCAGTTATGTTTTTCATTTATTGAATTAATGTGGCTGTTATATGTCTATTTTGTGAATAATAAGTTTTTGTAGTTAGTGTTGGTGTGGGACAGTGAGCGTGCAGCGCCCTCTTTGAAATCATTGTCACGATCTGCCGGAGATGTACGCGATCCTTTACCCGTCACAGTAGTTGATGCTACCACACACTATCCAGGGTAAGAGAAATGTGTTTTATATGCCGTTTTAATTAAATAATGCCAACATCGAATGAAAATATACAAACTATTATAATTGTTACATTATGGTTTTAAATCATTGTCTCGTGGAATCCTTATGTCCTTATTATCTTAGTATAAATTAGATAAACTGATCGATCTCAGGATTCGCTACAAACTGGGTTGACGATGACATTATTTTGAGAAAAAAACAATTTATTAACAGAATGTTTCAGAATTGATTTATTTAATTAAATTAATAAATTATATATTTGTAATTTATTAATTTACTAGTTTCATTTGTTTGAGTTGAGAGAGATTTCGTTTGAGTTAATATCCGTGCTTTGCCCGGAAAATACAATCCAGTTCTGATATTATATGTGGTTGCGTGGTGGCATATTTTGTAATAGCTCTTAATAGGAAGTATGGCAAGTGAAAGTAGATATTATAGTTGATAGTGCAGTTTAAGACAATGTTTTCTATAAGGGATTTACTTTATATCGTATTGATATTTTAATATCTTCTATTGATCGATGTTTTATAGTCTATGGATGAGTAGGTTAGGTTATACATACAACGCTGCCAAAAATTATTAAAATTGAATTTATCCAATATCTCCCGTGAATATGATATCTTTAATATTTTCAATTTATGTTTTGTTATTATAATGTTTTTAATAAATAAGCATATTTTTTTTGAAAATTTTAATTGGCCCATTGATCAAAGTGATTGCTCATCCCTGGTCTATAATGCAATCAAAATGAAAATTGTGCTACTAAAGATCTATTTATTAATGATTAAAATACAATTTTATTTCACACAATAAGTTGATTTAATGTGAACACCCTATCTAATTCGTTCCTTAATTTTATGCACGGTATGTCTTATGCATTACATACATTGCCATTGAATCTTGGCTTGGCTGTCAAACTAATTTTTTAAATAATCTAATCACAAATAATGATATAGTTTTAAGTATGATTCTTGAAAAGGATAAACTTAAAGGGAAGGAGTGTCAGCGAGATGGCAGCCGCTATGGGCGATTGCAACAGCAGCAGTGTTTTCACTGGACGGTGACGCGCCGCTTTTGGCTGAGGAATTGGATTTTGCTTTTTGCGTGTGGAAACAGTTCCCTGAACGTATTGTTGGTTACCCAGCGAGAAGTCACTTTTGGGATGAGTCAAAGGTATATTTTACTTGCACTATTTGTCTAATTATTTATTATTCAATCCAATTATTTTTATAAACAAACCAAAAGAAATACTAACGGGGACAAGCTCAAATGTGTCATAGTGTTACTAATAATTTAATTAATTATTTTTAAACCGTAATGTGTAGTCTTTCGGTACAGGGGGCATGGGGCTACAGTAGTAAATGGGGTGGTTCGTACTCCATGGTGCTACCAGGTGCAGCGTTGGTCCATCGAGCGACTTTAGCACAATACGCACAGGTATCGCCCGCCTTGAGACTCGCGGTACGGCGCGCTAGCAATTGCGAAGACATTCTTCTTAATTGCCTCGTTGCCCATTTGACTCGCCGTCCGCCTCTCAAGCTCGCCCAGCGCAGGCGGTATAAGGCATCGCATCATCGATACAAGTATGTACATTTATCCCGATTATTACGATTTAACCGCGTTTCGACCTTACAGTGATATTCGTTTGATTATTTGCTCAATATTGTTTTTGCAGGACAGCGCATTTTTAATATATTCTTTTAAACTTTTCTAGGACTTCTTGGACCGATCCCGAACATTTCGTCCAGCGACAGTCATGTTTGAATACTTTCGCCGCCGCCTGGGGCTATATGCCGCTTGTTCGCTCTGTTTTAAGACTGGATCCTATACTTTTCAAAGATCCAGTTTCCACCCTTAGAAAGAAGTATAGAAAAATGGAATTAGTCACATCATAGTCCTTTTTATGTACCCATATGCCAATCATATCAATAAAAAATATCCCAAAATACACCGTGTTTTATTTTATTTTTGAAATGCCAACTTTTCCCTGAGGTTTTACCTGAGTTTGCTACATTATTCATTAATGCTTGCCGTATTGTTTGAAGCGTATAACATGCTACTTCGATAAGTCGGAAGGGACTCGAGAAGTCCAACCCAAATAAATATATCTATTCGAATTACAGATCGCAGTTCCTGCGATCAGCGCATTTACCTTTTCTTGTTGACCTATTGATTCTGTGCGATTAACGAACAAATTATTATTTAATACTAGCTTTCCGCCCGCGGCTTCGCCCACGTGTAATTTGGTTAAGTATATAGCGTTTTTTAATGATCTCGACAGGGCTTTCTTTCACGGGCTAAAATCTTGTTACAATTGGAATTATATATAGCCTGTGTTACTCAGGGATGATGTAGCTTTACAGGATCGGATGATTCAGGGAAATAGAGGGCAACTTTCAAATTAACGTACAGGCAGTTACTATTCTGACAATTTTATATTCTAATAGTCATCTTCTTATGTGGATGAGCTGATGATGGAAGGTAAAACTCCTCAGCGGTTAAGAGTTGAAAGAAAATTCTTACGAAGTTATGAGTACGAAATACGAACTTGTGAGGTTATTACTTATTAGCTTGACCAAATAATAAAAGGTAAACCTCATTAACGTTAAGGATGTAGATAGAAAAATGGGAGCGGACAAACGATAAACGTCTCTTCACTCGTTTCCTTATACTTGTTGGTATAGGTAGTGTTCACTCAAAATAATCATAGGGTAAAACGTTAATGAAAGTTTGAAGTGCATGGTAGTCATTACACAATGGAGCATCTTAATACCGCGATGGATATATTTAGCCTAAGTCGAAGTTCTTTAAAAAAAAACTAAGACTCAACCTCGCACACTCACTCACACAGAAACACCATTGCACACACTGATACACACACACACACTAAAATGCTCGTACTTCACATAGTTCCACTTGTTCATGTGTATATATATTTTTATTTTTGTTTTCTGTTCGTGTTTTTTTTTGTTATTCTTTTTCCTGATCTTAGATTCTAATTCCGATTCTATATTTTAACCTTATTTTAGCTTTATTTTTAATCTATTTTTATTGTGTAAACTGTTTTTGATAAGCTGTATAGGTTTAAGAAATAAAAAAATAAAATAAATCTACGAATTTTATCAACGCCATCTATCGAGCACATTGTTCAACACTTCAACCGCGCCCGCGCGCACTGCGTTATTTGTTATTTTTTTTACCTCTCATAAGTTTTAATATTAAGATTAACTTATATTAGAACATATTTAACAATATATATAACTAATCAATCAATATAAGTGTTTAAAAATTTTAAAGCAGTGGTTGAAGTAAATTTTCAATTGACCATAACTTCTTTTTCTCTTAACCGATTTTGACAAAATAAACTTTTGACAACGCTCCTAATTATATGTAATCCAACTGTGAAAACCGCGTTCAAATCCGTTCAGTCGTTTTCAAGTTATAACGTACCAGACAGACAGACAGACAGACAGACAGACAGACAGACAGACAGACAAGAATTCCAAAAATTGGTTTTTTGGTGTCTATGACTCTTCTTTAATTGCCTCCTTTCAGTTTTTTGGAAAAATATTTAATCTACAGATTTTCGATTTTTACTGTCTTATTATTAGTATAGAATAGATTATTAAGCAGTGATTTGTCGAATCAGCGATTTGTACTGGCTATTTATTTTTACATACATATATAATTAAGCGATATTATCCTTGAAATTCCACTCATTGATTCTTTTTGTGGATAACCTATCTTATTTATAATGTATTTTTTAAATTTAAATTAGCAATGTGTGTGCTCATTAGGGATAAGGCCGACCGTTTCTGTTATATGTAGGTACAAATTAATTACATTAGGTACAAAATTAAATCATCCACCAAAACATATATTCAGTCAATATACCATTATAATTTATTAATTAATATAATCCGTCAGTTTCTTTAATTCCTTCCAAATTGTATTCTACTTAGATAATTTGTCATTTGACTCTGAAATGTATTTTGATTAATAGGGTATATAAATTTGTTATTACACAATTAAAAGTCACTGATGATAGGGGTCATCTAAGTGCATTGCATTGGTAAACGTTGCATAAGTAGAACGCGGCTGACATAACATGATAACACTTCGCAACACAAGTGGCCTTGGCCCGAAAGGTGTGTACCGGCGGGAAATAACGCGCCAACGAAAGACCACTAGCAATATTGAAGCAAACGAAATACTGCCTGCCACCTTCCAACCGAGTGGACATGTTCAGTTAACTTATTACCGCAATATACAAAATCTTTGGGACTTGAACAAAGTTATTATAATTGCCAACTCAGAAAAAGTTCTGTATATTTAAAACATTGGTCTTATACATTAAAATGACATTCTGTGATCTGTGTTAAGCCGTACGTAAAGTTAAAAAAATCATTAATGGACTAAAATATAACGGTAAGTTAGTTTGCAATTTAGTTTATTAATTATTTAATTAGTGTTTAAAATAGTTCATATTTAACTTGTTAAATTCTTAATTTAAAATCAATTAAATAAATTACTTCTCAGAAGATACTAAATTTTTTTAATGACCTTACAGAATAATGTACAATTGTTTTTCTATATATACAGAATTCATTAGGTGTAGGTACTTATTACCAACGTGTAGGTTTATTCCGCAACAGATTGGTGAATGGTAAGTCAACCTTCAGATTACTTTTATGACCTCACAAGACTTCCTAGGGATTATAAATAAAAATAATTTAGGTAATTTCATTAGGTTTTTCTGTATATGAAAATGTCAATGACTTCTCTACGAACATTATTTTTATTATACTTTATTTTTTATTCATACACAATACTTCTAAAACTACGCCTTAAAAAGCTGGCATAAAAATTTGTTTAGCTCTAAATTATTGTAATTTTATAGTCCTTATATACACTGATACTGGACCATTAGAACCTACAAGTTTATATTTTAATGGTTGTATGTGATTATTTTAATGTTGTTATATTTTAGACATTAATTATCGAGTTACTATACTTGATAACTTATTTATAATTTAATAATAAATTATATTAGTGTTAGTGTTAATAATAAAAAAAATCTTATGTTGCGGTAAGTGATCCTGTAAACGCAAGATGTTACGAGGTGTCGATTACATCTTACCCTGTATCCTGATTGTGGCAGTTATCGCAACTCTAGCTAATTCAGCTAAAGCACAACCGGTTAGTACGGTCATGATATAATAAAATAAATGACACAATTTGTTCAATACATGTATGTGTACCAGTACATCGTACTTCGAACATTCCCATACCTTTTTCAGTGAAACTTAGTTAAGGATACATCTTACCTCTTAGCTTACTTATTCTTATAATGTGTATTTTTTTATTCATGTATCTGTATCCTTAATAAATAAATACATAATATATATACAGTGATTTACTTAAATGTTTGTAATATATTAACAGGCTTTTAAAATCAAAGTTAAATCTTTTTGATCAGTAAGGTACATATGACCATTTTGAATCGAATTAAATCGACATCACTACGCATCTTCGTCAGCGACTAAGCTTGAGATAAACTAAGCTTGGTTGATTTTTGTGTAAGGATCTTAAACGGAATATGAATTTGTTTTAGACACCGGCAGACGAGTCTATAGGAAAAGACCGAGCTCAAAGAGAATCATCTATAAGACTTGGAAAAAGTGTGGCCATCAAACCAAAATGGGGATTTTTTGGAACAATATTTAATGTTATTTTGGAGGTTCGTAAACTATTTGTTTTCGGTTCTATACAGATAAAATATCCATTACCATATCAACATTTAAGCCGGAACATGTGACAAGCAAATAAAGAATCCGGTGTGGTAAATTGGTGATCAGCTAAATTGACGATTACCAGAAGCCACTGCTAATAATACTCTCCTAGGAACCGAACTTAGTTAAATAAACTTGTAACTTACCAGCGACCAATCAAAAAAAGTAGTATTTCATTGTCTTATACAATTAAACGTATATATTTTATGTACAATTTTTTTTTGCAGCAAATTAATGACACAAAAAGTGCATATAACCAGATTTCCGAACTAGTGAATAATCAATTTGTTGATGAAAAGGTAAGGTGATTCGTTATAAATTTTTTTAGGCTCTTATAGATGCTCTGATAGGCCAGATTATCATATTACATTTTCTTTTTCTTAATATTTAATTAATTGCCGATGAGTGTCATCCATAAGCAAGGTTAATACGGCATTTATCCTTCTTCGGAGATATTTGTTAATATAAATACATTAGGTAGTATTTTTTCTGTTTATTCTTGAGGTTAACTAACGAGAACGCTGTCGCCGTCACCTTTATTAATACTTAAACACTTCACCCATTAAATGTATTTTGAAAACTAATGTTGCAGCAGGGATTTCGATCATTAGGTACTACTCGTTCCAAAAGTTTTAAGAGGAGCAAACTTGTGGTATTTTTATTGTCCCGGTAAAGTTATTACTTTCAAATTAAAAAGGTTTATTGAATATTTATTATAATTGTCCTCAAATAAAACCTCTTTCTTCTGTCACCGCTCCTCCACCTTCCCCTACGATTCCGATAAATCAAATTTTATAACTCCGTTGCCGAATTCGATTCCAATAAAATTACATACCTCCGTTTATTACATCCCTGGTTTTTCTTAAATTTAACAAATGTTGATGGTCCATATCTTTTATCGTACGTAAGTACATGCGATTGTTAAATTGTATATAAAATGCATTGAACACATAGGCATCAATTCATTATTTACCCTTTGTTGCACAAATAGTATTAGTTACTAATTGTTGTTACATATAAAAGCAAAAGATCGCCTTATCGGTAATAAGCGGTCGCTTTTTAGCAACTGATTTTACAAACAAAGATAATCTTCATTTATATTGACTATTCAGTTTGCGAGTTACAATAATCGTTCATATAACCAGTGGTCTGGAATCAGAGTATTTAAATATTTAATAGTTGATACTTGTGTATCTAATAGGAAAATCACATATAATAGTATATGTGTATATAATAGTAGGGTGAAGTCTATAAAAGAATTGTGTTGTCAATAATAGGCGCGTTATATAAAAATTAAAATAATTAATATGAGACGAATACATTACTTTTTCTAAAACTAGATTACTTTATAATAGGTACATCTCACTTACATCTTACTCCTTCACTGTTCACTTCAAACCACAACACGCTAATTCTTAATTATTTCTGAATTTAATATGCAATTCGTTGCAAACGCAACTTCTATGCATTGACGCAATTTAATGAGCACATGTATGAATATGCAATTTTAGGACAAAAACTCATTACGAAATTATTATATTTGGGTGCGAAAGACGTAGGTATAAATAATAACACTTAGTGCGAATAGTGCCTTTTTCTTCTAATATAAATTTATTTTGCCATAACCACATAAATATGTATAATACGTCATGACTAGGTAAATACGAGTCATACTCTTCCTTAATATCTAGAGCAAATAGGCTTCAGCGAACAAAAAGGAATAAATAAACAATAATATCTGTCTGACGTAACACTTAATCTTAATCGATAATAGTTATAATGTAATGAACTAAGTAATTAATTTGAGTGCGGGCTTCATTGATCCACATAAATTTTAATTTTATTCTAGTTGTTCATCTTGGCATAAGGCAATTAAATTGTATTTAATTTTATTCTAGTTGTTTAACTTGTCTTATGGCAATTTTTATTTCAGTATATGTTTTGTACGAACGTATTTACTAATAAGATGTTCTAGTTTTAAGTAGGTATTTATTTTAGTATGAAAGTAAAGAGCGAAATGCGAGAATTTGTGACTTTTTTAGGATATAACGCCGCCACCAGATCCATCTAATAATATCACCACACCATCGCCTAAGATAACAAGGAAAGGATTTTTAAACATTCTTGATCGAAACCTAAAAGGTTTAGCTCGTCTGAGAAATTTAGAATGGCGTGAAGCCAAAAAGGTACAATATATATATTATTTTTTCTTATCTTAAATTATGGTTAAATCCCTTCGATTACAATAACGCTCAAACAGGATAGAACTTTAGCTATGCCATGTTTGTTGCTGCGACTTAGGTGTTCGAGGTATTTCCATAGAAAACACAGACAAAATTTATTATGCTTACTTATTCTTGATGTTATTTTTAGGACTCATGGACTAACATACAAAGTTATTGGAGCGAACTTTTTGGAGATAAGAATAAACGATTAACAAAAAAGATTAGTCGCTAGGTATTTCAAATGGAAGTTTAGCGTATTCGTATTTAAGTAAATTATGTAAATAAATATAGTAATTAGATGTACCTGTGTTTCTCTCTTTAAAAATCTTCACTGTTAATCAATATGCGCATCAACAAATTGACGCAATTTTAAGTGAGTTTCATTTTTTGGTTCTTTGTATGATATCTATAAGCCGATACGACCTTAAAATTCATCATTTCATTAAATGACCATCGCATTAAGACAATAACGTTGAAATGCCGAATAATATGTCAATTGATGAATTAAAATGAGTATTTCTAATGAGAGCTTGCAAGACCCAGAATTACAGCAGTTGTGAGCCCCGGCGTTGTGCTTGCGTCCCTTTTATTAGAACGACAGTTATTTTTCAAGGATTGGTCGGTCATATTTTAGATGCATATAGTTGTAGCCTGGCGGAGTGATCATTTTTAACATCCCGCTTCTTATTGCTAAGAATATTGTATCAATTCAAAAAGTATATTTGCTTCTGGACCTGGAGTATAAAGTAATCTGTGGTACATGTTGGATAGATGCCATTTTTTTTTAAACATTTCTATAAATTTGTTGTATTTATAATTTGTGTAAACTTAGCAATTTAATATTGCTTATATAGCATCTGTAATAATGTGATGCTATTATTACAGATGCTGAAATAATTTGCACGATTAGTATTAATTTAGTTAACAACAGTTCTTTTAAACATTAAACACAAAATTATTATAAGATATTTATTTATATTACTAATCAATTATTGATGAAACGTGTAATCAATTCACACCCATAATCTGTGGTTTACAACTCTGTGCAAGTTCTATCATCTATGATAATGCGATGCAACGGCAACCTCGATTTTCGTTCTCTCGTGGGACTGGCCCTAGCGTTAATAAGATTGTACAATTTCACAACGTTATTAAACTTTACATTCAAGACGATATTTGTGAAGCCTAATTTCTTCTAATCTACAAGTGTAAGTAAAAAGAAAGTATTTGTAACATTTTGCTTATGCTTGAAATTTGAACTCCTTGATAAATTGTCAGAACTCCAATCTGTCGCCATTTTTTGCCGGTGTGGTATAAATGTTTGAATAGCTAAATCTTATCATTTTTGGTTTGTCGAATTTTCATAGATGTCCTCTCGCGGTCGTGGTTATGGTGGAAGAGGAAGCTATGGCGGTCGTGGAGGAGGATACAGAGGCACCTACCGTGGTAACAATCACCGTGGTGGTTATGAGAGCCGTGGCGGACGGGGTGGTGGAGGGTATTCATCCTATAATAACGAATCCCGTTACAACTCCAATAACAGTATTCGATATTCATCAGGTCGTGATAGAATAGATGACTCCTACAAGAAACCTTACAGATCGGTATGTTTTGGCTGATTGTTTACAACAATTGAGATAGATAGTTATAGTATTACAGGATGCATAATATTGATATTACTACTATGTATTTCAATAATTACTTTTATCTTACACAATCCTTAATTCAGGTAGGATATGGAATATTTTTATGATATGGTTTCCAGGAGTCTACAAGCTATTCAAATCGCGACTATGTGGGTCGCTCAGGATCACCTGAACGGAAAAGAATGAGAATTGAGGTTAGTAGAAAAAGGAATGAAGAAAGAATTCTAATATGATGATGATTTGACAAATTATATAGTGACATTCTTGTTGAATGTTAACACAAGTTAATTGTGAAAATTAGTAACATTAATAGAAACAAAGAATTATCATATTAATGTACTAGAGTTGATATTTCAGAGAAAAAGATGGATATTAAGAGAAACGGAGAATGATGAGGATGAAAATATGGTTTTTAGAAAAATTGTGTTTGTTTTTTAGCTTGGGAAATTGCATATAAAGCAGGTCTACCTTGCCAGTCAAAATCCATATCAAAAACCTATTATAGGAGAATCCTTAATATTATTAGAAATGAAATAATGATATAAATTGAGAAGTTTGTATAAGAAAATTAGTAGTCGTCTGAGAGCGTCCCCAAGTGCTTTAGTGCCATAATATATTGTTGTTTATTCTTTTAAAAACTATTTTTACCATGGAATAAATAAAATATTACAATGTGGTTAAATATGACTATAACCAATCACACCAGCATAAAAGCTACTAACTAGAATCATAAGATTAGAAAAAAACATTTCAACTATATTGTTTTAACTCATTCGTCAGCTAAGATTATGAATTTGTACCAACAAAAGGTTCAAGCTTGAGTTGAAAAGGAGAGATTCCCATATATTTATTGTTTATATACTCTTTGGATAAAGACAAAATTGATATTTAAAGAAAAGATCGACGTCAAAACAGAATTATGTACAGGGCTCCTCGAGTGATAGACGTAGCCATGACGGCGGACACTTTGGCGGATCGTACAGCGGTAGACCAGATAGTTACGGTGGTGAAAGAAGGTCGTTCGGCGGGGAAGATAGAAGACGATCACCGGCTCGCGAGAGCTTTCGCAAGTCGAGCGGTATGGGTCCGCCACGTGAGCCGGTGCGCCCCGCCGGCCGCCCGCGCGCTCCTCGCCGCTCTTTTCGCGGCCGCACTCTTCGATCGCGTGCCTCTTATCGAGGAACGCCAAGATCGCGCGCCTCCTTTTCCGCTAGACGCTACACTGAAAGACCGGTCACGTACATGCGTACTTTCAGATCTACCAAAGATAGAAGGTAACTTGACTATGATATTACGACGCCATGCTGTCCCCGACTCAACAAACTCACGCCAATGTGTACTTTTTAGCTCGAACTTGAAAACATTTTAATGTATGATTTTATTTAATGAAATGAAAATTATTTACATAATTATTATTACTTAAGAGTATAAGAGACTTTATAGCCACACTTATTGATGCATATTATTAAACTTGTTGGGCAACCTGGAGACAAAATATAATCAAATATATGTGAAGATTTAAGACCTCACTGCAATACTTTACTATTTAGATGAATGGCAAAAACTGCTTTTTTTTCAAAAGTACACTCATATATTTCTTTATAATTGGAGTATTGTTATGATAGCCCTGCCAAATCTAAAGAAGAGGCCTCATCCACTGAAGAAGATTGGGATGCTGATGAAAAGGAAGTTATGGAAGATGAAAAAGAGTCCATAAGCAAATCACCTAAGGTATGATACATTGCTTTAAACTCAAAATGATGGGTATAAGTGTAGAACATAGCTGAATTATAAATACATTAAAGCATGAGGAAGAGCAGTCTGGGGGCGAGGGAGGAGAGGACACAGAAAAAGAAGATGATGCCGGTTCTGATGCTCCAGCTGCTGTTACCACTGTCGCTGCTGGTTACGTCAACTTCACATGTGTACACTGCAAGGAAAAGTGCTCCAACTTCAGTGTAAGTTACCTCTAAAAAATTTAACAGTATCTAATTTGTTACGAGAAATAAATAAAACCGTTCTATATTATAAAAAAAGACTCCAGTTAGTGTCTGATGACCACAGTTGCTCCAAAGCACAAGACACTTCAATTAATAAGATATGATTAAATCCTTAATATGTTTAAAAAATAACATCCATATATTTGATACACATACAGTTATATACGAAACATCTGTTGTCTTTGAAACACCGTGCTGCCATGAGCGGAGTGGCTAGGCGTCATAAAGTACAGTTACTGCGAATGAGAGTGGCACAAAGGAGGGCCCAGCGTGAGCTGGAAGCCACTGCTGGAGCTGATCTTGCCTCAAGGACCAACTTCTGCTTGATCTGCCGCCTCAACCACCGCACCACAAGACACGCTCACAACCTAACTGACACCCACCAGGCCATGAAACGGTTCCTCACCCCATTCTGCCGCATCTGTCGAATAACTTTCCGTTCGCCAATGATTTATGAGCATCACATTTGCTCCATAGAACATCTTAAGGTACCAACATTTTTATCTATAATAAGAAAATTATAAATTATATCAGTACTACTTGTATAGGCATGCATTTCTGAAAACACTTAAAACCATTATAGTCAAATAGAAAATTATAATTCTAATTAAGATAGGGTGAACTGCAGGAATGTCTTATAATCAATATCTTGTAATAAAAACATGCTTTTTGTTTTATTTTGATGTCTATTATTTGGATTGAATAGAAAAAGGCGAATCAAAGTGCACGTTGTGTAAGTCCAAAAGCAGAGGGAAGCGGTGATGAAGGAATGGATGTGGACTTGGATAACTTCATGACTCTTGATTCTGTTGGTGATGTGGATGGTAAGATGTTCCAATCACGATATTGAAATACTAAACAATATTATAAATATTTTTTAACTTAAATATAATTTATGTCATTACATTCCATCTTTATTACAGAGGTAGAAGATGAGGACTCTGGCACTGAGAAAAAGGATGAAGAAAAGACCAAAAAACCAAAAGTGGAAATGAACATTGGTAGTGAACATATTAAAAAAATTGAGGTTATCTTTTTATTAATCTCCTTATTTATTCTACTACTGACTTGAAACGTTATTGTTATTTCAAATGGAACGTTTTCCTAAGAATTTAAATTATATGTACTAGGTCTGGTGGTGTTCTCTTTGTCGCACATACTTGCCGCGCGCTGAAGCAGGCAGCAGTGAGGAGGCGGAAGCCCTACGACGTCACTGTCGCCTGCGAATCCACTTGCGCCACTACGTGCAGCACCGAGACACGCGGACACTTCGTAAGCAAGCCGAACGCATACACCGCCAGTTGCACCGCCACGCTGGTAATTAACTTGATAGGGTTAATGGCAACGACAAAGTATGTGTGTGTGCAAGAAGGATTTATATTTATGAATTTACAGAGGAAGAAAAGGAAGTTGCTTCTGAAGAAGTTTCCGTAAGTATTAAACAAGAGAAGGCTGAATCTTCTGGAGAAAAGAAGGTTTTAGAGAATGGAAATGAGTCTATTAACGCATCGGGTAAGTTTATCATTATGAGCTATTTATGTAATCGTATTTAATTATTATATGTATTACACTAAGTAATTTAGGTTGTGATATTTGTTATAAACTTGCAGTCCTAACCTTTTTATAGTGCCTATCAAAAACGACGCTCTATTCTTTGGTAAGTTATTTAAAATATATAATTTTTTTTGTATTAAGGAAATGAGGATAAACTATGGGCCGATGTCGATAAAGACATAGGGGAACTGTTGCGTGAAGTGGACCCAGAAGGCAATGAGCCTAGTGATGATGAAGAAGACCTTGGAAGGTACCTACTGTTTTTTTTTTACAATATTTGAGTTTATAAAATAATATTTATAGAACATTAAATTATAAATTTGAAAATTACTTCAGATATGACAAGTTCCGAAAAAGCGATAAAGCTAAACCTGTTAATGAAGAGGAAAACAAAACAAAAGAAGGTGTCCTTGTCGAAGAAAAAACAACAGCCGATGCCAGTGCTTCGGCTTGAAAATGTTATGTAATACAATAATATATTTATAGCTCACACTTAAGGATAAAATATATTGATGTAGTTTTACAATGTATG
This sequence comes from Leptophobia aripa, assembly GCA_951799465.1. NCBI lineage: Eukaryota > Metazoa > Arthropoda > Insecta > Lepidoptera > Pieridae > Leptophobia > Leptophobia aripa. Next base: position 4,577,197 of record OX637260.1, read on the forward strand.
TATTTGTGTGTGGTATCATCATTTACGATTACTCTAAATAATGCAATAATAAAAAAGTCCTTCATAATTTCTTCTATTATTTAAGGGTGGTAATTAAAGCAATTTCTTTTTAAAAGCATTTTACGCCTCTAAAAATCCTTCTACATTTCTCTTTTACCTTCTAAATTTAGCCACAAGCAACACGCGTCTAAATAATATTTTCTTAGCCACTACTTATCTTCAATTTTAAACACTAAATACAACTCAGTATCGTAGTTATTTTTTACATTTAAATTTGTTTTATGCATTCAAACAGGAACCTTCTAAAATACTAATAAATGGTACCGTCTAATTTTATTATATATCAAAATTGTAATCAAATAGTAAATTATGGCCACTAAAATACTCTTAATAATTATTTTTTTTAGTCAAAATGTGTACTTTGAAATGCATACATTTAAGACTTTAAAAGTGGTGGTACCACAAGCTTTGGCCCATTGAGATCATGTTTTTCTAATTAGACTTAATTAATTAACTGCAATTCTTTTAAAGAATCTTGTCTGTTTCCTGACGGGAACAGGTATTTCCATTCCAGCTATTACTATTTCCTCTACCACCACATAAAAACGACCCATACATCGCCCAACGTTAAACATTCGTAGAGGGTGTTGTGGTCCTGTATAAACTTGTTTAATGACTCGAGTGCGTTGTTCGTCGCTAGTGATAATGGGCCTACTGGTTTTTAATGACAATTTAATATTTTTAAGTATGTTATAACTGCCTTCTGAGCAACAGCAGAAACACTTCCAAGAGATGATTGTATGTCTCTTCCATATATACTTTCCAAAATTCTTGGTAACTGTCTGATTGGTGGTAACGGCCAGTTGCTTTCGTCTCGCGTTACACCGTACAGTGGCTTTTTTCACGATAAAAGAATGTTATGAATTAATTTACATGCCAAGTTACAATATTTGACGCCATCTATTGAAGCTGCAACTACTTTTTTTTAGGAACTTATGTTTAAGCTTTAAAACATGAAATTGGCGGCGAGTTGAATATCCGTGTGGGACTTAGTAAATTAGGTGGCAATAGATAAATCAGTGGACAAGACAAAATACTTGTTGAACTTTACTTGACGCTTTTTTTGAAATATTTACTTAGCTTTCCACTTCAATTTAAAATTAAAGAAATGCATACGTCAAATTTAAAAATTATAGTTTAGGGGCAAAATACATTGTATGAATTAAGATGGTTGTATGTGGAAGATAGTTAATAAAGATAACTTTTGTGAAAAGATTTATTATTTTATTCACTTTTTACTCTTTAATTCTTTAGGAGCTGTTGGTGCCTTAGTTACATCATCAGGGTTCTCTGCAGCATCCTTCAACCTCTTAGCCCGAATTCCAACCAACTTGGCTATTGAACGGGCCTGTAATAGAAAAATAGCATGTTAATTATTTTAAAGAGATAATCATATATTAAGTAAGTAAGTCATTAGGGGACCTTGCATCAAATTTAACCTAATTATATGGCAGAACAATTTGATTTAGAATTATTACATGGTCAAGTAATAATGTGACTGGGCAGGGTCTACTGGGTAATATAACTTGTATATTTGACCCACAAAAATGTTCGCAATTAAAAAAATATTTTGTTATAAATGCACATTATTTTTTTCTAGATTAATCAGTGTTAGTGGTATGTTCTCAATCAAACAAACAAACAAAAGTGCACTATAATGTGCCATGCACACCAGAAAGTATATTTTGATTTATTTTATAGATATTGAAGCATTCACTGTAGCATGGGATAATGCTTGCAAATGTTTTATAGAACTTGGTGAAGTTAAATGGGTGGCGGAGATTTTCTCGCCAGTTCTTCTCATCTTCTTTACATCCTTAGATACAAATTTTAGTGTAAAAAAGATATCTATATGAATAGTTTTATTTTCATTTGATTTATTTGTGTTAGCTCTAAAATCACTATTTTCTACAAAACTAAGAAAATACCTCTATAGGATAGTGTGTAGGTAGGGGCAAGTGAGTAGTTATCATTAGCAATACCCAAATAACAAATCTTACACAGCATTACAGTAATAAAATACTTACTCCTCTTAAGTATTGATAAGCCTTGAAGTCTTTCTCTTCTTCAGTGATAGCTCTTGCCACTGATTTAGGAGCAGATTGTTGTACTGGCATAAGAGGACCTCGTAATTGCTTGGCTAATTTACATTCTTCTTCACTAGCTTCACCCTTCAGAACCTGAAGGAAAATTTATAATTCTTACCATTTTTATTCATATTTAAAGTGGCATAACACATGTTTATTTAATCAAATACAATATAAATTTATCTGACAATACATGTATGAAACCTTATAGTCATTAATACAGTATTGCAGTTGAGTCTGTCAACATACCTTCTTGCCCTTAGGGAACAAAATGAGGCGTGCACGGTACTCTTTCAGCCTCTGTACATTAATCTGTAATGATTCAACAGACTTATTGCGACGACGGGGGTCCACAGCAATGCCAATTGTTCTTGCAAAAGCTGGGTTCAAACCAGACGCCTGAAATAATTGTATATAATAATTTTTACATAGTCAATAAATACTAAAGCTAAAACACAACAATTTTAAGTTGTTATAAATACACTCATTATAATACTCATCTTACCATAAATAGTGGTGGGTTAATCTAATTATATTTTAAGTACTAAGACCTCATATGCTGATTCCTACCTCGGAAGACAGGATTATACTTTCAAATATTTATGAAAAATATAAGATGTATACAAAAAATTTGAATAAGACATCTTATAATTTTAAATAGTAAATAAAATCTCAAGTACTGAGAATTATGAACAAAGATGAAAAATGGACAAAAAACTATTATCTAGTACAATACTAACTGACTAACTTGCTAAAAATTAAAAACTATTAATATAGTAAAACTAATAATACAACAATTGAGGGATATGGATTATAAACCAGAAAACCATTTCAGTGATTTGAGTCCTAAAACACTGCTACGGTTTAAAAATATTATACAATAAATTAATACTAACCCTGATTTCTCTGAGGGTAAATCCACGGCCAGCACGAACTTTAGTGTGATAGCGAACAGTAGGGCATCTGACAACCGGTCTAAGAGGACCAGCAGCGGGACGCGGGGCAATGGCTTTAGCTTTCTTTATACGGTTTTGCTTTCTGCGATGTCTCCTGGCTGGTTGGTTAAACCAAGTTTTAACGAATCTTTGCCAATCCTTATGGAAATGGCCATTCGGCACCATATTATTTCCCTTCCCCATGTTTGGTTAAGTTCTCACTTTTACCTAAAAGGAAATTATGAAACATAAACTGAATTACTGAATGTAAATAAAATGTAGTTATGTAAAATACACAAAACAGAAGAAATAGTTATAGGATAGCAAAAATATTAAGAGATAAATATTTCACTAACCACTGTGAGAAAAACGTCAAACGAAAAGATACTTTAATCATGGATTTATAAAAGGGTTGCCACTTATAAAAAAATATCTTCAACTTTAAAAATAATTATTGTTTTACAATATCTTTAAACACATATTACTAAAAATATTTATATAAATTACAAATATTTGTATACGTTGTAAATAAAATATTATTTTAAACAAAAAAAACTAAATATTAGAGATGGATTTACTAACTTGGCAACTTCATTCAATCAAGGATTTTCCATCATCAAGGATTATCATATCACATATAATTAGATATGATATTATTATTTTCAGAGAAAAGAAAACATCAACATTACAAAAAATATTGATTGTGTGACTGCACTGAAAATAAAACTGTAAATCCTCCAGGTGACCATGGAAATTAAGCTTACGGGAATAAGAAATCTCCCTGTAGGCAGTAACTAGCTTATCCTAAACCTCACTTGAATTACATACTATTATATATTATGATTTTAAAATAAAAGATTTTCATAAAGTTATTTTACATCTTTAATATTTTTGTAGGCTGCTGTTGGGCCTACAGGTTTTATTTGGTTATTGTGGTTGATGATAATGGGTACCCCTGTCTACATTATTTATTAACTTCAAGAAGAACAGTACAGTATTGAACAAGTATTTTACATTTAAAATAGGATGTTAAGAATATCTATAAAAAAATGAAAGAAAATAAGGTTTCCTTGCTTTTTGTAAAATGCGTATAAAATAGTAGCATGCTTCAGGAAGGCAAAATTAGTTAAGGCTAATAAATTCCATTTCACGTTATGTATTCCTAAAGCATTTCTTTTCTCATTACAATGTATTTAATTTAATGAAAGCGTTATGTTAACTATTTTTTATGACTTCTTAATGACTAAATGATCATTTAGAATAAAAAATAAGTATTGTTTTGATAGACAAAGTTAATAATTAAAACGTATTATCAGCGTTAAACAAAATCAATCTTTTCTTTATATTAAAACGCAATAGAAAGCGAACATGAATCAAAGGCAAATAAAATCCAGGTCCTTGGTCTACAATTCAGACTCTGTAGATCTTTGATTTGAGTAACGACTTGGAATATGTACCTAAGTGTAGGATTTTCACGAAAAATACTAATACCTGTTTGCAGGTAATGTGTACCTTGTGTCGTAAAATAACGTTCTGTCGAATACACTACGGACATACGTAGTATTGATATGGATACTCTATATAGAATTTCGTCTTTTGCTTGCCGTCAGATTAATTAACTTGTCAATTGTCAAGAATAGAATGTGGAATGTGGATCCGATCCATAAACCAATGATTGTAACTTGTAAGTTGTAAAACGGGCTAGGGCATAGTACTCACGCTATCCTTTTTAAATTATAAAAGGTAAAAAAATGGAAGATAATAGGGTGACTGAGGTTAATACTGAAATTCTTAATGACGAAAAGCATTCAAAGAAAAAAAATAAGAACAAGAAAAAGCGTAGTGGAGATGGTGACCATCGGGTACCGGGATCCAAGGATGGTACGGTTGCGCTTCCAAATTCAACCGATTTGCAGCAAAATATTTATGTAAAAGATCTTAAAATGGCTATGGAGGTTCTAAATTTGCAGCAAAAACCTGCTAAAACAACTGAGGAAGCTTTACATAAAACATATCAGTTTTGGTCTACTCAACCAGTACCTAAAATGGACGAAAAAATTATTTCAAATGAGCCTATTGAGGGTCCTAAATCTTCTGAGGAAATAAGGCAAGAGCCTTATACACTTCCGGATGGTTTCCAATGGGACACTTTAAATCTAAATGAACCTTTGGTCTTAAAAGAACTTTACACATTACTTAATGAAAACTATGTAGAAGATGATGATTGTATGTTTCGTTTTGATTATCAAACAGAGTTTTTAAAGTGGGCTTTACAGCCTCCAGGTTGGAAAATGGATTGGCATTGTGGTGTACGTGTTGTAAAATCAGGCCGCTTAGTTGGTTTTATTTCAGCGATTCCAGCTCAATTAAGAATATATGATAAAGTTGAAACAGTTGTAGAAATAAACTTTCTATGTGTTCATAAAAAGCTTCGAGCTAAAAGAGTAGCACCTGTGCTTATAAGGGAGATAACCCGCAGAGTTAATTTGGAAGGTATGTTTCAAGGTGTATACACAGCTGGAATTGTTTTACCGAAACCCATTGGAACTTGCAGGTACTGGCATAGGTCTTTGAATCCAAAGAAGTTAATTGACATAAAATTTAGTCACCTTTCAAGAAATATGACAATGCAAAGAACCCTTAAACTCTTCAAATTACCAGATTTACCTAAAACACCAGGTTTTCGCAGAATGGAACCTAAAGATAGTGACAAAGTTGTGAAACTTCTTAATGATTATTTGCAAAAATTTGATCTGGTGCCAATATTTTCTGAAAAAGATTTTAAACATTGGTTTACTCCCTTAGCAGGTATCGTAGATAGTTTTGTTGTGGAGTCACGTGATGGTTCTATTACAGACTTTGTTAGTTACTACACTCTGCCGTCTACAGTGGTCTATCACCCTATTCACAAAACACTCAAAGCTGCATATTCATTTTATAACGTGTCTACTGTGACACCATGGGTTGACTTGATGCTTGATGCACTTGTTACTGCCAAGAATTTAGGTTTTGATGTTTTTAATGCATTGGACCTCATGGAGAACAAAGAGTTCTTGGAACCATTGAAATTTGGTATTGGTGATGGAAATCTGCAATACTATTTATATAACTGGAGATGCCCTAGTTTAGCACCTAATAAAATTGGTTTGGTCTTGCAGTAACTTTGATATTTATTAAATCTTTATTTATGTTTAATTATTCTAGCAATTGCTTTTTTTCACTTTGTGTTTTTTATTGATTATAAATATAGATTTAGTTAAAAATGTGTCTTTATTACTTCAATACCTGCAATCTAAAAAGTAACTACACAATTAATAATTATAAGTAGCATATCATACATTATGTGATTAGGTTAGGTGTGGTAGATTAAGGGGAAAATACCCTCTTAATGCAAAAACTAATAGGCCCAAAGTTATGAATACTAAATTACTGTCCAATTTTATTCTTAAAATCTTGTTTTGTATACTATTCACATGTTTTGCAAAAGTTATGTATTAATATTTATTATAGGAATATTTAACTAACTGTCCCAGATAAAATTAGAAGCAGACAAATTTTAGAATATGCCTCATCTATTAGTGTTTTCTCACTAGACCTACTATTTATGTGTATTTAAAGGATCTAGGTTGGGTATCATTCTTTTTTGCATTATTAGGTGTTTAATAACAGTTATAAAGTAATTAATATTGCTTTTAGCAGAAAACAAAATTATTAAAAACATTAATCAATAAATTAAGAATGACTCATAGTAGTTTTAGCAATAAAATGAAAGACCAGATTTTTTATTTTATAAATATAATATGTAACAAAGGAATACATATAGCCAGTAACATTGGCGACCATGTTTTCAAGACAAGGTAGGTAAATATCCAATGCAGGACTGGCAGAAAAAATACATTGCAAGAACAAAAGCCAACTCCATATTAAGGAAATCAAAGTGTACTTTAAAGACTTAACTTAAATAAACTTCTTGGTCAAAGTAGAAAGTCAAAAGGTGCCCAGTTATATATAATAATATAGCCTATATTGAAATTATATAAATGTTGACAGTTGCAATGTTTTTGTTTGTGGATGCACATCCCTATTATACTATAAATGTGTTTAGGAATCATGCTCTCCACATATTTAATTTTTTTTTTCAATTTTTATTTATTATTTTTTTAATGAGCGGGACTCTTTACACTATGATGTAAAAAGCAAAAATTAAAGAAAATATAGCAAAGAAAAATAAACAGCTCTGAAATGAGCAAAAAAATTATTCCTTCTTTGTGGCCTGCTGTTTAGCTTGGTGAGCTTGCAAAACAGCAACAGCCTCATCAACCTTAGCCTTTAGAGACTCTCCGTGTTCTAGCATGTGAAGAAGCTCAGAATTATCAATCTCCAGCAACATGCCTGTTATTTTTCCAGCTAAGTCTGGATGCATCCTTTGAATAAGTGGGAATAAACGTTCTCCTAACATTTGTTTTTGCTCTTGTAGGGGAGCAGCAGCTAACATAGTTGCAGTTAAAGGTTCTTGACCTTGGATATGAACTGCAGGTTGTGGTGCTGGAAGATTACGTATGTTAGATGTATATTTGTAACCAGCTGGACGCCCACTTGGTACAATAGGGGCTCGGATAGATGTTGCAGCTGGCACACCTTGTTGGCCTGTAATAGGTCTAGCACCTAATGACGTGCGCATGGTGGTCTGGGCTGGCCCTCGAGGTGCTGGCCGGAATGGTGCCTGCATATTTGGGTAAGCAGAAGCGGCAGTCTGATTACTAGGTCTTACAGGCGGTTGAGTCCAGCGTGGTGAAGGTCTAATTTGAGCCATCTGAGCTGGACCATAGAACCTCTGGGCTGGAGGTATTGTTGGGACAAAGTAACCACCAGCACTACCAGGTTGGAACATTTGTCCCATCTGTTGCATTCTCATACTTGCCATACGTTGCATATATTGTGATGTTAGATGAGCCTTGCGATCTTCCTTTCTTTGGGCTAATGCAACATAGAGAGGTTTAGTGCCAACAATACGTCCATTCATCTCTGTAACAGCTTTAGTAGCCTCTTCAGGTGATGAAAAGCACACAAATCCAAATCCTTTGCTGCGCCCATCTTCCAGCATTACCTGTTGAAAGTAAGTTGTTTTTATACTTAGCTAGGTAACCTAGTCAGTAAAACACTAAAACATCTATTAAGAACTTATTAAATAAACATTTTAAATTGAATAAAGTACAAACAGCAAATTACCTTCGCAGATGTTATAGTCCCAAATGGTGCAAACTCTTTACGGAGACGTTCATCATCAATAGTATCATCCAAGTTTTTAACATACAGGTTTACACCTTGATAGCGTGTTAATCTTTCAGACTTGAGTTGTTCAAATTTACGTTTAAGTTCTTTTTGACGCTCAGCTTTCTTTTGTGCCCGACCCACATACAATGGCTTGCCTTCTACAAGCTCTTTTCCATTAAGCTCCATGCAAGCTCTCTCAGCACAATCAGGATCTTCAAAAGCAACAAATCCAAAACCTCTGGAAGCTCCATCGTCTTTAAACATCACTTTATGGCTTGTGATGCGTCCATATTTTTCAAACATGTCCCTAAGCATTTCATCAGAGAAGTCTTCTCCAAAGTTCTTAACATACACATTGGTAAAGAGCTTGGCTTTCTCTCCTAATTCCTTTTCACGTTCCTTACGAGGTATAAATCTACCAACATAAACTTTCTTACCATTAAGCAGCATACCATTTACTTTGTCAATAGATTTATTAGCTGCTTCTTCTGTTTCAAAATGTACAAAACCATATCCCTTAGAAGCCCCATGTTCATCTTGAGCTACCTTACAACTCAATATATTACCAAAGGCAGTAAAGGTATCATACATAGCTTTATTATCGATAGATTTATCAAGATTTTTAATGAACACATTTCCTACTCCAGATTTACGGAGGGACGGATCACGCTGTGACCACATAATCCTTATCGGTCTACCTTTAATCATGTCAAAATTCATAGAATCCAAGGCTCTCTCGGCTATAACAAAAGATATATGTTGTAAAATACACATGAGTATGATAGGATTAAGTTATCTTTACAAATATTAATAGTAAAAGCATTGCAAAATAACCAAAAACTATATTTACTTACCATCAGCGGGTTGTTGAAAATTCACATATGCATACCCCAAAGATCTTCGGGTTATCAAGTCCCGACATACACGAATAGAGAGTACAGGACCCGCAGTAGAAAATTTTTCAAACAACATGGCCTCAGTAATATCGGAGTGCAAATCCCCGACATAAAGAGATGCCATCGGGTAATTCGGTGGACCAGGATTCATTTTGATTCTTTTAGTGGAATCGTAAAAAATATAACATTAATAAGTCTCTAGAGTATATGCAACTTCACTTTCTCTTGACGCTTAACTATCGCATTCCATAAGACCACGTTGCACGCTTACGCACACTAACTTATAATTGAACGATTCCCGTTTATTTTGTATAATTTTTCTATTTTTTTGGGTTTTTGTAATTTTGTGTTTTTTTTTTATATTTTAGAACAATGTTTCACGAAATTGTGAAGATTGTGTGACCTATTTTGAGGAACCACACAACCTCACGTGAACACACCTTGCTCACCAAAGGAAAGGTGACGTTTTGCCTTTTGACAAAATCCAATATGGCCTCCAATCCAGAAACAAGGGAGCCGAACACGTTCGAATACGTTTAGGAATTTTAATTTAGTCTATGTTTTATGAGGAACAACCTTTGTTTTTGTTTTTGAGTTTAGTCTAAGTTTTATAATTATTATGTTTTCATTGAAAAATTCAACATACACTCTGTTCGTTTTAAACAAAAAGTATTTTAATTTTTATTATATTGTACGTTTATTTTATTTTATTACGAGAGTACTAAACATCAAAGTTCCTGTAACGGATATAAACGTGATTGCACAATATTTACGTGAGTGCCTTGTTAACAGAGCATTGTCAATAAGTAAAAAAAAACAAACATGAATGTTACAAACAATTTATGGCTCGGTTTTTCTTCGAGTAGTTGTTTTGTTATATTATTATCAACTTCATCAAGTAATAGTGAGAGGATAACTACTATTTAAATTTAATTTTTATTTCATTTAACTTTAATTTCATTGTTGTGCCAAATATTTCGTACTACAAATATATGTGAAGATGACTTGCGACATAACTTATTAAAATATATTTTGAACTAAAATTACAAATATTTATTTTTAAACAAACATAGTGACACGAAATGTGTCATAGACAAAAACCTAAAAGCCTGTGTCTGTAATAACTAATAAGTATAACTCATTGGACATCGTATCTAACAGTCAACGTCAACGACAAAACTAATTACGAAAGTCGAAAAACGAATTTTATCAAGTTTCAATTAGTATCAACTCTGCGCAAAAATTATACATTGAGATTTTGTCTTAGTAGATAATCTTCTTAGTGGTGATTTAGCTATATGATAGGTAGTAGTACTGGAGCCTTGAAGTAAGTGGATAAATCTATTTATTTATTTCTCAAAGGATTGAACGACACGAATATTTTCCATCGAAAGTCTCTTTAATGTTAAACCTTTCAATTTTTGCAATCGGCTAATATATTTAAAATTTTGTGACAATAATTTAACTTAGCTAAATTGGCTTTAACATGATATTGTTTTCTATATAAATCTCTATCTTACATGATTGTGTTATATTAAATTGTTCATATGTGGCATTATACCACTTACCTAACATAATATTATAAAAAGACAAATTTATTTTTACAAGTGCGAGTCCCGACACATTATATTATTTATTTGTGCCCTACAAAGGAAAAAATGTCTAGGCAGCTAAGCTTGCAACTTTCCTGAATAAAAAAATAAACAATATTATATACAAATGTATTAATGCTTATAATATTCAAGTAATTCCAGTGGCTAAATTGACATATGTGAAATTAATATTGTTTAATCATTCATTCAGCAATCCATCATTGACCTTACCAAGACATTATCATGTCCTTTTTACATTTAAATACATATTGTTAGTATTTACGACTGCCTACAATTTAGATAGTGTAAAACCATTCCAGGCCTTGGCTATGGCTGAAAAGGACCAAATTATTCAAGCATTACGTGCCACTCTTATTTCGGTTAAGGGGGCACTAACACTGAAAGAATGTAACCGTAAGTTGTTAACCGATATTGTAAATGGTATCTTGAAAATTCTACACATTCTATTTAAAGTTATAGTAACTGTATTTTTATCTTTCTAAGGTGATTATAAGGAACTGCAAGGGGAACCCATACCTTATAAAAGATTAGGATATTCAACACTTGATAAATTATTCCAAGATGTTCCTGGCTTTAAATTAAAAGAAATAAATGGGGAGTGGTATGTTGATGCAATAGCTAGTCGAGAGACTCAACATATAGCAACAATGGTATCTCGCCAGAAATCTAATAAAAAGCCAGCAAAGCTTAACTCTCCTGTAAGTTTACTATACTATATTGAATATTAATTATATTAGTTTTCTTTTTTAATCACACTATAATGTAATATTTTTTTTTAAGGTACGTTTTCCACGAGCAAAACAAGGGTCATGGAGGAAACCATCTTCCTTATCTAGTTACACTTCAAACTATAATAACCAGTACTCTAACCAGTATTACAGAGCTAAAACACCATTTAATAATAACAATAACAGCTATAATGGCAAAGTAATTTTTGTAATTATAAACTCACAATTTATAATATTTCTATATTTGAATATTTTGCTACAAGAATTAATATAAATATTATACATTAAAATTGTAATTACAGTCGAACAAAAATTCTAAATTTGAAACGAAAACGAATACGCATAATAATTCGAAGCAGCCGTTGACGAAAAATATTGGCGAAAACTTTGACAAAAATAACAGCACTTTTGTTAGGAGCATTATCCAAACTAAACCGGAAACATTACATAGTGCAGAGGTAATTAATATAACAATATAATGATTGTTATACAAGTTTGAAAAGTGCTATTTTGAATGCATTTAAACATTCAAATCATCTGGAAATACAATATCAAATGCATTTTTCAGCCTAAGCATTCCATAAGAAATGAAAAAGAGACTGACTTTAGGAGTTCTAGTAAAACATCGGCATCACAAAGATTGTCAAACTTAAGAGATAGACTGAACACTGTTGATCTTATTCCATTACAATTGCCAGCTCATAATGAACAAAGTGATACAACTAACTTTGTGGTAAAGAATTTTTATTTTTTATATATTATACCTATATAAATAGTTTCTATATAATAAAGGATTACCTACAACAATTTTTCACATCTTCAGGAAACAAATGACCCTGTATCAAATGCAGTGGCATGTAGCTTAGAACCACCTCCAGATTCAACATCTGCTATAGTAAGACTTGAATGGACTTGTAAAGAGCTAGGTCTCCCGCAACCTATTTTTAAAGTTCAAGATTTAAGTCTGAGAGAAGGCCCTAACTATGCTTGTAAGGTCCAGGTAAGGAAAGTTAGAAATCCTGAAATGTACATAAAAGAATTGCACCAAAAATTGAAAATTTTATTATTTCTTTTACAAATTGTAATAATAAGTAATGAAATAACTCGTTAACTATTTGATGCCTATAGTATGTTTATGAATAAAACCATTGTGTCATTTATAAACAAACTGTTGACAGGTTGGTTCTTATTTAGAATCATCATACCCAGAGCCATCACCAACTGAGGAACAATCAAAAGAAGTTGCATCCGAGAAAATGCTACATGCTATTCAGAGTTCTGATGCAGGAAGGCTACCCACTTCCTCAAATAATAAAGCAATGCTCGGTCTGACAGAGGTTGTGTTTGAACATGAAGCAGGTGTTTGGGCTAGCCATGTTCCCCATTTGTATAGGTAAATAATGTGTTTGCTATATTTCTCATTAAACCTTCTAATTCATATATAGTCTGATTCCAGTAACGAAAGTAATCTTTCATGTTTTTCTTTAATGAGATTTCTTTTTATGCTGTGATGAAATGTCCAACACTGATCTCATGCTTTGTCAAATAGTTGTTAAGCAAATCCAGTATGTGACAGTGTTTCGTAAGCGTTTGTATACATAACAAAACCTTTGTTTTTTTTTAAATCTAAAATAAGTTGGTGTGCCATACTCGTTAACTTGTTGTCCTTTTTTTACTTGTCTGATTGGACTTTTTTAAACTAGTCATATCTTGTGTGTAATATATACAAAATCAAGTCGTGGCATTTTACCATGGTGTAATGGTTGCAGCTTCTTAGACCCATTTTTTAAGACTATTCCTTGGGTTATTTAAAGGAGTGGTGCAGAGTTTCTGGCCGGTTCTTCTCGTCTGCTTATCGCCCTTGATATTAACGCAGTAAATGTAATTTTAACACGTCTTTTGAACCATTTTATCTATTTAGAAGCTATTTAATTAGCTTTGTGTATTGCTTGTGTTTTTAGTTTTACTTATATGACACTGCTCAATTAAACATTGTTTTATTACAATAACAAGGACTTACATAAATACACTATCCACACTTACAAATATTTTAATTTTGAATTTACAGAGAGAAATATAAAGAAAATTTGCCCAAAAATTGGTTGGAATTGGTAGAGAAATGCCCCAAGATCATTATGGAAAAAGTTTTAAATAGACGCGTATTGATTTTTCGCAATTGTGATGTAAGTTATATATTCTTTATTTCAGAGTATAAAAATTAAAACTTTGAGATACGGCATTACAATAACTTTTCACAGATCGGAAATAATGTCTCGACAACTCCTCACATCGATACTGATTTGCCGCCTTTACAATTCCCCAAAGAGGACTTTTGGAATGTTTTCATCACAGTCGCAAATTCCAGTCTAGAAATTTGGCTTCGAATTATTGGACCTCAGTATAGTGTACGTACTTAAACGTGTGATGCTCCATTTCAGCACATTTTATTTGCGTGTTGTTTACTTCAGTCTTAAAATGACGGTGAATAAAATATTTAAGATATTTTTCTAGGATCAATTTGAAACTCTACTCGCGGACATGGCAAAATATTACGAGATTTTGGGTACAACTGTAGCAAAATCAACGATTTTAATTAATGCTTGGTAAGTCGTAATGTAAGTAATTTTTGATGTGATGTGATATCATCAAGGAAATTGATGCTCCTTTTTGGATATTTCCTTTTTAATATTTTTTGGAAATAAAAATGACTGCGATCCCGACTCCATTCAGACCATTCTGTTAGAAATTCTATTATAGTTTCACAATCCAATTTGAGAAAAATGGCGACATAAATCGTAACGTATTACGTACATTCTGGACATTTCTGTCTCTTTGATTTTGACATGTGTTTTACCCCAGTCGGTGTTTGTCGTTTAAAAGAAAGTAATTAAGTCTCTAGGAAATTGATTTATTAATATAACTTACAGGTACGCAGTCAATTTAGAGGATGGTGGATGGCAACGCGCTAAGATCATGGAAATTCAAGACGATTCGGCCACCGTGTTCCTTGGAGACCATGGGGATGACGATGTCGTCTATCTGAATCAAATTAAAGTTCTAGAACCCCAATTTAGGCGACTACCAGCTCAAGTATGTTTATTTTAATACACTTTTTATGTCATCTTATTATTTTTTCCAAATTCGTTATTGTGATTAGTGTGTTACCCATAATTTTCTAATAAATTTTAATCCTATTTAAATTTGATATTATAATCGTCTGCTTACGATATCTGCTATTTTAAACCCTCATTGCTTTATTAAATAAGTGATGTTAATCCCAGAAGCCATTGATATTGTTTGTTCTGTAATGAAATTCAATGCATTAAAAGTGAAAAGTTACTAATATATATATATTATCTAAATGGCTTTATAAATAATACTTTATTATTTATTAAGCCTATAATAATACTTAATTATTATTTAGCGAAAAATCATGCCTATGTGTTCTGTATATGTAGGCAATCCTCTGCCGGTTGGAGGGTGCAGAGGAGTTGTCAGTAAGTACGACAGGCGCAGAGCTGGTTGTGCAACGGCTTCCCGGGGAGGTCTTGGTGGCCGCCCCTGGACTCCGCACTGACCCTGCTGACCCAGCAGTAGCACTAGTCCTGTATGACACTTCTACGCAACTTGATCTTAACCTCAATAAGGAGATTGTGCATGACTTTTGTATCGCCGGCGCCTTTACGCTCACAAAGGTATGCTTTCATTTTTTTTAGCTAATAGTAATTACTTGTACTAAGATCTGTCAAAAGTGTAAAATATGTGTAACGTACATTAAATAGATTAACTTCAAATTTGTTGCATTTTTGTTCTATATTGTAGTCTGCTAATTTATGAATTTTAGATTATTGTCAAGAATTCTTTTACTGTTGTTTGTTTCTCAGTGTACACTTTCACTGTATTTGAAAAAAATGTCTGTTTCTAGGAGCTTTGCGAGGTGGAAGTGGGGTGTGTGACTGATGATGGGCGTGTGTGGGTGTCTCGCACTGGTGGGGCGGCCGTAGTTCGTAACGCTCTTGCGTTGCTGACTTCGGGGCCTTACCGTCGGCCATTGCCCGCAGCACCCCAGGCGCCCCCTACCCACCCTGGCACGTTGTACATCGTACGTACCTTCGCTGGTGACTGGTAAGTATTTTTTAAAAAAACAAAAGCCTCGTTGGTTTTTTTTTATTTAACGTATAATTCATAATTACGTCTTTAAAGTCTCATCTTTAAATTGATGTGATATGTGATTCAATATATATTAAAAATCTGTTCCATGTTTACAGGGTCCGATGCACTATTATCAGCGGCCTGGACGGTGAAGGTACTGTTCGGACGCAATTAGTGGACAGCGGTCTCGTAATGCGCGCACCACTGTCTTCGCTCGTGCCTTTGCAATCATTCTCTCCAGCGCTTAATGTCTACCCTCATCAGGTCTGAATATATTTGACTACTTTAAAACATAAGCTAAGGTAACTATGGCCACACTTTTGTGATAACGCGAATAATGATTGCCACTATTAAAATGTGTTATCGAGACTACTGAGAGAATAATGAAATCCGATATTAAAAAATATTTATATATGATGTTTTTATGAAAGCGCATCTCTTCTAGTAATCATCATCATCCTGCTCTAGCCAAACACATCACCGGACATCTAATACAAAGTTTCATCGTGACTACGAGTACTCTACTCCATGTTGAAATATACGTTAATATTAACAGGCGCGGCAAGTCCGCTTGGGCGGGGCTGAACAAGCAGCGAGCGCTATGGTAGATCGTGTTCGCGAGCTGCTTCTCGAACAACGCGTGTTGTGCCGTGTGTCGCCCGACAACACGAACGCGACGCCCACCCACGTGGAACTCTTCGTGCGAACCACGCCACAGAAATTGTTGGTCTCCGTCAACCATTCCATCAGCACTGAGTACGTTCACCGGTAAGTTGTCATACGTTGTTTTGACCACAAGGTCCAGTGGAATTTTACAGGTCCCCATAGATCTATTGTAAGGAAAACTATTGTATGCAAATACCTAATGCGTCATATCAAAGACTACGTAATTACATTGTGGTTGTCGGTGCATACCAGAGGATCTAGAAGTTTAAGTCTCAAATAACCGATTCAATTAAACTATGATCATATTTATTTATTTTATTTTACATATCTGTCAACTAAGATCAGAGTGTTAGTGAAAAAAATACAAAAAAGAATGAATAATGAAAGCTGCTATATGCTATATCAGTATTAAGACCGGCGTTGTGCTTTTAACAAGTTGCTTCATTATGGATCAATCCGGTGTATTTGGATTGTTCCATAATGAGGATACAGATAGTCGATACACTATAATAGCGAGGCACAATCTAAACGCATTATTATTTATTATATAGGATGCGCATTGCGTTGTATTCCGGTATGAATCGGTAATAATCTTCTGCAAACGACGTATTGATTTTTTCGTACACTACTAATATACGAATGTGGCTAAAAATAATTGAATTGGATTAAAGAATCGCATACTAGTGACCTAATGTTTGACCTGTAATTGGAGCGCGACCGTGCGCCGCTTTCACTGCGGTTACGTGTTCGGCATCATTAACATTCTTATCGTTAATTTTACTAATACGAAATTTTAATTTTGCTTTATAATGACGATAATAACACTAATTTAGATACTATTGAAAAAATACATTTTCTCTGTTATATAGAGAATAATATAGGTATAGAAAATTGAAGTATCTGATTTATTGATTTTTTATTATAATCCAACTTAATTGATTTATTTTTACATAAATATGGCCGGGTTTCCTTACCGTTTTCTTTTTTAGCTTGTTATGTAATAGAAATAGCATGAACATCGATCTAAACCTCTCTTATCTCCGTACATACGATGGTCTTTTTATATTGGGTTACATTTTATAAATTCACAATTTTCATACCACCTGTTAACACCTAAATCTAACAGTTCCAGTGGAAAGTTGGGTGTAGGAGAGAAAGAAAAAGAAGCGACGAACCATGTTGAAGAGTTTAGTAAGAAAAAAGAGCGTATATTCCGGCAATGTTCAGGAGGGTTATCTGCAGTGGGACAAGGGCCAAAGACCGCCGTCCCGAACGATGACAAGACACGCTCATTACCGCCACCAGCCCTGCCCCCTGTCGGTCAATGCTTCGATGTTCAAATTGCTATGGCAGCTAATCCGTGGAACTTTGTTGTAAGTCTCATTACTTACATCATAAATTAGTAATACATATATTAGAAATACTTTTATTTGCCTTGAGGCCTTGAGTCCAAAGGAAATCCAGATGTGTGTCTGTTATCTTTGAAAACAAACTACGCTTAATCTTACATGTATTTTCTACAAACGTGTTTCATACAAGATTTTGACTTCAGTGTCTGTGAAACTGTTTGTGGTATGGGAAACGTACCATCTGTAGTACTAACAATTCGTATTAAACCTGCCTTTGTCATATATCGATTGTTTGTAGGTGCAGCCAAATAGTTCTAGACACAGTCTGCAAACAATGATGGCTGACTTACAGAAGGAGTGTCCTAAAATACCCGAGGACGAGACACCAACTAGTCCGACAAGCGGCGAGCTTTACACTGTTTATTACGAAAAGGATTCCTCTTGGTATAGGTATGTACACTCTTGAAAACTTATAACTAGTATTTAGAATGTTGTTTAGAAACTTAAATATTAAAGTGTAAAAATTTAAAATTCACTTAAAAATTCTCTTCTTCTTCTTGCGGTAGAAGTAACGCAAGAAACTTTCACTTCAATAAATTTAAAACACCATGGTAGTTCTATTGACTAAACCGTGGCAAATAGAGTTATTCTAGATATGTATTATTTTTCAAGTGTATTAATTATATTGAAATATAAGCCTTGTGGTGACTCGCGTGAATTCCAGCATAAATTTTAATGATTGAATTTCGTATTAGTAGATACATACGTGCCTTCCCAGATAAACAGAATTTGATTCAGTAATTTCTGAGATTAGCGCGTTTGATCATACAAAACATTCAGCTTAATTAAAAATTCGTTTCATACATTTGAAAGGGTAATAATAGCGAGCACCGTGCTATCTGACCGCGTGTCGGTGTACTTCTGTGACTACGGTGACTTAGCGATGTGTCCCACTCGCGCATTGCGCCCTGTGCCTGCCAACGTGCCTCTTGCCAGGACATTGCCGCCCCAGGCTATAAAGGCGCGCCTTTATGGTACTGTATTAGTTTATTTTACTATAAGTATATATATATATATATATATATATTATTTATTCACACTTTTTTGCACTTAAACCGTAGAAGTAGATGATGTTAATAGATGTTAAAACATATAAGAGCAACGGGCGATCTTATCACAAATAAGGACCAAAGAAGAGACATATACAGGCATAACAATAATTTAGGAACTTAACTAAAATTAACAGAAATAAAAATAATACGACCAACTAAAAATTACAATTAAGGCCAGCCATCACTAGCCGACGAAATCTATTGACGTTCAATTAAAATATGTACATTTCTTCTCAAATCAATTTTAAAAGCCGAGCTAGGGTCCATTGTACTGAAGTAAAATAGATTTCATTTACTATCCGTCCCCTATCGGTTCCTATGTGGATATCATAAATCCCAAAAGCACTTATGTTTGTTGCTTTGCTTGTATTAGTAGAATCAGTAATGCCTAATGTAAATAATGAACTGCACAAAATAATTTATGAATATTTTTTCCATCTCTCCAGCTCATTATTAATATGTGCTTACAAAGAATATTTACACTTCCCATCGTCATGCCTCCCAAGTTATGCAAAGTGTTCAGTGAACTTAAGGTTTTCCCAGTTTTATATACTTGTAGTTTTAAGATCTTGACAACGATAAATTGTTTTTAAAAGAATAATATTCAAATTTGGAATGTGGTTATTTTTCACAGTAGGCAACAAAAGTAAGTTTCTAATATTTTTTTCATTAATAGATGTATGGCCGCTTCACCAAGACTGGAGTGTAGAAGACTGTATTAGATTCCAAGAGTTGTGTGTGGAACAGCAATTTGTTGGTATTTGTAAAGATGTCGGCAAAGATCCGCTTAATCCTAGTGAGCCTTTATTGACTTTAGACCTAATAGACACATCCACGGACGAAGATATTTATTTAAACAAACAACTTGTAGCTGAAGAGAGAGCACGGCTCGGCTCCGCGTCTAACACTGACGTATAACTATAGGTTGGTTACTATTATTTTCCGACTTTAACGCTGTTGTAAAAATCAAATTTTCGACCCCGATTCTAGTCTCAGTGGGAGAACGAAATATAAATTTGATTCACAGGTAACAGAGTTATAACGGAAACTTAAACGATATGCAGGGTCCATCGTAATTAATGGATAACCTTAACTGCAGGACTGACTGACTGACCTGTAGACTGGACTGACGTAAAGTAAAATTTATTTATTCGTTAAAAAAAATTGTCAGTTTAATATCGTATTATTTTACTGGATCCATTGTAACACTTATTATATCAATGTTGTATAAGAAAGTCCTTTCTGCTCTATTCAACTAAACGCTTTGCTTTTTAGCACTAGACGTAAAGTTGTACTAAGGCGATGAATATTGCACATCGACCTTTGAAAAAAAAGCCACCACCGTAAAGCGTGGCCTTTGAAATGTGTGATCTTAACTCGAATTCTGTTAAACACATATTTTTTGGAAATCTAATGATTATCGATGTACAATGTTTAACGACGGATACTGTAATATCCAATGCATGTTATTAAATAAACAAATAAATCACATTGTTTTTGGGTCACTTATTATAAAGAAATTATTAAAATATAATATGGTAAACTAGGATATCTTTTGTTGCTTGTTTATTTCAATTTTATTTGTTTTAGTTATCGTTGATGCGCTAAATATATTCCATTATGTTATGTTGTTATTCAAAAAAAAATCCATCTTTAGTTTCAATTGCTTAACTAAAAGGTAATTTGACTATGACGGTATGATAAAAGGATAGTAATACTCATGTCTAATCGCTAGATGTTTGTCCATAAGTATAGGTGAAGTATAAAAAATTTAATAATTTAAGAATTTATATTACTTAAAAGATTTTTGAAGTTAATAGTAAAGTAGTCAAAAGGACTAGTAAAACCTAATATTGGCCTGCAAACCTCTCTTCTGAAAACCAGGTTATTTCAATGCAAATGTATACCCTGTTTATAACTGTATCTGAACTTTTGTTTTTCAATAAAGATTTTAAAATATGATAATTTATTATTTACTAGCTTTCCGACCGCGGCTTTGCCCACGTGTAATTTGGTTAAATATATAGCGTTTTTTAATGATCTCGACAGGGCTTTCTTTCACAGGCTAAAATCTTGTTACAATTGGAATTCTATATAGCCTGTGTTACTCAGGGATGATTCAGGGAAATCGAGGGCAATTTTCAAATTAACTTACTTAGGCAGTTACTTAATTTTATATTCTGATAGTCATCTTCTTATGTGGATGAGCTGATGATGGAAGGTAAAACTCCTCAGCGGTTAAGAGTTGAAAGAAAATTCTTACGAAGTTATAAGTACGAAATACGTACTTGTGAGTTATTACTTAAAACCTTGACCAAATAATAAAAGGTAAACCTCATTAACGTTAAGGATGTGGGATGTAATAATGTATGCGAACAAACGATAAACGTCTCTTCACTCGTTTCCTTTTACTTGTTTGTATGGGTAGTGTTCTTATTATATTTATTGTTATCATAGGGTAAAAAGTTAATGAAAGTTTAAACGGCATGGTAGTCATTACACAATGGAGCATCTTGATACCGCGCTGATGTTGATGACGAATTTTATCAACGCCATCTATCGAGCACATTGTTCAACACTTCAACCGCGCCCGCGCGCACTGCGTTATTTGTTATTTTTGTTACCTCTCATAAGTTTTAATAATAAGATTAAATTATATTACAACATATTTAACAATATATAACTAATCAATCAATATAAGTGTTTAAAAGTTTTGAAGCAGTGTTTGAAGTAAATTTTTCAATTGACCATAACTTCTTTTTCCCTTAACCGATTTTGACAAAATAAAATTTTGACAACGCTCCCAATTATATGTAATCCAACTGTGAACCGCGTTCAAATCCGTTCAGTACTTTTGAAGTTATAACGTACCAGACAGACAAGAATTCCAAAAAATGTTTTTTGGGTTTCTATGACTCTTCTTTAATTATATCCCTCTACTATTTGTTTTAAGATTAATACATTATAGGCATAATAAACAGGTGTTCTGCTCTTCTATTTGCCATATATATTAACTCCTTAACTGCTAGTATATCTTTATCTTTCCATCTCTTCGCTGACGACCTTCAAATTTACGCCCAATCTACTCTTGACCGCCTTTCCTTTACCATTGATTTAGCTATTATCTCGGCGTGGAGTAAAAGCTTCGGACTCAATATCAATCCTTTAAAGAGCCAAGTGACCATATTCGGTAGTCCCCACTTTGTTACGAGAATTGAATGGGCTAGTCTTCCGGTTGTCTCTATAGACGGCGTGACTCTAAATATTAGTCGAACTGTGAGGAATCTAGGCCTGATCTTTGACCAGAATTTTTCATGGGTGTCTCATGTCAAAGAAGTTGGGCGTAAACTCTACGCATCTTCTCATGCTCTCAGACGCTTAACTAATTTTCTTCCTATCCGTACCAAAATCCTTCTTTCTCAGTCACTTCTTCTACCCATCTTAAACTATGCCGATTCCTGTTACCCTACCTCATCCTACCGGCAGCAGCTAGGCTGTTTGCCAATACGGCTTCGCAGGGATTCCCACATCCTCCACCTCTTATACACTATCCTCTTCAGTCCTCAAACTCCGTCCTACCTCAAAAATCGTTTCAAATTTTTGAGTCCCTACAACTACAATCTGCGCTCTTGCAACAGACATATCCTCGAAATTCCACCCCACCACTCCTTTTACGGAAATTCCTTCACAGTGTCCGCTATAAAGCTTTGAAACTCACTTCCCGATCCTATCCGATCAGCCTCCTCACTATCATCTTATAAATCACTTCTTCGTAAGCATTTCTTGTCTACAATATAATTATTTATACATCTAGATTTAAATTAGCATATTTTTCGGTTTTTCTTATTTTAATGTATGTTGTGTTTCTGTATTATTATTATTATTTATGTATACTTCGCACCCTTTGCACCTGTCTTATTATATTTTAAGTATTCTTTTATCGTGTGGGTTGTCTGGAAGAGATCGCTTATTAGCGATAAGGCCGTCCGCTGTTCTTATATGTACTAACATCTGTTAACGTCATTTGCTTCTAGTGTTTAAGTGCGATAAAGTGTAAAATAAATATATTCCTACTTATTAACATTTAATAACCAGTGCAGTACTTGATATTTAGTAGAAATATATAACAACCAACTATTAAACATATTTTAAATTATTATTACAGCTTGCTACCAATTAAATTCAATAGACGTTTATTAGTCATGCACTCATTCAAAGTTAAATAAAACTTCTTTAGGAGATATAAAGAAAACTTATTACGTTATGTTTTGCATTTAATTAAGGAAAAAAGTCATTAGGGCTAATGGAAATATTTCTTTGATATGAATGTGATCTGCTGTCAAACATATTGAAGGCCTCCCAGGCCTTTTTTTTTCGTGGGACTCTTCATCATTTTATGCTTTCTTCTACCTTTACCTATACTTAAAGAGTAATAACCTTAAAACTCTTTACTTAATTACTATATAAACCTAAACAAACAAGTTTGTTTTCACCATACTTTAGAATGTACTACAAAATGGCTGTCAGTAATACTAATGGGCACTTAGTGTATTGTTAACGACGAAATTAACTCAAGGTAAATAAACAAGATAAAAAATGTATTTATTTATATATTAGTTTATTTTCTTAAATCATCAGAAGATATTCCATACTTCTTTTTTAATGTATCAATTTCTTCTTGTTTCTTTTCAATGTCCATGCCCTTGAATGCCTTATTCGATCTGTAGTATAAAACAACCAAATATCTATTACATACATTAAAACCAGACAGATGATCACATGCATTTTTTGCATCAAATATGTCTTCATAGATAACAAATGCTGTCCCTCTTGTTTCTGGTGTGTTACCCCTAAAACATAAATAAATTTAAACTGGCTATAAAGGAAATTAAAATACATTTTAAATATATAAATGGAATATATTTATAGCAGGAAAATAACCAACAAGCACATTGCTAGTTTTTAGACATTGTGTTTACACTTTTTAAACACCAAATAGTATACATATCAACCAATTTTAAATTAAAGTTTTTGTTCTATATCTTGAGGAGTTTGGACTAAGGGCTAAACATATTTTAGATAGATAATACTATATATAATATAATAAAAATATAAGTAACAGTATTACTATACAATGAGTTTAGCTCAAGATATCTTTGTTATGAATAACAATAGAAGTTAGTTAACTAGATTTGTAGACACCCAAATAATAAGATATATAAAGAAAAAATATTTATAAACTACATTGTATTTTATACATACATTAATACTAACATTAACATTATGCGCTGTTTTCACTCTGTTAAATATAAATATACTTACACTCTTATTTGTCTTAGGGCTCCATATTTTCCAAATATATCATACATTTCTTCAGCAGATATTTTGTATGGAAGATTTCTTATGTAAAGTATCCTATTCACCTCCGGTGGAAGCCGTACCTGCCGAAAAGAAACAAATAAAATAAATAAAATTTAAAAAAGACAACAGATCAATTCAACATAGTTAGTTTGTAAGCGTTATGACTTATGAAAAACACCGTTTCTAACTTACATTGGCTCTTCTTTGTAGGGCTAAAGCCATTGTTCTCGTCAATAAGGTATAATAGTTTATAAAACCTGGCTGCTTTTCAAACACGTTATTCACGAAGTCTATACAATCTCAACTCTATACGTTTATTTGTCCGTCCACAAATCCCAAATAAAAACTTTGTTTTTAATTTGTACGCTATGGCCGTAGGTATGCATTAAGCATGCATGCAATGTGTCAATTGCCTTCAATTGTCAGTTGTGAGATAGCTCTAGCAGGGTGAAACAAGTCGTTGTTGCTGTAATAATGTTACTACAGATTACCGATTTCTTTTAAAGGTTTTTATTGTCTATGGATTACAGTTTATAAAAATCAACAAACCAAATCATGGAAGATAATATGATAATATCATGTATATAATACTAATATAAAGAACTACTAATAGAATAATAATACTCTTGGAAATCACAAGTGAAGTCACAATCACAAGTATTAAAAATATAACGAAACGGCCCACGCGTCCTGATGCTTGAGATGACTTTAAAAAAATGACAATATTTTAAGTGCCTAAGGGTGTGGGTGGTTTTTTCCATTGTAATTACCTTTCCCATAAAAAAATATTATAAACCCCGGTTCATTTTTCACGGATGTTTTATGCAAAATTTGTTTGTACTATATTAACACACGTCCAAGTATTAATTTTAGGAGACTTATGCCATCATTTTAAACTCAAATATCATGATCTACTAAACCGATACGATGCTTAAAGTATTCCTAACAAAATCCAATAGTTGTTTGTAATTTTCTATCCTGCAAGCGTAAATATGAGTACTATGTTACTTTACACGCAAAAAGTTAAGGATACGATGATTTAAATAAAAGATTAGGGTGTCAATAAAAAGTATATTTCATCAATTAAAATAATATAAATTTGCAAATAAGACATTTCATAAATGCAATACTATTTTTAAATTTCCTTAAAAAAATAATCTTAATAATTAAAAACCTTTCTAGTTATATTTATATATAATATTTTTAATATCTACCATAATTAAGTAGGGCCAGGTAAAATTCTATGTGTCGGCTTGTTGAATGGCCATGTACTCTTAAATTATTAACTTATTTTAACAAAAGAATGACGAACAAAAATAATATTATGTTTACCCAGGCCATAACTTGAACTGCCTAGTTAACTAAAATTATTACAGTGTTTGTCATGAGTTCATTAATTGATTTCTGTGACTTATTGTGGGATAAAACGTAAGACTGATTTAAATCTTGAATTTGAGCCAAAATTATATTCCATATTAAACAGCCAAACAAGAATCAGAGTGGAATATTTTAACTGATTACAAAATGATATAAATATTCCTCCAAAGAGAAATCCTTTAGAAATTTAATATAAATTGGTCATTACTTTCATTACAAATTGGAATGCACACGGTAAAAATCACTTTATCTAGCAATTTTAAGTTATCATAGCTTTAACTATACTAATATCATGGTGAATGAAAATACTAGAAAAATAGTTTATATACACTTGATATTACGAATCGTGCTGTAACCCTTTAAAACTTATAATAGCCATTGTCATGAGTAAATGTGAATTGAAATAAGAAATTTTGATTTGAATAATAAAATAACCTGAATATATGATACGCTCGCAATATATGTATACAAAGTATTTAGTTGGACTTAATTTATAATACACAATGTACTCCAACCTATTCATACATTCCTAAATCAATCATACTATTTCAAACAATTTGCAGATCATAACAAATTATAAAACGATACTAATAAAATATATTTAATAACAAGCAGCCATTAAAAGATTTTTGTTCAGCTTTTGTGCATATTTGTTATTCCACAATGTTTCAGAGTATAAAAAAATATAAACTGAATATTTCAAATAATAAAAATTGCGCTTAAATAGATATGTTAACGAAGTGATTGATTATTCCATTTTAAACTTATATCTCTCACACATTATGTTCTGTAGAATTACACATGAATGCACCTAGAACTTGAACAACCACAATAAGTGCTCACAAGTTTAACATTTCTTAGTTATATAAAGTTACTTAACCGATCTATACAAGTATACAATACTATTCGAAGTTGGAGTTGAACATGTTGATGTTGAGGTCTTCGAAAGTGGCTGTGCCGCTTTGATCCAGGATTTGCAGCATTTCAGAAAGCTCGTGCGGGGCATGTGTACCCTCTGCACCTCCCGTCCCAGCACCCCCCACGCCAGTCGTCGTCCCCGTCCCGCCCTGCCATGCCCACATGCCCGCTGAAATAAAAGGATTCGTTTATACCTTATTTTGTTGGGTAATCCACAAAATGCAAAACAAAGTTATGCGATCTCTGGATGAGATGGGCGAATACCAAAGTAGCTACTGAAAAATATATAAAAACACATAAGCTGTATTTAAGACATTTCCATTCCAATGATAACAGTATGTAAATGTTTTCAGTAGTGATCATTATATACCCGATAAATATACTCTTCTTTCCATTCTCCTGTATTCACATTATTTCAGGCCCATAATTCTCTTTTAATCATTGATAATATCTTTTAGTGTATAATGGGTTTAATAAAGTTTAGGTTAGGTTAGTTTAGTATAGGTTTAGGTTAGGTTACTTTCGTTTTTTTTTTGTGTCCAAAAACAAAGAGTAAATACTTTGCTTATCTGTTTTTAATTTTAACTTTATGTTTTAAAAAATTATGTTTCTAAAGTAATTGGTGAGTATATGTGTGGAATCTGTAATTGTGTTTTCCTTTTTTTATGTGTATTTAAGCATACATTCTGTATTAGGACTAATAAAATATTAAAAAATACGTACGGTGCGTGGGATGCGGATGATGGTTGTGGTGGTAATGAGCAGGAGGCAGATAGGGAGGTGCGGCAGGGGGTGAGCGTGCAGGGCTGCCTCCAGGCCCTGTCCCTGCTTCGGTCCCTGTATACGCGTAACTCTCGTTCTGTCCCGCTCCACTACCACTTCCACTCTGAAATATAGATGACTTTTATGTAAGGACTTCGGTCACCGACGGTTTTTAGGATTTTAAGACATAAAGCTCAATCTTCACTGTGGTGTAACTATACAAGCTTACCGGTCTTAGCGTAGTCCAAGTGGTGTGGGGCGGTGTGTTAGTGGGCCGATGTGGCGAGTAATCGGGTGCGTAGTGCGCGTACGCTCCACCTACTGCCTCGCCTGGAGACCTCGCAACAACACCGCCAGCCGCGCCAGGCGCTGTACCACCTGGATAGCAATAGTAAAAAAAAATCATTTCAAATCATCTTGCGTATGTACTAATTTTCTATAGAATTTGCCAATTTGGCAAAATTTTATTCGTTAAACAAACAAATTTACTAGCCATATTCATACTAAAAACATCACCATATTACATTCTCTTGAAATGACAGGAATTTCTTTTTAATATTTTTAAACTTATAACTAACAAATAATACTTTAGCTAATAATAACTTCATAACTAATCATGTGTATACGTACTGTGCAAAGGCGCAGGCGCAGGCGCTGGTGGCGGCGCATGATGGGTGTGGTGCAAAGGCGGGGCTTGATACACATCCCGCTGTCGCAAGTGGTAATCATAACTCTCGTCTGACACGCTCTCGCCACCCGCACTGCCCAAGGAACGACTACAAATATACACACCAATTACTATTTCTATACTTATGGAACCGTCTATATAAATATAAATCTTAGGATTCGAATATTATTTTCGTGTTGCAAAGTTTATTTAAAAAAACAGTATTCTATTTTGACTTTAGATGCCTACGAGTCTGTAATAGTCACACTTCTTCGGACAAGCAAGGGAATATATCATTATTTAATATACAATCGTAGAAAATGTATAAGTATACTCACTTCGCTAATGTATTAGTACACACTATGTATTCCACATCATCATTGTAAGGATTTAAAAATGCGAAAGCAGACGTTCTTAACCAAACCCATTCTCTGCTTTTAGTCCGAAACCGGTACATTAGGGAGATTATTTGTCCTTTTAGTTTCAAAACTGAAAATAAAATTATCTATGAATAACATTAAAAAGACAACACAGTAAAAACTTTAAATTGTGTATGTGATCAATTAGACACTGCCAATACAATTAAAGTTATTTGTTACGTTTTCAAGCCTATATAGAATAAAGCCAACTGAGCCAACGACGTGAGATAATTTGATTGTTTAACAGACATGTATATCTATCTATCTTTCATAGTCTTAACCCAATATGTTAAGTCTAAGTCACATATAAATAAATTTTAATAACATAAAATAGAAATAAATACACAACGATCTGTAAATTGTAGACTTCTTATTAATAGTAGAAATAATAATTCAAAATTCTGTTTTCTACTGTTGAGCATGTACATTTACAACACAAATAACTTTAATGTAATTTTAGGCACCTTGATCAAAGTTGTCTCTCATGTGTTGTTGGTCTTCGGGATGGTAGAACTCATAGCACAGTTTTCCCAGAAGGTCAGCTGGTGCATAGCCTACAACTTGTGCTGCACGCTGGTCCGCAAAAGTGAATCGGCCCTCAACTGAATGACGTGACACAAACTCTACTCCGCCACTGCAGAGGCTGCCCTCAGCTGCATTTGGTGTTGATGTTACCTATATTAACATTTTATGAATGAGCTTCATACGGACGATTGGCTTTTTATAAAATATTTTACTGCAGGATAACGTTAAGATTTAGGCTAATTTATTTAATACATAGAGACAAAAAATATTTCGTAATATCACACCACCACTAATATTATATACCAGATCTAGGGACAGAGAACTAGCAAGTGACAAAAATGTGGTAAATAGTAACGCTTAGGACAGAAAACTAAGTTGATGATTAAAACTAAACCCCCAAAAGCAAAATTAATTTTCAAAACGTAAATATTTTTTATTGGTCAATCAATAATACCTGTAATCTCCCAATTGCCACCAAACAACAATGAGACGCGTGAAGCTCATCTTCAACAGGCCGATCCATCTGCATACCTGGAAACAAATCTGATTTCCCAAAACGCATAAAACATTGAATTTATTAAAAGTTATCATAAGATATTATGAATAACAGGATAAACATTCAATACACAAACCTGTCGGTGGCCAATTTTTTATATAACCGGTGCAATGTACCACGGCGTAGTTGTGACCATCGTGGGAGGGTCCGAGTGAGTTGCGCGCGCGCAGTCTGCCCAAGTGCGCGCTTTCAGCTGTTCCACCCACGCGCATACGGCAGATGAACCCGCGTCGAGAGCCCATCACTTGCCGCATTGACGCTACAACGTCCAAATAATTATTTTAACTTAAGCAAGGGGCTGTAAACACCTCGAGAATAAACTGAGAACTTTTTCAATTGAAACTTCTTGGATATACAATTTTTTGTGTAAAAAGTTCTCAATATTCAAATGACTTACACTGGTGACCCTCCTTTTTGACAGTTCCTGTTTTAAGATCCAATATACGACCAGTGTTTTGTGGCTCTTGAGTACTTAATTGTTCCCTAACCTTTTCAACGTCATCTGGGTGCACTTGGTCATATAGACATGAAGAATACCATTCACCCTGTAATGTAAAATATATATAACGAGGAGGCAACAGCAGAGCCCTTTATGCAAACATTAAGAAAATCACTCATATTTACACATGCTTGTAATAAAATTAGCATGTTCTTTTTAACTTTTTAACTGCCTAATAAATATATATATATATTTTAGCAGGCAAATCATATCTAATAAATATCCTCATTAAATAAACGTAACAATTGCACCAACTGAATCAAATTATAAATCCGATAACATAGAAATGGCTTTTTGGAAATATTTTTTTTCATAAAAATTCTATAACTTACGGTATTAACAAAAATAATTAATTTAGGAAAATTATCATACCTGAGAATAATTAAGTACAGGTGCTATACTATCACTAACATATATGACACGACCTGTGTCGCAACTGACGACGAAGAGGAAGCCATCTGCTGCTTCTAGGATTAAATGTTTCAGCTCTTGATCAGTCAAAAACGATGGCTTATAAGTACCATCTGTTGAGGTATTACCAGTACCTATAACAAAGTTTTCAATATAGCATATATAGTCGGGAGATAACTAGACTTAATTGTAATAAGTTAAGGTTCAAATCGTTTTAAAAACCTTAGCATTTTAATCTCACCTCTTAATGCTTTCATATGCGCTACGGCCATACGCAGTATTGTTAATTTGTCTGGTTTCCGTGCTAGAGCTGAACATGTTGGAACCATATCAGATAGCTCCGTGATATAAGCTGTCATCTTGTTTCTTCTTCGCCGTTCAATCTCACAATGGTTCTCACGACTGTAACAATAATAATTAATTGTATGAGCATGAAGAGCATATCTATAACACATACATTCTTCTCGTCTTACGATCAAAGTTCAGTAGCGTCGCAAAATGCCACCATTGATAATACAACCTGACAAGCAAATTTTATTAATACTTTCTGTTTG
Source organism: Leptophobia aripa (assembly GCA_951799465.1). NCBI lineage: Eukaryota > Metazoa > Arthropoda > Insecta > Lepidoptera > Pieridae > Leptophobia > Leptophobia aripa. Next base: position 4,608,118 of record OX637260.1, read on the forward strand.
CTGCCATATAGATCGCAGATAAAAACAATGGCACAAAATTATGATAAGTACGAAAAAGTTAATATCGAAGTACACTTCTTGCGTGATACGACACGTTTTCAATCAAAACAATGATTGGGAACCTAATATTTTTTAAAATTGTTTTCATACAGGCTTGGATAAAACCATTGTTTAAAATTGATAGGCTTTTGTTTACGCAATTACAAGTTACCTTGTAACTAATAAAACTTGGATTGGATGGCCATCATGAACATTCTATATTTTGTACTTTTTTGCAATTTGATAATTCCATAAAATATTGATGTCCAAATTAAATTGATAAAAAGGTACCAGTACCCAAATTGTATTATTAAACAGAAAGCAAGTTATAAGGAAAGATTAAACATAGTGATAAAAGTAAAATAGAAAATGTTAAAATAACCTAATGAATAGCTAACTACTTTCTCATATACAGCATGCCATACCTTGCGAATCTCTCCTTATCTTGAATGTTATCCTCCTCCATCCTTGTATATTTCCCAGCACTTGCGTCGTCGTCATCGGACCTGTTAATAATATGGTGTGTTCTAAGCTAATTACTATTAATAAATACTTTAAAAGCAGTAGGCAGTAAAAATTGGTTCACACTTCTTCTACTTATAAGAATTAAATTGTTATTTAACTATATTTAAAAAATGATATTATAGTATTCTAGATACATTAATAATTTACAGATTTGAGAACACTTTATGGGAACCTTGAGATTTTTTTCAAATCAAATACTGAAATATATAATAATTTATTTTAACCATAATCATATATTTATAACTTGCCTAATCCTTAAATATAAGACAAACTTTATTTGGACTCCCTCTTATGTGGGGGCAAATATAATTTTTTTTGTTTCCTGTTATATATATTATAGTATGGTTTCTATGCTTCCCAATATACATACAGAAATGCACAGAATAATTTTATTATTGTGTCCTGATATTATTATAGTACATAATGTGTTACATACCAATCATATTGCTAAATATTAAAGTTCTGATTGATTTTATTTATCTATAGTGGTTAACATTTTTTCTTAATACCTAAGTAAGATTCTTACTGAATTGACGCAACTACACATCATCCTTAATTTTAATAACTAGGTACTGATATGTAAGACTACATCTTTATAAATATTAGTCTTCATTAAAGTAAGTCACAATACGTTAATAAGTTAGATTGTGTCACACTTGTGTGGTTTATTAATGAAAATAAATAGGAATTTACTTCTTACAGGGCCTTATAAATCTCATAGCAGAAAATAATCAGTTATATTTGGAATGTGATAGAAAAGTGAGGTTGACAATACTGAATAAGGACAATATGGGCTTAAAATAATCAAGTTCTACATGTTTAGATATAAATTATTTTTGTTAATATTTACTAAATATAAAAGAGACTTACCCAACACTACCAGCTCGACGCTTTTGTATTTCCTTTGCTGGGTCAACCCCTGCAGTAAAAGTAAAATATGACAAACAATAGATAATTCCTGACAACTACACTATTTTACATTAATCTATTAATAATTACTTAGTATTTTGCATTACAATAAAAAGCAACACTGAATGTATAATTTAAATAGGTCAGGTATTCATTTAAAACCTCTTATTGGTAAAAAATAATAAGACTAATTGAAATTAGGCTTAAATATAGAAAGCAAAGGTAATCATAACACGGATGAATAAATTTTATTAAATATACAACTTGTATAGATAAAATCACCAATTCAGCATTCCAACGTTGTAAATTTTAACAACGCGTCACGCGGATGCGATCCGAGAGCGTCGAGCAACGTCAATACAATTCGTGATTTTAACTACTATAATTATAGATATTTATGAATATGAATTTACAGAAAGGTTCATTTATTATAAAATACCTGAATAAGGGAATTCTAAACAAAATATTTGAGATATTATCTGCAACAAGTAAATTAATATTCTAAACCAACCGGGGATTGTGGGAGCCACGGCAGACATGGGTCAATACACGCATCAGTCCACGTTTTATTAACTTTTTAGTTAATAATTTATTACCATTATCACTGTTAAAATTCTTAGGTATAATGTACACCACTGATTTAGAATGTTTATGTAAAAATTTAACACAACACAAGCGCCATTTTCATTTTTCATTCAAGATGACACACTGCTCGAAAAACAATACCATTGTGAATAGATCATGAAAATATAATAGACTACAGACTACATAGTACAGACTTTCGACTCGACTAAAATTGAAAAGCATAGAGATTTGGCTGACAGTTTTAGTCATGCTACATTGTCGATGTTTTTTACTCGTTAATTTTATGAACGCAAATTTTTGTACAAAAAGGAATAAAATTTATTGAAGTTATTTCTATAGAAGTAAAAAGTAACAAATCTTATTTAAAAACTAGCTTTCCGCCCGCGGCTTCGCCCACGTGTGATTTGGTTAAGTATATAACGTTTCTTAATGATCTCAACAGGGCTTTCTTTCACGGGCTAAAACTTGTTACAATTGGAATTATATATAGCCTGTGTCACTCAGGGTAAAGTTATGAGTACGACATACGTACTTGTAAGGTTATAGTTTGACCAAATAATAAAAGGTAAACCTCATTAACGTTAAGGATGTAGGTGGAAAAATGGATGCGGACAAATGACAAACGTCTCTTCACTCGTTTCCTTTTACTTGTTTGTATGGGTAGTGTTAACTCAAAATAATCATAGGGTAAAACGTTAATGAAAGTTTGAACTGCATGGTAGTCATTACACAATGGATCATCGCAATACCACGATCCATTGACTATATTTTTCCTAAGTAGAAATTCTTTAAAAAAAAACTAAGACTCAACCTCGCACTCACTCAAGCAGCAACACCATTGCACACACTAATACACACACACACTTAAATGCTCGTACTTCACATAATATACTCTTCTTGATCATATGTACATATATATATTTTTATTTATTTTTTTCTGTTCGTGTTTTTTTGTTATTGTTTATTCTAATCTTAGATTCTATGTCCGGTTCTATGTTTTAACCTTTTTTTGGCTTTATTTTTATTGTGTAAACTTTTTTTGATAAGCTGTATAGGTTTAAGAAATAAATAAAATAAATCTAGGTTGATGACGAATTTTATCAACGCCATCTATCGAGCACATTGTTCAACACTTCAACTGCGTTATTTGTTATTTTTGTTACCTGTCATAAGTTTTAATATTAAGATTAAATTATATTAGAACATATTTAACAATATATAACTAATCAATCAATATAAGTGTTTAAGAAATTTGAAGCAGTGGTTGAAGTAAATTTTCAATTGACCATAACTTCTTTTTCCCTTAACGGATTTTGACGAACCGCGTTCAAATCCGTTCAGTAGTTCTGAAGTTATAATGTACCAGACAGACAAGGATTCCAAAAATTGTTTTTTTGGTTTCTATGACTCTTGTTTAATTGCCTCCTTTCAATTTTTTTGAAAAATATTTAATGTACAGACATTCGATTTTTACTGTCTTATTATTAGTATAGATATTTAATATAACAAGTTTTTAATTATTTAAAAGGAGTTTCTAATAAGCTATTTGTGAATCCACGGATGATGGTCGATAAAAACGTCTTCTGCGCAGAAGTATTCCACTTGTAAACAACATGAGAAGAAGTATAATAGAGATTCCACACATTGCGTACACGCCGCCCCGTAATCGATTTTCATCTGAAATTATTCATGGCAATTGATAATAAATCAGGAATTAATTTAATGGGAACGTTGGTAAGCTACTAGATATCAAGTTAAAATCATAACTTGTTATTCTATTTTAATGCTTAACGTTAAAATTCGACTGACAAATATTTCTTAACCTACCTTCATATCCAACAATCATGTCAGAATATTCCTTGTTTCGTAGTGTAGAATTTGCTAATTGTGGTAAATATTGAAGCCAAAAACTTATATCTTTCTTTACGTTTCTAAAACCACAATAACTACTGATCTCTTTGTTACATATTTCGAAGATATTTTTGACTTTCACTGTAAAACGAGGCCATTCTTCTTGAGTTGTAGGGGATCTGAAAACATAATCCAAAATGATTATAAACATAATTAATTAATAACATCTACTAAACGACTACTCGAAATGTTATTTTCAAACCCTATACAATGTACGTAGTACTTAATACACTTTAAGAAGTAGACCTTATTATGATCAGTGTACAATGTTCATAAACAGTACAATTACAGGTAATTATTAGAAGTTTGTATATGTTGTAGTATAGTTTATTACATATAATCTATAAAACTTTATATTTACCCAAACTTCACAAAATTCAATATATAATATCGAAAAAGAGTTGATATTTGTTTCTCAATATTTGTAGAAGGCCTTCTAGCTATTTGAAGAATAAATGCATCACCAAACAAAGCAATTAGATCTGCACCATTAACTGCTCCTAAAGGGTAAAAGTAATGTCAGCGATTTCTTCGTATTTTAAGAAAAAATCGACTACTACTATTCAGCCATGGTAATTGCCGAAAACATACAAAACGAGTGCAAGTTTGGTACGTCGTGTTTTATTACTCACGTATAGAAAATACTATTTTATTGAGATTGATATATTAATATGTATTAATATCGCGATCGTAAGATAATATGGACACATAATTTATTAGCAAAAAACGTTACGTTAATAAGTGATAAGTACCTGTAAAATTTAGGTGGTTACCATAGACATCAAAATTAGATGGAAAGGAATATCGGTAAACATAAACTCTAGGCACAAGTGCAGCCAGCTTTTCAGCTAAATAATAACTGGCAATGACCCAGTTAACAGCGGAGTCCATAAAACCAAGTGCTTCCAGAGCGCTTAAGTTTTCCTTCTGGTTACCTCGATTCCAGTATTCCCAACGAACAGCTTCTTTTAACTAATAATTAAATGTTGTTACAATAAGCAGTTAAGATATTCAGTAAAAAGTTATTTAGAAAACATAAAATACCGTTTGATACGTCTCCGGATTTTTTAATAAAAGAACTTGCAATAGATCTGGTATAATTTTTTCTATGGATATATCATGGATTTGCTTATAACTTTTTCTCAAAAAGCTCTTGTATATACTATCTGAAAATATCGAGTTATTTAAAAATATAAACATTATTCAAGCAAAAGGAATAAGTAATAGTTATTTAGGAGGTGTGGTAGAACTAAAGTATCGTTTTTTTTTCAATTCAAAAATAGTTTGTTGTACCTACAGGGTCTGAATTGAATTTGGAATGTTTTAATGAGGTTAACGAATATTTAAGACAATGTTAAAAAATGGTTAACGCGCTGGCCACATAGGAACAAAGTCTGTATCTGTAACAAACACTAGCGTATATGTCTCGTTACGATTATTTATTATAATTATTTAAACAAACTAGCAGCAACTGCTAATGTTTATGTGTTCAGGATAGGAGAAAGTCTCTATTTAATATATTTTTATAACCTTAGTGAATATGATAGTTCATTCCATAGGGGCAGCACTTCGTTCGGGAATTTCAAAAGGGTATTGCCAATGTCATACGATGCTATAAAATCATTTCTGCTTCAAATAGAAAACAAAGCATAATACTGGTAATCAATATGTAGTATCTGTAGAAAAAAAATATAATAATAATAAATAAATATACTTACCATGAAGCTTTACACTGTCTAAGTCTGTGGTTCCAAGTAAAATGTCTACAGGTAAATTAGAGCCACTTGGACGCGTTATCGCGTTTTCCAAAGCAGATGGTAAATATTGCATTGATTTTGGTAAATAATCGTCGGCTGTAGGTTGCATATATTTTTCAAAGGTAGTGTTCTGGAAAACGATGAGGTTTAATTTTCTTATACTTTTAAGGTGAAGATGTCATAACAAAACTTACTGAAAATATTTTTTTAATCTCTTCTAAAGGCTTATTTCTCATACATTCTAAAATATCCTCATCTCTTGAAGTATAATTCATACATCCCGAAGCTCGTGCAATTTCCCTCGAAATCTTTGCTTGTTCGCCTGCAGTTACGCTGCGGTTCTCATAGATCCCTTGCCACATATTTCGCGGAGACAATATTATGACCCGATGAAATAAACCTAAAAGTTATATATTTTTTTGAATACATTTTTTGAGGTCAAAAAAAAATTGTAAGAAACGTTAATAAAATGACCTAATAAGGAATGTTATTAAGTACCAGATGTTCTCGGTGAAACCAAATGGTGTAGGACGGCATCAGCACCTGCCGAGTGACCCAAGAGCGTTACGAAATTTGGATCTCCACCAAAAGCTGAAATATTCTCTTGAACCCACAATAACGCCATGTATTGATCAAGTAAAGCAAGATTTCCTCGAGCTATCACAGATTTTAAAGTAAAGAAGGACAGGAAATGAAGCCGGTAAGCTACCGTAACTATTACTACGCCTTCCGATGCCAGCTCTTGACAGGGTAGGTTCAAGCTACCAGAGGTCCATGCCTCGCTGTAAAATATTATAATAACGGGTTGAAGCTGCCCATCCACTCTCTGCCTGAAAACCGTATTTCATATCAGTCCACATGGCACAAAATTATTTCGAGAGTGAAAAAAAGAAATACTCAAAAAAATATTCTTAAAAGCGATGAAAAAAAAGCATCTGACTGATACATCTGAAAGTTATTATTTCCAAAACATCTCACCCGTGATGTAAATATATTTAAATATAAACAATTTTCACTGAAATCCTTACTGTCGGTTGCTACTTGAGAGCAACTTGGTGTCATACGGTGAGCGTAATAAGTTCTTTTCCAACCGTTATGTTTTTCAGGCGGCTTAAAACAACAAACGCGTAACTAATCTTGCATAAATTAAGTTACTGGAAACGTTAGGTTAAAATTTTGATTAAGTTTATAAATTCAATAGAAACTTACCGCAAATCTTAGCTTTCCTATAGGCGGAGCTGCGTACGGTATACCAAAGTAAATTTCAATTGGTTGTAGAGAACTCTCCATAAACACTTTAATCTTTAAGGTAACAAGCATTAACATTAATCACCCACCCGCCAGTGTATTTGAATCACAAATATTTGCATTTAGTTAAACTAAATGGATACTCACACCAACAACACGGCCTTGAGCAATATCTGCGACGGGATCTTGACCAGAGACTATCGTAATAATACACAATAATAATAGTAACATATTAATCACCACGATGATAAACCTTCTCATAGTATAACAAATCAAATGAGACTGTTATTCAGCAACGTTGTCATTTCCAATGATTGAAAGCAAAGGTAATGAGAGTGTTTGTAACGGGTCCATGGACATACATCCGTTTCGGCAAAATTTAAAGGACATACAATGGTATGATTCGATGCGTGAAAATAATAGGCATCGACATTGTTCTAATATAATACGACCAGCATCAAATTGAATTAAACAAAGGTGCAATAAAGATTACGGTACAGGTTTTATAAAAACTTTATACGTTTACGTTTTTACGAGAATAATATGTAAAGGAGAGTAGGATGTATTTTTTTAAAAATGCAGTAGAATATATTTTATGTTATCTTATTTAAACAATTTGTTTAAAAACGTTATAAGTAGTTACAAAATGGGACAAAAAATTTGTACAATATTCAAAAATTTTACACTTTTACGTTACTAAGTGCTACATCTAGTTTCTTTAATATAATCTTGTAATAATAGTTAACCGGTTGGTTACTGGCAAATCCAATAGTCGCAAGTAATAGTCCATAGCCAAGTAGGATTGAAAACAACTTGTGTCTTGTGACCCATTCCCGAAGGCCACCTGCTGCAAGCAATAAACCAAATGTTTCTTTTTTATTGGGCTTATTTTTGGCTAGTTAACGTAAAAAAATCAATATTTTAATAATTGCTATTGGTGAATGAATAAAAACACGAAGCTATCAAAAGTTAGAGAAATTACCATTTCTATTTATGTTTGATGAAGGAAATCTCAAAGATGCGGGTTGCTTAGCATAAACAAGTAAATATCGCACACGGACCAAATCGCAATTCGTGACAACGTAATTAGTATGTTTACGACCAACATTAGCATCTCCATGCTCTTCATCATTTTTACAATGGCCATCCCCTGTTAACAATTATATTTTCTAAAAAATCAATTATTAAAAAACACACATTAAAACAAAGGCAATCCAAACTACTTTGTACATACAATTCTTGATTCGTGATACAGTTCGTAAAAAAATGAATACCTAGGTTTATTTTTTGTTTCTGAAACATTATCAAATAAAATTGATCTAAATGTCATGACGGAACAAAACACACAATATAATATTTGTAAACGGTGGTACTATATTACTAATACAATTTTATGAATGTTTTGTCTTTATCGTTCTCATCTCGATGGCTTTAGTTTACTTTACACTTGAAGAGTTTGATATAGATGTTACATAAAAATTATAAAACCTTCATTCGATATAGGTCTTTGGTAGTTGATGCCATCAGGGGTGTCTATGATTTCACATAATGCTACACATGATAAATGGCCGCCGATGCAACTCGCACCCCATCCGAATCCACCATAACTTTGAGGCATGCTTATACTCAGGTCACGTGAAAGTTGAACACCATTACCCAATAACGTAGTCTTCAAGCATAAAATATTTGTAGGTATTAAGTAAGTAAAAAATAACCACAAAACATATATTAAGATAAACGAAGTCACATTTGAAACAGTAATAAACTTGGGGTGTTCAAAACGCTTTTAACGTGTTAAATATAATCAAGTAATATTTTAAAATCAAAAGACATATAGCAAATTAATTATATTGATTCTACTACCTTATTAAAATGTTGTTGAAGTCCAAAATGAAGAATAGAGTAGAAATGTTCTAAGCGATTTCCGTGGTAGGCATAAAACAATGTGTGATTGTTGGATAACTCCTTCCATTTAATTTCTGAATTCGACTTTGCTGAATAAGCTACTTGAAAAATTAATTGCGGTTTTGGTGCTGGGTTTACAGAATTCGCATTGATTAAAATCGCTTCATGCTGAAATTAGGTAAAAAAAAAGTGATATAGCTTTTTTTATAGAAGAGGGGGCAAACGAGCAGGAGGCCCGCCATAAAGGTGAATTCGCCGCCCACAGACACTCACGTGGCTAGCAGCTCGTGAGTGCGTTGCCAGCCTGTTAGGGATTAGTACGCTTTTATCTTGAAGGACCCTAAGTCGTTATGGTTCGGAAATACCGTGGCGGGCAGTTGGTTCAATAACGTGGTGGAATAAATATAAATAGCTTATTAAAGGTTTTGTGCACTTCTATATGTATATCATATCGATACTAAAATAATTCAATCATACGTATCCATAAATCATTCCTATTTACCACATGTTCAATTTTAAGCTAGGATTTAGACACACAATGAATAGTGAATACTTATTATATGTTAAGGACATAATCACAAGCAGTATCCAAACGTTACTTGGAAAGCATTACAAAAATACAGTTAACGAATAATATTTGAATAAGCTAGCAAAATTAAGCTTCAGACAATGGAGGCAATTCTAGTCACGTCCATAACATTAAGATTTTATCAGCCTCATTTTCCTGTAATATTTTTTTTCTGTAATTTATTGCTTTTCTCAACTTATCTAGTAAAAAGTTTATACAACATTAAAATTACAAAATTAACTATATACAAATGCCTGTCGTATGAACGTATTTATAGAAAAATATTCGGACAGATAACGAAATATTACAAAGAAAATATTACTTACTTATCAAAGTAATCTTAAACGATTTTATATATTTTTTAATCACTAAATTTTTGTGACCTCTAATCCCTATATTCTACATAAGCCATAAGCTTTAGTCAATGCCATAGGCCCCGCCCTTTAGGTGATGATCAGAGATGGAATGGTTTCTTACCGATTCTGGCGCCAATGTTTTTAAACTGGGTTCTTTTAACCTAACAAGGACATAGAACAGTAAATCGATAATATCACTAATGTTTTCTAAATTGTCAAGATTATCTAGTTGTTGTAGAACCAAATCCAAAGCCGGAACATCTGTGATGACGCTTAACTGTAATTAACACAATATTGGGTTAGGCATTATAGAATAAATTATTTATTAAATTGCGCATGAAACACGTACTAATTCATCCATGTCCTTGATGCCATTTTTCAAAAATGCCGGTGGAAATGGTCTTAAGCAACTTTCATATCGAAAACTAAATGCTGCCGCCACGAAAAGACTCCACTTTATGTCAGCGGCTTTAAAGTCTTTTTCCAATACTAATCTGCAAAATAAATTTGAATTGTATTTTAATAACATTTTAGTTTTCATACAACGTATATTATATATACATATGTTTTTTGGTTGCGACATTACTGCGTCACGTGCGACATTAATGATAACATCAAAAATAAATTTAATTTTGTAGCTACCTCCAATAGCATATAATTGGATTTAAATGCTGACCTTAAATGGACTGCTTTCTTTTCCAATGAATCGAGTCTTGCTTGAATGTTGTCAGAATGAGTTTCAGATGCGAAATTACAATTTGTTCCCGTGTCTGATAACGCTTCAGGTTCTCTATCCATATTTTAAAGTATCTTTTTTAACAGGAGCTGTTGAAGAACAAAAGGCATAATTTTGATGATTGTGTATAGTAAAAATAAAGAGAAAGTTTTTGTGATTTAAAACTGACAATTTTTTAAAAATAAGAACGTTAAAACCAGTAGTATCTTATAGACAGGTTTTTGAAACATAGATAATAAAATACCGAATTTTATTGAATAGTTTTGTTACATATTGAATCTAATTTACCGAAGTAGGTACTATTTGAATATATTTAGTACCCTGTACACGACATCAGCCTCTTTAAATATTGCGATAAAATCACAGATTAATCACGGCACAGATTATGATCAGTTGATACTGGATAGCATTTCCTTAGCCGCCCACAAACACCCAGGTGGATACGGCTTTGTGAGCGCGCATTTTTTAATTACTCTTTTGTTGAAAGAGTCCTGAAAATAAATTAAGTCATATTGATTGGAAAATTCTCGTGACGATTTCGGAATCGTCACAGTCGCTATAAGTTTTTTAATTTTTCAACATTTATTTTGCGTCAAGTGTCACACTAAATAAGACCAAAGAGCACAGACTTTAACTCTCATACAATATAAAAATAAGGTTTTCTATTAGAAAACCAAAACAAAGTAAATTTTAATTTTTCGTCATTATTGATTCTACTTTATTACTTGAATTCTTATATAAAACTTATTTATCTATACTAATCTACGAAGAAAATATGCGATAGTGGAAAATTGTTTCTATTAATAATTAATTAAGCATTAACAAAATGTTAAAAAATATATTATAACGTCATACTTCTGTCGTGAAATATAGTGTAAAAAACAAGAAACTTCGAGCCATGGCTAAAACAACTCAAGAATTTATTCAAAATTCATTTTCACCTCTAATAGCGACGCTCTGCTCGCCTAAAGTAGAAAATATTGTATCAAAGAACAACCTTACTTTACCAGAATTATTGCAACCATTTGCGACGTGTAATTGGGAAGGTAAACAGTTAAATTTCCTTCTCATTCTGTATCGTATCAAGCAGCCCAAACCAAACTTAAGATTTTAGTATTTTTTTATTGTAAATTTTTATTGAGTTTCTTTTATTAATCCGTAGAAAGTAATATGGACATAATAATTCACACCAAATAGATTTTGAGTATATGTACTGTACAGGGCAATTTAGAGAACCAGGTGGCAGTGTTTGTATTGTTAAGAACTGGAAGTTGGTTATCCGAGATGTGAATTGGAAACCACTACAACCAACAGATGCTAGAAGACAGTTAAATAATGCTGCCTTGTTCAACTATGATGATAAGCCTGTTACTAAGACTATTGGTATGTTCTTTTCTTATTTTTGAAATTAAATTATGTTAAGCAGTATAATAAGTGATTAACATGTTTTTTTAAGATGGACACAAGTTTGATGTACCACAAGAAACCCCATGGTTTGAAGCATGGAGAGAAACTTATTTTCAAGTGCAGTTTCCTTCTGACCATGAGTTTACGAAACATTTTTTATCTTGTATCATAGTGGCATCAACATTAGATGAAAATATTGTTGATGCATACAACAGTTTAAATCAACAATATGCTCATTTACAAAATGTTACTCCACCAAAGCTTCCCAAGTGGTTTAATAATTCAATTCTGAAATCATATTTACTTCTGCATGATGGATCTCTTGTATCTAAAGAAAAGTAAGTATGTATATATGTTTTAATGTTGTTTTGTATGATGAAAGTATTCTAATAGCTTTTTATTGGTTTGTTTCTGCCTTTTAATATTCTATAAGTATTAACATTAAACAGGTAAAACTATTATCAAATTTAAGATGTACATATGTTTATATGTACATATAAACATATGTACATATATTACATATGTTGTTACTTTATATGTTCTACTTAAACAGGTACCATATTTCAATTTATGTATGAAAAGATTTGCTTAATGTTGCTAAGTAAACAATTTTCCAGAGCCGAATCAGCATTTGATACTATGAAACAGACATTTGGTGCATCAAATTGTTTCATGCTTACTATAAATTCAAGGCAGCCCACTGATCTGAAGCTCTCAGTGGATTATTGGAAAAATTGTTTGAAGAAACCTTTGGAAACACCTAGTGCATTGGTAATACTTCTGTAGTTGCTACTCTTATACCTTAATATATTAATATTAAAATTTAATTTAAATTACTGTATTTTAATTTCAGAGTCATTTATCATTATCTACATCTAATTTACTATTTGCTCAAAATGAGTCATCGTCAACAGTTTCAACAGAAAATATAATATCCCAAGGTAAAAATATATAAATTAAATTTTAAATGTGACAGAGTATTTTAAATGTTGAGACAATATTTTAATTTGTTATCAATACATTTGTATATTTTACAGAAGATAAACCAGGTACCACACAACAAGATAGTACACACCCTTTGACCAGTGAGAATGATGTATATGATAATGCCAATAGCTTACAGGTAACATTTCTCATATTTAGAACTAATAGTAATTGAAACAATATGTTGTATAGTTTTATATTTATTAAATTGTAAATTGTTATTTTTTCATTTTATAACAGTTTTCATTAATCCTTCCTCCTTTCATAGTAGCCTATATTATTGTATATCCTGGATAATGGATTGTTTCCATTTTTTCATACAGTTTTATTAATGGATATTGAGTAACTAATTTTTCGCGTATATCCAAAAAACAATTTTATTTTTAACATACCTAAAAACAATTTAATTTATCCTTTTTTCATGTAATGTAACATTTTAACTATATCTAAACATTTTAAATGTTTTTCAGACTCATTCATTTTCCGGTAGTTCTGAGAGTATGAACGTCGTAGGCAAACAATTGGATAATTCAGAGGTACATGGAGCAGCTCTCAATAACAATGATATTGATGCAATGAGAAAGTTTATACAAGACTATGCATCTAAAGCTTTACTTCCATATATAGAGAAGCAAATAGCTCAAATTACAGAGGTGGTATGTATCTAAAGACATTTTGATTGTAAGTTATTCAGAAATGACGGCCTTGGTAGTTACTTAATGTTATTATGTTTAAGATAAATAAGTAAGGTCTACATTTGTGTTTATAAAAAAATGTATCATTATTATTTATAATACTATAGACACTTTTATACTTGAATATAAGATTAGAACACACAGAATGTGTTGTTAAATACTCATAGTGTCTAGCACTTAAGTCAACCAACCAGCATATAGTATTATTTCGCAAAGACCTCCAGAGTATACAAGTGGTTCATGCCTGAATCACATCAGTAATGCAATAATTTTTATGTTCAAAGGTTGCCAACAAAAAAGGTGTTAGCCGATCATTGTTATCAGCTACAAAAAGATGGTTTACAACTGGGAAATCTGGCACCACCTCAGTTAATAATACAGTGATGTGAGTTTAAATATATATTTTATTTCTATATCTTACATAGCCATTTCTAATGATGAATTTAAAATTATTTTAATATTATTCAGGCATATAAATTTAATAACATACAAATATTTATATTTATAAATAAATTGATGCTGTGAATAACGAATTTTCCTAATTTGCTTAAGACCATCTTACTACACAATTGCGCTTTGGAACCTTTCATCTTAGCTCAGTCTGATTACAAGAATAAAGGCACAACTGCTTTTATTTCAGATATTCAAGTGACTGTCCAGAGTTACAATTACGTCGTCTCGGTGATCTTTGGTTTCTCTGTGGGCAATGGCAGCGTGCTTTTGACGCGTACCACACCGCCAAGAGAGAGTTTTACGCTGATAGCGCATGGCTCTGCTATGCTGGTGCTCTGGAGATGGCTGCTATCAGTGCTTTTATGTCGGGCGAGGCGAACCGCAAAACACATGCCTATATGGATGAAAGCATTGTAACGTATTTAAATACTTGCAGGTGAATTTCCTAAAACTTTGGAACGTTAAAGTTGTTACTAATATTAATATTGTATTTTATTCCGTGCTACCTTGTATAATCTTAAACAAGAATAAAATGTAAATACTATTCGTAAGTCTTCTATAGCTTAATAATACTATACAATAAAACATTTTTACTTATAGATAAGTCATATTTAAAGTACATAATTTCGTGTTTTTGTTTAGCTACCCATGCAGTGTCGCTTAGGTTTTTTATAAAAAAAATGTCTCTGCACATAAAATTTAAAATATATGATACTTTCAGAATGGTACAATATGCAGTAAGAGCGACTTTATTATCAGTCCCATGTTTAATACAAAACGGGTTGTACGGTGAGGCCGCAAAGCAACTTATCAGAATGACTTCAGAAGATAGTGACCTACGAAGTGCAATGTTGTTAGAACAAGCGGCTTTATGCTTTCTACTTGGCCCAAGTAATAAGACCATGAGCAGGAAATATGCCTTCCATATGGTACTTGCCGGTCACAGGTTTTCGAAGGCGGGACAGAAGAAACATGCTCATCGGTGCTATAGGCAAGCGTATCAGGTAATGTAACACATGCGTTTGTGTGTATAAGTGTGGTAGTCATATGTCCACCATTTTTATTTTTTATTATACAATGAAATGACAAGGCATAGTGGAAGATTTATATAAAATAAGTTTTGTGTTCAAGGTATATGAAGAAAGCGGTTGGCGTCTATCCACAGACCACGTACAATTCGCCCTTGGTCGTCTAGCGGGTGCTTTAAAGATGTCAGCTGACGCCGCCCGTTGGCTTTCTGGTCCACTAGCACCGGACTCGCAGCAACCTGAACCGCAGCAGGATGCCTTCCTACGGGAGTTCATGCTTGCACATCAGGTTTGTATATTTTCTATTAGGTAGGGTCGGCAATTCATAAATTAGATTCATTTAGATTTATGAATATTTGACCCATTGTACATAGAACAAATGTAAAGTATTATTAAAAAATATTTTGTCAAATCCAACATAATTGTACATTTTAAATGTTTTTTACTACCAAAATATGTATTTTGATACTCGTTGAAGAAAGAAGATGATGTTTCAATATTGCGAATTGTAAATGGATATGTCCGTGTATAGTTGTGAGTATACGAAATACTAAAATGTCATCAATGAAGATTACGCACATTTATTACTAAACATCCTACATACAATTATTCGCAGCAATGGGTAGAGAGTTCTGACGAGTTCAAACAACGTTTGCCGACGTTGCCCGTTCCGTTATTAATAGGCGAAGAAACTTCTGTGCTTTGCGCTGGACCATCACCTTTGTCATCCCCTGGTCGAACGCCAGCCACTTCGGTATCATTTGATAATATCTCAGACCAAACAGACAATTTGTACTGGAGTAAACTTGAAGAAAGTCTGCTCCAAGTCGCTCAAGGCAGTATTCCGATGATTTTTAAACCGACGACAGATTTGTATAGTCAGAAAAATGATAGTAGTCCTATCGTGCCGCAAGGAGGTAAGTTTGATTATACAATTGTTTCTGTGCTTAAATCAAAATCAAGGTGAAAAGTTGATGTTATATATTTATTTTCTTATAGCTATTCCCATTAATTATTCACGTTCGAAGTTTTTCTAATATAATTTAGTCATTATAAATTTCAGAGCCAATACATGTAGCGATTACTTTAAAGAATCCATTAAAAGTTCCATTGCTCCTTAAGGATATGGAATTACTATGGCATTTTACTTCAAGTTCTTCGGGGACTGTTCAAGGGGAAACATATAACAATGAATATAGTATTGCGGCAGGAGAAATACAGGAAAGTAATGTTATACATGGACAAAAAATTAAATCGCTGCACTTAGAAGGCGAATGTCAAAAAATTGTTAACTTCACGATAACGCCTTTAAAAGTTGGTCAGTTGGATATACAGGGATTTGTATACAAGTATGTATCAGAAATCAGAAAGTAAAGACATATAATGTAACAGGTGGTCTTATCGCTAATGTGCGACCACTTCCAGACAACCCTTAAAACAATAAAGCAATGATAATCGTGCTTAAATTGTAGTTTATCTTATTTGCCTGCTGCTTTGACTTGCGAGTAAAATAGTAATAGAGAGATATACCATTTTAAATATTTATCACAGGATCTCACATAATTAATATTTTTAGGCTAATCAACGCAAATGATAGAGGACAAAATGCAAATAGTGTAGCTGTGATGGGAAAGTTAGTACTAAATGGATCCAATAAACGATTGCACATAACCGTAATTGATCACGCTCCTTGTCTACAGGTAACATATACACGCATACAATAATGCTTATTCTTTTTAAAATACTCTTTCGTCTCTTTCTCTTAAAGATAACATTCGCGGAAACAAACACAGATGTAATAAGTGGAGAGATATTAACGGTGGACATGGACTTTCGTAATGTCGGTCCAGCATCGATGGCTAATTTGCACGTTGCTGTGTCTCATCCCGATTGTATGCACGTAGTTTCGCCCGCTGATACAGACGACTTCAAGTGTTTGTATGAAGACAAGTATAAAGAACCACCTGATGCTTCGGGTTAGTATTGTGAATATTTAATTATTGATTTATTTATAACAAATGAATCAGTCTATTTTTATTAATGATTACAATTTGGTAGCAACAGGTATTTTTGTTAATCTTATTAGGCTGATTAAGGTTAGTATATCATATATTATTTTATAAATCGATAATACTCTGTAAAATAAAGTATGTATTAAAATTATAGTAAGCTGGGCTTACTGAATTATAGTTAAATAAGAATTCAAGTAAAAATTACAAACATAGAGATTTGATTTTAAATAATAGATGAACGTACCGCCCGAGCACAATTGCGTATACAAGCGGCTGAGCGTCGCGTACGCAGCATAACCAACCTGGCGGATGCGGGTGCCGCATGTACGGGTACACTGCTCTTAAGGCCCCATTCTTCAGCCTCAACACTATACCTGCTCGCATATTATGAGACTGGATTACCTGCGCGGCCCTATAGGCTACTAAGACATGTGTTCCACTTTAACACAAAAGTACGTATAAAACTAAATCTTAAGTTTATCTCCTAAATTGCATAAAATCATTTAAGAGTACGAGATACAATTGTGAGGTCATGCGTTCAATGGCGGTTCGCGCCATTACTGCGTAAATTATTAGAACGCAAGGAAAGTGCACTTGATTGTCCGACATGCGTCGGGCACAAACTGACACGTCACGTAGTTGTCTGGATATTAAAAAAGACTATTAAATAAATGAAAATTCAAGGCCAATTACCATCTAGGGTTGTAGGGCCGCTGGAATTATATATATGAATATCGCAACAAAATGATTTCAATTAAAATCAACTAAGTTTAAAATTTCTATTTCCAGGACGTCGTTGAAGTGTTAGTCACGCCTCGGAGATGTTTAGGGGAGAGCGATGGCAAGGTTTTAGAGAACACACAGCTGGCCGTAGAAGTTAAAAATATAAGCAATGAGAAAGATGAAAATATATCCCTTGATGTGTTAGAAGTATCACTTTTAAGCAGACAGTGGAAGATAATTGATATCACAACGGTTTTAGACCTTAACAGCTCTTTGATCGCTCGTGAACGTTTACATCTTATATTCAAAGCGGTTAGAATCTCTGATGATCTTCCGGCGGGTAAAGTGGACAATTCAATTGTCAAGGTATCCAAGGATGCACCGGATATAGACTCAGTGAACAAACTGCCGTTTTCAAAATTTATCATAGATCGTGTACCATCATTGTTGGACAACTTTGATACCCCGAACCGATACGAAGATAGGACAGGTTTGATCCAATCTATGTTTGTCTTGAGGTGGAAAGCGTATAATAATAAGATCGGCAAGACAACGATCGGGCAACATTGTCTCTGGTTGGACGGATTTAGCAAAATTATTTCACGTAACAGGGAGAAAGAAGATCAAGGTTTAGTCGATGATTTTGAAAGTAAATTGGAACTGTTAAATGAAACAAAAGAGAAATCGGAAAAGTCAAATGTTGTTATATTAAAATTAGAGCATGCTAATTACGTTGATCATAATTTTAAAAGGAAAAGGTTATGTACTATACCAATTGTGTTAAATATTGTTAACTGCTATGGGGTTCCTGTTAACGTATTCATCGATATGTTTAAACAACAGAACAGGTATATGTTACTTATACACAACAAAAACTACATAGTATATTTTATGAAGTTGCTTATACGCCTAATGTAAATGTATACAACAATATATTAAGATAACAGCGTTCCTCTTCCTTAAAGGCCGGCATTTGAGTGTAAGGCTCCTGGCGTTGCTGGTGTCCAAGAGCGGCTGTTAGCACATAACTCAAAGTGACACGCCTGCTCGTTTGCCTCCTCTTACATAAAAACCAGATTCATATTACTTAATTCTTAATTGTATATACCTATTCTACATTACTTAACAAACTGAATCTAATAGTGACTCTTATGAAAATTGGTATGTTTTTAATTTCAGCTTGCTCGCTCCTAAAGACGCTGCCACTATCTATATATTTAAAGCAATAGGGATTGGAAGTCTTAATCATATTATAACTATACATTATATAGATATATAAACACAAAATGCAGTCATCATTTTATATATTTCTGGTTTTCAGAGAATCGACTGGCGTGCTTGGTTGGGTTGGGGCGTTAAATAATGGATTTGCCAATGACTCAAAAGTGTTAGGTTTGAAAGTTACCTTACAAAAATTCGAGACACGAAAACTGGAGGTGCTTTGCTTACTTTATTTCTTTCATTTAACATTACTCGATCTAATAGTAATATATACAAAAGACTTGTTATTAATATGTTATTTACTCTATTAATTAACAATCCTTTTCTGTTTACTGTACTAAGACATGTATGAAGTAATTTTTTTAGTTTACATTATGTATGTTTGCTTAATTTCTTTTTATAATTAAATGACACTTTCAGCTAAACGCCTTGTGTGCAATTCCTGGTACATACACAGTAGGTGCTGCCTTTTCCATTACAACAAGTATTGAACCAGACAAAGTGGCTACTACCGAGCTGATTAATACCTCTTTATTAGTTGTTAAACAAGCCGTTTAAATTATATATCTATGTGATGTGTTTAAAAGCAAATGAATTATTATTTATTCATATTTTTTAATATTGAAGTTCATGTTCTATGAATAGCTTAAATCGTAAATATTTAATGTTGCGTTATATTCCTTCGGAAAATTGTTTTGATTTTATGAGTAGTGAAATAAATGTGCATACTAGTGAGACGCAGTGACTTTTATTAATTGACGAAAAGTATTGTAAAATTTCAATAAAAAAAACAAATCTAAAACTATGTTTTCTTTAATTTACATTATTTAAAAAAAATTAAATAACATGAAGTAGTAAATACGCATATCTTTCCTCTGCTGTTTAATCTTGATAATAGATCAATGGAGACACTTTGTTCCCTTTTGGGGTATTCCTTTATGTCAAAGAGAACAAAGTTTTTTTCTTATATCAGCCAAAAACAGAGGAATTATGTGCAGATGAATTTTGTATAAGTATTTGTTAAAGATAATTCTACTTTATAAAAACTCATATTAGTCGAGGTTGTCTTATGTAACTTTATTACAATTTTGTTCTTTGTTTAAATTGAAAACAAATATGAAGCATATAGTTAAACTAGAATATGGATTGGGATTTTTTTTATGTTATGGTAAGAAAGTAATTATATTTTGTAATATGTAATATATTTTTTTAACCTCCTTTTGTATATTTAAGTACTTCGTTTAATATATTTATAATTTTAAAATATTCTTTATGATGATACTTTATATAATTTAAAGGATTTTGAATGTTTCAATAAAACGATAGACTTATAACTTTTAGACAAACATATGATTAAAATGAGCATGGTGTGCAGAGATAAGCGGTGGGTGGACACGGTATGATTAAATACTGTGCTAGCCCATACACATTAACCACAGAATTTACAAGTAATTAATAATTAATTTAATTTACAACTTATTTCGTAGATAATTAGAATTATATGGAATATTTATTCTACTTTAAAAAAGGAAATGAGAACATAAGTCAAATTTAACCAGCACCTTAGTTCTAGAGTACTTATATAAATAAGGACATTTTTTTTTTTAAAACCAATATATTTTTCGTCTGTGGTCTAAGATTAACTAGAGACTTTAAAGAATAAAATATATTATTATTAGCTGTGGTTGTATACCAATACCGTACAATACGATAAAACTTCATTATGTTAGGCGATGTGACCATACTCAATAACTTAAGAATATTAGTTCAAAAATTAAAAAAGGTTGTTTCAGTGATTAAATGTCGACATAACACTTCTTTTACTAAAAATAAGCATTTGATTTCTTCGTGTTCATATAGATATAAACCTCATACAAAAACCATTTTTTTGGTAAAAATAAGTAAAGTAGTAGTATTATATTTCAATTTCCATTATTTCTTACACCTATTTAAATAAATAAAGTTTTGAAAAGATGATGTAATAATAATTATTTTTATGCTCTATGCTCTAGAACCTCTGAGAAATGGGTAATTAAAAATAAGATATGACCACACTTACTGCTGGACTTGGCCATGTCTATTGGGCAAAGGCTACGGCCAGCCGCCAGAGTGGAATTGACTGGTAGTTAAATGGATAGATGGGCGTCCATCTTGAATTTAGCTGAATTTGTGCCGGTTATGTGATAAAAGTGTAATTGGTGTACTGGACTTTAAGTTAAACGTTAATTTTCAAGATCTATATACATTCATGAAGTAATTATTGTTAAAACTTAGGAAAACTGCAGGAATGTGTTAGGTATGCAATATCCTCCATTAGACCATTTTACGATTAATGGCGTGCGTTTTTTCTCTGTGAAGACTTTCAAATTTTATTTGATGTCATCAAAGGAAACGTAAATTTATTGATTACATTGTCGAAATCTTGACATGTATATTGGTATTTGAGTAATATAAATAGTTATTTTACTAAAACTTGATTTCTTTGACTGAGCTGGATGTCGTTTTTAGGTTATACATCAATAGAAGTGACTCGTAATTGTTCGTAATCGCTAGTAATGATCCAGTGACAAGTTGAAAGATTATAAATCAAATAACCAGTGAAAAAAAGTGACGTTGAAAATATTTTTATTCACAGTATCATTACTCAAGACATATGCGATATCTGGTAAGAGCATCGTCGATAAAACCTTAGGTTGGCAAAGGTATCATACGATGGCTGTACCTAGTAGAGCTCGGGTATATGCCGACGTTAACTCACAGAAGCCTCGAGAGTATTGGGATTACGAAAGCTTTGTGGTAGACTGGGGTAGTCAAGAAGACTATGAGTTGGTTCGAAAACTTGGGCGTGGAAAATACAGTGAAGTATTTGAAGCAATAAATATCAGAAATAACGAAAAATGTGTAGTTAAAATATTGAAGGTAATTATGTTTGTTTAAAGTATGAGAAGTGACTCTTAACTTTTACTGTACATAATATGTAAAAAGACACAATTACATTCTGAAATTAATTATAAAAATTTACTTTACAAGTATTTTAGACAAAGATTTATAGTGTTGTTTATTATGTTGTTTTAAATATAGGCTGTAGCTATGTTATGGTTAAATAATGTTAAAAGAAGTTTCTATCCTGTGTAATGGAAAATTACTGTTATTTTTTAGCCTGTTAAAAAGAAGAAAATAAGAAGAGAAATTAAAATATTAGAAAATTTAAGAGGTGGCACAAATATAATATCATTACAAGCTGTAGTAAAAGATCCTGTGTCCCGTACTCCAGGTCTTATATTTGAACATGTCAACAACACTGATTTTAAACAACTGTATTCAACACTAACAGATTATGATATAAGGTAATATTTATCTATCCTTCTTTATTATTGTTCCAATGCTAAAATGGTTTAAATTTCTTTATTTGACTAATATCTAAAATTTAATATTAAAACATTTTAGGTATTATCTGTATGAACTTTTGAAAGCATTAGATTATTGCCACAGTATGGGCATAATGCACAGAGATGTAAAGCCTCACAATGTGATGATTGATCATGAGAATAGAAAGTTACGTCTCATTGATTGGGGTTTAGCAGAATTTTATCACCCTGGACAAGAGTATAATGTTCGTGTTGCTTCAAGGTACTTTAAGGTAAGCTATATTGGTTGTTAAAATTTTATCACTATCTGTGTTTTTTTTATTGCAGTAATTAATTAAGGTGCAGATAGTTAAGTTTACTTTTTACGTGCCATTGACAATGTTCTTATATAAATTAATTTTTTAGGGACCTGAACTCCTGGTTGACTATCAAATGTATGATTATTCATTGGATATGTGGTCTCTAGGATGTATGTTGGCATCTATGATCTTCCGTAAAGAGCCATTTTTCCATGGACATGATAATTATGACCAGCTTGTGCGTATTGTGAAAGTGCTGGGCACTGAGGAATTGTTTGAATACCTGGATAAGTATCACATAGAATTGGATCCACGTTACAATGATATACTTGGAAGGTCAGTGCATTTTCTTGTTCTTAAATTAACTATTTTAAAATGATATTGTTAATTTTAAGCAATCAATAAAGTAGATAATAATTTTCTGTATATTTTTAGGCACTCCCGTAAGCGATGGGAACGATTTGTACATTCAGATAATCAGCACTTGGTATCTCCTGAAGCATTAGACTTCTTGGATCGTCTTCTGCGCTATGACCATTATGAGCGTTACACGGCCCGTGAAGCTATGGACCATCCTTACTTTTGTATGTGCAATTTCATTTCCTAAAATCATATTCGAACAAAGCATTCTAATATATATTATTGTATCCTATTTTTCATCATACTTAGTTACTTGTATAATTTTTTTTTTTTAAATATGTGTAAAATGTAGTATTATAACAGTGTAGTGTGGTATAACAACTACATTGGGGTCCATGTTATTATAAATTCAGACAAAAGTAATATAATTTAAAGATATGATATTAATCATGTAATTAATATACTCTTTATTCAATAACAATTCCTTGTTTGTTGTATGTATGTGTATAATAAAAATTAATATGTTTTAACTGGCATAATACAGATTTTTCTGTTGTTACAGATCCAATTGTAAAGGAGCAAGGGAGAATGGCATCTTCTAATTCACCAACTCCAAATGCATTGCAGGGGGCAGTAAATGCAAAAGAATAATATTTTTAATATTAATGCTCTTTATAACAGTATGTTATGATATATATATTTTCACCCATACAAGACTCTGGATGATTTACAATGGAAGCTATGCACTAATCGAGTTTGAAATAAAAGCAGACAGAAGGGACACAATTAAGAATTACTCTTTTTAATTGAATTTATTTCCAGTTCTACTGTGAAGTATAATTTGAAAGACAATATTAAGCTCTAGTGTAAAATATTAGTAAATTCTGGTAAATGAAATGTTTAAAAGGTGTTTTCATCTAACATAAAACCACTTTATCAGCCTTGAAAGACATTTTTTGAGAGTATCTTAACAAGGAACCAAGATAATACAAATGGATCCACCATCTTTTTGTTTTCTGTGTTATATATGAAAGAAAAATAATTTGAAGTTTCATTGCACTTGATCTTTGCATTTATTAACCTATGGTATTATTGTAATTACTTGTATGATATGATACTGATAACATCCACATACTGTTTTAGATACTGGTTATTAGCTATGTTTTGTTGGTACTTGAGTTAAAATTTTGTATTTATGTTATAAAAGTGTAGATATGTGAGTAAATACAAAATTTTAATATTTTTTTTCATTATCCATGATTTTAAGAAATACCAGTTAAGTTAATTATTATAAATAGTGATGTTAAAAAACATTGCTTCTATTAGTATATTTTCGATAAGTTACATTAGCTGTCCCTATAAATATAATATATGTAGTTAAATCGAGTCAGTTTTCAGTGAAAATGGTGAGCTACATTGTTTTATAATTTATTTTTAATGTAATGACTTAAAGTTGTTGCATCAAAATTTTCTTAATAAACAGACTAACTTTGCCTGATATGTTTGGATTTCTTATAACATTTGTTTATGTAATATTTACATGCAGCATCCCAAATTATGTCAATAAAATTATAACCTTTCAGAAGACTTTTCTCTTCAAAAGCATAATAAAGAGATGTAGTATAAAAAAGCACATGTTAGTGCAACTGCTACAGTATCAACATTAAAGATCAAGGTCTACACTTATCAACCATTTAATTGAATTGAAAGGAAATTCATGGCAACATTTTAAAATTAATCTTATTTCCATGATATTAGTATATCATTAAAAAATCTAGGCTATTTAGATTTTTATGCATATATTTATTACTTGAACGATACGATCTATGCCTCAAATTTCTGTTACAGTATTGTTTTAAAAACTGAAAGGTAGTTTAATATAACGGCAGACAAACGTCAACACAGCTTCCTCCTACGTATGGATACGTTAATATATATTTAAAAAAAACGAAAAATACTAACGAAGTTGATATCAGTTTAATAGACAAATAAAGTGCAGAATAATAAATCTTTAAAAAAAAAATATGTACATCAGTACAAAAATATCAATTTTACTCCGCAATTTAATCCTATTCAAAGCCGGACGATTTTTTAGTTGTGTCATTAAGTCGTCTTGACATTAGCTTCGTTTATATTGTTATTTAGGTATGTTGCAGACAATTTAACAAGTTAAAAACTACTAAACTTTACTAAAGGTAAATTATAAAATCATCTTCATTGATGATATATCGCTTTTGCAAAGATATTTTTTTACCAATCGCAAGTATGCGACGCGACGTTGAGTGATGTATTAGCTCGTATATATTTGGCAGTGATTCCAGAACGCTAGAGTATTTAGTCGCCACCTGAGGACCCGTAGCTTGTAGCTACGATTCTAAATTGCAGCGGTGGTGTACTGCAGGGCACTAAGTAATGAGTTACGTAGCTTTCAATTAACTGCTTTGACACGTCGCTATGTTATCGAAATAACTATTATATTCTTTTTTTGCTTGAGGGAATAAGACCCACATTGGTTCTAGGAACTATGTTATTATATTGAAGTAAACAGAATTTCAATGCATTGCTATATTTGTTTTAAATTCATGCAAATGTTTGCTGCAACTATAACAGAGTTCTTCACACATATAAGGGTACACTTCCATTTTAGCTACTGAATCAAAGTTAGGGATTTTATGACTTTCATTGTATCCTCCAGAAGAAACAATTTTTGAAAACACTGTAGCATCAGTAGCTGTCAACTTGTCCAGTTGCAATTTAGTAATATTCTAAAACAGAAAAGATTAGAGTTTCTATAAGATATAACAAGTAATGTGGTGGTGACCAGTTTTAAACTCTTAAAAAAACAGTCAGCTAGATAAAGAGCATTTAAAATTAGGTGATTGTTTAATATGAAGTGGTGTGAGTTTGATGAAGTTGTGTTTCAAAACTATTAAAAATATTTACCTGGCAAATTTGACAAATTTTGTCAGTGTCATTATCATTTGCAGAACTAATTTTATCTGCTGTTTTACATATTGTGGATATTGTGGCTGGAGAATTGATTTCCAAGTCAGATATAAAATTAGTTATAAGTGATTGTAAAGTGTTAGCTGGAACGGATTTGTCAGTAGATGATAATTGCCTTATCCTAACATAGTGATGTAGTTCTTCTTCTGTTATGTCTTTCATTGGTCTCAATAGTTTAACATCTTTATCACGGAGATCAGCAAAACCCTAAAAATGCAGCACAAAGTTGAAAAAGGAAAATATAACAACTGTTAACACAACACATTCTAGTACACTTTTAAAATTAAAAAGCTGTTTTATCTTTCTGGTGGTTGCCATATTGAATTGCAGATCATAAAGAGTGCGCACGTGTGGAAGTTTTAATTAGTAAAAATAAACCGTAGCCAACTCGTTTTAATTTTATCGAAGCAACATTATACAACACCAAAAGAGAACATTAATTCATATTCCATTACATCTGACATGACATTATTATATTTACTTTTTTCAGTTGTCGGCACAATGAAGGTTGCACTTCAATACTTTCCCTCAACTGATAAAATGATTGCACATTTCTAGTTCATTACGCAGCTTGGTGAACGTAGGCTTTGCAAGACCCTTGGTCATAATGTCAGTAAACCTAGAAACGGGGCTGTAGGTTTCTTCAAAGTCAATTCCCTTTCTCTGCTTAAAACCTTTAGCGACCAAACGTGCTTTGAATCGTTCAATGGTTCCATCTTGGTGTCGTTTCACTTTATATATCCATTTGCATGGTATTGCAGTTCTTCCGGACGGTAGAGATTTCAGAGTCCAAGTCTCATTTTCTTTCAATGACTCTATTTCTCTCTTCATTGCTTCACACCACTGCTTCTTCCAAGGGCTCTGCATTGCCTCTTTGTAAGTCTGTGGTTCGTTGTGAGCATCTACGTTACAGACATAATCGTCAAATTTCTGTGGTCTTAAGAGTTGGGTGAGGTCTCAGATTGTATCGGGATTGCTCTGTATTGTCATGATCCAAATCGTCTTCAACTTCATCATCGTCAGCAGTTCCGTAATCTATTGAGCTTCTCGATGGCCTAGCATATTCAAATTGCTCCATTCTAGTGATCGAAAAATGTGGGAGAACGGGATTTTCCTCAGGAATTGCTTCTTCTACTAGTTCATTCTCATCTTCAGCTTCAACTCTGACTTCGTTGTCTACCACTCTTTCCTCCTCTAATTCGACAGATCTTGTGTCATTTCGATAAATTCTTTCCGAATTTTCAAGCTCACTATTGGCTTGCCGTTTTTTAAATGACATTTCAATGGTCATTTCGTTTGGAGCGGGGGGATTTTCAGTTAACTTTCATTTTCGGTCATTTCATTTCATTTTCGAATGTATAGAGCGGTTTCTCATCAAAGGTCACATCTCGTGATCTCACAAGTCGAAAATGTTCATTTTCCACAGCTGCCCATATACGGTATCCATCCTCGTCATAACCCACTAGTTTTCCCTTGTAGGCTTTCTTTGACAATTTACGCCTCCTCTCTTTTGGTATGTGAGCGTAACATGTGCTCCCGATTATTCGTAAGTGGGATACTATCGGTTTTTTTCCGTGCCATAACTCGTACGGGGCTTTATCATTTACTCTCGACGGGCCGGTTCGATTGAGTACGTAAGCCACGGCATTAGTGATTTCAGCCCAAAGTGCTTGAGGAAATCTTTCTCCGCTGTACATTATAGTTCGTGCTGCTTCCACCCGCGTGCGATTATCACGCTCGCAGCACCCATTCTGTTCAGGCGTGTATGGCATCGTCAACCTTTGTTTGATTCCTCTCTTACTAAAGATATCTCTGACGTCTTGGTTGTCATATTCACCACCATTATCGCTAAGTATAGTCTTGATCGTATGGCCTATATTTTGTACTTCTGCAATCATCTCTTCTAATTTATTTTTCACTTCAGATTTTGCTTTCATGAAGTATATCATACGGTAGCCAGAGTAGTCGTCGCGAAATAGTACAAAATATCGCAAATTTGTGATCGAGTTAGGAAAAGGTCCGCACACGTCGCTGTGTATGAGTTCACCGGGTTGTGATGCTCTTGTTCTCGTACCGAACTTCTGTCTGTGGGACTTACCAAATATACAGCTCTCGCATAGCGAATTGTCTATGGGTAGCTCTATTCCAAACTCTCGTTTTACAAATGCTCTAACATGTCGTTTGTTTTGGTGGACGAGTCTTTCGTGGTAAAGCTGGGTTTCTGTCGCTAAACATGTAACAGTCTGTGTTTCAACCATGTTTTTCAAACTCAGTTTGTACAGACCTCCACCTTTCTGTCTTTTTCCAACTAATTTAACTTTTCCATCTATTGATACGATGCATTTATCAATCGTGGAAGTAAATATAGTTTTCGGATTCGTATCGTGAGCTGCTAGGACCGAGAATAGATTTTTCTGTATGCCCGGAACAAGCCAAACATCTTCCAATTGAATAGTAGATACTTTCCCTTCTACAATAGCTTCTATGACAATTGAACCTTTGCCTTTAGCACGTAGGGTATTGCCGTTTGCTGTTGTGACTGTATGTGGGTCATCAAATTGGTTAAACGTATTAAATATATCATCTCTATTTGTGATGTGGCTTGTGGCACATTATCCACGTACCAGTTGTCCTTGTCAGACTCTGCCGAATTCACTTCTGTATGTTGTGCATACATAAGTGTCACGTTAACAGCTGTGCTTGTAGTATGCTTGGAGTTCACGTCGATAGATTTTGACGGGTTTTTGACGGGACGGAGGTTTGCCATCCTGAATCAGATCAGATCAATTTCAGACATGTTTTAACCCTGTGTCCGACTTTTGAACAATAATTGCATTTCAATCTCTTATCTTTATCACTTTTCTGTTTGGCATTTGATTTCGTTATGAGGGCTTCTTGTGCTGGTACGGCGTTACCACTTTTGAGAGAAACTTGGTTTCTCTCAAATGCGCATAGGTGATCGGTTAGGCTATCAATTGTTCGATCTTTCTTAGGTTACTGGTTACTGGTAACCAGCTACTTTTGAATTGAGAATATTCTTCGCCGAGTGTATCGAGAATTTTACAGATTAAGAGGAGTTCGGGTAACTCGTTCTTTTCCTTATTTAATTCGTGATCTAAATCGGTCCAGATATTTTTCAATTTTGATAAATGCGATGCTATGTCGTCTTCGTGATTCCGTTTGAAACCAAAAAACTTCATGCAAAGATTATAGCTCTTATCTTCATTGGTTCCGTCGAACAGCCTATGCAACTCCAGCCGTACTTCTCGAGCTGTCGTAAAACGCATGACTTTCTCTAGTGTGTCGTCACTCATATTGCTCGTCAGTACCATTAAGGCGGTACATTCAGCCTTTGTGAAGGCTAGCTGTCCTTCACCGGCGGCCGATGTCGACTGACCTTCGATAACGGGCCTTACAATCATACCTTCGACAATTTCTAGGGCGGTAGGAATACTTCTCAGTGCGATACATATTTTGTATTTCCACGTAGTACAGTTCTTCTTCCCAGTAAGCTGTCCGATTGACAACTTTGTCGAAAAATTTGTTAAACTATCCATGTTTATTCAACTAATCCAGTGCTGTAACCATAACCTAAAGAGTGCGCACGTGTGGAAGTTTTAATTAGTAAAAATAAACCGTAGCCAACTCCTTTTAATTTTATCGAAGCAACATTATACAACACCAAAAGAGAACATTAATTCATATTCCATTACATCTGACATGACATTATTATATTTACTTTTTTCAGTTGTCGGCACAATGAAGGTTGCACTTCAATAGATCATGATCAATGAAACTATGATCATCACAAAAACATACTTTCATTGATATTTGGTATTTAAAATTGTAATAGTATTGGCTTTGGTGTTAGTTCAAATGGTAGGGCTTAATCATTATTATAAGTATTGCAAAACATATATGAATATATGTAGTTTATAAACCACTGTTAGTATATTTTTTGTAATAAAATTACCATATTTATAAAATGAATATGTAAATTGGCAATATAACATATTTATAATAATTATAAATATATAAATAATTCTTTAGTTGAATTTTACGATATCTTTCACACATAATCACTTATCCTCAATTTAAGCTAATTTTTAATTTATAATTAATTTTTCTTGTGTTATGGTGACTTACAAAACTGAAAACAACATTACATACTTTAAATAAATACATACTATAACATCCAGACCACAGCCAAAACACACTTACTATGAGAATGTAAAGTAACTTACAATATCATTTTCTATTTGAGAACCTCTGCCCAGCACTATACTTGACAATAGTTTAGCTGACAAGTTGGTGTTTATTTCAGAGGTAAATATTAAATTACATTCTAAATCCTTTGCAATTTTATAAAATAATTTTTGTTTTGTACGGGATAACAAATCTCTTTCTGCTGAGGATGAAATTTTATTTACTAATCTGTTTATATCTGCTATTCTCAGAGTGTTATATCTACTTTCATCAGTAGTGTTTGCTTCAGAAATTTTTATAATGTCAGTGTTCATACTGGAAATGTTCTTAGTTATTAAATCAACATCATATTGCTTGCATTGATTCATGATTAGATTACAGACACTGTCATTTGTTGAAATTAACCCTAAAAATAAATAATAATTTACTGAACCATACTAAAGGTTTAAATTTGGTTAATAATGTGAAACTTACCATTTAAATGCAAGAAGACTGGAGAAATTCGTAGTTTTTTATGAGTATTTAGAGAAATCCCATTCATAACTAAATCGAGTAATACAGTTGACGAAATATCACCCGATAAACAAATCAAAGCTTTATCTTCTTTGGTTAATTTAATGTTTTTACCAATGCAGGCCCTAAATTTATGCATTATGTTTTCTATGAAACATGCATCACAAAAGAATGAAACATGTCTTATTACAATTGTTCCTTTACTGTTACATTTCTTGCACAACATTGTTTAAAGGTTTTATTTAAAATAATCGCTTATTCATATGTGAAAGGAACAAACAGTCAGATAATGAATAATGATCATATTGACGAAATTTAATACGTTTAGGTTACCACATGGCACAGACTATAGATATTATACTATCTGTGATTACACTAGAATATAAGTTATACTCTGCTAAAATTTGATAATCAAGCCTCACCAGTTGAAATCTTGAACTTAACGATAAATATTGCTATAACGATATTTTCATATTTGTTAAGTACCAGCCGCACTTAATAGTGACATGTTAAATGACAACTGTACGCCATAAATTAATATGGTGTGCGAAAGTTTAGATTTAAGTTCCTATAAAGTATTTGTTCGAAACATATGAACAACACAACATATTCAGCATCGAGCTGGTTCACTTGTATTAGGTTATAGTTTTATTTTAAGTTTTATCTATACTAATAATAAGACAGTAAAAATCGAAAATCTGTACATTAAATATTTTTCCAAAAAACTGAAAGTAGGCAATTAAAGAAGAGTCATAGAAACCAAAAAAACAATTTTTGGAATTCTTGTCTGTCTGTTATAACGGGTACGTTATAACTTGACAACTACTGAACGGATGTGAACGCGGTTTGGATTACATATAATTGGGAGCGTTGTCAAAAGTTTATTTTGTCAAAATCGGTTAAGAGAAAAAGAAGTTATGGTCAATTGAAAATTTACTTCAACCACTGCTTCAAAATTTTTAAACACTTATATTGATTGATTAGTTATATATTGTTAAATATGTTCTAATATAAGTTAATTTTAATATTAAAAGTTATGAGAGGTAACAAAAATAACAAATAACGCAGTGCGCGCGGGCGCGGTTGAAGTGTTGAACAATGTGCTCGATAGATGGCGTTGATAAAATTCGTCATCAACCTAGATTTATTTTATTTTTTTATTTCTTAAACCTATACAGCTTATCAAAAACAGTTTACACAAAAAAATAGATTAAAAATAAAGCCAAAATAAGGTTAAAATATAGAACCGGAAATAGAATCTAAGATCAGAAAAAAGAATAACAAAAAAAAACACGAACAGAAAAGAATAAATAAAAATATATATATACACATGAACAAGTGGAACAATGTGTAGTACGAACATTTTAGTGTGTGAGTGTGTATCAGTGTGTGCAATGTTGTTGCTGTGTGAGTGAGTGTGCGAGGTTGAGTCTTAGTTTTTTTTTAAAGAACTTCTACTTAGGCCAAATATATCCATCGCGGTATTAAGATGCTTCATTGTGTAATGACTACCATGCAGTTCAAACTTTCATTAACGTTTTACCCTATGATTATTTTGAGTGAACACTACCTATACAAACAAGTAAAAGGAAACGAGTGAAGAGACGTTTATCGTTTGTCCGCATCCATTTTTCCACCTACGTCCTTAACCTTAATGAGGTTTACCTTTTATTATTTGGTCAAGCTAATAAGTAATAACCTCACAAGTACGTATTTCGTACTCATAACTTCGTAAGAATTTTCTTTCAACTTTCAACGTTTAACCTTCCATCATCAGCTCATCCACATAAGAAGATGACTATCAGAATATAAAATTGTCAGAATATTAATTGCCTGTACGTTAATTTGAAAGTTGCCCTCGATTTCCCCGAATCATCCGATCCTGTAAAGCTACATCATCCCTGAGTAACACAGGCTATATATAATTCCAATTGTAACAAGATTTTAGCCCGTGAAAGAAAGCCCTTTCGAGATCTCATATTATCATATCATATCTATTCATATTTATTCGACACAACTATCTCGTGCGATAACCCGTTGCTAAATGAGGAATCGTACTCCAACAAAACACAGCAATCAATGAGACTAAAAAAAGCTACTATAGGGGACATCACATCAATTATTAATCAAATTGATCATAGAAAAAGCCCGGGTTACGATGGAATACATGCCACTCACATACAAAAAACAAGTAAGTACATCGCCTCGGTAATAGCACATTTAATTAATTCATCTATCAAAACCTGTAACTATCCAGACACACTAAAAACCGGCGTGATAAGGCCGGTTTTTAGGATATATACAAAAAAGGGAAACATAACGATTTTAATAATTACAGACCTATCACCATATTGTCATGCATTAATAAAATTATGGAAAAATATTTGGGACGGGAGTTGCAAAAATATCTAACGATAAATAATATTATAAATGACAGACAGTATGGTTTTCAAAAAAATAAAAACACATGCCAGTTACTAGCTAAGTTTACCAACGACGTAAACTCACTACTAAATAAGAAATATCGGGTCCTGGCAATTTTTGTCGACTTCAGTAAGGCGTTCGAAAGTATAAAATTTGATATTCTTTACAAAAAATTCTCGCAAAATGGTATAGAAGGCCTCCTCTCAACCTTCTTAAAGACTATCATAGAAATCGACACACAACCGTAAAGATAAATAGTATATTCAGCAAATTACTCCAAACAGAACAGGGCACGGCGCAAGGATCTGTCCTCGGGCCTACAGAATATCTATTGTACAGCAATGATATGCACAAGGCCATAGGGGAGTCCTCCCTATACCAATTTGCAGACGACACATGTATCGTGGTTGCGGACAAAGACCTTGAAGCTGCACAGGATGCCATGCAGCGTACCTTCGACCTACTGTGTGAGTGGGCGCATGACATAGGCCTCGCAATAAATTTTAATAAAACGAAGTTCATGTACATCCGTTCCCCCCACTCTCGAACCACATACGGGCCGAGGATACGCGCGCATGGGCACAAGTGTCTGCATTCTGGGGAGCGCTCAAACTGCAAATGTCTTTACATAGAGGCGGTTGAAACGTGTAAATACCTAGGTTTAATTAGATAAAAAATTTAACTGGAGATCTCATATTGATTATGTGTGTAATAAGCTGAGAGCAATCCTAGCCAGATTCGCAATACTCAAACATAAGCTTCCCTTCCCGACTCTCAGAATGTTGTACAACGCGTTGGCGGATTCAATCATAGGATACGGGCTTAGCAGTTATGGAAGAACATACAAAACATACATGAAATATATCCACAACCTGCAAGTTCGAATACTTAAAACCATTGTCCCCAACGGGATAAAAAGTAAACACGACGATGGGGCTCTGTTTGAGTATTGCAAAATCATGAGCATAAGACAGAAGGCGCAATATTTTCTGGTGTGCGAGGAGATGCACCACGTGAACTCGCTGAAGTTCTGCGAGAGGCCACAGTACCTGCGCATGTTAAACTACATGCCCAGATACGTAGTGCCTCGTTGCAACAACAGCTACGGCGAGCGCACGTGGGAGTATGTCCTACCCCTTTATCTCAATAAATTAGACTCGGACACCCACGCTAAACTGTTGTCTGCACCCGAAAAAACCAAGCAGTTTTTAAAAGGCATGTTTTTGATGCAACGTGGGGATGACGCGGGATAGGGTGGGTGTCCTCTTCGCACTCCTGGTTGGATAAGGTTAGTTGAGTGAACAACGGCATGGACAAACCGTTGCGCGGTTTTTAATGCCGTATAGATTAAGTGAAAAATATTGTATTTGGATTTGAATAAATAAAAAAAAAAAAAAGATCATTAAAAATCGCTATATACTTAACCAAATTACACGTGGGCGAAGCCGCGGGCGGAAAGCTAGTTTTATAATAAATTCCTTTTAAGCAAACAGTTTTTATTTGCGACCAACATAATTTATTAGTCCAATAGTTTGCACTTTGCAACAGGTTAAGTTACTTTAAGTTTGTATAAAATAACTAGCTGACACGGCTTGTTTTGCCATAAATTATTTCTATTAAACGTGAAGAGTGGTATTAAAAAATTAGATGTTGGCCGATTCTCAAGCCTACTCAATATGCTCACAAAATTTCATGAGAATCGGTCAAGCCGTTTCGGAGAAATACGGGAACCAACATTGTGACACGAGTATTTTATATATTAGATATTTATGCAATACTGTATTATTTCTTTCATTAAAAAAACAGTGTTTATGACATTTTTACTAATATACAAGATAAGAAAATATGTTTAGGCTAGAGATGTTGATTTGAATTCAATGTAAAGTTCCTTTGTGAGTTTAGTCATTGGTGCCTCAATTTGTTTTGTTATACAAACACCATACTATTCAAAAATACTAGTAGTAGTTATAAATAAAGTAAAAATCATGTCTATAAAAATATTATTTATTTGTTTTTAGAACACATTTAAAATTCAGACTTTGTTGAAGGCAGCTATGTCAACACTTTGTACCTGAAAATTAAAATTTAATTTTTATATCTCTATACACATGTTTGTTATTAAACAAATTTAAATTACACCTAACTAGCCTTAGATAATAGGTAAGTAAAGTATCATTATTTAAAAAAAAAAATGTTACTTACAAAATCTTCATTTTTCTCAATCTCCTCAGTAAGCCAATCAATTGATACTTTATCATCTTCTACTACACATGAAATTTGCAGCTTGTGAATTCCAAAAGCCAAGGGAACAAACTTAGCTGCACCCCAGAGTAAGCCATCTGTACTGATGTTCCTTACTGCCTGTTCCATTGCTTTCATATCAGTTTCATCATCCCAAGGCTTTACATCCAAAATTATATTTGACTTGGCAATTAAGACAGGTTCTGAAATATTTTTATATATATATATTAAATATTACTTCCTATTCCACATCATGTGTACTGTAATAAGATATTATCAGTTTCCCCATAATAATATAATATTTACTAATAGGGATAAAGTGCAATGCACAGCACAGTTGTACATGCAACCTTGAAAGAAGAGTTTCATATTTACCCTGACAAAACTACAGCTGTTCATAATAATATTTGGAAAATTTATAAACATTTAGTATTTTAAAAATAACATGAGACATAAGCATCTCATGACATATGACTGACTATAATTCTATCTGAGAAAAAATTTAAACTGTAACCAACTTTTTGCTTTTTTGGCATTGTATGCTGCAAGTCTTTCCTCTTTAAGCTTGGCAGCTTCAGCAGTTTCCTCTTCATCATCAGATCCAAATAGATCAACACCGTCATCTGACTCTTGTTCTTCTTTTGGTGCCTTCACCCAAACAATAAAGATGGTATAATTTATTTAAAACAAAAGTTTAAAAAACACAAGTTAATTTGTGATATGCTACTTATGAAAATTATATAATTACAATAGGTATACAATTGTCAAAATACCTTTGATGCAGATTGCTGCGGTTTGGCTCCTGTTGATTCAAGGCTATCTACCCTGACCTGAAGGCTGACAACAAGTTTGCGTAATTCTTCCATTGCCTTCTTTAACTCTGTGTTTTCTTCAGCCAATTTGTTTAATTTTGTGTTTATCTCAGTATTAGGTACTCCAGTTAAAGATGCAACACTATCCATCTAAAAAAATTACTTGTAAGTGCAAATTTGTCTAGAATAATTTATTAATATTATTTATAAATTATATACATATTAATAATTATTTTTTAACTTATTATTTTTGTAAAAGGAAAAACATATACTTAACATAAGGTTTAGGTTGCTTTGCTTTTATTCAATAAAAGTAAATAATTGCATTTAGAGCCCATAAAAAAGCATGTATTTTACAAATTAGGTTGTAGCATCACACTACTTGTGGAAACTTTTGTTACTTACACATTCTAGTGAATTTTTTATGTGTTGTCTTGCTTTTGCAACTTCGTTAGCAAGAGAAGATCCCACCACCACAAGTGGATTTATCTGACTCTAAACAAAAAAAAATCTATTGTCAGATTGCATACAACAGATCAAGTTAGTGTTATTAAAAAATAATTTAAACAATAGAAGAAATATATTTTAAACAAATAGGAGGTAAACACAAACGTACCTTGTTAAGCGACTCGTAGTAATTTTTCTCTGCCTCATTGTACACATTTTTGTCTAACCAAACTTTTTCATGCATTAATCCGGACATCTGAAAAAGATTCAAATCTGGCTCTTAAAATAATTGATTAGCGATACAAAAAGTTTTCAATTGAGAGGTTAGAATTAAACGCATAGTTTTTTATTACTTAATTAAGAATAGTCTTTGTAACATAACAGTTAATAATAATAATTAAATACCGTACCTTAAATGAAATAGTTAAATCGCACAATTAAAATTTGATTTTTGTAGATATCGTTATTAGTTCTTAGTGAGCTAACGTAACGTATCTTTAAAAAGGTCAAAAATATCACAGAACGTTTCGACTTTCGACTATCGGGATTGCCACAACTCGTGTCGCTGGCTTGACATGTTGGAACTTGGAACGTTGATGACAACCGTTTGACTTTGACACTTAAGAATAAAAACACAAAATATTTTAACATGATAACTGATTTTAAAGGATATTTGATCTTCTATATACTTTACATGCTTAGAAATTTAATTTAAACCACATTTATATTCTAACAAAATGATATAGAATACTGTAGCGATGGCGGATGGTGCCTAAATTTTTATTACATTAGTAGAAAACGTCTTGAACTTGCTGAAACAATTATGGGACTTGTAAAATGCGATATTTTTTTGTATATTAAATTACATATTACATATAAAAGAAATGCTTTTTAAATACCTAATATCTATTATGTGAAATGTTTTATGGTGTAGATAATCTATATGGCCTGCACCAGCCATAGCACAGATCTTGGTCTTTAGAATCTCATGCATAGCAACCTAACTCCGACTAGCTATACTCAGCTGTACAACAGAGTCGATTGTTCTATGGTGTTGGGCGGGACTAGTGTACCGACACAATAAAAAGAAGTTAGTTCTTTCTACCGCTGATCACATATACGACATCTTGAGATCAACCACCGGGGCCTCCGGGTCATCAAGTTGAAGAATGGTTTAGTCGCTTTTCAGTTGGCAGAAATGCACACCATGTTACCTCCTCTACTACTCGTAAGTCGTGAGGGTCACTGAGATTAAATATACAAACATCTTTAGTTTCCATATTTATATCCTAAAGAATCAGTTGTTCTTGTACATAATGTTTATAATAAGGCATGATTCCAACTTCCGTATATATATCTTCTACTTAAAGACCATAGTGATTTCGCACAGTAGGTATTATAGAATTTAAATTCACCTTTTCCAAACATCAAACCTTTTTATGATTTTTATGAAATATACCATTAGCATTTTTTTTT
The DNA here is from genome assembly GCA_951799465.1 of Leptophobia aripa. NCBI lineage: Eukaryota > Metazoa > Arthropoda > Insecta > Lepidoptera > Pieridae > Leptophobia > Leptophobia aripa. The sequence continues at coordinate 4,646,332 of OX637260.1, forward strand.
AATATAGTAAGTATAATATGTATGTTGTAAGGAGTAAATTTATATTGAACTTATATGGGCATTAAAATACATTGGTAATTTCTTAGTCTCTTTTTGTTTTTGTATCGAGTATGAGGCCGCAAAACTTCAGTTATTTAATATATAATTTGACTGCACCCATAGTTTGTGCAACCTGATATGCTTTCTATGCTGAAGAAATTAAAACTGGCTACGATTATCCTTATGACTGTCCTCAAACAACAGCTGAAAAAACTCGTGTAATTATTATGACTAGATGAGTACATCTAGCATGACTTTTTTTTTTAAATGTGTTAATATTAAGCATATATTATAAGTAATAAGTATATATTTTACAAATGGACATCAAACTAATACTTTAATTCGTTTTGATAAATGATGTTTTTCTTATACAATTGTGGTGAATTACTCAGATAGACATACTGCCAGCGAAACTTAAGTTTTGCAGATAAACTTTCAGTATTTGGATCGCAAATTTAGTAATGGCTTGTGTTATAACTGATATTGTGGAAGCGGCGGCATTCATCGCCTGAGGCGTACGAGCTAACCGGTGTCTCGAATGTTGTGAACGTTTCTCTTTCCAATTTAAAAATTATATTATGATAAATAACTCCTTTCCAATAAGAAGAAAAAACTTGAATTTTTTGCCTTAATACAAGTTGTAAATCTTCATTTTGAAAAAAACCTCTTCTCCAATAGAACAATATAGTAAACGTGACTTAATTGTTGTAGGATCGGAAGTGTATGAAACTTTTGTCACATTCACATGAAATCCATGAGAGTGATTGGGGTTGAGGGCTCCTACATGAACGGAAGATAAATTCGTCGTTTTGGTGCGTGGATGGTGCGGGCGGCGGGGAGGCGGCGGCGCGGCGTCCGCGCGCGGAGGCTGTTGCGCTCAGAGCACCTGCGCCCGCGCTCCGTAGCGCCGCTCGCCGTGTGCTCAGTCCCCGCGCCCGCGCCTGGCCGCGCCGCCTGCAATCCGAGCCGCCGCCCCCGGCCACGGTACGTGACCCTCCGCTGGCGCGTCGGGGTCGGTCGACTGCGCGTTCCTCACTGCACCGCGCCGCTTGACGCTTGCTGGCGTATTCGGTTAAGCAGCTCGGCCGGTTTTGTGAATTTGCCGGGCGAGCTGTGACGTCACAATACTAGTTTGACGCGCGTGCGTGACGATCTGCGCCAGGACGTTTACCGCCCCGATCTTAGTTTCAGTGCAATAAACAGCGTGCTCGTTTGTGTTCCTTCCCATTTCAGTGATTTAGGGGCAATGGCGATTTCAGTTTATTTAAACTGCCAATTTCCTTTTAACTGGGGTTTCATTTTTCAAAGAAATACTTCAAGTACTCCAAAACTGGTGCTTTTTTATTTTTGTAGATATGGTATATCGGTGAAAAATAAAACAATAATACATTAAAAGTATCGAAATCAGGCAACTAGAAACTATAAAAGTTCCACGATCAATTAATTTTAATGTAAGTTACCTATATCGGCATGCAGCGACCGAGCTTTTTAAAGAGGTAATATTGCTTGTTTATCTGTGTGCGAGCGTAGGTACATTCGACGTTCCAACTTCGCGTCGAAGCCTTTTTGTGCTTTTATTTTTCCTCCTGCCGCGAGACAACAACCTTTATACAGTACCTACACCTATATGGTTAAACGTATGGGTGTAATGCTGAGCAATATGCGACGTAATTTTGTTGGTAATAGAGTATATAATCAATGGCTCGTGCATTCTTAGTTTACCAATTATTGTTATTGTATTAATTCTGTTTTATTAATGATAATACTATTAAAATTTCAACTTGGATAAAAATATTTTCGTTTTTAAGATTGTCGAAATGGTGCCCATTCTCTAAATTAAAAAATCTGAAGCAATCAATTTTCTTGTTCAAATTTCAACATTCAATCATCATGACGAGGTCATAAAAATATATCCGTCCTTGTTACGCTTGTATATTACGTTTAAACTTAAAAGCATAACAGCTAATGTTTTGTCTCTTTTTCACCCTTTAAGGCCTTCGCAGCCTCCGGAGTATAGTATAGGTTTAGTATGAAAGCTTCGACTGCCTGATCGGAAAGTTAGTGTAAAGTTGTTAAGTCCAAAGTTAATTGATATCAGAGCAATTATAATTTTAATAAAAAAAATGTCTTTTTATGTTGTAGGTAAGCAAGCATTATTTTAGATTCAAAACACAATGAATTCGGAGAGAGGGAATTGTCGATATATTCTGTAATAAAACAATTTAGCAGCCAGACTAAAATTTTCACAACGTTATTGTTACCCTATAACAAGTTCGACAACCACGTGGATGTGTTATAGTCTTTCCAGTTTGTACCGTATGGTGGTGCTTCAGAGCGCCAGACGTGGTTCCTGAACGAGTTCGGGCCGGTCAGGTGCCACTTAATACTTGTTCTGTTCTAACTGGACTCGAATCAGCTGTTCCCTGCTTTGTTTAAGCGTTGTTTTGGAATTTTATAAACAAATAAAACCACATTGTTATATAACATACTGAACACAAACGAGCATGATGCTAAATATATAAATATTATATTATATTATATGTTTATATTAGTTTTATCGGTTTTGTTACTGACGGAAATGTTTTTTCAGAATCACAGTGTAATTTTCCGTGAGCGGGGCGCTCTTGAGTGGCGCCTCCGCCTGTACAAAGACGTCCCAATCATTGAGTACCGCGGCGAGATGTCCGCGTCGCCACAGCCGGCGGGCGCGTGCGACGAGCGAGCCCGCACACCCAGAGCGGCTGCGTCACCCCCTTCAACGCCCCGGTCCCCGGCTCCAGCTCATGCTGTGCTTGCTACCATGACACCCGTGCAGCCTGCACATGACTACTATCCTCATAAAGTAGAAATGGACTCTGACGACGGCTACCCACCTGAAGCTCATTCATATCGTCATTCACCCCACGGTCTGGCTGCGTATGCACCCGATAACAAAGTACCAGTGCAGCCCGATGTGTATGACCAAGGAATGGAGTCGATAGACGAAAAGACCCCTATTGATCTCATTTACGAGGACGATAAAGAGACAGTTATCTATACTACTACACCAGATCAAAAAAGAGTAGAAATGATTAGTGGACAGCTTGAAGATGGGCAATTGGTGAGTGGCAGTGGACAATTGGTGGACGGAGGCGTATCAGTCGTTGTAGGAGCACCCGGACAAGGAACTGTGTTGGTGCTTGCAGATGAGTTAGGACAGGTCATCACGATTCCTAGGTATTTAAAAACTTTTTTTTCTTTAATTAGCGTGAATTTATATCTACTATACTTTTTTTATACGATCTCCTTTTGGAAACAAAAACTTTACTTATTTAATTATCACCTAGGTTCTGCAAAACAATTCATACCTTCATATTCATTATTATTAACTTACACAAACATATTAAGACTAACATACAAACGTATTAAGGTGCGTATTTCGTGTGGTATTACTCTAAGGTCCAGTGTAACGGTTGTAGCACTAGGCACTAGGAGTGGCCTGTGTGGGTGGAGAGACGTGCTCACCTTGAACTTGCCGAGTCCAAGCCTCTCTCGCACCATGCGATCACATTTCGATGCTGCGTATTCTACCAACTTCAATTTAATAAATGAATGTTCTGTTTTAAATTAAATCATAATAGGGACGCATTACAAGAAATCGCTTTTTCAATAATTCATTGTGATTATTTTTATACGTTTCATTTAAAGATCTCAACTTACGATACGTTTTACCAAATGACTTAAACTTCATGAAATTCATTGTTCACCTATCAAAAAAAAATGCTACAAAAATGTCATTTTATTTATCATCTAAATTTGGTTTAAGATTGGAAGAAAAAAACAATAATCTAACAATACCACATAGTAGTAATGCACCGTATATTATTCACAATTACGTGTTAAATACTTTAGTAGCAAATTAAATTACTATGTACTCGATAAGTAAAATTTACTCTCGCCACAATCTGTCCAGGCGGTTAGCGAGTTATATTGTATGGAGTTTTAAAAAACAAAATCTTATTCAACATTTGTATTTTTTTTATATCTTCTATATAAACTGACGCAAAAGAAATTCTGCATTTATGAAATAATAAGCAGTTGTAAGTTAGTATTATCTACAAAAATAAATAAAGTATGAGCGTTAATTACTATATTTAATAAATATAATAATATTACAATTAAAAAATAATATTAATTACTTTACTTATTAATTTATACCAATTTTTATTGTTACAGCTAGTCTGATTTTGTTAGTTGTTTTGACTGTGAAGACAAGTTTTTTTGACAATTTGACGTTCTGATGATTTCAGTATCGTGTACTGAATACTCGTACGCTAACTTTTTTTCTTTTATTAAAAAAACATGATTACTACGCTCGTTAAAGTGTTAGTGTAGGTTTTGATGCCTTAAGTAATTCTGGATAAATGGACTGTTGGTAGGATTGGTCAATACGGAATTATAAAAGTACTTCTAATTATAATAGTGTTTATTGCTAGCCGAAGGTATGTTAAGAGAATTCAATTTAAAAAAAGCTTTTAGTTAAAATGAATAAATAATCTCGATATGGATTGGGTAGGTAAGTGATAAAAAGTCGGTTGAATCGTTTAGGACGCCGAGAGGCAACGCAGCCTCACCCGCCGCGCCTCCAAGGCTTTAATGATGACTTTTTGTTGTTATACGGTACAAAGTATAAGCGGTTTGTTTCTTATTTTATAAACAAAAAAGTAGTATATAGGTTGATTTTTTTATTACGTATACTTAGTTATTTTTCTTTAAATCATGCAAAACGTATACTCATAAATGTAATTGATTTTGATATATAACATTTTCACAAGTGAAAGTGAAGTAAGCACATATAGAGAAAAAAAATTTAAACCTAAGGTTTCAATTTAGGAATTTCAAATGTATTTGCCGAAAGTTAACATTTCTATATAAATATTAAGTTTTATCGTCAGTTCTACATTTATAAATTCTTAAAAAACCCGCTAACGTGTGTGTCTTGTTCGATGCTCGAACGACAGTGATCCCCCTCCCCGCGGTCCCGTCTTCCGTTTCTCTTATTTTATTGCCTCGCACTCGATGCGGTGAACCCTCGAGATGAGCTTACGATCGCCTCCTTCCCAATAATTATAATTTAATATGATTATTTTACTTAGTTATGTGATAAACCTTGGAATTCAGTCATGTTTGTTAATTTATTTAATGTTACATCGTTTATAAGTTATTCTTTTTTTATTATATAATACTTGAAACCTTATTTTTAAATAACTTAGAGTTTCTTTATTCAGTGAAAAGAATAGCTTATCACTTAACGACGAACAAATATAGTTTTAAAATTTTATATTCAGGAACAACAAATTTCATATTTATGAATTCTCTTGCGCTGTCAAACAAGGTCAATATTAGGATATAAGTTGAGGATGTGTAATGTTAGTGTAAAGTTCCGTTGACTTGCTATTAAAAGACATCAACGGGCGCAGAAACTTTATAACTAAACGTCGCAAATATTCTCCCGAGAAAAACATGGATAAGTATTACAATACTATATTTTTCATTTTTTATTATTAATAGATTATTTGGTGTTACTTTGTAATAGTACGAGATCTAATATAATACGAGTATCTATTTGGATCTTTCAATTCTCTCAAGAACCTTTTAATATTGTTACCAATACTTAATATATGAAAATAAATTGAAATAACTACTTGTAAATTATACATATGTGAATATTATTATTGATTCTTAAAAACTTTAGGTTAATTTTAGTCATCCACACCTGTAAACCATGACATCACGATCACATCTTACGAGCTAATAATAATGACCGCACGTATAAACACAAAGCTCAGTGTGTCCTTTAAAAATTAACGATCATCCTTTCTACCTGCCGCTGTCCGAGTGCAAATAAAAAACGTTTCTCCCGCATAAAGGGTTCATTTCCCATCGCAGGTTCTCTCACACATGAATCGGGAACACACAGATAAAGCTTTAATAAACACGAACGAAATAGATATCTCAAAAGAGTTTTCGGGTTATGTCATGGATAAAGTAATCTCAGATTTGTATTGTTTTGATCTTAGTAAAATCATTTTGCTTTATATTTCAAATAAAATACAAAACCGTTAAATTCAAAGTAAACTTTAATGAAAATATATATGACCTTTTAAATAAAATATATAAATTGTTTTACGGTTTTGTAAAAAAAACATGTATTTGAAATTACTATTTCAAAAATGAACCTTATTAAGTGGTTATAAGATTGAGCTTTCAAACAGCAATACACTTTTATTAATTATTATTCAACGCGATATCTAGCTTTTTGTCGGGGATTCCTTTGCGATTGGATTTTAGTTACAAGTTATACATTCATTTGGCTATATTGTATAATAATATCACAAATAACGAATAAAACTGTATAAAATACACAGGGTTAATTTAAGTAGGTATATTAAATTAAACTTTTTTAGCCGTGAGTACTCATGTATTTAGTTTAAAATGAATCAATTAACTTATTTAAAATCTGTATCTCCAAGATGTACTTTTAAAGAAGGCTTGTTACCATTTTTACACATGACTCGCATCCTATTTTGTATCGGTGATATGAACCAAATATAATTTATAAAGTAAAATACAAATTGCTCTAGATAGTAAAATATATTAATCACCGTATTTATCTTGAGTAATTCTCTTTTACGCATTCAATGGAGTTTAAAACGCCGGAAATTAGTTCGTTTTAAAATAATTTCTATCTACTTTAATAACATAACGCTAGGGTACAATAACCTATTGCCTACGAAAGCCAGAACACCTGCATGTCTTGCATTTCAAATTAATGTAATTTGAATATATTACTTTTGGCAAAATAGTTGTGCCAAACCATTACAATATTACCTTTGTAATAAAGTTTGTTTTTGATTAATAATTTTGTATTCGTCACGGGAAGTAGGAAGAATTCATCCTATTCATTAGAAAAAGACGGTTTTGTAGTCTGTATGAGAATTAAAACTATCAATTTTATCATAGCATTATAGAATTTCAAAACTATCAAATGTCTTTGCATACATTAAGATACGTATCTATAAAATCATTGACTCGTAAAATCGAAGAAACTCTTTATTCATCATATTGACATAGTGAACATAATGTTACAAAGCGTATTTGTTTGGGTGCGTTCGTTGAATGTGTGCAGCTTATTAGTAAGATAAAGACAGAGAGATTCTGTGAGACCGAGAGAAACAGACGTCAACAAGGCTAGCCTTACCATATATGTATTTATAATATGAATGTTCGCTTTTATTAAGTCCATTCGTTATACCATTCGACATTTTAATAATATAAAATACCAAGAGGTAGGTAAATGTTATTCTGTTTTACTTTTTGAAAGTTTTAATTGGATATATAATTGAAACTGTACCTTTTTCTTAATATATATAGCAAATATAAAATACTGGTCTTTGTTAATACACAATACGGTGTTTCAGTTTCATTGTTCACTTTTAGTTTCATCAATCCAACTTTAATAAAAACGACTTTAAAGTGGGTAATGGAAAGATAAGACTGCGGTCGTATAAAATCAACAGAAAGATGTGTTTCTCACAGATTAAGCAATATTAGCCTCTGCTCCGTATTTTTTGTTAATTTAAATTGAAATGATGGCGACGCGATTTGAATTTTAAATTTTATATCATGGTTTACGATGTACTATAAAGTTTATTAATTTTAAATGTTTTATATGTTATTTTCATTATAATATTCGATTAAAATGAAATTGTGTTTAGAAAAATAGGATTTGATCTAAATAAATATTTTTATGATTTTGTTTCAATAATTGTACAATTAATACAAATACCAACCCGAGCTCGATCTATTTTTGTTCGACATACCTACTTACGCATTTAAGGTTGTACATTCACTTGTGTTTATACTGTAGCAGTGGGTAGTGTAAACACTGGACAGGGTCCGAAAAAGCGACATTGTTACGAGGACTAAGACACAAGGGCACCCCTCTCACTCATACTCACGTCATGTTAATTTTAGGAAATTAAATTTTAAAGTAATTGTAGCAATAAATGCCACGTCAGGTTCTCAGCGTGTGTTTTTGATATAACATGATTGATAAAAACTCAGGTATTAATACAAAATAAACACAACAAAACATTTATGAATGTTAAACTTTACAGTAGATAGGATATTTTGCGTTTCTCCTTTTTCAAAGCATTACACTATTAATTTAATGCGCGTTATAAAAACATACAACGGATACGGTACACTTTTAAGGAGTAGATCATTTTTGTATATGCGTGTTTAATGGTTTATCTCGGCATCTTATAATTACCGCTCATTTTTTGCTCGATGCGAAGCAAGGACAGTTTCTTGATGTACTCAAGGAATTCACTTACCTATAGCGCGCTTAAAAAAAGAGTTAAAGAGACGATATGGTATTGTTTTTTGTACAGTAAGTGCCGAGCGAGCCACTGTCTACGTACAAGGAGACACGATCCGCCACGTCTGCACGATGCAGCGATGTAAATGATCCCCTTGAATAATGTATCCCATTCTTGGTCATCTCCTCTCCTAACATATAAGGTACAAGGCAATTAACCGTTACTTGCAGCCGTTTTATATCTACATATACAAAAATACGTTAAAAAGTATTGTTGAATTTTACTGCGTTTATGAAATCGTATACGATTTCATTTCATTTATGTATAGATAATGATTGTAGTATATATCCAGTATTTTATTATAACTAACTAGTATTTTTGATTTAGTTTTTAATAATAATAAATTATATTTACCGGGTGATCTTTAATTATATTGTAAAATAAATTTTATTCACGCTTGGATAATGAATAGGAAGTGCTTATTTCAATTTAAAATAAGTTTCCATAAATATCGTAAAAATTAAAAAAAACATATTTAAAGCACATACATATTTGTTGTCATTTACGATTTTTATTAACATTGTGAAAGGATAAAGTCGCTTGGTACTTATATAAACTTTTGAAAATTTGAAAAAAAATTTAAACAGGTAGCTGCCACGTAGGCATCGTAGGGAATTAATTCATTTAAAGCCACAAATGTGTGTACGCATTTTTTTCAAATACAGCGATTCAAATGCTAATATCATAGTGACATAAATTTATACAATTGTGAATCTAAGAGTGAGCATAATATTGTTAACGTTGATCTTTGCGACTATCGTTTTAAGGTAACGAATAAAGGAAGTTTACAAATGATAATGAACCCTGGGCACATCGTGTCTTGTGTGAATTTTGTGGTACAAAGGCGAGAGGCGCGCGAGCGGGTCACGACTATCGCGCACGCGCGTTCGTGACCTTGCCGTGTGCGCTGCCTGAGGTCATAATGTTGCGGCGATGCGCTGGCTTCACACCGAAATTTAGTATACTTCCTTAAAGTTTTAATACTCACTTATGACAATTGATATTACTGTAAGTTATGCACGGATTAATCATTATATTAAATCGAAGTGGACCTTGCGCGTTTCTTACAAGAATTCGATTTTTAATTTTTAAGTTAAATAAGATATATGATGCAATAATCAACGTTTCAAAATAAAAAATAAGGCATGTGATATAGGTATTGTGGCAGGTGCACATTGCAGACTAACTGTAATTATTATAAGGTCCCAGATCAAAATTAAGAATTATGCATACTTACCATTGTGGAAAAATAGCTTTACTTTTTTGATATAAAAGTCACTTAAATATATATTGAAATGATGACAATAATGGCCATCTCTGCTCACTTTTATGTTACTAGAAACAATTTGATAAATAAAAACAAGAAGTGAGCTTAGACGAAAAGTTACACTAAGTACTTATTGACGTATCAAGAAAAGCTTCGGAATGAGAAATGCTACACTATTTCAGCCATAACCGGGCGTTGCACATTGGTGACTTTCTCTTGCAGGGTTTGCGAATTTGCAACAGCACTTTATTTAAGCGTTACATTTTTGTTTAATTTGTGAAAGTGTAAAACAGTGAGCTTGTATGTAAATAAAGCGCCTGACGTGTTTTTAAACCTAAAAAAGCTTATACAGATGATATTCAATTGTTGATTAGATCCTATATAATAAAGTCCTACAAGTTAATCCAGGTTGTATATCTACCTCGTAATCAGTAATGATTTGCTGATTATAAAATTAGTAGAAAATTGCAAAAAAATACAAAATATCATTATGATAATAATAAATATTGCAGATAAATATTTCCCATATAAAGTATTTTACAGCTAATATCTGTTTTCGTTTGAACAACAAGTCAGCATAATAACCAGTTTGATAAAAATATTTTTATAACATGTTCTGGGTACTTGAAGGGAATCTCAATACGAGAAATCGTAACAAGATTTAGCTAATTAGAGTAGCATGTCGTTGAACTCTATTGTATGAATACTACTATAAAATTAATATGTCGTTTTATAAATATATTCGAAGTTCAATTTTCCTTTCAAAGGGTTGGCAACTCATTTACTTAAGACCAGAGAAAAGTTTTAATTCCCATTTAGTTATTTATAAAACAAAAGAAAATTTAGTTTGCGATTTTGTTGATTAGTGTATTTTTTGATAGTATGTATCCCAAGCCGTACAATGCATTGGAATATTCAATAACATTAACATATCTAAGAAACTATTAAAAGAACAATGTGTTTGTATATAAATATACTTGTTCCAGACCTAAAAAAGCAGGTAATACAACTTTTATACAACAAAGTCAAAAAATATAAAGGATGGAAATTAATTTTGCTGTAATATATTATTAAAAGTAGTTGTTGGTACAGTATTTTCTTACTTTTGTAGAATTCCAAGAAGAATCCCAACTTTATTAATATTTTATATACACATGTAACTAAATAAATATAGCATATTACTTACAAATACCGTATAGGTAATGTGTGGGAAATAAATTCTATTAGAAAGTAACTGATCGGTGTCTTTACCTTTGCCTAGGTTGGGTACCTTGCTTTCCTGTCTTGACAACTACCGCAATTAGTTCCGGAATACTAAGTTTTGCGTAATCATAATTAGTTTAATTATTTATATTAGTACTTATATTAGTAGCCTAATTGCAAAAAGGCCCAACAAAAATATAATAACGTATAGATAATCACTAAAATTTGTTAGGTAAATCCCTAAATTGTATATAAAAGTTTAATTTTATTGATATAATTACTATAAGTAGCACAATGTACTATTTATAATTAAATTTGATGTGTTTTAGAAAAAATATGAGCCGTATGTATTAATACTTGTCGACGATATGTATCTTAAAATAGGATTAGGGATTCATAATATAAGTATATATATCGTAATGAAAATTTTATAAGGGCAAAAAAATACGTAGTGCTATACGTAAGTACGTAAATACGTAGGGTTATGTTTATAAGGACACAACCTTAAAGTGTTTATGTACACAAACACATTCACATACAAATATATGAAAATTGGAAAAACGTATAAATTAAATACAAATAAATAAATAAAATTATAGTCGGCTTCTACCAACTTTCTTTCTAGTCATTATATTAATAAGTAAATTTATAAATTTCCTCAAAAATTGTACAATACTATCGGAATTGTTTATTCCGTTACCCACAAGTAGATGTCTCTGTTTGAACACACACAAAGTATATTGAAGTTCAAATAAACTATAACAGATGGCGCTTATAACAAGATACCTTTAACGGGCTTGGTATTATATTTTCATATAAACATCGCCAAGAAAATCATAACATTATTTAAAAAATGGAAACGATTTTTTGAGGTTCATTAATATTTTAAAGCTGTTCTTAGCGTGCGTATAGTAAATACTTAAAATATATTTAATCTCAAAATCCAACATCTTTTCGTTCTCAAACTCTTATCATTATTTACTATATTTAAAGATTTCGTCATGATTACACTTAGTATTTCATACCTTTGAAAATATTTTTAATAAATCGTAAACATTTCGATATCGGAACACCATTACCCAAACACCGCAGCGACGCGACCCCACCCTTATTTTTACTAAAACCTATTCATTAAACAAATTTGTATTTATATCATTTAATTTTTATGATCATTCAGTTTATAATGTTACAATATAAAAACAAGAATAAAAGTGCAATATAATTATAATTACGTTGCATATTTAGCTATCAGATAAACGTATGAAATTAAAATGACGTTGCAAGTGGAAAATGAACGTTAATGCAGATATAAGTTGTAGAGCGCTCAGCGTTTTCTTGGCAGTTATCATATCCATCGCATTATTGACCTTAATCTTTACAATTTATGGTCATTCAGTACAGACTACCATAAACGTTTTATTGACTCTCGTTTGAAACCCTGGATAAACCGTTTTATTGCATTTTGCTTTTCTTATTTGAATTTTATATTTATTAGCTATTACACCCTATTGTCACTTACCTTATCTTTAAGACTTTCTTATACACGGTATGTAACAGGGTATTTATTCGTGGAAATCTTTATAAGTTCTGGATATTATTTACTGAATAGGTAAATAATATATTGTTATTATTTAAAAACCATATTCTTACGTGGAAAATCCATTTCGGCAAGCTGAGACAGGAAAAATCAAAATTGTAGTTTTAACTTTTTTCAACACTTTAATAAGTTTCAGATCAATATTGCTTTGATATTTACGCATATAATATTGGAATTTTCTTATCGGGCCTATTAGGTTTGCATGTAACAAATGCCTGTACGAAGAAGGCAATGAATTTGCTCTGTAGCTTTGGATGTATTGGGATTTTATAATAAACTCGGCGATCGCTAGTACAGTCACGTTCCCATTGTTCGAGGGTCTGATAAAAAGTTCAGTACTAATAATTAGTTTCAGTACCTTAAGAGAGGAGTCACAAAACAAGAAGCTTAATTAGTACTCATAAAATCCCAGGTTAAATAGATACTATAATTGTTTTTGTATAAATATTTTAATAAGACAAATTGCATTGCATTTACTTGCTACGTTAACATCATCTACATAGTGACAGATCTGTGCTACACAAGCGGAATGAAAATACAATAGATACATATTTTTAATTAAAAGAAATATTTCGATTGTATTGTGACGTATTCATCATGTCATGATTAGTTGCACCTATTTCGTTCTTTTATTTCTTTCATTGACATTGGGTGGTATCTAAAGTCAAATAAAATGCATTTGTATTGTACCAAGGCGATTAGAATGATAGGTCAATATGTTTCAAAGTTTCACTATATGCGCTTAGAGTTCTGCCCTTAGTGCTAATTTAGTTCAGCATAAATCTTGTTGCCCGTTGCTTCGTTGCCATTCGTCACCGTTGTAAGGCTGCCATCTGAAAAACGATCGTGGTTTTATTATCAAAGCTTTAAGCGCGCAGTTAAACGGTTCATTAAGAGTTATTCGTTACGATAGCAAATTCGCTATGGATGGATTTGATTAATATACCTTGTCGGTTTGTGTTTGCACATTTGTTTATAAAGAAAGTTCACTTTTTTATACACAGATAAGAATATTCGAATTAAAACTTTTTTGTTGTTTGTCTAATAAGATATTTTTTAATAAGTACTAGTAGACCTTGACGTTGTGCTTAATTAAATAGCATTTCATTATAAAATAGCTTCAAACGATTGCCTATATCCGGTTAATCCTCTCACGGAGATTTAGAAGATAATCGTTTTTATAATTAAGTCTAAAATAGAGCCTCATAAATTTTATTGCGCTTACTCAGGCGGAGAAAGGGCGGCTGCTGTTGACGATCCAATCAATGTTTTTGTCATTGTAAACATTTATGACAGTATTTTTATTGCATTTTTACAGTTTTGTCAAGATTGTGCGATAATCATAAAATAACAATTAAAATATGTACGTGGTAATAACTATTTCTTTCTTTGATCTGCAGCGATTGCTTATTAGAAATTGTAAATTTAATCCAAACAAAAAAAAAGTACATTGTCATATATCTATCTTTTTTTAAGAGGAAATATATGTAGGTTTTGCTTAAAATGGATCTTAGAAATGTCAAGATGCCAGAAAACCTATACCACATAATTATAAGTCAGACGTATGTGGCGTAAGGCTATAATTATTTTAACCAAACATTCTCATCTTTATATTCTTAAAATGCTTCAAAGAATGAGGTATATCATAAAATGTTAGATGTCACGCTGTATGTCGAATTTCTTTGACCTCAAGCGGACTGTGAAGGATATCTTCAGCCATCAGTCATAACAAAGCGAGTACCACTTCAGAGACATCTCTAAAGTACCTCATAAACGTGTTATGCTACTACTAGAAGCGTAATTTAGCAGTACGAGGAAAAAATGATAACTATCTTGAAAAGTTTTCTACGTACAAACCACGGTAAAGGTGTCGGGGAAACGTATCTTCTACATCACACAACTGACGAAGCAACAGTTTTAACATAACTTGTAGTTGCAGTTTATGATAAAAATCTAGACATTTGGTCAAATAAATAAAAAGAAAATATGCTTAGATTGTAGGGTATGGTGAAACATAAAGTTTTTTTACAATATGACCAACTTAAAGCCATTAATACTTTGCCATAGCAGTCGAAATTTATAAACAGAAATAAATTGAAAGAATGTTGTTATTTTAATCCTGTAAAATCCCAATTATATTTGTTAGGTATATTTATAAAAAAGCCATTTATATAAATTCATGAGCTTTGCAATACGAGTTGAAAGTATTAGGTATTAAACGTTGTTTTTATTATGATATTAAGTTATCTTAACTCTACTCGAGACTTACAAGTATCTTTTTGTGAAGGTAGGTACGAATACCAATATATACCAAATACTTAGCTACTCCTGCCCGGCATATAAATAATTCTTACACGATATTATCATAAACAAAGTTTCATTACAACGGAGCAGAGGGACTGTCCGATTTTTCAAGGTTTAAGTCTCTTTAAGATTGTATTAAATGGCAACTGATTGGCATTTAAATGCCATGCGTTTTTAAATTCATACTGCGTGCGCAATTAATGATTTGTCTTCGATAACTTTGTCATAAACACGAGAATTCCTTGATATGATGTTTATCGCTGGCGTCCGTTAGATAGCCTATACCTAATATACGATATTATTCACATTTATTTCCGATTGTAACGTTTTTAGCATTTATTATTGTAAAATTAACACAAAACCGCGAGTGCTGTAGGCTGGCATACTTGTTTGGTATGAATATAATATATATGAACCACAGCTTTTACGCATAAATATAAAAAATAACAGAATAACTATGAACAAATGTATATTGCTGTTGGTACACTCGCACCATCGTTACTTTATGAATACCTACAGCTAGGTGCATCAGGTCAATTTATCAATGCTTGTCAAATGACATGATTTACTGCGACACGCTCTTGTACAAGAGGCTACACATAAAAATATTCTGCCGATGGGAGTGGCATTTAGTTCTTATTTCATACGCGGCTGCTAATAAAATTATATTTAAAAAAAACAGCCTTCAGCAAACACTGATCGTATAAAATAACCATTCCGTGCGCACTAATGAGATTTATGATTGCCATCAAGGCCTAAGCGATGGATAAATCGAAAATATAACATATTTATATACTGATTGATTTACGTGCTCAGTGAAAAAATATTTCTATTTTATTAGTTGTTACACATTACATAATTGATACAAGGAAATAAGTATTATAATAAATATTATACCTACCTGTTTTATAAAGTTATAGTGGTTTAAATTCAAATATTTTGGATAGCTAAATGATTAGAATTCCCTAAATCTACTGTAGGTGATATTTAGGTATCGTTAAATTTATTACTAAATTTTGTTTTTTTTTGTGATAATGGCCGATTAAGAGAGAACAGTAATCCAGTTTTGACTTGTAGTAGAATAGTATTCCCGTAATTGATAAATATTAATTATTAATAAATATTATTTCGTATAAAACATAACATGAATACAAGAGAGTAGTAACACAGTGGAGTTGCAGAGGTAGACGAGAGAATCATCATATCTTCAATGAAATTGTTTACATATAACACATAGATTACCCAAGTTACCCACGGACCGTGGACATGTGTGTTATGTTATATTATACATACGTACTGAACTGGCTTCTAATGCCTATATTATAGTAACAATAGTATTAAATATAACCAAGTTGACCTGTTTATGCCCCCTTTACGTTATACGGATACAAAGGGTTCGTTTTTGATAAATCGTTGAAAAGAAACAAAGGACGCATAAATTTATCGCCGCTATGTCGCTTATCATGATCATGCTTTCTCTGGGTGTTGATATTATGAGATTAACATCACATAGAGGATATAAGCTACAACGCTGCACAAATCGCGCTGTCTGTCCGTCTTAGCGAGTAGAAGAAAGCTTTGACAACACAACTTATTTGATGTACTATAACTCGGCAACAAAGTCGATTTTCGAATGGCCTAAGCCGAAATCCTTAGTCATTACTTCACATGTCTTGTCAGTATTTATTTCGTGTATCAGGCTCTTGTATAAGATAAACCGGTAAATTATATAATCAATACGACGGGCCTTAATGATACCAATCTTATTTCGATGATTTTGAATCTTTCCACGTCATTGCCAAATATAAAGGCAAACATTTAAATATAAAATAATTTATGTGTTTGGTGAATTCTTATCTAATATTTAAATCAGTACACTCAGCCTTTAAGTTAGTAAATTATGAACAGTCATATCTCAACATGTTTCATTAGCAAAATATTAATTTTACTAAGGAATAGGTTCGTGGCGCTTTAGTGTATGTATGTATAGTGTTTCATCAGCGGCCGGTGTTTTTGTGATTAGTATTTAAGTATAATTAAATAAAAACTAAATTTATATGAGAATATTTTTCTCTTCTACGCTTAATGTCATAAAAGAGAGAATAAGCTAACGAAATCTAAAAACACACCTGCGGGGTCATACATACATAGAAATTGCTAACCGTTCTTTATTGAAAGGGGTGTCACGTAGCTAAGTACTGTCTTTTAAATCCCTTCTAAAAATGGGGTTGTTTTTTATAGAGAAGACAATACCCTTAACAAAGACTTTGATGATCAACGATGACCAGTACTGACCAGTGTGGGAAGCAGCAGTTACGACTTTCAGATAGCTTGACCCCTCCTTTGTTAATTTATAGATGCCTTTCATTCAAGAGAAAGGGGTCGATTCTTAGAATGGAAATTCGTTGTAAAGGTTTATAATTTTTTGCAAGTTGGTTAGGTAAAATAACAAAGATAAGAATCCTCAGCTGCAAACTTCCCATGAATTTATTTTTCTACCTATAATTAAGCGAGCTCGGCATGGACTTGAGATATTTTCGTGCGCACGACGTGAATGGCTTACACAAGAACTGTTCAGGTATTTCGGAGAACAGTAATGTGATAAAACGGACCCTCCAATTATTATTTCATTCGGTACGCGAAAGTACTCAGTATAGTTATAGCGATTATTGACCAAAATCGGTGCCTGTGCTCGTTACGCCACTCATACCTTCTGCCTGTCGAGTTTTGGTTTCATTACTCAGGTACTTTAACAGTATACTTATCTTAGTATATACTTAAACTCATTTTAAACGGGACGGAAATATTATGCTACACTTTTAAATTATGATCAAGTTTCAATCTCGTGTTTTGTGTAACAGCATATATGGTAGCACTGTTCGTAGCTTTCGTTATTCAAATTCACATGATTTTATTACTTAGTGACAGTAATAGGTACGTTCTTTAAGTATATGCCGTCTGGTTGAATATGAATTGGCACAGTCTGAGAGATGTACAAAATTTTAAGACTGCAGATTCCATAAGTTGTGATTTCATTTACATATTTCTTAAATTAAAAACAATGGTGAATATTTACACCGATGCGCGTTCAAGGATATTTTGATCGACTTTTAATATAATAAGGAGTTGCTTATACTATTTCATTTATTTTTAATCTAAATTATACACCGTTTACTCTAAAACTGTTTATATTTACTATTCCAAACATATCATTGTTCATAATTTGAGATGAAGGGAATTAATCACTTATGTAACAAAACGTATATTAAAACATTGATGTATAATCTTTTTCAATGGAAAGATACTTAGTATTCCATTAGCGATTTCTTTGAGTGAATTTGTAATGTATTTATCTACTTAAAAACTAACATGACACATTATCTATGACAATCCATCTCGACGACTGCGCTTTGGATTCTCTTATTAGCCGCATTTGAGTGGGCGCTGCTATTTAGGGCTGCCTTATTGGATTTTCTTTTTCTTATTATTGTAACTATATCAATTACTGCTAACTATATTACTAAAAAGAAAATACGCATTACACTAAGGCTACACATTAAAAGCCATTTGCACAAAAGATACGAATTTTGAATTTGAAGTGATTTTTGGGGTAAATTCGTTTGCACTACTACACACTACTATTGTTGGACACCGATACAATACGTTCAAAATATTAGATTACACGAGTTCTATTGGTGAAATTAGCCGTATTAAATATACTACTTTCCTTAATTGACTTTCCACGTAATAAAAAACGATTAAAATGTTTTTCAAAATCTTTGAATAAGATTTACCGGCTAATATTATAACAAAACAACGTAGTATACACGTTAATATGTATACAAGGTAGATAATGCGGAAATTAGTCCACAGTTAATAATAGGTGAGGAATGTTATCAGATTTATGTTGTGTCAGTTTTGCATATAATTATCTGCGTTTATATGTTATTATCGGCATAATATAATTTAAGTTATACCCTTAAATCTGTTTTAAAATAATACATTATTTATCATATTCTGTTTGTACTTAATATATTTTAATTTAGACCTTATATTGGAAAATTTGATCAACTGCTGTTGTCGTAGGAAGTAAATTCAGTCACCTATAGTCCATAATATTTTAATTCACAATAAATAGTGAAACAAATGTTTTGTTTAGCTTGGTGATGTTAAAAATGAATTAAAGTATTAAGTACTTTCACTCGTACTAGCTTTAAGTTGTAACATTTATCATGATATCATTTATTGTTAATTAGGTAAAAGAGAAACCTTAACGATATTAGTTTTCTATCTAGTCATTCCTTCAGCCACGACACCTTCTCTGGGCAATACCCAAACTGATGTTTAAGGGTTCCACATTATTTCATTTAGACGAAAGTGACATTTTTTTGCTTTTAAATTAATAAAATGATTGAAAATAAGCGTCATTACACGAGTTCTATTGGTATGTTATGATTTTGATATATTCGCCGGACAAAGCAAAATATTCCGGACAGTAAGAAATAATTTGCCTAAATTCTCTTATAGACATCACATACTTCTAAATGGAACTGTAAAATATTTTGTTGCTCAAATTATACATTAAAATATTATGTTTTAAATGTAATTTATATTGTTGTTTATAAAATAAATTTAAAGAATTCTACATCATCTTTATACGGTTTCAAAGAAAATTTAGAGGATGAGTATTAATTCTGTTACAACTCAGACGTTTTTTGTCTATAATTTGAGTTATACATGACAATTTTACTTTCTAATTCATTTTTTTTTAGAGATAGCTTTTTCTAAATAACGAGACTATGCTAATTGCTAATATAACAGCCAGATCAAATTGACTAATTAGTGTCTTTCAGATTAAGTGTGTCATCGATCAATGTTAAACTTCAAAGTCTTTTTCTTTCTACACATTTTGATGTGTTCCTAAATTTATATACTAGGTATATAATTTGTATACGTTTTCTCACCAGTTTTTTTTAACGAATTCATTAAAAATAACCTTGAAAATTAATTTTATAAATTATGAAGTGACTTGAAATAAATTATTACTTAGAGCCTCCTTAATATATAGATAGCACTTTCTAGACATTTTATATAATTCCTTTAGTTACGAACTAGGTCTCGCATATTACTTATTCATAAAATTCATAGTTATGAATTGGTTATTAGACAAATAATAATAATAATTTATAAGTCTAGTAGGCCTCGACTAGATAACACTCAGTTATTATATTATTTCATTTCATTGATAATATATACCAATATTCAAAAACTAGTCCTAAGACTGTATGCTGATTGTTAAATAATAATAAGTCTTTCTTAACCAACAAGAAGGGCTCAAACAATAAACCTATCTTGTCACCCTTTAAAGTTTCGAAGTGTGGGGCTAGCGGACGATATCGTACAGTAGTAAATTACATCGCAACCAGTCCACACAGTCACTGCCATCGGACTGAGAAAAGAATCGATTTCAACCCTTGTATTGGGAGGACCGGTCATCGTATTGTGCACAGTGACCCCATTTTGAACCTGCGAAGTGACCGGTGTCCAGTGCGATGCGAAACGCCCTCGGATCTTGATATTGGGGTGTCCAGTTTCCCCCTCTACTTATCTTATTCGGAAGGTATAATCTTTTCATCAATTTGTATGGCTTGACCATTTTTATATTTAATTATAGGTGAATATGATATAGGAGATATATTAATAACTTTAATTTAAAACTTTTAATTCAATATAAGAAAGACAAATCCAAAGCGTAACCACTAACGCAATGTTTAATTTTATTGTCTATTGACATGTTACCGAATCCGAATTAAGTATAAATATTATATAACGTTACTATATGATTAAAAGTAAAGTTTTCGTGAAATACATTGTTTTCATTTAACTCTTGTAAAAATGCGCACTTGAGTTTATCAAATAAGTTAGATATAAGAGTAGGCATAGAATTTCCGCATAAAGCTGGCTCAGTCGTCGCTCGTAACCAAATTTATTGCGAGTTTGACCGTGAGACCTGAAGCGTAGCTGTTTTTCCTTAATGGGTTATTTATTAAAATTTTATTATAAAAAACCTAATAGCATTATATTAACCGGCATCTGTGTCAAATATAAAGAATCGAGCATAAATTCTATCAGCTATTTGATTTTAATGATATGTATCTACTTTATTATTTCGTACACTAACGAGATACGTTAATTGATATTACTTATTACATCGGCAGCCATTTGCGCCACAATATAAGAAGTTCTTGTGATACTTTAAATGTTATAGAAGGTGTATCATGATGTTTATACATACTACATTTTTTAGTTATTTGAAATAAGATAATTAACAGACAAATGTTTGTTTTGTTTTTATTGATGAGCCTCGACGTAACAAGTTTGAACCACATAATACATGCACATGATAATTACATTTTACGTGCAGATGTATATTTTTAAATAACCATTAATGTATATACGTCAATATATTTTTAATACAAAGGTATAAATTTGGTAGATGTTCTTTGATTTAAAAATATCTCAAGTATGGACAGAGACCAAAAGAGCCGCTAAAGTGTCAAATGGTTGGAACGAGTCAGGTAGATCCCTTGTAGCACAACATACATTAGAATAGTATTTTCGAATATCAAATATTAGTTATGGCAGTGGTCGTTGTGCAAACAATTAATGTTTATTCCTCTAAAAACGTTGACATCGGCTCGCGACCGTTTTTTGTTTAGCCAATAATAATTGATTTTTTATTTACTCCCTCGTGTAGATTTAGAAACGTCAAATAGAGGATTTTTCTCACGAAGATTAAACTTGTATCCGTTACTTTTATAACCTTAAACAAAAAAACTCGGAGATAATGTATGCTATTAATTTATATAATAATGTTTTTATAATACAATTTGAGAAGGCAATAAATAAGGCTTCGCCGAAGAACGGGAGCATTTAATATGGGTGTGTCCGGCTCGCGTGAAAGTTACTTCAAGTAGACCACATGTGTAGATTGTGCTCGAACATACAGACGTATTAACATTTCACAAGTTGTTATATCATGACATAAATAACAACATATTTTTTTTGGATTTTACATTTGTATATTATTTTTATAGCGATTAAAAAAATCGAATACAATTTTATAAGATATCAGCTTTAAATTATATAAGTATAGGACACGGGGAAGTGAATTTCTTCCTAAATAAATTGCTGTTTTTCGTGATTACATTTTTAATATAATTGACTTATTCCATGTACTGCTCCTTTTTACAAAATAATAATTCGGGTATGAATCTTCTTGGTCTGGAATCGAATCCAGTACAGTTAATTGTTATAAAAGGGATACATGAAAAGCTGAGTTTAAACGTAATAGGCTATAGTTAGCTGTTTCTTTAGGTGTGATTGAATAAGTGTTTCAAATTTTGTTGTCCAAGAAAATTATTTACAGATAACATTGAGTCTCAGGCCTCAATAATGCGTCGTTTATTAAATTGCTTCTCTATAATAGTTTTGAGAAAGCTTAACATTAGCTTTCAAAAACTATAAATCTTTATAATCATACATTGTATCAGCAAATTTATGAAGCTATGATGAACTACTATGGAATATGAAAATAAAGAGTGGAAGTCTGATTCATACTCGAATGTAATATGGCTACGGGCTACGCGTCGTAGATCATAATCGGTCGATTATTTATTAGTGCGAGAGCTTTCTAAGACCAATACCACTTGGCATTCACGGATGCCACGTGATGCCTTAAACCATAATATATAAAACTAAAATAGTAACTAGTAAAAGTTTCTATGGAGAAAATTCTCCACATTCGAATTGCTAAATGCCACCAAACAACGCCCAGTAAATTAATTAGAACCCGTATAACTGTGTTAAACACGCCTTAATGAACACAACAATTACAGAGTTCAATTTGACAGCTTGCAAAATAGTGCGTGGGGTAAAAACATTCACAACTATGATATAAAATCATGAATTACTACTTAGATCAATTCACGTAAAGGGACATTAGTTTATCTTAATTTAATAGCAGATGGGAGCTTGAGCAACAGCTCGGAATGTTATATTTATGGAGTTCTCTCAACTTTTCTAAATGGCTTTTAATTTCAAAACATGATTGAGTGATACAGACGCTTTTAAATTTTTATTGGTTTAAGGTTTCTAAAAGTATAGATGTAGTCTAGTACGCGACTAATGAAAGAATTTAATATTTATAACGTTATATTTAAATATAATTAGTATTCAATTTCTTTAAAACTAACAATACAAAACAATTTATTATTAGCAATCAGTATTTCAAATAATATCAGTGAATCAACCAAATATACTGAGACTGACGAGTCTTGACATTTGATTTTGTGACGTTAGCTAATTTGATGCGTCGAGACAAATCCACTGTACTGTATCATATTGACACCGTTAAATATTTTTTTCTTTCGCCTAAAGTGTTTCTAAATATCTCTTGTGCAATGTAAGTTTTCATTAAGATAAGATCAATGACGTTAGATATAGTTTAATTTGATAAAACAGAGATATTATTATACATTTATAATGTTATTTTGAATATAGAATAGATATTGATAAATAAAACAAACTTGTTTAAATGATTAAAACGCATGGATCGCAATATGTAATTGCTTAAGGCAAGGGAGCGATTAGCGAAGGGCGTCCGCTGTACCTGACGGAGCTAGGAGCGTGTGAAGTCCAGCACAGGCAGGGGGCCATACACAATGAAATATTCAAATTTACTCCTGGACGTGGCTCGCATGAATGTACATTACCCTATGACCATATTATTTTTAACATGCGAAGATAATGGCTCATCGGGGCGATTCTTAATTTTTTATTTTGCTTTCTTAAATTCAACCCTTCATTAGGGTCGACAACGCTTTAGGGTTTTTGTGCAACCGTTTGTTGTCATTAACGTACTCGCAATTATAATTAATTTTCCCGCAGGCGAATTTTATTTTCTTATGTTTGCCGGTGTGCTTCATAATATGCGCTAATACCTCACGAAACATTCATTGAATTGGAATGGTTCACATATAACTAGATTAAAACAAGGAAACCTTAATCTGTTTTTAATGTTAACGAAAAACAGGAATATCGAAATTTTCATTCTTTATGTGCATTTATTTTACTAGTAAATACTCTTTTTGCACAATATATTTCTATATCATCTATACTTTATACTTTATTTATGTATAAGGACTTATAATTAAGATCTATCCTATTCCGACTATCGATATGTATTTGTATAATGAGGTTTTAAGGGCTTTCACAAAAAGTTAACAAAAATGTGGTAAATAACAAAAGCGTATAAATGTTGCTTGCCGTCATCGCCCGTAGTTATGACACCTTACCCTATAATTTGGCAATCAGCCTCATAGCTGTGCTGTACAGTTATTGAGTCCCCTTACGTAGGGCTATCCCACTGTGATCAAAACCAGTAATTTTGTGGTTATTCGCAGGTGGTAAAATAATCTAATAGTATTAATTAATATTTTAAACAATACATTTAAACAGCAAGACATTAAACCGAATTCGCTAAATATAAATGCATCTGCAGTTGTTTTAATTTCACACGGTGCACACTTGACCATTTTGTCTCTGATATAATTAAAGACATTTGCAACCCCATCACCATTGTTGTTTTTTATCCCTTTTCTTAGTGTTATGTCCATGAGCGTTATACCGGCCTATGATAATGTCTCACAGCTCAAAAGGGAGAGCCATTGTCTTGCAGCTTCCATGGGTCCCGTCGCGAATTTATGTTTGCCTGTCATAACAGAATGAATTTACGCTTTGTGAATCAATATAGCCAGAATCTACGGGCATCTATTGTTTCTAGGCGTCGAACTTAGTAGTATTCCTATCTTTATAAAAAAAGACTATTCATTTATCAGAAGTGTTATATGACTATGCAAGTATTTGAAAATAGTTTGAGAATAATTGTTCAATTCAAATTTAGTCTTATTTTTATCAAGCATTACCATTAACATTGAAAGTTTGGTTAATAATAGGACATTTTTTAAAACGTTTATTGTTATTGCATTAACGTTGACCTTTGTTCTTTTATGAAATCTAGCTAGAATTGCCATCGCCACTTACTCTGGAGTCTCTGAGCGTTTAACGTATACTTGTGTTTACACTCAATACTGTAATTTCATAATTCAAGCGTTTAAATGCATAGCTTTCCGTGAGCGCTCGGAAAAAACAGCGGCCGCCGGAGCGACCATTACCGCCCTTAAAATAACATCGTACGTTTAAGTTAATGACAGACAGTCGAGCAAAATGGTCTTATAATTGCATATACAAAGAATTTTGGTCAAAAATTACCATGTATATGATTTTGCAATGGCTCTCCCACGGGATGTTTGTAAATAATGCATTTTCTGTATCAAATGTTGCAATGTCACAAATTGTTGTCGTAATATTTTTCGTCCGAATTAAGTAAAATATCGACAAAACCGATATCCTTTGAGATTTTTCCTTATTTTTGCATAAGTATGAAAAGTTGATAGCGAACTGACATATTTAAGTTACACATATCTTAAACCTTTTCATTACGAGCTGTTAATTTATAAACTTGATAAAAATAAACATAATAAGAATGTTATTGCTTTAAGCAAAAAACCAAGGTTGTTGCTGTTTTTTGTTTATTATAAAATTATACAGTGTGAGTTTAATACAAGGCCGTACCTACTAAAATGGTAGATATAATTTTTATGATTTTACATGCAGTGCTTTATATTTTTAAAGGCATTTCTAATTATAACTGAAGGGATCACTTGAGGATTACAAGTTATAAATTGTCCTTACTCTGTGGTTACTAGGCCATAATCGATATGCATATTTGCATAATTGTATGCGATAAGTGTTTATATCTACATAAAATTGCGTCCCTTTCATGACTGTTAAGTGACTTCTGTACCTATTTACTGGGCAGCTTCTCGAAAGGATTTTAATAGAATCCTATTAAACCCAATGAAAATCAAACTTACAAGTTGGTATGCAAATCTTTTATATGACCATCAGATAATTTTATAAACTGTTGTTTCCGTTACTCAATTTCGGTTTCAGAATGTTGAAGTTTCTAGGAAATGAAACAATTTCAAATTTGGAATTATTAACGATAGATATTTAATTGACCGGAAATTGCTAGACATCCTTTTCTATTAAATATAAATAATGATTTGACTTCGGCATTTAAATGCTAAAGTATGTGTGTAGCGTTTCTCTCGGACTTGACCCCTGTATTGCCTTAAGCTTTCATTTTATAGACAATGTATGTTGGTTCTACACCTGGTTTAACTAATCAAAATACTTTAATACCTACCTATTTATCACTCTCTCTCCGCCAGAGTACGGTGATTCATCGGGTGGTATTAATGCAATGCGATTAGCTATTTAATTCTAGATTGAAAGCAAATCTTGTGTTAGGATATGTTTACAATGTTTCATAATTTATTTGTCATAAACTAACAGATATTATAGGTGTCACTGTTTGTTGGTTCTCATTTCAAAATGTGTGTTCTCAACCTTGTCTCCCTAATTAAGAATATTTGATTTTTATCACTCATATTTCTTATTGATAATATACACTTTAGCAATGTAATGGATGTATGGAACCGATATCACCGTTATTGACACAAAGATAAGACTAGTATTATCGTTTATATGAATATTTATAATAAGCATAATTAAGATGTAAATTAATGTATAGGTCCATTAATGAACTTCTCGCTCCACATTTACCGTGAGCCACTTGTAAATACGATCTCATAACGCTATTAGTAAGTACGAAGTAGAGTATAATTACATGTCTCATAAAATATAATTGACATTCACCATTATTCGCCAAACAAAACCATTCTTATTATACTGTTACAAATATTTCACTATATTATATTTATACTGTGAAAGAAAACAGTACAGCAATCTTTTATATATCATAAATATTTACTTATAAGAAATTAAAGATGGAAAATACTATTATAATGGCTCACATCTGTAGAATCAACGAGTGTTAAATCTACAGTCTAATATCTTAAATTGGTACATTATTCTTATATTTTTAGGTTACAAGGTATGATAACTTTAGTCTTTTTTTTAAATTATACTGATCTGAAAAACGTTAACATGTCAAAAATACATAGATAAATATATATATAAACTTCAATCTAATAGGCAATGAGAATCGTATGAAAAAAATAAAACCAAACCTCAAGTATGTTATTAACACTTTAGAACATATTTATATTGCCTTATTTTAAAAACAGAAGCAAAAATTACTCAGAATACATTATCCTTATTTATAGCTAAATATTGTTTTTAAATACTCCTAATTAGCCAACATTAAATTATTCATATTTAAATTTTATGTTTTAGTCTGATGCCGCTGTAATAGGAAAAATACCGATATTTGTTTCGCCGTTCTTATTAGAAACCGTCATGTTAATATTTGTCAACTGTTAACAATACTTAATCAAAAATAATCTTATTATGCAACTAAATTTTCCTTAGATAAAGGTAGCGTGACATTTATAAATGAGTCTGATGCAATTCTTGATACAAATTAATTAGTGCTTATATTTTACACAATTTTATGTCATAAATTTCAAGAACACAACAGATTAATTTAATACGCAGCGGGTAACAATCGGGCATTATCATACAATGATAAAATAACAACATTTATTTATAAAACACTGCTTTAATTTGGAAAATTTCATTTAAATAAATATTATCTTAGAGAAATATTAAACTTTTATCTCATATGCACATTTTAATAATGTTTTCTCAAAATGTCATCTATGTGTTTTAAAACTCATTAAGCATAACATTTACTTAAGGTTTTCAAATATTTCAACGTTGTCGAACGTTCTTTGTTGGTAAATAAAATATCTTTTGTTTACGCGAGTATCATACCTACATAAAAATAAAACTTCTTTAACGAAATTAACGCAGCATTCTTACGTACGTAGCGACTATCCGCGATTTATGCAAAGCACACGGAACGTCGGTGTAAATGCAAATAATGTGTTAAAGTCGCGTTTTTTTATACGATAAAGAATTCAATTATTTAAGAACGGAAATTATATATAACCAGTTCATCACCTAAAATTAATAAAGTATTTGGGCCGAATTATGTGTTCCGAAAAGTAATGTTAAGATGATAAGTAAATATTATGTTGATGCGCACAAATCACACAGTATAGGGAGACTTGAGCATCGGCACATAACGGTTTTGCAGCCGTGGGGCTGATTTATCATGGACATCCGCCGAACCTATCCGATTTGCATTTAGATTAAGCCTTTTTGCTTTACTTTATCGCGTGTAAATTACTAAATTAAACCTGAGCAATATAGCCGTTAATAAATCTTATACTTTATGAACATGTGTGTAGCTAAGCCATATCAATTATCCGTCAGATTACGGCGTCGAGATCTGGTTGATAATTTGAATGGGAAATTTTAATTGTGAAAATAAATAATTTCAACTTACTATAAACATTTAAATCGGTGTCCATTAATATAATCTACTAAATCTTATGGAAATTTTGTAAATAATATAATATTGAATGCAAACTCAAATGCACTTTGGCAGGACAAAGTTTACTTTAGTATATTTGGTGCGTTTTACTTAAAGATTGTCTCGTGTTCTATGCAAGTCTAATTTATTAGATACTAATTCGTTTAAGGGGTTATAGAGTGGCAGTGGAAGGCTAATCGCACAGGTATTCAGGCTGCTCATAAATTATCTGCCTCCGCAATTAACAGGCGCCGATTTGGCGTATTATAAGATTGTAACAATTTTAAACATTCGAATACATCTCTCGACATTACATTAAAAATTGCTAAAGCTAGTTGCTAAGTCCGAAATTGCCAATTTTTAGTAAGAACATGATACCATGTAAATATTATGTGTGTCAAACACATATATGTCTTATAAACAAAAAACCCACTCCAAATAATACTAATTTAAATAAAACCCACCTTAATAATTACCATACTTTAAAAATATTTACTTTAGTATGGACCTTTTCGTCTTAAATTAAACATCTATGTGTGTAAAGACATTGCCGCAAGTTTAAAATACTGTTTCAGTTACTAAGGTGTAAAATTGCATAAATGTTAGTAAAAATAGGTTCTCCTAATTGCGGGATATCCGCTTATATCATCTGCGGTATGTAAATAGGCGTCTGGTATAATTAAAAGCTTATCTAGCGCCCTGCCATCTCCCACCGCCCGTAGCCCCACGATCTCCATCACTGATTACTCCGTAAAATGATTGACACGCTATTTTAACTGCAAACCGATAATGAACACGTTCTTATACAGATTATTCGTAGGTACGTTATTCGTAATCATTACTATTTGCACAGGGATAATTGATCGCGTTCTCACAATTGTCGGTTTTCAGACGAGTTGTCTGTAATTTTTGTACTTATTAAAAACTTGTAGCGTAGTACACCGACAACTGTCCACATACCTATATATTATTTATTCCTTTCCTTCTTTATATTATTTTTTATTTGGAATCCTTCTATAATTTATCTTAATACGACACAGACGTATTAATTCATCATCTTGTAAAATTGTTGACTTTTTCTATCAACCAATACAAACACTTCGCACACTTTTAAATGTTGTTTTAGAACGGTTTGCAGGCTATTAGCGTTATTGACGTAACGGTACGTACATTCCGAAGGCGTTGATTATGCTCTAGACTTGGGACCGATGAATAAATTCTAGCCTTATCGTTGTCTAGTTGTAAATCTTACATGCTGAAATATTGTGTCGATAGCTGAGACAATTTATCGAAAATTTCTTAAGTTAGACAAAGCTGCTAAAACTGAATGTATAAATCACTTTTGGTTTATTTCTTGGGCCGTGTCAGCGATCTTTTGGTAATGGTATAATAGAAACGCGATTTAATTATAGTTTGTGGAGAATAGAATAATCGAGCATAAATCACAATATATAGATAGATAGACCTGCCAGACACAACCTGTTTCAATTCGCACAACACAATGCGTGCTGCTAGCGCATTGTGCTCCACAAAATGTGACATTATTCTTAATTTATAACTTCATGCTGAATTTAAGTAGCTATCTGTTAATACATTAATATTCTTTTAAATTCTCAAAAAGTTATATTCAAAGTTTCATATTTCGTACATAATATATTTAATAAATATGACGTACTGAAAAAAAATTATTTGAGACTATTTGTACTTTATAAAGTATGTGGATACAAGTATGTGCGAGCATGTGCAATTATTCTTTGTTATTTTCGATCATAATCCA
The DNA here is from genome assembly GCA_951799465.1 of Leptophobia aripa. Lineage (NCBI taxonomy): Eukaryota > Metazoa > Arthropoda > Insecta > Lepidoptera > Pieridae > Leptophobia > Leptophobia aripa. Next base: position 4,676,470 of record OX637260.1, read on the forward strand.
CGCATAAGTTTAAAACTTTAATATTAATATTGATAAACAACTTTTTGTGATGATGTTATTTCTGATAGTTGATTTGTAAGATGTTGCTGTATCGAATTATTTAGCAGCTACGTTTTTGTGGCAGTGGCCGTTAAAGATAATTTTAAAATGATTTGTGATACGTCTGAGTGTTTTTATAGCTTTTCAGGATCGTAATTGGACCGAGGTGTCAGTGCGTTCTTTGCAAAATGTAACGGCTTTTGATTCATCACTCATAACTTCCTTTACATTATGTATTAAGTATTGAATTGTAAACTATGTTTTTTATTTTATCTTTACTTGTCTTGTAAATGAATTTTTAAAAAGTTTGATTTCTTATTTGTTTTACATTTATAGCCACACTAGCTTGTATTCACTAGTTGCTTCGGTTAAGCTTCCGGTTAAAGTGAAGGCTAAATAAGTTATTACAAACTACAATTATCATAAATAGTGGCTTGTATTTGATATTAGGTCGTTGAACGTCTAAAACCAGGGTAACCTTGCGTAATTTAGTACTTTTAATTATAATATAACTCTATTGATATACAAAAACAACAAAAAATATTTAAAAAATCAATAACTTAACTTTCTATAACAATTAAATCCAAGATATAGGTAGAAAATTATTGAACAGACAACCTTATCGTTGTAAAGCGGTCTCTTGTTCTTGCTTAGCGACCAGATAAATAAGAAGCTTGTGTAACATAACATACTTTTGATAAAAAAAAATTTTTTTTAAGTAACAATCTTAAAATAAATGGGGATAAGTATACTACTAAAGCATAATTGTATGCACGGAAATTACTGTCCATTCATATCAATTTGATATTTAAATGTATAAGTGCCACACAATAAGCGCAGAACACGCTCCACTGCGTAGATTTTAAAATTTTCAATAAGATCACATGGTGTTCGCGACTTCTGTCAATCAACGGTCAACGGTTTTAGCAAAAAACTGTGAAAAGGAACAGTTCCTTTATTCAATTAATGTCCACATCAAGTATCACATTTTCAATACAGTTAGTTAAGAGCCAACTTATAAGTTATGAAGGTAGAGCTCCAGACATTTCCGTTAACAACTTTTTATATTCGTATAAATATGAATTATATTAAAATATACTTGAAAGGTCCACAATAAATGTTCGACAAAGTGTTTCGCAGCTAGTATTACCTATATAATGAGATTTTGGTTCGATGGTTCGAATGATACATTCTTCATGTAACTAATTTAAAATTGTTTTCATCTAAAATCTGCTTTGCATATTTCCAAGAAAACATTGCTTGTATATAATGTTGAGAACACAGAAATAATAACCCTAGCTACACATACGGGACAGTAGTCAAGTGAATCATCACATATGCGTTCCTCGTCAAGCTACAAAAAGTTTGACGAAAATGCTCTTCGGTTTATTCTGTGCTGGATGTAGCTCTGTCATCCTTTATTTATAACTGTATGAAGAATTTATTTTTTGATGCTTTAAGAGCGCAGTTTGATACAATGAATTTTTTAATTCACAAATAGCATGTGGCATTCCATTTTGTAATGGGCTGATATTGATACAAAAAAATTTAAGAACTTCTTTTATGTCGTTTTATATTTTAACTAATTGATATTATTAATTAAGTAGGGACGTATTCATCTTGAAACCCTCTAAGATCACTCTTATATAGTATGTTTATGTAAACATAGCATAAGAACAACGCCTTCCAACAGTCAAACCAAAAATTGAATCAAATAAGAGTTTAAGGAGAGCAATAAATAGAAATGTCAATTATTACACATTTGAATATTTTAAAAATGGTAATGTTAACGTAACAAATTGTTAATGTAACAAAACTTAGTCATTCATTTTTAAGTTAAAAATACTCTATTTAAATTTTTACTATCTCCATAAGTGGTAGGTACATCAGTTTTATAATTAATCATTAGCTAGATTGATACTAGTTTTCTCTTATCATAGATGATAATATGTGCGTGATACGAGCCACTCCCTGTACTTTCCCTGCGCCTGCACCTGCTTAGAGGTGCATAGCCTGTTCCACTATTCTTAGGTTATCCGCGTCGTGATTTTATATTCCTACAGACTGATGAACTAATTAACTTCATATAGTTAATTATATAATCATTTTATTATTGTTAAAATAAAAATATGTTTATAATAATACATTGTACACGAATAAAATTAAATTGAAGCCCCAATTAAATTAAAACCTTATGAAAACAACTAGCCAACATATTGTATAATAACCATATAAAATATTAAATTGTGAGATAAAGTAATACTAATTCGATCCTGTCTGAACGTTTTGTAATGCAATTTTTTTCTGTATGAAAGAAAATTTATCTTTTCAGTACAAATTTATAGCACTGTTAACTTATAAACTTTCTCAATCTTAAAACATATATTTTTTTTTACTATTACAGACCGTTTTAATTTGATTCTATAACGGAAATATTAATTCAATTTAGTGTAATTGTTGGTTAAATAGCAATTAAACTATGTTGGAGTCTGCTTGAATTTTAATTAAAAGATTAATAACGAAGCGGCCGAGGCAACGACCGGCGAGGATAAGCACGGCAGGCGGCGAGCTCTGGCACGCAACCCTGCGACGTGCGTGCTCTGTTACGACACCTACACCAAATTTTTCCACATGCCCGAGCAGCCGAGATAAGCTACGGACGACGCCAACGTGTTATTTATTAACGAACCGAATGATCGATAGATGGACGCGACACCGGACGTAGACATGGACGAGGCCTTTCGAAACTCGCCGCCTGCGCGGTTCTGACACTCTGTACATGCGACGCGACCTCAGATAAATGTGACTCATAGTTAATTGATTTAACATATACATACATATGACAAACGTATTTAATGTGATTCGATTTTAATCATCGACATATTATGGTTTAAAATGGAGCTTGAATCACGCACGCAATAGTTACTCAAGGAGGACAAGATCTTTTAAATTATCGTTAATAAATAACCGCATCGGATTCTTTGTTGATGTTACTCAAATGTTACCAACCCTTTGCTCAAAACATCCGTTCCGCTCTAGCATACGTCACGTCTTCGTGACAGCTGCACGCTGTACTTTCTAATAGCTTCATTCAATAGTCGAAATTAAACCAACGCAACGAATAGGCAAATTGCGAAATGGCTGAACTGTAGCAAACCATTCACAACAATGAACGGAGTAATCAATTAATTATTTATAGACTCGCGTTGACAGCGTTGTTTAGAGCGATTGCTCAAATTGTGTGTCCCACATTCTTTCGATACCTTACCGTTTGTAGACACAGCTATAGTAGGTGAAAAAACGGTAGTGTGTTTACGATCGCAAATAAACGTGTTAGAAGACCAATCGGAAATTCGAGGTTCAGGTGCGCAGGGCAGGTTAGACCAGTCCCAGTGGCCTCGCAAGGACCCCAGCAAACCTGTTAGATTCGTTGCACGATTTTTACGTGAGCACCTACCGGAATCTCATTCACGTGGTGCACCCGCTGGCCAGTTAACTCGTCAAATGACTCACGCCTGCCTATTTAGCACCAGAAGCAAGAAATACTAGTTGCCGATAAGAGTATGATAACCAGTTGAATAACTGGTGCATAGCAAGAGAATTGAGACACAAGCGCATATTATATTGTTGTATCCAAGCTTTTTGAGAATTATTAGTAAATAACATAAAAACGTGGCTTTTGAACTTTTACCTATCTGTATGGGAAACCTCCATACCATTATGACTATTTTTTCTAGATAGATCGCACAGCAGTTCAGAATTTCTGTGTTAATTCGTGACCTCCAGTTAAACTAATAAATTACCAGGAACAGGAATCAGGTAGAACTACGATCCGGTCAAACTCGTCCGACGCGTGCTTCCAACATTTTTTATTTATTTATCTGCATCGTCGTATACCGCTGGGTATGACGTCAGGCGACCTAAACAGGTTGCGAGGGAACAGGGATTTGCCTTGTATCCTTCCGGTTCTGCAAGTGTGGTGGACCTGTTCTACATTCTGGTTCAGCAGTACCAAGTTTCCTCCATGACGTACCAACAAAACACATATTTTTACTCATAAACTGATACAAAACTTCTTTTTTTATACTACTGTCACAGAACTCCACCACATGAATAGGTTTTCTATACTAGACTATAGGATCAAGCGGTAGATTCTTTTATCAAACATCAACATGTCTTAGTAGGTAAATATCTAAGCCAGAGGCAGTTGGACTGCCTCGACCGCTACGTAGGTTCTAATTCTGTCTGATAACTTGTTTGGTGAACTGGCCACTTGGCTTGCTGACTCACTCGATGTACGCAACAATTAGTACGTTGTATCGTCACATTATGACGACTGCAGATGGTTACAAAGGTCAGTATCCGTACCGAAATGGTCACACCTAATAACTGGTTCGTAACTTGTAGTCGGTCTCGTAAAACTACGGTACGGGTATTTCACGTTGCTTCTTTAATTCATTCAATAGAGTCAATGAAAAATGACCTCATCTTATTCCAGAAGTGATGCGGTAAATATTATAACATCTCATACACATAATTACAAAACAGATTATTTTTATAGTATAGTACTAAAATTTGATTTAGGGTAAGGTAAAGTGTACTTAGAATCAGTCAGTCATTCAATGTGTCATTCACATCAATTGGTTATTTTAATATTTAGCAAATCAATATATTTCCTTTTGCTTTACCTTTATCTTACTCTTTCTATAAACCCATGGAGCTTTTGGCTGTTTTATTTACAAAAATACACCTCAAGCGTGCGTAAAGTTTAAGAATATTATAATGACATAACATTTTGTTGTCAATAGAAGGCGCAAAGAAGTAATGGAAGTCAGTGGTGACTCATGGAGAGCCTACTACACAACAGGTCCAGAGCATCCTCTCAGCGCTGCCACCTCTGCAGTCCTGGGTGTAGAGGACCAGCAGCCGCAGTCTCTGGTTACAGATTACTACAAACTCCCTCCTCTCGGTCAAGACACCCATTTGACCCTTCATAAGGAAATTTGGCAGTAAGTAGTGATCAAAGCTGAAAAATTAAAAAAAAAAACAAAAAATTTTAAATTGCATTTTTGTCTGTGCATAGTACATTCTCATGATTGTTTCAGTGATAACCTCATACATTTCAGAATATTAAAAAGTGAAAAATGAAATAAGAGTTATTTCAAAAAGAAAGAAAGAGGAATTAATTAACAAACAAAAAGTATAAAACTGGAATATTTTCAAAATAATTAAAAGCTCTTTTAATATTTGCATATTTTGTGAAAAATCAATCGTCGATTCTCACGGCAGTACATCACAACGTTCGTGCATCGACACAATAATAATTATAATCGCCGAATTTAGAGGCGCTCTAAATTCGAGAATGAATTCGCGTAAAATTTATATGTAAACTATGTTAATATTGGCCCTTTGTGTAGTAAGTGTAGTACAGTTTTTATGCAATACCTTGTGTAAGTTGTAGAGTCTCACGGCTCACTAGACAGAGACACAGGCCGCGTGGCTTCCGGCCCTAACGAAAGGTGTAAGAATAACAAATAATAAAAATGCTAATGTTCCACTCAATAAATCATAAGCGCTCATTTGAATACCTATAGCAAGATTAACGAAAGAATTCGCAACTGCTTGGAGCGTCTTATCCCCTTCTGCGCGTATATCATGTTAGATATTTACATATTTTTGCAGTTCGATTGGGAATATAATCAATAATTTAAAAAAAATATCTTGATAGATTGTCACATATATTTGTATACATAAACTACATTAATTGATTAATTGTTTGCAAATACAAAATTCCTAAATTCTTGCCTTATATCCTATATTATTCATGTTATGTAGATATGTAAATATAATTAGTAGAGTATTACATTTATAACCCGCTACTGTAAAAAATATATAACTTCTGATCATACTTTCTTAAAAGTGTTCAAATCTGTGAAATCCAAAGGTCTCGTATTAAAATGATAGTGATAATACATTCAACGGTATTCCCATAGAAACGCGACCCCGATCAAATTATCCTCGCTCTTTGAGAGTGGTTGTTAACAGCATCCTTTGAATGCGACACAAAAATGAGCAAACGCCGTGACACATTCTGAAAAGAAGGGAGTGCATAATATTAACAGATCCACTATACTCCATTTTATTCCTTTATAGTTATTTTATTATACTGCATAAACACAATTTTAAAAAGTTAAACTAGTTTTAATTCACTAAAATTTAAAAATATTCTTCGCTGTATTAAGACCATAATAGTCGAGATTTCATATATCACCCGTAGTTTTATGTGACAGCAAGGAGATTAATCAGTTTTTGCACATAAAACCGATTTAAACGAAATAAAATGACGCATTCTGCGACGAACATATGACGCTTGAAATTTCATATTGTAAACTCAACCGTCACATTATAGTTTATTCTATCTTCCTGATTACTTTTCGCTTGTCATCTTCGTCACCGTGTACGGGAGTGCATAAATACAAATAATGACATGAGACGGATGTGGCTGGAAGCGGCTCACATTGACAAGGACGCCCAGGACTTGTCTGTTCATTGTCGGCACGCGTCCCACGCGCCCACTCCGGCGCAGCTATTTCTCATTCATACATTCAAATATTATAACGAATACCCAACTCGCCCGCACCCATCCGAGTCTGCCGTGTCGCAGCTCGCGTTTGTATGCTAATCCGTTATATAGTTCAGTGCCAGAGCATCAAATTGAGCTCTCTGTTGTCTAAATCGCCAGTGATATTTAAATTGAATACATAAAGAAGTTTTCTAGTGCACTGTGCGTCGTAGGCGTATTTCGTAAACATTTAGACTGAGGGTTATGTGTACATGGAGTGTTTGTTAAAACCAACAATTTTAACCCTAATCCCGAACGAACATTTACGTAAGTATTAGAAATGCGTGTAAGGATGGCCTCAAGAAAGCCTCAACCTCCTGACCCCTGTGGGCCTATTCACATCTAATAGGAAAATTGTACGATGAAATACGTCCACTGTTTAACATATCTTCAAATTCATATTTTTTTAATTTTATATCTGTTTCCAAACATCTTATGTGCTAAATATATTTAAAAAACAATAAACTTATGAGATAATAACACTAGGTATACACGTAAAACAATTTAATAGGAACTTGAAACACTAAGTTCTACGATTTAAAAAGGTAAGTACTTATTCTAGTCATAGCAGAGCCACATATGGAAACTTGTAGACACTTACTAAATATGCATATTACGTCATTGATGTAAAGAGATGCCTACTTCGTAAATAATAACAGTCACTTTTAAAATGGCTATGTCGCGGTTTCTTTATAAACCTCGGTAGCTGGAACCGTGTGACCCATTTACATCTGAAACCGGTTCTTCTTGAAGATATCTGTATTGTTAGTGGCATAGCAGTTAATACCATTCAGTTCCCCTGGAAACACCCGTCCCTTTGAAAAGGTAATGTGTAAAAAGATAGACTTCGTTATGGCTCTTTAAAGGGATGGTCATTGCACATTGAGCAATCAGGGCTTGACCATACTTTGAACATTTTTTATGTCCCTTTTCATACTTCGAACAGCCAAATATTTTAAACCGTTGATGTTGGGTCAGATACATTTTTTTTCCATAGCTAATAAATATTTGCGCAAATAGATATCTAAACATTTAGGTAACGGGTCGACACCTTTAGAAATAAAAATAAATGCTTAAAATTGGAAAGTCGAGTGCGCAATCACATATTTAACTTTAATGGCTTGGACAAATGGCGAAATGTTTTCAATTAAAGTTTTTTTAATGTATTAGATATCAGTTCCGTGAGAAAAGTAGCAATAAACCTACATTTTGTCGAATGATATATTCAAATAGAATTGAATTACGTTACTCACATCCGCTGCAAGCGCCTTCTTCATCTGGCTTTATCTTTTGATAGATTTTAATCTATTCGTCAAACGATGTTTAACTGTCGTCGCCTTTGATTTTTATCGTGTACGCAACTCAAGAATAACTGCTATCTTGGGAATAACAAATTATTATTTATTTAATAGATTTAATCTTCTCGAGAGCTTAAACATTACATTTGATCAATTAAAGCCTTTACTACTTAAGAAACATTTAACCTGTAATAGGAACATGCTTCTTGTTTTAAACACATACCTAACTGTAGATATTAAATATGCTATCAACAACGAATGTAGTAAATTAAATTTATTGAGGTTATGTCTTCCTGTGTAATTAATTAAAACATTAGATATACATAATTAGCATGTAGCGTGTATAAACCTTTAGAGGGATTTTGTTAAGAAAACAGATTTCATAGATGTGATTTAATTTCGTATCAGATAAGAAGATTCAAATGTATCTATGCTTATTGCAAGGGATTCATTTCACGAGGGGTGAGGTGGAGGGCATTGTGAAAGTTTCTTCATGTGTGAAAGGGTGTTAAGTAAACATTGCAAATAATTATAAAGGCGATCGCATCTGATATATGAGTAGGTACGGTTGCGATTATGCATTCATAGAATTGTTATATTTGCATTCGAAAAGTAGGTAGATAGGAAGGTGAATTCTTATTTTATTAAGTAGTTAAATGCTAATGTTGCAACGTGACACTATTATCAGAATATTCATCTTATAATGTATGGAAGACTGCGAGAACAACTCGGAAATTTATTGCTCAGTTTGAGATAGTTTCAAATAAAGTAAAAATAAAATATTCTACTTTTGCTTAGTACCACTTACATAAAGATATTGAGACAGAGCCGATGCAACAGGATCTCTTCAGTACTTTATACTAACAAGTATTAAGTACATCAACATCTGTAAATTATACCCATTACGAAATAAACAGTTAAGTTTAGAGTATATATATTTGGAGTGTTTTACGCGCTATTATTATGTTGATTGTATTAAAATAATGTTAAGGGTTCAGCTGTCGACGATAAGCACTCAGTAAGCTTACAATAAATGACAAGCAAACAACGCATTGTGCTTAGCGCAAATGAATAAATAAGTTTGCCACCTCGCCGTAGGCATACTGTACCCAGATTAACTATATTAATTTGCATCTTTTGTTGAACATCAGCCTTTTTTACTTAATGTCAAAACATTCCCTTGATATATGATTACGTAGAGACAAAAAACAATAATAAAACAATTTAGACTTATCTCATGTAAAAGTTCACACTCATGTATTTTCAATAGGTATGCATAAGTCGTAAAGAATGAGCGATAGCAGAATTGCAATCGGACACGGCTGGATCAGCTTGCGGGAGGTCGAGTCCTGACCGAATCGCATGAAATAGTGCCAGGAGGGTTTCTTATCTAAAATAAACATCAGAGCGCCAATGAAACATGCTTTCAATTATCATAAATCGGCGCACTGACACCGACGAAAGCCGCGCCCCGCAAAGATGTCCAACACTCACGTACGAACAAATCAAGCGAATTTAATGTAACTGCCTCTGTGGTATTTGTAATAGTCTTAAATGTTCAATGCCCAGCAACACTGCTTCATGGTCAATTCATTGTTATTACATTGTAAACATTCAGACAAAAACAAAATGGTTTTGACGGAAATATATTGCGAAAAGCGCAATGATAAGAGAAGTTTTGCACTGCAAGTACTTAGGTTGTCTATTATGTTGCATGATTAATCAAACATAATCAATATTACACTACGGGTAAAGCTACATACATGGATAAGCATTATCTTTATAGTTTTAATTAATGCATCTACCATCATATAATTCATTTTATTATTATATTTCGTTGAATTACTGAATTTGTTCGTTGTAAAGTAGATCTTGGAAGTAGTAGTATTCGGAGTATGATCGTCTTCTATAAAGCAAAAAAGCGTCTTCTAAAAACACAGTTATGTGTTTTTAACAAATATATCGAAATAAAAAGATTTTATTAATGTTTTTGTACACTTTTATATTAGTAACGACTTAAAATACCTATGGCATACCATAGGTATGAGCCACATGTACCTAGGTATGAAATGTAACTTATATAATGCCAAAATCATATTTCTGGTGAGCTTCTTTTCGGTAGATACCAATTAATTTTTCGTAAATCTGGTGAGTTCTCAACTGGTTGTGTCAGTATTTTTGATATCATTATATCAATATACTAGTAAGAATATTAAGGAATGAAATAGAATACGATCTCTCGTAGTTCGTAAGTGAACCTAATAATTTGTATAAAAATGATTTTTTTATTGAGATGTAAAGATCTTTCTTGAGCAATGTTTACGTTGCACAAAGCGGTCTTATAATTACTTTAATTAGTTTTCATGTTACAAATACTAAGGATCAATCTATATCTTAACTAATAGAAAAAAATTATCATCAATAACATTATAATTTTAATTGGTTCTATGAATGCATGTAGAAAAATTTGTATATAAACTGTTGGTTTAAATAATAACTATTAAACAAGTGATTTTGCGCGCGCATTGCAAGATAAGTAATATAGCGACGCGCGCGCAGTATAGCCAATGACGCCCCTCTCCTCCGCAGGGCCGGCGGTGCGCTGAAGGCAACCAATGGAACGCACGGGGCGGAGCTGGGTGAACTGTCGGGCCTGCTCCACGCGGGCCTCGTGAAGCGCGAGCCCGAGGATCTCAGCCGCAAGGTGATCGACGAGCCCGAACACGCGCTCAAGCCGCCGCGACACAAGGTGCGTCACACGTCCGTTCGCCGCCGTCGCGCGCGCACGCACTTACACACTTTCTTTGCCGGTCTCTCATGTTTCATTCGTTGCGATTCTCGTACGATGCGAACCGATCGCTCTAGTCGCTCTAACAGCGCCCGCCCGCGCCCCGATACGGCCGGCTCGCGCCCGCCCAGTATCCACCGCTACAGGTGAACCGCAGGACTATTCGGAATAGTTTGATAAGTGATCGTGTATAGACTCCTAGTGCTAAGAGCTGTGAACTGTGCTTTGACGCGGCATGTACGCGTCAACACTTCGGAGCGGACAGTTGTCGTGGGAGAGCGCGTGTAACAGGCGCGTGTGTCCGCAGGTGGCGGTTGAGGGGGGCGAGGCCGCATCGCCGTCGCCGGTGCCATCACGTGCCTCTTCTGCTGGCTCGCTGCTGCCAGACGCAGCCATGTACGCCGCACAGATGTTCGCCCCACCGGGCACCCCAAGCCCCACACCTTACGGAGACCAGTATACCCGGCAGTCCAACACCTTCTCTGGAGAGCCTTATTATAGAGAATACTTCGTTGGCGATGGCTACCAGCAGAGAGCTGCACCTCCCTATAGTGATACGGAATCACCATCTGCCTCAGCCTTCGGTGAGCGCTATGCAGCGCCAAGATACCACAGCAAAAGTGTGATCGCTGCAGCTGGTCTGACAGTTGATCTACCTTCACCGGACAGTGGCATTGGAGCTGATGCCGTGACACCTCGAGATCACACAGCTGTTCAGCAGGTCGGTGCCATGTGTGACACGGGCGCGGGCGGGCGGGCTTCCCAAACACATTTTATTCATGTTAGGTACACGTAACACTGCGTCTAAGAAGTCAAGTCACGATTAATGGGTATATGTTACTTTACTACCCAACAACTTTCTTTGACTTCTTGGATGCTCCACGCGCTTCTGTCAGTGAATTCTTTTAATGAATTCCAATAAGAATAATCTGGCAGAATTGAAATTAGTATGTCTAATCTCATCGAAATTCATGTCGTGAGGTCTTTGAACCGTTACAGTAATATTCAAAAGAGTAATCTTGTTTCCAGCACTTTTCAGTGGGACTTAGAAACCTATATGAAATTCGATGATATTTTTAAAATATGGGTCCTATTTCCACATTTTGAGAAGCCCCCCGCTGTCTAGGTCACTTGTTTTTATATTCATTATTCAATCCGCTTTTACATCACTTAGTATATAAAGAATGAAAACGTCTAACAAAAAAGTAAATAAAACAAAACGATCACATAACTTCCATTACGGCAAGTAGAAATTAGTCAATATTGATTATGCTAAATACACATTTTAGTTTTATGTAACTACAAATAATAGAACCTAATCAATGTATAGAAAAAATAATTAAATTATTAACGTTATAAATTCAGATTTTGTGTATTGATGAGTAACATTTTAAAAAAAATGCAAATTAGATATTTAGAATCCATTACGAATTAAGTTTTGATGCATTACTAAACTAACAAAAAGTAATTTGTAATGGTACTATTCAAATCATTACATAATTGATGTATTGATTTTAAATTGTAGTAATTTGTGTTTATAAATGAATTCTTTTGTTCCAAACATTCACTTTCCTTCTTTGGTTAAAATATTACATTACATATACTGTGATAATCTATAGAATACATATACAAGTATACGCTTAATTTTTTTTAGTAGTCTAATAACATAATAAAAAAAAATATATAACAAATCCGATTTCATATGAATACATTTTTTTCTATGCGAGACCTTTCGATGCAATCTGTTCTACATAAATTAATAAATACAAATTTAGAATAATAAATTGACGTGGTTGAAACATAATCGGTTAAGTAGATAAGTGTTATTGAAGGACTAATTCTTACTACTGGGTGTGGCGCTCACGAGTATTGTCGATTCTAACACTTTGTTTATTGTACATAACTAGGAATTAACTTCAATAAACATAACTTGATTATTACGTTAGGTTAATTTGTATCTCGGAATGAATATAACTTACCTGATTTAAACGGAATACCGATGTAATTAACGATAAGGTCCTGTTGTACTTTACCGAAACAATAATGGGAGACTATATAACCACAAATTATATGTCCTAGTAATCAATATTTGGTATTCATTTGATAGAATATACATAACACAATGTTAATTGATTATAAGCTATTTGACAGCTGTTACATAATTTTCATGAGATATTAAACAAAGATTTTTCTTTGTTTTATTTTAAAACTTTGTTGCTTTAAAACTTTTAATAAACGTTACATGTTCCTAAAAATGTTATAGATTTTTAATTTTATTTGAATGACAGATATATTCTTTATTAACGCCCGAAGCTAAGGTTATAATGTAAATTAACTGTTCGAGGGTATCTATGTCCATATATTATGTATTGTGACATTCTTAGCTTATATAATTTATTTATCACAATCACACTTAAAGATTATGATAACAGGGATAACGTTGCGCAGCTCTCTCTGTTGTAACCTTTTCATAAAAATAGCAATTCATTAATTCCGTTATTTTCAACCAGAACGATTAGGCGTTATTACATATAAAAACCACACATTGAATTATGCGCATGAACAAAGAAAAATTAACGCTATGCATATTTAGGAATGCAAGGCTTATTATATAGGTAGACGGGGACTATAATACCTCTTTTTTACAGTCGTTCGAGTATACGGTAATATGCCAGCAGCCTGTGGGTGACGATGGCCGAGGGACACCCTCGGCTCACCACTCGCCAGCACAAGCGCCACGCACCCGCCCCTGGCATGATTTTGGTAGACAGAATGATGCTGATAAAATACAAATTGCTAAAGTGTGAGTATATCTTATAAGTTGTCATAAAACTTTACTCAAAAGAAAACACTTGTCATTCTCGTTTTTTGTGACTAGGTTTAGGAATAGACATCAAATTAATTGTTAATACTCGCATTTATGATTACTTTAATTTTGTCCAAACTGATTCTTAGAATCATTGAGTTTTGCGTTAATTACTTAGTTATACGAAAATGTTCGAATTTAAATGGATAAATTAATTACGATTTAGAGTTATTTCTTAATGAAACATACAATTGAACATGAGATGTAGCGACCTGAACCGCTTTAAAATATGCACAATCACATTCTTTAACGCATATTTTTCGTTGCTTACATTTGTCAGATGGCAATCTTAATATATGTATGTATCTATATGTAAAATAATTAGCTTGCTTATTCCTCTTGTACAAATATTTTATAGTGTATGGAATTCTAAACGGCAATGCAAAGAAAATACCTTCAAATAATTAAAGCTTAAACGCTCAAAATATACAAATGAGTTTAATTAAACTACAGTTAGGTAACAACACAATTTAAGTTAGTAATTTCCCAAATCATGTTAACTACTTTGCACCTCATATATTCACAGTTTTTTAATATAACATCTGATAATGAATAAATCAAACACACAATCTCATTGAATACTGTAATTGTGGTATTTAATCATAAAAAAATATTGTTGTCAGCCTTTACGATACCGGGAAATTTAATAATTGCTTTTATGTGGAAATAGTGCAGATAAAAAATACAACAAAATATCAAATTAAATTAAATTTAGAAATATCTTCGAATATAAATAATCTTTCAATTTGTAGAGGGAAAATTGAAAACATATTTATTGTATTAGTTAAAACTTGCTATTTAGTGTTTACACACTATATTATTGTCAATTACCTTAAAAAATAAACATGTTTTGTTTCAATGTTTTCGAACGGTTACAATTCATTTACTCTGTTTGCTTTAGGTGCTAATAGATCGTGACTTTAAAGTATACCCGTAAAAAAATTAAGTGTTCATGAACATGGCAGTGACATTAACGAAAATATTTGAATTGATATGATTAATAATACTAATGTTTGCCTACAACTGTTTCTTGTTGAATATAAATTGTTAAAATCGAAATGTACGAAACTACTATTTTTTGTTATTGGCAATTTTTGATATGTAGAACTCATCCGTGAGATGGTTTATTTAAGTATTACTTCTATTTTATTTTATTTTATCCTTAAATTAACTAACTCATTAGTGATGTTGTTTGAACCTTTAACCTAAACATGGCCCATTTTCAGGCTTTTTTATTTAAATAAAGTTAAATTCGGTATCTATTTTATGAGGCTATTGCCCTTATGTGACGACATTATGTGCCAATTATAGTATGTTTTTTCTTCTTATCAATGAGTTAATTGTTAAAAACGTTCACTGTATATATGGCAGGCATTCCTAAATGTTATGCGAATTGAAATCCCTTTTTAACTTTGACTTTTTTCATGCATTCGATGGAAATTTCAGTAAAGAAGGTAAGGTATTACATCAAATTTTTAGCTTTTGATTTCTTACTCTAGAGTGTTTAAATTAATATTTAGAACTTATAGGGAGGATCTATATATAAAGATCTAAATATCCTATATATTAATATAAAGAGGTCACATAATATTATCCAAATATACTTAAATAACATAGGTTGTGGATTTTGTATTCGTGCTGTCATGTATATACACACAGTTTTTAAGTGTTAAAAGATACAAATTATTTTAAAAAATATTTATGAAGCGGATAATTTTAAATTATATTTTTCTTAAGGCAAATGTTTCCTTTGCTAATTACAATTTTTCAATTTAACATAATTTACTTCTAACGTAGGTTGAGATATGATAATAAATACAAACTCTAACACTTTGTATCTCAAAATATAAAAAACAACTTACGGCTAATTATATTAGTTACTCTATCTATAGCTGTGGAGCTATAAATATGTCTCAATATTCGATAGGGTTTAATGAACTAAAAAATGAAAGCCCAATAAATTAACCTACCAAATAGTATTTACATTTCTACTTATACCTAACGCGTAGTTTCCGTTCACTGTTTGCTTCTTGTAATATTCCAGTCGGGAAAAGGAATTCGTTTCTAGTAACTCAATCTTTAAATGTGTGTATTACTTCTTAACATCATGAAATGTTTCGAGACTTTCAAACTACTTCCTGCGCGATGAATTGCCTCTTACGTGTAAGTGGTTTAATTTTTCTTGTTTTTACATTACCCTTAATCTTTACGATTATATAGTGCATACTAGATACTAATTACTAAATGCAATCATACTGACGATACAGGATTGCGGTTTGCACGCGATCCTTACATCATCCATTCCTTATATGTTTTATGATTACAGAAAGCATTCCATTTATATATTAAGACTTTTTTTACTTAAATATATACAAGAAACTAACACAAATGCGTTTATAAAATTTTATTTTTTTATATTAGTGAAAATAATTCACTATAAATGATTTAGAAACAGAAAAGTTTAAGCTCGAGGCAACAAATAGGTTTAAGATTAGTATAAATAATGAGTCAGAGTTTCCAAACTTTCACTCAACACCATGATAAGGCTATGATATCTTAACAAAGCGAAGTATCATAGTAAGTGATTAAATAATACACAGAGGGTCAGATTTATGCGCATATAATTTGGCGGCTCTGCTCACAGGCCCTGCGGGACGCCTGAGCACTCTTATCTCATTGTGCGTTTTTGTTGCGAGCACTTTGTTGACGCTGCAATCCAAGGCTTTTTGTGCACTCATCAATTTCCGCGCCTCATCGATTGATTTATTCATGAAAGGCTCTCGTCTTCACGCAGGAAGTATCTTTTTTGCCTCTGTGCTGCTGAAATTTGTAATGAACCTCATTGGAAAACAATACGTTATTTATTACTGAATATGGTTGAAGTCCAGGTGATAAAATATATACAAGACTATATACGGTGTGATTTTTATGTTCACTCTTTGTATCTCTGAACATCCTATTTGTAGGCTTAGTGGAACTTTTTACGATATGCATTCAAACTTAAGCAACATAAAATAATGCAGCAATGACAATGGAAAGCCACGTCACAAATGGAAATTACGTTCGGTAAGAGAGAATCAGATAGGCGAGCACCGCTGCGGCCGATCCGTCAATGTCGGCCCGAGTTTGCATTGCACAGCCTTTATCAGTACGAACTCAGTTAAATCGCAAACATCACAGGAATTGTTTACCAAATTGTTTTCAATAAGCTTTAAGTAATGGTGTAAGCTCAACTCGAACTAAGTCATTGCAAGCTTGCTATCTATTTCGTTGTACCACAATTTATTGTTGGTTTAAATATTTCGTGAGGATTTATAGCTTTTTATCGTGTTGCGTAATTTAAGGGTCTGAATCACGAGGTGTTCTGATAATGACGGGCACTGAGTTGGTCTCGTAGTCTGGTCTCTGAGTGCGTGGGTTGCGGATTGGGATCGCCAATATCGTTGCCGTCCTGTGCATTAGACCGAATAATGTTGTCGCGATTTTCACGCAATAAGTCTGCAATGACACGCAGCACGCCAACCAAGCTAATTTAATGGGGATTTCTTTACATAACTTCCATTGTCTACCATAGAAAATCCTAAGAAAATATCAATATGTTTAGATCTGGAAATCCACGTATTAATGTAATGACGCAGGCTTGTGGACTGTGCAATTATGGTTTTAAATTTTTTGTGATCTCTTTTATTGCTACACTTCATGGAAACTTTATTGTGGCATGTTTCTGATGATAAGTATCTCGGAAAAGAAACCGCACTTTTTCTAAATGTTAAAAATCAGGTTTTACTGTACATAATTTCTAAACAAACGCCGTTGTGCCTACTGCGCTACATTGTAACATGAAAGTTTCACGCTATCTAGATCTATTCATCTTTATACGATGACAATTGACATATGTGTTATCTGATTAAATTTTGACAGGTATACTAATGCTGTGTTTTTTTCATAGGTTTTCACCGTATGGATTCAAGTACCATTTAGAAACGGCGAGCAGTAGTTCGCAACGTCGAGAAGATGACCGAATAACTTACATCAACAAGGGCCAGTTTTACGGCATTACGCTTGAGTACATCCACGATCCTGATAAACCGCTCAAGAATCAAACGGTTAAGGTTAGTGTTTTTTTGTTTTTGTTGAATAATTTTCATGGTTATCGTATTCTGGAGTTTGCGACTTTGCGTGTTAAGAGCAATGATAAGATGTGGGAATTTGTGTTATATGTATCTGGCGGTCAATTAAGAGTAAAAAAAATAAGAATAAAAAGCAATTAATCAACTTTTGTCAATAAGGTAATAAACTCGCTTTCCTAACAGATATAATAATTTTAGGGTAATTAAAATTTTACAATAAAGTTAATATTTTAATTTGTTGAAATTACCAATACAAGATTAATTTATTAAGTAATTGATTTAAAAATAAAAATGTTGCCAGGAACAATATTTAACTTTTAGAAGCATTGAAGATATATTACAACCTAATACCAAAGTGGTAATTTTAAACCAGTTTTAGCCTCATCTTGTGAATTGTAAATTCAAACATATATTTTTAGTAGTTGATTGAGCCTTAGCCCTTAACGGTTAAAGGCCGGATGTTTACCTCACATGGTACTTAGAAAGCTTACGTACTTACACAAATGACCGTAAAACATGATATTCAAACCAGTCAGCGTAATTATCATGCAGTGAAAACTGATGAAAATATATTATGAATTTTATTGTATCGCAAGTAATATTAACAGTGCATTTTATCGCATTTCTCATAGTAATGATATGTATTTAGTTCTTTTATTTTAAACTCGTCCTGTGCCTGACCACAAGTATTAGTTTCACCGCTCCTGGTTTCATGTTTACCTTCACGTATTCACTTTCATAACCACCACTTTTTATATTAAAAATGTCAATATTAACTTATTTTACAAAATAAAAACGTTGATATTTTGAATTTTGTAAAAAAATAATCAATATTAATTGGCGTTACAGTAATCGCTTTAATAACATGTTATTGTTGATTTAGTAAAGTCCTAATTAAGTGACACGAATCGCGTGATTGAAGTCATTTAATAGTTGTCGTGGGAAAAGTTGACCTTGTATAGAGACAAAGGTGCCACTTCCAGATTCATTATTTGCCGTGGAAATCGGAAATCCCTTTATTGTTCTTCCACTTCCCAAGAAAATGACATAATAAATGGTTCAGTGGCGCAATGCAATAGCATTTTTATTAATAATTTAACAAGATTTCTCGAATAACCAGAAAATCCAGCTACTTCAATCAGGTTAATCCTGTTTCGATAATAACTCATCATTGTTTAAATGGGGAAATACCTTCTCACTGTGTTTTATAAACCAGTAATGAAATGATTTCATGAAATCGTTTACTCCGATTTTAATTGTTTGATTCTTTTGTTTTCAAAATAAGCAATGCGTTTATTACTTCATACTCTTATCTCTATTCAATGCTTAGATCGGAATAATCAAAGATACAATGAGACATACGGTTGAAGTTATTATTAAAGCAATAAGTGGGCCGCGAGTCCGGCCACATTCAATACTTAGATATAGCTCTTATCTCGCTCGAATCTAGTTCGAATTGTATGGCCGCGCCTGATAATTAAGACGACGCTTTTGACATTCGCCATATAGGAACACAATGACCGCCCCGGGAGGCTAGCGGATAATATCGGCATAACAATAACCACTGTATTATGATAAAATAATTCCAATACGGCAAACACCGTGTTCGCTTAACGAGCTTCAAAGAGAAAAACAACGATACATTCTTACGCATAAATATTTTACGGCTAATGGCTTTATTATAAGCATTTAAAAGCCTGCATTAATCTTTGTTATAACACGGCGACGTTGAAATCTGCAAGCAAAGTTAATTCAGATTAAAACAAATTGTAAAAAAACCAGCTAGTTCTCACGAGTATACGAACAAAGTTGCATGTCTTAAAGCGTTTAAATAATAAAACAAAAAATCATACATACAGTTTTAGTAAATAATTTGTAACTTTTTAGAGTGCGTGTCAAAACTTTAATTAGTTTGCTTGCACGCAGTAGTACGAGTATCATTTGTATCTTATCATTTTCCTTACCATTGACCTGTACGGGAATAGACTACCTAAAATCCTATATAGTAAAAAATAGTTTTTTTAAGTTCACACGCAGAATCTTTTTCGATTATAACATTATTTACATATCAATTGAAATGACAAATTTTATTTTAAAATGATCTCCATAGAGACGTTTGTACAGTCGAACGGATTGTTTTTAAAGATTTTTTTGCACCTAAAGTCGTGAAATAAAATCGATCAATCACACAAAGTTGTGGCAATTAATCATCTCGTATGTAGTCAGTTACCTCATTTCATATTCCACGTCACTTGAGGGGGACCCCTCGGTAGAACATTACAATGTACCTGCGATTCAACATTTCAACAAAAAACCTCTCAATATCATATTACAGTAATTAAAGTTAATTATATACAATAATTATGTATAAAAGATATATAAAATTCAATGTTATAAAACCAATGTTTTTAATTAATTGCCTTTTATGCGCCACTAACTTCCGCTTATTAATAAAATAGTATTTATGTTCGTAAGTACAGATTGATATATATATATATATATATATCAATGTTTGCGTTAATGTACAGTGGTGTAATTATTTTTTGACATGCTTATATATAAAACTGTCAAATGTTATTACAACATAATATTTCTATGAGTGTTGTTGGTGAGCATTTACTCAGACTTTAATTTTTTTTAAATCGGTTTTCATCGTAACTGACATTATTCTGTTCACTGTCGTAGCAACGGAAATTGAGGTAACGAGATATGTCGTTGTTTTTGTTTCCTTTTTGTAATATTTTACGAATTTAATGATTGCACCGGTTGCCTTTTTACGGTAAACATTAATGATGCCTTTTACACTTAACATGATGAGAGGTTATAGCGTTGTAGCTTTAGTTATGTGCGTATGTAACTACATAACATCCAAAACACATTTTGGCCATGCCGACAAGTGAAGGGCTGTCATACGAGTCGCAACGTATTTCTCACCGGGCGCATTCACGTGGAATTAAAATCGTATTCAGAACTAAAAAAGCACGTTACACGGCAAAAAGTTAAAAGATATGCATTCGGAAGAGGCCAATCATTTCGGTAATCAATCACTTGTTGAGATGACTCAATTTACCTTGCACCCTTTCTTGGGGCATCATCTGTTTCTTCTACATCGCGACCCAGCTCACTTTAATTATTATAAATTACAATATTATTCATCAACTATTAGTAACGGTTTTCCTTTTACCCAATATTTTAACGTTTGTTTTTAATTTTTTATTGTTATGTTGTTATAATAAATGATCAAGAACAAATATTTAAGTCCTCTTAATGTTTACATTTCAAAATTTTGTCGTATGATAGTTAAGGATCAATTTCGTACTGACAAATACTTCCTACTACTATAAGCTCGTATTACCTGTGGTAGTAGGAGCAAAAATCGATGCTAGCCGAATTAAAAAAGTGTATTTTTTTACTATAAGGCGTATTTATTCAACAGTGACTAAATGTTTTCCCAGTATTTGCTGGATATTGTAATTGCATTCGGTTCTTTTGTTGCTTTAAAATTGTGAAATTCCTGGAACCGTCATGTTGACATGAAAGATGAATGAAATTGCAATTACCAGCATCCAGACGGCGGTTTTTGTTTTAGTGTGATAATGCGCTCTACCTTATACCAATTACCTGAAATATAAAATAATGACGTGAATATAATGTTTATTTATGACGCACACCAATGTGTCTACATAAAATGTGAACTTTTCTTTATTACCTTTATGTTCTAAATAAAATCATTTTGTGATTATGTCTTAGGTGGAAAAGGAAAAAACGCGTCGCTTCACGGAGCATGAATTTTCCACGTTTGATTTCGGTTCGCATAACACAACTAATAACTATTACTTACGAAACATTACGTACTATTCGGTAATAATCACGTAACTACTGAAAACATACTAGTCGTAACACTTGTATTTAACTCGATCAATAATATCCACATATTCTAATCTTATCTTTAAGACGTGCTCATATATTTACATTGACTTTCACTTAGGTTTAATTCCATCACTGAGTGACAGTTAAGCTGGACACAAATGGCATTACGTAAGGCGGAGTTCGTCATTGTTTCAATATTGGAACTGTCACAGCGCGCGCGTATTTAGCGTCAATCCTTGATACCATCGGCGCGCGGTGGACAGGCAGCTGCTACGACCACCGCATTAGTTCGGACTTTTGGGTTTCTACATTGCACAGACTGCCCTTGCTAGTTTACAATATCTTAAAGACAAGTCAGAATTGGTAGGAATCGGCACCATTTGCATTAAAGACATTTTGAGAGTTGTATTAACAAAAAGATGCGTCTCATATTTTTAACATCATTTATAAATTAAACTTTATTTTCTTCATTTCTCTGTATCTGTAGAGACCATTTGCATTTCACGCAAATGTCTGCCACAGATAGATTACAAAGTAATATCGAACTATGAATGCGTGATTGCTTAGTAGAGACGGACTAAGCTGCATCACGCTACAGAGCCCTGCACTTTACGATCTGACATTTCCTTTCGACATTTAAGCAGATTAGTGTTACACGCGCCTTCGGATGTTAATCCGACGCTCGACGGATCGCAGGAGTTGCTCCGATTTTATCAAAGTTTAGCGGTAAATGACTGTCGCTGATAGTATAATCGAACTTTGTATGCTATATTTTATCTTACTTCAGTTTATATCTTAATTAATGTAATGGGTTTTAATGTTATTTTTGCAGTGAACTATAGATATGGTGCACGAATCTGTTACATAAGTATTTTTTAAATCTTTGATGAAACACGTGTAATAGCTATGGAAGTGTCACTTTGCCAGTATCACCGCCTAAAAATTACGTACAATAATTACCTAATGTTTCCTATTTTTATTATGTATTAACATTAAAGTAGCGTAACAATATAGTGCATATTTTCTATCAATAGATCGAATAAATACCGACGCGTACCGTAGACAACTGCACAGCAGTTACACCCACAGTTCCGCTCAGAATTTATGACGAAACCGACATTCAATTCAGAGAATATTTGCAGCAAATAACCAAGGCGTTAAACAACTGGTGCACTTAACAAACAGACGTATTCGTATCTGATAGAGCATATCAGAGAAGACATTACTTTTACACTATCGATAAAGCTCAACGGTGAGCGAAATAGTTTTGCTGCGGAACATAAATAATTGTCATATAGCAGATAGCGTCTGATGGATGCACGCTAACGAGGAAAGCCGAGACGCACAAAAAGCGAACCGATTTGAGCGCAATATTAGGATTACTCAACGCATTTGCACGCGTTTACATGAGCTCGTCGATAACGTATGATGCCGACTCGCATAACGCGGTTACGCTGCTTTACGTTACGCACTACTTGTATTGCCCATGAAGCCGTAACGGAAGATAATAGACAAATAATTAATTACATTAAAGCAATTTATTGATTTTTAAAAACACAAACACGTCTTTACGTAAATATTATAACCAATATGGGGAATTTAACATCGTATAAGATTGCAACAAAAGTTAGTCAAAGAATTAACATATCGTCGCGTTATTGTGCCCTTCCCGTATAAATTAAGATAAGCTTTCGTATAAATTAAAGTTACGATAGCTGAAACAAATGCTAATATTTAAATTAAGTGATGAAATAAATAATTTGAAATGGTCAGAACGCAACCGATAGAGGTACGTAATATTTGGGCGTATGTGACGCGAGTTGGGCTGGGCAAGAGAAAGCGTGCTTAATCAGATAACTGAGATTGTCAACCGAACTCGGCTCCTGAAATCGGGTCGAGTGTCGATACACTCGATTAATTAATTGGCGGTCCGAAGCCAAAGATAACTGGTCCAAGAAGGCAAAACTGTTATGAAACATCGGAGCTATTTTGAAAAGAAAAAGGCGAACGCAATCTTATCGACGTATCGTACTTGAAACTTTGTTAATAATAAACTCAATGTTATATTTAATTATACAAAAAGTTGTTTTTATTCATAATTTACTCCTTAAAATCAACATCGAAAACAAGCGGAAGCTGTTCCTTTCAGTATTAATGCTTAATCGCAATAATATATATTTTTAACTGTAAAACGAACCTATTTGGTTAACTTACCAATCAACTCACATTTATAGAACTGTCTCATATAAAATGACAATTGTATTTTTAATGGCGTGTGTGACTCGTTTGTTTTATTTTTATTCAATTCAAGTGAATGTGCATGTTAATATATTGAATCCGTACGTCGTGAAACCTACCTACCTATTTACGTTCGGCTGTTACATTTAAAATTATTAATTTTTTACCTATAAACAATTATAAATTAGAATTGTCGGAATCAATTTAAGCCTTAAAACCCGCTGTTAACAACAAGAACAGCAGCTGACAGACAGCCTCTAAATTAGTTTCTTAATGTTTATGAATCATTAAAATTAACGTAACTCGAGTAAAATTGTTTTAGTTTCAACATAATAGCTCCATTATACAAAACAAACACTGCATAAATGTCATAAAATCTATAAACGTTGGTCTGATTAAGATTGTCAACTCGATACACCTATTAAACGTGCGTTTACAGTTACTATGTATTATGTATTTCGAAAAATACTTGTGTCGCAGAGGAATTCTCATAAAACAGTAAATGTTTATATTTATTGCATTGATGTGACGAAGTAGAGGTGGCGGGCACCGTTATCATTTAATACATGGGCTATCTATAAATATGCGTGGTTCCGTTGATTTTACGCTTTTGCTGATAGGAGGTGAAAGCTGCCCGCTTATATTAGATGTAATGCTGTTGCTGACACCAATTACCACAAACCTATTAATTCAATGTCATAAGAAATGCTTTTTATTTTTAATTGTGCCGTGGTGCTTAAGTTCAGTTTTAGTTTTGCCAAATTTAAAAAAAAAACACTCTTTTTAGGGTTTCGATTCTTAACGTACATTACATTATAAATCAAACCAAAAAGCTATGAAATATGCTTGTAACTATCGAACGGGTTGCGTTACGGCTGGAGAGTCGAAGTTCCATCAATCAGTACTTTCTCGTCGTTAGCCCTATAAGGCGGGTTGGCACCACGCCTGGCGCGAGCCACTTCTTTTTCACTTCGTTTTCTAACTTGTCTATAGAAATCGTTACAGCATATTTCGCGTAGCATTAAATTGGTTGTTTGAGGCATTATTTGAATCGTTCTTATCTACTTTAACATTGTGAAAGATGAAATATATTTGTTTGGCCAATTTTAAATGAATTATTTCATTATTTATTTAAATACTAGAGACATTCAGATTTTTATTGGATGAACCTATATATAAGTTTATATTTTATAAAAAAATTAGCGTATAAAATTAAGATAAACCGAGTTAACTATGTTGTAACATAGATCCTTACGAATGTTCACGGCAATCGAGGTAAATCATAAAGTACTCATAATATTATTTCTTTGCATAACATTTTAAGGTTGTTTGTATTGTACAGACTTGGTATTAAATATTCTTGTTTTTTTTAAAGATCGAAATACTATTCGAATTATTTCAAAGCTTTCTTTTTATTGTTGCAGAGTGTTGTAATGCTTATGTTCCGAGAAGAGAAATCCCCTGAAGACGAGATCAAGGCGTGGCAGTTTTGGCACGGACGACAACATTCTGTTAAACAAAGGATATTAGATGCTGGTAAGTTTATGCCTAGTTCAAAAACTGCAAACATACTTAGAAAATTTCAGTTTTATATATTAAAAAATGTACGGATTTTCCATCTGTAACTAAAACTATTAAACACATTCATCGGACAAAGAACTAATACTTAGTCTTGCCATAAATATTGTTATAAAGAAAAGCACGATTTTTTTTTATACGTAACATTTATTCCTTTCATAGTGAGTTAGTTTAATACATCAATATATAACTATTAAAAATATACAATGTTTATTCGAAGTGGTCTCCATTGGCTGCAATACAGTCTTTTAAACGTTGAGGCCAGTTATCAATAGCAGCACGAACTCTTTCTAGAGGAAAATTCTTCACTGCCAACCGAATGGATCGTTTTAGGGACTCCAAATTATCATGGCGTTTAGAGCAAGCCTTACTCTCTAAAACTGACCATAAATCATAATCCAATGGATTTAGGTCAGGACTTGACGACGGCCAGTTTTCAGTGCTGATAAAGTCCGGAACGTTAGTTTTCAACCAAGATTGGGTGGATCGAGCTCTATGACCCGGTGCCGAGTCTTGTTGAAAGCACCATTCTTTGTTATTGAACATGGTGTTAGTTAAAGGCTTAACTACCGTCTCAAGAATGGTATTTTGATAAACTTGTGCCGACGTTTTAATACCTTTTTCACAAAAATATGGCTCAGTCACCCCTTCATAGCTAACACCCCACCAAACCATCACTGAAGTGGGATAATGCCCACGTTGTACTCTGTTTACTAATTGCGAAGCTTCTTTAGAGCTTCCAGCATAAATACGGTCATTTTGTTTATTAAAATACTGCTCAATTGTAAAAATTTTCTCATCCGTAAACAAAATTTTTTTGTGACCTCCCTTTGCGTACCGCTTAAGTAGTTGTTTGGATTTTACCACCCTATTCTTCTTTAAATTATCAGTTAAGAAGTGACCAGTACGTCTCTTATAGGCTGCAAGTCCTAAGTCATCTTTTAATATACGCGACATGGTTCTAGGAGCTATCTTCATCTCCCGAGATAAAATCTTTTGCTTACGGACAGGATTTCTTCGAATTCTTTCCCTAACTGCTTTAATCACCTTTTTCACACGAACGGTACGTGGACGGCCAGATCTTTTTCTGTCACAAACAGAGGAGGTATCATTGTACCTATCAATAGCCCGGTAAACAAACATTTGACTAATACCAAGCGGGTGGAGGGTTTTAAAAATTGCACTTTTCTCCATACCTACTTTATGTAAGGCAATCACAGCGATTCGGTTCTCTTTATCACCCCACTCCATTTTAATATAACAAAATATTTAACAATGTAATGGCGCGAAAATAAGAAAACACATCAAGCAATCATATAAAAATGACAGATTCCAAATTCAAACGTAATATTTTCTTTTTTTGAATAGTAACAGTATTTATGGCCAGACTAAGTATAGTGGAGAGAATGGATGACCACAAGGAAAACTTAGCGCAAAAATTAAGCGAAACACTCAGTGGCAGCGGGCAATGGTCAGACGGTGGCAAATACGGTGACTGCAAAGATATTTTCAACAAAAACATGGATAATCGTGCTTGAGGCGACACAGAAACATGGCGAACGTTGCGTGCGGCGGCGCGGGCGGCGCTCGCCCGGCACGCAGGACCTAATTACTGTGCTGCAGGCAGATCGCAGAGATGCACTCAGCTAGGGTTGGCATCACGAAGAAAATGAGAATACTTGAGTTTGCTTCTAGATAGAGAAAGGGATTTTTGTTGACGTTCTACTAGACAATAGATATATATTTCACATATATCTAAAGTTGGATTGGGCTACTTGTTGTTTAAATACATTGACATTCCTTTAAGTATTCTAAAAACAAATATTACTTTGGACGATGCAAGTGCTAACCCTATTTCTTACACCCCGCTTACCCAGCATTATATGTCGTTAGAGCATTTGCATAAATAACGTGCACATCAAGCACACCCAGCCTACACCGAACGATGAACCTATCAATCCTAAGCCTAAAAATAACCAACGCGGCGCCACATCTAGCCTTTCCCTACGTCGTAGTTTCAGATTACACGCTCTTAATGATACATACTTTAACTTAATTAAAAATAAAATAGAAAAGCGATAATTTACATAGTTGAAGCTAAATAAACGTTATGATAGTGATAGCCAGCACTTTGATACGGCTAACAGGAAATCGTAAAAATTCGTGAGAAATCTCCGTCTTCTTTGAACGACTCGAAAACACCTGTCGGAATGAACACCAACGTAACTTTGTAAAGTGTGCATATTGATAACATTGATTGCTTGTGAAATCGTTGTTTGGAACGAGGAGTTTATTTAAGCAAGAGTACAATATAGTCGCGCGCGGACTTTATTACTGCGATGATATCGCGCAGTGCGCTCATTAGCATGTTAATTGCGCGACGAACCACCCCGCGCCTCAGGCTACTATGAAAATGTTTCTGCCAATATACATATTTTAATCCTTAATCTAATGGAAAAAAACAGTCTCCGATCGTCGCCAGTTAAAGATTACGTCATCGGTTGTTGCCTTATTAATCGTAAGTTATAGTAAACACCTTAATATGATCTAATATAACCATAAGGATTATTTTACATAGCATTCATAATGAGTGACGATGTAGTCACAAACAGTGCCTATAAATCTAATCTCAAGGAAAATAAAAACATGGAAGCCATTCATTCGCGCGTCGGGCCAAGTTTAATGTCAAGGTTTTAAGTTTTATCTCGATGTTAGTCGTTTATTTTTTACTTTATCATTTACGTCGTGGAATAGATTCGGTTAAAACTGACATGAAATATGTGTTTCTCGATAAAATTTTCAAGCAAACAAAATTTACAATTTAAATGAATAGATAAGGTTTTGCAAGTTGCTTCCAATATATACTTATTAGATAATTAAAAACTGTCAAAAACTTATAAGGTTAATATGAACCGACAATATAAAATATTGCTTATAAAAATATATCAATACACAACAACTGTACCGTTAATCCATTAAGAATAGTCTCATCAATTATGGCAATGAAAGAAGCATCATAAAATATGCAAAGTTAGAATAGCTTCAAGGGCGACACCGGACACCTGTGCGCGGGCGTGTGAAAGTGCAGCGAACCGGGGTCGGAGAGGGGGGTAAAGGGGAATGGGGGGAACGCAACGCACCGCGCCTCCACACAATAACTTCTCCGATTACTTAGGATTCTTCTTGTATCGCGTGTCAACCGGCAGTTTCAGCGAAAAGCGGCTTCTTAACTTTTGTTTGTTAAAGTTTTAGAATTAGCTACGCATCATTGGCCTTTATTAACCATAGACGGAAATACGATATTTAAATTCATCAAGATTAGATTTCGTATAATTTGAATTAATCGAACTAACACTAGAGTTACGGTTGGCTAAAATTATTGCAGGAATGCTTCGATTTAAGTCAATCATTTTGTAAAATTGCAAGTAATAATTATGTAAAACAAGTGCGAGTAGGTGTGAATTTGCGCAGTGTCATTTACAAGTAAAGATAGAGATAGTTAAACAATATGGTGTTTGAGGGCGGGCGGCATCTCGTAAACACGTCAGCGCCCGCGCAGATTTTCTATATACACATTGATATCTGCCACAGTTTAACATACTTATAGAGCGGAAAGTTAGCAAACTTTCATCAGCAGATGAATTAAATTTGCTGGTACTACCTAGATCTATCCTCTTATACTGGAACATATCATTTAAAATTATGCATATTAGCATGTTTTTTTTGTAATACACCACTGAATAGGATTTTATATCTAGTTGTGGGGTGTTTTATTTAATAGCTTAATAAATAGTCAGTTTGAAATTTTCTATATTCAAGAGAACCCTCTCAAATCTTCATTTTGTACTTAAACTTACTTACTTAAACTTTTGTACTTTGACTTTGCGTTTGCCTTTTGTCTGTCAAGATTGCCCACGCACTGGCGCAAGCCAGATCTTGCGGCTATAATTCATTAACGACCACCGCCTGTCTACTAATGCACTCCTAATACTCAGGTAATAAACATTCGCATCGATATAAACAGGAAAAAAGCGTTTTATAAAGGAAACTTTGTCACCATATAAGGACCTAATCAATATAACACAAATCACTTATTATTATTTATATTATAATTTCTTAGAACCGTCTTTACAATAGTCTTTACTATTGAAATGTTGTAACCCCCACCGTCGGAGGTAGACTTGTATTAGTTATGAATGTAAATTATTGTGTTAGTTAATTATAATGACACCTTAAGCTTAGGTAAAATCGCCGGAGAATCGATCCTATCTCGATTATTCACGCCCAGCAAATAAATTTCCATCGTCGATGACGTATTGTGCGTTGATATCTTAATCGAAATCTCTACAACCATTACTGAACAGTTAGCTGAGGACATGATTAATGTTTGGTTTTGTTGCAGACACAAAGAATAGCATCGGTCTCGCAGGGTGCATTGAAGAAGTTGCGCACAACGCGATAGCTGTCTACTGGAATCCACTCGAAAGCGCTGCAAAGGTAACAAATAAAGATACTATGCTTGTAGACATTAACTTCTGCCCATACTATAATAAATTTTCCGTTTCAATTTAGATCAAACATTACAAACAATTTAGAATGTTTTTTTATTAAATTCCTGATATTGATTGTTAACGTACAGTACATTTAAAACTCTTTTTGAGAGGAAGTATAAAAATCAATATATACCTATATTGCATAAGAAAGTTTGCTAGTCACTAACGTGACATGAAATTGTCTTAATGATCATAATATGCATTTACGGTCAAGTATAAACTCGAAAGATAAAGCTTAGTGGTGTGCAGTAAAATATTTAAAATGTTATGTCTGCAATGTTTTTCATCCGTAGCAAATAAAATAAAACACATAATATATATGCAAAAATATGTGCATGCTTAGTCCATACTCGCATAAAGTTATGCATTACATTTATACTTTAGCTTCATCGAAACCCAAGCCACGTTTTTAATTACAAAATTGAAGGATAATTAAATAAAATCCTGAAACCATATAGGGGTCGGCGGCAATGGAGCAAAAAGCTTCAAGCGATAGAGGCAAAACTCGTACTACACAATTGTTATTTTAATTGCAAAAAAATATAATGTTCACGAACGTTTTATGGTTATTATTGTAATTTTTGCATTATTCAGTTTTTAGTAAGATATTTTTTGTTAATGTTGAAAACAATATTTATCTTATATGCATAGTCTAATTCCATAATTGAACAATAGGTAAAAAAGAATTTAACTGTGTTAAATGTATTTTAATATGATATACCGTACTTATAATAAAAATGACATTCAACGTGCCTAAACTCAACAACATAAAGTTATTCAACAACGATAATTTTAGTTTAAGAAATACCTCTGAAATTAGCATCTAGTCGATGGACAACGAATAATCGGTTATCGATACCCATAATTATTTACGATTGCATGGGTACGGCGGATGCGAGTAGTTTGCGACAGATAATACGTGCTCTGACAGTGATCGGTAGTCCGGCGTACAGTAAAAACGCAAGGCGTCATTTGCATAGAGCGTAATGAGTATCCCGCCTTGCACGCCTCCTGCAGCTTTGCAAAAAGCTTTAGCTATTACATACTTATATTGGATTTTAATAAAAATCCCTTCTACCTTTTTGTAAGGATGATACTTACTTGTTACCTGTTTTCTTCACGTCTCGAGTCCTTGTTTGGGGTTGTTGATATTTTGTACTTATAAAGAGATGTTAACATGGTCCACATTTTAATTCAACTTTTTACCTTTCAGATAAATATAGCGGTGCAGTGTTTAAGTACAGACTTCAGCAGTCAGAAGGGTGTAAAGGTTAGTTCTATTTTTCGTAAACTAGGATTTATTATTACAAAAATTAACACTTATGACTGAACTAAATTATCAAAACGCACATTTACAAGCACGTTCGTATTTAACGTCTATAAATTCAAAGTAAGTATTACATTTTTCTTCCTGTATGTTATGTTAATGTCCTACATCATGTAGGTGTCATATTTTGGAATTTCTTCTCAAAAAGGAGCGTAACGACATATTCGTAGCTAGCGGTAAAAAAGCAAGGTATCGTGCAAATAAAACAGGAACACGCATAGTCTTACTTTGCCTTGTACCGTGGGAAATTATTGAGCACGGCTAGTTTACGAATGTAATTAAAATGTTTTTATGCCGCAAATTTTAATTAAGCTTAACACATCGAACGCGATGATGAGGTCGTCGCCAACGTCGCGCCGTAAATGCCACCTTTTGACTAATATTATACCAAGAAGGTTTTTTTAATACAATAGATTCTATAAAATATCAAAAGGAGTTTTTGTCTTTTAAATGATTATGATGAAATATTGCGTTAAATGAAATTTAATTCTTAATGTATAAATAGATTTTGAATATAAAACACGCAGTAGAAATGGGCATTAAATAAACCCGCTGTGTAATATTTCACAATAATATACATTTCACATTTATAACAATTTACATAAAGTTATTAAAACGGAAGTTTATCTCATTAACAATCTTATTAATAATAGGTATATTTAAATTATATCCATAATATTGGTGGTAAATTTACCAATTAAGTTTTATACTAACTACAAGAAGATTTTGCGCCATTTACAAAGCCAAGTGAAAACTTTTTGTAATTATAGGTAGACTACGCCAATTGAATATCATTAGAGAGGATAGAAAAATTTAATTATCAGTATTTGTATTAATCGACATATGCGAGTTGCTTAATCGACATTGAATTGATAAAATTTAATCTTCTTTAAGTTGAGCTTATAGCATGAACCAATTTACAGTAGGCTTTTATTATTTAGATTTGTTGTCCTCTAAACAACTTTAAGCTTATCTTCACAGTGAATATTAACTTTATTGGCGACCTCGAAGAGTCGCAATTATAACTTTTAATACGATTCGACTCAGACACGTGCATATTTTCCTTATTCGTAGATTCACGATAATTATGCCTTGTGTGTCTATTAAAACGGTTCTTGTTAAATATGATAGCTCCATACGGAGTTCTAGCGTGAAATATCTTATAGTAATTTGCTTACATTTTACCGATCCACGATTGATGACATAAATGGTTAGAGAAAGGCGTGGAAAATTACGATCTATGTAAAGGAAATTATTGATGCTTAGACATAAAAACTTATAGAAATAAAGTATATAGTTTTTTTGTTTTTTTGTTTTTCAGGGATTACCACTTCATATACAAATTGACACGTTTGAAGATCCTCGGGATTCGCAAGTCTATCACAGAGGTTATTGTCAAATTAAGGTCTTCTGTGATAAAGTAAGAAAATTTCTTAAATTATAATTTGTATTATGTTGTATATCATTTCCTCTCTAACATTGATAAATTAATTAAAGGGAGCAGAGAGGAAAACGCGAGACGAAGAGAGGCGAGCCGCGAAAAGAAAAATGTCGGCAACAAACAGAAAGAAGCTTGATGAGATCTATCATCCAGTTACGGAAAGAAGCGAGTTCTACTGTATGGCTGATTTATCGAAACCCCCAGTACTGTTTAGCCCGGCTGAAGACATAGACAAATTAGCTGGTATGGATATTCAAGGATTCTATGGACATGACGAAGCCGCATTAGCTGAAGCGCATCTCAAGGGCGCATCACCTTTCTTATTGCATGCAGCAAAGCCACAAGCACCAGCGCTCAAATTCCACAACCACTTTCCACCGGATGCCCCTGCGTGAGTATTTTAAGAGAATTAAATTATATATAATTTGGCAAATTTTGTGCACGTAAGGGTGTCTTGTAAAGGTTTTTCCTTTTTCTGGGTTTGAAAAGGAATTTAATAAAATTGCTAGTGAAACACGAATGCACGTATTCTTATTAATATCGTAACAATCCGTTTGGTTGACCAGGTATCGATCCGATGTCGGTGGACTATCACCATATAGCGATCGCAAGGATTCATTAGAGTTGGAAGGCGTGCTGGGAAAGAGGCCACGTACATCAACGCCACCGCTTAGTGAACGCGTTATGCTTTACGTCCGCCAAGACACAGATAATGTCTACACGCCCTTACACGTCGTCCCTCCTACCACTCAAGGTCTTCTTCACGCTGTAAGTACCCAGTATATACCCCTAAAACTTTGATACGTCACATTGATACAATCAACGTTACGTACCAAGGAAACTGAAAGCACGTAAATAACCTTGGTGATGTCAGCTAACAGAAGACGAACGAGAGTTCCTCTCGGTTCCTCGTATCGATATTCGTTTTCGGACTTAGTATTAACGTAAACGAAAAGAATCGAGACGCTTCGTCCGCTGTGTAACCGTGTGGCGCTTCATAACCCGTCTAATATACACGACCATCATAACTGCATGTTGTAATTAACACCCGCGTTCGGCGGCTGCCTCCGTTCCGTGATTGTTAGACTTCGGTGACTCCTCTGCGATGCTCTCTTTTTGTAAAACCACTAGACGAGACGTCTCGGTTTATAAACACAGGCCCAATGTAATTGTTTTTATTTTTGCTCATTTTCAGATTGAGAATAAGTACAAAATTTCAAGTTCGGCAATTAATAATCTTTATCGAAAGAACAAGAAAGGGTAAGTGGTTTTCATTGGCATCTGAAAGTTCTGTTAGTTTTCGGCCGCCTCGCGTATAACGTCTCGCTTCACTAGAGGGCGCGCCACTAACTTCACATTGCTTTTAAAAAAAATGTAAAACTCCCATTTATGCTTAATTAAAAATTATCCAATTCCCTTTAAAACCAATCGAAAACATGTTTACTTATCAATTAAGTTATTAATACCATTAATATTACTTATTGGAATACGAATTAAAACTTATTGATATCTTGCATTTGTATCGGCAATTAATGTGTACTTTTAATTATAGGATTACGGCGAAAATTGACGATGAAATGCTGGCGTACTATTGTAACGAGGACTTGTTCCTACTGGAGGTGCGGCCCGCGGGCTCCACCGAAGATGAGCCTCTTTACGACATTACTTTCGTGGAGTTGCCTACTGAACATTAGCTACGAATATAACCCAACAAATCCACATAATAAGGCTTATTTTTCTCTCGGACTGTAAAAACAATGTGATACGCGAATAGGTTTGCCACTTTTTCGGTACTCGTTAAAGTCCCATAAATTATTATTGTTAGTTGTGGCGAACTCAAAAACGTACTTGTAACATTCCAAGTTTTAAACTCACTAATTATAGATAAGGTTTTCTCAAGAAGTCGTCGATCTCAGATTGAAATTTACTTATAAGTTGTTGATCGCCAACACTCATCTTAATGAACAAATGTCACAAATAATGGTTGAACGCCGTATCTCGCGGTCGCGAGCTGCCTTGTATATATCTTTTAGTGCCTTAACAATCACGCAGTAATGGTGATGGCTTTTGTATCGAAAGTAAGTTTTTCCAGAGAGAATTTTATTATGTTGTGAAAGTATAGTGAATCACTACTGAAGATTTAACGTGTGTGCCATTCATCTGTTATCATTCTAGATTTATGTAGTTATCGTTTCAACAGGTACCTTTATATCTTGCCATGATGATAAAGTAAGAAATTCTTGTCACAAACATTTTGTAGATAGATCATCTACGCATAATTGTAAAATGAAAGTATCTTTGTCATTATTATGTTAAATGTTAAGTGAGTTAAGTCAAATTAAATGCCATCCACTTTTTTAAGATTTATGAGATAAGTTTGCTTTATAAGCTCGCTCAATTCATGCACTTAGATAATGTAGTGTTAGGATTAGTTTCAATCACAAATTATTTCCGTATCGTGGGCGCTGTGACTAATACAACTATGTTCATTTACATTTTAAGTTAATAAAAATGATCATTTTATTACATTATTGTCACATATCTAATTACATCGTTTCGTGATTTATTTCACTCAAAAAATACATTAAAAAATTAAATTGGTACTACTTAATAAAATAGTAAATGGAATCAATAAAACAAAATTATAAATTTAAATGAGTCTTAGCGGCCATTTTGCATAATTTACAATGCTTATAATGTAGTCACAAGTCGTCAAAGCAGAATTAATAATTTCATCAACGGGAGTGGTTTGTGTACAATTACTTACTTAGATATGTTATGCATAATATATTTTACATAACCTTCGGGCCATGACAATATCGATCAAATATTTAATATTTTTGTATGAATCATGTATGATTATTATAATCTAGATTTAACCTAGTGGACCGATGCTAATGTCTGTAATTGGGTGTCTTTTTGTCGCAAAATTTATAATAAGTGTTGTCCACCGATTTATTCAAAATTCAGAACCAGGTTCTGTTTTGATATAGCATTGGTCGCAGACAAAGTCGCCCAAGATATAATATTAAGTGGAGTGCCGAGAGCTGACGGTTCGAATAACTGCCATATTATGACATAGAATAGTTTACAATTTTAGTTTAGGATATGCGTAGTTATACTGTCAAGTTTGCAGGTGTCGAATTATTATTAGGTTTGCAATTTACATATTTCTGTTTAAATTATATGATTGTGATTGCGCCGTGACTGCGCCTCTTTAATTCTTCCATATCGTTATCACTCGTTATGTCTAACCACTGTGTTTATAAATTTTTAATCTCTCTATGAATTTATATAAGTTTTATGCGTCGCATTGCTCAAAGTCTGCATTTACCTTTCACGCGGAGCGGACTCTAACATTGTTATATATCTACTTACGTATCGATGTATTATTTATTTATGTATTTATATTATAAATTGTGCAGCTTTAATGTTTTTAACTTACAATGATTTTAG
Organism: Leptophobia aripa; assembly: GCA_951799465.1. Lineage (NCBI taxonomy): Eukaryota > Metazoa > Arthropoda > Insecta > Lepidoptera > Pieridae > Leptophobia > Leptophobia aripa. The sequence continues at coordinate 4,712,676 of OX637260.1, forward strand.
ATCGTGATTCTGAATCTCGTCATAAGTCACAAATGTCAGTAGCAATAAAGTAAGCAAATCAGTTGTATTGTAGTTGTTAGGTTAACGGGCGTGACCCGCGCAGCAGCCATGCGTACTCCATCTTGTGCAATCATGTTTATTGAAGTTATCTGATATGTGTAGGACGTAATTAATGTAATCAAAATATATCATGTTGATGAAGTAAAGCTATGTTAAACTCAAATGTAACTAATATGTTCACGGAGTGAACAGATTGAGTGTTGCATATTCTTCCGCTTTATTTGATCAATTCCATAACATGTTGAGAGCTTAGAGCTGTTTGATATGTCAGTTACATATTAATCGTGCCAAGTACATAACGATGTACACAAACGTTTCTGATTAACTCTAGTTTTCTAAGTTGGAATTTAAAGAAAGCTAGGGCAAAACATACAGAAACATTATAAAACATTCCACTTAGTATTAACGATGATCGAGATACACTTTCTTTTCCTTTCCGGTGTAAATAGAAGCTTTAAATTATTATAAACGTATGTGAACATCGTTAGATATATATGGTAGAAACTGTACAAGTGTTTTTTTTTGTTGTAAATTGTAGACATTTCTCACGTTTGTTACGTCACATACCTTCAGTAAATACTACCACTCAGTTACAATGTCTGCGTCTGCGTCTCTTTATACGCGCACTATTTAACTAGCCTTGTCGAGGATCATCATGAATGTGAATGACTTCACGATGCAGACATGGTGACCGATTTTTAGTGCATAGTGAATATGCGGGCTTCTGTGTGGGCACGCAGCCTCGTGGAGTCACACTAGTTATACGTACCGAAAGTGGTAGCACATTTTCGTTGATTTTTAATGTACTTAATATTAAATAGATGTTACGTTATTCTTTTATATGAATATTTGTAAGTTGTCATAAAAATATTATTAATATAATTATTTTTATCAAAGTTTATGATCTAAATAAAAATGTTTTTCTCCAAAACAAATTGTCGTTTGCATTTATGTGCTGTGGGTTATGGTTTATTAATGGTTCGTTGCGAGCAAAGGTAGCTCGTTATTACCCTATGATACCGTCTGTACTATTACTGCCTCTATTATAAACACTGTATTAAAGTATATAGTTAAGTTAGGAGGTATTTATTAAGACTAGACCCTAGGGCATGTCTACCCTAACATGATACAATTTGAATATTCAATACCTACCCTAGATTTTGAACTTTCTAGTATAAAGAGCAAGATTAATAAAAACCTAGGAAGTAAACGTAGTAACTATTTTATATTTAGGTATTGTACACATTTTAGCTATGCACATTTATTGACTCAGTTTAATAAACACTTTTGGCGCATATTTTATTAATGACTAGTAACAATAATACAACACTTATTTACATCAAAATTTAAGTCGAAACATGAAAAGCATTGAGGCGACATATGCGTACGTATATTTAATATAAACGATACACTTATAAATACAATAAATATTATCAAACACACAATAAAGCTCTGAAGCTTAATAGTTAAAAAATAAAGAAGATTTAGAAGAAATTTTAAAATTAAAAAACTTGTCAAACACTTGTATACTTATTATTTTGCAGGCACTTAGTTTATATGAAAATATATACTGAAATAAAAAAAAACAAACTAATTATTCGATACTATTCTTTACACCATATTGGAACTTTTATTCAAATAAGTCACCGAATATTTTATCAAATATAATCAATATTTTAGTTTAATAAAATATTGACGTGTTAAAAATTTCATAAAAACTATTAAAATTCTAGCATCTTAGCAAATAAGCTTTGCACACAAAATAATATTTATTAGTATAACCTAAACATTTTGCGTTTTAATCCTAATTTTCATTCAGGAGAGAGTCACAATTATTGCTAAGAGATATATGAATGCCTACAAATTTAAAGCCAAAAAATCTATTGCAAAAACAGTCTACAAAACTAATAGTCTCCGCATTATAAACTTATGAAATTATTGTATCCATATAAATGTAGATTTAATTAAGAACATCGATATCTTTAAATGGAAATATTCTAAGTATTGAATATTGAAAATATACTATGAATCTGCTTGTAAATTTAGACATTAGACGAGTCTATCCTTATCAAGGCATCGTTTACAAACATGGTAACACTTACTAAATATTCAGGTCAACAAAATCGATTCAAATACTTGATAATATTGAACAAACATATATTTATAATATTATAGTTAAATTGAATAAAATAACCAGACAGAATGCCGTTCCAGCGTAAGCGCACTACAAGCGTTTATATTTGTATTTTGAACCGTTCACCGTCGGAACAGTCCACGAGTGATGGCTATTGAATAAGAGGTGAGCTCTGATTATCGCTGAAGTCCAAGGTGTAATACATATCTGTAGTGTCGAATGAGGTGGGAGGTTGGAAGGGAGCAGGGTTAGGTTCTCGTTTGTCCTGTAGCCAATGGTGGGGGGGACCTGCTTGCGAGACTCGTGCAGATAATCCAGATAACAGGCGAGAGTAAGTTTTGTTTACGCGACAATGACATGTTGTTACCTGTAATTGTTAAATTCATTGCCCTTATTAAATTTAAAGTATTAGTTATTTTGATTTCACCTTATTAATAGAACTGCAATGAATGATTACATATTTCTGAATATCATCATTTCTAAGATTATATTATCTCTTAAGAGGTCGTTGTTGGTTTTAGTATGTTAAATAATGCGCTTACCACAACTCCAACAATAGTAATCGCTGCCCCGAGGGTGCCGGCGGCAATATACACGTTGTGGAGTCTATCATGGTACAAACCAAGAGGAAGCCGCATCACTCGCACGGAGCCTCCTCCCTGAGATTCAGAGTCAACATCTACGTCACCATCTATAACTGGCTCCAAGATAAAGTCCTCTGAAAATTTCAATATTTTCATTATTTTTTATGAACCCAATTGAATCCTCATTTGATATAGTCGGGAAGCTATCAATTTTATTTATACTATGTAATAATATCTATAAAAATGAAAATAAAATCTATAAAATTTGAAAAAAAAAATATTACGATATGAAGAAAAATTTAAAGTTTTCTTATTTAATTAAAATATTGTTGTCAATAATGGAGACGGTGATATCAAAAATATCGATCGATTGAGTTAAATTGATTCTTGGGGCGTGATAGATACAATATTGGCAATCTGTCTACGGCGAGTGATTGAGTCCAAACTGCGCACTTCTTTATGTTCCTTTGCTCAAAGTAAATAAATTGTAAATGTACCTTCACAGAGTCGGCCCGTGTAACCGGGCCTGCAGGAGCAATAAAATGAATCGACCCCACTCCAACAGGTACCACCATGGGCGCAAGGATTGTTATCGCATATCTGTAAAAAATATTAATAAAATTTTATCAAAATTGTTCGTTGTTATTCAGTTCGTAGATCAAAATTGCCATACCGATGTGGCTGCTATGTGGCACTCATCGCCAACGAAGCCGCGTGGACATTCACAGGAGTAGCTGTTACCATGATCAACGCAGTATTGATGTTCATTACAAGGATCAGGCAAGCATAGGTCAACCTACAAAGAAAATAATGTCACAATAACAGATTCTTTTTGCTACTAAAATAAAGAAATGTTTGTGTTTGTGTACGGGGGGGAGATAGAGGGTGTGTGTTACTCAGTCAAGACGTCTCAGAATGTTTTACAAATAAAGAGTACATATTGGCTCGTTTTCGAAAAGTAACCAAAGTATGGGGGATACAACATTGGCTCAGCGAACAAGTCTACTTTACTACTCTACCTTGAACTGGCAAGTCTGTCCATTGTAGCCTCGTCCACAGGCGCAGATGAACCCTCCCACGCGGTCTGTGCAAGTACCGCCGTTCGCGCAAGGAGACGACTCGCATTCATTATATTCTAATTCACATTTGTCTCCAGTGTACCCTGATATAAATGTATTGTTGATATATATATGGAAGTAAACTGTTTTGTGACAGATATAAAATTGCAGACTTAACATGCAAATTGGTTTAACTCGTGTCAGGCAGACAGTATCAAGTGGCATATTGTCTTTGTTGGTAAATCAATTATAGCCATATCATACATTATCAAGACGAATGTTTAATATTTTATTTATTATTTTAAAATTCTGTTTAATTATGATTTAATCATAAGTTTCTTATTTGTTCCAGGTCCTATTTAAATTACGCAATCTCCACCAAAAGATTATGGTAGCTCTGTATCCAAACAACATTTTTATATGTCAACTTTACTGACGAATTAATATGGTGAATTTGATATTTTCTTCAAAACGAAAAGTTGAGTTTAAGAATTTCATTTCGTGTTGTTCGTCATTATAGTAACTAGATATAACTTTGTTTCGTGGCTTTGTTATCTTTTAATCCTGACTAAGCAACGTACGTTCTACATTGCATACTGCCAAAATGCATTCACGCTGCATATCGATTCAAAATGTATATTGCTAAGGATTTTATGATATACAACGATGCACGATGCAAAATGAAAGCGTTTATATCAACGAAACATTAAATACTTGAAGTAGAAAAGTAAAATAATTCCTTATTAATTGGCTTTGAAAACTGTAAAGTCGAAGTTCCCTATTTGGCTTTCGGTCAAAGACAATTTTTAACCGTTTTTACAGCCTATTTCCCCTGTTAAGAAGACATCACGCTACTTGTACGCATAACTTATGTGCCACAGAAAGAATATAAAATTTTTAGAACCTAGCCATCATTTGGTTGCCAGGTCATAAGTATCAACATTTACATACCAGGATTTTTTATTATCCGCGATTCAATAAGTTGTCGCAAGTAGATGTTTTATTTTAAATTTTGAATTTTACGACCGAATTCATTATCATACAAATTCAGCGAATTTACAGTATTTTTAGTATATACTTGTTTAACATATTTTGATGATGAGTTTTTTAAATATTTATGGCTGTTAATAAACGATAAGCGGAGCGTATAAAATATATACAATGCTGTAGTAATAAAAGATTGTTGACTCGTTTTTGTACAGGAAAATTACGTTTTCCTTTCGGAAATGAAAGGTTATGACTGATAAATATAGATTAATGTACTTTTAACATGTTTTAACATGGGCTTTTGAAAATTTTAAAATTAATTGGATTCAAAAAACAATTATAAATAGTTCAAAGTGGGCGAAGTTATAATTAGGACCTGAATTATCTTACCAGGCTCACAGAAGCAACGATACTTTGGTCCATCCTCTTCATCAGTCTGTTCAACGCATAAACCTTTATTACACGGCTTTCCTGCGCAGGCGTCGCCCGTTGAGGGCATCTCACAGTGAACGCCAGCCCATTCATCTGTGCACGCGCAATGAAACGTAGTAGATCCATTCATGGCCATGCTCATACACGACCCACCGTTAAGACAGGGTGAGGAAAAACAAGGATCTTTTTCACATTTCCTTCCAGTGAACCCTGAGATTAATTTTCAGTTATTGTTTATGCAAGTTGTGCATTTTGGAAGACCTAAGCAACAACAACAAGCAATCCTATATAGTAAGTAAGCCAATAAAAGGAACCCAACCAATGCTAGCAGACTAAGAAGGAGAAATTGAAATGAATTTGTCATGTAGTACTGTGCTAATTAATCATAAAGGGAGGTGAACGATGGAATCATGTCTAAGACTTCTCGAGATAGTCGATCGAGGGAAATAACTGAGTCATTAGCCATTTTCATAAGGTAAATTACGTCAGCCACATCCCGGTGAATACGAAATGCGTTTTTTCATAAAGATAGGCAATTACGATGTCTATTACAATTACGATGTAATCTAACCTAGCAAACTAAATCTTATTTCTCGGTAAGGACGTTTATTTCGTATCTATCCAAAAAAAAAAATTCTAGACATAAATCTTTATAAAGATTAACCAACTAATGAATCTTTAATTTTCTGTTCGTCCTTTAGCGTCCGACCGTTCTCATTAATAACGGCCAATCACGATAAATGTCAAATGTTAAGTTAAGCTTAATTAAGAAGCTTCGTAAATTTAAGTGATTTTGTTTACGTTAATTGCCAATGCCTTTTATTATTACGTATAAAATATGAATGAAACTATTTTTAGATGCTACGATGATACGATTTGGCAATGCATAAATGTTTAAAAAAAGCCTACGCTAAAATTGAACATTAATCTTCAAATTTGTTTTAAGACAAACTGTCGTGCTTAAAGCCGTAATTGTTTATCCTCATTTGAATATAAAACTATTTCCAGGCACCGCAAAGCGGGTTTGACGTTACGCAACAACGCGGTTCGTACGGATTACGTCACATCGGAATTTAATTGACCGAAAAACGTAATTTATTTTCGGCACTGCTCAAAGGAAAACCAGCGATATAAACGAAAATTTATTGCTTATTTCAACCTCAGCAAAATTTTAATCCGTGTTGGTCAAAAAATTCCCTAGAGGTTTGCATAGGTTTAAATACATGGATTTTAATGGTACGAAGACTATGCAACGAAAAAAAAGAAGTACCGTTGAAAGCTATGATATAAAATTCCAAAAAGTCAAAGTTCGTAAGGTTAAATATCTTAAAACGTTAGACAATAAATTTTAGCCTTATAGATAGTAAACAATAAGTGTAAAAATACACTCTATTATAAATACCATATGGACATAGGCAGTGATAGTTAACTCCGTTGAGAGGTTGCGTGAGGTCGACACATATACCATTATTCAAACATGGTGATGGATTACAAGCGTCCCTGTCTTCGCAGTGCGGCCCCATATATCCTGGGCAGCATTGACACTCGTAACCTTCCTATAATTGAACCGCCTACTTAGTATGTGTATTTACTGATGCAAAATGTGTTTTATATTTATTGTACTTTGTATATAAGTTGGCAAATTAGCCTGTGATATTCAAATGTGAACTGATTTTCTTCTTAATCGCTATATCCGTTTAGCGTAGTAATAATAACATGACACGAAATTATCACAAGTGTTTGAAATAAATTTTATCCTTCAAAAATAAATATACGATATGGATCGACAAGCCATAACTCATTCGAGCTTTCTAACTTCCAGGTTTGAATTTTGAAACTTTATTTTCCTTATTTATGTTTAGGAAATAAAATAGCAAGTCTTAATTGCCAATACATACAATCATATTATACAATCAGACGAACACAATTTAAAAAAGTATGACCTTACCATGGATACGTTTGTGTAACATACTCCTTTCCCAGAACAATCTTGAGACTCGCCACAGTTATCTGACTTGACGGTCACTTTCAAACGGACGCATTGTGACCCCCAATTCTCAGATACAACTGTAAAAATGTTATTGTCTCCTTTATGTGACCATTACGACACGTATGACACAAAGACACAATTTGAGTGACGCTATCAAACGGTAATGTTAAGTTGTAACTACCTAAAAGAATGCCTTTTGTCACGCATTGCTATTTTCCTGACGTTGAAATATTCATTTTATTCCATTTACCAAATTTTACCAAATTTCCACCAGTCACGCACTTTTATTAAACTTTAATAAATAATATTTTAGGTAGTCTGCGACGGGTACATCGATCTTAAATTTACGAGCCTGCACTAAACAAATATATATTCTCTATGTAAATACAAATTTAAAATAAACAATAAATTCAATACCTATTAATAAATTTACTCCTTCAGTTAAATCTTTATCGTAAAGAGTAAATAGTTTCGCTGCGTGTTCATCCAAGGGAGTAATATCAAGTAGCATTCCATCTGAAACATCACAGTGCTCGTGCCCTTGTCGAGTAACCTGATACACGGCTGGCTGAAGGGCTGACTGATGTGTCCTGAAAAACAACTCTGGTAGAAACAGAATGCTTAATGAACCCTAAAAGCTGGATTTATAATGGACTTTAATAGGCTCTCAATGAATAGGCTGTCTGAAACATATACTAATCTATTATATATAGACAGTTAATGTTATACGTTAAAGATAAGTTTTATTGCAGTATACGTCTAATTCCTAACACAAAGTACAACTTACATAAGTTTCAAACAAATCCTACAAATATTTAATATATGAGAGTCAAACTAAACGCTATTTCTTGACTTTGAATGCCATTAGGTTAGTAAATATTTATTTTTTCTTACTCAGTTGCAACTTGCGATAACCTACCTGCATAAATAATAAAATTATTGAACGAAATTATTGACCTGGAATTATGTCCATAACGGTTGGGATATAAAATATTTGCTATATAGCCTTTAATTAGGTCGCATTAACTAACCTTACGAGGGCGGGTCGCGATGAGTTCACATCGATGGAGTCGTTGTGAACATCGAGCAACAAAGAGTCGGAGATGCGAACGATAAGGATGTCTCCACTTTGTATATCGGCGGAGCCCTCCCAAGACACGATGACCTGAGGGCACTCCTCGTCGCCACCCCTCCCGGCCGCGCACGCCTTCGCCACAAAGTGACACGTAATTAATGCTATGTCTACATTCATTTATACATACACATTACACAGACGACCCGCCTAGAATTGCCACTAAAGTAAAAAACTCAAGATTAATATTGTATTCTAAAAATGGTATTTCCTATATTTAGCGGATTATCTTGCGTATTACAAATAGTTGTGAAGTCAATTTTAATGTCAAGTTAACAAGAATATATGTAGAGATTTTTAAACTCAGAGACTAAATTTCAATGCGGCACTTTTGATTTGTCATTATTTTACATAACCACCGGTTCGGCAGGCAGTTATCTAACTAAATTTATCCCGTAAGAAGCTCGGTAGTTGCTCTTTTTAAATAAAGAATCCAAATAAGATTCTATTACATGTCCATTTTAAATTACACAATGCATTGGCTACTTAATAATTGACCTGTCCCGATGCTGAATTATTGCTGACATATTCCAAGGATCTTTGTCCTATAAATATTCTTTAACTGTATAATATACTTTTCCAAGTAGAATACCCTTTATGAGCGTTTTATATTTGTTGAACGTTAGCTTTGTTATATGTGTTGGGATATTATAGGAACGATAGCTCATTCCTATAAACAATGTTTAATAAGAAGAAAAGCAGGCGTCCTAATTTTATCTTTGTTTCTTATATTGAAAGTAGGTTAATTTCCGCTAAGTGTAAAAAATGCATGTTTTATTCGAGAAAAATGTTGCATAAAATATATAGTAATTCTCGCTTGTTGTTGAGGTCTTAAAAATTCCCTAAATTTGTCGATAACTTCATTCACTTAGCAATATGGTGCCAAAATACAATCACAGATAATCTCTGCACCAATTTTAACGCAATCCCTAACATATAGAACACAAGTACTAAAGCTCAAAAACTTTTTCTGTTAGCATAAGAAAATTTATTGTTTATGTATTTGACCTCGCTCTGCTCCTTACTCTCGTCACGATCAACCTCGACGAGCACATTACATATTTTCAAAGCTTTGCAGATGAAAGATAACTTTTATTAATTATTCATTGTATTCCTTACATAATATAAAAACCATTGTTACATTAATAACCTTATTTTTTGTATATTTCAAAAGAAATTATCAAATCAAAATTCAATAAATAAAAATGCGTTATGTTCAAAACTCATAACAATTCATTAATTGCTGCTGATTTATATTAACATAATTACTATACGCATATGCTCACCATGTCCCATTAATAAGATCTCTGTGAACATCTTTCCACAAAATACCTACACAAACAACAAAGTAGTATTCAATATTGGCATTTATAATTTATCAATTTGTTAACCTGAAGTACCTATAAATATTTATCGTGTACAAGGTATAATAGCCTTGTATTTTACACGATTATCGAATAAAAAAATCCGCTTTTAACAGATTTTAAGAAAGAGAGATGTATTAGATGAAGATCATTCTGAAGACGAATTAATTATTAATCTATATAAACTTACCGTTATAGGTAAATTTAATTCGTGCGTTTCGTTCCCCCTCCATAAACGAGATTCTCTTGGCAGAACGGGCAAATCACAATCTATCGCCCCAAGGTGATTTTGAATCCGGACAGAGGGATGCACTGCGCTTTCTAGTGCACTAGAAATAGTGTTTAACTTTTGCCTTGTTGCAGTTTTCACGAACCCTTTTGTTACGGACGCTTGAGTCGTTAAACGGGCTGCGGGCCTCTCTGTAGTATCGTAGGCTTTTGTTGTTTTAACGCTGTCCTTTACTGTTATAGAATTATCACTCGAATCTTTTGTTGGCGTTAATGGTTTTATATTTTGTGCAGTTGAGGAGATAATTGTTGCCTCGGGGATATTTAATGATATTGTACTATCAGTCTTGGGCGCCAAGGTTGTACCGCAAGCACTTGATAAGTATATGAGTAATGCAAAAGCTGTTGGCAACAAGGACATGTTCCATAACGTAAAACATCGTAAATAGATACGGTTCATTATGGAAACCGAAATAATAGAAAATTTGGCACCAAGTCTTGCTTATGATCCTCTATTCCTTACCTGTTAAAAAACAATACTATATTTGTACTCATAAAATATGTAACAAGAAACTGAAAGCGATTTTCCCTTTAAAGCTATAAATATCGCAGTATTCTCACATCCTTAAACATAAGGACCACTTACGTGAAGTTTCTAAAAGATGACCTCACTGCTCTTGTTGTTTAAGTTGCAAGTACGGCCACTTTTCTGAGAAAACCTCTATAATTGGAAAAGCTCCGTCCTTATGATAAGTAGTGACTGTTTCATAACTGAGTGGGCTCTCAAGAATATACTAAAATGTTCTCTAACAAGACAATATTAAAATACTTTTTGTCCTTTAAAAATATTGTTTTACTTAATACGACACTGAACTAGCCTGATTTTTAATTTAATAAAACCTATATGTTGACTGATGAATTGTCAATACAACACATGGTTAATTAAAATAATTAATGTTAAGAAGCTTACTTAATTTCATTGATGCCCCGTTGTTGTCACTAAATCACATAATTACTTTCATGCTCCCAACGTATGTTTTGCATAATAACAATAGCTTTAATGTTGTGGACAGAGAGCAGGGCGGGCGGTGCTAGGGCTCGCAGCCTCCGCACAACTGAGGGCGGGCGGCGCGCCCCGCTACCGGCGAGCTACCCCGAACTTGCGCACCCAACTCACATCTGTATTTTCACTTAATTTCATTCTGCGCTTGTAATGCCAATGATTTTCTTAGACAAACCTTCAATTGTTCGTATTAGGGTGGATAAAAATAAACCGGTTCATATGAAAAATGTAAAATTTAGTATACTTCTAGTGGACATAGAACTTTGCACGTGGCTAGCACATTTTCATTCATATACAACTTTCAGGTTAAAAGTATAGTATAAGGCAACCAAAGTAAACAGTTTTGTGCAACTTTATAGTTGCTTTTAACGGTAATAACAGAAAACATGTTTTCTTTCAAATCATCAAATGAAAAATAATGCTTAATAAAATTATTTTCACACTTTTAGATATTGTAAACAGTCAGTAATTATGTAAATAACTGACCTTCAACAATCATATTTGCATAGTAGTTATTTGCGTAGTGGGTGAGGGATTTGGGTTTGGCCGGCCGCCAATCTCTTAACTGGCAACTTTTATTTCCACATAGATCGAAACCAATATTCGAAAAAATTCAGTATTGCTCCCTCGAAATCCGGACATAAGCCCGCTTTATTGCAATAAATCAAAGCCTACGCTTATTTGAAAAAAAAAATATTATTGAGTTTTGTACACGAGTGTAGTTTAAGTGTAGCACATTATATATATGAGCTATCAAGATTAGAGTAACATATATGTCGGCAATACCTAGTTTGAATACACATAAGTAATTTTTAGTCATTATGTTTAATCTTATAATATACTCTTAGTTATGACAAAAGGCAAACCACGCCGTTTGTTAAATCCTTCATTAGAACTTAACACTGATATTATGCTAGTGTGGCTAGCTAGAATAAGCATATGTGTAAATAAAAATTTAAACAACGAATGTACTATTCGTTCGTAGCTTCTATTAAAAAATAGGATTTCATTTAATTTTGTAGTGAGTATATTCTGTTAAAGATAGAATAATTATATATTTAATTTATACTATTACTATTGAACACAAATATGTTTAAAACGGTACTATTTCTAAACAGGTTCTACTTCCTGAAATTTGCGTTCAAACAAATTTTCGGCATTGTCAAATGCGTCACCGCAATTTGTCGCGGAAATTATCGTGATCACATATTGTTGCCCTATCAGATATAGAGTATAGGTATATATTCAGTAACATTATAAATAATAATAGTGAACAAAATTACAACAAATCCTTTTACATTTATTAGGTACTACTGTTTTCAAGTGCCTAAATATAAAATAATATTGTTAAAATTCAGTTTCAGTATAAATATGTTTTTTTGTTCGTAATTACGAATGAAGCTTACAAAAATAATGCAGTACCGGACAATTTTATAGCATAATCGTGTGCTAAATTGTGCATGGAACATTTGTTTGGAACCGAGTGGAAAAATGTGTCAGTGACATAACAATGAGTTTCCTACGAATCGTGGACGTGAATAGCTGTGTATTATGAAAAGGAAATTGTGACATAGACATTTACTTATAAGTTAAAACGTGCTTCAAACGTTTATCTTATATGAAACTGCTGGAATTGCCTGGTTGCAAAATTTAAAATTTCAAGCAATCTTCATCCATACATTTTGGATTCACTTTATCTTATATATATATATATATATAAATCTCCTGTCACGATGTTTGTCCCCGATAGATTCCTAAACTACATAACCGATTTTAAATTAAATTGACACATTGGCGTGAGCAGTCTCGTCCAACTGAATATAGGTTAAAGATATAGGATAGGTTAGATCTTTAATTATAGTCGCAATTTTATTTTATTGCAACTTATTTGTCTATAAAATAAATTGACAGTCACAATTATCTGTTAACTCCAAAAGATTCTAACAGATGTCGATACTTTTCTACTGGATTGAATAAGTAATCAATAGATGACACTGCTATGGCAAACCGACAAACGTGTCATATAAGCTACAATTCAATAGCATGACTACCACGTGTTATTGAGGCTAAAGTATAAATTAAATTTCTTTTGTAGTAAACGTAATAGCGTGAAATTCAATTATTTCTACTTTTTTAATAATTTATATGGCAAAACAATAAAAATAAATGAATCCTTGATGATGAATGATGTATCCTTAAATAAATATGGATACATCACAATAAAAATATGAGATTTGAAAAAGGGATCTATGCAATGTGGACATTGAATCTGATAGACAGAAATGAAAAACCAGTCTTATCCAACCTTAGCTTCTAGATTTATGTTAAAGTACCAAAAATTTACTTTTCACATTAAAACACAATATTCTTATGTAAATAATTTATTAACTGTATTAATACGGCATTATATTATATTATGATAAAGAAATACTGATAATTTACAATTTAAAAAGATCTACATGATTACTGTATGTTGCTCTTCGGGACATTTAAAGCGGTCGAATCGGTTTTGTTATAATCCTGAAACAAATTGTAAACAATTTTTTAAACAAGTATTCGTATGTAGGTATGTGTAACAACTTTAGAGTAATATAATTTATTATTTTACAATTTAAATTAATAGAATCGTCATGGTCGTCAATTTAACCTGGTATAAGACAATCATAAGCCGAATCAATTTTTTTTATCAAAAATAAAATTAACATAGTAATGTTTACTCAAACGAAATAGTATAACAATAACAGCTTTTACATGCATTGCGTGATTTAATAGCTTTCCGTTAATATTTAATCAAATTTTAATAAAATCTAAAATAACTTCATAAATATTAAACGTATGAATAGTGGAAAAAATATTTTAAGAATTAATCCACAATTACATTTTTTTATCTAAGAGGAGGCAAACGAGCAGGCGTGTCACTTCCAAGTTCCCAAATCAAGGGCGTAGAGCGGACAAAAAACTCTCCATCACTCCTTTAAATTGTCCATTATGTTCTACAGTACGGTTGTTAAGAGCTACCACCATTACACCATGTAATTAAAATTAAAATTACCTGAGAAACTTGTACGGAATAACAGTCATTGAGTTGTACTGACATTTTGTCGGGATGTGCACGCAATCGATGCGAGCGCAACGTGGACGCGTACGCGAACCGCTCATCGCACCACTTGCACGATAGTGGTTTATCGCCTGTATGCATTGCAAGGTGAACCTGTGAAAGAAAATAAAAATTGCTCATTTAGTTTGGTTTGAAGAAAATACCAGGACCTCCATTTAAGTAATGAACTAAATGTGTATGGAGTTATTGTATCTACTAGTTGTATCTCTATTTAAAACACACACTAAAACGAACACTGGATTACTTCATTAAAATGTTTCACCTTGGTGGTGTACAAAACTAAATTTCTCGACGGTCATTAGTTAAGTCAAATACGGTCGAAATGTACAAGTAACGCCATCTATTAGCCCATCAAAGAATTAAGTCGATGAAATACTATTAGCTAATTGTATCGTATTTTTTATTTTATTTTTTTGTCTGATACAGTCACGTCTTTGCGTTTATCCGTGATTACACGGAATAATCTATAAGGAGTGGTGTCCTAAAAGTCTTAGTATAAAATATTTTTTTTTTAAATTTAATGTTATTTTTTCATGATATATCTACGTTCTCTTTAAATTAAATAATTATTTTGTATAAACTCTTTGTTTACTAAAATATCTCATATTACGTCAAATTTTGTTATATGATGAATAGAAACATGATATTGATGAAAAATATTGTTAAAAATACCTTTAAAGTCTGTCGGCGCTTGAAAGCCTTATTGCAATAGCTGCACACGTGTGAGCACTTCTCATCGTGGACTAGGAGATGTTTTCTTAACGTGCGTCTACTGTTCAGTACACGACTGCACACGAAGCACACATACGAAGTTTCTTCGTGTGTGTCCATGTGTGTTTTGAGATTTGAGTACGTTTTGAATCTATAAATATTTGATTGTTAAAGGTACATTGCTAGGAAATTATACACTTTATATATGGTGGTTCATAATTCGCTATGTCTATGGTAACTTAACGGTAATAAATAGGACTAAACATATCTTAACTTTCAGGCTATTTCTTTTACAATTATTTGCCTGATTATAATACGAGGAAAAGTTTATATTACACTAGCTGAACCGGCAAACGTTATTTTGCCATATAAATTATTTAAAAAAGTTTACTACAAAATAAATTTAATTTATACTTTAGCCTCAATAACACGTGGTTGTCATGTTATTGAATTGTAGCTTAAATTACACGTTTGTCAGTTTACCATAGCAGTGCCATCTATTGATTACTTACTCAATCCAGTCGAAAAGTATCGACATTTGTTAGAATCTTTTGGAGTTAACAGATAATTGTGACTGTCAATTAATTATATAGACAAATAATTTGCAATAAAACAAAATTGCGACTATAATTAAAGATCTAAGCTATATCTCAAGTTGGACCAGACTGCTGACGGTGTGCCAATTTAATTTAAAATCGGTTATGTAGTTTAGGAATCCATCGGAGACAAACATCGTGACAGGAGATTTAAATATATATATTATATTATAAAAAAAATATACAAGAGGGCAATCAAGCTGGACGCACTCCATGAAGGTGAAGTCGCCGTCTATAGACAATCACTAGGCACAAAGCTCGTGAGTATGTTCATATATTTCTTAGATTTATGTAAGTTAACCGAGTTGTTTGTAACCATGGCAACGAATATAAGTTGTCTCACTCACGCCTTAGAGCATTTCCGGCATGTGTAAGGTTTGTCGTCACTGTGTATTGCTCTGTGCTGTCTCAACTCGCCGTTAGTGCCACACGCATACCCACACTGATCGCATACGTAGCTCTTTATTTTCTCATGGACTATACGCTTGTGGGATACTGCTGATGAACGTGTAGTGAATCTATAAAACAAATCTTTGTGCTATTATACTTTTCTGTCAAATTTAGGCATTTCGTGACATTTGCTTTAACAATATGTGCGCGAATAGTTCTCTTCACCTCAGGTGTATTAAGCTTAAGGACCTAAAGTGTTTTAAAAGTAAACTTATTATTTTTCTTTCATGTTTATTTATAATACAACCATGAAATTGTTTATGAATTAGTTTTTTTTAATATCGTAATAATATAGGTATTTAAGCCCTTACTTCTCATTACAAACATCACATTCATATATTTTCCTCTGTTCTATCGGCACATGCGACCTTTCGTGTGATTTGACTAGATCTTTTGATGTAAACACTTTATCACACGATGAACACGGAAACGTCCTCTCAGCCTTGGGTATATGCCTTAACTTATGTCTTTGAAGTTCCTCAATAGTTTTCGCCGATTTCGGACATTGGTCGCAGCTGAAACATTAACATGTAGCAAAATTGAAAGTCATTATGTCTCTTTTTTAGTTGATTATTTTATTTCTTTTTGTTGATAAATTAAGTAATTTGCAGGCACTTGGCCAGTTTAAGGCTGTTAAATTTTAGAATAAGGACAGAATAACAAAAGTGTGATAATAAATAAAAACTTACTGTAAAGCATCAGGACTTTTATGGTCCTGAATGTGTTTGTACATAACTGTTCTAGAGTTAAGTGAAATTCCACAGCTACAGTGCACTATAGGAGTTGCTTTATGCTTCCACATGCAATGTGTGTTTAATTTATACCAGCTAGAAAAGTCTAGATTACACTCCCGGCAATTAAACCTGAAACAAATATATTTTTTAAACATTTGTCAAAATAATATACAAATATGATAGATAAAAAAACATTATTGAAATTAATAGCTTTATAGAGCTATATTAAAAATATAATATGCTTGTTTGACCCCAATCATATAGTAATAATTTAATGAATTATTATTTTTTAATATAAAAAGACATGCTACATACCTAATAAGATCTGTGACTTTAATTGAATTTCTATTTGCGGGTTTTCTTGTACCTCGCCGAGGCCGAGATTTATGTTCAGCTACATGCCTGTAGATAGCACTCTTTGATGTTAAAACATAGCCGCATATACAAAAAGTGTACACTTTTTTCTGGTGAACAGTCCAATAGTGACTGCGCAATGATTCCCATGAGTGAACTCGTTTCGGACACTCCGCACAAGACATCCTAAAAAGTAATTCAAATTTCTGTAATAGTCTAAAGGAGAAAATTTACTAATATATCACTAACTTATTTGTATATTAAAAGAAGGAAGCTGTATAAGGTGTAAATTCAACCATTTAAAATGCTTAAAAAAACTTGAAATTGTTCTAGTTCTAGATCTAAAATTAATAACAAATTATCAAAGCCGGAGAACATGCTATAAGAAAAAAAACTAAGTTACATGTATGTGGTCATACTGACACTTACTTAACAAAATTTTTTAGTTTTGCTCTAGGATCCTTAAGAAGTTTTTCTAAGTCTTCCCTATCTTTATCAGTCATTTTTCTTGGTTTTATACTTGAAGCTTGCTTAACTTTTGTTTGTTTTAAAGATGCAAGTGTAGCTCCATCACTAGTATTATTATCACTTTCACATTCATTGTTGTCATTGTCGTAGTTCATATCATCGCCATCAATATCAGAGTAGGTTACTTCATTATTAAGTGAAGCTAAAGTAATATGTCAATTATCAATTAAATAAAAAAATATATCACGTGGAGTGTTCAATATTATTTGCTAAATTACCATATTTATTTGTTTTTAAATATACATTATGTAAATAAAATATTAACAAATACTGTACATCCTATCCATTAATTAATAAGTATGAATTATTCAAATGTAGCTTACATTATGTTATGTTTAATGAGAAGGTGCTAATAGCAAACACTGTTATACACTATAAGTCATAATTATAAGGTTTATATCAAGCAATACCTACAACTTAAGCTTACCTACAATTTCATCCATTTCAATTTTAACCTGGAAAATATTATATGCATAAGTTAGAAACGATTGGACTAATAATATGATTGGGTATTTACAATCTACTTTAATAGGTTCTATTAAAAAAAGGAACTGCACACAGCAGATTATTAGGCCTTATAAGAAATTGAAATGACATTATATTATAGTAATAAAGCTGTAAATTTTCTTGCTTACCTCAGATTTAATTTCAGTTATTCTATAATTTAAATCATCATTTAACTTGAATTCAAGGTTTTCATAATCTCTTGCACACCTTTTTTGCAAATTTTCTTGAACTTTATAACATTCCAAAACAAATAGTTGAAATGATACCATTTTATTTTCACAATTTAGACAAATTTGTGTTGGAAGTGTGTCATTATCAGATATCTAAGTAAAAAAATATTTATTTAAAAGTAAATGTTATAATGATAAGAAGTAAAATAAAAATTAACTTTAGGTAGTCTTGTTTGCCAATTAAATTTAATATGAATACTTACTGTTATTTGTAATAATTCTTGTATAATTTTAAGTATATTTTTATTATTTTCATCGTTTAAATCTTTTAAAATATGCTCCTTTTTTGCACAGAGGCGACATATTTTTTTAATGTCTAAAGCCATGGTTATCGAACGCAAAAAACACGTAAAACGTAGCTCATAAAATTATAGAATGTACTGCTTTCAGATGTTAGATATTTCCGTCAAACTCTTAACAAAATTAAAAAATGAAATTAGAAATTATTAAATTCACAACAAACTTTGTAGTTTGTATTTTTGTGTAGCATAGAATTTAGATTTTAGACACTTGACAGTTTGCACTTTCAGCACCATGTACAAAGAGTATAAAAGAGAAGTCATTTTGTATTATAAAATAGTGTTGTCCCTATTTCATACCCGATTTTTTATGATTACAATCTGTGGTTTGTTCTGCCGCTTTTTTTACTCTGTTCTACGAAATAATGGCTTCCATAACTTTAAACGATTACAACAGTCTAACGTAAATAAAAAGATATAAAGTACTTAATTTTTCAAACTTCTGTATATTGTACCAATAACTAGTTATGGTGCAAGTTATTATCGCCAAAATGAATGTGAATTTGTACTAACTATTGCTCACAATAAGAATCATGTTCCGAATTAACTAAAAGGAAATCGAAGCCACAGGGATTAAAAGGTGAATCAAAAGATGGATATTCATTCAGAACTTGTTGAACCGCTGTCACCTGCTATATCCTACAGCAACAGCAGTAGTTATTGGAAAAGCGAAGATAGTGGCTATCATACATCATTTACTCCTGGTTCACTAGAGTGCTCGGAAGTATCGAACGACAGTATCAACTCCACTTTTATAAAAGGACGGATATGCTTTACAGGTCCTTATCAGGTTGACTGCTTCAATATACGTCCCGATGACCTTGTATCACATGGCAACGTTTCTGCTAGTATAAGAAATAATGATTCCTTTAAAGATTCTCCAAAATATCGTCGAGGCGTCAAAAGGCATTTACCTGATGAGGAAGATTACACTGACATTGCATATAATTCAATACCAACTCCAACAACTTTAATAGCTGGTGGTCTGAGACAACTAAAATTTAATGATAGTAAACCAATATCATCTATGAGCTTAGGACACACAGAGAACTTACATGCATTTTACAATCTTCATGAAAAAGTTCATACATTTCCATCCACTCCAATAAAGAAAACCTGTAGAACCAATTGCCACCTTAATAGTCCAACAAGCTTGAAGAGGCCAGCAAAAAAGTTAAACTTTGTTATGCACTCTCTCTCATGTGAAAAAAAAGGTTTGCAACCAGTGACAAAAGTAATAAAGTCTAAGGCAGTGAAATCTATTCTATTTAGACCTGAACAGAAGATTGATATTATTGGGATGTTGTATGAGAAGGTCAAATTGACACCTCCTTTAAAGAAGATATTTAGTTACTTAGCTAATGAAGATATCTACAATTTTACTTTAGTTAGCCCATTGTGGTTAAAAATCTGGGAAGATGTAAGTCTATCAAGAAAACAAATGGAGTACAGAACATATTTAAAAAATGTAGAGGAGAATGTAGAGAATAGAGAAGTTGCACCAAAAAATTTTGTTGTACACCAGAAAAAACCCCTCTCAGAAATACATAATATTATAATTCCAAAAACTCAGCCAGCCAGTCCACCAGGTACTCCAAGGACAATCAAATTCAAAAGATTTACAAAGGTAAGGCATTTAAATGTAAATACTGAAAAAGGGTAATTACAAGATTTTAACATAAATGTTTCCAAGAAATTTTACCAATAGCTTTTAATAATATTATATTTATCTTGGTTTACATATTTACAGGCTGCATCACTGGATCTTAGAAAACAACTGTCTTGTGTAAGATGCCATCAACCTGCTAAGGTAACTGAAGAAAGCTCGGGAGAAGACTGGGTGGAATGTACAAGTGTTACTTGCTCTTACCAATATTGTAAGTTCTGTAAATGTGACAGACATCCAGGTAAGAAATGCTTTCAATATGACTTGGATGGTCCTAGCCCTTCCAAACGGAAGAAAAATACTTGTGCTATTGGCACCAAAAAGAGTCGAAAAAATCTCAGGAGACTGTTGTGACTTAAGCATAAGTATGAAGTAACCCAGTGAGTTGTTATATTAATGCATTCCATGTCCAAAGATTGTTGATTTACAAAATCATTATTAAGAGATTAGGCTTTTTTAAGTGCATAGAATTATCTATGGTCTGATATAGTGCCATTTTACTGTAGTAGGAATTACGGCATTTTGTTTACCTCATATTTTACATTTTCGTTTTGCAAGTGGCTGTTTTTAATTGGTAAATGTAGAGACAGGTTTATTATTAGATAATAGTGTAATTATGGGACCAACATTTCTAAAATATAAAGTAAGGTAGTAGAACCTTACTTTATACCTAAGTGCCCTAATCTGAAAAGACAATACATATAACTAGTTTTAAATTTTTAAGTTAATTTAATGACAGACTGATAGATTTGCCATAAATGGTTAGTTATACGTTTTGTAAATAGTATTAGGATTTTTATGGTTATTCCAATTATAAACACATGTTGTTCTAAAAGCATTCAACTAGTTGAAAACACTAGCTGACAATGTACAAGTGATCCTGTGATATTCCATCATCTCTTTTAATGTGTTAAAAGATTTAACAATTGTGAAAACAAGAATGTTTTAAGGCAAAATATAAAATTAAATTTCTTTATAATCATATACATACATCACTCAATATACATATTTTATTACTTACAGAGAACAAATGGTATTTTTTAAATACTTTAAAGAAAGAAGAATTTTTGTTTTATACTTGCCTTGTTTCAGTCAGACCTATACTCCTGAGACTATTTTATGCCATTTTGTTCATTTAACATACTCATTAGAATAAGGTTTTAATTTTCTTCAATTAGTTTTAATACATCACTACTCTATATTTTTTAATTTGAACTATTGTCACAAGTTTGTTAGACTTAACTGTTTTATGATAGATTTAATGACTCCCATGACATTAAAACATATTCCAGGTGGTGACACTCATACCCTTGCTAAAGCTGGACAAAAATACATTTCAAATGAATTAAAACAGTATTAAATTACTTAAAAAAATCTTGTAAAAATACTCCTTTTTCTAGTCTTTTCAAATAAAAATAGCCATATCTTCAGTTTTAAACATTAATAGCTAATCACATCAAATAATTAATAATTTAATTGGACATCACATTTTATTAAAATACTCAATACCACAACTATGAAAAGGTACTGTTATTAAGAATTTTCACACATTTCGATTAAATGTGATAATAATAAGATGATTATTTCAAAAATACTTCTATAATCAATAAGGTGAAATCGAATTCGTGTCGCCTTCTACAGAGTACCGTTAAGAGGTCCCTTTCTCGAAATTAAACGTATACCAAGTAAGACGCTAACGGTTTTTTAGTATTCCATTTCACATGTTCTAATTGAATGGATGTAAAACTTAATGTCCCATTGTTTTTATCACCAATTAATAAATAAAAGTAAGGTGATCCTTAGCTCAAAGAAAAAGATACATATTTCGAATATATAACGTCTTAAAAAGAATAAACATAGCGCTTTTCCTTTTCCTGTTTTTTTTAAAACATCCAACCGCCATTAACTATTGCAATCTTTTTGATCTTAATAAGCGATGCGAGAAACAGGTTTCGGAGGCCTTACAAAACTTTTTATAGATACGTAACACCTGCACCATTGATAGTCATAGTCCTTAATTTTGAAGTATTTTTAATGATAATTTAATATTATATGTTAGATGTAAACTTAAAATTAAAATACGGAATAATGTATTATTTTATCATCGATGTCTGCACAGAGTTGCAGGGTGTCCAGCAGCTCAGAGATGGTTTAAGAGTATTCAGTTTTGATCCAAATATTTTATCATCAATCAAATTTAACGATCAAACGTACGCATTCCATTTAAAGTACAAATTATTGACATAGAAGCTGTCTTTTATTTGATTGGTCTTGCGTAATTTGGCACTCAAGAAGGCATAGGCCTAGAACACCTCACATCGACTGGTTGGCATACCCTGCAGTTGTGTAGAAATCGAATTATTTATTACAGGAAGAATTATTTATTACCATGCGTGCATATATCTTAAATTCTGTACGTACTGTTTTATTTTGGCATTTTACTCTGGTGATGCTTAGGAAATATTCTAAAATTATTGGGTATACCACAAGGCATTATTTTATTAAAACAATACAATTTACTGTGTTCACAACACACAGCAGAACAATAATTGATTACTTAAATAGTAAATATTACCTTATTTATTTGTAAATAATTCTTTCGCCTTATTTTAATTTGATGTATGATTGATTTCTCGAATAATTTTATGTTTTATCTCAATTCAGTAGGAAGTCTACGTATTTTTTGTTGTTCTAGTATTTTTTTAATGATTAATGTAAATATTGTTTTAATGCGATATCTGAATGATTTTTTGAAATACTCTCTTTCTTAATAAAAGTATAAAAAGTATGTGTTTTGTGTTTAGATTATTAATTAAAACCACATATACAAACAAAAATTTAATTACAACATTTACAGACGATATTTACAAATTGACGCTTAGAATTCTAAATTATTACTAAAATGTAACCACCGGTCAAGTATGATGGCATTTTTATATTTTTACACTATTATATACCTAAGAAAGGCACCAATAATTTAAAGCTGTAAAGATTTGTAAAGTAATTGGTCGTCGGACCTTATATATATTTGTTTATTATGAATCCAGTCCGGTGGTAACAATGTACTTGTATGATTTTGTTAACCAAGTCCCATCACAAACTTTGGTATCTGGTAGGCCACTTGCGGTATTTGCATTAGCATCGACATTCTGAAACATTGTACATAAGAATAGAAATAAAATAAATATGCCTAATTAAGTATATATTGATAAAGATGATAATATCAAATATCATTGTCGTCTCGATACGACGAACAAATTATTGTCAAAAGATTGAATTAATCATACATTATTTAAAATATAAGCTTTTACTGTGAAAAGACTAGCAACTAGCGTACGACACTTATTTAACGTTACCATATACCACCACCTGTGCAGAAGTGTCACTTGCAAGCACATTGTGTCGTAAGGTATTTTATGATGTACAACTTTCACCTTACTTTCTTACAGAAATCGTCGTCCAAAGTTAAGCCTTTGAATATTTGAAAACACGCCTGGGAAACCAAAGCAAATTAAACCAACCTCATGTTGCATCTCAGAAAACCATCACCGCTACACTTGCTCTACACTTGGTCTGTGAGATAGAAACATTTGTTAGTCGATAGAGATTTTACTACCCTTGCGACTTTCTAACCTTAAATTGTATTCGTTGTTATTAAAAAACATAACGGTGTAATTGTAAGGTAATTATTTTAATTACTGCCTAATTATCTTTCACTTTACATCAAATGGGACCGGGTGGAATCTTCTCAAGATAATATAATGCGGAAAATAGAAATCAAATTTACCATAAAACAAATAATATCGAAAAAATAAATAATCGTTTCGTTAAGTTCTTCATTAATTTTGTACAATGCGAAATATCGATGTCTGTCGATTTGCACTGCTTATAAAATATAAAAGAATTTTTCAATTTCGTTCAATCATTGTGTGATAAGAATTTTATATAGAACGCTATAAGTGAAGTGAAGTGTGCAAACAGTTAATCGTTGACAGCTTATTTCCTATCCTTCCATCCCAACTACTAGGCCAAAAGCTCGACTGAGTACAGCTTGTTCGTTTCTTGCCCAAAAGGGCCCACCCCTTTAATAAAAAATCTAAGTGCGTTAAAGCAATTTACAAGTGTAAAATGTCTGGGTTACAGAATAAACATTAATATAAAAATATGTTTAAGGAATATTACTGTGGAGGTTACACTAAAGAGTTAATCTATAACCCAAATCAAGTAACATCTTATCCTAGGTGCAAAATATGTACAGGTCGAAAAAGCAATACGATAAAAGCCGAATGAGTCGAAGTGCACAACAACTCACGAGACAGACAAGCCATTGTAGAACCAGGCGCGCCATGTCTGCGGTGTTGGTGAGGCGCCATCTATCCTCGCTTCAATGTTAACGCATAGCGCGCGTCTGTCGTGGGAACGGCCGGAGCGTGCGTCGCATATCAAACGCTTTCGACATTCTCCGTCGCATATGCCACGACGCGGACTATTTTTCCAATAATGCCTGCAATTTAGTAACGCACATATTTATTTAACACGCAGGTAGTAAATTAAAATTGCATGAGAACTTTTCGTTACTAGTAGGTATTTATGGGTAATAGTTTTTAAATATTACTCTAAAAATTAAATGTTACATTTTTTTTCATCTTTTGTACACACAAAGTTAGTTATTGTAATGGATTTCATAATAATCATAAGTCAAGGTTAGATTTGTAGATTTCACTTACTTATGGTATAAATTAAATAAGTCTTCCTTTTCAGTCATGTTGTCTATGAATCTATCCCAATCCTCGGGTCGCAGCGCAGACATCATGTACGCAGATCGAGCCGAATACAATTTATACCAAATGGGATATCCAAACAAATTTGCTTCTTTTAAATTCATAATCCATGTTTCATGATCAACAACCAACTAAAAAATTATATTATTATTTATGGTATGTATTTATCTTACTTATTTTATCACTTCAACTATAAAAGAAACTATTTCCTTTAACACTCATAAATACAAAAATTTGAATGTTTTACATAGTAGTGTAGTGTAGAAACAGTGACTGCTCGATTTTAATCCTGAAGTCAAATGCCTGTGTACCAATGATTTTTCCTTTGTAGTTAAAAAAACAACGTGAAGGAATTAGCTTTAGTAACAAAAAATTAAGGCACAGAAGGCTGCACACCTGCTAGTCTATAAGGTTTCGAGTTCCTATAATAATATCGAGGCTAGTAACGAGGCGTACAGTAATAGTAATACCTAATCAGGTCTTCTTTTTCAGTAATATTTTTATGTATTTTTTATCCAATGATCTAAAGAAAAAATGACTATGAAAATTACCCTTGTTGTAGCGTCGTGGTCTCCATCTACATAGTATATTCGATATCCTAAGTTCAAATCATAATATGGTGACACAGATGGACCGACATATGCTATACTTGTTGCTCTTCCTGAAATAATACATTATTCTAAAAACAAACATGTCTTAAAGTAATTAATAATATGCATTTATCTTCGAGAACCGAGTATTTCATTCCTCGGAAGAGAAATTTAAGGAAGTTTATCCTCATATTAGAAAAAATATAGACATAAATGGGTTAAAAACGAATACATTCATTTATAAATTTTGAGGCAATTAATGTTAAATTTAACAGTACATCGCAAAATAACTTACCTAAATCATTCGGATCGTAGAACACCTCAAACTCATCAAAATGCGTATGTCCAAAGAATTGTGCGGTTATTGTCGACTCGTATCTATTAATTATGGCATAATAGTTCCTACTCCACACTTTCAAACAGTCTGAATGCCCTGGTGGTATGTGGCCTATTATATGAACTTTTTCGCCACTGAATTCAGCCGATTGAAGTTCGTATATTAGCCATTGTAATTCTGTCGCAGGGTCTGTACTATTTAATAGCAGCCACCTAAAATATAACGGTAGAAATGTTATGAAAATTATATACCATTATTATTTATAGGGTAATGGCGAATCACACAAAAAGATTGATTGAAAGAGTTCTTTTTAATTAAAGATTATTTGTTGATCTTCGAGTGTACCTAACGTTAGACGGAGTGAAAAATACAAATAGTGCGCTAATGAATCATAATATTGAAATTTCATGTTCAATATAAATTTTTGACCAACTTAGGGCATAAAATAAGAATCTCTATTTGAAGTCACTGTAGAAAAACGACTTTTAAAAAACCTAAGTGTTAGATGGTTAATGTTGACATTTTAAAACGATTTGTATGGTTTCGCACGTATTGTTACGAATCTCCCACGGAAATGGAAAACGCTGTTTAACTTTTACTTAATACCTAACTTCCAAGAATATTTATTTCCTAATAATTAAACAGTCTTTAGAGCATATAGTCCGGGTTTGATAATGGGGTATGCTTTTCGTATGTTGTGTAAATAAGAGAGCTGAGTTGAGAGCTGCTGTTGAGAATAATTTTTGGCTATTTTTTTGGAAAAAAATTTATTAAAATATTTTATTAACAATTATGATGATTTATTAGACCATAAAGACTCTGATTAATGATAAGACCTTAGCTTCTCTCCTAAGGTCTCATCAGGTGTATACTCAAAATAACTGAAGGTCCTCTTGATCATCATGTGATGAAAACTCACCAGTTTTTATTATTACAATAATTCATATTGAGGGATATTATGCGGAATCCTGGCCTAACAAGGACCGAGTAGAAGGCACCACGTCTAACGGTGTGAGAGACACCAGCGGGTAACCATCTACGCCATTGTGCGTCCAATTCATTGTATAGCCAGCCAATGTTGGACTCTGGTGACGATATGTACGGTGGCGGAAAACTGAAAAAAACAGTCATAATTGAGTTGTGGGTAGGCGATCTAAATTTTAGATACGTTTTTATGTTTTACAATTTTTAAGCATTACAAATAAATTAGGTGGAAAATATAGAGACAACTTAATCTATTTGGGGGCAATTCTACTTAATAATGTTTGAACTGATTAAACCTGAAAATATAAGTGGATAATATCGCGTGATCAAACAAAGACAAGGACCAAACTTTTGAAATTTATTTTAGTTTTGTAGTTTTTAGTTATATAATTTTTGTATGTCTTAATGTTTGTTTATTAATAAAACGTCGTTCATTCTTTTAAAACACATTTTGTACAAAGGGAATGCAGACAGGAAGGAATCTATTTCAATTATTAATTTTTGTTTATCGCACAAAACGTTATAGTATATAATTAAATATTTTGTTATTTATACCTATTCACTGGTGATGATTCGTGATTACCCAGCGCTGGAAATATCGGTACACCAGGAAACATGTCTGACATTTGGGCGACTGTTTCCTGTAGGACTTTAAGATTTTCCTCCTTCGTCTGATTCCAGACATCGTGCGGTGGTAGATCTCCAGTCCACAGGATGTAATCAATGTCCTGCAAGAAATGGCTTATGATTAAAAAGGTAACGTGATTTAATTTATTACCATGTATAAGCCATTACGACCTTAAGTAAGCAATAGAGAACTCGTACCTGCCAATTTCTTCTTCTATTTAACACATATAAGTAGCAAAAAACAATATTCATACAATAACACAATAGACTTGATGGAGAGAAAACGTGCTTAACCATTAAACGTATCAAGCCCTCATTAAACGGCAATGACTGAAGCATTGACCTACGACTCCATTAATTAACCTTGTGTGTTCATCATGACGTATCATGTACAGTATACTATAAAAATTAATTTAAAATGGATGCTAAGGAGCTTTTATTTTTAAGAACCTGACAATTTTAAAAGTAAATTCCAATATAGCCTAACATTTAACTATGTTACTCACGGTATGCGTATCAGCTATATGCTTTAACATGTGGTCAATGGTGCGTTTCGGAGTATCGCATTTCCGGTAATCTCCCCAACGGCCAGCACCCCCTCCAGGGGTTAAGGCAGGACCATTTGACGCTCTACAGCATAAGGGCTCGTTGCATTCTGCGTTTGATCCTACAAGAGATAATACAAGTGAATGGTGACGTTATATGGTCAGCATGTCATGTGTTCGGGACCAGGATTCAGGGTTATACGCACTGCGCGTTTCTAACGCAACGGAGTCGGAAATTCGCTGTACAACTCTCTATTAGACAAAAAGTTTAATTTATTCGGTGGAATACGTCTTGCAACAGTAGGTATAGTAGGTAACTGAATATCACGTGATCTTATATTTTATATTCCAAGACTAATTCAGATTTTATAAACTTGTGGTTACTTCATCAATAAGTAAATCACTCAAATAAGGAAAAATATACCACAACTATTTGAAGCAATAAATTTAAATATGTTTTGTAACGTATAACGATTTAAAACCAAGACAAGATGTATAACCTTCAGCATAGTATGGGTCGAAATGAGTGTCAGATATTTGCAGTACTTTGAACGAGGGAGCTTTCTCTATGGGCTCTTCTAAATCACGTCTCGGCGGCTTTGGCACTGGCGGGAAAGCTACTTCCCATTCATGGTACGGATTATAAACGTCGCCACAAGCATCACCAATCACGAAACTGCAGATTTCGTCAGGGCCATATGTTACTCTTTTTAGTACGTAGATTACCTCGCTCTGAAATAAAAATGTTTACTTCACTCTCCAATATCTATCTTTTACAGATGAAGACGAATTGCAGGCAGTTTACTTCGTGAAGATATATGTATAGAATATAAATATATATATATACCCCAAACAGTCGTGTTATTCCATCGCATACCCTGGCAGATTGTATATTTAGTGAGACGCAAAATTTATAAATCATCTTATTTATTTCTTCTTTACTTTTACCGAGCCTCATATAATGTTGTAACAAGCCTGCCCCCGCCTTACACGCTGTGCAAGAAACCTTTGACATAACTGAATGTTCCACTTCGTAATAAACTTGTTTTAAATTAAGCAGTTTGAGAGCTTTATCGAAGAAGAGCGGCAAATTACTGCTCTTATCATTGTCCCACAGAAGCCGGGAATAATTTCGCTTTAGGGCAGCCATGTGTGCTATGAGTTCTGTTTCATTGGCAGTAGGCGGCAGTTTATGAGTAAAGTTAGATGGGGAAAATAATGCTTCATCATTGCGAGGCTCCTCTGTCCAGTTCCAGGTGTCCATCGGTTGACTCCATTTGATAACCGGTTTTATATTTCTGCCTGTTTGTAAAAATAATGGATTACCTGTGACGAGAAAAAAATATATTTAAAAAAAAATAATACTAGGATTGATCTGGTCAAGTATTTTAGGCGAAATAGAATTATGTACCTAACTGAAATCTACTTTTAATTATTTAAAATGTTTAATAAATAGTAAAACTATAGCATACTATTTTACCAAGTTAAAACTCTCTGAAGTACATAAGACTGATATTTGTTTGTTGTAATTGTATATGAATTACGTTATGCAAATATGAAGCATTATAAATATTATCTTACCCGATGTTAAAATTATTGCGAGGCTGAGAGTTACCGCTCGAAGAAGCCATGGTAATCTAATAACCATGACTAGGGGCGTTGTGGAAATCTGTAAGAGACAAATTTTAAAATGATTACATTCATATTTTTTAGATATCAAATAAATATTTTTTTTAAAAAGGTTCCGAATCAAAAAATATTTTCGGAACTAAATTGACATTTGACACCGTTTCAATTACCGAGGCCGACTCGTGTCTAGAGGATTAGATGTAGTTTGACGTGGATTACATATAACACATTTAAGTTAGAAATGATTTAATTTTTCTCTTATATGAATTTTGTATATGGTTCTAAACGATATATTAACAGATTATTTTAACCGCCAACCGTAATAAAATGTCTCATAAAAATCCTTTTTCCCACTATAATTTAAGAGAAAGTAGGCCAGCGGATTATGCCATAAATAATAATAACCAATAGATGTTTACGACCAGAAAAATGTTACATGAATATTTTGTAAGAAAAACAGGATAATAAAATTCCCGGTTCATCGTCCTTGCTAACATCTCTATGAATAACTAATTATAATAAAATTGTTTGTAAAATTTATCAGAGTTGTTGTTGTAAGCATTATACAAATATTTCATAAACATAATGTAACCCGCACTACGCAATAATGTCGAGGGCTCATGGTAACCGTTTAGGTATGTTCTGAATAAAATAAACATAAAACATATGTGGGATGATAATCACCTCTTGACTACGTTCAACAATGAATACCAATGAAGTCCGTCTCTGTGTAATTAGGACAATTGTTACAGCTCAGTACTATATAAAAAATCCGGTCCGTGAAAACTTAATATACTTTTGTCATAATTCTACTTTCGATTTTAATTTGCATTCATTAAAAACTGTTTCCTAGTGGAAGTTTCCATACAATACGACAACTTATGTTAAAAGAATTACTTAGATGCGAGTAAATGAAATATCATGTAACAGTTGGGGATTTTCGTAAGTCGATGATTCAGCATTTTATAATACGGACGTGGAGGTCGCCACTTTCTCCTTGCTTCATTGACTTTGCTGGAAAGAAAGTGACGCCGGTATCGCACGTTTTGCACTGAAGCGCACACAATAACATATTAGCAAATTTATATAGCGACGTGCTATTAAAAATGAAATATAAACTAAGTGCATGCATAGGTCCTATTACTTATTTTGGATCCAAAACTGGAAATGTATGCACATTATAATCTTTATTACATTATAGTCTTAGTATTTCTATAGAATAGAGACTTCGTCAGTCTGTTGCCATGTGTATTCGGCAATCTTTTTGTTCTCTAATTCTAATGTTATATAACATTCGCGTTAAACTATATTAGATCGTATTGATTGTACAGTTACATGTTAACGGTACATAACTATTATTGTTGTTAATAATCTCCATAGACTGAATACATTTTAACATGATCAACAACATAATGATTTTAAAATGTCAAACCCAAGGCCTAAAGGTATATATGGATGGTGATCTATCTAAAAAGTTAAATCAGTGATTTAGAAAAGAAAATAAAACAAACAATAAAATAAAAATACTTTTAGTTCTCATAACGCAGGCAGCATTTGCAGTTAAAATATTAATGAAAATATTTCATATTATTTTACTTGCTGACCGCCAGGTACATCATAATAATAAAATCCGTAATCAACGAAAACGTAACTATGGTTATTGATATGAAGGTATATCTACGTGTAACGCCAGCACGTGTATCGTTTGCCGATTGGCTAAAAACCATAAGCAGTAGACCCCACAATTACGGTATTGGATCTATAGACAACACCAATACATCATTTATAAAAAAGTACACACACAATATAATTTGATAGATTATTTGGTTATATACGCAAAGCTCTTTACATTACAGGTAGTAGGTACTAGAGTCGGGAGAAAATACATACCTACATGTTTTTACTTTAGCCCACTTCTCGCAAATTTCTACTATCCAATAGATAACTGTCAACTTAAAAGAAGTGAATAACTGTGATTTGTTTCCATTTTACCAGTTATCGATATTATTCTTTTCATTCTTCAAGTCATTGTTCTTTTAAGTGTTTGATAATGAAGTAAATATATTGATAATAGTAAATACCTTGTAAATTAAAAATATCTTCATTCTGTATTTTTAGAGTCAAATATTAACACTGGCCATAACGCCCACTCCTCTTGAATAACCTTGCCGTTTAAAATTTAAATTTGGAAGACTACATACTTGTAATGGAGTAATGCTTCCGATATTAATCCTTTATTTGTACTGTAGTGGAGGGCTGTTCGAACTATCTATAATATGGTTTCAAAATATTCGTTAAGAGATAAATTTAAGAACATTAATATAATGACTGCCCACTATATAACGAATATAATGATAATCAATATATTTCCGAAAATATTATGCATGTGTATAATTTAGATAGATTAAATAAAAATGTTGATGTGCATAGTCATAACACTAGGAATAAGGATAAACTCGCTGTGCCCATGAGTGGCTCCATAAAAATAGTAATTCATTCTCGAAAAAATTGGATACGCATTTTCAATAAAATCTCAATTGATGTTCCAAATCTGTGTAAATAAATTCAAAAACTTTATTAAGCATAAACTACAGTGTAAAGAACTATTGAAATTTTAAACGAATGAATCGCCGGAATGATCACACTAAAAGATGAGATAAGGACATTTGTTAAAGGTGCTAGAACCATGGTAGTCTTAGATATAAGAAGAGAAAGACTAGAATGCTCACTTCGATACCTCCTATCTAATTGAACTCTTGATGCACTTTCGTGACGTAAGTACAAAAGCTGATACAAATGTATCTAAATATGTGAAAATCAGTCAAAAGCAAATTGAGTAAACTATTACTACCTACAGATAAAAATACTACATGTCCGACCCGTAAAAAAGTGAAAATAATCTAAGAATCATCTAAGTAAATTACTTTTTGTGACTAAATTACCTATTGCGGTCACGAAATCTGTATTCCTGCGGTTGCTAAGTGATTCATATTAAGCTTGTAGAGAAAGCTCAGTATAAACAAGTGCAAAATATATCAGTGCCGTCTTGTCGATAGACATTGTTAATGTATTTATCGAAACGAAATTATTATTTATGTAGTGCATTAACTGAATCACAAAATTGACTCGGGACCACACTCGGGGATACAGCAAGGGACAAATGAGCCTACAGTAACTGAAACTGCGATTAGGTAGGCTGATTAGACTTCCTTAAAAATACAATTATAACAGTTTTAAAAGTATGTTATAAAGTTGATTAGTCAGTTGATTTTTTACATCAGATAACTGGTGTAAAAGTCATAATAACTAGCAAATCGACATAACGCAGCTCGTTTATTTTATTTTTCTATTAACTCGACGATTTTAACATTGTCGTTCTCGTAATCTAAAATAGTAAAAATACTATAACGATGCAAAACGCATCTTTTAATCAAGACTCCCTTTTGTTCCTGCTGATACATACTTTCGTTTGGTTCATCGAACTCACTTTCTCCATACAGATTTCCTATTGTACAGCATTACACTCTCAAAGGAATGCACTTCTATTATATTCGTTAGTAGCATCCATATTTCATATTTTGAACACCGACCGCTTATTATTTCTAACTTTTCTCATGTTTCTCTTATATGCAGTAAACACGTTCACACTTATACTTGTATATTCACACTTATAAATGCGAAAGTTTTTTGACACAGTATATTAACAAGAGGCAAAACTCTTACTCAAAATATTAATTTTACATATTATTTCAAAAATATTCTGGTATTTAAAATATTTAATATTTTAATATATAGCATGCTTTAGATTACAAAATACTTTAATACATATAAATTTAATATGAAAAATACAAAAAAAATATAAAGCACGCATAATTTTTGTCTTTGGTTTACCCGCGACGGCATTAAATTAGAGTTTTTTTATAAGAAGACATACATGACTCCTAAAAACGAATATAAACGAGGATATCAATTCATAATTCAATCAATTCTCAAACCTCAATAATTATTTATATTATTATTTTAACTATTGTATAACATGTATTATTACACTATTTTATCTACCCCATTAAGTATACTTATGATAAATTTAACTCTAATTTGGATCATATAATCTTGTATAATTTTAATTAAAACAATACTGTGAATAAAAAATGTTATTAAAGCTAATATTAAAACATTGAAATAAAATTTAATTGTCATCTACATATCATAAAGTGATCATTGATGGAACGTTATTGGACGGTGAACGTGCGAAGTTTTCTCATTTGCTATTCATGTTCGGGACGCCACTATTGCTCAAACTATTTCTGTGTCTATGTCAAAAATTAAGACGTGTCAGTGGTAATAACAGAAACTGAATTTAAAATAAGTGTTTTTTTGAGTATATCTACATAACAAAACTACACTTGGACTATCCCTGTATAGAAGGTACGTTGTTTCAATGCTTAAAAATGTGAAGACACTTACCTATTTTATATATAACCAATCACTTAAGTAAAGTATTATATTCAGAAATTAATTAAAATTTATTAAACTACAAATAAAAGGTAAGACACGATGAGTTATACCAACGCTTGGTAGTTAACTTAACAATAATGCAAGTATCCCAGCAAAATATATTAAAAACCAATGCTGACCTCCGTCCCCACAATGATAATAACTGTAACCTAATTCATGACATATTGACAAAGAAAAATGTTTTTATAATCTTTATCTAAGACGTCAATAGATCGCGTGATGGACTTGGCTCAGTTTCTTGACAAATACATAATCAGTATTATAAGATCAATAATTATTTAATAAGAAATGGTTAACCCAGTTACAATTACAAAGGACCTAACCTGAAAGTCAAATCAATAGAATATCAAGTAGTATAAAATACCTAAAATAATATATTTTATGAATATATATTTAATAACATTTATAACTAAACGTGTGATTGAATAAATAAGCAATACACTGAATATTTGTCTAGGAAATAATGTAAAACGGAAGTTGAGAAACTGTGTGCATAAAGGACTACTGACATTGAACTAGTTCGAGATGCTTGCATGTTTGACCAATAATTAGTTTAATTGATTCCTCATGCGTGTGTATTGTTTATCCCTTCGCCTTGTTTTCGCGTGAATCACGTGTTTGCTAACAGCTATTTCTATAAAAGTATTACTAATGAAAATATGTTTCATTACAGCTTTGTAACAATGAAACATAACTAAGATACCTACTTATTAAGGGCCTATTATTGTTAAACAATATACATATTCCTCCGAACTATATATTTTTTTGGATTCTGACACGGTATGAAGGTTACCTACTACTGTTATTTTTTATAATAAATTGAACAGTCTATAAAATATATATATATATATATATATAAGCCAATATCAAAACATTGAAATAAAATTTAATTGTCATCTACATATCATAAAGTGATCACTGATGGAACGTTATTAGACAGTGAACGTGCGAAGTTTTCACATTTGCTATTCATGTTCGGGACGCCACTATTGCTCAAACTATTTCTGTGTCTATGTCAAAAATTAAGACGTGTCAGTGGTAATAACAGAAACTGAATTTAAAATAATGAATTTAAAATTGAACAGTCTATTATAAGTAATGGTCTATTAATCACAACTTATCTATTTCAACGGGCTACTGTGCCATTGTACGGTTCTTACGAGCGTCAAGTGACCTCCGCTATGCTTTCGCCATTCATTGTGACATAATAAAGAAGCTTATTAAAGACACATTTATATGGCCCACTGTTCGTTATTGCGTTGTATGAACGTGTTTAGTATTGCACTAAATAAAGGCCGTTGTACACGTTATACGTATTTACGTATACATTTGAACGCTATCATTAGTAGTATTTATATATTAAGACTCAAATAAAGGGCAGTATTTGGTTAAGTTACTTAAGAATTAGATATTAATGTTTATCTTATTTATAGGTATTGTTTTTGATAATTTATTATTGAATGCAGAGCACATTTACCATTATGTGATTTCAATACATATTAAAAACAATGTTCACTTGTGATTCTATTGTCATCGAATTTACCGTTAACCTCCTTTGAACACCTAAAGAAAGTAGGTAGAACTATGACTGTTCAAGGATGACATGGTTTTTAGAATTTCCAGCGTTGAAAATCGGTTAATAATATGCAGGTTGTTTGCTCCGAAATACTACTCAAATGTACATGATATATTTACATGTTGTACATATAAATATATCATGAATAGTTCATGTTTATGTTGATCAAAAACGATATTTCAACTTCTATGAAAAAAAAATATTACCGGACGAATCTAAAGCCAATAACTACAGTACATCAAATTAGCTTATAAACTATTAAGTGGGATACAGAGAATATTTAAAGTAATGATGTAGTAACGTTTTAGTAACAATTTGAAATAGTAAAATAATGCACAAAGTCAAATTTAAAAGGATACAAACTATTTGAGCGCTGCTCAGGAAATAACTTTCCCTAGACATTTTAAGATTTCTAATACAACTTTGCAGGTTAGTAAAGAAAAATAGATATTTTAATTTTATTGTATTTATAAATAACTATATATGTTAAAATTACATTTTTATAAAACGCTTGTCTAACTAAATGGTGAATGTGAACAATAATTTCGAGTAACTAAGATTAAGACTTGAGAAACAATGTTTAGAAGTAAAATTATAGATTTAATAACCAAATAAAAAATTCGTTACGTGCAAAGCGATGCAATGACATCGAGACAAAAATACAACACGTGAAATTGATCACGCAACACTTACTCTTCTGGAAAAGTTGATTCTCCTCCGCCAATTATTTTATCTATGTGGTTTTTATTTACTACTACGCATCAGTACAATATCGAGAGTAATTTTTGATATGCTTTAACATTGAATGTCGCGTAAACCAAAAGTGGGCCATCACGGTTTTGTTGACCCACTGCTTAGAACTTCAATCTCCAACAGTAAAAACCATTTAGAATTGGTTCCAAATACTGTCTATATAGAGTCTTTACAGATATAAAATCTCAGTTTACCTTAAGTTATAATAATTAGTAGGATCTCATGAAGAATTGATTCACGACACTTTCACACACTTAACGAATTTGCGAAATACGTCGCATACACATAATATTTTCGAGAGAAACTACACTGATTGAAACGCGCATGTAGATTGCTCTGTGGCAGAATACTGAATTATTGAAGTCGCTTGTATAGCCAACTACAACCGTTATCGGCGCGCGCAGTGAGAGTTGTGGCTTCTGAGGACCGCAGCCCGCAGCGAGGCAATCGCCACTAGCTACCAGTCGCACCGCTGCGTTTCTGCTGTGACGGACACTGCTGCAACAGCGATGCTGCGTATTGCACTTGCACTTGTATTGCAGTCGCGATACGCAGCCCCGCAGGCTCCAAAACCCGTAAAACGTTCATTTAAAATATGTCCATGGAATTGTGATGGAAAATGTGAAATAATGATGAAACACATAGATTTTAATTATATTATTCATAATTAGAAGGCGCTTAAATGTAGATGAATGCAACTCAAGGTTATTTTAACAGAAACGTAAACTCAATACAAATAATCTACTCATAAACAATAGAAAATTTAAATACTAAGTGATTATAAAATCAATAATTTAATTAACGTTATTTGATATAGGATAGCACATGATTTTATTAGGGATCGTATAAAGTTTCGATAATTAATGATCGTGAAATTGACACTGCCCTTGGTACGACCAAGTGCGTTAACTTCAACAGCGTTCCTATTGTAAGTGCAATTGAGGGTGGCAATGAGGCCAGATGGTCATTCAGTTGCATACATAAAAACATAATGATAATACTCTTCAGTGAACACCTGTGTACCATACACTGCCAACCCCATCTTACGTCTCTTTTCAACAAGGCTTATGTCGAAATATTTGTCTCTTTTCAAACTTGTATTGCGATACATACTCACTAGTCAGGGTGCTGGAGGCAAAGTTGTTTAGACGTTGTCACAGGCAACGGTAGTGCGATACATGGTAGACCAGCTGTACAATTGTATAGTGCCTCAATACTTATACACGTTAAGCTGCTTTTTATATAATATAGTTAAAATGTAAGTATTTTATTCAATAATCTTTTGTTTTGCAGATTGCAATTACTACTTTTATTTATAATATTTTCTAAGTAAACTCTAGATGTCAAGTAACGACCTAGAATTGTACTTGGAAATATACTTACTGATTAAAGATATAATTAAATTATTCTACGTTGTAACTTGCATTTAATTGATTATAATTAATAACATGTAATATTTCAGATAATGTTACGGAGATGACGTCTTTTAACATATAATTAAAAATATGACATTATCAAATAACAATTCAAACCAAGACGTAGTACAAACTGATCGTGGATTAGATGATTTTTCTATAGATTGGAAAAGCCTCTACAATTCACAACTTTGGACCAATAGTGAATTAAGAAGGGAGATTATAAAAACACCATTTGCTGAAAACAAGGCAATATCAAATTGTTACACATATAGAGGAAAAATAAGAAATTACGATATAACATCAGCATGTGTTGATACCAATTTTTTGCCCCAAAACCATTCAACCCCGAAATGCAATGAAAATTCTATCAAAAACACTGGGCTACGTTTACATGAAAATTTCGCTATTACTGAAATAGATCACGATGTCACGCGGAACATTCCTTCAATTTCAAGACAGGTCGATAGCAGCTTCCGACAAAAATATACTTGTTCTACATACAATTCTCCAAATAGGAATTTAGATAGACGTAGACTAAGAAAGAGCCTCAAAGGTCTTAGATCTATACTTAACTTTGCGTCAACTGAAAGTCTGACGGAGAAGAGAACTCAATTAAAGGCTTGCTCAATAGGTGTAATGATTGTGGCTGTGGTCGTGATATGTTTGGTTTTAGTTAACTTTTCTACTCCTACTTTCATGCGTACACTGAATAAAACTAGTACAACTGTAGTGCCAAGTATAAATGTGAATACGAATGAAACTTCCTCAGCTATTGTTGATATTCACACAAACCCGACGACCGACGTTGATGTCCGAGAATCAAGTACAGATACAATAGTTACAACGACTGAGCTTATTATTAGTGAAGTTATAGCAAAGATTCGTAAAAATATAAAAACCTACCCGAAATTAAAACCGGTTAGGGAATTGCCAAAAGACATAATCAACAGAGATTTGTCCCAAAAGTTTTGCGCGTGCCAAAATAATGAAGTGTGTATGTTGGAGGAAGAAAGTGGGATATCAATTTGCAAACTTGCTACTGATATCGAAGATCCTACAGGTGATTAAGTTTTTCATATGATTTTTGTATAACTAAAGTGATATAAGTAATACTTTTTCGCAAAGACTTTTTGGATCACCCAACACTACATAGTTTTATAATATTATTAACGAGTATTGAAAGTATATATTAATTTTTATATAGGTTGCGGTGGTCTTTGCGCTTTAGAAACAGAGGCGTGTCAACTAGTAGATAAAGAACGGGGAATACGAGTTTGTCGTCTTTTAACGTTGGAAACTTGCTCACCTCAAGACTGGCGATGCCGGAACGGACTGTGTGTGTCAGCCGGGGCTCGGTGCGACGGAACCGTACAATGCTATGATCGATCTGACGAAAAACAATGTGGTAATTATTTCTTGCGCAAACAAAGTATATATTATAAAAAATAGTATTATGCAATTTTTTATAATAATGGTAAATATTATTATTTACAGAATGCGATTTATCGAAACAATTTCGATGTGGACACTCTTTATCTTGTTTCCCAAATAAAAAACTTTGTGATGGCGTCATTGATTGTTGGGACGGTTTTGATGAAGTAAATTGCACTATAGGTAACTATAAATCTAAATAAAATCTCGTATGTTATGAGCATTGCATTTCACAGGCATTTCAATATTTATATATATTATTACAGAATGTTTTGATGATCAGTTTCCATGCAATAATGGCCAGTGCATTGTATCGTCACGATTTTGTGATGGTTTCGCCGACTGTTCCGACGGAAGTGACGAGCCACATGGCTGTGACGCAGCTTGTGGTGCTCATGAATTGAAATGTGTTAACCAACGTTGCATTTCCATGGAGTTAAGGTGCAATAATCTTGACGATTGTGGCGATAATACAGACGAAATAGAGTGCTCATAAAGTACATAATAATAATCAACTGCCTAATGTCGTTTGTCAGATTTCTAGTTATGCACTTATTGAACCTACAAACCCACCAATGAACTAGTATATTTTAATATAAAACTATTTCTATTTTAAGTTAAGGACTTATTTTTAAAATCACATACTATTATTTTGAATAAATACACATACTTCTTACGATATTTACTTTTAATGTTTATAACCCTACAACAAACATTGAAAGCCGTTAAAAAATGGAAGTTCTTTTAAAACTAACAATGTGTTACAGTAAAAATTAGGATCCAATAGATTTTATTATACGTATATTGTTATTTTAAATCCGAATGTCTTATTGTCCAATATAAAAAAAAATTCGCATTTTCATTTTTTTAGTTGTTTTGATTCGAGATTCTAAAATTAATTACTAAATAAAAATGTTAGGATGATTGAATAGAAACCTGTTTTAGTCCATGTTTACCGTTACAACATTTGTAAGTGACTAGTTTTGTTTGAATATTTTTTGATAACCTATTAAGGGGTTATTAAATATCATACCCCTTTTAAATTTAAAAAAGTTAGAGACTAAAACACTAAAATGTCGGTAAAACGGGTTATAAGCTGTTTAGACAAAGAGATTTTTGGACACGCAGTGCAGTCTGTGGTAAGTGGTCTGTGATCTATGTAGTCTATGTATGTGTTGGTTTTCTGTAATCTGTGGTCGGAACTCGGATCAGAGTTTGGAGTTGGACGTCGTGCTGGCTTTAAAGTAGGTAGAGTTTTTGTAAATTGTACCTAAGTAATTATTGTAGCTTGGGTGTGTTTGTTTAAAGTTAACCTAATTGTAAACTAAATTTTACTTCGTTGCCTTATAACAAAGTATGGCGGATAGTGATGACGAATATGATCGGAAAAGACGCGATAAATTCCGTGGCGAAAGAGGAGCAGCTGAAGGGAGTAGCTATCGCAGCAGTGACCGAAGAGAGGAACGGAGCCGTGGGCGTGAAGACTGGTCTGAGAGGTATATTTATAATGTTCTTTAAACTCCTCTAACGAAGTAGTTTCACACTTAATTGATTTATTCCAGATCCCAGTCCCAATCCTTTGATCCTTTCAAGATTACAAACCATTCCAAAGCTCTAAAACGACCATCAATGGTTGTAAGGTAAAACATTGCATAATTGAAATTCGTTGCCCCCTAATCTTAAATTTATTATAAATATCGTTATTATAGGTCTCGAGGAGGTAGATCTGGCCCCGACTATAGAGATTATAGAGGAGGTGGGAGCGCTAGCAGAGGGTATTCTCCAGTAAGAGGGGAAGGCCCACCTAATAAGAGAATAAGGCCTGACTGGCCACTTGATGAAAGAAGATATGGTGGAATGCCACATGACTCCTATGGCTCCTATGGCTGGGCACATGATCATTTTGGTCCACACCCAGCCCACCAAGGATATGGGCAACCAATGCCTCCTGTTCCAGCTAGGTTAATTTTTAATAATTTAATTACTTAACATTACTTTATTTGATCTATCTAAAACCTGTTGGCATTCAGTTATTTAGTCTGTATAAGTATTTGTAGTGTATTGATTTTAAAAAGATCTCATAAAATTCATTTTAATATAGGGATGCTGTATTGCCAGTGGGGCCAACTGATGGTCCAAGTGCCATGATGTCTTTCAAGGCATTCCTTGCAGCACAAGATGATTCAATAACTGTTGATGATGCAATAACAAAGTACAATGAGTATAAGCTAGAATTTAGAAGACAGCAACTTAATGAATTCTTTGTTGCACATAAGGACGAGGAGTGGTATGTATTTTTTATTTATTTGAATTAACTTAATTGTATAAAATGTAAAACATAAAATATATCAATAGCTACATCTGTGGACCGTAAAGTTCTGACTATTCACCTACTTTCAAATAATAATTATACAATTCATTCATTTATATGCCTATTAATAAGGGTTCTATGCAGTAATGCTAACTAATAGGTAACCTGAAAAAGTATTTAATATTTAAAAAATTATGCATAGAACCTTTTTAAATATGCAAATGTTAATTGTAACTTTTTTCCCTGCAGTCTACAGCGCATGTGGAATTACGGGACGACGTTACGAAAATATTCCAACTATATTAAATTAAAATGTGTGTAGATAGTTAAATTCGCGTTGACTTGTAGCGCGCAATGCTACAAGTTTCGTTATTGTTAGGGCTAGGGCAACTTTTCCACACATGTGGAACAGGTGAGATTGAGATTTTTAACTTTTCATTTTAGTTTTCACTATTGAACAGGTTAAAGGAAGTAGGTATTCACTTTAAACATCGTAACATAACAGCATTATGACAATGTTGGTAATTTTATTCGATGTTTTGATAATGTATAAGTCCTCATATTCATTTCTTTACTAGGTTCAAGATTAAATACCACCCAGAGGAGTCTGTCAAGCGTAAAGATGAACAATTGACTGCACTTAAGGTTAGTTAAAAAAGACATATTTAATTATCTGCTTCTCTATTATTAAAAGTTATAATACTCTAATTGGTAAAAATTTCCTCTCAATCAGCCATTAAAATGTTTGTTTATAGAACCGTCTTAATGTTTTCCTGGAGCTATTAGAGCAAGGTGAACTTGACAAAGTATCTGTTGATGTTGATAAGTCAGATAAACTGATAAGACTGCTTGACACAGTTGTTATTAAACTAGAGGGAGGAACAGAAGAAGATATGAAAATTTTAGATGAACCTACTCTGTCTGAGAATACTAACAATGATAAACAAGGTGAGACAAAAACATTGTAAATTGTAATCTCCTGAAAATGTACAATAGTATATTTTATTTTTAATTCTTTCAGATAAGCCAGAGCCTGAGAAACCTGTAGTAATTGATGTTGATGTTGACCCTGTAAAAGTTAAGGATGAAAAAGAAGACACAGACAAGAATGACACGGTTATAATCATGTTTTATTTTAAATTTTTTTAAACTAAGTAACATTCTGTTTTTTAATGCATTGCATACATGCAATGCATCTTACGACAGAAACTAATGTGAACATTTAAAATTTTTATGTAAATTATAAACCAAATAATAAAAATATAACACATTTATTTAATCAATAATACTTAGTCTGGCCATAAATACTGTTACTATTCAAAAAAAGAAAATATTACGTTTGAATTTGGAATCTGTCATTTTTATATGATTGCTTGATGTGTTTTCTTATTTTCGCGCCATTATATTGTTAAATATTTTGTTATATTAAAATGGAGTGGGGTGATAAAGAGAACCGAATCGCTGTGATTGCCTTACATAAAGTAGGTATGGAGAAAAGTGCAATTTTTAAAACCCTCCACCCGCTTGGTATTAGTCAAATGTTTGTTTACCGGGCTATTGATAGGTACAATGATACCTCCTCTGTTTGTGACAGAAAAAGATCTGGCCGTCCACGTACCGTTCGTGTGAAAAAGGTGATTAAAGCAGTTAGGGAAAGAATTCGAAGAAATCCTGTCCGTAAGCAAAAGATTTTATCTCGGGAGATGAAGATAGCTCCTAGAACCATGTCGCGTATATTAAAAGATGACTTAGGACTTGCAGCCTATAAGAGACGTACTGGTCACTTCTTAACTGATAATTTAAAGAAGAATAGGGTGGTAAAATCCAAACAACTACTTAAGCGGTACGCAAAGGGAGGTCACAAAAAAATTTTGTTTACGGATGAGAAAATTTTTACAAGTGAGCAGTATTTTAATAAACAAAATGACCGTATTTATGCTAGAAGCTCTAAAGAAGCTTCGCAATTAGTAAACAGAGTACAACGTGGGCATTATCCCACTTCAGTGATGGTTTGGTGGGGTGTTAGCTATGAAGGGGTGACTGAGCCATATTTTTGTGAAAAAGGTATTAAAACGTCGGCACAAGTTTATCAAAATACCATTGTTGAGACGGTAGTTAAGCCTTTAACTAACACCATGTTCAATAACAAAGAATGGTGCTTTCAACAAGACTCGGCACCGGGTCATAGAGCTCGATCCACCCAATCTTGGTTGAAAACTAACGTTCCGGACTTTATCAGCACTGAAAACTGGCCGTCGTCAAGTCCTGACCTAAATCCATTGGATTATGATTTATGGTCAGTTTTAGAGAGTAAGGCTTGCTCTAAACGCCATGATAATTTGGAGTCCCTAAAACGATCCATTCGGTTGGCAGTGAAGAATTTTCC
The DNA here is from genome assembly GCA_951799465.1 of Leptophobia aripa. Taxonomy (NCBI): domain Eukaryota; kingdom Metazoa; phylum Arthropoda; class Insecta; order Lepidoptera; family Pieridae; genus Leptophobia; species Leptophobia aripa. The sequence goes on from OX637260.1 coordinate 4,756,787, forward strand.
TCTAGAAAGAGTTCGTGCTGCTATTGATAACTGGCCTCAACGTTTAAAAGACTGTATTGCAGCCAATGGAGACCACTTCGAATAAACATTGTATATTTTTAATAGTTATATATTGATGTATTAAACTAACTCACTATGAAAGGAATAAATGTTACGTATAAAAAAAAATCGTGCTTTTCTTTATAACAATATTTATGGCAAGACTAAGTATATTGTACAACTTACTTATTGTATTAATGGAAAATATTTTCAGGATAAAAAATCTGACCCAGAGTCTCCTAAGCCGACAGCGCCTCTGACCATGGAGATAGATCCACATTTAAAGCAATTGCAAGAGCAGGCGAAATTATTCTCGCGCTACAACACTCCACCAGGGACCGAGCCAGACCAAGAAGTGCCAGAAAAGGAACCACGTAAGTGATTTCTTTTTGTGCATTTTAAATATACAAACTATCATTTTAAAATTTTACTGTATCAATAATAATATTATAAACTTCAATAGCACCGCCTGGCTCTTCCTCAAGCTCATCATCTTCAAGTTCCTCATCATCCAGCTCCGAAGATGAAGGAGGATCTACACGGCGCAAGTCCAAATCCAAGTCGAAGTCCAAGTCCAAAAGCCCAGTAAAATCGCCGAAACCTAAAAGTAGGTCCAAGTCTCCGGTTGAAAAGATCGAAGCGGAATCTAATAAGGATAAAGACGATGAAAAATTTGAAGAAACAAACGATGCTGAGCCTGAGAAGAAAGAAGTACGCGCTTTGCATAAGACAACGTCGATTTTCTTGAGAAATTTGGCTCCAACCATTACGAAAGCGGAAGTTGAAGCTGTGAGTCTTTTTTTTTTACCATTTTATCATTATTTTGAGTTTGATTTTTTATTTATTTAGATCTCTTTTGCTTTTATATTCGTTATAAAAATTAATATTAGGTTAATAGTTTACATTTTGAATATAAAGTGAATAGAAATTTGAGAGCAATAAATAACAAAACATTTTTTAATAACTGTAATACTGTTTTTCTACTCGTAGTCTCTAATGTATTAATATTTTAGATGTGTAAACGCTACGGAGGGTTTCTGCGGGTGGCGCTAGCTGACCCATTGCCGGAGCGGCGTTGGTTCCGACGCGGCTGGGTCACTTTCCGTCGCGAGGTCAACATTAAAGACATTTGCTGGAACCTCAACAATATAAGGGTATATGCGTTTGTAGTATTTTATGTAAAACTCAACGAAGTTTGTATCCGTTTTTGAATTTTTTTTAAAGATTGTGTTGTCTATTTGTATGAATTTAAAAATTGTATTAATAATAAATAATTTTAGTTACGCGAATGCGAATTGGGCGCAATAGTTAACCGGGATTTGCAACGTCGCATCCGTCCCGTGAGCGGTGTGACAATAGAACGTGCAGTTATGCGTGCGGACGCAAGGCTAGCTGCCAGACTCGCGCATCTATTGGATACACGCACTGCGCTGTGGGGGATTGAGTCTGCGGACGAGAAAAACTCGCAATCGGAACACGTAAGTCTATTTAAAAAAAATTAAGATTCATATTTTGTGCTTTAGTCCTCGTATTAATTATTTGTACGAGTGTTAAAAGTAGTTTAAAAATTAAAAGCATTTCTTTAATACTATTAATATAAATTTGGCTTTGTATGAAGTACCTTTTGCAAGTTATGTCTAAATAAATAATTAAAATTGTTTAGCTAACACATTATTAAATTGAAGTATTACATAATACCGATGTATGTATATACACAAAACTTGTTATTTGCATAGTCATATCAACACAGAAATAATGAATATTCCTTTTGTTAAACGAATAATGATGTGATGATTCATCAATGAATTAAATTTCAGAGCATTAACTTCAACTCAAACAATCCAGTCCTGCACAAGATAACGGAGCATTTGATTGAGGAGGCCTCAACTGAGGAAGAGGAATTATTGGGACTGGAGGCGACAACAGAGATAAATGGCCAAGAGGTGGATCCAGAATTGATGCGCGTTCTGGATCGTCTGGTCCTGTATTTACGTATTGTCCACTCGGTGGATTATTATAACCACTGCGAATATCCATATGAGGATGAAATGCCTAACCGCTGTGGGATTATGCATGCGAGGTCGGGCCCACCTATAAATAAGGTAACTTTTTTCATATACTTTTTTTCATAAAGTATTATGCCAAAAAAAACATAATAAATATAAAGAAAATTATGATTGGTTAATAGAATTTGATAATTTTAATTTGTAAAAAATTACTTCCCTTTTATTACTTTCAGTAGTAGTAGTAAAATTAAATAAAACCTTATAGTCGGACTATAAGGTTTTATTTAATTTTTAATAAAAACATTGTGTTAAAGCCCCTACAGCAAGAAATTCAAGACTACATCAAAACGTTTGAAAGTAAAATGTCTGCCTTCTTGCAAGATGTCAAACCATTGCCTGATGATGAATTGCAAAAACTTGGAATCAAGGTAACTTTCAAAAACCAATTGTTTTATCTAATGTTTAGTCTTTATACTGCCCATAATTGTTTGGGCACTTTTAAATCCAAGACGTCCATTTTAATAATTGTTATAGGATTCGGAAGCTGAAGTTGAGAAGTTTATTCAAGCGAATACTCAAGAGTTGGCTGTTGATAAATGGTTGTGCCCTCTTAGCGGGAAGAAATTCAAGGGACCAGACTTTATAAGAAAACACATATTCAACAAGCATGCTGAGAAGGTATGAATTAGTAATATCAAAAATGTTTTTGACATTATTTGACGTAGTAAGCAATTACATACTGCTGAAGTAGCTGCACTTAAATCCTGGTATTACATTGTACTATTATGAACATATGAGTGGGTGATACTTACTCGAGCTATATGTAAGTTAATATATATGGATGTGTTGGTATTCATTGAATTGTAGCATACTAATATTTATAAGATACAGGTATGTGGTAAAATATTAATCGATTTTCCTTAGGTGGATGAAGTCCGTCGCGAAGTATCGTACTTCAACGCGTACGTGCGCGACGTACGCCGTCCGCAGCAGCCCGAGTCGGCGACACGACCATCGCACCACGCCCCGCCTCACCCTACTCACCACGCCCCTCCACCCGCACCGTAAGTTATACCAATAATTATTAAATTTGGAAGCCAATGTGAGCACGTTAAGTCGATCCTAGGGGAATGCTATATTGTTATTCAGCTTTATCAAGGCGTGCGTCGTTCGAGGTACATTTTTTGTACCTTTTGTAAATTTACATATGTTCTTCGGTTTGTCTTAGTTACGGCGGTGGGGGAGCAGCAGCGCGAGGTTGGGGCTGGGGAGGGTGGGCCCCACCCGCACCTTATGCACCCAGGCACCCACGCTTCTCGCGACCCAGGTAACGTATACGATATATAGTACCGTATTATTTTCAGCTTTTATACGCAAAATATATCATATATAATACCACTAATATAGTATCGGCACGTTAATTGCTTTAGCGTCGCGGGATAAAATTTTAGATAGTCTCAGGGGTTTGATGCGATGAAACCGTTAAGTACAGCAAAGATATCCCGTCATTATTTCCGGTTCGGGATAACAAACTAATCTTGTTTATCTATTTAAATCATTTTGCTTCCAAATTTATTATAGGTTTCGACTATAACACTAAATTTTAAGCCAATGTTAAATGTTTAAATAAATATAGAGAATAAATTTTTACATAGTAATTGGTTAAATAATCTTATAGTAAGTTAAAAAACACTACTTTCACCAATTTAAATGCCGGGTACCTACTAACTCCGCTCATCGATATATTGCGTATATATAGGTGATCGTTTTGATTAGTCACTTGATATGTTTTAATTACTTTTATATTGGTAATAAAATATTCTCAGATGTAAAAGAAGTTATGAACTTTTTTATACATATATGATTCTTACTTTAATTTTCTGTATATTTTAATACAAATAAAGTTTATCTCAAGTTTGTTTAACTAAACTAGTTTATAGAATTTATAAGAAACTGTTTAGGTACACTGAGTTTGATTATTTTACCATAACCTATTCGAATATAGTAAAATAATACGTGAAATATAAATATTTAACAAAGGACATAAGAAATGCCATGATTCATATATATCTATTTACAATTCGAATGCGTAATAGCGTTGAATAATGTAAAGGCCTGACCTTACCATTTACAAATGTATAGTATTTATATTTTTATTTATTAGCCTTGCTTCAATGTTTTAAAGTCACAGTATATAACAATAACCGTGTAAGCTAAATCGAACTAACTATAAATATTTTGATCGTACATATTTATATCATCAATAGCAATATTATTGCTCTATTAATTTTCTAAATAATATTTCAAGTAGACAGTGGGTGATAATTATATATATATATAAATTATATAATTTTGTAAAAAATAAGTTCACAAGGTTATTGTTATACGTATTTGAGATATTTCATCTTGTTTCAATATTTATTTAGCATAATATGTATGAACCAAGTTTGTGAGTTGCAATGATAAATTACAGGGAAAATGTGGATCGTTCCCGGCCTATTATTGCATACAACGATCTTGACTTCCCGGACAGTGGTGACATATTCTGAAAAACTTTAAAATATACATTACAATGTTGTGTAAACATCCATCATGATTCTTCAGATATTAAATACATATTTTGACTCCTATATTGTGAATAATATTTATATATTTGACACATCACTACATAACTGTACTTTACAATAAAATGTCCGAAATATTCTAATTTTTATTTCCACCTCTCACCTCTCCTTAGCAGACCGGGAAGCTAAGATTAAAAGATCAATTTTTTTTTAAAACGAAATGTAGAGCCTTAAATAATGGTAATGGTATACTTAGTAAGCAAGCTTGGTTTGTCTTAAGTAGACACAAAGAATAGTACTCCTCGCTCTGCACTTTCAACTCGCATCGTGCTTGACAACAGCCAGTTGCCAGTTTCTGTCAAGAAAGTATATTGCAAGTCTGATGATTTTACATTGCCTCTTAAGGTGCAAAGCGAAAAAGGATCGTTTTTATGCTCATAGGTAATTAATTGTTAAAGGGGTGGCGGCGTCGACTTTCGTCCCGTAATTCACTACAGAGATTTGGATGCCCCAAGGGAACCTGATGAGTTTATATAATTCCGACAAGCAGCTATGGAGTTACCAAGTAAATTTTACGTAGTTAGACAGTTCAAATGTATATAGATTTAGTCTTAAAAGCGTTTGCTTGAGTCATAAAAATTAGTTTGACATCATGTTATTTTATTTACCCTCGCACGTGCTAAGCGATAATTCGTATGCTTAATAAAGCGATAGATACACACATGAATTTAGATGGTATTTATGTTGTTTGAGGCTTTAGACTAGTGGGTTTAAAGATTTTTATTACTAATCGTTTTTGTACAAAATATTTATATTGTGTAAAATTGGGTTCGATCTTGATACAGGATATTTAATTGGCGAACCTTAAATGCAATTTGCTTTTTAAGGATTTTGGGTTTTTATGGCTTGTGATAAGTGCAGTGTATTGCACAACCCATTATTCAATACCCTCAACTTATTACTTACCTTTTAGTTGCCAATCAAATTCATAACCACAAAAATATATTTCTAACTTATTTTCATAAAATTATTTCTATAAGTGTATGAAACTCTTTTATACCATTTGGATTAGATTCTATGTGGGATGAAGTTTCTTAGAAGCTTATTGAAATGCTAATATAATAATTAAATTTATTTCAATAGTCCTTTCTATTGTTCGTATAAACATCAATCCTTGAACAGTTCGTCGAACTGATACGGTATTGGGGAAAATCCTATATTGTATCATTTAATATGAAATAATCGTATGGTGACGTCATTTTTTTAAACAGAATCCATACCTTTAGGGTGGCCTTGGAGATTTAAGTAAAATGTATCTGTTTTTATTGTAAGTGTAAATGATATTTGGACCTCTGAGTAACAAGTTTTGTTCCGTTTACATGTAATCATAGTTATTACCTATGAGTAAGTACTGACACTCTGATATATTGTTTGTAATTTATTGCTGTTCTAAGATAGATGTAAATTAAAGTAATAGTGGGTATTTCTGTCCTATTAAATATAATATACCTACATATATAGTATGGAATTCGAATATATGCGTTGATCCCGGATGTATGTATCTTTTATTATGTAATAGAAGGGTTGCCACATAGCGGTGCATATTACGTGTCCGATCTTATGGCTCCATATAACAAAGGACAACCAATTTAATTAATAATAACATTTATGCGCCAAAATATATAGGTATAATGGCAAAAAACATTATTTTTATGACCATATAAAAATCAATGGATCTTTACATGATTCATTAGAGCTTTTTGCTTAACTACTTATATGTAGATTTCGCTCGGCTACTCTGCGTGTAGTTCTTTAATTTTGGTGTTAAGATAAGCAATTAAGTTAACGATATTTTTATTTTCCGTTAGATCTAAAATGGGTTTAAAATTTGGCTGCTCTATTGGAAGATGTAATGAAATATTTTAATTAAGAAACTTATTTATTCAATAAGCAATTACATCAATATTTATTAGTTCTGTGGTCTCACGGCGTTCATGAACGTGTCATGAATATGATTACTGGAATTTTAAAATACTTGGAATGTACCGATGTAGTTTTTAATTGTAATTAAATTATCTCTGGGTATTCGGGCTTATACAAGAATCGATATTTGAATTATAGATGACATGAATTTTTAATGATTGCTCTATAAACATAATTGTATAACAATCAATTTTTGGGAGAAGAAACAGAGGAAGACAAGGCAAGAGATGAGAAGATGAATTAAAACTGATGGCAGGCCCAAAATGGAAAAGGGTTGCTACAGACAGAGTAGGTAATAATGTAAATTACTCCTCTAATAATGTAAATTATTAGAGAAGGCCTTTGTCAAGAGCCACACTGAACTCAGATATATTTTATAACCAAAGAGACAACTATAATACATAGAAAGAAGAAAGCACATATCTGTGTAGTTCAGGAAAAGAGGTTTTGTATTATTATTATAACAGTCAATTTTTAGCTTACAATTGGCCTACCTATATTGCTTATATTATGGGATTTTATTTTTATTGTATTTTGGTAACGCTCAATGCTCGTCATGGTCTTTTGGTATAATCGGTCAATTTTACGTTTGATTTTCTGTAGGCTAATTACAATAAAATCTAGATAAGGTAAGCTCAGGTCTTTGGAGCCCTGCTTGGAGTATTGGTTACTTATGGCCCAATACTATATAGTTATATTCATAGACAAATAGTGCCGATACGAAATTAAAAAAGCTACTTAAGTGTGTTAGGGTTAGTGAGTCTTCAAGTTTGTTAGTATTTGAATTAGGAAGAAATTGTCAAAATATAGTTTTTTAAAGGTATCTAACGAGTTAGAGAATAAATATATAACAGAGGGATTATAATTTATAAAGCTTTGACATGTTACAATTTGAAGGATGTTGTTATAATGTTGTAAGGCTTCGAGTTGAAATGCTGATTTTATTGTCACAAATGTATTATAATTGATTATATATTAATTGTATATCTACAAAGGATTTTTTTTATCTATTGTGGTATCTTTGATATTTAAAAGTTTGAAATCCCCATTACATCTGGGAAAAATAAAGCGTGAGTAATAAATTTTTCATTATTACCATGCAAACCGCACAGCTTTTTGTAAATCCTCTAAACATGCGAGACAAGCAGATTACGCGCGGTAACAAGTCAAATTCGCAGTATATGCCAACAGGTTTTGGTTATACCTATGATACGTTTTGTGTATCGCTTTATAAAGCAAGCCAGTATCATAATAACAACATTATACTCGTAAAGCTTCATTACAATGGAGCTCTCAGTGTCGAGTTGTTTAGTGCTAACTCTAAGCTTAGTTAACGCGTCGCCCTACGGATATGGCGCGAAAAGTGGAGCTGTAGCAAAAGGTGCAGTACATTTTATTTTGCCTCTATTATTATAATGCATATTCTATATAATTGGTATCTGTACCGTAAGTAAGATTTTTATAAGATAGTTAATATTATATATGGAAAGGAAATAATTTAAACAACCATGTACATTTTATATATGTAAACTTGCGGTGGAAATAATTTGTATTGTGAGTGCAACAAGGGATTTAAGGTTGTCGTGCACTCGTGCCTAAAAATATCGCAAGGGTCCATTTTTTTTCTCGTCTATGATAAAATAAGTTCACCTTATGAACTTTAATTTATGTTTTGAAATAGGGTTCGAATCATTCTCTGGAGTTAATACAATTGTTTTTCCACTATTTCAATTTCGACAACATTTTAAAGTACATATTTTCATAAATTAGAAGTATACACTTCAAAAAGTTTTGGTTTCGCTCGCTTAACTAATGATTAAAATTTATTTTATACAGGTTTTTCAAATGTTTGACACTTTGCCGCACTTGCAAAAAGAAGAACTTATATTGTTTTAATATATAATTAAGAGTCTGGGTGAAATTTAATTACATAACTTCAAAATTAAAAATATCAGCATTTCTTAGTAGTATTGAGTACCTAGTATTTTTTTAGTAATTGTTAAAAAGATGATACGAAAATAACTATCGCATTTTATTTTCAGCCGAAGCAAGTGCTGGCTCGTTTGATTCCCTCTCCCATACTCCACTGATCGTACCCGGAAGTTCTGGATTTTCTGGCAGTTTTTCAAAGTCATCTTCATCGAGTTTCGCTTCATCTAGTGCAAGTTCAAGCTCTAGTTCTTTCAGTTATAGTGGTGCTGAAGGTGGAATAGTTCCGGGTTTTGGAGAAAAATTGGGTTGTGGAGAAGGTTGTCAAAATGGGGTAAATAATGATTTCGTGTCGTCGGGTCAGGGATTTAAAAATAATGGTGGGTTTGGGGGTGCCCCAGCACATGCCTTTGCGGGTGCCTCAGCTTCTGCTGGAGCTGTAGCAAACATACCTGTTGCCGGGGATCAACCTTGCCACGGTTCAAATTGCTTTATTACTTCTGATAAGAAGTGCACTACTGGACAGTGTGAAAATACTAATGCAAATGGAAATAATGTTCAATCGAATGAAAATTCTGCATCAGAATCCATTGGAAATGAATCCAATGATTTTTCTGTAAATAAACCTTATTCAACTAAAGAAAATGCCAATGACAACATAGATATAAAGAACAAAGACGATAAAGTGATAGGTAGGTGTGAGGGACCAGAATGCCGTACTTTTCTTCCTCTTACGCCGCATGGAAACAATGACAACAATTTAAACAAAAAGCCGGAAACGTCTTATCAAGAACAAGCATGTGCTACTCATGACTGTAATTTAGCTGGTTCCACTAACCAACGAAAACCGTCAAGTTATAACGTTCCTATATTGGGACCACAAATGAAACTCGAGAAAGAGAATCCGATTTGTACATCAGGAAATTGTCATGATGCTAATCATGTTGAAAACCATAATTACGACGAAAAAGTCTTACAAGCTACAAATCTGAATAAACCGTCTACCACGATTCAATTGCCTACAGGTTCATTAAATGCACCTGCACTCTGCAATTCCAAAGATTGCTATAATCCTTCTTATAATCAGGGTGAATTAGGTTCACATACTAAGCCTTTGAATAACAAACCATTGTTAAACAATTATGGCCCTCTTTCAAAACCTTCTTATAATTATAATACACCACCTGGTACCCCAAATCAACCATTACCTGACCAACGTGTTAATCCTTCAGCTGGTTCAGGTATCTCTTACACACCAAATGCTCCCGTTGGATCTGAAAGTCAGCCTAATTTTGGCTTAACCCCTTCTTACTTTCCTAACAAAGACTCTGACTTCAACCCTAATGGATCGCAAAGATATGATCACAATGCTCCTCTACAAACCGTAGGCCCTCAAGGCAATATTAATAATTTACATCACCCTTCCATAAATTCGGCAAGTCATTCCATTCAAAGCGCCGGAAATAAAAGGCCTGTTCATGAACAAGATATTTTTAATCGAAATCCTATTAAGCCTTCTTTCGATACTAGACCAACTAGTACGGCGGGATCTGAATTTAGTCCATCTAGTGGAATAACATCCTCCACTGGATTCTCTCATCCAACCGAACATTCGAGTAGTTATGGCGTTTCAGATAATAAGCCTAATTGCAATTTAGGCAACTGTGCATACCCATTAAGCCCTTCTTATTCTTTGGAAGGACCCTCAAACTCTAAAGGTAATGGTCCTACGAGCTCTGATGCCGATCTTATTTGCCCTTTTGGTGATTGCTCAAGAGGTCCTCAATCAGGTCACCCTATTTCTAATAAACCATTTAATATAAACTCAAACTTACAACCATCACATACTAACCTAGGTCCAGCAAGTAATCTAATTAATCAGTTCGATTGTGCAACGCCAAATTGTCATCCCTCATTTGTTAATGAAAACAGTCAACAAAATAAACCTGCTTCTGAAAGTAGTATATCAGTTAAGCCCAATCCTTCATTAACTGACTCCGAAGTTTTATTGTCAAACAAGGGAAATAAAATATATTCTGGAGGATTTGGTGGTCCAGTTGGTATCTTGAGCGCCAATAATAATGGTAAACCTAACAGTGGGATAATTATCAATCCTGATTCTGGTATTAATCATAACTCTCCTCATAATGCCATACCACAACTTCCATTGGGGCCGAATTATATGCAATCTGTTCAGGCTCATTCACATGAAACACCAAAGCCCGTCAATAATAATAACGTAAATAAACCGGGACCATTAGTACCTATTGTGGCAAACTTTAAGCCCGAAGATAATAAGCGTCCTTACAGTGGAGGATTCGGCGGTCCAGCTGGATTGTTAAAACCGAACGAATTTAAGATACCACCAAACACACCTGTAGTAGGTTGTTCATCGGGTAATTGTCACCCTAATCAAGGCACGCAGAATGGAGGGTCACTTGCTGCAACAGGCTCCGGAGCTTACGCTGCAGCCGCTGCAAACGTAAACGCTGCACCCTTTGCGGGGTCGTTCGGTGGTCCACCTGGCCTTTTGAAACCTTACGACGAAGGTAAACTATACCAAACTGACAAGAATGTAATAGGTAAAGACAAAAATTTTGGAAATTTGGGCCCGAATCCTCATTCTAACGTTGGAGGCGACAATCAAGCTAATGCAGTTGCGTCAGCATCAGCCGTTGCAGGCAGCTATGGACAACCTGGAGGCTGCAATACGGGCTGCATGTTGAATGGAGACAATCACCATCAGGGTGGTACTTTAGGACATACCAGTAGTGGAGTAGCAGATGACCATAATCAAGCGAGCGCAACAGCTTCAGCAAAGAGCGTAGCTAGTTCTTACTCACAAGGAAGAAGTTTAGCAACTGCTAGCGCTCATGCATCAGCTGGAGCTTCAGTTAAAGGAGGTGAGTTGTTATCTTTGTAAGCAGTAAATACCTCTTAGAGAGAATATCATTACATACGAGTATATATATAGTACATATCACTGTGACCTAAAATAATATATATACCATACGCTACCCAATACCTTCCTGAAATTACATACAGTTTTAAAATAACAGTCTTTTTTTATTTTATTAAATATATATATATTTACTAATGTGTTATTCCTGTGTGGGTCCTAACAAAACCGGATGCCCGTTTTTTTAACTACTAAATCTGGTCATTTGTATATTATCAGTAAGTTTTTTTTTGTTTGTCAGGTGCTTGGAGATAAAAAGACTGAAACAGAAATATATACGTCAACACGAGTTATATCGAATATGGAGATTTTGTGATCATATGTGAGATAGTTATAAGAATGTTAGTAAATAAATGTAATAAGATTTTATATTTGAATAAATATGTCTTTAGTAATTTGTTTCTTGTTTAATTATTAAAACCAATGAAATAAATAATATATATAATCTGACAGTACTCATTGCTTATATCACTAGGTAGGAATTTATACCAAGATAGGAAATTAGGAAGAGTATATTGAAACCAGTTTGGCAGACAAAAATAAACAGAAAACGGTTCATAGATTTTATCAAATCAAACTTATATTAAAAATATTTCTAAATAGTTTTTTAGTAATCCTAAGCAATATTTATAATATGTGATGTCATATCCGCCTCACGCCTCATTAAGATTGTATCCGCGTTGTCACTCTACCACAGACCATGTCAATATATGTAAATGAATGTACGGTTTATAGAGATCACAGCAAAAACACTTTACTCAACTATATTTAGGTTATTTATGCATTACCTGGAAAAGCAATAATTCTAAATGCATGACTTTTTTACTTTTATTTTAAACCTTTAAACATACATTTACCTCAACCTTTATTTAATTTCATACCTATGTAGGTTGGGCATTTATAAATGCATCAATAAATAATTCAGTACCTACTGAAAAACGCAGGTAGTAAAAATAATAAACGGTGTCAAGATTTCATCAATAGCAAATTTTCGTTTAAATTTTCAACTTTAATTGTCATTATTTCACGCGTAGGTAAGATACCTACGTATATGTTATACTAAGGTCAACTTTATCCCTACCACTTTTTAATATATCTACTATTACCATATATAATAAGTAACTTTTAATATATAGAATGGTAGATCTATAACACATAAATATAGGTAAACATAACAAATTTACTAATTACTCATAATTATGAATTCGAAAGTATTGATGTTAGTATATATTTAGATAAATATCATTATTTTAATATATTCATCGAGTGAAAACTTCAGCGTATAAACGACGTAAGTCAAGTAGAAACCCGAATTTTATATTAATTAAAAAATACACAATGTTGTATGAAAATTATATAGTTAATCAAAATTCAAGTTCAGTATCCATTACGAGCACATTTTATTTATAATGTTTAAAAAACTACAATAATAATCAATTAAAACTAATTAGTATCATAATTATAGGTTAAAACGTGTAAAATATTATAATTAAAAACTTGAAGCTAAAAAACTTACAAAATTATATTTAACTATCAATTGTTTAATTAGTAGTTAACCCATCTCGACAGAGATTCGAGATTCATTTTAGTCAATAACATGTTTCATCCTAGGCTAGCGAATCCACATTGCTTTTTTTAGATGTTTCCTACACACTCGTTGGCCAGGAATTAACTCAAACAAAATTTTAATGACATAAACGTTCTCGGTCAAACTATGTTATAAAACTATTATGTGTAATTTAATGCAATTATTGTTGCACTTAGTGTTAGAATAAAAATAAGAAGACGATTAAATAATTAGAACATAAATCACTATACTATCGTACATCTAATACAATCAGGCAGACTCCGCCATTGTTCAATGTTACAGAACCTTTGAATAAATTATTCATTGTCAAATGATGTAACCATCCACCCACAATGTTTGCACGGCTCACATTTAATATAAAAAAAAATACATGGCCGTCCGACGATGTCTTTTAAAACATTACCTCAAATCTCATTCGAATAAATTAATTATATTATATAGTTAAGGTATTAGTAAAGACTAACCTACCTACCTAACTAACTAAATAAAGATTTTAAGGCGTTAAGTATGTTCGCAAAAAAACAAAAATACTTTAAACAAACAAAATAGCGAAAGGAGGAAGCACACTGCACAGATATTCTATTTAAAAAAATATTATCATAGATTACAAGCAAAATATACTGTAAAATTATCGTCCGGAAAACAACTATTAATAAATAAATTATACTATAAAGAATGTCGTATATATTTGGAAATACCACAGTTTCAACCGTACCTCGCCGATTGCTTATTTATGCCCTCTGATTGATTTCTTCTTGCGTACATACCTTATGGGTTAAATATTTTTACGAAATATATTGTGACCGAAATTTTAAGAGGCATTGTTTAATCGCTCGCGATTACGTTCTTTTAAGGAGATAAAATGTATCTTATAAATATAATAATTGGTGGTGGTTGGAAAAATCCGCTTTGTTTACACGATTACATAATATGTCCCTGTAAATGTTAATTATAACTAAACTTGAAACCAAATATAATAAATTGCCGAATTTGATACGTTTGAACTATTGCCTAATTTCTATTTATGTTATGGAACTTTTCTTTATACCTTGGCATTGTAAATAATGTAAAGTACTTCCTTTTCCAGACATGAATATCGCAATGTGATTTTCTGTCATGTTTACCATTAACAATGATATATTTTTTAATATTCTTGTTTTATTTTTGCTTGTTAAATTTTATATTTTGTGAATTGTAGTTCTATGTTATATACTTATATAATCATCATTATACGCATACTCGCATTATAAATTATATATCGTCATTTTCTTTCCGAGAGAAAGATTTGAGAAAAGTACATACGCTTACAAAAATTACTACATGTATGAATTTAATATATCAACTCAATAATTATGAGGTTCCATCAATTTTACAAAACAACAGGTGAAACTGATTACTTCTTTTTTGAAGGCGGTATAAATATATTAAGATAAAGTAACAATAACCATAACAAAAACGAATCACGAATAATACATACGGGAGTTATTTCAAGAATTAAGCTCTGTGATATCGTTAATACTGCGATTGCGAAATTAGGTACTTATTAAATATATTATAATACATTGTTTTTTTTTTAATTTATTTTCCAAAATTCACAGAATTTACACATGATCTTTAGATTTATTAATGAACCGATAAAAGTATATTAGGTGGGGTTTTTTGTGTATGTGGATACAAATATGAGACTTAGCCTCAATAACGTGGATTTCGTAATTACAATATTTAAAAAAAATTGCAAGAAATATATTTATATACATTATTTCACAAAGTTTTAGGCCTTTAGCAATGTCAACGGACGCACGCACAAGTATTTTGACCTACTGACAAAACTGCGTAACACATATTGATTAACTGTTAGCTATATAGAGAGATAAAGAATCCTATTAAACATTAAAAAAGAAAGACTTACCTTGTTTTTAACAAATAAATAACCTAAATTCAAAGTTAATATAAATTTTACTTTAGAACCTTAAATATGGATATATTGTTCCGACCACAACAGTTGGAATAATAATTAAAGGTAGTGCGATATTATCGAATAATCATTGTTTAAATATAATAAAGGCATGGCTTTCCCATGTTTGCTTTTAGAGATAGTACTTGTGATTCACATATTTGAAAACAATCACATTTCCACGTATTCAAAAAGGTATCATTTTTCGATAAGTTTATTTATATAGTATGTTCCTTTTCAAAGTTTTTAAGTTGTGCAATGTGTTGCAAACTACTGTTCTATGGATGACAATACTGTGTCAACGAAGACAAACACTCGTTATCATTTGAATAATGCCGATTATGTTAGGTAAACACACGTTTTCAAGTGCATTTTTCACGATTTGGTATTATATACATGATGTTCACTAAAACTAGTTAAAACTATTGCATTTGTATTTAGACTATTTAGATCCGTGAACTTTATGATTTGGACTAAAGACCTTAATACTATACTTTGTCTTTACGATTAAAGCTTTTCAGTAATCAGTTATTTATTTTTATGGACCGAACGGTATACAAAGAACACAGTAATTTAATCCAAAATGTATAAGATTTACTGTAAGTACCGTCTTATAATGGTAAAGTACCCTTAAAGTATACGGTGACTTGAAAATACATTACCTTTAATATCAAGGTTTCGTTGTCAGATTAAGGCTAAATAATTTAATCGTGGAAGGTGCTACGTAATTAAGTGGGTGTGATTTAATTTCAGATCGCATAATTTATTGATTGTGAAAAGCAGATGATAAACTGCACTGTCACAGTACTGTATGCTAAATATGTTTATATCATATTACGTGATGCCGAAAAAGCTGTGCAGCCTGTGTACGCGAATCACGAGTCACCTAGTTATCGCGCCCATTGTCCACTCCATGCCATCCGCCGCTGGGTGAGCCTCGCCATTACCTCATACTTTCAATATTGGGTTACGAGAATTTTTCTTCAAGGTCTTCTTTTGCAGCAAATAGTGGTGGTATAAAGGCAAAGACAAGTTACATTGATGCGCAGTTGTGTTTTAGTAACCCATACGAAAATGAATACATTGATCGGATTTTTCATCTGCTGTATCGCAGGTTGGTTTATTTGTTAACATATGCCTACAAAAGGCAGGCATAAAGAGTAAATAATACTTTTATACACATATAATTATAATGTGTATTGGCACAAGAGCAATTTGACTATTTTTGCATGCATGCCCTTCCTATGTGCATATAAAATAATATGTATATGAACATTTTATAATGTATTAAAATTTCATTAAGTTTACCGATTAACTTGTTTCTAAGTCTCTTAGTCCTAACGTTGTATTTTTTCAGGCAATACGTTTGCATATTACGTGCAACGGGAGGCACCTTATAACACTGGGGCGAACGATCCGTACAGTGTGGAGATTAGTCCAAATCTTTTATTAGAACCATCTCAACGAATTTTCTGGGGAAATGGAGGAAGTAACCAAGTCGGAGGGAATGATTGGTGGAGCAAAATAACCGATAAATTTCCATTTCTACGTAACAAATTTGGAAGGATTCAAGCGGAATATGCTGTGCCAAATCCTGCGGCGGTCTACGGCCCACCGACTAGATTCGTTCCACAGTTTTATACTCAGAATGTTCCGCAATTTGTGCCTTTTTCGCGTGATATTGGTTTTACTGATGATGCTGTCATAATAACTCCACCAAATGTTCCGATCACTTCACAGCCCTTACCACAGCCGGTACCACAGCCTATACCTCAGCCTGGATACCAGTATAATAAACCGCTAAACCGTTTGGAATTACCTAATCATTAATTAAAATAACAGTAGCTTTAATTACGGGTAATTTATAGTTTATGTTGTGTCCACATGAAGTAGAAGCTTTAAGCAGTATATACAAAAACGTACTTATTAAAAATCTTTGTAAAAAAGAAATTCATTATATTTTCTTTTTATTCCCTTGGCTCAGATTAAATTGCATAAAGTTTAAGGCTAACAACTATTAATTGTTTGTAAAAATAAAAAAGTCTCATATTATTAATTTTTTATTTGCATTCCTTACCATCCTTATGCGTAACATTAAGTATGAGCCTTAAGTTTAAAACAATGAGGAATTGTTATTAATCTAAAATAATGATATTGTTGCGAGGTTTCAATTGCCAACTGAAGAATATTGATCATAATATCCCCTGCCAGACGAGTCGATACCTACAGACGAACCTGCGCTGACCGATCGACCTCCAAAAACTCGACCTGATTGGCGCCGAGTCTCACCATAGCTGGAATATGAAATCTCTTGGGCAAAAACTTATTGAAACGCCTTTTAAAATTTTCAAGCAATAGCTCACATAGAGTGCATAGTTTTAACATTAAGTATTGGTTTTGTAGTTTGAACTAAATAGTTTGTTCTGACAGTAGAGATAAAATAGCGTTAAAATATTTGTCTTAAAATTAAATTTTAAAGCGAAAATTGTTGAGCAAGTTCTATTATAGTGTAAAGGATATAAACGCTTGGGCCCTAAATGCTGTGAAACAGTGAGTGAACACGCTTAAAAACTGATAGATAACCAGCTGCGTTTGTTGTGGGTATCTCAGACTGGTTTATTTTGGAATGCTAGTTGATGTAGATATAAGTAAATAAAATAAAGTAAAACCTACAATGGTGTGTTTATATTGTCGATGTTGCGAAATACTTTGCGTAAAAAATTATGTACAAGAAATTGTTGACGTGCCTACACAAGACATCACATCCTAATTAATAAAAAATCCTCACTTCTGATTAAGGAAGTTCTAACATAGATTTATAACACAATTTCTGTATGTATATTTTGCTATGTAAAAATGAAAAGTAAAAATAAAAAAAACATGATATGTATTTTTATTATAAGATAAATTAGGTTCTAATTACAAGAATAGGTGTCTTCCGGCAGTTACACGGTGATTCCACGTTTGTCGTGTCGTGCAACTGATGGAAAATTCGCGCAGTGGAATGAATGAGCCGTCACCAAGTTATTAGTTTACGATGTTGCATGCTGCTTACAGTTAGTTCCTAAAACAAACAAGAACGGTTTATTTAGATATAATGGATAGAAAAATGGTATGATAAAGACTGCCAATTTTTTCTTCAATATAATAATGTATATATACAAAATTATATAAATATAAACATATGTCTGATACTTTTAAATATCCCCAACTTATTAACACACAATATTAATCGATTATCTAAACTATGTGTGCAGTACATAAAAAATAGAAATTCTACGTAAACTTAATATTTGTTTTTATATATTATTCTTTTTTATTAACTTTTTCCCGTTGAATGGAAAAAAGTTTCGATCAGGAAATCAAGCGCAACCTTGAATGTATTTCAAATTCCTACTTACAACCCTTTCTTACACGTTGAATTTGATAATTCAATATTACCTGAATCCATTAGGATTTCCAGCGCCGTAGCCAGACCCAATGGGAAGTCCCCAACCTCCGGATCCAGGACCTGCACGTGCGTTAGCGTTGGCATGGGCATTAGCACTGCCTCCACCCCCTATAATAAACCTCAGAGATAACAAAGGTTACAAAGATAACAAATAACGCAGTGCGCGCGGGCGCGGTTGAATTGTTGAACAATGTGCTCGATAGATGGCGTTGATAAAATTCTTCATCAACCTAGATTTATTTTATTTTTTTATTTCTTAAACCTATACAGCTTATCAAAAAAAGTTTACACAATAAAAAAAAGCCAAAGTATGGTTAAACATAGAACCGGAAATAGAATCTAAGATCAGAACAAACAATAACAAAAAAAACACGAACAGAAAAAAATAAATAAAAATATATATATATATATATATACACATGAACAAGTGGAACTATGTGTAGTACGAACATTTTAGTGTGTGAGTGTGTATCAGTGTGTGCAATGGTGTTGCTGTGTGAGTGAGTTTGCGAGGTTGAGTCTTAGTTTTTTTTTAAAGAACTTCTACTTAGGCCAAATATATCCAATATATCGCGGTTTTAAGATGCTCCATTGTGTAATGACTACCATGCAGTTCAAACTTTCATTAACGTTTTACCCTATGATTATTTTGAGTTAACACTACCCATACAAACAAGTAAAAGGAAACGAGTGAAGAGACGTTTGTCATTTGTCCGCATCCATTTTTCCACCTACATCCTTAATGTAATGAGGTTTACCTTTTATTATTCGGTCAAACTAATAACCTTACAAGTACGTATGTCGTTCAACTTCGTAAGAATTTTCTTTTAACGCTGAGGAGTTTTACCTTCGATCATCAGCTCATCCACATAAGAAGATGACTATCAGAATATAAAATTTGCAGAAAAGTAATTGCCTGTAAGTAAATTTGAAAGTTGCCCTCGATTTCCCTGAATCATCGGATCCTGTAAAGCTACATCATCCCTGAGTAACACATATTTATATATAATTCCAATTGTAACAAGTTTTAGCCCGTGAAAGAAAGCCCTGTCGAGATCATTAAGAAACGCTATATACTTAACCAAATCACACGTGGGCGAAGCCGCGGGCGGAAAGATAGTATTTACTATATAGTTGTAGTTAAAAGTACATTTTATGGACGCTGAATGGAAAGTAAACAGTTGTTGGTGTCCCACCTCCGGTAATAAACGCTGTAACGTACTGAGTAAAAGATTCGAAAAGAAGTAATAAAACTTAACTAATTGAACGGTTAGTACGGCAAAAAGTTGAATTTTAATTACGCTAACTTATCATATATAAAAGAAAATCAAAATTACAGTTTAATACATTCAACAGTCACAAAAATCTAGAACATGACGTTTTGGCATGCGAAAGCAATCCAACATTTGACCTAAAAGTTAACAACGATACAGTTTTTTGTACCAACAACTTTCATTTCCTATTAAATAATTACTTTATTCATCTAGTCAAAAGACTATCTAAAGTATGGTCAAATGTAAGATACGACCCAATAAGTAGTTCAAGAACCGTTATAGCATTATGCCAACGGCAATTGAACCAGACTTGCACTTTAAACGTGCTCTCTATCTACTGTTACACTTAATTTAATTTACATTCAGCATTAAGTATTGAATACCAAATTAGTGCATGCATATTAACACTTAAATCGAAAATTCTGCTAAGTGCACTTTATTGGAATTCAAATTGCGAAAAGTAGAGAAGTACTGACATGTGAAAAGGGAAAAACTATAGTAAAACTACAAATACAAGTAAACTGTTTCTGGTTTCGTCATGGTCTTATCTATCATAAACGTTACCTTGTAATGTGTTCTTACAGTTCATCTTTAGCGGATTTTAACTTTTTTACTTTTATTGTTCGTTTAATATAAATTTGATTTTTTTAAAGGAACACAAGGCAAGAAGCACTTAGTTAAATGCTAACCGCTGCCCATGGGCATCTGCAGCCAGACACTAATGCTTGCTTCTAATCCCGTAAGCACATGATTTATTAATTGATAATTATTGAAAGTATATTCTGAAAACCGATTACCAACGTCCGCTTTTATGTTAAATATAACCAGTATATACAGTTGTTTTTATTTGAATAAAGGAATATTGTATTAGTACTATAAATTATCCCAAAACGTATAGCGTAACCAATTTGCTAATGTATGAATAGAAGCGTATAAAAACATACTCATGGTACAGGATATTAATATTCAACCGTAACCGTAAAAAAATCGTGACAACGCTCTTAACTTAAAAAACACTGAAAATGATCGGATGTTGGGTAATTGCAATCCACAAGGAAAATTCTGTATTTGTGAATCACCAACGCTGATATTTTAAATCGTTCCAATAAAACCCACTAAACATTGTGAATTTACCACATCTACGATTTAAACTAGTTAATGTGTTATAACGGCATCTAACAATAACTGTTTGGATAACGCATCTGGGTAAATATTACTTAAACCGCTGTTAACTTTTCTGAAAATGATATACGTATTGAATTAAGTGAGTTTCTGCAACAGATTTTTCGATTTCGACACAGTGGTAGCTATACCACTATTTCTGAACATACATAATATATATTTGATAAATGTTTCAATTTGGTAAATTCCAAAAGTACTTACAAGAATTAGCTTCAGCGTTTGCATTAGCATTGGCTCCTCCATACTGTGGCGGATAAGAATTTAACGAGCGTCGAAGCCTGCGCATAGGCACCGGCGCCGACTGATGACCCTCCGCGTCTATTGTGTAGTAGGCCCGCGGAACGTAGTATTGACCGCCTGGAATGTAAATTGAATTTACAGAACTATGGAGTGTTTTGCTATTAGTATCTTATTGTGAAGCACTTTGTTAACGCTAGACACCAGTATTAAACAGAAAATATTTAAACTTTAAGTAAATATATAAGTATATTTTATATGTTATATTTCAGTAAATAAAAACAAAAACGAAATATAGAGCCAAATTTGATAAAATTCTATTGGATTTTATGTTCACTGTGAGTGCTGAGACCTCTGTCCTGACCTCTACCTTTAATGGAAAAATGAATAATATTTTTTACAGTGAACCGATTTCTATTCCTTAAAACTTTTACACTTTATAAAATGTAATTGACAATAATGAATGATTATTATTTAATGATTTTTGTTCAAATCATAATGATTAACGATACATTGTATGGCAAATGTAAAGATTTTTGTTATCTGTCTGCTATTTTAATTGACCTTCTCCAAAAAATCATTGAATACCTTTATTATAAAAGAATACGCCAAGGATAACTTTAGTAAGTGTTGGTTAATATCTGAGATCATCAACAATCATCGTATCTTCCGTATCGTGACTGTAATGGAGTAACGATAAATTCGTGATTATTAATAACTCATGCAAAAAATAACTTGTCCACGACTTAATGTTTCCTCTTAGTTCATACATTTATATATGTAAAAAAGAAATAAAAAATAATATATAAGTTTGATAAGGAATGTACACAGTACAACCGTACACGGTACTAAAAGCATAGAATATTTTAGTTTTTAACCTCTAACAACACAACTATAGCGGCTAGGTATTATGTTGAATAATATTGTTGTACCTATTGGCTATTGTATATTATATAAAAATTTAAAATTCATAATAACTGGACACATACATTTTGACAGCCTGTTAAAACTGGATAATCAACAATTTAATAATAAGAAGTTTCCAACAATGAGCTTCACATAAGTGAAATAAGGCATAGAATATATATAATAAGCTGTCAAGGCGTTATTGAAAGCACAAGCTAACTCGTCAACAGCAAAAACATGAGGGCACTAACCTGCAAGGGCCACGGTCAAGACGACCGAGAACAAAATTAATGTGACGGTTTGCATTATTCTGGCTTACGTCGTACCTTCACCGACAGCGGTATAAAACTGGCTTCTTAGTCAGACTTCAACCGTTTTATATGTATTTACTACTTCGCGCCTGATCGTATCTAAGCTTTCAATACCTAACGGTTACGTTAGCAAAAAGCTGCCTCAAAACTCAAACTAAAACAAAAAACTCGGTGCTGCTATTTTGAAATTGCTTTGAAATACATTTGAAGATGTTATTAACTGATATTCATTATTAAGAGTCACATGGTCCACGGCTAACTGTATTTGTTATATAGATTAAATTTTTCTTACCTTTTAATATCAATCAGCTAGTGAGTCATTCTCGAATTTCTCTGACTGATTTGAATGTTTGCTTCGTGAATATGTAAAAGCTCTGTTTTCTAGGTACTCTTAAATCCTACTTACATACATATATTATAAATACAACAATTTTGTTGTTTATTTACATATAGACCTTGTAAATGTAGACTCAAAACAAATTATAAGATTTTTTAGTTATGTGAATAGTATTTTTAATTTTGATTTTAGTTTTTTTATATATCTATTTAATTAGCTTATGAACACCTAATTGGTTACAATAAATACCTTATTGGTTACAATGAAAGTACGAAAGAGTTTTCTCGCTCTGTATCTACTTTAAAGAAATATGCAATGCCAAACACGTCAAGTTTTGCAATGCCGTTTTGACATCTTCCGTAGGTAATTTACATGTAAACATTTACATGATTAATTTATTTTTTGTCAAACTAAAATATAAATGCACAATATCCTATAATTTTACAATATAGATATATCAAGCAGCAATCGTCTATATTGAGTTGTCATTAATTAGGTGGAATTTATTATAATGAAGACCCAGTTGGTGCAATGATCATCACGCCGGACCTAAAAACAGAGGTAATATTTTGGTACGGTAAACAAGTGTTTATTGAGAATACTGTGGATGTAGCGTAGTATTTATTTATAAAGAGAAAGTATATGTTTGAATATATATGATCGTATGTAATAAATATCTGGTTAGTTCACGATTCTCATCAATGTAGGAACTTAAATATCATAAAAGACATTGTATTGGCTATTGTATATTTGATAGACGTACATAATATTTTGCAATAACAAGTCAGTAAATCTAGTCTGATGTCACCTAGAGTGTATTATTACTTTACCGACGGAAATAGGATTATGGAAGGATAGAAAAAGGATCTTACTCCTCCATCGTATACGCGTAACAGAGGTCTCAGCACTCACAGAGAACATAATCATAGGCAGCCTTGTGTGTGCTTTGCACATTTGGGATTGTCGTTGAAAGTAACGACTTTGACAAGTAAAAAAATTAACGTTTGAAATGTATATTCGACCACAAACCTTAAAACTTTATTCCAAGAGAGAGATTTTTGATACTTGAGTGTATGAAAATGATTTAAATTAGTTATTAGTTAATTGGCGCAAACAGCAAATGCAAAAACTGGTTTTCATATATCACTATGGATTAAATCACCAAGGAGAGAAATATAATATCTCACAGTAGCGTTTGGTATGAGCTAGATATTGCCTGAAATTATTAATAATATAGCTTTAGTGGGTTTTGTGAAATGAACAACGATATAAGTATCGAAAAATTTATTTTGAAGTAAAACAAGCTTTTAAAATTGACAATTACTCTTGAAAAATAAAGTCATGAGCACATTTTAGGAAGATTTATTAACATTAAAATCTAATAACACGAATACATTCTCACAGTCCAAAATTAACTTACAGCTGGTACTATTATCATTTCATTGTAAAAATAGTGTATTAAAACAGCACCGGACAACCTTTGAAAAACTATTGAGGAGATATCCTTACAAAAATACGAAAGACATAAAAATATTATAAAAATAAAATATTAAGAATTTAAAAAGCATTTTATTGGAATTTGATAAAAAATACACGCAAAATCATTCAATGGAATTTCTCGTAATAGGTATACTTATCAATATTTTATAAACAATGTTACGCTCGTTAAAAACATAAGTGATCATTATTACATAAGAGATCAGGACGAATGTATTTTTTTTAGTTCCGATTTTCTAAAACATGTTTTAGACCTTTGAAAAGGCTTATGTTAAAAAAAAGGAAATTATTTCTCATTTAATGTCACTTATATTATTAATCAGTAATTATAATATATTTAGTTCGTTTTACAATTTAAGAGATATTTTTTACAACCCTGTATCCTCTTTACATTATTAATAATGTTTAAAGATTGTAAGTCGAGACATTCACAATTGGGCATTGTCATGCATAAAAAATCTAACGTTGTCTTGTCATACCAATATTGGAATTAACTAAAACAATACATTTGTGCTTTAAATCACCGGCCCAGTAACTGCTTAAATTTAACAATTTCAATGTCAAATAATATTAAGTTTCATTTTTTCCAAATTCCAAATCTCAATTTTTTTATAGTGTACTCGGGCCGGTATACGTAAAAGTACAACCAATTTAGCGACGTGAGCTGGTATAAAGTATTTAATTAAAATATTTAACATTCATAAAATATAGTATAAAACAAATTTGTCATAAATAAGGTGCTCACATCGTCTTTTCAATGCTTACTTCTTGGCGACAGTCTGACGCTGCCTCAACGTCTTGTTAGTGTTTTGGTCAACTTCGGGTAGATCCGACTCTTCGCTTTGCACTTTTTTTGCTGCAAAAAAATTATGTTACAACATGACAGTTAAGCTTTATACCTTCCTATGAGTTACAGATTGCTGACTTATAACGGCTTCACAGGGAAACAGAGAGATTCCAAAGCATAGTGTTTTTATAGTTCCTGCAGCATAAATTCATTAATGAATAGCTAAATTTCTTTTTTATACACCTTATATTGATCTTATAATATATTAGATTTTGTAATCACACAGGCCATGTTTTTAGATGGCTATTGTGCTGGACTTGTATTAGTATAACTCTGTATTTACATTTAATTATCTACTTTAATGCAAAATACTTTTTTTAAAAAATTTTTCTTTCTGTTTGTCCAGAAATAAATAATTAAACATAACAGCATCATTAAAACAAGACCTAAAAAATACCTTTTTCCTTCTTGGGCCTCTCTTTCCTCTCCTTCTTGGGTTTGCTTTGCGCTAGTTGAAGTGCTTCTTGGCGTTGCTTCATTGTTTCAGAGATGAAGTTAAACATCAGGTATACCTTTAAAAATATATTAATTTATAATTAAAGTAATAAATCAAAATGTTGATCACACAAAAGTCGTTTGGTGTGGTGGAGACTCTTTCTCAGATCTAACATAAATCTATGTTAGATCAATTTCAAATAATATCTTGAATATATTATTGATTCAAACAAATCAGCTTAATGGCTTTAACTGACCTGGAATGAGACAAGGATGGAAAGTGCGGCTACACGAATAAGTAGCGGCGCAGCTCCAGCAAGTCCAAAGTAGAATGTGAGCACACCAAGTACCAATGAGCACAGTCTTACTGATACAAACACTGCGCCGTTGACCAGGCCCAAAACTACAAAAATTCAGAAAACATTGTAAAAATTTATCATTACATATAAACATTTTTTAAGATGAAATGTTTATTAGCATATAAGTTCAGTGTTGCCTTTTAGGAGATATCAAAGCTGTATTTGCAAATTCAAAGAAACACACATAGTAACCAATTCGACTAAGCAATTGTTACCAATGGATGTTACATTTGTTATAAGACTTACAGTTATTTATGATGTCCTCTTTTTCACCTCTGAGGATGGTATTGAGACGGTAAGAGTGGGCAATAAACTCAGCCAGGGAATGAAGGACTATCAAGGCTACTCCTACACGTTGGAACCTGAAAAAATACAAATGTATAACAATTCTGTAGAATCCTTTTAACACTGCCAAAGACAGTCTTCTAATTAAGTAAAATGAAATCATCATTTAATATCTAGTATCAAAAATGAGCTTACTTGAAAGAGTATGCTAAAGCAACAAATGTGAAGGCAACAGTTGCTTGTCTGATGCGACCAGCCCACTCATCTTTTTTCACTCGCTGGAAGTACAGTTCAGGAATGGTGTGAATCCAGTATGCTGCCTGAACAACCCACCATAGCTTCAGCAAAAATGTCATAGGGTGGTTAGGGTATCCTGAAAAAATATTTAACACATACAGAGTTTACATGTTAATGAAGTAATAAAATAATTATTAAAATACAAAGTTCTTTTAGGAATACATTTACATTTAAAAATGTATTCTTAAAATTTAAAATTGATAGAAATACAAACACAGGTGCAAAAAATATTGTTTAAAAATTTACATGTACTACTCACCATCCCATAAATGAGGAATGTTAAAAAGGAATCCTTCTCTTAAAATAGCATCACCACCCCATACGAGAGTCATCAGTTGGAATACAACCAATTGTCCAGATTCATTTAATGCACTCAGTCTAGATTTTGACAAATGAAATTTCTTTGATATTTTCTAAAGAAAGAAAAATGAATTATATTCAAATTATATATTATAATGGCAGTCTTAATAACAGGTTATGAAGAACATTATTTAATACTATTCAACAGTTTGAGATATAATAAGTGTGGTACTTACATCCAAAAAGTATTCTTGTATTATAGCATGCATCACAATGCATACAAGAGAGTAAAAGAAAACTGCACACCCATCTTTCCATCCCGATTCATATAAAAATGGTTCTCCTTTGGGAGTTTCTCTTGTTGGTTCCACACCACTGACATTATGGTGTAAACTAATGAAGAGACCTGCAATTGGGCTTGTAGACTGAAACAAATACAAATTCATTAAAATAAATACTTATACAATATATACATTGGGAAAGCAGTGCTGAAATTACTTAGCACAATACAACTCCTATTGGCAACAAAAATTTAAAACGGATAAGAGCAATTTTCTCTACATATAATATAAAACAAAACAACAACCAGCGAAAGTACCGTAAGCTTACGTGGCAAACTTTTCATCACGTACCTGAACCATAAGTCCCACTAGGAATACCATAACAACACATGATACTATATCAGCGTGGTTCTGTATAACAAATTCATGGCTAAAAATTGGTGGGTTTTTGTTAGTTTTTCTCCCAATTACGGGTTTAACCATTTTTCCGGTAATAACCTAATTCTGAAAAATAACAATATATTAAATGCTTATTCTATATATATACAACAGAGACGCATATGTTCAAAGTTTCTTTAAATATTTTATAACAAAAATTTATACCGTAAAACACACTAAATACACGACACCAAAAGCTGTTACCCAAATCCTAATCCTGTTTCTGACAGATTTGGACCGATCACTGACGTTTGACGAATGACGTGACTGTAGACGCAGCACTTTCACTTGGCTACGCAGTCAGTTTCAGACCATAGACTAGTAACAAATATTAGACTATACAACATAGAATAATTATTACCAATTTATACTTTTGTTACATATTTATTATTTTGTGGCCTTACTCTGCAATCTAAATAAAACTAAGAAATTATAATATTTTCCTTGTTACTAGACAAGGTATATGCTATGGATAATGCTATGTCGTCAATAATTCTGTAATGAATTGTTCCCTTCAACCAACATTGTATGATTAAGTTATAATGGTGACAAATAACTATTCACTTTAATATCACAGTCAGCTATCTAGAGTACAGCAAATAACAAGGATTCGTCATGAAATAAAACGAAAATTAAGCAACAATTACTGCATTTAATGAATACATCGTATATTATAGTTTAATATTTCAAAGTATTTTATAGAAATAACAAATTAAAAATATTTGGCTTTCATATCTACAAAAAAATGTCTAGATATCGCACTTGAAAACACTTAATAACTTGTCTTAGGAACAATAACCTATTTTGCTTACAACAAGAAATCTCTTACTTAAATGTAATGTAATCTCGAAAAAATATGACACGATTTTATAGTTATATTAATACAATTATATAGCGATTTCAATATATTTAATTTACATAAAACTTTGTTTTAAATACGTGAATACTTTTCATATTTTGTGCCACATTACACACAGTGACACATTGTGTTATATCAAAGAATGGCATTGCCTCTTAAGAATTAAGATCGTACGTGTTATAAATAGTTTATCTAAAAGCTGATTGATGATAATATGTATTCTACGCAAATACAATAAAGCTAAAAAATACTGTTGACTAGAAATTTAAATGACACTTTCAGAGTCAAGTTCTCCTTGTTCAACTGTCATGTACATTCCTTCCTCTTCATAAGTGGAGTCGTGTTTGGCCAAAATACGAAGCAGGGGACGAAGCTTCATCCACCATTGTTGTTTTGGGACCCTTTGCCTGAAAAATAAATAATTTCTGTGAAGTGTACAATTAAGACAAACATACTTTTAAATTAAATTTCAACTTTACTTTCACCCACTGCGTTAACATAACAAAGTCAACCTTTGGCCCATTTGTAAAAGGATTTCACACACTAACTGTTACTTATTTAGACTTACGAGAAGTTAGTCTGCGATTTAAGCTCCTCAAGGGGTGTGAACTTGTATTGCCGCTTGACGATTCCCAAAAGACAGGCTGTGTCCGCGGTGTTTTTGGATCCCTGTTGTATATTTTCTACGAGCCAGTGAAGGCACTTCGCTGCCATTTTGGTTCCCATGTTACGGTCAAAAGGGGTCGGGGAACCACCTTGCTGCATATGACCTAAGGATATTTTTTTTATCGTTTTTATACGCAATCATATTATTACAACTATATTATGACATATATGATGTATATATGAAGGAATCATTAGCATAGAACATAATAATATAAATTAAATAAAAACAGACCATTATAAGAAAAATTTCCACTTTTCATCTAAGAACAGATATTTTTTTTGTAAAATAGCATTTACTTACCCAATACATTCATTCTAGCAGTGAAGAGGCCTTTGCCCTCTTCAGAGTAAAGGCGATAGATGAAGTCCGTGTTATAGTTTTCATTTGCCTTTTCATTCCTTAGTATGAGACCGCGTTGAATTCCACCTGTCATTTTGGACGCCATATGGTACACATCTTGCTGCAAATCTTTAATGGAGAATTTCTCTTCGTAGATGTACGCTGCGTCTGCGCCGCCAGCGAGACCTGTATTATTATTATTTTATAAGTAATTGGTGAATCATTATCATTAATTTAAACAAAATTAAAGTGGGAATTTCTATTTGCTAAAAGCAAGCTTCATTTACATATAATAAAGGTATTAAATATTTCTAAATTTTTGTTACTATTACTAAATTCATAAAAGAGTATCACAAACAATTTAAACAAAGCCAAAAATAGAAAAAAAATCATAGTCAAACAATGAGACATGACAGATATTTCTATGTCCCTAATTAATGAAGAAAATTTAAAATATACTTCATGAAATAAAGTGTGAAACAGACTAGGGTGAATTAATAGACAATAAAAACGGTTTCATTTTATATGGATGAAATACAACAAAATCAAAACTTTTAAGTTTTCTCTTGTCTATTTCGTTTAAGTCATATGCTTAACCGTAAGCTGTTAATTAATAATTTTGGGTACGTATTGAATTACGTCAAATTGACTTACCTGCTAAAGTTGCCAAGTAGCCACAATATCCTCCCATTGTCTCAACGACGAATACTCTACGTTTAGTCCCCTATAATATTACATTTTCATTAATTTTGATAATGAAGATACTTAAGCACTAAACTATTATATTTTGTTAACCTAAAATGTTACCATGCCCAGGAAAATCTTTGTTGAAATTGATTAACAGTTTGTGAAATTAGAAAATAAAAACAAATATTTTTTTTAATTTACATACATTAGGATTTTAATATTCATTAATTGAATTTATTTTTTATTGTATTTTATACTTTATTTAAATTTGTTTACTGAGATTTTTAAAAAACACGGGTGAGCTACTATTCTGACTCCACTGCAATGTTAGTATTGGTGCTCATATTTGGTTGATTGAGTTACCTGAGCCGATTGGCGAATTCTATCACAGATCTCAGTGATTTCATTGAGAGCGGTGTCAGTTCCAAGCGAAAAATCAGTCCCAGGTACATTGTTACTGATCGTAGCTGGAACCACAACTAGGGGTATACGGAACTCCGGATACTGCGTCCGCGACTCGTACATCTCTACACCAGCTTGGTAGGCCTGAAAGTTTTAATTTTAAATATAGGCCTTTTTTAAAAGCACACAAGACTGACTCATACCAACTTTGTCAATTAATTATTCGCCGTAATAAATCACTTCGAATTACCTCAAAACCGCCAATAATAAGTAATCCTTGAATGTTAAATTGTTGTATGCGCGCTGCGATTTCACCTTTCTTATCTCCTGGCAGAGTACGTTTAGTTCCCAGGAATGCACCGCCCTGGCCAACCCAACCAGTTACATCGGACCTATTAAAATAAACTTAATCAGCCGAAATACTATTTAAACAACTAATAAAAAAATGATTTTTAGTTTTTAACTCTTGAAGAACGATTATTTTATTCAATATTTACCAATCCATCTTAACAATATTTCCGCTGATGAATCCTTCGACACCATCGTGTATACCAAGAACTGTGTCTCCGCGGTAGATGCAGTTACGTACGAACGAACGCACGGCCGCGTTCATACCGCAAGAGGGCGCACCAACGTGCATTACAGCCAAAGTCAAACCTTCCTGAAAACAATGTTGTTAAATACTGTCATAAAAATGTAGAAGCAAGTGTTCATCTTTTCAAATGGGAAAACTTGCGTCAATAACACGTGCATCTATTCAAAACAATTTTAAAATGTCATACAGTTTTTAATAGTATGTTTTTTTATTGTAGGGATTAAGTTAAAACACTATTATTAGAAGTTTGGTTTACAATATGCATTATTATTTTTTTTTGAAGGTGAGTGAGTCCGAATTAACTATTTAGGTAATCATATTCAAAATCTCCACATTGTTAGTGATCAATATAGAGCAATTGCAACAAAACAAAATTAACTTGAAATCTAAAACACAAACTCACAGCAGGCTTTCCAGATTCGTCAAAAGCTTCCTTTGGCGGTTTCAAACGAGTCAACATTTTGTAAGTCTCCAAGTTACGTGCGAAACTACGCCCGCGTAGTTGTACGGCTAACTCCCAATTTTTATCTGCCATTGCCTGAAACGTATATGATGCTTATATTCTCACCCATACCTGAGTACTGTAAGTACTCTCTATCTAGTACGTAAGTACTTATACTACGAGTCTAATACACTTACGTACTATTAAATACCTTTAATGAAAATTATAAACGCGGGAATATTTGAGTCAAATCTCGACGATTCTTGAACGATAGGATATTTATCCTGATCGAAAACGAAAATTAAGTGTTGACTTGTAATGCATAAAACATTCAAATATTATCCGTTGTACAAAAGCTTTTCAGCATATTCAAAAGATATTACCTGAGCTACAGCTTTTGTACGCCTCACGCACTCCATTAACGGTAGTCGGACAGCTTGGTTGCCATCGAGGGATACAACACATGGCTCAGTTTCTGGTTTTGCTTCCATTAAAGCCATAACTGCCTCAGCACCCATACGGCATCCCTAAAAAAGGAGAATTGTGTGATATCTTTATTTATGTTATGTCTTGTTACATCTAGCTTGGTGTCAGATTTTTCGATGTCAAAAACAGTACAATTAGACATGGCCAACATGATAAATATCCTTAGCAAACCAAATTACAAGATCAAGAGTAAAGAGGCGCAATAGAGACGAAAATCTTTTTTTTTAGTCTAATATCTAAATGAAAATGCGTTTAATATATGTATGTATGAATGAAAAGCTGAAAAGTCCTGGTTGGATTGTAAAGTAAAAATAACTATTGTTAATGAGCAAAGTCATAAAAAATTTACTTGATATTAAGACTCGTATTCTTTTAAACCATCAAATTTGAATGCTTTGCATTAACATAGTGTTCGCACATCAAATTTTGTAAAAATGCTATTTCATTGAGTGAAAATAACATATTGTATTAAATAATTTTAAATGAATGCAGTGTGCATACGTTGGTTAAATGAGATTTTGTCAATGAACATAAAGTGAAGTGGTCTAACAAGTCAGAGGTCATTGGCACTTCAATCAGACGCTTCTCATAACATGACGTGACAACGTCGGCGTATACGTGACCTAGGCCATGTCCATTTTGCTACTACCAATTGGTGTCAACTAGTGATTTAACGATGTATTACACAAAAATATGAAATTTGAATCATCAAATATTGTAAACCTTGGTTTTATTATGAAATAGATGTTTTTTATTTTAAGATTGTAAGAAATAAGGCGTGCTTACCAATATTCTATCGAATGCCGAGGGTGATCCTCCTCTTTGGACATGACCAAGGACAGTTATCCTAGTGTCTTGCTGGAGATTGTCAACCACAACTTTCTTCACCAGCTCTGCAGTTATTGGCTTGCCTTCTCTATCAATAGCGCCCTCCGCCACTATTATGATATTCAAACGTTGGCCAGACTTACGTTCCTATTTTTAAAAAAATATTTTATTAATCCAATACAATCTGAAAAACCATTGGTTTAAAATATTTTAGTGAGATATAAGACTGTTATAAGTAATGTACTTATTAATGTTTTTCCCCATACTCATTACCAAGCTCTAGTGCGCATTCAAGAAAATGAGAAAGGTTATAGTGTATCGTGTGCATGTGAAAGAAGCAAACAAAGCAAAAACTGCGAAAAAACGAGTATCTACTAAAACTAGAAGTATAGTTAGCTTTAGGTCTTGACACAAACAATAATCAGGAATCCATGTTTTATTATTTTTTACATTTTGTTATGAGTTGAACAGTGCCACTCAATTAAGCTCATACCTGTTGCAATCTTTTGCAAAGTTTCTCTACCCAATTATTGGGAACAGGGTCTTCGGGTATGAACACCTGGTCGGCCTCGCTGGCCAGAGCGGCAACGAGTGCCAGATAACTGCAACAGGCAGCACCCGAAGAAAATGAACCGTGTATATAATGCCCAGTGAATGATATGTGAATTTAGATTCTCGGAAGATATTTGAACATACACAAAGAATTTGAACACCACAAAGAGCCAATTCATTGATGAAATGAAATTTATGATCCTGCTCCCATAATCAAGATTTTATTCTTGCCTCTTTTATTTTTGCACACATCTTTTTGTCCCAATTGAGGGGCGCTGGGTCTTCACAAATAAAACTATAAGTAGCATCTGTACAGAGTGCTGTATACACTGCAAGAAAACTAAAAAGGGATGTTGTTATCATTGCAAGGAGAAACTAGCAGATGAGTAATAAGGGGAAAGGAACAAGGGCATTCATGAGTATCATTTAAACCCTTGCCTGCTCTAACTTATAACATAGTTTATCTCTCCAATCAACTGAGGGTGGTGCTTCCGGAATAAACACAAAGTCTGCTTCGGACGATAAGGCGGTGACCAGGGCAAGATATCTATTAAGAAATATTTATAAAATCTTAACATATAAATGATATTAGATAAGAATAGGTGTGAATTGGCTCTAATACTATCTTTTGTGTATGATTTCAAACAGTGAACATAAAGCTTAAATTTTTCTATATATTACACAGCCCCTTAAATATTTTAATGAAAAATAAATGATGTCACACCATATAGATCAATGGACAAAAACTTCTAATACAATTACTAAATACTTGTTTTAAAACATACCCACAATGACGACCCATAACTTCCATGATAAATGTCCTCTGATGGGAGTAGGCTGTACTGACTATTGCATCTATAGCTTCAATAATTCTATGTAATGCAGAATCTGTACCAATTGTCATGTCAGTGCCACAAAAATCATTATCAATAGAACCCACCTTAAATAAGAGTTAAATTTATATGCATATAGTATGTGTAAGCTTTGAAATAAACAATTTTGATTAAATATACTTTAATACCATTTATGAGAATTGTTCAATAAATTAATCAATCAATAAGCTTAATAAAAAACTTACCAGTCCAGCAATATGCAAGTACTTATACTTTTCTCTCTGATCCTTAGTAATTCTATTATTTGCCAACAGTTCATCTAACAAGTCTGACCACTCTTGGCGAAAGAGATTGGCACCAGTCAGAGAACCATCACCACCAATAACAACTAAGTTGGTAATACCTCGGGTTACTAAATTGCAAGCAGCTTTAAGACGCCCTTCTTTCTGCCTAAAATGTAGAACTGATGAATTATGCTATAAATATATGGCTATACTCTGTACTTATATATATTTAAGGTAAAACCAGCCAATAGCACATTTAGACCAACTTACATGAAATCCATACAACGAGCTGAACCAATAATAGTCCCACCCTTGTGAATAATAGAACTCACAGAGGACCAATTAGCTTCTTCTATATGGTCACCGCCATCAACCATACCCTGATAACCCTCCCGGATAAAATATACTTTACAACCTAAATAGATGCCCATTCTAACCACAGAACGTACAGCAGCATTCATACCCTGAGAGTCACCACCACTGGTAAATACTGCGAGACCCTTGCCTTTGTGCGAGCCTCGCTCTATAAACCGCTGCGTCTTCGTACTATCCATTTTTATGTTACAAAACTTTAAAAACACCTAAAAGATTATTGTTTTAATTAATTATTAAGAAATAAATACAAATATTTAAGCAATTAGATCAGGTTTATTCAGTTATAGCTTCGCACAATAACTTAGATTTACATAAATTTTTAAAAATACATTTTACGCACCAATTCGTTAAAAATAAATTATAACTTTCAAGGAACTAACAAATTTGAACACTGCAGAAGGTGAACTTCACCAAGGTGACCTTTCTTTGACATTTCATAATACCACAGCGTACTACTTTTCGTGTCTGTACATTTCATCAAATTGACTTATTAGAACAGATACAAATTCCATTTAACAAACAGTCGATATTATTTATTTTGTCCTTAACATATCCTACAATTTTCGAATATAACCGTCAAATGTCATTGTTAAACGACACTAGATGCTATGCTAAATGTTCCGATTTGTCATCGAAGTACTGAAAAAATCTAATATAAAAATGAGAGACAGAAAAAAATAAGCTTATATTTTTATTTACTGTGCATTTGTAATAATTTATTAAGATTATTTTTTTAAGTATTCGATGGTGCATTTATTGTTTGTCTTTTTGTGATACAAAAGCTCTTCTACAAAATGTCTGCGGAATCTGATATGGAGTATTCGGATAATGATGGTGATGAGTATGATTATTATGGCGAAGTAGATGATTGTGATATGGACACCGTTGACCAGAGCAAAACTGACCCGGAGTACTTTTTGTTCTCCTGTTTAAGAGTTGAAGAAGTGGAAAAGCTACTGAATGAATCTATTGAATTACTCAGTAATAGCCTTCAAATTATGCCTTCACTCGCCAAGGTAGAAACAGTAAATCATTCATTTCTTCTATTATTTATAAAAAGAAAATGAGTTTATTAATTATTTTGTATGATGTTCATGCTTAATATAGTGTCCTATGTAATTTTCAGGTCATTCTTCATGCATATGAATGGAATGCACAAGAGATTATTAATAAGTATAAAGAAAATGCAAATGAAGTACTAATCTTTAGCCGAGTTAAACCCTGTGTGCCTTCCACACCAGGGAACTCGAGTTGCTCACATTGTGCAGTGTGTGCTAACACAACTCCCATGCAAAAATTTAGTGCATTGGCTTGTGGACATTATTTTTGCAATGATTGTTGGGCAATGCACTTTGAAGTACAAATTATGCTAGGTAATTATAGTGATCAGTCATATAGGGTTGAAAGTTTCTTCTATCCCATATTAGTATAATCAAGTTCTGAAAATCATTATTGTTAATCATTGTTTTTAATCTATTACAATGTATAATTGTACAAATATGAAATCATATATTTGCAAAAAAAACAACCATTTTGTTAAACAAATTTACTTTATATACATATTATAACCAATACATCATCATAAAAAATAATTTCAGGTGTATCCAACACTATCCAATGCATGGCTCCTGAGTGTGAAGTGAGAGCTCCTGAGGATTTTGTTTTATCTCATGTCACTAAGCCATCGTTTAGAGATAGATATCAACAGTTTATGTTCAAGGATCATGTGAAATCTCATCCTCAATTGAGATTTTGCCCTGGACCTAATTGCCAGGTATTATTGTCCTTTACCATAATGTACACTATAGTGTCGATGTGATAAAAAAAATGTTAAATAATGGCATGAAGGTATAGATACAATAATGTTTTAGTGGATATTCCAAGCATGGTTACGAGAAGGAGCACGCCGTGTGGAATGTCAAGGTTGTGAATTGTTGACTTGTTTCTCATGTGGGGCACCACACCATGCCCCAACAGATTGCAGTACCATACGTCTTTGGCTTACAAAATGTGCAGATGATTCTGAGACAGCTAACTATATAAGTGCTAATACAAAGGTAATCAATTGTTGTTAATTTATTATAAATAATTAATCCTCCTGTGCAATTAATAATGTTGACCAATATAATAGGCTAATAGAAGATTCAAATATCAAGTAGTTATAGGAGTATTTTATTTATATAATATAAATAGCTACTTTAATAAATATTATTATTTATTTATTAAAGTAGCTATTTATTGAACAGGTATTTATTTTATTCTTTGATTTACTATCTGAACATTTTTCATTATTACTTTTAAAAAAGTTTTATTGTTATCTCAAAGCTAATATATATACTTTATAGACTGTATTTTTTTACAGGATTGCCCTAAATGTCAAATATGTATTGAGAAAAATGGTGGCTGCAATCACATGCAGTGTGGGTCATGCCGTCATGACTTCTGTTGGGTTTGCTTGGGTGACTGGAAATGTCATGGCTCTGAATACTATGAGTGCAGTCGTTATAAAGAAGACCCAAATCTGGCTAGTGACAGTCAACATGCTCAGGTACTAATGACAATGATGTATAAAAGTGCTTTATTTTAGAATTATAAAATATTATTTAGTTTTACGACAAGTGTATCCGTGAAGGTTAGGTGAAACAGAATTTCAATTTATTCACAGGCAAGAGAAGCTTTAAAAAAATATCTACATTATTATGAACGATGGGAGAATCATGCACGGTCTCTTAAACTAGAGGAACAAACATTAGCCTGTTTAAAAAGTCGTATTAACCAAAAGGTAAGGTATTCTACCATTTTGTGTTGAAAATCATATTGTTGTCAATTAATTTTGATAGATTTACGCAACGGTATTGTAGTGTATAGTTTTATATGTAAATGTAAAATTTAGGTCATGGCTGGAGAGGGTACATGGATAGATTGGCAGTATTTATGGGATTCAGCCAAACTTCTAAAACGGTGTCGTTACACTCTACAGTATACATACCCATTTGCTTATTATATGGACAATGGACCAAGGAAAGAGCTCTTTGAATATCAGCAGGTATTTAAAAATATGTTTAAGACAGTGTTTTACACTTAATCAAGGTAGGATATGAGAATTCCAATTTGAAATTTTACAGTTGTTATTTCTTTTAATAACATATTTAATCAAATATCAGGCGCAGTTAGAAGCAGAAATCGAAAATCTCTCCTGGAAGGTGGAAAGAGCGGAAACCACAGACAGAGGTGACTTGGAGAATCAAATGGATATAGCGGAAAAAAGACGTACAACATTGCTCAAGGACTTCCTAGATATTAATGTAAACAATGCCTCCAGTAGCAAAGTGTAACTCATCACTAACTCCTAAAACTGATAGCAAGGCACATTTGTATTATATAAAATGCTAGATCTTTGTTTTGCCAAAGTATATTTATTAAAGTGGTTTTGCAATAAATAGATAATTTACAGCTTACATACCTTGTCTTTGATTTTGAATAATAACTACTACCAACCATATTTATAAAAAAAAACTCTGAAAGATCTCTAAAGAGATTAGCTTGTTTCAATAATAAAAAATATTCTATAATTTGATTACTATTGGCCATATCATCAATTTATGCTAATCCAAATATGGTTAAAAGTTTATTATTCGTAGAGTAGACTTGACAAAACATACATATGAATACTTCTACTAGTCTTCGCGCGTAATAATCTGAAGAATAAACAATATTATAATATTTACATTAGATACTATTTATATTTGGAACTGACATTTTCTGACAAAGGATGCATATAATGTCAACACGTAATTACTTTATAACTATCATCCTTGAATATAATATATAGTTTCGTTCTAGATTTTCCATAAAAAAATGAATGTTTTATCACCTCGGTGTTTGCTTAATTTCCGCACTGTTAAGGTCTGGCTTACATCTTGCTGTCGGCAACTACTTCCTACATTGTCGAAATATGCTGATAAAAGAGATCGTATTCCGTGTTCCAAAACATGTTCTAAAAGTCCAGTGCAAAGTCTTACTCTGTACACGCAAGTTCGCTTCAAGCAGGACTATCCACGCCTTCACCGTGACACGGAGTTCCCAAATTTTGATTACTATAGAAAAGACCAATTTAAAGACATTAATAGAACATCTTGGAATTCCGGTTATTCAAAGCAAGGTATTACTAATGTTATTGGATTTGTTGGATCGTTATGTGGAATGTATGCTTTGAAAAGCGAGCTGACTCATTTTCTTACGTTTATGTCTGCCCCGGCTGACGTCCTGGCCCTTGCTACTATAGAAGTGGATATATCAAGCATTGCACCAGGACAGTGCTCTTCATATAAATGGCGGGGAAAGCCATTATTTATTAAACACAGGACTGATCATGAAATAAGTATTGAGGCCAACACCCCATTCTCTTTGCTTAAAGATCCTCAAACACCGGAGCAACGAATGATAAAGCAACAGTGGTTGGTGGTTATAGGAATATGCACGCACTTAGGGTGTGTTCCTATTCCTAACACTGGGGATCACGTTGGAGGCTTTTATTGTCCCTGCCATGGGAGTCATTATGATAATGCAGGTCGAGCTCGAAAAGGTCCTGCACCTACTAATTTAGAAGTACCATATCATAGGTTTTTATCTGATAACATTATTTTAGTTGGAGAGTAGATCGAGTATTTTTTTTGAAAAGTAGATCTTATTTGTTTTACTATGGTAATAAAATATTTTGAAAAGACATACGAAAGATTAGTTATAAAATGTCCTAACGAAATGGAAACCCAAATTGAAGTTTATTTGAGAAGGCTATACCGACGGCGTTAACAGATATAAATATGTAAAATTTATGTTTCGCTTATTGATTTCTAATTATTTTTGTATAAGTAGGAACGGCATCTGAAGTATATTTTGAAACTATAATATCAAAAAATGATATCTTAATCAACATTAACGGCACAATTGCCGTTATTGCTGGAGACCACAGATTTTTGATAGTAATTTTTAAATATTTATTCTTTTCCATCTGATTTTATAGACAGGGTATCTTTTATATAGTCTTTATTAATAATAAAGAAATTGTTCATGACTAGGCTATTAAAAAAAAAAAGATACCGTCTAGTGTCTACTGTCTACTGTAGTGTCTATGTTTATTTAGTTGTCGCCAAAATGGCGACCACGAATGATTCGAAGGCGCCTTTGCGCCAAGTAAAACGAGTGCAGTTTGGTATATTATCTCCAGATGAAATTGTAAGTGTAACAAAATTTAAGAGTATACCTTTAGAATCATTTATTATATATTTATTTTAATTTCCTTATCCAATAAGTTCCTCATGTGTCCATTTCCTTATTGCACCACAAGTCATAACAGTAAATGTATAACAAATATATTTTTAATGATTTCGTATTAATGAAAGTAAATATTACACACTTAATATATTTCCAGCGTCGTATGTCTGTTACGGAAGGGGGCATACGCTTTCCAGAAACAATGGAGGGTGGAAGACCAAAACTTGGAGGTCTCATGGATCCTCGACAAGGGGTGATTGATAGGACATCAAGATGTCAAACTTGTGCTGGAAATATGACGGAGTGTCCTGGTCACTTTGGACACATAGATTTGGCTAAGCCAGTATTCCACATAGGATTTATCACAAAAACCATTAAAGTTCTGAGATGTGTCTGCTTTTATTGTTCCAAACTCCTTGTCAGTCCGGTAGGTTCTGTAGTATTTTACTATAATTACATGAAATAATTATATACATATAGCTGTAGCTTACTTGCCAACAATAAAACTATAATATGCGTTGATTTACCACATATTGTACAAAAATAATGAAAGTAAAATTTGTTAATTTCAGACAAACCCCAAAATAAAAGAAGTAGTTATGAAATCTAAAGGACAGCCACGTAAACGACTGACTTATGTGTATGACTTATGTAAAGGAAAAAATATTTGTGAGGGTGGTGAAGATATGGATATAGGTAAAGAAGGTGAGGAAGGTAAAAAAGGCTCTGGTCATGGGGGTTGTGGTCACTATCAGCCTTCTATCAGGCGCCAAGGGTTAGATCTCACAGCTGAATGGAAACATGCAAATGAAGATACACAAGAGAAAAAAATCATTATAACGGCAGAAAGAGTATGGGAAATATTGAAGCAAATAACAGGTGAGTCTTGGCTGAATTAAGAAAAATGGTAATTAACTCTTAAAAAAAATATATAATATAAATTAATAATTTATTAATAAATTAAACTATTGTAGCTTTGTTCAGGTTTTTTTTTGTATTTTATTATAACCTTATCTGTTTCAATTATTATTGCACTTTAAATAGTTGATATAACCGTAATTTCTTCAGATTACACATTTACATTATACATATTATTGGGTTT
Source organism: Leptophobia aripa (assembly GCA_951799465.1). Classification (NCBI taxonomy): domain Eukaryota; kingdom Metazoa; phylum Arthropoda; class Insecta; order Lepidoptera; family Pieridae; genus Leptophobia; species Leptophobia aripa. The sequence continues at coordinate 4,797,971 of OX637260.1, forward strand.
GTTATATATTAACCTTCATATGTAATTGATTTTACTAAATTTATTGTTTCAAACAGATGAAGAGTCCTTTATATTGGGTATGGATCCTAAGTTTGCCAGACCTGATTGGATGATAGTGACAGTTTTACCTGTACCACCATTATCAGTGAGACCTGCTGTTGTTATGTTTGGGTCTGCTAAGAATCAAGATGATTTGACACATAAACTTGCTGATATAATAAAAGCAAATAATGAACTGATGCGGAATGAACAAACCGGTGCTGCCGCTCATGTACTGGCAGACAATATTAGAATGTTACAGTTTCATGTTGCCACATTTGTTGACAATGACATGCCCGGTATGCCTAAGTAAGTTCAAATATTCTATTTATTTTTATAAACAGCATAAACATGTAAATGCCCAAATATTGATATAGTTTTTTATATTCATTAAATCACTAGTATGTGCCAAGTATTTATGGTCACAAATATTTTTGAATAAACTTTATTGATTGTTTGCAGGGCTATGCAAAAATCTGGTAAACCACTGAAAGCTATTAAAGCTAGGCTTAAAGGAAAAGAAGGAAGAATCAGAGGAAATCTTATGGGCAAGCGTGTGGACTTTTCCGCAAGAACTGTCATTACACCAGATCCTAACCTTCGTATTGATCAAGTAGGAGTTCCGAGATCTATAGCTCAAAATTTAACTTTCCCAGAATTAGTGACACCATTTAACATAGATAGGATGCAGGAATTAGTCAGAAGAGGAAACGCACAATATCCAGGTGCTAAATATATTGTCCGTGACAATGGAGAACGTATTGATTTGAGGTTCCATCCCAAACCTTCTGACCTCCATTTACAGTATGGATATAAAGTTGAACGTCATTTGCGGGATGACGATTTAGTAATATTTAATAGGCAGCCCACCCTGCACAAAATGAGTATGATGGGTCACAGAGTTAAGGTCTTACCATGGTCGACATTCCGTATGAATTTGAGTTGTACATCGCCGTACAACGCTGATTTTGACGGTGATGAAATGAATTTGCATGTACCACAGTCCATGGAGACACGGGCTGAAGTTGAAAATATTCATATTACACCCAGACAGATTATAACACCTCAAGCAAATAAACCTGTCATGGGTATTGTACAGGACACACTTACAGCAGTGAGAAAAATGACTAAAAGAGATGTGTTCTTGACTAAAGAACAAGTTATGAATCTTCTTATGTTTTTGCCTACATGGGATGGCAAAATTCCCCAACCTTGTATCCTGAAGCCGACACCACTGTGGACTGGCAAACAAATATTTACATTGATCATTCCCGGTAATGTGAATATGATTAGGACGCATTCTACTCATCCTGATGAAGAAGATGATGGTCCATACAAATGGATATCACCAGGAGACACAAAAGTTGTTGTAGATCATGGAGAGCTATTGATGGGTATATTGTGTAAAAAATCACTTGGTGCCTCAGCCGGATCACTTTTACATATTTGTATGTTGGAATTGGGACACGAAACAGCAGGACGATTCTATGGTAATATTCAGACAGTAATAAATAACTGGCTGCTTTTAGAAGGTCATTCAATCGGTATTGGTGATACTATTGCCGATCCACAAACATACCAAGAAATCAAAAACACAATTGTGAAGGCCAAAGATGATGTAATAGAGGTTATTCAGAAAGCCCACAATATGGAATTGGAGCCGACTCCTGGTAATACGTTGAGACAAACCTTCGAAAATCAGGTGAACCGTATATTGAACGACGCTCGTGACAAAACTGGAGGTTCGGCGAAAAAGTCTCTTACAGAATATAACAACCTCAAGGCGATGGTGGTGTCTGGTTCGAAAGGGTCAAACATTAACATTTCCCAGGTTATTGCTTGTGTGGGTCAACAAAACGTTGAAGGTAAACGTATACCGTTCGGTTTTCGTAAAAGGACATTGCCACATTTCATTAAGGATGATTATGGACCCGAATCTAGAGGCTTTGTTGAAAACTCGTATCTTGCTGGTTTGACACCATCAGAGTTTTACTTTCACGCTATGGGAGGTCGTGAGGGTCTTATTGATACGGCTGTAAAGACCGCTGAAACTGGTTATATTCAACGACGTCTCATAAAGGCTATGGAGTCTGTTATGGTTCATTATGACGGGACTGTCAGAAACTCTGTAGGTCAACTTATCCAGTTACGGTACGGTGAAGATGGTTTAGCTGGAGAGACGGTTGAGTTCCAAAGTTTACCAACTATTAAACTATCAAATAAAGCCTTTGAAAAGAAGTTTAAGTTTGATCCCACAAATGAAAGATATTTGAAGAGAATCTTCAACGAGGATATAATTAAAGAACTGACAGAGTCAGGGTATGTTATAGGAGATTTAGAAAGTGAATGGGATCAGTTAGGAAAGGATAGATCGGTTTTGCGAGAAATTTTCCCGAGTGGTGAATCGAAAGTTGTGCTCCCATGTAACTTTAGGAGAATGATTTGGAATGTACAAAAAATTTTTCACATAAACAAGAGATCAACTACTGATTTAAGTCCCATAAAAGTTATTCAGTCTGTAAGAGATTTATTAAAGAAATGTGTAATTGTGGCTGGGGAAGATCGCCTTTCGAAACAAGCCAACGAAAACGCAACCCTACTCTTTCAATGTCTGGTGAGGTCAACTTTGTGTGCCAAGCTTGTATCTGAAGATTATCGTCTCTCAACAGAAGCTTTCGAGTGGTTGATAGGAGAAATCGAAACCCGTTTCCAACAAGCGCAAGCAAACCCAGGGGAAATGGTTGGAGCCCTGGCTGCCCAATCATTGGGAGAACCCGCTACTCAGATGACATTGAATACCTTCCATTTTGCTGGTGTGTCTTCCAAAAACGTAACTCTCGGTGTACCTCGTTTGAAGGAAATTATAAATATATCCAAGAAGCCAAAAGCACCCTCTCTAACTGTGTTTCTAACAGGTGGGGCTGCTCGAGACGCAGAAAAGGCTAAAAACGTCTTGTGTCGTTTGGAACACACAACTTTACGAAAAGTTACGGCAAACACTGCCATTTACTACGATCCCGACCCTCAAAATACTGTCATTGCTGAAGATCAAGAGTTTGTCAATGTTTACTATGAAATGCCTGACTTTGACCCAACTAAAATATCACCTTGGCTGCTTCGTATTGAGTTAGACCGTAAGAGAATGACAGATAAGAAGCTAACCATGGAACAGATTGCAGAAAAAATCAATGCGGGCTTCGGTGACGATCTAAACTGTATATTCAACGACGATAATGCCGAAAAGCTTGTTCTTCGGATAAGAATAATGAACAACGAGGAGAGTAAATTTCAAGATAACGATGAGGAAACTGTTGATAAAATGGAAGACGATATGTTCCTTAGATGTATTGAAGCGAATATGTTATCTGACATGACTTTACAAGGTATCGAAGCAATTGCAAAGGTGTACATGCACTTGCCACAAACTGAGGCTAAGAAACGTATAATTATAACTGATCAAGGAGAATTCAAGCCAATTGCAGAATGGCTTCTGGAAACTGATGGGACATCTCTAATGAAAGTACTGTCTGAAAGAGATGTGGACCCGATAAGAACTTTCAGTAACGACATCTGTGAAATATTCCAAGTTTTAGGTATCGAAGCGGTACGAAAATCCGTTGAAAAAGAAATGAATGCTGTATTGCAGTTCTATGGTCTATATGTAAACTACCGGCACTTGGCTTTGCTTTGTGACGTTATGACTGCTAAAGGTCATCTTATGGCGATCACACGTCACGGCATCAACAGGCAAGACACCGGTGCGTTGATGAGATGCTCCTTCGAAGAAACTGTGGACGTTTTGCTTGACGCTGCAAGCCACGCTGAAGTGGACCCTATGAGAGGCGTGTCTGAAAATATTATCATGGGACAACTTCCTAGAATGGGAACAGGTAAGGAATTTATTGGTTGCTTGGCTTGATAATTTTAATTTATCTAGTAAAGTACCAATCATGTGGTATTATCTAACAATTAATTGGTAATGTCTGCACTGAGGTAGCATTTGTATCAAAAGTACAAAACAATTTTGTGTTTGAACATATATGTTAATTAATGAAATATATGTACAAAGGTCTTAATTTTATGCATAACTTTTACGATTTTATTTCCCTAACCACATGAAAAATATATCTCATATTAGAGCTTTTCAGGTGAAATTGTTTATGTTGATTCAAAATTTCAGGCTGCTTTGATTTACTACTGGATGCTGAGAAATGTAAGCACGGTATGGAAATGGGTGGTCTGGGCGTAGGCATGGGAGTAGGTGGCGGAATGTATTTCGGAGTCGGCACACCTTCTATGACTCCGCTTATGACACCTTGGTCGAACCAAAACACTCCTGGCTACGGTAGCAGTGTTTGGTCCCCTGGACCAGGTAATTATTGTAATTCATAATAAAATAATAAGCTCTTTACAGCTTTAGTACCCAATATTTTGTCACTTTATATATTGTTGCCTCTTAAACTAATTACTTAATTTTATCCTTCCAGTGGGTAGCAGCATGACTCCAGGCCCGTCGTTCTCGCCATCAGGTGCTTCTGACGCTTCGGGAATGTCTCCGTCGTACAGCAGCGCGTGGTCACCGCAGCCTGGCTCTCCCGGGTCTCCTGGTGCCCCTCTCTCGCCTTATGCTTCGCCAGCCGGCGCTTCTCCGTCGTACTCACCCTCGAGTCCAGTTTATGCTGCTCCTTCCCCCAGTTTAAATTCAACTTCTCCCCACTACTCGCCTACTAGCCCGTCCTATTCTCCAACATCACCAAACTATTCTCCAACTTCTCCTATGTATAATTCCACTTCTCCGAGCTATTCGCCCACATCTCCCGGCTATTCGCCTACGTCTCCATCGTATTCACCTACTTCGCCGAGCTACTCTCCTACATCCCCTAGCTACTCACCCACTAGCCCGGTGTATTCCCCAACCTCCCCTAACTACTCGCCAACTTCTCCAAGCTACTCGCCAACAAGCTCGTCATATTCTCCGACAAACCCGTCATATTCCCCGAATCCAGCTTACACGCCTACTTCTCCAGGCTACTCGCCGAGTTCACCGATATATTCGCCGAATACTCCAGTTTACAATTCGGGGGCTAACAATTACTCCCCGTCATCACCAAATTACACGGCGACATCGCCAACATATTCACCCACTAATCATTCCTACTCTCCAACCTCACTAAACTATTCACCGACTTCTCAAAATTACTCCCCGTCGTCACAGAAATATTCACCGACATCTCCAAAGTACTCTCCGGCATCGCCATCGTTATCGGGAGGTAGCCCTACATATTCACCGACGAGTCCCCAGTACTCTCCTATGAGCCCACAATATTCATCACCTAGCCTGGCATACTCCCCTTCATCGCCGCAACATTCCGGAAGCTCGCACTATTCAGCAACCTCACCAAATTACTCGCCGTCCTCACCGAACTACTCATCTCCCGGATACTCCCCATCCTCCTCTAAATATTCTCCAACATCGCCAACATTTACGCCGGCTTCAAATAATTATTCGCCGTCATCCCCGGCCTACTCTTCCACTTCCGGTGGACCATCCACCTATTCACCGACTTCTCCTACATCTCCTACATCCCCTACCTATACACCTACTTCACCAAACTACGAAGAAGATGATGATTAAATTGTATTATATTGTTAATTTAAACACTATCAGATACACAGAACAATATGAAAACATATCTATAAGGATTCTAAAGTAATTTGAATTTAAGTAGTCATTAAGGATGTTGAATAAATTAAACAAAATACACATTGTTAGTTTTAACTTTTTTAACACCATTAAACATGAACGTGTTTATGGTTATTATAAATTGCAGTCTATTAAGCTTTTTGTTAATGCAGACTCATATAAGGATAATCTTTAAAACCAAAACCTAGAGCTGTCTAGCTATAAGCTTTCAAGTTTGAATTTTATTAAGGTAAATATAAAAACATAGTTTGATTTCATTATTTATATAACTTTTATTTGATAAGAATCCTTTCTAGTAGTTGTATTGATTTTGAATAAAACAAAGTGATCATTTAATAATTAATTTAATAAGCTATTCAAAAACCTACATGGTAATGTATTATAATATACTGTGGACTAGTTAGGACTTCGGGGCACATCATGGTGCTAAAAAACATTTTTTGACACAGGAATACTTATTTGAGTTTATTACTGATAGTATTATGTAGGGGTTTTGAGGGGTACTGCTCCTACATTTTCATAATTTGTTGTGTCATCCATCATATTTGATTGACATTGATTACAGAGTCTTGTCTTTATGTAATATTATTTTTCCCCGCATACTTCGCTACTTTTACACAGTAGCAATGTTCTTGGTAAGAATAGTAGAGTATACTCATTGTAGGGCCAATATCAAGTAAAGCAATAATAACGTAGGTATACTCGAGCTACCGAAAATCAGTTAATTACATCATTAGGTCATTTCAACGAGGAAGACAATAAAATGAACTTAGGCACTAGACAACAACTTGGTTCTTAAAATTAACACGTCTATCTTAAAAGCACACTAAACTCATTATATTTACTTATATAATAATTGTATAATGATAGTTAATTTAGCACATAAGCAGGAATGACTAAGTTTTTTGATCGTACATTTTTATGTAATTATTATTTTTTACTAGTTACCTATAAAAGTTGAGACAGTGGTAACGATCTTTAACAATTCACTGTCTTATAAATCTATGACCAAAACAATTCATTTTGACAGTTATAATTTTGCACCGCATTTCTAGCACGTACCTATGTGTTTTTTTTTTAATTTTATAATCGCTTACACTGTTACCTTATCATATTCATTAAATTCCTGGTCTCCTATGCCAAATATCGTCACCACTGTATCGGTAAGAATATAATAATAATATTTCTTAGTAATATGCTAGACGATATAAAAATTTACTCAAAGATGTCAATTTATTTCATATTTTGATTTTAATAAAACGAACACAGCCTTTTATAAATCTATCTGTTACATTTTAATCTACGTGTGTAGGTTATTTATAGTATAATATTTATTCAATTTTGTTACTAAACTTATACTTGTAGGTACAATTAGTAGCGATTTAGAGCATTTTAAATAACTAGGATTGTGGTTAATAGATACCCTAATTGCTATTAGCTACGATTATATTATACTTCTGAAAATAATATAGTATGTATGAATTGGTTATGCAGTTTATCAACATTAATATTGAGGTGAAGCTAAAAGAATTATCAATTTTTAGAAAATAAATCCATATGTTATCGAACCGATTGAAAAAAAATATTTTACCTGTTGGAAATACCATTAAGTTATAGACAATAAAAATATTTTACATGTGACATAATATGATAATTATAAAGATTAAATAATGTATTTGTCATAGACACTGTCGATTTACAGGAATAATGTTTGGAAGGTGCCTTACATTACATTAATATATAACCTTTGGCCTAACCTACTATACCTTCATAATCTTTTTACGATATATGAGCTTAAAGATTATACGCTTGAATTTGATAGTAGTTGATTACTTTCCTCTATAAATTTCAATAATACGGTCTTGATCAACGTACTCGAAGATATGTGGCGCATCCATTAGAATACCAACAGTACCAGCTGTGGTTACTAAGAAAAATATGTAGAGTTGAAGTCTATCAATCACCATTGCGACATACTTCCAGTCTTCACGGGTCTGTATTATAAACGAAAAATTTTTGTAATTTATTCTGTTGTAATTGTTAAGATACTTTTAACATGATTGATTTTTTTCTGGACATCGTTATGTCATGCAATTCGATTATATAAGCAATACATGCTTTCAGAATGCAGGCATTTTAGTTCTTGCATATTTTAAGGACTTCATGCGTCACGACTGAAATTATTTTGGTGAATTTTGTTATGACAATGCTCTACGCAGCAAAACTTATCTACCTTTTTCAAATTTAAGAAAATTTTACGGATTTAAAGAGACTTCTATTGGGTGTATTCATCTTGGGTACCTGAATGTAAAGATCCTCATTGCGTAGATGCTCTGCAATGAATTCGACAGCTTCAGTGGCTTTTGCGGCTTCGGGAGACAAAAGTAGCGAATCAGAGCTTTCAGATTCTCTCCTTTCTCCCAGTCCAAGGCCACCAAGTGCTCCAAGGCCTCCCAACGCACCGACTTCTCCACCACCAGCTGCACGACTGATTTTGCAATTAGGATGATGTAAATCGGATAGTTCCATAGCTTCCATTTTGCTTTGCTTGGCCCCGATAGCACTGTAAATAATTAAAATACACGTTCAACCAAAAATAACTCTGTCCATGTTGGCTATTTTCTTAAACTTATGATTTAAAAAATTGTTGCTTCTACGATTACAATTACATTTTCTGTCAGTTCCTGTATCAATATCAATCCGGCCTATAGCGGAGGAGAAGAACTGGCCAGAAAGTCTTCGTTTCTCCTTGAAATCGCTAAGTATATAAAGACCAGTTGTAATAAGCTGAAACATATACTGCTGATGGAAACGGCGAACTAGTAGCGCACATTTACAGTGAAAGCACCCCGCAAATACACAGTACAACGACATGGATCTAGAAAAAATGATTAGCACCGCAACACAAAGTCCGACCAGGCACCACAAGTACCCGTTCAACAACACGACACATAACCAGACATTGATTATGATTATTTTCGAAATAATTGTAAATCTGGTAAGAAAAATTAGATTCGCAAATGTTTTTTGTATACGCATTACGCAATATAAAATAATGCTTGGCTTTAGGTCTATCGATAGAAATAAATAGGAATCCCTTCTTCAAAATTTACCTAATATGTTTAGGCAAGTCATGAGGTGCAGCAGCATGGGGTGGGGCACCCATTCCTGGCATTTCCATCATCCATCGAAGGCGGGTCTTACGAGGACGACGCATTATTAACAATGTCGGTAAATAGTTGAGAAACACGCTTCTAATCCAAAGCGGCATTCTGCAAAAAAACATATTATATCTTATTTTTTTTCTAAGTTAATATTGAGGGAGATAGTTCGATAAGTTGATTTCTAGACTAAAAGATAGCGGTGGCCGTATTAAAAGTATTATTAGTGGCTCTAAAGTACTTAAAGGTTATCTTGGCTATGAAATTTGATTAGGGAAGGTGAACGATTCTTAAGAAATAGTAAATAAAGCACATTTATTCTTTAAAATAACTAACCTAGCACTTATTTTTTATCATACAATAATATAAATCTTTTACGAGGATATTGTAGTTATAATAATTAAGTTTATACTTGTGTTTAATAATTTAAAAAAATGTTTTTTAATTTCGGTTACATTATGCGGTATACAATTCCAATTTACCTGTGTGTCCTTGGACCTCGGAAATTCCAATTTATAATTATCACTGTGACTAGAATACTGACTGTATTCATGATAAATGTAAACAGCAGATACTTCGCAATAAGTGGCAGCACTAAAGACGTCGGTGGTAGGATCTTTGACACCAGGAGCAGAAACACAACAAGTGACAGCAGAATGCTTATACCCAATGTGACCTGAAAGTATGAGAACTTTTGGCGACCGAATCGTCTACAATGCTTTTAAAACAAAGTTTATTAAAATCGCTACCGAAGGATTTCATATACCAAAGATTTTTTACAAATTAAAAAGTATGTTGCGAATATGATTTTAGTATTTCACAAAATTATGTACTTTACGAATTACGAAATATCTACTCTCTAAATAGATATAATATTTAAGAATTTTATAAATAGTAAAATAACGATTAAATATAATATGAATAAGTTTGATAAAAAATTATGCTTTATTCTAAGACGTCTTTTATCTAAACATAATGTTCACACATTAAAATAACATATTAAAAATAACCAACCTTTTCTCCAGCTTCAGCAGGAAGATAAAATACCAGCACACAAAGGAATGAAATTAATACCGTTGGCAGTATCAAGTTGACTGTGTAAAAAAGAGTCTTCCTTCTAATTATTATGTAAAAGGTAATGTCGGTCTCTGTCGGATGGTTGCCTTCGTAAATATTTAAGTAGGCGGGCACTTCTATTATGTCCCATGTCCCCGATTTCCAGTAATCAGACAAATCCACGAAATTTTTATTGTTGTATAGCGCTAACGATACTTGGTCACCGTTGAAAGTCCAAGAACCAAACTTCATAATACAGGTTTGTTGATCAAACGGAAAGTACGTTACGTCAATAGTGCACGAACTCTAAAAATGTCACATTTCTTATTAAACTGAGCTTCTTAATACATTTAATTATATACCAGAAATCACGCTTGTAAGATACCTGATAGATAGCAGGAGGAACCCACAGAACTTCGCCATTAGGATAAATTAACACGTTAGATTTGTAGCGAACTTCATAATTACCGTCGGCACTAAAAAAACAAAATTAATTAGTACATATATGTGCATACTGGCTACTCTGACATGATTTATTAGCAATCATTTATTCGACTGCCAATTAAGTAATTGATTAAGGTTATTTGTGAAAAAAGATTTGCAAAGAATACAACTTTATTGATACGTGAGTTAATAAAAAAATGTTTACTTATTAAACAGTACAATATCCGGTTTCCAAACTTTATCAGGTGGTAGTCGTAGTACCCCGATACCGCCGTAGTCAGCTTCATCCCACATTAATTGGTAGTCCATCCAAACAAGTCGAAGCCATACATTTGACTTCATAATCTGGTTTTTCTCGTTCTAAAAAAAGTTGAAACCAAACTTTTGACATTCATAGTAAATTTAAACAAAAGACAGTTTTATATTTCCATTACATATAAAACTTGAATGAAGACTTTTTTTTTTTTATGAAAGAAATTATTCAACATTTTCATAGCAACTGTGTATCTCTAATGTTTGATACTTAAAATAAATATTCTGTAATGACCCATTTAATTTAACAGGTGGCAGGGTACTATTATCAAGTAAATCTATTTAAAAACTTGTTTACTTCAACAGCCTGGTTCTTAAAGCTCCTTCATAATTGCATAAACATCAAAACCTGAATGACGTGAGCTGTACGTGGGAAGCTTTTATTTTTTACTCACAACATTGATGAGTTGAACAAAGGCAAGGCCAAATCGGACGTCTACTTTTTGTGTCATGTTCTGGACTGGTCGGATTAGTTTGTTGTAGCCACGGAATAGATCCCGGACTAACCTCTCCTCGTCTTCCGAACACCATCCTATAACCAAATAAAAACTATAAGATATTAACAAATATTTACATAGCATAACTTATTTTGTATTTATTATATATTTATTTAATATGTGCATTTTATATACACTTTAGGTTTCAATATTCGGGTTCTAGATACTTCTATCGTTGTAACGGTGATTACAAGTTACCTATTACAATGAAGATGACATTTTATACTTTTTAACTCGATCACATCATATTACATTATTTTAATCAACCTATTTAATACATATTGTAAAATAATAGTGGCCGCGCCTATTTATGAACGATATACTGAAAAGGTACAACTATCTATATTTTTGTATGGTTTCATCGAAGGGTAAACTCGTAATTATAAATAATTTATTATAATCTGTGTAATTAACAAAATTATTATGATTTTTAATTCCAAGGTCTTCGGCTTAACAAAATGTATGTGATCAACGAAATATGTATATTAATATCTATTACTTATTTTAACAGTATTTTAATCTTTTTGCACCGCTAAGCGTTTATTTGCTTAAGAAAATGTATGTATGTATTTGCAACATGACAGCTGTTTATTGATTGAGTTTGATTAGATCGAATATTGCCACGTATCTTCTTTGAATATTTATTTGCAAAATATTGTTGCTAGACCGTATGTACATAAATCTTATATTAATTTAATTTGTATTAAAATTTCATAACATTCATTCCTTTTGATGCTGCAACGGGAGCAGATCAATAATGAGGCAAACGCGAGATAAACTGTATGAACTCTACTTGGCGTGTATACAGGAATAACATTTCTTATAAATCCCTGAAATTGTTTTATTATTTTATTTCTGTATGTGACATTAAACTTATGTAGTTCTTACCATTTTAAAGTTACCATTTACACTATATCTTATTCTCCATCTTTCTTTTCTTCAAATTATTTGAAATACAATGTTTTAGATTTATACGTTATTTGCAACTTAATTTATTATTAATAATTTAGCAAATTAATAAAATTCGAGTGAATTTAAATCTCGTGTGACCTTGTCTACTGGAGGTATTAGTGTTATAGTATTGTATATCAAGTATTGCTTTATGGGATCAGGGTAGAAATGATTATATTTACCTGTATATAGTGCAGTGAGCAACGCTAAAACAAGTAACGGTACGCGCGAGGCAGCCGTCATGTCGGCGGGCGGCGGCCACTGCCGTACGTCGAGTCGCACTTCGCACACCCTGCGTCGCTTTACAACCTCACTTTATCTCCTAACCTAAAGAACCTGCCTGTTTAAACAATCTCGGAATGAATAAGATGGAAATATAACTTCATAACTTATTGTTTGCCTAATAAAATGCCCTACTCGAGTTTTCATTTCAAACATTTAATTCTTATATTTAGGTTATTTGTACCTAATGAACCAAATATAAAATATAACTATAATTCGTAACTAACGTACATGTCCTTCCAAAAAGCTGAGTAAAATCATATATGATTTATGCACTGCGGCAAATTAGCAGGTCTTATTTAATACTAAATATTTAATAGGAGAACATAAAGCGCCCCTACCTACCATCAATATATATGAGTATAATTAATTTAACAATTAATATGACCTTAATTGATAAATTATCTTTTTTATGACCAACTATTTTCTCTATAATTTCTAATTTTAATATTCATAGTCCTGTTAGAATCTGGATTCTAAGAATTTCTGTATTTTTTTGTTGTAATAATTTTGTTCCTTTTAAGATGTCAATACATTTTTATAAATTACATATGACACTGACAAGATATCCTGTTTACTATATATGGCTAATAGTGTCATAAACTTACATCTTTCTCAATGCGTGTTAACCAGCAAAAAGAGATGGATCCTAATTTTGTATTTTGTGTAATTATAATATAGACAGTTGTAATTAACGTTGCGAGGATATTTTTCTTATTTCAAAATAAATTAAAACATTGTTTCTTTTTTTGTACTTGTTCGCGAGATATTTTCTAACTTGAAATACAAAAAACGTAAAAGCAATGTTTCTTCTTTATAGGGAAAGTTAACCCTGCAGTATTAGTGTTGGTGATTCCAAGCGGGATCTCTGCGCATGTGCCGTTGTCCCTAGGGAATGCATCGATTGTCTTCAGCTTCCGAGCCTGCTCCCAGGCGTTACAGGAATATAGGTCAGGGCTATTCATTTTAGCATTCTTTATCATATTACAATGAGTTTATTATATTAGTACCTAACTATGATACATTAAATTAGAGAGAACTTTGCATTGAAACCTCTTTAAATAAAACAATCTAAATTTATTTCGTTTATATTTAATAAACAAAGTGCAATTCAGAGTATTAACCCTAACAATTGAACAATTTATGGAGACAAACGTCGCCCCAATACCGGCGAGAAACCGCACATTACTTTTTTATCATTAGCCTTTAAACAAAATAATGCGCGGGTCCGAGTTTGATACGCAACAGTGATGATCGCGTTGGTTAACAAAAATAACAAATTAACGATGGAAAACATCTGCATTTATTCATATACGCCCCGCAACTTCCAATGGAACGGTTATGAATTGTGCAGCATTTGTTTTGGACCAGGAAAACATAGAAGGAGCTCTGCGAGGGTACAACATCTCTCGACTATGTATCCGAGCAGCTCCTGTCAACACGTTACGTTTTCCTTTTCACAAAACACACATGTTTACCACGTTTAAGAATCAAATCATTTTAGGAAATGACGGCAGATAAATGGATGGGGAATGTTTACATGAAAACGGATAACATATGTACGTAATAATAGATGTCGTCTGAACGTCTGCGACCAATATCAGGCACCTTCTACAGATCCCATGGTTCAATTAAAATTAATTATTGCAGTCCCACGTTTAAATTAATGAATTCAAATGGAGTTTGATTCGACGTCGTGGAGAGAATGGCTGTAACCTGACATAATAATATAATGACCGAAACTTCAAATAGTACTATACTTACGATTGTATCGAAAAAAAAATACATTACGTAGGTACAAACGTGATATCATGTATTGTAATTGTATAACATTGTTTCGAAAGACCGAGTACGATTTTAATAAAATAATGATTTCATTAACTACAATTTCAACGAGCGTTTTAATAAGCTATAGCTTTGGATATTTTATTATTTATAACAATATTATCATCCCGTTCACAACGAGGCGTATCACAACCTGTACCAATTGAAACAACATTGTTTGTAAAGTTCTATACTAGCTACTGACACAAACACGTCCGAAAATAAAGTTAGGGACCATAACCACGATTCACGGAATCGAACAAGAAAGAAACAATAGGACCGATATCGTCTGCCCGATCACTAAACTGTACATAGGTTCAAGAAAGATCTCTAACAATGTAATACATTAACGTGACAGATCGTAAAAAGGTATGAAGGAAGACATTTTGTGCTACAATTTTCGGTTAAGATCACATCCACAATTTGTGATCTCATGTAATGGCGACTATTCTAGCGTGGAATTCTAAAAGCCTGGCCGCTGCGTCGCGCCAGATATGATAACTACTGCCACGTAATCGAATCAGTCGATTCGTTTAGAAAACCAGTCATCATATTGATTGGGGGATTGGGTATATAATGTTTGCTTCCGGTGGTTCATCCCAAGGACATTCTTTGTTGAAACGTTACAAGATGCCCGTATGTATGAAAAGGTAATGGAAAAGGCGTCGGTTTAGATGAAATAAGAAGAAGGGAACGAACAGGCAGTTTTAGTATTAATGCGTAGGGATGGCAGTCAGCGGTTACTTATGACTAGAGAGGCGCGGGCGGCAAGGCAGGCGGCGGCAACTTCCGCGCCGCGGCATCGGCGCCCGCACCGGTTCGCACATCACAACTTAACAAATATTCGCGGTATCACAGAACGTTACTCATGCGCAGACGCAGGCGGGCGGGTCGCTACGACACCATGATGTGTGGTGCGGACAGCAGCACGGCTAGCGTGGCGATGATTGTGAACAGGGTAAAGATAATAAGGCACAGTCTGTCCACGACCATGGCGGCAAATTTCCAGTCGCGCGAAATGTCCGCGTCCTCATCGTCTTTGCGCATCTTAAACAAATCGTTTAGGTTATTATTGTGTCAATAATAAGGACCGAAGCGCCACCAAATGTTAAATTAGTTACCTGGTCTGTGATGACTCGAATCTCCTTGAGTATGAGGGAGAGCTCATAGTCGACACCGAAGCAGCTATGTGCAGCAAGACCTGCCCCATTTTCTTCTCCGCTCCTAAAATATGTAATCTTTTTAAAAAACCAACACGTTACGAATGTAGATTAAAAAAACTAGTGGTCCAAGGAACGTAGGGCACTACGGGACTTATGCTGATAAATGATTCATAAAAGACCCAAGACCCGAGCAGAAGAAATGAAGACGATATTTCTAATGATCGCTGATGTGATTTAGCTGTTAGGGCCAGGTGACTGCGGAACGATCGAGGCTGGGGTTTTAAAAACCGTGCTATTTACGGCGAGTAGTGTTCGTGTAGATCGTCGAGGGACCTGTAGTATCGGCAGCAGGGTGGCTGCTGCGCGTGCGCGTGCCGGAAGTCGTCATCGATGTCGAGGACGTTAGCAAGGAGCGATTTAGATGATCGCTCGCGCAGCTCCAAGTCAGGCGGTGGCGGCGCGCGTGCCGGAGGCGTGGTCGCCGATCCAGGCCGTGACATGCGCAAGATCCACGGCAGCCAGTACAGGAACACGCAGCGAATCTGTTTATTAAAATGCCTTCCTTACGATTGCTATATAATAAATGTATATGCATGTATATATAATATGTACTGTTTTGTAACCTCGTAATAATATGAAAGAACTTCTCTTTCCGAATGCTACTAAAAAAAGTTTCTTATCGACTCATGCTTAACAAAATATTTTTTTTAAAAGACTAGAAATATTAATATTACCTTTATAAATATTTATGATAAAAATACAATAGAATTAGCGCTACTTAGAATTTAAACTATATGGAACGAAACGAACCCAATCGCTCATCTCATGCGTGTCAGCATGTCGGTGATGGTAGTTCAATATGAGTATTGTAGAGACCACAGAAGAAGCCACCATGAACATGATGCAATTAAAGTAGGTCCCCAATAATGGAACTGCGTCCGACGTGGCTGGCATTGTCTCTGCTACCATGTTTAGGAACACGGTTAGAGACAACAGGATCGTCACACCTGATTAAATTATGAAGTTTATGACTAAAAATCGGTAAAGAAATTTGTAAAAATAATTATGCATTCTAAACGAAAGCGCTTATCTTCTTGAAAATGGTAATGTTTTGTAGTCCACGAAATTTTAAACACCTTTTACTCCAAAACATTCCATTACTACTACGATACTCAGTGTTGCCTGGAGTAAACTAATGTAGTGTTTTTGTTTTAAAATTAAAGTCAATTAAGCGAGGTAATTTGCGTGGCAGATATTGGCGTATGCACTTTATTAGTAATTAAGTTGGCTTCTAATAATACAATTTGTTTTCCGGACACTAGGGCACACTATACATACCTAACGACAGCTTTTCCCCAGAGTCAGGCGGTAGGGTGAAACCCAGTAAAGCCATTGAGGCGATTAGCACGCACGGAACGATTAAGTTAAAAAAGTAATACAGCGTTTTCCGCCGTATAACAACAGCGAAGGTAATATCAATGTATGGTTCCGGACAGCAGTTGTAATAGATCTCATTTCTTTTTCCCGGTACACCTGTCAGAAACAATAACCTTATGAACTTTACCTGTACCAAAGCTAACGAAACCTTATTACTCAATTCAGTTATTAATTATTAGGGTACTGATTGTTTATTTCGTTCAACGATAACGTTGACAAATCAGTGCTTAGTAGATGAAAAAGACTAGAGAATAATTAAGTTAGTACCAATATGGTTCGTGTGAATCCGTCTGGTGTTATTAAGAAAACAGAATCATATATAAAGAATTCAATAATTTCCTACCTATAAGTTCCCACTCTCCGTTCGTAACAAAACTGCTGATATCACCCCCCGCCTCATCTTGTAGTTGTAGATCCAACTAAAAAAGGAATAGAATTATACTTATGGCTAAAAAAATAGTTACCGACATATTAATATACGTACTTGATAACCATCGTACGTCCAGCTTCCGAACTTCATTTCGCAACGCTGATCGTCAAAAGGGAACCAGGTGATGTCGATCTTACACGTACTCTTAAAAATACCCGGCGGAACGTAGAGGCATGACCCATTGTTTCGTACTACTACATTGGTCGGATATGTGCTGTCGAAACCTTCATCGGCACTGTTTAAAACATGCTTTGTATAAATACTTATGAATTGGAACGTAAAGGAGGATAAAAAGTATGTTTGTTGTGTTTGCCTTTATTTGCTCTCAGAATAGTTGCATGCAGACCTTTTAATTATTTCTATAATCGTGCAAAATCATAATTTTACTTTTGTGAAGCACGCTGTTTTATAAATTATAGTTTAACAGTTAATAACAGTCTTGTTTAATTTTAATGTATATGAAGCAACCTTTTTAAATCATGTTTTAACAAAACTATTTATTTAACAGAAACTCCATACCTATTGTACATAAGAACGTCGGGTTTCCATAATCTGTGTGGCGGAACTCTTAAGTCTTTGACACCTCCAAAATCAGAAGTATTCCACCTCAAGTTCATGTCGTTCCACTCCTATTGAAAAATCCTCTATGTTATAGTCTATATTTAAGATTATTTTAATGATTTTTATATATTTGTTATTTTCATTAGGTTTTTATTAAAATGTAATACACATATTAATATAAATGTTATTTAAAAGTAGAGGTTACTTAGTTTATATATTTTTTTATATCAATTTAGTACATTAAAATGTGTTTGGTTTTATAAAAATAAGGAACTTACTAGTTTGAGCCAAATGTTTGTGATTAATAGTTGGTTTTTTTCGTCCTGCGAACAAAAGTATATTGCAATATTTAGCATATTATTCTTTATTGGCAGTTGCAACTTGTAACGCGCCACTGACTGCAAGGTTTGTTGATAATGCAATGAGTTTACGTTAATTTGTTTTACTAAAAAGTGATATATGATCAACGATTCATATAAATATTTTTCAATGAAAAATAAAAATTTCAGAAATACATACCACGTCAATGATCTGCATGAGTGTGAGGCCAAAAGACAGTTGGAGAGGATCGCTTTCATTGACCACAGGTCGCTCCAACACATTATAGTGGTCCAAGAGGTGATGGAGTAGCCGCTTTTCGTGGTATCCACCAAAAACCCCTAAAGTAACGTATAGTGAAAATAACAATAGGAGATAGACCTAATATGAAATTAAGTGGAGATAATTATTTTTTAAATTTTTGATATTAACATTGCTATAATATTGTAGTAAAATAAGACTTTTAAAAAGCAGCGAATAACGAATAAAAGCTTTGGATATAGAGCCCATTAGATTATACTTGAAGAACAATGAGACGATGATAGATGACTCTATGGCACTCGAAATTAATAGTCGATTCGCAACTGTTTTGAATGTACTGTTAGCTTTTAACAAATGAAAGCAAAAATTTATATGTGTTAACGATCAGGTTAATTGTTTTCTGTTACATCATATAAGGTATGGTCATTATTAAAATAATTGCAGTAATGTATTGCAGATGTTCCGCTTGTAATCAATTATGTCGTTTGGATCATTTCAATCTACGTACGACGTAAGATTATACGTTTTGGGGATTAATGCTATTTATGTGATTATTGTTAATAATGTAGGATTTTCTAATCTTTATTGTAAAAATCTACATTTAGTTTTTTTTATTGCAGACTTACTTGACTTTTTTGTTACATGACTTACTGCAGTAGAATCTAAAACTAATAAAATATACGAAATGAAACACACTCATTTTTAATGTAAATGTTCGCTTTTTGAAAGTGTCAATTAAAATTTAACTAATTTCCAATACATATCTGGGCAAAAATTTAACAGTAAGTTTACGTTAAACTTACTTTTTGTTTATTTAAATTTTACTTACTTCTTCTTTATATAATGAAATAAATAAAAGATAAACTTTATGTGTAAATCTACCAGGTGTATGGTACATGGTACGGAGTGCGGTGCCAAGCTTACCTAGCGGCCAGAGCAGCGCCAGCAGCAGCAGCAGGGCGCCGGGCGCCGCCGGCAACGCGCGGCGCGCCCCGCCGGCCATGTCAGCGCCGCGAGCCCGCGCGCCGCGCTGCCGCGCCGCCTCGCCGCGCCATCCGCACACGCGCCTTTATGCTGATGCTAATACGATCACCTTAAAGTTAATTCTCCTTCGGTTTTCATATATTAAACTCTATCTAGCACCGCTCGCCGACGGCCACGCGTGCCGTCCGATTCTCAAGCATCGCCGTCTACGTCACTTCTGGGTCTGTTCAGTTATGTTGTGGTTTTGAGCATTGTTGTGTAGAGCAGGCGGCCGACCGTGGGGCAGCGAAGCCGCCGGTGTGCGGACTGGCGCTCGGAAGGCCGCGCTGCGCCGTCGCACCGCCGCCCATTCAAGAGCGTCGCCCCGCCCGCC
Organism: Leptophobia aripa; assembly: GCA_951799465.1. Classification (NCBI taxonomy): domain Eukaryota; kingdom Metazoa; phylum Arthropoda; class Insecta; order Lepidoptera; family Pieridae; genus Leptophobia; species Leptophobia aripa. The sequence goes on from OX637260.1 coordinate 4,817,768, forward strand.
CCGTCGCACCGCCCGCCCGCCCCGACCAGCCAACGACACGACGCAACGACCGACACCGCTTCTCCAAACATTTTAATTATGCTAATTTTAGAGCCTTTGTAATTTTTATGTCACAGGGTTTCGAGTTTTGTATGCGGTGTAGTGTAATGCGAATTTGAAAGTACTACCTTTCATGTAATATGTATCATATTCTAAATTGTAAATCTGGTTAATGACCCTTACGATGTTTATAATTTATTAAGTGTATAGTTAAAGTACCTTATCACATCTAACCCTTAGATATTTTAGAATTAGAAGCGGTTGCGGCTGGCTACTTATTCATATTATGCAAATAACCATCGAGTAATTCCACTTCGAGTTCTAATAATTTAAATTTAGAGTGTAGAAATTTGTGGTTGTGTCGAGTCGAGGATGCGGGCTGCGGGGATGCTGCGCGGGTCCCGATCAATGAGGGCCGCGGCCTGGCCGTCTCCCGCCCGCACTGCTGTCGCCCCCTGCCCGCTTCTTCCCACACCCCCGCAAGCCTCACCCTATACTGCATCCTAGCTCGCATCACTACATTGGCTTTAGGAATTTTCTTGTCAATTTTCAAATTTTATCACTAATACTTATACCCATATAATCATAAATAAGAATAATGTATTTCATATAAACGTTGTGTTATATGTTCTCCTTATGTACCTTGATTATTCTCCGATATATGATTTTCTAGGGATTTTATAGAATTTAGTTTATGTCAAAAATAAGATTTTATTGATGTTACGTTACTATAAAAAATGTTTTTCTAAACTTTGTGAATGTGCCAAACATGGCACCAAATTGAGAAGTGCCATTAGCGTAAAACACAAAATATTTTATTATAACATAAAAGGTCAGTAAAGGTTAAAAGTTAAGTAACAGACAAGACTTGAGGACTATGGAATGCGTTGGATGTTTCCACGAAGCGTTGGCAGAGACAATGAATATAGAGCGACTTTGAGAGAAGACGTGGGTTGATCAAAGAATTGTAATTAAAATGAAATATATACATATTACAGCAATATTTTTATCTGTTTTGTCCTAGTTAATAATTACGGATTTTAGGAGTATATTGTTTGTATATTATTGCTATTTTTTTAAATTAATTTATTGAGTAGAAAACCCTATCGTCTGTGTAAAGTTATCGTCAGTTATAAACCGATGGTCAATATTTAATACATTTCTTGAATTCCTTTAAGTTAAGTGAACTAATAGTTTAGTCGCGTGACCGTGGCGACAAATTGCACATTACACGCTGAATTTCAATTGAACATTTATACATTCCAGCAGATTACTGCATAACGCTATAACAGTTGTAACTAGCTTATGGCTTGTAAGATGAAATTGTGGAAAAAAATATTTTTTATTGTAGTACATGTCTCAAATATTAGAAGAAACAGTATCAATAAATGTAAAAATGAATTTGAAATAACAAATTTTATATTGCATTCTATAATAGCAGAAAAATTTATCGAAGGACGAAATTTAATTAGTAAAATATGTACCGGGTTTAAGCATTGTATTATTAAACACGGGTTGATGTTTTTGTTAAAGCCGAGTCAAAGAGTATTATAAAAATGAAATGGTAAAACGGAAATAAAGTATTATAAGAGACGTTTGTAAATTACATATTAATGACTTTCCATTGCCACAGGTTTAAAAAATTTGACCTAAATTGACTTACTAATTCTTTTCTGAATGAACGTCTTTGATGATGTTATTTTATATGTATGTTGTGAATGTGTTTATACACGTGTATATTATTCGAGTTTATATGGATTTTCCTCTATGTTAAATTTCTTGATTTATTGATTCGGAATTTTAAGCAATTGTAAAAGTGCAAGTGTTCGTTTAATGAATTAAAATCTATCACTTCATTGTTCATGGGTCTTGAGTGATAAAATCGATTTTTGACGTTGGTACCAAAAACTCCTTATACTTAATTTTAATACGAATATACAAATATCTGAATGTTTTGTTACCTCAGAGTTAATACCATTAAGATGTTTATTCTTACTACACTAGCGTTAGTCTACGAAGCCAAGTAGGTAAGAATTATTATGGAATAATCTAATCTAATTAGAATATGAACTGGCTTCTCCGAGCTGACAATAGTCAGTCGGAACAAAATATCTGTTTGAACAGGAGATTGATCAAAGTCCTGCTTTCTGCGTGTTCCGTGAACGAGTGACATAGAAATGCGAAACTTTCTTTAAGAACACGAGACCGTGTCAAGTGCGATTATAGCAAACGTTGCAGGGCGGTTGGTGAGAGCTTGGCCGACCGGTCGACCCCACCGCTGCCGCCGCCGGCGCGCACGCACTCGCGCGCTTGTTCGCTGTCCCGTGTGCGAACCGAGCCGCACCGCCGCGCCGCGCTAACCATTCATCTTTTATTTCCACTTTTCTAACGTAAAGTTAAAATGTTTCGCTCTACAAGTGACTAACGTGGCCGATAGCTGGGTTTGTTTGAAGATAACACGAAAACCGTAGTGGTGAGTAAAAGAAAAACAAGTGTTAGATACGTGGGACAAGACCGTGCGGGAAGCGGGTAGGATTGAGAATCGAAATGAGCACCGCGTGCGTTTAATGGGTTAAGGGGTGCGGGAGGGCAGCTACGCGGGTTGCTACGATCCCTGATCCAGGTTTTCCGCACGGTCTACGCGCCCTTTTCGTGCGCTCGTGTTGTTTCAATTTCTTTTTCGCCCGCCCAATATTATGTTTGTTATTACGAACAACCTTTATAGTGCTGATAAGTTATTTTATTTTTATGCAAAAATAATATATTTTTTGAACCTTCTGTGTTAATTTATGTTTATTCAAGATGCTTTAAGGTGATTTTTACAATTGTAATACCTATTACTATTTCGGTAAAATATAGTTCAGTTTAAAGCAATTCAGTTTAAACTAATATCATTAAAATTAAAATTCGTGTTTATATTTTATTATATATATTCAATTTGTCCTGACACTTAAGTTTTTCTTTTAATTTTAATGCGATTATTTAACAATAGTGAAAGCGTATGAATAAACAATATACCTAAAAACCAGTATACCTTATAACGAATTAAATATATTTTTTATTAATACATATTTATATAAGTTATTATTGATAACAAAGGTATTAGCCAACTTACGAAACGGAAATCCAGCTTCGAAACATCCTACTTATCATAACTGTAAATCAATAACAAGCTACTATATTTGAAAACGAGTTTCTATTATTGAATTTGAAAATAGACCTCAGTCTGAGACATTAGGATGTTCACCTTAACTTGGCTTTGCAACGTGACCGTAACCAATGTCTGATGTCATGCGAAAGACGCCCAACGGCTAGTCACTCGTGATTTAATCAACGAAACTTATATACTGAGTATCTTAAATTATTTAAATATAATATATTTTGCAATTTTGATTTTTGGTCGACAAATTAAAATTGTAACTTATACATATGACATTTATGAAGCTTAAAGAATATGATATAACATAGATAGTATCTATCTTATAATACAATCGTATAATAACAAATTTAGGAAAATTGCAGGTTTGTAATGAAATACTACCCATATTTGTAAATCTGTATACTTATAGGAGATCTAATACTAACACATAAACAATATGTACACTGCCTTATGAAAAAGAAATTTTTGTAATAATAATAATAAATTATTAACTTAGGTTAATTTATAATTAATATTATATACTGCTTAACAAGTAATACAATCGTATAAAATATAATGACTATAATAATCGTGATCGTTATTACTCATATCGTCTCATAATTATATACGATTAGTCTGAATAAGCCATGTCATATTAAACCTATTAATAAAATAATACAGTGTCGCTACAAATCTACATGATTATGCCTTCGGATTTCCGTTTCTTTAATCATTTAGTATGTGATCAGCCTGACAGGTTGAGCGCAGACGGGATAGAACGCACAATCTTGTCGTTAACGCACGCTTGAACTACTTAGCCAACGCTGTTTTTGCCATAATATTATACATGTTGATCCACTTAAAAAACGTTAGTTAAATTAAAGTTGTGGGAACCAATTTAGGAAAAGAATTTAATATGCAAATAAATTGGCAATAAACAACTCGTGTTTAATATAGTAATAACATTCAGAGCAAAACATTTATTCATAAATATTAGTTGTAATAATAATTACTTTCTTGTGTCCTAAAGGCCCACGTCAAACCAATGATCCATAATGATAATTATTAACTCTTGTTCGGGTCCAGTAATAGTAGCAGTAAAGCATTTTTAAAATTATTTCCTTACACCATTTTACACAATAATAATGTGTTTATCTTGCTTAGGCATGATATAGATAAATGTCGTATAATAACAGAAAATGTTCTAGTTTTTCCACAATTTTAATTGAGGAAAAACCTTTGCGTTTTCAAGGCTGTATATCTAGAGATATTGGTTTAAATACCTTTTAATGGGGGTTTTCACCGTTGTTTTCAATTTGCAGTTATTTATAAAAAAATTAGTTCCATTACCCCAGACGGTAGGTTTACATAAAACGGTATTTATGAAATGAAAATTATAATTGGATTGGTGTGGCACTAAGCCCGTCAAACGGCTATGTAAATGTCGCGTGCCATTGGAGTCACAGGTCCGAAAGCCAATATTAAATTGCAAAATGTTTAGAAAACATATATATAATATTTTACATAATAACGGATGTTGTAATGTATTTGCTAGTCGTATCTGAATCGTATAATTGAAGATGTGAAAGGAGATTAACCTTGCAATGTTGTTTTTGTAGGATTTGGAGTAAATCCAAAAATAGATTTTAATGCAGCACCGATGTTTTTGTCAACGCTTAGTTGTTAATACATATGTATTTATTTGAAATCTAGAGATACACTTATAATTGTACAACACATACTTATGATTTAATGGCTAAAATAATTCCAAAAAGAAAAGAAATAGAGAAGAAAAGTTTAACTTTTTATAAAACCTTAACGTTGCAAGGCGGCCACAATCTAAAAACACATAAGTATTTTTAACCAATTCTTTTACAGTAATTTAATTATATATATTCAGTTAAGTATAACATTATATAACACATAATATTACATATAACAATGTTTGCTTTCTTATTTTAAAGGATATAAATGAAACGGCAATCTTATTATATTTTCACTTTCTATTACAGTGAATAAAAAGTGTTATATAAACACGCGTATTCGTGTAAATTGGGGTAGCATTGTTTCAACTGAATAAATATGTAATGACCGATAATGGTTTATCTTAAGTACATTTTGTTTACAAAACATAAAGATTATAAAATAACAAATATTCCCTTTAATAAGTTAAAAATAAATAAGTACTCGATATTTTGTTGTATTCAATGTAACAGAGGATCGAGAGAGAATGACGCAGTTATACAAAATTCCATACAATGCATATGGTCCATCAAAGGCAACCTTCAAATTAAGATTTAAACTGTTCTAGCCCAGTTGTTCACTAACTGTGAAACTATCATATTTCTCAGTGGAACAATAGTAGGTAGGTTCTTATAAATATTCATGAATGTTGAACACTATCAATGAAGACAAAATTATGTATAAAACTCACATATTAATACGTAACGGTTTGATGACGTCTGGAGTATGGTACCGAATAACGTTTCTTACTAAAAAAATATATTTACATGTAATTTGTTGTAAGCTGGTGTAATTTTTCAATACACTTTTGTCTTTGCTTATACTTTACAATCATATGTATCCGTGTACACAAAGTGATTCAACGTTCTCATTTTGGCGAAAACATGCCGAGGTCGTTTGCGAAGTGCAATACTCCTTTGCGTGAATTGGTTTTAAATGATTTAAAACTTGCGAATCATTTCGCATACTCAATCTTAACAGTATGAATATTTTTTCATCGATAGAAGTTTAACACACTTTATCCTGCATGTAGAAATTAACTTCCTTCATAATGTACTCGAAATTATATTAAATTATTTTCTGTAACGCATATTAACATGTGTATCGAGCGTGACTTAAATTTCAAGATAAAATAATTCATTAGCTAACGGAAACTTGTGTAGTATCAATTATTATTTTTTGTTTAATAATGGTCGGTGGTAGCCCTTAGTTGTAACAACGTTACCGATCTCCGCAAACCTGGCTAACCACATCTGCAATTGGCTTCGATACTACTGACCCACATCTCAGTCACCAATGATGTGTCTGTAGGTTCAATGACGCTTGTAATACTTTCATGTTGATCGAAAGTTTTCTTTAAACGTGAGTGTCGCTATGTACAAAGAGGTCTAGAATTATAGCTATACAGTATCAAATCAAATATTGTAAATAAAAAAATATATTGTATAAATTTGATGTTTGTTTGTTAACACCAGCAAACAGAAATTTTATGAATGTTTATTTTACAGATTGGGACCTAAAAGCGGAGCCTATAGATAAAGGTTACGGCGCGTCGGACGCGGTATGGAGACAAATTCAGCGGAAGAGGAATTTATTACTATAGTACCAGTAGGTGAAAATAAGCCGCCAGTACTGGATCCCAGTTTTGTCACTGTACTTACAGTTGGGGTGGCGGGTGGTGCTGCTGAAATTATTGTACAGAGGCCAAAAGGTGCTCGGCTTGGCCTCGGTCTTAAATTTGAAGGTGGATCGGCTGCTTCTGAGAAAGTGAGGCGGTTACTTGTTCAGTCATGTGCAGATGATAGCCCGGCGGCAAATGCAACCGCCCCATGGGGTAAACTCATACCTGGCGATGAAATACTGGCAATAGATGGCATTTCAGTCTCTGAACTTACCAGAATTGATTGTGTACGTCGGCTTAAAGATTCTGATGAAAAGTTAATTCTAGTTGTGCGACATTTCGAGACAAATGACAAAATGGATATTAAAATGTTAAATGAAAAAGAAGCTCCAATTACGACAGCTCTGGTGAATGAAATCACTAGGCCAACATCCTTACCTCCACCTGTTCCGCCACGTAAATTAGGCAAGAAAAACTCGTTTAAAGACAAAACAACTTTAACCACCGTTGGTGAGCAAAACGCTCTTATCAATATAGACCAACGCACTGAAAATTTAACTAGTGGTCATAATACGAAAATAACAAAACTATCACGTAAATCTTCATTTGATAGTCACCTTTTTAGACAAAATAAAGAAAGCCTTGCCTGTTTGAAGAAAGGATCTCCTGAAGAGGTCCGACGCTTAGTTCGTCGACTATCAGATGGCAAAGCTATCCCTCCAGAAGCTGAAGTTTACATTGATTTATTATCTAATGAATGGGAACGTTGCTTAGCTTTAGCTGATGCTGAATCAGACGATACAGGAAGTTCAATATCAACAGTTATTGATAGACTGGGGTCAATGGCAAATTCTGTGGAAAATAGTATCCCATCAACACCCATTATGCAACCAAAATCAATTGATATACAAAAAGTTTTAAATAGCATTGAGAATATTGATGATAATATTTTAAAAGAAATTACAATAAAACAATTGAAAGATCAAAAAACAGATTTAAATGAGAATTATATGTTATTGGACAAATCAGTACCAAGAAATAACATAAAAAATAAACAAATATCAGTGATATGTGCTAATTTGCCAGGTTCAGACGATATTAATTCCACCAGTAATAAGAAACCGCCGAATGACAAAAATAATAATAACACAGTAGACGAAAATGTGATGCCTAAAACCGAAATAAAAGAAGTTTCAAATAAACCGGTCAGTATTCAAGACAAGCCAAAGCCTATGCCTCGTAATACAAAAGTGGAACGATCAGCTAGTGAGAGGAAACGAAAGCCGATTCCAATTCCAGAACCGCCACCAAATGCAATCATCGATCAGCTTTTAACACCTACAAAGAAAAATTGCATTGAAACATGGCTTCAACGTTCGGAGGCTGAAATGAATAATAAAACGGCAGACAAATTGGAGGAAACTACTGTTCCCGAAATACTTCCACGTTTAATTGATTTCGTGCCGAAAACTCAGTTTGTGGAAAATTCAAATGAAACTCAAACTTGTATAAGACCCACTACTGCACCGCCCCCGCCACCCGTTGACGCACGAGAAGATGGCTCTGGTGCATCTCTCGACACTATAGGTGAACTTGAAGAATCTTCCAATGGGTAAGTGTATTTTGCATACATTTATTAATGAAGAGTGCGTTATAAATAACGTAATCATTTCTATTTATATACATCTTCATTCCACCTTTATTCTATCAATATTTATATTTGAAAATAAATTTATTTTTATAGCCATTTTAAGTCATGGAATTTCATATTTCGCCATTAGTATATTAATACTAATGGTGAACTTTAAACAGTTAAGGTTAGTTTAATTAGCCATACTATTGAGGGCAAGTAAATACTTAACATGTTTGGTATTTTAGTAAACAATAGCCAAGCATTCCAATGATATGCGGTCAAGAGATTTGTTCTGTCAGACATACATGTCATACATCCGTTATTAGTTTCGCTTCCTGGTTAGTAGTAAATATGGTGATTAAGTCTGGCTTGACCCATTCACAAACCGTCAAGAACTGCAACTCGGTCGTATATTTAAAATTTCATATACAAATATATATACTATACACGAGGGGCCAGGGAAGGCATTAGGTTCGATTACCAAAAATCAAATTTGTTTATAGTAATTTCTCATATTATTGTTTATTTAAAAAATATAAACGACTGATTATTTAATTTTTAGATTTACGTAGCATAATATTAAAATGATTAGGAAACTATAAAAAATAAATGGACGAAAAATAATAGGCATATTTCAAGGAGTGCCGTACTAACATTGTGCTTTAAACACACAAACAAAAAATAGTTATCTTTTTACAATAATATACTAATATAATTGTACGGCATTTCTTAAGGGGAAATATTAACCAGTTTACTAGTCAATGCAAAAGAAAGTATATTTTCACTTCAGAAATTATGTCTCAGTAATTGAAACGTCCGTTACATACTGGTGTGATTTGTAAAGTTAAATTATTTTTGATTACTTGGGAACCTAGTTTGTTTAATTTAATTTTAGAAGGTATATGTATGTGTCTATGCTATGTAGTTCGAGTATAAATCAGACTGCACCAAATTTAATAATACATGAGCTTCACTATTCGACTCGTTTATATGTTAATTATGAACTTATTTGTCGGTATTTGATAGAGTAGGCGCCTACGATATAAATATACGAATTTAATATTGTTCTCTTTTGTGCACGTCATTAAAGTCAGAAATTAATTCACTTTTAGATATATTGTTGTAGTTTTTTATTTTAAAAGTATGCTAATATTAAAACTTTTTTTAGTATAATCAATAAACATTAACGAGAAGAAGAAGACGGAGAAAGACAAGTGAATTCAAATATTTATTATAATTTGATTTTGATTCAATTCGAATTAAACTACTTACTTACTTGACTTCATTTCGCGACGAGTAAAATTCAGTAACAATATGTACTAATAGCATTTCTGATTCTGGAAAATGGAGTATTATATCGGAATCTATTGCGTAGAAATAAATCTAAATGTATGTTAGATCGTTTATTGAATTGTCAACAATAGCACTAGTTGCTATGTAAAGAAAGAAAAGAGAATTTTATTCGGAGTGGTGACACACATGCAAAGTTTTTTCTGTATTTTCATACAAACTAGTACAATGGCGAGGTAGGGGGGTAACGGGCAACTGCACTCCGGCACCGCTCACCCTGAAAATGCAGCCTTGTGCACCCAGCCATTGTGTGCCCGCCGACATGTATAGAGTATAGACACTACATAGCACTATGCCGATATCACGAGCTTTAAACTCGTGAATAGAACCCCTTTGAAAAGATAATAGCATCAATGTACTTACAATATTGCGAATTTCCTGCGCAGTCTGGGATGTTTTACAATTCCGTACACTTAGAACCCTCTGTGAAGATGCTATACTTAGTAGAGCTTAGATTTTCTAGCTTCTTTTCTTATCCAAACATCTAAGCAGGCAAAGGATTTTTAATTTTCTTACAAACCTATCAATAAAGTTATTATTTAACAAAAAGAAAATAATTTACGAGCATTGTAATATCAAAAATAAAAACAAATTATATTCTAAACAAGAAAGAGAAACCATTAAAATGTATTGATATGCATCTCGATTGATTACCGTTAGAAAGGTAACTGGTTTGTTTTGACTATTGTGAATCTTCGTGGGATTGACATCACGACCCCGACGACCTAAACATGCTGAGGAATGCAAGCAATATTTTAAGGGTTACGCCTTCTGTTGTAATATAAAAATAACATTACAAGTATTCGTAATATATTATGTAGAATCGTCAATAAATGATTTTTATTCAACATTACATTCGATATGAAAAATATATTATTTGGATATGAATAAAAAGCATTTAGTAATTTCATTATAAATTAACACTGTTTCATAAAATAAACATAATTAGTATTATAACATAAACAGTATTGGCATTTTTATACATATCGTTAATTTGTGATATTATTATAAGTTATAACAAAAATGATGTGCATCTAGTTAAAGATATAGTGGCTTAAAAGTAAGATTATTATCAGATGTGAATATTAAGAGTTGTATAGGTACCCGTATAAAATCCATTTTCGTTTTACACTGTCTACTTTTCCTATCAGAGTTATCTGATTTGAAAAGCTCGTTTCGCCGATGAGCTAGCTTTGACCCCTATCTTGTAAAATCTTTGATAGAATACTCATTTAGTAATATAAGTAATATAGGTATTTTACTTAGTATTTATTTAAACAATTTATTTATACGATATAACATCCATCTACGCAATATTAATTTTGGTTTTGATGAAATGTGTGTGTTACCAAACATTGATCGTCAGCTACTTAACGAATTGTTCTAATGGAACGTATCAGCCTTTAATCAGGTCGCACGCAAAGTTGAAATATGATATTGTTTAATCATGTGTATTATGTTTTGTCAGTATCGAATCAATTTGTTGAATTTTTTATATCACACTGCTCTATCAGTAGAGTGGACATAGAAAGTTGATATATTACACGAATAGCTTTTCTATACTTAAAGTTGCAAATTCGGAGGCAAGATCCATAAATAAATTTTATATTATACTGTAATTGGCAAAAACTTCTTAAGGTAACGTAACTAAACGGAAACAACCAAATTGTATGGAAAGTTGATACTTTCAAACTGTTAAAATTGACGTTTACCTTTTGATAGGCGAAACTATCGTAAAGTTCTTGTTAAGTGATTTCTTCTATTTAGTATAATTAATTGTTGATTTCGATTTCTGATTCTACTTATATATGATAATACTTAGCCAAATATTAGGTAATGTATTATTATTTATATTTCACTATGCAAATCTGATAATGTTTTTTTCATTAAAAATAAGAACATCGTATTATTTAAAAGAAGTACGTTTCAAGTGAAAATTGTCAGTGTAAAATAAATAGAAAATATATTTCACATAAAAAATTTCATGAACGCTATATTGTTATATAATGTTTTGTAGAACGCCGAACGGTCGAGCAGCCAATATTCACCATTTCTAATTGCCACTATGTTACCCAAGTGACCCAGCCCACTCACTGTACACGATACAATTGAAAATTTCATATTTGTATTTCCAAATTCAATTTTAATTTTTCTTTAATTGAAATACCACCTCACTGTTTCTATCACGTTTCTTAACATCCTTGGATCGCTAGTATACTTAAAAAATATTATACTATAATATTTTTTGAGATCATTGTTTAAGGAAAATTATAAAAAAAAGTAGTTGAAAAACCACTACCTGCCGCAATATCCGCAAAATCCGCTGATTATAAACTACTAATGTGTCAAATGTTATCTCTGTACGTCAAGTGGATTTTGAATGAGTTTCGAATTTAGTGATTAGAACCTTATTCGACACAAATAAATTCCTTTTAAAAGAGCACAACCGAATTAATTAAAATATAAAATGTATAAAGTTAAAGGTTTTTAATTTTGTTTTATTACTAAGTATTATTTACCTTATTTATTTACATAATTTAAAATTGTTTTTAATTACAAGTGATATATAACGTGTGATACCATAACATCGTTGTTCAGTCACAGGACTAAAACCTCTTTACGTGTAAACTATTTTAATTTCTTTCTTTTCTTCCTTTTGTCATTGGTCACGTATAACTTTCTTTTGTTACAACTTTGTGTCATGCAATAATCACATATACAATTGATGTAATAATTTAATATATATAACAAATTTAATGGAGTCAGATTTATACATTCCGAAAGGAAACAATCGTGTTTTACAAGAATTGGACAATAGATTTCCTCGTTCTTTAATAAGACATAGAAATATGATCTGTTTTATAAAATAACGTGTGCAAAACCAATTTTATATGTGAGTGTGGAATTGTGTGATGTGCGTATACATATATAATACACATTTCCCGTTAATATCGTGTTCGGTGTTCGAAATTTCAACATTATTTAGGATGAATTCATTGCAGACTTTGACTAGACTTAATTTCTAAGTCATTGCTTAAAATTATGTAGCCTGTTAATGCAAATATTATCTTATTTCTTTTTTTACTGCTACTTGGCAGTGAAACTAATATTGGTCTTTATCAAAACCTGTAGGTCTTTAAATCTGTCAGATATTTCATATTCAATATTTCTCGATTCAAATATCGAGAATCAACAGTCGAGACTAAAACGAATCGAAGTTTTATTAAATATTCTTTGACGGTAACCGTGAATTTTGAAATGTTGTCGTAATAGTAATGACAAATACGCGACAAACCAATTTTCTTTAGATAAAAATGAATGTTTTGAAACAGTTTATAATGTCTCTTATAGAATAACAAACGGCATTATATGAGTTATTCTAACTACTAATAGATAATTATGAAATGTCAAGTAGGTTTTTACATTCACTTATTTATAAAGATGTACCACAATATTTGGCAACAAGTTGCTATGTAAATTGGCTGTATTGTGGTCTTCAAGCACTTAATGATCGTGATAATCAAGTAACGTCCGCATTATGATTGCGTCCCACATACTCAAATTTGTAAGAGAAAACGTGATGAATATGGGGCATTACGATATAACGATATAAGTCTTAAAGCCTCAATGTAATTGATCGTTAGAGAACGGTGTTGTCCCAGAATTAACCTATACACGGCATAAATTATAATGATAATTGTGCAGCTTTTTGTTGCTCAACGCGGGTCGTAAGACGCATCGATGTTATTCGAGGTTAATAGCTTACATACCTCATTCTACTGCGGCTCAGGAGATCCCAACATTATTATCGGAATATTCTGTCAACGTATGGAAAGCGTTTGGTATTGCGACAGTTTGCCAAGAATTTGCTTACACAAGTACGTATTTCTAGGACAATGGGCAGGTTGTGATCAATAATTGTAAAATCTAAATACCGTAGGTCATTGAACTAGTTGCATGCTACTTACGACGTCCGATAAGAAATGTTTGTACGAACTACAAAGATAATATGCGGCATCATTTGCATATATTTTGCACTTTATTTACACAACACAAACATCTATTCCAATGTCTACTTTAATTAAAAATTGTTTCAAGTGTGTAATAAAGATGTAGATAGAGCGTTGTGTCATGTTATGCCGATAATAAATTTGACATGATTTGAAGATTATCTCCGGTTAAATGGTTTGATCGCGACGTTGCGGTATGTGGAGTTGACCGCTAACGGTACGCAGCGAATGCGCCGATTGGCCCTGCATCGCGGACCTTGTCTCCGACATCCAATACATCTAATACTGTTATTAACGTGCATACTTTCTCTTAACTTAAAATTTATGCGCATCGATCACGATACAATCAATGTTCCACTAACATTTCGACACCTACGATATCCAAGATCAAATATATGACGTACTTGCTTAATGCAGAGCAATTAAATACAATATGCTGGGAAAGCTTGCAGTAATGCGGCTAAGTATCCGCAATCCAGCTTGATAGAGAATTCGCAAGTAAGAGGCGGAAGCAGTGAGATGCACTCAAGTCTCATCTCTAGTAGATAAAACAATTTTATAAACGACCATCCGAATATTATACAAGTTAATTACCTTGTTCGCAATGCCCAATGATTGATGATCGATGACATTCGCACACGATGCGTCGGCCCACTTCACAGGCGTGTTCCATTAGCTTATTAACTCATTTGATGTGACACTTATGAAAGTCATATTTGCGTACTTTTAAACTAAGTGAAAACAAATAGTTTTCTAATTAACAAGTAAGTGCGTGTCTCTCAATTAGGACAGAGCCCAGTTTTGTGGTTCACTTATCACTAACGGCCGATTAAGCAATACGTAATAAGTTCCAAAAATAAACTATATAATTTTGTTACATGTTTTTGGTATAATGGATTTGTGCTGTTGCAACATAATAAATTCATTCCTATTTGATAATACGCATTCGATAGCGAACGGATATTTAGCGTCTTATTAAAATAAATGCAAAATGTAATCAGTGTAATGCCAAGTGTTTTTAATTTCAATCGTTGCTATATAAAGTCATCCGTTTGCGCAAAACACTTGCAATTTGGACTAAATAGCAAATACCAATGCTAAACTACATACTCACCAACATTAAGTATTGCACTTTTATTTAACAAACGCTTTAAAGGCTATTTAGACTAATTAAGTGGTATAGGTATATCTCTTCAATAATTGATGAGAGCATGTGAGAAAATGGCAGCACGGGATGTAATAATATTTATTATTAACATAATACTTTTTATTATGTGCAATAGTACCGTAAAACAAGTCTAAACCATACTTTACAAGTTTTTTCTTTTATTATTTTCTTAGTTTGCTTGCTCGTGTTCGAACTGACAATCACTACGCGATCAGACGAAAAATGGCTTCTGCTTAATGGTTGGAAATAGTGATAGCATTCTAAGGAGCATATATGATAGGCTCTTTGTCAGCAATTAATGAGGCTAGCGATAGGATTTAATAAATAATGATGGGCAAACAATGCTTATGTTGATTATTATATGCACCAGAGTTTTAAATTAACGGCTCCTAATAAATTGTCGAAAAAAAAATGTAAAATTCGAAAATTTTACAGAGTCGTTAATCCTTTTTTAAAAGTGAATACGAAATTATGTTTTCTTAGATGTTAATTCCTTTAACTTTAATACAAATATTATCAATTTGTAAATTGGTAATTCGAGATAAAAGGCGATGTGCAGTGTGGAGCGAAAATATTTTTTGCGGCGGTCCTTCAGATAAGACTTATAGGTAATGAAGCTTCTGAGAAATATTCTAACGGTACTGCATTGCAGTTTGTACCTTATTCCCGGCCTCTCATGAAGCTGTAAATTATATATTTATCGTTGTAAAAAATAACATGTAACATACTAATGACAAATCTCTTCAATAATTGATGAGAGCTTGTGAGAAAATGGCAGCACGGGATGTAATAATAATTATTATTAACATAATACTTTTTATTATGTGCAATAGTACCGTAAAACAAGTCTAAACCATTCTTTACAAGTTTTTTCTTTTATTATTTCCTTAGTTTCATTTAAATTAACGTAATGACATTTAGCTAAGGCCCGTTATTGGAATAAAATATGAAATAACTAAAATGTCTAAACCTATATCAAAACTACATCTTAATGATATAAGTTTAAATGACTATTGATTATTCGCATTTATTGTTCTCCTTTATATAAACTACAAATTAATGGTCAAATCGAATGATTAGTTTAGTTTTAACTAAAGTCGAAGCCTTTTTGTTGTATAAAAAGGTAAAGACGATTGATAAGCATCCCTAAACCTGAATATAAAAATTAAAACTTAATTTAACAATAAATTCTAAAACGTACTGACTTAAGTAACTCATAAATCGCAAAAAAACAAGTCAAGTTTATTTATATCTTGCACTAAAAGGGAAGGTTGCAAAGCTCAATGTTATCTACATGGAGTGGACTGTGGATTCCGGTTTGTCCCAAGAAGGCAATTTACAGATATAATCAGTCTATTAAATTGTGTACACAAGCGTGATATTCAGTATAAAAATATGTTTTGTCGGTTTGGTATAATAGATTCATTGGTACGGTATTATTACTGACAATTTTTTACAATAAACTTAATTTTGTTTACTAAGTACTGTCAGAATTTAATATACCTGTTAACTTTATGCATGTGGTAACTGTTATGGTTCATATTTAGTATGACTTAATTGCTTAACTTTTGAATTCCATAAACTATTAATGAGAAAATGACACAAAAAAGTGAAACTTAAAATAAAAAACATACTTGCAAATGGTTTTTTAAAAACTAGAAAACAATATTGTACGCAAAAAAAACTATAGAAACAACTTGAAGACAATCTATTTACATTTAAAAGATAAATCATGATAATTTTATATCAACATGTTTCTTTACTGACCAAACAAAGCAAAAATTTATAAATGTCATATAAGATATATCCTGGAAAAATTATGACCATGCTATTTAAGCACTGGCTTCCTTATTTGTTATAACAGTTTTAACGACTTCATTTTTATATTTCGCTCAAGTCAATAAACTTAAAATTATTTTATATAAAAAAATTACGTTTCACTTACAACTAAAAAGTGTCAAAAACTTTTAGAAACACTCGAAGCTATATTTATATCAAGAATAAGTTAATACTAAGTGATTGAAATCGATTTCCATCGGAGCTTCGAATCGACAGTCGCAAGACTCCATTCAGCCTTATATTAATCATCAATTTATATATTAAGAAAACATTTTGTAGCTGTTTCTTGTGTTGTGATCTTTCATGGTTTAGATGGAAATATGTTAAAATAGTGTTTTACTGTTTATACTTTGTGAATTTTCCGGCAACATAGTTTAAGGCTCAAGGGTTTTTGTTTGAAGTATTTTTTTCTGAAATGAGAGTATCAGGGTTTGGGTGCGTTCAATTGCTATACTGTTATTACGTTTTTTCTTCGTTTCATTGAAGTATGTAATTGAATTTATGTAATGTATTTAAATATGCCTTTAGATAAAACGATGTGTTGTCAGCTTATATTACTTTGTATATTATATTTTGAATAGAAACAGAACTAATTCGAGTAGATAAAATTGCCACAAATAGACAAATTGGTCATACTCCTAACTTTTTAACCTGTGGCTTAAAATGCTTTCGCATGCGCAGCATTGCGCGCAAGATTAATTTTATTACTTTAAGAGATTCGATATGGTCGAGATAGGCTAGATTATCATTTGAAACGCAATGAAGACGTAACTTGCATTCGATTAAGAGCAGAGATATTTTAAGCTCTGGGTTCACGGAGAACCACTCGCATTCCATCGTAGTAAAGCTAATAGGGAATCGACAATGTAACGCTGAACAAATCAACTTTTTAATATAATTAAGTATACGATTTTGTCTTAAACTTATTAATAATAATAAAAATTACTTTGTAATTGTGCAATGTAAGATCGAAGGTAATAGGATTTATGAAAAGTTAATGAGCTACACGATACAGATTATTTCTGAGTGATAACTTTTCATTATATATAGAACATACATACACAACCATACGTATTACTTTGGCCGCGTTTTAAATGCTATCTTATAATATTTTTGAATTGGTCTCAAATAATGTGACGTGAAGGTATTCCGGTGAACGCAGAGCATGCGCTTGAGAGGTGCAGCACCACTGTGTTGGAGAGGAGAGGGGAGGTATCACGATGTGGTTAACCTAGGACACGCTTAGCTTACTTTCGCAAAGTATTTTAAACTTGTTAATGTAATTTTATATAGACTTTATTACTATAATATAACTTACATTATGCTCGTTACATTTATATATAGTAAAAACAGTCAATTTCAACAGAAAAAATACTAACTGTGAGTTGAGTAAAGTAGTCGCAATATAAACAGGAAGTTGGTCCCACTTTTTAACGTCTAGTTATAGCTAGTTGCTCTTGATATTTGTTTTGTTTGTATTGGAGGCTCAAATAATTCCTGCTAGAATTTATTGCCTCTTTCGGAAATGTGATAGGTATGCATTGAAACTCATGGATTCTTCTTGTTGTTTTCTATGCTGTTACTAGACCGCAAAAGTCAAAGGTGGACGATTGTTTTTTGCAAACATATTGAAAAATAATACAAATTAATTCGTATTTTATATAGAAACTATTGCGTTAACGCATATCTGCGCGCATTGGTGTAAAATATACTGCAATTGAATAATGATTTGAATAAGCCATGCTTGTTTTAAATACAGTGCCATCTAGTGTTGAGCTAGAGTATTAATAGCGGAAAGGTTTACTGCTTACGTTCGGTTTCAAATGTGTTTCACCTCCCTATTTGCGATTAATTGTCTTGTTTAGAAAGTAATAATTTCAAATAGTTATTTTATGCAATACATAAAGTGGTTTAAATATAATCACTGTAAGAAAAATATTAAATTTAGTTTCGGGTTTACATAACGTGTAAAAAGTATTATTTTATTTTCATTTCCAACGATGATCTCTGCATTATACAAATAGGTATTACAAATTGAAGAATGTGAAGAAAAAACAGAAAAAAAATTAATTAATAAACCATACCCAACATATTTTTACTCTATTCTAACTAAAAATCAATTCATAATTTTTTTTTATAGAAAGTGTTTCTTATAATATATTTCAATGTTCTTGAGAATTTCAATGACTGCACGTGGCATTTAGGTTACTTTTTGACAGCAATGGACCCTGACATTTCAAAATGGTGTCCACGTTATGTTATTCTTTCATATACATAATTTACATTTAAATAATTTGTATATAAATGTATTATATTAATGTAAATATATTGTAATACCACTTTCACATTTTTTTTAAATTGAGCAAATTGTGAATACAATACAAAATAAACACACCCCTTATTTGATTCGACGTTAAAGATTCTGGGTACGAACGTGACGATAACAAGATATTGAGAGACACGTGCTTAGTTAATAATAGTATAAACAAATCCCTGTTTAAAAAACAATTATGTACGTTACCTAAATTATCTGTTATTATTATTATTATTTCTCTGTTACCATCTGCTAGTCTATTAAATATAGTCCAACCCAAAACGGAAAGAAGAAACAGCTGATCTTTCAATTTAAAAAATTGCAAATTTTAATTACTGCGGCTATTACTTAAATATTTACGATTAAACACCACATGCATAACCAATATACAAGTCATTTAAATTTAATTAATTATCTTTTAAGAGATACATATGAAGCAAATTTCGAGAGAGTTTTACGAATTATAATTGTTTTCTTTTTCAGGAAACGACTAGACAACGATTCACTAAAACGAAAGTCATCATACGACAAAGCTTATTGGAATGGTGAGTACGTTTTATTATTACAACGTGTATTCAAAATCAGGGGTTATATTCCAGAATGTTAAACGTAAAACTAGTTTCGCGATATAACCTTTCACTTGACCTTTAATTATACTCGTAAATATAACTCTGAAGTTTGATAGTGCTTAAAACAAGATTGTAACTTCAGATATGTTATGTAAAGATTTTTCAAGTATTTTTATATTCTACGCTGCTGGATACTTACTAAGTCTGTATCGTCTTTGTCTTTTTAACTAAAGTACGCATTTTAGCCGCTTTAGTTACCTACTACAAGTGACAACAATTACTTGAATAATTAAATTTTTAGATTTCTTAAAAAATATATAGGTAATCTTATTAAGGATATTGTTATAATAGCTAACATAGAGTTTTTTTACTTTTAATAATACATATAATTTACTTTAAATCTTAATAAAATAAGTATTTATGAGGTCATACTCTCAATACTTGATAATTAGCCAAAAAAAAGCAAAAGTAAAGTAAAAATGTTTAAGAAGCTAACGTAGAATATATCGACCTAAAGTTTGCGATTGCGATTTGTTTTATAACGGTCGTTAGATATATGTTTTTTAAAAGGGCACCTTGCAACGTTTTCGACGCACCTGCTCATTGCCAACACATGGTGTGACCTTTCCTTAACATCCTTTGAATAAAAGCTTGACAATTCCTTTAATTTCCCCTTCCGTTGCAATGAACTGAGGAATTAAATTTCGTTAGTAAAACTAACATCTGCCATATTTTATTTAAAGTACATAGCGGATTACGGAATAAATCTGATACTTTCAAGTAACATAGCTATGAACATACATAGTTCGTATAAAAATAAACAGCTTGTAAAATGATACAAATATATGAAATTGCCTTCACAAAAGCGATTACGTAAACGTTTAGGAACTCGATGTTTTTTGTTAATAAAATATTTCAAACTTCCTTGAACATAAAGAATATTGTCGAAAGTAAGGCGAACTGAATTCCTGCTGTCTGTTGCACGACCAATAATGTAACGAACGCGACCTGCCACAGAATTCATTGTTTAATATTTTGCGTGCCGCAAAATGCAATTTCGGATTGATATTTTGTGATTGAAAGTGATTGGAATGTTTTTTGACTTTACAAGATGGTATTCATCTCTTCCTTGGTATTTGTTTATCACATAAAAACATTTAGTTCGCATAAGAATTGAGAATATATTGTATATCTATTGCATATAATAAAATCTACGCATTCCAATTTCTATACGTAATGAACATTGAATTATTAATATAGAATTGTGAATTTATTGGGATGGTTCGTATCTCAATAAGTAGTATGTTGTACGCCGGTATTCTTTTATGTACAATGAAAGTGTTTTGGGTTTTAACACCACGACCTTTATACAAATGTTGCGATTATGGCTTGTTGTTTAATCTTAGAAATATTATGTAAGACATGTCATTGGAGAAAGTTAATTTAGTTTGAAAGTGAAATCGATTGAACTTTCTTTTACTCTCATAGTCTCACTCTCAGTCTATTATTTAAATAATCAATTAAATCGATATTTCAATATATAATCCTTTATTAGTTCTTTCAAGCGCCAACTGATAAAGGTCATTCATTAATTAAATATTTATCAAGCACGCAAACTGATGTGATAGCTTTTGGGTCGGTAGCTTTTTTTTATTGCCTCTTTCACTTCCATTGAGTATTAAGAACAAATTCCCACGCGTACAAGCTGCACGCACTTTATAATATTTTAAATACATATTGAAAAGTATTTAATGGTAAGAGGGGAATGTAAAAAAATGTGCAAACAAGTTAGCAAACACGTCGGAGCGGTTCAGATTGCGAGTCGCGAGGGAGGAGAGGGTCCAGCGGCATTCCAGCCTCCGGACGACGTCATCTTTGCGCATTCTCTCAGTTGCCTCCGCTCTCCGCTTAACTTGTATGCAGCGAGCCGTGAGGGAATTAAATGAAAGCTTGCCAAATTCATTTTAATGGATAAACAACTTACCTGCTATAGGCTTCGTGCCAACACTAAAACGAAGCTTTTATTGCATTTTTATGCAATGCCGGAGCTGATTAAGTTGGGTCAATCTTTGATTGTGTAATGCTGTTGCTGTTGCAAATTGCTCCTAAACATATTAAAAAACTCCCGCATTCCATATAAGTATGAAACACTTTTATTTATATGATTTTTCGACCACTTTGTTTTACTACGGACGAATGACAAAACATTTATTTGAGATATTTTATTTCTTGATTCGTAATAAAATATTGGAGTTAAGAGATGAGTGGATATCGTTTTGTATCCTATTCGAGCTGTCTTCATTTTATTCCTAATATAGTACAAAAACTTATTCTACGGAAGTAGAGCATAGCGCAGGGCGTCGCGACCCTGACATCTGTAGTGCGCGAGCGCCGTCTGCGCTCGGTCGCCGCCCTCCACCTTCCTCTAAATATAGCAAGATTTAGTGATCGATGCTTAGGTCCATTTAAATCGATACTAGAACAAAGCCGGCTTGACCACTTGCTAAGCGATACGTTCCTTCGCGTTCAGAAATGCCTTGAAGTAAAAAAATATAGATTCAAGTTTAGTTATTGTTAGTTTAGTTATTGTTAGCCACACTATATTATAATGAAGTGTAATAGACTGTGTAGAGCTGAAGAAGTGAGGTCCTGTTGTGTCAAGTCAACTTGTGACTAGTGGTGCGGAGGGCGCGGGGAGACCGTGTCCGTCCCTGGTCCGGAGCAACGCCCCCGTCAAGGGCGGCGACGCTGCAAAATTCTGCAAGTCCGTGGCAAACTGGCGACTTAGTGCATCGCGTTCCGCCGCGGCGGTACCGCGTACGCCGATTAAGCCTTCATACGCTCAAGACGCAAGCGCACACGCAGCCCTATGTTAAACAACTGTTATTTCGGACTGAAATGGAAGTGTTCCGGATTCCATATTCGATCTTTCTCGGTTGAGACTCGCTTTTCGGTCCTTTGTTTTTGATATATTGTTTACGGACATTTTTCTCAAAGCGATGAAAGTAAGTTTGTGAATGAACGTGAACCGAAAACAGGTTTGATAAACGAAAGTGCAGTGTTATGAATTGATGTAATTTAATTTTAATTCAGGAGATTAAAGTTACACAATGTTGGACACGCGGAGACTTCCGAGACGCTCCATGTCTCTGCTTGGTTGGTATATTTTTACAATTATAAGCACAATATTGTAGAGACATTAAAGCGATTAATTAAAAATATATTTAAGGAAGTTTTAAATTTAAAATATGTACAATACATTACTAAAATTACTTAAGTTACATCCACGGCAAAAATGGCACCGGTACAATTTTGTATAATAGTACAAATTTGTACAAGTTTGTATGTGTTGAATACACTTTTGTATTTATAAATCACATATAACGAAAATTAATATCATAAAATAATATAAGGAAAATGATTATAGTTCATAGACTATATTATTTATTTAATTTCTGTATTGTTTATTTATTGTAATATAAATATTTATAGATATCAAGTGAACAGTAGTCCATAATGCATATGAGAGAATATGCCGTTCAAACCATATTCAAAATTCTACGGTCACCTATAATCAAAATTTTAGTTGAGAGGGTTGAAAACGTTAGAACGCTTAAACGGTTTGCTTTGTTCTTATTTTCACACAGAAAGGAGGAAGCATTGAATAACATCTAAGGAAAGGTAAAATAAAGTGTGATAATGATTTAACTAACGCACTTTTCGCGATGTTGAGAAAAGAAGACGATTTTAAATTAATTCGAGAGATTTTGTTGAAAGTTACTTAACTTGTAAAATTATTCTATGTTTTAATTATTTTTTATTGAGTTTATCATTACAATGATGTTGCCGGGGCCTCCCAAAAGGTAGTGTTGTGAATGCTCTCCCAATATCCGTTAAACAAAAATGAAATATCTATAAAAATTTTAAATAACTTATTTATGTTTCCGTTTCTATACTGATTTTTATTACATATTTATTTTCAATTTAGCTATTTATTTTTTCTATTTTACAACACATAAGTTATTAAATAGTAATCACAAGGATTGTATTGAAACATCAACTGTGCAAATGAATTCAATGCCTTTATTGAGTTCAAGAAAAATAATTTTAATTATTTTAATATTTGTATGAATTCAAAACACTTGTGCAAATAATTTAAAGTGTGCCAAGATAAAACCTACGCTCAGTTTGTGTTAATATATTGCTATAAGCAGTTAGTGGGATAAATGTTTACTAAAACTGTGTTGATATTTGATACGAAGACCTATACTGTTCTTAATATACGCCATTTGAGACAGTACAAAATTGAGGTAGAAAATGAAGGTATCGTTAATTATATTAACATAATTTACATCGAACGATGTTATTTTAACGCGCGGTCATTACTATTATTTTCTTGATTGTGGATGCATCACCTTTCGTATTTTCGTAATTATGAGGTAATAAATGACGCATCACTTAGTGAATAGCGTTAGGCATGATATTGGTCAATGGTCAACTGTAATAGGATAGTGAATCACGTTGTCAACATTTCCGATATTAAATTTTGCGTAAACATTTCATGCCAAGGACAAAAGGTGACTAGGCTCTAACTAAAATATTAAATAAAACTGTCTAACGGAAAAAAAATACATGTAGTCTAATTGTTAGCATTGCAGTAAAAGCAGTATTAATAGTATTTATATAAAAAATATATTGTATGTAACAGTAGCACAAGCTTTGTCATCATGAACTTCGGTAGTACACTTCTAATTTGTTTATGCGTTTATCAAAATGTTTTATATATATGAGCCAGAACTCTTTTTTTATTCACGTAGTGTGCTATTATTCAAACATAGCTTACGTGAGTTATTTGATTTTAAAAATGACGTAACATTTATTGATAAAACTCAATGATAGTTATTTATTTTAATTTTTTTTTACAGAGCGCTTAAACCGCAGCGATACCGAAGATAAAAGCCTTTCAAATGACGAAGCGTCGGTACCCACATGTCCTCGACAACCTCCGGATGGTGTGGAAACGCCTTCAGATGCGATTGAGAAGATACCAGATTTACCAACCAGATTACCCCCACGTTTGCCTTCAAACTGGCCGACATCTCGCACACGATTTTCATATACATCAAGAATTCAAGATGCCAGAAGTGAGGCGAGTGTAAAGGATAAAATAGCCATGTTTTCTTCAGATCGTGCAGTATCTTCTGATCGCCTAGATAAATGTGGTACTCTGCCGGTTAGATCTCACTCTACTATAAGGAAAAGTGTTACGCCTTGTGTAAAAAATTATACAGACATATCCTTGATAGATAAACGTCTGACGAAATCACAAGATAACCTTGATGAATCCCCACGGACGTACAAAAGACACACGGAGCGACCTGAAGTCCTAGGGGGTGGTGAAAATACAATAATAGAAACTAAACCTAAATGTATTCAGAAAGAAGTCTTACAAAAGCCATTGTTCTATGGTAGTACCAATACATTAGCTTCAGATGTAGCACTTACAAGACCAGTATTCCATGGACGTAGCATTAGTGATGATAATAGTTCCAAACATTTGGCATCACACAAGTCTAACTTAGAGTATTTAATAGAACAACGGAAAAAATCGATGTCAAAGTTACGGGGTTTAGTTATACCTGAAATGCAAGCACCCATTGTTGATTTACCTGAAATAAAAGTCAAAGACAATTTGTCAAAAATATTCCTGCAAAAATCCTCGAAACCAGAAATTAAGAATGAAAACAAGGTCACCAATGTAAGGCCGTTAACTTTCAACGATGGCAAATGGAAAACTAATTTTATACCCAATAATCTTCCCAAGTATTCGCCTGCTTTTAAGCGGAAGTCATTACAAGTTTATACACCAACATCTTGCTTATCTAAAGAGTCAAGTCCGGAACGGAAATTCGCGGAAAAGGTGGAAACTATAAATAAAATTAACAATGTGCAAAGCTTACACAAACCGTTAAGAGCTTCTTCGGAGATAACCAGAACGCATTATATTAATTCTCCACATGTTTTTAAGCATTACGATAAAACTTATTTCAATAATAATTTGCATAACTTTAAAAACGTTGAAGTTAAAATTTGTACAACAACGGAGGTGGTTGACAGTGACAATGATTCAGCCATGAGTTCTACTCAATCCAGCTATCGTTCTTCAGCGTCATCACCAATGCAACACTTGGAACACGTTGAATCTGACAGCTCTCGAATGTCACCCAAAGTTTTACACTACGCTACATACGTTAAGTCGGACTTTTTAGCAAAACCAACGCATATTGACAAAAATCGCGACGAGTACATTAAGCGAAAGGTCTGTCGTTCAGTTTCTTCTGAAACGAACGTGTCTCTCAGTTCTTCGGCTGGATCAGGCGCAACCTCCGGATCGCAGGCAAGCTGTAGTTCTTTAGAAAGTTCTGTAGCTGACTCAGACAAGAGAAGAGTTTCATTGACTTACAACGTTGATACAATAAATAGAAGGAATATCCTCGCTTCTGCAAAATGTAGGAGTGGTAGAGATGCAAAACTTAAGTCACCCGTAATCGAAACTAAATACTCTCATGAGTCTCATGACAGATCTCCTAGCCCCTTATCTAGACCGCCTGAACGCCTTTCTACGCTCCCTTCCAATGTGAGTGTCATAACGAATAAAGGCGATAGCAGGCGACGTAACAAACTTGTTGTTGAAAGTGACTCTGACTCTGAAAGTGAGATAGATATTCGGCAAAGAAAATCCGATTTTAAGAACTCAAGATTAAAACGAAATTCGTCAGCAAACAACAAAATAAAACAGAATGGTGTTCCTGTTGAAACTGATAAAAACGAGGAGGTTCCCCAACTGATAAAGGATAAAATAATTAGCGCGATAAATAAAGCTGGACTCGATGATTGTAATAAGATGGATAAGAGAATAATTTCTGAACACAACAAGGTTTATTCAACACTCAGTAATAATAACTATAGAATCGTAAAAAACGAAGAAAAGGTTAACACTAGTATACAACAGCAGAAAGATTTACAGAGTAGACTCAATGTAAATCCCATGAGTACACTTACCAAAAGCATTGCTACTCAGTTGCCTAAAAATAATACGCAACAGGAATGTAAAGACATTACGAATACGGAAACCCAGACTGTTCGCCTCAAGAAAGAGAATGGCTCAGGTGTAGGTCTTATTTTAGCTGGAGGTACAGATTGTGAGGCAAAAGATGTTACGGTAAGTGTTTTTTTTTAAATTTTCTTCTATTATTATTTATTTTGATTTTAGTTTATGAGGGTTAATATCAATTATTAATTATCAGTAATTTGATGATAAAATATCATCTTTGATTTTTCTTCATTCTCACTAGTACGAAACGTACGACGGCAATCATAATTAATAGATGTAGGTTTAATTTGTGCAGGTCAAGTAACTTCCTCTTTTCTGGATGAACTGAAAGGCACTGAACTATGGTGTGTTATTTTTAGGTTCATCGTGTCTTATCTGACAGTATTGCAGCCAAGGCAGGCATTAAAAAGGGAACAAAAATAAAAAGCATTAACGGCTCCCCTATGACAGGACTTACGCATGCGCAGTCCGTATCAATTTTAAAGGTAAAATTATGTAACATTCAATGAGATACTTTAATAATTGTTCAGTTCAAATATGTTGTATATTTTTAATATAATGGTTATTACAACTTACAGGAACAACGCTCTGAGGTTATAATCGAAATCGAAACTGAAAGAAAAATCTCTAAGAATTGCGGTTCTGACAAAGGTAAATGATAACAAACGTTTAAATGTCTAATTAAATAAGTATTCCTAACGTGAAACACCGAAACTATTTGAAAGTGATGTTAAAAAATAATAAAAAATACATTATTTTTTTTTTTTTAACAGCGGTGTCGAAAGCCACAACTAACGTCAAGGATGAGAAGAAAACTAATACAGCAGTAGTAACTGTCCTATTGGAAAAGGCTGGTGGTGGTGCTGGATTAGGATTTGGACTTGATGGTGGTAGGGACTCTCCAAATGGCGACAAACCACTTACTGTAAAGAAACTATTTGCAGGTAATATTATGCTGTTAAAACATTTTAGGCATTTACTAATTTGCTATGTGTATTGTTAACAATAATGCAATAAAAAATATAACTAATTTACAGGTGGAGCCGCAGCTCAAAGCGGTCGTGTGTTGGTTGGTGCTGAACTTCTCTCGGCAGGTGGACAATCATTTGAAGGATTTACACGTACGCAGGCATGGGCAGCTTTAAAAGCTCTACCTTCTGGCCAAGTTGCTTTAGTATTGAAAAACCCCATAAACTAATTTGGAGTTACATACAAACAAGAGGTTATTTAAAAATACGTGAAAATATTGTTTTGTTGGAATATATAAAGCCAACGACGAAGCCCTTCGTAACATACTTGTTTACGAATAAAACTTTTGCGAGGATAAAAAGAATTCTTACGCTGGCACTAAATTGGTTTACATTGGGCTGCTGCTTAAAATTTAACTTGAGAAATAAAGATTTATAGTGATATATTCTTGATTGTTTATTCCGTGAGAGCAACGTTTAAAACGTATCCTAGTTAAACCCGAAGACTGTAATTGAATTGAACTATTCAAATGTTTATTTATTATTTAAAGTACTAGTCTTGAAGTAAATTAGATGTAAGTACAATGTAAGAATTATACAATATTTGTACCTTTGTAATAAGAGCGTGCCATTGGAATCAAAATTCCTATTGCCAGATTGAAAATTTACTTTTATTTTCTTTGTCAATTATTTCTCACTTTGTTGATTCCAAATGATATAGATGTGTTATAATTACAAATGTAATCTTTTTTGGTTCTTTTTAGTATACCGTATAACAGATGCCTTGCCATTCCTAACTTTGAATAATGATATTAATTATTTTACTAATACTTTATAGAATCTTGTAAATAGATGTTACATTTCCTATTTTTCTAACTTGTATATTTTACTAATAACGTTAAAACACTAAAAGTGTAACCGCATAATATTTATAGACCCTAAATTATACCTAAATAAAGTATGTGCTATTTTTATAATAAATATCTCTTAAAAATAATCTTGTGTTTTCATATTAATTTTATCGATATTGAATTTTTACAAAAATCATGGTAAGTTAAGTTAAGGTTAATTGGTAAGAAAGAAATAAAATATAAATAATAGAAAAATATAAAGAAGTTCTGAGTTTTATTTTTGGCATCAATTAATAGGTACAGTCCGGCAAGCCGCATGACCACAACCCACTTTTTTCAGTGAAGCTAAAGTATAGTTCAGGACTAGCTTCTGTTGTTTTACGTGTCTGGAAATCCCGTAGACCATCTGAACACCTTCGTTTATATATAATGGAGACTATATTTTTCGCCATAGTTCAAAACGAAATGGTCATTATAGATTCTAGCTGCAGATCATAGATGTCGCTACAGTACTTCCCTCTAAGACCAGACTTGATCAAATATGTTGAAAAGTTGCTGGTATGTGAGATTACAAATAATATATGTTATTAATATATTATAAGACAGCAATGGTATGAGACAATGTTGTGCTATTTTGTATTCTAATTTGTTCTAATCTGCTTGATTGTTTACCGTACGTGTCAGTATAAAAGCAGCAAGTTTCAACTCCTGTATGTAGTGATTTATTTTCAGCGATTATATCTTTAAAGTTCAAAGTATTCATTTAAATTAAAAATTGAACTATTTGTATAATCTATATATATATATATATAAAACTCTTCCGTTACTGAGTGACTGGCAGACCACGCACAGCCGAAACTACTGGTCGTAAAAAAGTGAAATTTGGCATGTAAGGGGGTTTATTTACTTCAAATTTGGCACTAACACGTACATAGGCATATAAATAAGGTTGACATTATATATTTTTTAAACTTCAAAAACTTTTAAAAAACAAAACAAAACAAAACAAAACAAAACAAAACAAAACAAAACAAAACAAAACAAAACAAAACAAAACAAAACAAAACAAAACAAAACAAAACAAAACAAAACAAAACAAAACAAAACAAAACAAAACAAAACAAAACAAAACAAAACAAAACAAAACAAAACAAAACAAAACAAAACAAAACAAAACAAAACAAAACAAAACAAAACAAAACAAAACAAAACAAAACAAAACAAAACAAAACAAAACAAAACAAAACAAAACAAAACAAAACAAAACAAAACAAAACAAAACAAAACAAAACAAAACAAAACAAAACAAAACAAAACAAAACAAAACAAAACAAAACAAAACAAAACAAAACAAAACAAAACAAAACAAAACAAAACAAAACAAAACAAAACAAAACAAAACAAAACAAAACAAAACAAAACAAAACAAAACAAAACAAAACAAAACAAAACAAAACAAAACAAAACAAAACAAAACAAAACAAAACAAAACAAAACAAAACAAAACAAAACAAAACAAAACAAAACAAAACAAAACAAAACAAAACAAAACAAAACAAAACAAAACAAAACAAAACAAAACAAAACAAAACAAAACAAAACAAAACAAAACAAAACAAAACAAAACAAAACAAAACAAAACAAAACAAAACAAAACAAAACAAAACAAAACAAAACAAAACAAAACAAAACAAAACAAAACAAAACAAAACAAAACAAAACAAAACAAAACAAAACAAAACAAAACAAAACAAAACAAAACAAAACAAAACAAAACAAAACAAAACAAAACAAAACAAAACAAAACAAAACAAAACAAAACAAAACAAAACAAAACAAAACAAAACAAAACAAAACAAAACAAAACAAAACAAAACAAAACAAAACAAAACAAAACAAAACAAAACAAAACAAAACAAAACAAAACAAAACAAAACAAAACAAAACAAAACAAAACAAAACAAAACAAAACAAAACAAAACAAAACAAAACAAAACAAAACAAAACAAAACAAAACAAAACAAAACAAAACAAAACAAAACAAAACAAAACAAAACAAAACAAAACAAAACAAAACAAAACAAAACAAAACAAAACAAAACAAAACAAAACAAAACAAAACAAAACAAAACAAAACAAAACAAAACAAAACAAAACAAAACAAAACAAAACAAAACAAAACAAAACAAAACAAAACAAAACAAAACAAAACAAAACAAAACAAAACAAAACAAAACAAAACAAAACAAAACAAAACAAAACAAAACAAAACAAAACAAAACAAAACAAAACAAAACAAAACAAAACAAAACAAAACAAAACAAAACAAAACAAAACAAAACAAAACAAAACAAAACAAAACAAAACAAAACAAAACAAAACAAAACAAAACAAAACAAAACAAAACAAAACAAAACAAAACAAAACAAGACAAGACAAGACAAGACAAGACAAGACAAGACAAGACAAGACAAGACAAGACAAGACAAGACAAAACAAAACAAAACAAAACAAAACAAAACAAAACAAAACAAAACAAAACAAAACAAAACAAAACAAAACAAAACAAAACAAAACAAAACAAAACAAAACAAAACAAAACAAAACAAAACAAAACAAAACAAAACAAAACAAAACAAAACAAAACAAAACAAAACAAAACAAACTAAATTAAACTAAACTAAACTAAATTAAATTAAACTAAACTAAACTAAACTAAATTAAACTAAACTAAATTAAATTAAATTAAATTAAATTAAATTAAATTAAATTAAATTAAATTAAATTAAATTAAATTAAATTAAATTAAATTAAATTAAATTAAATTAAATTAAATTAAATTAAATTAAATTAAATTAAATTAAATTAAATTAAATTAAATTAAATTAAATTAAATTAAATTAAATTAAATTAAATTAAATTAAATTAAATTAAATTAAATTAAATTAAATTAAATTAAATTAAATTAAATTAAATTAAATTAAATTAAATTAAATTAAATTAAATTAAATTAAATTAAATTAAATTAAATTAAATTAAATTAAATTAAATTAAATTAAATTAAATTAAATTAAATTAAATTAAATTAAATTAAATTAAATTAAATTAAATTAAATTAAATTAAATTAAATTAAATTAAATTAAATTAAATTAAATTAAATTAAATTAAATTAAATTAAATTAAATTAAATTAAATTAAATTAAATTAAATTAAATTAAATTAAATTAAATTAAATTAAATTAAATTAAATTAAATTAAATTAAATTAAATTAAATTAAATTAAATTAAATTAAATTAAATTAAATTAAATTAAATTAAATTAAATTAAATTAAATTAAATTAAATTAAATTAAATTAA
This sequence comes from Leptophobia aripa, assembly GCA_951799465.1. Lineage (NCBI taxonomy): Eukaryota > Metazoa > Arthropoda > Insecta > Lepidoptera > Pieridae > Leptophobia > Leptophobia aripa. Next base: position 4,849,485 of record OX637260.1, read on the forward strand.
ATTAAATTAAATTAAATTAAATTAAATTAAATTAAATTAAATTAAATTAAATTAAATTAAATTAAATTAAATTAAATTAAATTAAATTAAATTAAATTAAATTAAATTAAATTAAATTAAATTAAATTAAATTAAATTAAATTAAATTAAATTAAATTAAATTAAATTAAATTAAATTAAATTAAATTAAATTAAATTAAATTAAATTAAATTAAATTAAATTAAATTAAATTAAATTAAATTAAATTAAATTAAATTAAATTAAATTAAATTAAATTAAATTAAATTAAATTAAATTAAATTAAATTAAATTAAATTAAATTAAATTAAATTAAATTAAATTAAATTAAATTAAATTAAATTAAATTAAATTAAATTAAATTAAATTAAATTAAATTAAATTAAATTAAATTAAATTAAATTAAATTAAATTAAATTAAATTAAATTAAATTAAATTAAATTAAATTAAATTAAATTAAATTAAATTAAATTAAATTAAATTAAATTAAATTAAATTAAATTAAATTAAATTAAATTAAATTAAATAACATAACTTAAAATAACATAACATAAAATGTAATAACTTAAAATAAAATAAAGTAAAATAAAAAAAAAATAAAAAAAAAATTGCTTTTTTGTTCAAGGTATTTTAAAAATAAGATTGTAAATAAAAGTAGGTCGTAAGTGTATTTATTCCTTTGTAATAACTATTAGGATCTCTATCGGTTTGTAAAATAAATCGAAATTGAAATGTAATGTTTTTTTATGTTTAATGTATTTTAAGTCCAAAGCAATATCATAATAAAATGTATGTACTTTAAAATTACGAATTTCATAGACTTCAAAATATTCTATTCTTTTTCTGGCGTTTACCAGCTTCATGTAAGTTTCAGGGGATGTTAGGCTGTACAACATACTTAGTACCTATAGGCTCTATGCGTGGATGATACAACCTTTTTGTATATCCTTCTTGCACTTATAACATTTATTGGCAACTATCGCTATACTTAGCTAGAGGTAATCAGTATATAAATATTATAATGTAGACTTTGTGAATTAAGTTAAGTTTACGTGATTGTAATAGATTTTATTTAAGTTTTTTAAATATTGTATTTACGTATTACCATATTAGATAATAATTATACGATATAAATGTCATACGTTTTAAATTACTTAAGTTATGGATAACAATTGTAAAAAGCGATTTAGTAATTTTTACACTTTTAATACAATGTTTCGTAAAACAATCTATCTATATATATATACTAATAATAAGACAGTAAAAATCGAAAATCTGTACATTAAATATTTTTCCACAAAACTGAAAGGAGGCAATTGAAGAAGGGTCATAGAAACCAAAAAAACAATTTTTGGAATTCTTGTCTGTCTGTCTGTCTGGTACGTTATAACTTCAAAACTACTGAACGGATTTGAACGCTTTCACAGTTGGATAACATATAATTGGGAGCGTTGTCATAGTTTATTTTGTCAAAATCGGTTAAGGGAAAAAGAAGTTATGGTCAATTGAAAATTTACTTCAACCACTGCTTCAAATTTTTTAAACACTAATATTGATTGATTACTTATATATTGTTAAATATGTTCTAATATAAGTTTATCTTAATATTAAAATTATGAGAGGTAACAAAAATCACAAATAAAGCAGCGCGCGCGGGCGCGGTTGAATTGTTGAACAATGTGCTCGATAGATGGCGTTGATAAAATTCGTCATCAACCTAGATTTATTATATACAAACAAGTAAAAGGAAACGAGTGAAGAGACTTTTGTCATTTGTCCGCATCCATTTTTCCACCTACATCCTTAACGTTAATGAGGTTTACCTTTTATTATTAGGTCAAGCTAATAAGTAATAACCTCACAAGTACGTACTTCGTTTAACCTTCCATCATCAGCTCATCCACATAAGAAGATGACTATCAGAATATAAAATTGTCAGAAAAGTAATTGCCTGTAAGTTAATTTGAAAGTTGCCTTCGATTTCCCTGAATCATCGGATCCTGACTACGGGACCAACTTGAAAGTAACCCCTACAGAACAAAAAAATAATCACGTAAATGGTAAATAAACATCAAGTCCACAGAAACAGAGGATGTTGATAACATTTGTACATGTAAAGCTACATCATCCCTGAGTAACACAGGCTATATATAATTCCAATTGTAACAAGATTTTAGCCCGTGAAAGAAAGCCCTGTCGAGATCATTAAAAACGCTATATACTTAACCAAGTTATCATAGTTTTGTTAAATTTTCTTGTAAATAGTTATCATCCACGGTACGGCATCTCTTATCCTTATCTGTTATAGAAGTTGTACGTATATACAAAATATAAAAAGTACAGAAATGGTTCATTCAATTAAAGCCGCTACCTTTCGGTTGAAATTGATTTTTCTTATCGTCAACCCTTTTCCCGGGTTCAAGTCCGCATTTGACTATATTTTTGTTTGTAGTTGAACATGCTAGACCATATGAGGCAACAGACTTGCCTCAAAATCCAGTCATAATCTAACCGTCATTAGACCTAGGTTCTTTCACAGGCTAAATAAAATCTTGATACAATTGGAATTATATGTAGCTTCACTTGTACAAATGTTATCAACATCCTCTGTTTCTGTGGACTTGATGTTTATTTACCATTTACGTGATTATTTTTTTGTTCGGTACTTTCAAGTTGGTCCCGTAGTTACGTAGTCAGGATCTGATAATTCAGGGAAATCGAGGGCAACTCTCAAATTTAATTACAGGCAATTAAATTTGAGAATACTTTTCTGACAATTTCATATTCTGATAATCATCTACTACATGTGGATTAGCTGATGATGGAAGGTTAGGAGTTGAAAGGAAATTCTAACGAAGTTATACGTATTTGTGATGTTATTAGTTTGACCAAAAAATAAAAGGTAAAAATAAAAATAATATAAAATAAAATAAAATAAAAAAAAAACAAAATTAAAATAAAGTAAAGTAAGGTAAGGTAAGGTGAGGTGAGGTGAGGTAAGGTGAGGTAAGGTAAAGTAGAGTAGCTTAGAGTAGAGTTGAGAAGAGTAGGGTAGAGTAGAGTAGCTTAGAGTAGAGTAGAGAAGAGTAGGGTAGAGTAGGGTAGAGTAGGGTACAGTAGAGTAGAGTAGAGTAGAGCATAAATAAAATAAAACGAAACGAAACGAGTGAGGTGAGGTAAAGTAAAGTAAGAAAAATAAAATAAAATAACTGATCAATCGCCATTTAATTAGATATCCCCACCAGTTATTTTTTGTATGGCAAAGCAACGTTTGCCGGTTTAGCTAGTAAAATATATATTTCGAAAGTTTCTTTCCGACTCTTATCGATAGAAAACCTGCTTGGTTATGTAAAAAATGTTATAAAGGCTTTGAATAAATATACTTTAAGTTTAAATAAAATCTTTATTCGTTGTTACATATACTACTTTTTTTAAAATATACAAATGCATAAATGTGTTAGTTGTGCGATTAATCAAGACGCTTATTACAAATGATTACTCATCTATCCTTATATTTTAGGGCACTTGGTGATAAAACTTAACTCACTCCAGTACAATAATTTTGTAGCACAGTTCCAATGTGTATAAACTACTCATAATGGGAATATAACATTTCTATACATATTCTGAGATGACTAGATGCATGGAATGTATAAATAAGTCATATTTTATTATTTGTAATATTAAATTATAGACTTTGGGATCGATTTGTATCGACATATTTTACATTCCATGACATTAGAGAAATCTTTGTGAGAGCCTTTTTTGTGAAAAAATTGTGAATGAAATATCTTTCGACATCATGTATATACATGAATATATTTGTCTCTTCTAATATTTTTTTTAAATAATAAATAAAAACATAAACCTTTCTACTTAGTTGTTTATATTTAATATTACGACTATGTTACACTCTGGTCACTAGAAGTGAAGTTCTCTATACTTATTTATTAAAATTTGGTCAGACTAAACTTATTTTAGTAAAAGCCTTAACGTAATCTTGTTTAATACAATAGTTAAAAAAATAACAAGCTTATCTATCTAAATACTTTATTTACAATTTGGGTAGTTTTCAGTAGTTTAATTTACATCTGACAATACCTTGATCCGTCACTTGTTTGATTTTTGTTCGCATTTTAAGGTAAATTCTTTCTATGGATACTAATAACGAAATGTACAGTAAAGTATATGATTTAAAAAATCCTTTTCCGATATAAACAACCATTATGTTTTGGAGCTACAGTAATATCATCCAATTGAAATAGATCTATAGAAATAAATATCAAAGATAAATTTGTTATACTGATATATTTAATATACTTAGCTTATGGTAAAATTTGCAATTAAATTTGGCTTCTTAATAAATATCACATTCTGATAGCAAATCAAAATATTTAATTAATTATTATAAGATTCATACACATTAAAATTACCATGTCAGATATACCTGGTTATTATATAAAGGGACAGACTAGGCTGCCTGAAATCCACTGGGAGCCGATTCCGCAGGACTTAGTTATTATATAGTATTGTATGATAAATATAAAAATACTTAATATTTTATATACGGTTAGTTAATCCCATGCTTTACAGAATGTATAATATGGATTTGTCACAGATCTCATAGATAATTAAAAATATCTAAAGATATATAATTTTCAAGCAAATAACTCAGTATAAAAACTTTTTACAATTATATAATAGAGTTTTTCACTAATATAGAATAATTTACAAGCTCAAACAAACCTATGGATTGTCTGAAAGCTCGATTTTTAGTGATAAGACCGCCGGTTATATCATATTTTTTATCTTTGTCTGTTCATTGTGTGTAACTTATAAATAAAATAACCTACAAATATAAGTCTTGTATATACAATTTACATAATATTTTTTGTCATTTCATATTTTAAATACTCGATTATATTAGTATTACATTATCACTCTGTACTCCTTTCAGTTATCAATAAGTTTAGGCCAACAGATTTAACACTTAAATTATACAATTAAAACATTATTAAAAAAGTATGATATATGTGACATTGATATAGTAGAAATTCTCTATAGTGGATTTCCACTAAACAAAGAATTTTCTTTAGAGTAGAAATGTGGACATAAGTGCCAGCTTAAATAAAAATATAAGAGCTGCTTTGGCAATTAATTACACACATTTAGTACTATATATAAATAATGTTTGATCCATATTAATACTTAAATAGTAGAGTAGTCAGGGATATAAGGCGCCTGGAGTGACTCTTCGCCACAGCAGGCGCAGGGCAGTCAGCGAGCTGGAGCTCTCCTTACTACGCGAAGGAGGACTGGTCCAGCCCTAACATCTTTGAACAACCGTATGGCCTCGCCGTGTGTCAAACCAGCTGTGCCGCGGCCGTTTACGGAGACGATTTCATCACCTGAAATATGAAAGAAAAACTATGAAAAAATATGATCAAAATGCTCTAATTTGTAAAATAAAAAAGATATAGATTGGTCAAGGGATTTCAGCATGCTCGCGCTGGGCATATAAATAACTAACCAATGATTTTTTTTTTTGGTTAATTCCTCAGGTGGTCCTTATATATGATAAGGACGTGCATCAGGCGCAATGCTGGTAGCCTCACCAATTCAAGAAGCCCACCGTTATAATGGCACAGATTTAATATTATTTATAAGATATAACAGAGAACTATTCGTCTGCAATCGTAAGAACGAACAATTACCTAACTGTATAACTATCAATCTAAAGAACTAGCATCTAAGATACAAGCTCGGCTTGTTTAGATGCTAATATACAAGTAATTATATGAATCCATTTACATCTTTATCGAAAGAATTAAGTTGCACTGTATTAATTCATTTTGCAATAAATACTTCTTTTATATCTCGTACACTATGTAAACACACGTACGTGTATTTCAATAGTTTATTAACTCGAATCAAAAAACACATTTACGACATATTAATTGAGTAACTTTCGTAATATGGTTACAGTTCGAAATGTCAAATTATTAATATGAAATAATATATTTTTTACTTGCAGGTGGTTAAAACTGAATGCGGAGGGCGGTGAAATGCAGCTGTCATTAACCGTCAGTTAGGAATGTGCACGTTACTCAATAACCCATAACAGCTTTTGCATTATGTAAGACTGCTCAATGTATGCGTTTCAACTAAACTACCTTTTTTAAAGCAGTTTGTTCTAATTAACTATGAAAACGTGGAGTGGAATTCAATATAAAATTATTGTAAATGTTTTTAATTTGTAAGCACAAATCATGTGCACAAAATAAGACGAATATCTCATTTTAAATGATTCGATGCTTATAGTCTGTTAAACTGTTAAGCTTGCTAGAAAATGTAATATATGGATTTGGTCTATGTATGCAAATTGCCTGACAGTAATTGGCATCTCTGAATAAAACTCAATAAATTATTATTGAATAAGATAATTCAATGTTGGAACTATAGTAACGTGTCCTTATGGTATGGTATAGGGGAACTGCAAAAAGGTATTTTTTGGAGAAACTTGGGTGAGTTTGCTTGGCTAGATTAATTGTTGATTTAAAAGTTTAGACTCTTAATCCAGGCACCCAGTTGGCATCCGCAGACGTTTTCTTGATGCCTGTTGCCGTGTATGTATTGATTTTGTTCTAATTATTGATAAATAATAATAATCATCGTAAACAGATAATAAGATAGAGAAACTGTGGCAGACATATTACAACAGGAGACCGCAAGCAATGCAAGTCTTAAAACACGACTGTCGTAGGTATAGGACGACCTTTAAGTATAAATATTTGCCTGAGGCGAGAATTCATGAAAATTGTTAAATCCTGTTCTGACAACTGGTTCACTTTCGAATTTTTTGGGTATGAACAATTTTATAAGAAATTTCGTTACCTTCTCGTAGCAAACCGGACTCCGCGGCCTGGCCGTTGTTAAATATTGTTTTCACAAATATGCCCATGTCTCCTCGAGGTGAATCCTTGCCGCCTACGATACTAAAACCAAGGCCTTTACCGCCAGCGGACTTCTCAAAACGCACCTGAAAATGTATAATTATATCCTTCAGTAACGCAAACCAGCATTTTTAGATAATAACTGTGAAAGTAAACCTTGCAACGACATGGTTTTGCAGTGGTGCCAAGGTCTATTAAAGCTGGTCTCTGACAGCTATTATAATAAATAGTTCTGTGGCACCTTGCCAGAGACGTTATTATCACCTTATATAAAATATTATAGAAATTACTAATCAGAAATGTAAAGATATAAGAATCTAGAACTCTCACTCTTACTATGGTAATTTATATACAATATTTATAAATAAATTACTAAACCTAAGATTACTTTGTAATGAAAAGCAATATATACCTCAAGAGTGTGTGTGTCTCGAGGTTCAGGAATTGGGGGCCGCTTAGCAGATTTTTGGGTCGTGGGTGACGACACGGGAGGCCGTGCAGACCGAGGGGTTGAACTCACACGCAACTCGGAAACACCATTTCTCAATTTCTGAATTGGATCCTGTCGAATTTGTACTCTAGGCAATCTGTATGGCTCTTCCCATAACCTCTCAGTATCACTAGACAATCGGTTATAACCATTCTTATAAATAGGTATTTCAACGCTTTCACTGTAAGGTCTATTCCGCCCATCTCTTGTGTTCTTTCTACGTTCTAATCCATATGAGCAATCGACTACATCCCTGCTTTCATCTTCCTGATTAATTGGAGCTCGGTCTCTGCCATTTTGCGTTCTATATATGTTGGGAGAGCTGCATCGTCGACGCACAGTAGTTGTTTGTCTAGTTGGTGATGGTGACGGTGGAATTCTACCTGATGTGGGGCTAGGAACATAGAAAGTTGAAGGCTGTTGTTGTGGCGGCGTTAAGACATCGTGTGCTGATAAAGCTCTTCTTCTTAACCCACCGCCCAATTTGCCAAGTGCTCTAAGAATATCGGGTGCTCCACTTGTGACTCGTAGAGATGCTGTCGTGTAAACTTTACCTCGATGCCTGAAGGAAAGTTTTGATGCTGGAGCAGGTGAACAATGAGGTGGTGGGCAGGGTGGAGACGGGGTACGACGTTCGGGACTGGGTTCGCGGGTTCCTGACCCAGGTCGGAGGCGTGAGCATCTACGTCTTAGCTTGCGCCATCGTTGTGATAGATTAGCATTCCAGCTTTCTTCTGAAATATTTAAAAGTACGTTTTACTAATGATAAAGCTTAAAACTATAAAAACGTATCCCATTATAAAATAGAACCCATTCTTATAGATTTATAAATATTTGTCACGCGATTTAATAAGGAAATAGTCACATGGACTATTTTATTATAGTCATGGACTAATCATAATCATTACTGAAGCATCATTTAGGGGTAAAGTAAATATATCAGTAAAACCAAGAGCTTAAAACTGCTTTAATTTTTTTAATGTTTGTAGCTTCCGCCTAAGAACCTTGAACCATACCTTTTTTGGTATCAGCATCAGAGGCGTAGTCATGATTTCGAGGCGGTTGCGCAGGCGGCGTAGCAGGTGCTGCGAAGCTGTGTCTTAGTGGGGTCATGCGTAACAGGCGAGGTCTATCCCCACCTCCGCGGGTACCCCAAGCTGGTGCACCCATCTTCTGAAAACATATTTATATTAAATTAAAACAAATAATATAACATAATGCATTTTAAATATAAGATAAATAAATTAAGGGAATTAATGAATTGGCAATGATGGCAATTTGTATGATGATGAAAAGGATATGATTTTTGGTAAATTTATTTTTTGAATATGAATCATTAATTCTTTGAAGGTATCGTAATTAACCTACGTACGTTATTATAACTGTTACAAGGCTTATATAATGAAGTACATACATATAAATCCCACGAGTGTAAATGGTAATAAGCAGGTATTTTAACAATAATTACTCGCGATAACGTAAATAGTTTTAAACATTGGATAGAATGAATAAATTAAAGAGTTCATTACGGTATTTTGCATCGTACAATATATTTAAAAATGTATTGTTATGAACAAGTGCTTATATATACGTATAAACGATTGCTATAAGTTTGATTACGAATAAACAATTAATTGTTGTCTTTTAAATATAAGTACATAATATGGTAAATTTTTATAGTAACGGTGAGTTCGTTTATGAACTTTTAGTAAGAAAAATCTTTGTATGAATCTAATAAATGTCATATAAACTAACGAGTTTATATAATGTTATGACATCATATAAGACCAATACTAACGCATTCATTAAGTGAGCATTGCCCGAGTTTAATGGTTTAATAGTCGGAGCTACGCATCGCTAAATATAACCGTTTGAACATAAGGAATGTATAAATAGATGTATGTTCATCTCTTAGACAACATCAATGTTATGTTTGTTTAAATGCATTTTAGTGTCAAAACAACACGTTACAGACTGGAAAAGCTGTGAAATGTATTGTTTTAAATACAACTATGTATCTTATGGTATAGAGTATAAAGGTGTATTTAGTGTGTAGTAATGATATGGCATAAAAACTGACCATATAACACCCACATAGAGTGGGTTTAGGTCGCGTAAATATCTACGTCCGGTAACCATCTTATTGCCAGCCTCATACGGATTGACCTAAAAATTATAATTAAGTACTAGATACTTTGTATCTTGAAGGGATTATGTGAGAAATAATACGCGTGAAAGATTTGCAGCTTAATAAGACTGTATAGCTGGTAGTAGTAGTATTAAGCTAGCTTACTAAAGCGTAAGTGCATTGTTGATAAGATTTTTAATTTTCAAAATTAGAATACAATCAGCTAATATCGGGAGACTGAAAATGTTGGTTAACATGGATTGGTGATGTTTTTAATTCTTATTTTAATACCATTGAAGTGCATTGTACAACAAGTAACAAAGCTACGCTTAATTGTAAAAAAAAGCAAGCGTAGTTTGGTTTGATTGCCATTGGTCCAATCAAAGCTATGACTTTTTATTTGACCAATCGTAATTATACGAAACCATCGTTTGCTTTCCTTTTACATTTTCACCCCCAACAGTAATTAAGGCGTATAGGCCAAACAAGATGTATTTATTTCCGAAAGGAAATTATTTAATTATATTAAAAACGCTTGTCATTTAAGCTGTTTCGCCACGTTGCGATTATACATTTGGACGAGGAATTTTCACGTTTATTTTAATAGTAAAATACTTCGTATGAAGACAGATAAGAAAAATCATCTCTTTTTAAATTGGAATATAATTTCAATGATTTTCACTTGACCTTCAATAAAAACAAGCAATCGTGTGAAAGCGTTGAAATATGCCTTTACTTATGGACCGAAACTATGAGCCTACAGTGGTAAGAAAGTATTAATTGTTTAGGCTATGCCGCGTTCGTAACGGTTCAAATTACAAAATTTAAAATTGTTTCAAAACAAGCATACTAGCTAAGTCTAAATCATATTAGTATATGAAAACTTATTACAGTGTAGAATAATTATATTAAGATGTTAAACTTTGCAAAGCAAAATGTATGAAATTGTAAAATTTTGATGTTCAAACACTTAGGATAACTAATTGAAATTTCGAAAATAAGGAATGTCACTTATGTTGGTCCACGTACATATTAAATTAAATCATTATACACATGCTGAAAGGAATAAGTGCTCTGTTATGTCCTAACCTCGAAATTGAGTCATTATAGAGATTTGTCCTTCTCATTAATTATTCATTTTAGGGAATATAGGTAAGTATTTACAATTTACATCAACATTCCAAAAACGCGTCAATGCTATAGGACCTCAATAAGATTACCGCGGGGGAGGTATATTAGTATTAACATAATGATTTAAAAGCAGGTTATATAATTCTAACCTATTCGCGGCCTCAATGGTTTAGGACCGTTATAAAATACTAAGCTATTTATACAACATAAAATAGATAACAGACATTTTAATAGCTACTTTTAATAGTATGAAGTGCACAGACGTGTGCACCCGAATGTACCGACCAGTCGCGGATATCCGGTCGCCGCGGTCTTCTACTCATTGAAATATGAAATTAGATTTATGTAGAGAAGGTATATTTAAATGTTAGACTAGGTATGTTTTAATAATAAATACCTGTCTCATTTGAGTCAACAAGCCAAAGAGTTATAAGGACTAACATAAAAAATACTTGAGGTTATGGTATAGATACTAATGTCTTACTTACTGTAATATTTTTCACACTTTTGGTTAATATTTAAGACACAAAACAATAATGAAAACCATACTGGCATATCTCATACAATTGTATTATTAAAAGAGATATTATTATGATAACACGTTAAGCTAGCAAGACACTGAAAGAAATACTGTACCATTGTTTTATATTCATAGCTTCACATGTTCTCCATAAATGGCAAAAGTTCGTTACATGAGTTATAGTACCAGCAATATATATTTTAAAAAACTGAATAAGGCTTTTTAATTTTCTGTATTAATTTATTAATAATAGAAGGATTTTTCTCTTCTAAGAAATATTTATAAAATGCTTTGGCAATTTATTTCACTAGACGTAATTAAATTCCAGTCGCCATAGGGCAATGTATCTGATCTCTGGTACTGATAGTCCTCTCTGGGGTCCAATAACAAAGGGGAACATGATAGATTACGATTCACCAAAATGGCCGAGTTACGAATAAACCACGCGTGTTGACTGGATATAGTAAGAAAATAATACAAAATGTGTTTGCAAAAATTGAAAAAAAAAAAACAATTGAACAACGGTTTAGAAACGTTAAGTAGTTTTGGCCGCATTTTACTAGTTTGATGATTAATGTTAGTCCTAAAAGCATGATCTATAAATCTAAATGAAAAACAAAATGAATACGATCGTTAAAAGATGAGTCGAGTTAGCGGTCAGGTGGGAAAGTGAAGTTAATTTGCCGTCGCGTCCCGTTGTGTGCCGAATTCGGATGACGCTGGTCACTGCTCTTCCGGTTTGTTTATGGTGCATGCAGCGACATACATTTGCAAAATCAATCATATTTTTTTTTTGTTGCCACTATTATGTGGCAGATAAAGATAGTATCGACATCTCATCTACTACTTTTATCCTTTAAATCTAAAACAAGACAAGTAGTGTGTAAATAAACAAAAGGTTATAATGTATTAAATTATCAACTAACGCTTTGCATAAAATATTAATAATCTTATTAGTTTTCACATAAAATAAACTGTATAAACATAAACATGCGTTATAATTTAGACTTATATTTTCATTTTCAACTTGTGACATATCTGTTTTTCATAATTCATTGAAGTTAACAAATGAATTCGATTTTTAAATTGTCACAAATCGCACCTTTATGATCTACGTTATACCCACACATGATATTAACACCATTCTTTGAACTTGTTAAAATATATTGTTACTTTCTAATTAATTCCGATATGAAAGTAATTTGAATAGCGATTTTGATGTTTCTTATAAATAAGAGAACGAAACTAGTGGTGTAGTAAGTTACCTTATTTGTGGTAAGCTTTGGCTTAGTCATTGCAATAAGGTGACGCTGCGGCGACAAATGTATTATAGCCCTTGAGAATTATTATGATTTTAAGATTGGTTCCAAATAAAGCTGCCAGTATATTACCTCCTCCGTAAACAAGTTAAACATATTTTTTATTTCGATTCGACAAAACAATTTCCTTACTTTTTATTCTGCCTTACTAGTCTTTAATGTACTTTTTAATATACTCTGGATTTAATGCAAATTTAAGATTCCGGTATAAAAGTTCGTTGCCTCATTGAAACGTGTGAATTTATTTAAGTGTTCGTGTATCCTTCGTTAGTGCTTCAATTATAATTAACGTAAGGGCATGAGTAATACTGTAACATTGTAGATTTCAAAACTTCGTAATTTTGTCCATAATTAGAATATTATTATTGACTTGAATTAAATAAAAATATTATTGAGAATTGATATTGATATTATAAGCGAAATAAAAAAGCCTGAGTATAAAAAAATATTAGATCATTCTTATTAAATCCGTACTTTGCACACTTTACAAAAGGAAAATTTAAATAATTAAGACGGCAGCAGGTAGTATTTCTTTCAGAGATATTGTTCAGACAAAATAATCAAAGACTAAAAAAGATAACTCTTTAAAAAAACAAACACTCTGTAAATTTAAATCTCTTTAAATCTGAGATGCATGTGAGGTCTGATCATAAGTTAAGAAATCATTAATTTGTATATACCCTAGTAATAATTGTTTCAAATAAGCTATAATATTATTCTAGAACCGGGTGTATTGTTTTCAAAACATAACTATAACTTAGGTATTTGTCATAATATCGTATACGTTCGTGTTTTGCTGCGCCCACGTTTATTAATGAAACTGAGATTTATTCATGTTCGGGAATGTTATTTCTATTTGTATGGTTACCTCACTAAAACCTTGAACTAACTACTCACATAATACTTACTTTATACTGTGACATCCTAAATTGAAATGATTGGCTTATATTCATGTCAATATTGTAAAATATTAACTTTCCATTTACATAGTTTGTTGTAGAATATATCTCAAAACTGTTATATATTTCATTTCACGCAAATACATTTTTCGAGTTATAAAATAAATATAATATGTTACCTGTTTTGTTACCCTATTGATTAAAATTTTCAACGAAACGTCGTTCCTTCATAGATCACAAACGGATTTAAGACGTCGCGAGAATTAGTTAATACGTCATTGGCCAGCTTTAAATAAACAGTGTTATCTTTATTCACTAAAACCAGAACAGTTTAATGTAATTGTGTTATTTTTTTGTCGTTTTACACTATTGAAACTAAAGAATCCCGTAACGAATATAGTACTAATGGTATCAAGAAGTACCTAACAGTAATTTATTTATAACTATAGAGTCATTTATTTCGATACGTATTACTGGTAGTGTTAAGTTTTCTTTGTTTAATTTGTATTATTTAATCCACGTATAGTTGAAATTAAAATGTTTTAATATTCTATATGGCAAGCAATCGTTTCTTATAATAGCGATAAGAAACTAAATGTGTGTTTTTAAAAACCGCTCTTAGATAAACTTATCGCAAGTAATATTAAGTAGGTCATACGGTTTATTACCACGGTACATCGTTTTACAATAGTGTTCAATCAGCTCTAGTCTTCCCATAATGAATAACCTAGATTTAAGATAGAAAGAAATCTGGGAAACTTGTTCCCACACTTTGTTATTCGGTTCCGTCTTTGTGTTTCTGAAGTGAAAACTGTGCGCTGGATTTGTGATTGATGTCTGGTAGTCGTAATTTTCTTTACAACAGTTATAATAGCAAAAATTAAGTTTAAGAGATAAGTTCTTACTTGGCTTTGCTTAATTACAATTCTAATTAGATTATAAGCATATAATAAAAAAGGGAACTGTCCGCTAGACGCATTTTTACAATCTCATGACGACGATTTGGATGTTAGAAGAGAAGTTCTCAAGATGTTACTCTAAACTGTGCTAATTTTGCACATATAAAAAATGCTAACAATGCTCTGAAATATTCATATGGTTCAATGTAATATATTTTGGTGTAATGTATATACTTAGTTAGTTGAAGTACATTAATCATATTGTGACACATAGTTAACAACAACAGGAAATATATCCTTCATCCTATCATACTACACAGACGCAATGAAGAAGGTAAGAAGATTTAATAGTAAATATTAATTATTCAATGAATATGACGGCGAAGTTCATGATTAACTGATCCCGTTAATTATTATCCTTAAGGATGATTAAGGACATTAACACTAGTATTGAAACGTACCTACTAATATACGCCCCTTTATTTTACTAATCAGGTTTAGGTTTCAATGTAATAATTTTTTTATTCTAAAGACATGATATATGTTTAAAAATTAAATAAACAATACACAAACTAGCCGACATCCACAAATCGGCAATTTGATCAATAAAAAAACATAAAAAGTAATAAATTTGTGTTTCTATTCTCCTTACAAATAACTGCTAGTGCGCAATAATACTGAACCGTTACATAACAATGATATTGTCCGTACACATCAGCGTATTTGTGAGTTGAACTCGCATATACGCGTCCATTTTACCTTGTGTGTGTGCTAATAGATGTGTTTTATTTCTTTCTTATATACTACAGCAACAAACAAGTCATCATTCATTCATCGCATTTCACAGCACATTTTCTTGAATTCAATTACGATATAATTTTTTTAATTTTTGGACACGGTGAACCAGACTAGATCGATTGATCGAGAATCGAATGCATTTAGACATGAGCCAACAAAATATATTCATCACACAACTGTTAACCGTACCGTGAATTGAAGAATATTGGACCAACTGAGTGACAACAAGACGATTTTCAATTGCTTTCCCAGGTTAGTTGTATGAGCCATGGGAATGCGGATAAAGTATTATAGAGTTTTATACAAAGAATTGTTGGAGAGTGGAATTTCTAGAATTTCATAAACAGATTTTCTTTTCGATTTCGATATGTTTTTCGCCAAGCTTTGCTACGCTTTCTGTCTGTTATACGTGTCCTATAAAAGTTTCTGTTTATTTAGACGTATTAGAACAATTTTCCTACGCTACATTTTAATTGCGATATAATCGTGTTATAATCCTAAGTTTATAATATGATCAACTCTAGCTTTTCATGAACTTTGTCTCAGATTGTAACTGTCGTGACTTGTTAATAAGTGAAAGGCTGTGCCCTGTCAAAAGTGGAATTGGCATTTGTTATATATCAAGGAGAATAATACCTAGTTTTACAAAGGTGCATATACGCAGGATGTTCTATGTTACTCGGTTACTGTCAATACGTAGAAGTGCTCAATAACATTTCAAGATTGGTATAGTTTTTCTTTAAATATTCTTGCATTTCTTAGGCTTTGTTTTGTATTTAGAACATTGCTTTTTTTAATGTTCCGAAGTCTAAAAAGGTTTGATATTTCTTTTAAAAGTTATCTAATTAAAACCTGTTAAACAAGTAAATTTACAAGAAACATGTACACTATACATGATTAATATTTTTGTACCTCATATTCAGTTATCTGCATTTACATTCTAATCAATTTGGTCATTTCGTTTAAATATCAAAAATGTAAAAGGATTTTTATTTGTTTAATTTAAAAGCGGATAAGGTCCTTATTACAGACTACCAGATGGAGTTACAACTCTGTGTTACTCGATATGTTCTTGCCAAATTTTTTTTATATTAAATATATCTGACGAAGTAATGGATACGGTTTATTAATTTGAATCCCACACTCGTTTTCCACAAAAGGAAAATCATGTTTGAATCCGCGCTAATGACCTTAACTTCCATTTCTGTTACAAGCACCGTTTTTAAGTAAAAAGTGTATGTATCGTTTATTATAAATTACTAGACGACATAAACAATAATGAATCAGTATGTTTAGTTTCGTTCGTACACAGCATCTGTACACAACTCGTACATCTGTTCATCTTTAAAATAATATAAATCTCGAAAGAGCGACAGACAGTATTATAAAAAGCGGTTTTATAACATGACTAATTTACACAACAATGAATTAATAACAATACGTTGGATTAATCTTCTAATGGATTGGTAAGGCGCTATCCACAGTGTGCATACCATATAGGCAATAAAACGAGGGTGTAACTTCAATGCACTGCGATGGTGGTCTAACAAAAATTTGATAGAGATATTCATTGAAATTTGATCCTTGACGTAATAAAAATAGGAGTTTTATTACATACTTTTGGTAATTGTGTAGTGGAGTGTAGTTAGGGGGCAGAATGCAAGGGGACTGGGCCCTGTCGCTTGTTGAACGTTCAAACGAGGACTTTTATAACATTTACTTATCAGTTTTCCAGCTGATTTAATACAGGTAATTACATTTTAGCTTAATGTCAAAATCTGGAACATTTTTATAACGCCTTAGTGACTGATGCGCGTTTCTCAGTCGTAAGTTGTGTGTTTTAATTTCGGCTCTGTACCAATGGACTGCCTTTTATAAGTGAAAAATTAACACTAGCTCCTACTGTGAAAGCAAGCGTTATGAGTAAACAACATGTCAAAAACCATAAACATATCTAAGATATTTATTAAGAATGCCGATTGCTGATCCAAGTGATTATATGGGGTTGAGATACAAACTTAACCTTTGAAATAGATTTATTTGTTTTTAACCAAAAGCAAGTTAAAATTAAGTTCATTAAATGTACATAACTAATTTTTGAAATACGGTGTAGTTATGTGCTCTATATTCACGGTCAACGTTAAAGAGAAAATCTGTGTTGCGTAAAATAATAAATGTCATTGAAACATACAAAATGTTCAAATATCCATTTCACAATATTACTATTAAAAAAGTTTTATATCTCAAGATTTTAATAAAATTAGACTATGATATAAACATACCTAAAAATGTAAGAAATCCAAACACTATTTTAACCGTATAATATACGATATCATATTCAATCCAATATAAAAACATCCATCTGTTAATTTAATCACTGTTGACGCGGTCAACGAAAAAAATATAAATTTAAAATAAAACAGCTGTACGTCAACACGTTCTAAGCACACGACCGTTGGAGTAACACTAACTGACAACGGCCAACATAAAACTTCAGTCATAAGTCATAACCTCAAACTACAAAGCCCGCGCTGTCTAACTTTATATTTTTGACGTTAAAATTATCTATGGAGAAGGAATAACATAAAGCGTCATATAGTCAAAATTCGTATTTTAATTTATGTCTATTAATTATGTAGGGTTGATTGTTTGAATTGTTACGATATTAAGTCTAGATTAGTGTAAAGTGTGTAGAAATATTTAAAAAAATTGTAAAGAGTATACTGAATGGAAGATAGTGTAAATATTTATTATTCCAGCGCCACATATTATAGAATTCATTACTAAGTGAATTTTATTCACTCAAACCTGAAGTTAGCGATGCAACGTTTCATGACTTAAAAAAATATGCAGCGCATGGTATCTTATTATAAAAACATTCAAACCTTTTTTATAGAAACCAAAACAGGTACACGACTTGTCTATGCCGTAAGAGGGTGAAAATGTACCGCAGCATTATCTACCTGAACGACACCCAGGGGGGCTATTCAATCGAAACCATTCAACCATATCCAATGATCTTTAACGTAACATATTCATAAAAACCTGATCTAAGTTTTAACACTTGACATAGATGGGTCTCTCCGGTCAAGTGGAAAGCAAAATCTTAACAATTAGAACTTGTTTAAACTCAATATTATAAAATTATTTTATCAATTCTATTGGTCCGTGAAATATTTATTACACAAACGAGACAATGTACTGTGACTATAGCATATTGACAAGTATTAAATATTAGTTACATAGGCTGATTTCAGTTTTATGAAGTCAAGAAGTTTTCATTATATCCAAAAGATAATTCTTCGTAATATTTATATAAAAGCGAAGCTCATAGAGTTGCATGCCTTCAAAAAACATGTATATTTTTAATTGAATGTAATTTAAAGGGGATAGGGGATCTATTAAATGCAACCTTATAAAAATTATACTTTTAATTGTTCTTTATTTATAATCTATATTTTGCGCAAAGGTATATAATTATTAAAGAAACAAGTCATAATTTAATATAGTAATGAGTGTAATCTATCAAGGAAACGTGGTTAAGTGGTCTGTTAAAAAGATATTTCTTTCTTTGTTCCTATGTAAATGAAGTATTGATTTTGTGCACAATAAGTCAGACGAAAGCCCTCAAGGTCCTATACAATATAGAGGAATATACAGCAGTCTGGCGCCGAGAATGCGATGTCGACAAGGCTGTCATTAACATTTTGACGTAAAGCGTATTAGGATAATTATGTGGGTCTATTTCAGAGATATTATCGAATAAAAGCTCTTAATTATTGATTAAATTCATTTAATCAACAAAGCGAAGGAAACTTTTCCTGTATAAAAATATCTAAATATTATTTAATACAAAATATCCTACGACAATTAGTGTGGTTCAGCAATAAAAGTAAGATGTAATTACCACCTTATTTTAAATTAACCATAATATATTTGTTTCAGTAAAATCTCCTAGTCCATACCAGTTTATTTAGGTAGACTGCGGTATCGTGGAGGGGATAGCGGCGGTCACTAGCGGCGCGTGCTTCCTGCGTGTGGGGAAGGCACGTGCACAGCTCCAAATTATTAAACAAGGTAGACCTAATATACAGGATGTTGGGACATCTCTGGAGATAGTATATGAGGATTTATTGTTCGTCTGTAATTTAAGCCATTCTGGAAAAAGAATTGTACACGTTATGTACGTATCAAGTCCCTAAGAGGTAATTTTCAAGAATAATTTAAAGAGAATAAAATTTATGGAATCTTATTCTCTCTATGAATGAATCAAGTTAAATAGTGTATATAAAGGTTTGAATTAAATAAATACACAGCACTGTGACAAAATTAATTAGAAATGTAAATTCTTACGCTACCATGTGATACCGACATAGCCCGAAATATTTGCTTACGGTTGCAAAATATGACATACAGTATAAACTCTTTATAACGTTATTCTTTATAACGATAAACTCCCTATAAAGTAGAAGTGTACACAACTTGGTTGGTTTGCGTTAAAACCCATACATTGATACACTCTTTATAACGATACAGCCATTCTCTATTACGAAGAAATGTGTTCGTATTTTAACAGTAAATACATATTTATTAAGTAAGTACATATTTAGTAAGGAAAACCCCAATAATGATGATGAAGAAGATGATCAAGTGGACGAAGCCGAATCACCACCAACAATTCAACAAGCGCTAGATGCTGCTAAGTTGATAGAAACATTTTTGTTGTTTAATCAAGATGATTCCACCACATATCTAGATATGAATAGGATACATAAGATAATACAAAACAAGTACTGGCATAGCAAAAAACGTCAGACAAAGTCAACGGACTACATGTGTAAATAACAGTTTATGTACATATATGCATATTTTATCTAAGACTTATTAAACATTATTGTAAATTTTGTTGTTTTATTTGTTGACTTCATATAACGATAACTCTCTATAACGATGAAAAATGCTCAGTCCCTTGAGTTTCGTTATAGAGAGTTTACACTGTATATACTACGCTTAAAGAGAAAACAATAACATAATTTATGCATACGAGTTTAAAAAATTGAAATTAAGGAGTAAGTCGGAGCTTAACAATTCTTAATTAGAGCTCAGACGGGCATATTATATGGGATAAAAAATTCCAATAAATTATATAATTTATGTGAATCGTATTGTGTTATCGTGTTCATTTTACCGTGACTCTTTGCAAGTTGATAAGAATACAATGGTTCGTGTCAGCATACTAAGAAGTTTTTAAAAGAAAATGTTATCAGATTATGCAAAACTTTTCTGCTTGAGTCGATAGAATTGTTAATGCAAGTTTTATACTGAATTACAACGAACAATACATTTCTTAACGGCTAGAAAAGAAATATCTTGTATAGGACTCATATTTAACTGTAAGTAACCTCCTTAGCTTAATACTGGTAAGTCTCAACTCACGTGTGTGTTGTAAGCTAAAACAAAACACGTTTTTTAAAACAACAAGAAACTAAAGTAATAGTGTTGCCATGGTTACCAATGGCTACTATTTTTAACAGGTAATTTATTTATTTGTACCACAAGCTTCCTATAATAAAATCGAACTGACGAAGGTATACAAACAAAAGTAACAAAAATATGTGTCCTAACCACATTTTATAAGAAGGCCAAATTCGTTGTAGTAAAGAACTTTGCTTTTGTCCTTTTAATATAATGGCCCAGCAAGACGAAGCGACTGGCAGTTCTTTATGCACTCTGTATAATATTGGTTCTTGTTTTCGATCACGACCAAGCGTGACGCATGATATGTTTAGTAAAGTGATAGCTATTATAAATTATGAATTTTGTATGTGTTTTATTCATTTTGCACTCAACATATAAACATAAACTTAATAATTAAGTGTTATGATGATATAATTAGTATAATAAGTAGCCTTGAAAGCTTCCATGCAACCCTTGTTAAGTGAGTTTTATTAACATATTAATGATTCTTTATAAGATTCCAAATCTAGTATCTATATATTTACGACTTTACTAAAGTCAAAATAAGGATTTCACCATTATCCTGATATATACAAAATTCTATTTAATAATTATTTAATAATCCAAATCATTTATTTTTCAATTGTTGAATAAACAAAGATTGTTTAATCGTTAATTTAGTATAATGTATGTTAATGTTACCTTTTAAGTTAACGTTAATTTCCTGAGTGAAATGCGGACTCAAAGCTTCGTTCAATAGACCATATCATTTCTTTTTGTCTATGCTTTTCTGAGTTTTCATTTGTAGTCAAAGAACTCATTATTCCTGCGCTCGTATTTTAACAAAGAGTATACAGACATTTCTAAGTTCAAGCCGTTCTAAGAATCATGACACGCCTATCGCGTGTCAAGGAATATTACACAAATCCCAAGAGTAGGTGATACAAATTTTATACAAATGAGAATCGAGATGTATTATTTGTATAGATTTAAGTTGACACAGTCTTACAAACATTATTTTGTAATAAGCTTTATAATTTCCATTATCAGACATTTAAGTGATATATCGCTAAATATGTTACGTGTATACTATGAAACAATAATTTATATGGATCGTTTGTTATCTTCTGGAAACCATATTACTAGTGGCTCTCCCTTTGGTTTTAAATCTTGAGATTTTATGTACGCGCGGGAAAAATTATAGACCATTAAAGAACAGGCGAAAGGCGGGAAGAATTGGCGGTAGCTACTCCGATAATACCGATTACTGCTCCAGCTTACAATACAAAATGCTTCGGGAATATTTATAAGTTGAACCCACTCATGACAATGACATTTACAACATTAGCTGATTGAAACATGTGATTTAATTATTTAATGTTTACAATAACATTACTAAGGAGCGCTTCAAATTCAAGGTTGCTGCGAGACCTTCATGCTGCCTGACTTTTGTTATTATCTATTTGTTGTAATGATTAAACATAATTTGCTGATTGAGACGTAAAATATAGAGTGTCACAGAGTGATGGAATTTAGTAGCTAACTTTAGAATAAGATATAGAGAGAGAGGTATATTTATAAAATAAAGCTAACGGTAGCTTTATTAGGTATCCCATGGTATTATTTATATTATTTTGACAATTCGATTTTAAATTTAGAATTTAGGTTCACAATAATGCAACCCACAATATCGAAACATATTAAAATAGAATTTAATATTATACATATTATTTAAAAGTGGTAACCACAGAAAGAGTTCAACCGTTTTAACCGCAAAAATTTAAACTGTCGCTGGTAAACAAAACAATGCTTGGTAGACAATCCCACGCCAGAAAGTTCATATATATAATCTTAAAGATCAGAATGATAACATTCTAATTCAGGTCGTCATTGGATGGTAGTAATTAACTCAGACCGAGTATTGACCTGTTACAAGTTAATATTGTAATATAAGTTAATTAATTAAATTTATGTTATTATAAATATTGTATATTATTGAATTTCAATAAAAGAAAATATTTATTCAAACTTAAACTCAAAATATCTTTATTCAAATAGGTATGTATAAAGACACTTTTGAATCGTCAAATTTTACACTACCACTTTTAACTGTGGCAGTGCTTCATAATGATTAAGAGGTTTGACATGTTAACCTTCATATTTTAAGTCTTACGTAAAAATTACATTATTTATAATTATTAATGAATGAAATACAAACTTTCTCTGACCCTTTACAAAGTTAAACTAAATACGCAAGTAAGGCAGTGTATGAACAAAGACCATTATTATGTTATGTAAAACAGCAATATTTATGCATTGTGAAAAAGTAACATGTGTTTTCCATTATCATTGATGTGTCAGTATGGTAAGAAGCATGGGAAGCGGAAAAATGGTACCAGCCCATAAAGGAAAATGAGCTTTAAACGGTACCTGTTTTATCTCTATAAAGGCAGGTTTAAATTGGATTTTCAAATTTATTCAAAAATGTATCGTTATGTCTATGATGTCATAGTAGAACCGACTCGTCAAAAGAAAATATAGTAATAATCTAAGTAAATAATTTATTTATAATTTTAAACTAAGCCTGAAATTAACACGATGGCACCGCAGGCCACGAAAGTTTGAAAATGTCTGTGAAGTTGTACGTGTCTGTCATAAAGCATATTAAAACATGAGCATTCTTACGTTAGTAAAAGCGGCATTATCATCAATATAAAATTACATGGGAATCAGCCAGTTTCTACGTGAACGACTAAATTTACATCGAGTGTCACATAGCCGTTATAATACGCTCGAGAGCCCGCATCCGATAGCTGATAGCCTGCTGTGAAAATATGTTGACTTGATACTCTTGGTATCTTGAAGAGATTCAAAGAAATATTTATTGATTATTTCAAATTATGTGTTATATATTTTGGAACATTTAACCATAACACGATAACAATACACATTTCAACACGTGTTCCTGTTACACATATTTTTTATATATTGATTTAAACACTACATGTGTGTAATGGTAGTGAAATCTTTTTTATAAGGCTATCAACGTGTTTCTTAAATAAGCAATGCAATCTCTCGTTTGTCGTATACATCTAGAGCAAAGTTTTTGGACCAGAAACGATTGTACCTTCATTCCATTGTTTTGTGAAGAAATAAACATTAATTGTTGCGTAGATACATATTGCCAAACGTTAAGATGAGACCAGTTAATTATCTTGAAAGTGTCAAGCGATTTCCACAAATCGCTTGACACTTTCAAGTCAGTTTACGTTACAGTTCGAAAGACTTTACCTTTATTAACATTTTAAAGCATACCTACGGAAAATCAAAAGTTGAGTTGCTGTGTTTGTGTGCGCAAGCTGAGAGTACCAAAAGTTGTGGTTTATCGTAACGCTTTTTCTATAATCGTTATTTTTTTTAAATAATATACTTAACAACACTATATAGACTGATTGAAGGTAATAGAATTTGTTTTATACATAATATAATTGAAAGTCCGCTTCTTTAAAGCGAAACTACAAGCGGTTTTAATCTGTAAGTATCTATGCATAAAAGCATGCAAATTTGCCATGATGGTATTTTTAATAGACGCGAATCTTTTATTCAATTAACAACCAGTGCACGGACAGGAATTTGGTTTTAAATGTATATTTTAACAACCATTTTTAAAACAAATTCATTGATTAAAAAATTCGTTTGAAAAATTTGGTATATTTTTTGTCAAATACAATATTATGTGCTACTTCACAACAACCAGAAGTTGTAAACTGATAATGATGTACAATGGTAATTAGTAAACTATAAAGCACAAACTCCCAACATATTATTATTTACAATGTACGCTTGGCAAGGGTAGTAAGAGTATAAATACTATTATGAATATGTAATAAAAATTGGATTGGACAAATGTGGCCTATATTCATATATACTGCTTAACAAACGGGGACTCTTAAAATGTACGCACTTGGCGTGTCATCACGTATGAGTATGATTCATAAGTCAGTTGCCCTAAGAAGTCTCGATAGAATAACAATGACCAATTGATGACGAAGTTAACCACAATAAATATATAATTGATATTACTTATCCGACAACCAAAATAGCGGGGTTATCATCTGTGTACGATAAATGTTATGTTATAAAACGGTTTAATATAAAATTAGGTTGTCAAAATAAAAGCTCTATATTAAGGTTAGCCTTAGCTATCTATAGCCACTTGTACTGGCGTATAATATCATTTAATTTTTTTTATTATCCATATTCGAATATTTGTTTACAGATACCACTAATATTACTGTACCCAACGAATATAAAAATATGTTATTCAGCGCACTCTAGTATACTAAATTGAAATATGTTTAATATATAGCTGTTAACGTTTTATGGAAACTTAGTTTATTATTTTTTAGATAGGTGGAGCTTTACTCTATGATTTTATTTTAACACGTTTTATAGATGGCGCTTCAATACAGTCTTAAACTTTGTGCATTTATTACTACTAATATTTTTCTTAACTTAACCTACTTTACAATAAATCATAAGAAGAATATTATGAGCAAAATAAACACAATAAGAAGTAAAGTGAGATACTAATAAGCTCACCAAGGATTGGCTTAATGCTCGAGCACTTGAGCTTTGTTTTTAGTGTTGCCATCTTACCACTCACCTTCGTACTAGATCTGACAAACAAGTGATTTCATCAGTCACCCTTTTTATGTTAATATTGTAGCAGACGGATTCAATGTGCTGATAGGGGATCAATTGGGGAATATGTTAATAAAGATAATATTTTATTAAACATTGTAAAAAGGTGTATTTCATTTACATAAGATAAGTTTTGTATTATTATGATATACGATTATGATCGTAACTTCTTTTGGTGTACCTACAGTTAATAATGTTATAAAGAACTTGGCATTTCTGATAAAAATGCACATTTAGTCTATAGTCTATACATAAATAACAGAAAACATAACTAACAAGAACAAACACTTTATATAGACTCTTTAAAATTAAAGCTTTCCATTTAATATTAGTATAGAATTGTAGATTATTGTTTTTCTAGAGTGGCAGCACTGCTCGTCTCGACGCTCGCCCTCGACTCTCGAACTGCGGCCTGCGAGCGGTGAGCCGGTAGTTAATAGATGTACGTCGTGGTGACAGGTGGCTTGTCACACCCTCACTGTTAGTCGCATACGTGATTATATCTTTTGTTTATAAACTTGGTATTCATCGAGAAACAAATAAACATGGATAAGCCGGTTAATGACAGTGACTACTAATAACTTCATATAAAAAGTTTCTTCAAAGTACCGTGAAAGTGCACAGAAAATACCGGCTCCGCGAGTCATGTCCACAAGTACGATTTGAATGCGAAATTGTCATAAACTATCTTCAGGCCCGCGTATGGATATTAATGTAGAGACTGGATAGACCTTTGGATTTTGTAAGTACGTCTGTGTTTGTTTGGGTAGTGTACACTTAACTATAGCGTGGGCTAGGTTTTTTTAAAGCAACGGGTAATTTGTGTGTGAATCAGAGCGCGGGAGTTGAATTATGAGGAGGACTTAGTTTATAATTTTAGTTCGACCATTGTGAATAGCAGAGTCTGGTCATATCACGAGTCCCAAGAGTTGAACGGCCGCTATGGCAGTCCGGTCACGGAGTTCTTGCATTATTTTCTCACTTTGACAATTATCTTATTCCTTAATTGACCCAATGTAAATTATCCTTGAGGTCCACTTAGACTTTTTAGACGAGTTATACTACTAGTGTAATGACCTTTAGTGAAGTATCCATTAGGAATACCTAAGTAGTTTGGTTGTTTGCTCAGTTATCAAAGTTTAAGTTTGTTCAAGTAGGTATTATTGGGTAATCGTGATTTAAATTCTGATTAATCTATTTTGATGGGCTTCGACTCAGTCACGCTTAAAAAAATGTTCGTAAGTTAAGGTATGTAGCTTCATTATTAAACAAAGAACAGTCTGTAATCTATTAAATAGACGGATAGTTGAATTATTACGATTTACGATAATATTATTTTTGACCGACGATACATAACTATAATCAGCATTACTGCTTTCATATAAGATAATTCAAATATAGTTTTTAAAGTCGGTTAAGGTTCACAAGTTGGGGGACGCATAACGGTAGGTAAGATTATTGCTTTGCTGTTGTTGGCTTTGCTTTTAAAAATATTAAGACTGCTCTTCACCGTTGGATTTTTCACACATTTCTTAAATGCATTGTTGCTGAAGTTGAAGTTTTTGAGTTTATACATTCAATAAATATATAGTAAATCAGGAATATTCACCTGAACGAACCTAATAACGATATGGCAACTTAGTTGTAAATACCTGATATATATTATACCTTAAACATTATATTCGATTTAGAGAATAGAAACGGTTTGTCAATATTATTTTTAAATAACGTTTCTAGGCAATTATAGCCCTAGCAACATATAATCACCGAATTTTCCTTATACAAATTTATCTGGTACTGTCATCTATAGGTACTAATTTTACAAAGAAGAATTATTTGCTTTTTTATGTTACATTGATTTAACTATTTTACAACATCACAACCATCTACGAAAAATGTTGCAATAATGTTACTAAACATGTCTTAAATTAACGTGACTTAGAGCTAGTTAAAGAACAAAACATAAAAATATGTGTATTTGCTTTAGAGGCTATAATGTGTACCTATTAAAATGTTCGATGTTATGTAAGTGATTTTTGTTACCTCGAAAAAGTATGATTTTATTTATCACCTTAAAAATATTTATCTAACCAGTCAGTTTTGTCTATAAAATGTACAATACAAATTGTGATTGGTTTTTATGTTTTATCATTTATCTAATAATACATAATCATCCATTTTATAAGTACCAACCAATATTCTATTTTCACCTCGTAACTTAAATATAAAAATATAAAGAGAAATATATCGTTTGGTCGGCAAACATTTTCAGAAAAGTATTTAATACAATAAAGGAACTCAATTACAAAGTGGAGATGAGATTGTTTCACATTTCTTATTTTATAGCCACGTATCACGGAACTGTTGGTTAATTTTAAATTGAAGTTATGGCTGTTCAATTACTTCGGTTAATTAAGTTTTTACAGCTGAAATAATTACATTGGAACCATTTAATGACAGTATGAATTACTTTTAGAGGACCGCGACTTTGGATGTTTGCCAGGTCAAGAGTCCTCTTGTCCTCGTTGCGATTTGTTAATCGCATTGTACTTTAGGTACCACGTACTTGAGATCCCACTTCGACTCCTTTATCCAGATTTCATCTATGAAATGCGGCTCTAAAGGACACATAAAAAGGTTGAAAAATGCGCATATTTTAGCGTCTTATTGACGCTTTGATGGTGTCTTGAATAAATTAGGGGAATAAATAAACCTGTTAATATTTGCATAATTTAATATCGTCTTCTTGTCTAGGGTCTATAAGATTTTATTTTTTTATTGAAAATAAATTATTATTTAATAAGACTCGTGATAGTATTACCCTAGTTTCGTTTAAGCTTCACCAAATAGTATTGTAAATTATTAATCGTATATAATTCTTATTTTATACCTACATAAAATACTTTTGTTATTTGCATTTAAAAAACCATCACAGTGAATAAGACTAATTAGGCATACTTGTATACCTTATAAGAAACATCGTTTCGGGAATATCTGATTAGACAGAGCTTTTTATAAAATATTAAGTATGTTTTCACAACTTATATGTTTTAAAACAATATGTTTACTAGTTTGTTTTTCTTCACACATTAATTTTCTATTTATTTTATACGTTTTAACATTGAAAAACCTTTTGAATGCTTCTAACGATTCGTCTATCGAAATATGTTACATGAAAAAAAACACATAAAATCAGTTCCGTATATAATGTTGTGAATCGAAGCTGAACGTGGGTGCGATGTGATTGTCATGCATTTACTACAAAGGTACCTTCGAACCATGGACAAAGCCCATTTCCGATTAGCAGATTCAATTGTGTCCGCGTCGCTCTAAATTTATAACGAGGTATTATAGCCACAAAGACTAGACTCCAGAGCTTACGTGTATTGACAATAACTTTTAGAATATATTAGCCCAGCTAGACAGCCAGACCTTATAACTATACTTCTGATAGTTACAAAAAGGTATTTTGTTACTTGTTTATCTATATTAGTCAATAATAATAGATAAATATTGAAAAGAAAGCCCATCAGACTTTGATTTAAGAAGACAAAAGACTGATTTCGCAATAACAATGAGTGTATATCATATTGTAGAAAATTAATGCATCAAAAGTCACATTAGAGATGCATTTATAAGTTGTCTTGTTATCTATGTTTTTTGTATATACATTGCGTAAAGTTATGACCATAAACTCTCCGGAATAAATCATCACGGTTATATGGTTATTGTAGATCTAATATATTTTATTGTACCCGTTTATGTGAATACAAGTTGTGTTTGCATTTATTTTCTAAAAATAATTCCAAAGAAAACAACTTTTTTGATTATAATAAAAATGTTATTTGATTACTACCCATGTTATGTTAATATTAAAATATTTTCAAATTTTGAAAACTGTTAATATATCTGATATGTAAACATATTGTTAAACGTGCTATTTGTGTTAAAATTAAGAGCAAAACTGTTATAAATCCAGGTTATGACCCATTTAAAACCCCTGAACAAAAAAACAATAGAGTTTTATGAAAACTTACATTCCTGTTTCAGAAATAAGTAGTTACGGAAAAGGCTATACCAAACATTCGCGAAAATTCATTCAGTATTCATAAAAGGAAATAAAAAGTAATTATTGTGAACTGGCACGCAGAAGCGTGGTCTACTTGCTGTTGAGAGGCCGTCAGAAACATTGCGGTCAAAACTTTCAATAGAAATCGAACTAATATCGCTCCATCTGCTTCACGCTACACCACTTCAGACGGTGAGATCCTCAAAGTTCCGTTGTTATTTAATTTAGCCTCTCGTTATGCGGGTTCCCGAAACGCCAAGCTACAAAACGAAGATGTTTCATTGTCGAAAGTTAGAATTTGCGACGATCGCGTTTAATTTGAAACATTTAGAGCGAAGGGCCTTATTACACAAAGTGAGTGCATGATAGCTGAGGCTCTGTAATCTGTAGGGTTCTTCGTTACTAGGTACTTTTCAAAGCCTTTCTGAAGGGAGATTGCTGTATACTCGGATTGTTTTTTGGTTATAAATATACAAATATAAACAAACAAAGTATGCATAATGGAATGTGATTTAAATTTTCTTGTAAACTACCTGGATATCACCTTAAATTGTGAAATCAAAGTGCATACTTATTATAGGGTAATCTATTTTCATCTTGGTCCGCTTATTATTGTAGACACTGTAATAATCAGTGCGGCGAACTAGTTAATTCCCATGCCAGATTTGAGAATTTTAAACTGTGGGCGTGGACAGTGTATGGGCCTTCACTCGGTTCACCGATTGTTTCGAGAGCGGGATCGCCTCAGGCTACCTGCTGTAATTTGTGAGTCAAGAAATTACTTGTAATAATGTAAGTCAGAGGCAAAAAACGACTGCAGTCAATGTCAAAATAGTAGTTAGGTTCTGATTCACACGATTCCTTTTTTTAATGCTCGCTCACGCCGTTGGCTCCCTTTTGTTTATAGCTATCGTTATAATTACAATATGTAAATACAATTTATAAAAAATTGTTTTAAGAGATTTTATATACAGAGACGTCATTAAATTAAGGAGCAAGAGAATAAAAGTAAGGAAATGGAAATGGACAAGTTACAACTATTAAAATTATTATAAACAAATTCCGACAACGTACATTTAAAAGCTCCCAATGACTTCGACTTACTCATTTTGGAAGGTAGTTTTACAAAATAGTTAGATAGAGGCAAGTTTTATCCGCCCAGTGGGTAACGAATGCATTAGCCATGCGTAGATTATCCTTTCTTACTTCAGACTTAACAAGTTTTTTTAACATTGATTCCATTCTGAAGCACCTCCGAAATGATTTTGTCAATATTTTGTTACGTATCGTTGGCGTATACACTTTATATATATATATATATATATATATATATATATATATATATAAAGTGTATATATATATATATATATATATATATATATATAAAGTGTATATATTATATATATATATATATATATATATATAATCTGTACATATTGAAATAATTTATTAGTTAAATATTGATCAGTCTCATGAATTGTTGTATACAATATGAAACAAAAAACATTATTTTCTTAAGTTTTTATAAACGTATTCATGTTTTTAAAATTCCAAAGCACCGTGAACAATTTGCTCTACGACGTATGTCGTTATATCATTCGTAAGCAATTCGTGCTTCTGGCTCCTTTCCAAGCAAGCACTTGAGTTCAAGTCATTTGTTAACTTTATTTTAAGGATACATTCGATATTGTTGTAACATTTGTTTCTTTATCTTAATACAGTATCTATATTTCTCAATATATATTAAACGACTTTTATTGAACATATTATGTATCTCCATACTGTAGTATATAACTGATACATTATTTTGGTTTGTTTATTATATCTGTATTTTCATTATGTCGGTAGAAATCAAATCGACTAAATGATCACCAATAGCTGTTCTCTGATTAAAAGTGTACCGTCTTTATTATCTACTAGCTTTTCAATGTAACAAACATGTCAAACAGTTTGCGTCCGTATAAAGCTAATTAATTTTCTTTATGACATAAAACACTTAAAAGACTCAGGTTTGACAGGAAAGTAAGGTAATTGGAAGCGCGAAAAGTGCTTGGTCGAGTGGGGGTTTACGAGCTACGTCCGCCGAGATATGGCCTCTCAGATCAATTTATTCCCTAACGTAAAACATCACCAGCTATGTCCCTGCACGCATTGCGTGTAACTTATTGCCACATAAAATTCGAGTCGGGTCATTTCACTTAATATGTAGGCACTTCAATTTCTGTTTTAACACAAAATTTCGTTCAGAAAATTACTTTTTAGATAAATTATTCATTTCGTACAACTCTTTATTAAGTTGTTCAATTATGACTCGCTCCTAAGCTTTGTCTTTGAAACTGCGTAGCCAAGCGTTTTGTGTATCTTTTGTTTTCGGAATATATAACTATGCTAGTAAATGTGTTGAAAATATGGAACGAACGAAAAGCTTTTATACAGATTGGGATTATCCGTGTTATTTAGTTTTAGTAGTGAAAATGTTTTCAATTCATCATACCGTTTTATCAACACATTGACGGTAGAATAAATAAATGAATTCACGTTCTGTTAGTCAAACGTATGGCACCGGCCATTGACTCTATCTCTCATAGATATCTACGATCTACATTTGAAATCACATAATATATGTATTATACTCCATCTGTCCATTGATCATTCTATGATTGAACGTCATATAAACACATTCAATAGTATTCGGAAGTGCTTCCCCGTCCAATAAGGTTTTCATCCACTAGTATGTGCTACATTTATTACGTTAAAGACTATTTGAACATATCTAAATCTATTCGTCTTTTGTTTACGCAAGTATAAAATATTGAAATTAAACTTCTTTAAAGTTTACAAAAGTGACGTTTAAGCAGATGTTGATTACTTATTCGGTGGAATTTTAGATTTTGATGTGAAAACAAACATTACTATGCACAAAGATGCAATGAAAGCAGTTCCGTATCGTATTTGCATACCCTATGAACTATTCTTCTATTGGACATGGTGTAAAATGTTGCTGTGTTCTCGGGCCATCAGTATGCATAAAGCAAACGCGTGACGGCATGCAGTGGCGTCCGCTTTGCCAGTCGCACCTAACTTTGCTAACGTCATATTACTATTTCGAATCTTCTATTACATTATAGTATTTTTGATTTTTCGTATACCAGATAGCTTTATAACGCCAGTGTATGGTAGGATTTGAACACAATTTACTAAAGGGGTATTTATTATGAAAAGAAATTGGTTCCATCAATTGTTATTCTCATAACTAGTGTCACATGACGAATTACAAATAAAGATTAAGTAGGTAGTTAATAAGTTTCAAGTTAACATATTGTAATTCAGTATATGCAGTGTTTATATACCATATCGTATTTTAGTTAGCCTTGTAAATGTTACAACCTATTTATCTTGAAATCAGAGTAAATAATCGAGAATTAGATTTAGTAATTAGATATGCGGTTTCAAATTATCTGTTGTGTTATACATTAATAGCTGTAACAAAGTAATTATTTTTGAAGAGTACTTAATAACATTTTTTTTTAGCCTTAATAATAATTATTGGTAATATACCAACTATCAACCGCATGAACGAAACGTAGTTAAGCTTATAACAATCATTGCATTGCATTATGATTGGTACTTCTTTTTTAAAATGCGTAAATACGCACATACCTTATAATTATTACATTAATTTAAATAATGAATCGCGTACCTTATAATTATAACATTAAATTAAATATTTCTTTTGTCATCGCTTACTTTTTATAGTGACCACAGGTTTCATATTCACAAAATAATTAAACAATATTATTTAAGTGGTATACATTATTTTGTCTAAAGTATTTTATTAAGGTTTAATGTATTTACGCCACCCACTCAGCCTGCCAAATAACAAGAAAGAACGCGTCTCGAATTTTAACGTTTTATTAACATTTTATTTGAATGTACAATTTTTTAAAAAACATTCGAATTCCAAGTATTATAAATATAGTGAAAGAAATGCTTTTTGCTTTATAAACCGTATAAGTCTTATCATACCAGTTATAACGCAAGATTACTTTTATTGTTGGATACAATAGACTTCCCAACGGTACCATTAAATGGAGAAATTAATAAACAAAGGAAATCTTAGTTGTTCCTATGTGGTCCCAACACAATTGTTCTTTCGCTAAAAGTGCATTCACATAGCTGAACACTAGTTTCTGCTACCGACTTTAGTGTCATTTCATTTAGATCAGAATTAATTGATGAACTTGAACTTTAAAATTAGATATTTCACATCAATCGATCTATTAAATAATATTTTTTGGCAAAATACTAATTTTCTAAATACAATACTTATTCTAAATAGTTCACATTGCCAGTTTGGATAGTTCCTTTGATAGCTAAGTTGTCTGCCAAACAGATCAGACAGAACGTTGCAATTGTAATAAACATTCGTTTTGCATTATCGTATTCTCTATTAGACACACAAGGTTGTCTCTTGTATAATATCTTATGGAACTAAGAGCATCAGTTCAATAAACTATTTAATATTCCAACTAGAAACTACACTAAAAATATATAACTATTTTATTTGTGCTGATGGTTTTTGTAAAACTGAGATTATTTATGTTGTTAAGTTTATAGTGTAGTAACATTTGTATGAAACTCGTTTGGAGCTAATATTTAAAATATTAAATTACTAAAATAAGTACAAGTATAATATAGTAATAAATAAAACTTGCGTTATAAATAATATAATTTTTTTGTAAAAATATTTTGTAGTTAAGAAAGTTGTGGCAAGTTCTGTTTGGGCCAATAAAGGTTCTAATCTCTCGGCAGGATCGTCCCTATTAATAGATCCTATTGCTGTCTTTGTTATTTGTTTGTAACTTCTCAGTTTGCTCGATAGTCAGAAGTTCCGTCTAAGACTACGTATATTAAATGTGTTTTAATTCTGTATGTGTGGTGAATATACCTACATGTAACTACACATTTACAGTTTATATTCATTAATTAGATACATTTTCAAAAAACAAGTTTTAAAAGCATAATCTATAGAGTCAGGTTTTTATTAACGTGCAGGATGAAAAGGGAAAGTTCAATTAAGCGGCGGAAAGTCTGGCTTTCGATAGTCACAATACTCGTCCATCAATGTTCACTAATAAAATTGTATGGCAACGTGAGCTTGAAAAATCCTGACTAATCAAATCTGCCTATTAGGGAGGGTGCTGCAACTAATTAAAATAAAATTGTTAAAACAGAAAGCGGCACCCGCGTTTCCCTGGACTAACTTTTAACGAGGATATATTTGGTTTCGACCAACCCTTTGGTGATTTTACTATTGAGTCTCGCTGCAAATAACTCCGTAATTGCCTTCAAACAACTTTAGCTTTGAGAGAGAAAATGTATACATTAATATTTTAGAATACCTATAATGCAAGATATATAATTATTAAATGTAATAAATATTACCAAATATTTTTTTTGTATTACATCACGTCAAGGAAATATGCAAAGTTTAAAAGAATTATATTAGTGATTGTTATATTTACAGGTTAAAGAAGATTTTGTGTGAATACAGAACTTTATTCGCAAAAAATCTTCTTGTGGAACTTTAGTTAAAGGTTTTATTGTGGGTTTCTTTGTTTCAGTTGAGGCAGTACAAGCTAGAAAAATGATGGAATGCTTGTGCCCTGCGCCACGAACACTGGCTTGTCGCGTAGTCTTTCTCGATGAAAGGGAATTACTTCATGAAATGCAGGTAAATAAACAAAAGCTATTAATAACAACACATTTTTGATAATATTTGACGCAAGGTTTTCATTTCTTATTATCACAAAATCCATCTTATATACTCTATATGCATAAGTCGAGTATATGTCTCAAATATTTTACAGTATAAAATATACATTATTATATATTCCCAAAGCTTAATACGTTTTCCATCAAAAAGAAAAGGTTATTTGAAGCTCACGGTCGACCTTTGGGACGCGGGCGGTATTTTCAATTTCGTCGTATCATGAAACAACGCGTAGATTTTTTCTCCATTTCTATTCCATCAATTTTGAAGTGCAGCTATTTTGAGGCGAATTATTTGAAGTTCACCCAGGGGCTCCGGAAAGGTCTTTTATATGCGGGGCCCGGGGTCTAAGGTGCGAGCGATTGAATTCACTGAATCGTACGTCTCTATGAATATTAAATTCTATTTGGCTCGCATTGTCGTCGCATGGTGAATGTAAGAGTGGATCGCGGGTGTCGAGTACGGACTTCATGCATGTCCTACCCACGTGGCAACATTTACATTCTAACTAAAACATACTCCTTGCATAAACATGGAGCATTCATATCTGTTAATACCGCCCGTTACTGTAAAACTATAACATACATAAACATATCTTTGTATATTGTTATAACGAAAATTCTTAAAACGTTTATGGGTAAATTAGAAATACAATAATTTTATTTTAAATGGAATATTATGAAACCTGTTAAAATGTTATATAAATATTAAATTTAAATTTTTATAAATATTGTTTATGTTTAACAAACAAATAATACAGCATTTAAGTGATAATACAAATCTTTTCTCGTAATGGTAAAAACTTGTAAGTTATTCGCGAAACAAACCCTAAAGCTGATAATATATTGCGCTAAAATCGTCCAATTTGGACGAAGTGCAAACGACAACTTCGACGTTTCCGTTAAATTGTATGGTTATTTTAGATAAATCACCGTCCTTTCCTCAGTTTCCTTATCTACAAAGGAGCATTTATTTTCCAACGCGACAAGTTTTCTCTTACAAACGATTCATATAAATGATACTTTCTGTAGAACATAACTTATTGATTGCTGTTTACTCTTCCTATTACTAAAATGAAAACTCACGTTCAAATAAATCTTAGCTTGCGCAGTAATTTACGAGCAAAGCTAAGCGTAGAAATTGCGGGGTCATTGCGGAGTGTATTGTCACGGGAGCAAATTGAGACGACAACATTTCACGGTCTACTGACTAGAATCTAGATCGAAGAAGTGCCTTGTATAATGAACATTTCACAGACTTTTAACACAGCACCGTGAACAATTACGCACTTCCTGGTAATTTCATTAAACAATGACTTGGAAAATTTTACTCCGAAGTTTAATTGATGGGTAATTACTTAATTCTCCGCGTTATCGTGGAGATTGTTCAAGAGTACATCATTTGCTCTGTACTAAATGTGCATTGCTTTAAATACCGGATACCATTTGAGTGGCTTGGGGGCAATTTTATTTTTGATTAAATTTTAATCTATTGGGTAATTGTAAATGCCTTTAAGTTTATTTCGAGAAATGTAGTTTAATCTGCCACATCATCATTGTTGCTATATATTGGCAGGGTTACAAAAAAAATGTCGACAAACAGTGTCGTTTTGTGTAGATAGCGCGCATGGCCCGAGGCACATCGCGTGCACAATACAGAACCTACCATGTCTACCGTCAGATTTTCAAATTGTTACTTGTTTTTTTAACTGAACATACCCGCTCGGAGCAAACGCGCTCTGTTATTAAATCATTTATTATTCAACTCTACGAACTGTTTCGCAATTATCCCACAAACTGACGCAGAATAACCGAATGTTGATACATGCCTTTTGTGTTATATCGAAACTAACCGCTTAGTCGTTATTTGATTTAATTTGTTACGGCAAATATTTTAGTTTTGTGGACGTACAATAAACACTATGACATTTGTAATTGAATTTTGAACGAAAGCTCACATTTTAGTACTATTAAATGTTTTACTCGTATACTATCACGTACTGTATGTAATTTTAAAGAGATAACTTACAGGATGTCTGAGATTAATGTTGTGACAGGATATTAAGGTATTACATGTTAAGTATTATAAAATACTTTAATGAAATAAGCCATAATCTCGTGTTGAAACGCGTGAGAGTTGATTGTGCCCCATCATTATATTCAACTTGGCATCACTACTGGTCTTACAGGTCCTCGGATCGCGTGCGAATTAGCTTAATTGTGGAAAGCTCGGTATCGAGAAATGATAATTGGAGATAGCTGAACCGTGGGAGATCGATTTCGGTTTGTTTTTTTCTTATTGCGTGCCTTTCCACAGTTAAACTAATTTCATCGCTACTGCATTTTGTATTATTTAGGTGCGATCGAGTGGTTTATTACATTTCTTAATTTCACTGCCTGTTGTGAAATCTATGTATATATTATGAATGTGACATTTGATATTAGTACCACTTAGCTTACTTTGAAGTACATAGCCCAATTAGTTTTTGGCCTTTTAAGAAGAATATGTTTTTTTTTAAATACATTATAAATTTGAACAGAAACGTAATCACGGATTTTTATAGAAGGTAAATACACGTTATTCTGCTTCGAAGTTCTTAAAAGCGGTTGTTTGTATTCCGCAAACAATTCTATGAAATGATACTAATACCGGTTTTGTTTTCAGGACAATAGCACGGGCCAAGCGTTGTTGGATGTTGTCTATAGGCATCTCGACCTTTTGGAGACGGCTTATTTCGGACTTCGTTACGTTGACCAAGACAACCAAACGGTAAGGATTCCGTATTAGAAGGAATTTGAATTTAATTAAAAAAAATGTATATGTTTTTTTTATAATTTTACATTGTACCCTTATTAGCTTTTTGGCTAAAACCTACCGCACCTTGCGATGTAAGAAACGCCTAAATATTATTCTATTTATTTTAGTATTTTAGTCTCTTTACTGAAATAAAAGCTTAAGCGATTAAATAAATTTAAACAGTTTAGTCTTTGTGGCGGAGTACCCATAATGTCGTTTCTTCACTGTATCGAGCGAGAAAATCACTAAGTCTTGGGTCAACGGTACAGACTACCAGGCGCCTACCCTGCGCCTGGGATTTATTTTATCTAAAATTTGATTGATTTGATGTATTCGTTTTTTAGCACTGGCTGGATGCCGGTAAACGTCTTCGGCGCCAACTGCGTGGATCTGACACTCACACATTCTATTTTGGAGTCAAGTTTTATGCAACAGATCCTTGTAAACTGTTAGAGGAGATAACGAGGTACTTATATTTATGATTTCTAATCATGTTTAAATTGAAGGTCGAGTTCTGTACAATTTCAGTCTTGTTTTTTTGGTTAGTAGAACTAGTGTAGTGTAGAGAATTTACTATTTACGCTACCTTAAAGGTGTTATAATTCGAAATTAATTTCGAACCGGATATAATGCAGTTTATTTTATTTCATTGAAAATAGTTTTATAAAGTTGACTATTAAATAATTAATCTAAATAATTAACGGCATGAAGCCTTGGCGTAAACGGGTAACGAACACAGTGGGTACCACTGTTGAATTAACTCCCTGAAAATGTCGTTCTGTCATTGTCACTAAATGCTTATAAAATAGTGATTTATTTCCTTCTATCCTGAATACATGTATCAGTATGTGCTAGTGTGTTTTAACAATAATAATACTATAATACCACAAAACCAAAAAGTCAAATACTTAAGTTAACGTTAAGTAAGTGCCTGCTCCTTCGTAAACATTTTAATATGGCACAGAACGAAATTATTAAAAATATTTACTTTTTAAACTCGACCCATGTAATATCGATGTATGGTTTTGTATTAATAGGCCCTCGTCTAACTTTCAAATACTTTAGTACAATTTTATGACGTTTATTAATATTTGTATGACCCATCTTACCTAACAACATTTCCTTCAACTTGTGAAGGACTTCAAATAAGTCCCGCAAATGTTAACATTTAAGAGTCGAAGTTTTACAATGTTTTACATTTTTCATTAAAATGTAAAAACTTTTTACAACTTTCAATCTTAGCTACGTGACAAAGGATAATTATGAAATATTAATTAAAATTCCACTTTCTGTAAAGGCCACTTCGGATTGTAATGTTATAAATATATAAATTTAGTCATTATTGACTACGTTATCGTAATATTTTAAAATCTTTGATCTATATATAGCCCTAACATTTATAACAATTAATTTAATAATATGAGATAACTGGCAAACATATGGTAAACATTACAGGAAGCCATTACCCTATTACATCATGTTAAACGCATTTACTCGAGTACAATTAGTCTTTAACTAAATATTAATGATGCAAATGAAAGACAAGTAACAAATAACTCTGTCCTTTACAGTAATAGTGGTAAGCGACAGACTACTGTATCAACATTATAAAAAAACTACAGCTATCCATTTTTGCGACAATAAATGGCCTACTAAGCTTTATATATACGATTTGTAATGTATATATATAATATTGGATTTAAAGTAAACAGTCCTTTATTGACAATTAAAGTAAATTCGTAACATTAATATTAAATAAACACAAAATATTCTTAATATTAGCCTAACTAAAATAATTAAGTTAAAATAAAACAAAACACAAAATTAAAACAAATTTAAAAAGTTCCCTGTGGCAGAGTACCCACAATGCTGGCGGCATTTCCTCGCTGTATGGCGATGCTTACACGCTGAGCATGTATATATATTAATATCATTATATATATTCATATAAAAGTATTAAAATAGAAAAAAATAACGTAAAAAATGCGTATTAATAAAAATTTACCGATATTAAACAATACAATACCAATTCATTTTGAAAACCCAGAAGCATTGGGATGCTTCAATAAGTGTTAATAAAACACATGTGCCCTGTACGTGTAACTGTCCACTCAGCAGTATACTACCCTTGAAAATGGAACAGTTATGGCAAGTAAGTGTTCGCTCTATCCGTAACTGCCCGAGACCTACATAATAAAAACCCTCCGTGTTCCATATAAACTACAATAAAACTTTGTTTTTTTAACAGGCTTTTCACTAGGTTTGAGATTATTTTCCAAATTATATAAACCTCCTTTTTATATTTGTATTGTTACTGGCTAAATACATTTTTATTTTATCGCCAAAATAATCTTTGTCACATGTCGATAATTAAAACAACCTAGAATCATGGTCATTGGCACAATATGCATTCCCTCATAGGACAAGACTACGAGCCGTATTCATTGGGTACATAGAAATCCATTATGCATAGACGTGGTTCCAACATTCGGCATAAAGGTAAACGTAGATTCGCCTAGCCTCTGATAATTTTATTTCTGTCATATGAGTTTTAATTAAAACTATAATGAATACACAAAGTTTGTTGATGTTCTTGGCTAAGACTATCAACCCCTCGTTGAAGGGGATGTCTTAAAAGTTAGTCCTATTCACGTTTACAAAGCACTTTCTCCCTTTGTCAGGACCAAGTAAATTTAAGAAAGTACAGCCCCTTTATTAAAGTTTTTACATCGAAGCTTTATTGTAAGAATAAGATAGAGCCGACATAGATATTAATTCAAAAGAAGCGTTTAAATTGTGTAAACTTTTTTACGAACATTTTACAGCCAACTCTTTGGATATCACTTTTGGAAGGAAATGTTTACTACTAGAATTGTAATTATAGCATACAACTTTACTGTGATCTACTGATTCCAGTTCCATACAATTATTACGTTTAAATATCACGAATGTAATATATTTTTAATAAACATAAGTTAATGTCGCAGTATAACAGGCTATAACCTGAAGATAAAGTAGATAGGGGTAACAAAGAAATCCTAAGAGCTCTCCGTAAGCCCGGTGAACTCGTAAACACGTTACTATAAAATGAATAGTTGAATAGAGCAAGCCAGCATTAGAGCACTTGGGATTTAGCTACATTCAATAAAATAGTCCTACGACTTTCATAAACAATTTTAATTGGATGGGAAGTTCCTTATGTATGCAAATTGTGTCTCCATTTACTTTGTTATTTTAAGTGTTAAAGAAGAGAATTTTTAATATGTCGCGCCAATTTAATTTTTTTTGACTGAGTTGACATGCTAAGATGTCAGGGCTCCACAAAACTCTACCCTACGTCTACCCTTAAGTTAAAATAAAGCCACAGTTTAATATCTTTGAAAATCTTAGCTTGATGGTCTTTTAATATTTAATTTCCTTCGAAGGGCTCTCGACGACGTTTCATTAAGACCACTTTGGCTCAAGAAATATTAATGGTTTTGTATCTCTTAAAATATTCTGTCAGATCAAAAACTCAGAAATTCACATCCGGAAAATACTGTCATAATCCTGATTTCACAAATAATAATATGTAGTACATATATGAAGTGTACGTACGTATTTGATACCATAGATAATCTGGGTTCTACGTTAAACTTTTAATTTACCAGCATTTTGATATGTGGTTGTTATAGTAGTTAGGCATTATTATACAACGAGTATTTTTTTTCATATTTATAAAGTAGCCCTTGTCAACGTCTAATAAAATGTTCTTATAGCTGGGGTCTTTAAAATATTCTACAACGCTCCAGTATTCAGTCACTTCCTAACAACTTTAGCGTCCAATATACTTACTAAAGGCTTTGTCCTTTTACTTCTTCTTCGTGATGTCGGGGTGGTTGGGTTTATTAAACCCTGGTAAATGAGAAATTAAACAGATAAATAAAGAAATAACATTTTTCAGGTACCAGTTATTTCTGCAACTTAAGCAAGATGTTCTGCGTGGTCGGCTACCTGTCAATTTTGACCTCGCGGCTGAGCTCGCAGCCTACGTCCTGCAATGTGAGTCTTTTATTTTCATCTTTTTATTGTTAATATCATTACCACGTTTTAAATAAATAAACTGTAAAGATATCTATCTACGATAAGGTAACGTGGCAATTTTATACGTAAGACATAATTAAATGAATAATTTTATAAATCTCTTATCTCGTGTTGATAATAAAAAGTACACCATGTGTGTAACCACAATATGTATTAAATATCTCAATTATATCTATAGGATATCTTACGAACAAAAATTTGCATAAACATCAAAACTTGATTGAATCATAAAGTATTAACTTTCGAATAACCGTAATAAATATAAATTAATGAAAAACTTAATGCGTTAAATTTATATTTATATCTATTGGATAGAAATAATCTATAAGCCTACAGTATTGCCTATACAGGTCTATATTCTATAGGAAAAAAACTTAATTACAAAGGCGTTACTTAAATTAAAGTTTTACAAAATTCACGTACCTATGATAGAACTTCATTTTGAAACATCATAAGTCACTTTGAAATTATTTGAATTTGATATTAGTGAGAAGATAAAGTACAGGCTATTTAAATGTACTTCTTTAAAAAAATATTTAGATACAGCATTACGCCTTATGGAAGATTAGATGGCTTATATGTTATTAAGTCTTATAATACGCAAATGTATGAAGCCTTGTAAGCCCTAATTTTCCCAGGGATTTTAGTAGGGTCTGCAATATTTCCGTTTCTTCACAATTGTCCCTTAACGGTACACATGTACATACGGAGTTTGAACGCATCACCCTTAACTGAGTTATTACACTCATAATAACGCATTGTTGTGATACGCGGTTTAAAAACATTTTAAAGCAAACACAAACATATAACATTTTCTATTTATAGCTCTTTTATTCACAAAGGCACATAGGTCCCACGTAGTCACTTCGATAACAATCACTCAGGTATAAGTACAGATATTTTACGGTGACGATATCTTGAGGAGCATATTAAGCAGTACCTATTGTAATAGGCTAGATGAAAGCATTGTTGGCGTAACGCCAAACGTATGTAGCAAATAACAAGCAATGGGGTTAGCAGAATTAAAAATAAAAGGAAATTATTAGATGATACCATATTTGTACGTAAAAATGAAATGTGATTTCCCGTGTGTATACTCATTGTAAACGCAGGTCAGTGATT
Source organism: Leptophobia aripa (assembly GCA_951799465.1). Lineage (NCBI taxonomy): Eukaryota > Metazoa > Arthropoda > Insecta > Lepidoptera > Pieridae > Leptophobia > Leptophobia aripa. The sequence continues at coordinate 4,892,646 of OX637260.1, forward strand.
AAAACAAATTAAATTTAAACGAAACACATTTCTGTTAAATAGGTTACGGCCGTAAAACCAATATACACAACATTTACCTTTATAAACAACACGTCTTTAGACTTTACATTGTTGTTCAGTAAATGTCTGGTAACACTTTTCGGTAAACTCCAGACATCTTAGATATAATATATTACCACATTCAGTTTTATATACCGCAAATAAGTAATCAACGGAGGTGAGCTAAATTAGTGTTACTTTAAAAAATACAAAATAAGGTGATAGTATGTACCTACTTTGAAAGTGTTCCTAAATAATTCCTCATACAAATTATATACTACCTCTCGTATATTTGACTAACGAGAAAATAATTAGTAACGTCTGGCGGACTTGGGATCTTAGCCCATATGTAATGTGGGAGTAGTTATACTTACCTGTCGTTAATTAAAGATTAACCTTGTGATTCATAAAATATGAATCGTAATGCAATTACATTATAATAACAGCATACAATTATTGGATAGAAAGAGATGAAAGAGTACATGATATTAGACTGATTTATTTGATAGGCGGCATCCTTTGTTCCCCTGTTATTGATTTGAGTGAAAAGAGTTTTGTATTATTTTATAATTGGGATTAAAAATCAACTACGTCCGCTGAATTGTGACTGGCAGAGGGCTGCCTCGTGTAAGCTTTTGGGGTAAAAACTTGGAACATTTAATAAACCAAACTCTGGAAACTTGTCAAACTTCTTTTTGATGCTATTATTGTGGTATTGTCTACTGAAAAATGAAATGATATAACTGTTGTATAAAATATTCCTAACTGTAACAATTACTATTTTTACAGAGATTAATTAACCAGAATATTTCTATATAAATATTGTCTCATTAAGAGTTCAAGAGGACCTTTTGTTATACGAATACTATTGGAATTGATTCGATGCTTTTGACGGACGCTGTTCGTTAGAAATATTTTACGTAGCTGCCTGCATATTTCGACAAGATATAATGCTTTTTATTTTACATTACTTTATCCACCAGCCTGCATTAACATTACGAGATTTCTACTAAACATGTAAAATTATTATGAAATTGGCAATTGTTTATGCATACACTTTTATTTCTTATAAAACACCTATATATAAATCTAATTTATTTAGATAAACTTAGTAAAAACTATTCGTTAATTAAACCTAAAATTAAAAGAGTTCAATTTTTTTTTAATACTCGTGGTAAAGTACTCATTTTGCTCACGGCGTATTTCATTTCATTTTTTGCTTATACGCTGAGCAAGAAGTCCGGAATACCAGGCGCCTACTTAATTGTTTAATAAGCACCTGTACCACTATGCACTTGTACCAAATTCAATGTTGTTATTGTTTTACGTCTGCTCTGCAGCGGCGCCAGCTATAGTGCCCGAGGGACGAGGGTGGGACGAGGCTAACTAACAGAACTGGCATACCAAACCAAAGCCCGTCCTATACTCCAATAATTTATTAGTTTTATTTTACGGTTATTACTTTTGCAAAACATTATATTATTCTTCTTGGAATATTTAAAATATTCGATTGAACTCCCTATGGTATATATAATTTATAGATCATATATAATTTGAAAATCTTCATTCAATTAATCAACTAATCTGTGTAAAAGTTTTAGAAATTTTAAAATGTATTATATAGGTACATATGTCTGGCTGAAAATAATTGTCGGCGTCAAACGAATGGTTAATTGTCAAAGGCGGCGTGGCATACACACTAAAACAAATTCGGGGAATGCGCGGGAATTCAGTTTGTCTCACTACGTTCGTTAATGATTCGACCTATTGTATATGCAACTAATACTAATACAAAAAATATGTACATTAAAAACAATACTTAAAAACGGTACTTTAAGTTAAACAAAGAAGAATCCCAGAATAGATACTAAAAAAATACTGAGCTAAATTTATCTATAAATTTTTCGTAAGTATTGGTAAGTGTCTTTACTCCTTGCATCTCTTATTAACCTTTGATGATACCCAAAGAAAGTTAATTACGTCTTGACTTGAAATATTTTCATTAATATTTATGTATTAATTATACGGTAGCATAATTAAATCTCTCCCTATATTGTTATGAAAGAGAATTTTCGGTTTCCTTGATCTTTGTCTAATTAATTATTAAAATGTATGTGAATCTAAGGCAATAGAAATGACTAATTTACTTCACCGTATACATGTCCCTTGAAGGTTACGTAATGTAAAATATAATTGTTTTCAATAGCGTATTGCTTAATAATAACACATAACAACCCTTGTTACGAAAAAGGAAAATTGAGATCTTAAGTTTTATGCTCTTGTCTATATGTTGGTAATAAGCAAAGCGACAACGTAACAGGAATGGGTTATTCAAAAGGTAAACGAGCCCTCAGCGTACATCGTTTGCATCTAATCTCATTCGCATCAGCAAATGTCCCAGCTTCAGCTCCCAGGAGACGCGACCCACCCTACTTTGTAAGTGTAACGTTCTATGTTGCGGTAATAGTCGTACTATTTTAATTATTTTTACGAATCGTATGTGGTTTATTTGTACCTTCGTAATTTATTTATCTCTTGGTAAACAGAGACAGTTCCTTATTTATAACTCAAATATAATCAAACTCAATAAAACTATTCAAAATTAAAACATTTATTATTCACTTTGTTTTAATCTAGTCCTTATTTTATTGTATACAGCTTGGGAAGAAATAAGCATGAATTTAATGCATATTTTGTATCGCTTCTTTTTGACATAATACTGAAAAAAAGGGCCAAACGTTCAATAGTTAATTAAAATGCAGGTTTATGAGCAGTGAGTCTATGCATAATTGGGATCGATGGTAGTAGGAGTATAGTCTGTAAAGCTTAAACAGTATCGATTTATCCACAAGGCTTTACAGCATTAAAATAAAACAAGAAAGTGCTATTTATCAGACAGCATCGATCTAAGGGGCCTGTTACTGAAGTTGTTGTTGAGTTTGGTAATTATTGTAGACAATCGCTCTTTCGCAACAGTACAAATTAATCAACATCAAACGTAAATTGTGCGGATATTTAAGTAAATGACACCACTCGATGGTCATTGAAACAGCGCTCAATTGAGCGTTAAAGGCGTATTAAGTGTATAGAATTACTGAAAAATTACTATAAATAAACAATTATTGTTAAATATTTTTTACTTGTAATAAAACTACTGTTGTCTTTTAAAATTAACTTAACTAAACAAATTTAAAAAGTTTGGTCCTTGTGGCATAGTACTCATTATGCTGACGGCACTATTTAATTATTGTTAAATTACTTAATTGAACAATATTTATTTTTCACGTATTACAATATTAAGTATTGTTATAAAAAAAGTCTTTAAAATCAGCAATGATAATTAATAAAATTAAGTTACTGGCAAAATAGTGTTCAAAACACGTGTAGTGTAGTCTAAATATAGTCTCTGTGAAATTTATTCTCGTCGTCCGCCCCGTAATATGCTCTTTTAATATTACGATTAAAACTGTCTACTACGCATTCTAAAAAGTTACTGTATAATTAAGTCTGTCTGTGGTAATATCGTGAATAAATTGAATTGCTGACTTTCTTTTGAGTGGCTTATCATTGAACGGTGTCCTACTCTTTTCTACATACATTGAATCGGATACATTTGACTGAAAATATCATAAAAGACAATTTCCTCTTTACATAAATGTGAAAAACTACAAAGACTTATTTGTAACATCACAAGCTACGGAAGAATCATTTTCATAAAATCACCAGATGTTGCGATTTCCGAAGCTAAAAGAAAAGATAAACGACGGGAAATAAGTGTCAGCATCACTCATGCCTCTAGTTTTTTCTAGTCTCCCAAACATGGCAGTTCTTTTCTCTTTACATCCGCCGTTTTCCTTCACAAGTAGCTTAGTGATCCACTTCACTATATCGAGAAAATACTTTAACTATTAAGCTCCTTATATCGTCTGGGATAAGATTACATTGTGTGTATTTATTTAGGACGCGGGTTCTCCCTGCTTAAGTCAATTAATTACGATTCTGTACGGTTCGTTGTTGTCTTATTGATAGTCAAAAGCACATGACTTATTCTCGGTTAGGCTTAGTAATACATGTTACAAATGGTTTTACTCAAAATTTCTTTAGGTTTTTGGTTTAAAGTAGTTTAATCTTATATAGTTTTAGTAATTTAATCTTATATATGTATATATAAAACACTACTAAATACTTAGTCTTGCCATAAATATTGTTATAAAGAAAAGCACGATTTTTTTTTATACGTAACATTTATTCCTTTCATAGTGAGTTAGTTTAATACATCAATATATAACTATTAAAAATATACAATGTTTATTCGAAGTGGTCTCCATTGGCTGCAATACAGTCTTTTAAACGTTGAGGCCAGTTATCAATAGCAGCACGAACTCTTTCTAGAGGAAAATTCTTCACTGCCAACCGAATGGATCGTTTTAGGGACTCCAAATTATCATGGCGTTTAGAGCAAGCCTTACTCTCTAAAACTGACCATAAATCATAATCCAATGGATTTAGGTCAGGACTTGACGACGGCCAGTTTTCAGTGCTGATAAAGTCCGGAACGTTAGTTTTCAACCAAGATTGGGTGGATCGAGCTCTATGACCCGGTGCCGAGTCTTGTTGAAAGCACCATTCTTTGTTATTGAACATGGTGTTAGTTAAAGGCTTAACTACCGTCTCAAGAATGGTATTTTGATAAACTTGTGCCGACGTTTTAATACCTTTTTCACAAAAACATGGCTCAGTCACCCCTTCATAGCTAACACCCCACCAAACCATCACTGAAGTGGGATAATGCCCACGTTGTACTCTGTTTACTAATTGCGAAGCTTCTTTAGAGCTTCCAGCATAAATACGGTCATTTTGTTTATTAAAATACTGCTCAATTGTAAAAATTTTCTCATCCGTAAACAAAATTTTTTTGTGACCTCCCTTTGCGTACCGCTTAAGTAGTTGTTTGGATTTTACCACCCTATTCTTCTTTAAATTATCAGTTAAGAAGTGACCAGTACGTCTCTTATAGGCTGCAAGTCCTAAGTCATCTTTTAATATACGCGACATGGTTCTAGGAGCTATCTTCATCTCCCGAGATAAAATCTTTTGCTTACGGACAGGATTTCTTCGAATTCTTTCCCTAACTGCTTTAATCACCTTTTTCACACGAACGGTACGTGGACGGCCAGATCTTTTTCTGTCACAAACAGAGGAGGTATCATTGTACCTATCAATAGCCCAGTAAACAAACATTTGACTAATACCAAGCGGGTGGAGGGTTTTAAAAATTGCACTTTTCTCCATACCTACTTTATGTAAGGCAATCACAGCGATTCGGTTCTCTTTATCACCCCACTCCATTTTAATATAACAAAATATTTAACAATATAATGGCGCGAAAATAAGAAAACACATCAAGCAATCATATAAAAATGACAGATTCCAAATTCAAACGTAATATTTTCTTTTTTTGAATAGTAACAGTATTTATGGCCAGACTAAGTATTATGCAATATCTTAAAAGTACGGTAACGTTATCACGAGCTCCCTGCCACGTGAGTGTCATTGGGCGGCCACTTCGCCTCTGGTGTTTTAAAAAAATATTTGGTGGCCTCATATACTCGTAATGGTTAAATAATATTGATCACTTAAATCATAAAACTGTTGGGAAAATATGTCATCGTATTATACATAGAACCTACACATATCCACATAAGAGATGTGGCCTTTTCCACGTAAAATAAATATACATGAAGCCAGCTCTTAGAAATAATGAGACTGCCACCAATAGGGATTACTTTGTATATCTAATTGTATCATCTTATGGATATATAATAGGAAAATAAGATTAAATATTATACTATTAAGCACAAAGTGGTTTGGGAAACATTTAACTTCTAAAAAATAATATTATTGAAATTATTTTCTACTTTTTCAATCAACAGTTAATTTATTTGTTATAGCTGAACTAGGAGATTATGATCCGAGAAGACATGGTTCAGGGTACGTTTCAGAGTTTCGATTCTTGGCACATCAAACACCTGAACTCGAGGGACGAGCGGTCGACATACATAGGACTCTCAAGTAAGTTTATTATTATATCGGAAAAGTTTTAAGGCTTCACATTTAATTATAAAAAAACAAGAAACGTAATATTTGTGTTAATACGTGTGGAGAGCACGTCTAGCTCCAAGATGATTGATGCATAACAAATAAAAAGCTATATATTTTTGCCTGTTAACACTGAGTGCCAATTTATTTAATATGAAAAATACATGCATCGTTGCATCCACCACGTCGCCTCGCGGCAAGCATTTGGCATCGCAAAGCCGCAATTACATGCAAATTGCGTTTATCTATCGTTTAAATGCAGCCACCCAATGCATTTCTTGATAAATGGTTTGTTATTTTAAATTACGACACAATTGTACGTTCCATTTATCTTTGTAGTATTAGTTAGGTATAATACAAAAAGGAATTGACTTCGTAAAATAGGACATGGAACACGTCATAACTACACGTCGTCACACGTCAATAACAGTATGGCCACATTTATTTCTGGGAAAGCCTTGAAGAAGCAAATTATTTAGTCCAATATTTCGCGAGCGACTCATTTTTTATTTTATTAACACGTACATCTCTACATCCTTTCCTAAGTTGACACATGTTATAATAAAAACTTGTGAAATTAAAACAATCAGTATTGACTCGTATATAAAAAAAAATCGTAATGTTTGCAGGTTTCTTCTAACATTGTTTCTTATGATATTTTTACAGTGGAATTTCCCCCGCGCAGGCTGAACTAAGCTATTTAGACAAAGTAAAATGGCTAGACATGTATGGCGTTGACCTCCACCCTGTCTTGGTAAATATCTTTGATGTTAAGATTTTTGATTCCGTTGTAGTTGATTTCTTGACTTTTGAGTACTATTTGTAATACATATTGCCTTAATTAGATTTACAAACATTAAAATGATATTGAATAAAAATCAGTTTAAAATTTTGTTTCCGTATTTCCTATGTTCTTAAATAACACTTAATGTATATTTCATCACTGTATTTTTAACCATCTGTTAAACGCAGGGCGAAGACAGCGTGGAGTACTTTTTGGGACTGGCGCCAAGTGGCCTGTTGCTTCTGCGAGGAAAGCATACAGTCGCAACTTATTATTGGCCGCGAGTATCTAAACTTTACTTCAAAGGACGATACTTTATGATACGCGTCGCTGACAAAAACGTGAGTTACATATTTCACACATCTTAATAAACAGCCATGAAATAATGCATTTCGAATAGTTTAAGCAATCGGAAACATAAAATACACAAAACTTAGTTTGGTCTACTACAGTCGGACTATGGGGAGCTCTCTATGATAGTATAACATGTACTAAAACCAATAGTGTATGGTCTGAGACCATTTTCGCTTTTCGTGTCTCTACGCTGTCATGATCACTAGACGACTAGTTAAGAGTGTTTAAACTACTGGGCTTATACAGCTCGAACATTTACTATACATATTTATTTTAAGGATTTAAGTAAATTATGTAGAAATTTATTTATGTTAGTAATGCACAGTACCGAAATCTCGTAGGACATATCAATCGTTGGTTTGGTAAAATAAACATTGTGCGAATTGAAAGCTTGGCCCGTTTCTCTATCTGATAAGACGTCAAAAGACGTGGCCTACGTTTTCTTAAGACATTCGTAGCAGGCAATTACAGATAAGTCAGAGAACCAAGCGTGCCATTTACCGCACTGTCGAGTGGAGTGATAACCCACCCTTATTTGTATACGCCTTTGAAGTGTATAAAAATAGGGGAATGAACTTCAAATTGCTTGTAAATTTACTTTTTGAACGAACATAGATCAAAGCTAGAGAATATTATGGTTTTTTTAACAATATTCAAACAGGTGATCAGACCTGTATGCCTATGTGCCGAGGCATTGTGGTGTCCTCACAATGTTTGAATTAGAAAATTTATTTGGAAAAACAATAAAGTTCCACAAAAGGATTATTATTGCGTTTTATCGAAAACAGGATTAACTACACCAAAGTGGCGACTAGACTACCAGACGTGTCAAATTTTTTTTTACTTAGACAAATGGTTTTGTTTTAGAACGACACTTCTACCTACGGTTTTGAATCCCCCACGAGAGCAGCATGCAGGCACTTATGGCGTTGTTGTTCTGATCACCATAACTTCTTCCGTCTCCAACAATCTTCACCGGCGTCTGCGGATATATTCACATTAGGTTCAAGATTACGAAATAGGTAAAATATTTTTATAATTATTCTGACCTATTATTTTGTTATTAATCTGAGTACATTTAAAGGTTTACAAATTTATATTTAAGTCCTCAACTAATATTAGAAGTACTTCGGAAAGTTTGTGTATTTGCGGTGTTTATGTTTTCTAGTTCGTAATCTCGAAATAGTTCAATGTGTTTTGATTAAATTAGAAACTGTGGCAACATATAATAACACTTATCTTATGTCGGCCAAAACTTATATTTCTTCACTCAGTTCAATATAACTCAAATTAAACTTGCTGATTATTTGTATGTATGAATAATATAGTATATTATAAAACAAGAACAGAAGTTAGGTAGACATTTTCTTAACTTGCCGCTGATTCATAACCCCGTAAGTTCCCAATTTTACTTTGAAATGATTGATACATAGACAAGCAAAATGATACGACTAACAATGTATACTGGCTTTGAACAAGCTTATCTTTGCAGCAGTGGGCGCGGAGCTCGACCCCGACCACCGCCTAACTTCACTCGGACTCCCTCCAGGCGATACATACGGCATTCGTCATATACATCTCTACATGACAGTAAGTATCTACAATAATAAATGCACGGCCATAGATTAATTATATCTAAAATATATGAAATGTATCCTCTGAAGATGGATTATTAAGTTAAACATGTTTTCCTATTCAGCCTGCATGGTTATAGGTAACGTATTAATTTAATTTTATCAAAATCATTTAAAAATTACAATATAGACTGTTACTCAATTTCACGTTTACATATCTTGAATGAGAATGTAATATGTTTCATAGAAAAATAAATCTAAACGTTTATTCTTCCCTTAACGTAATATTATATGAAATGAAAACAAGTTAATAAATCTTTACTCAGAAGTGTTAGGATGGGAGTTAGAATCAAAACGGAAAGTTTAAGTTTACTTTGTTTTCATAGGTTTCAATACATTAATAGGAAATTTAATACTTTCAGTTCCAAAAATAGAAGACTTAAGAATAAAAGACTGTCCTGAAATGAAACAACCTACCTCAGTACATCGGCCTAACTCGTAAGTAATGATGGATAGTCTATTTTATAGCATTCGGCAAAAAGACTGCTCGAGTACTTTTCGTATGAATACATGTATATTTAAGTTTTAGACTATGTTATATGAATAATGTAAAAACGCAAATACAAGTACAGGGGTACAAAATATCTTTCGAACGAGGTACATTTTGAAAAACAATACTAAATATCGTTTTTTAAGTAGAATGAAAAGTTATATTGACCGTCGATTTTTGCCTCACTACTTCATTAGTTTATTTACTAGGCGAATACTGTACGAAATCAAATGTATTCAAAAGTCTCATACGGAACAAGCGAGCGGACGTCAAATATTGAGTTTAAAAATTGCCTTCTACGTTAGTTAAGTGGCACTTTTCATTTGAAGCGAACTCGCATTCATTCGGAATATACAAGCACCTGGATACTGTAAAAACCGATTCATTTTATAGACTTCGATGAAGTTTAATGTCAGTATGTCAAGTGTAAAAGTTACAATATTTAATAAAGAAAAAACAAATTTACTTTTAACGTGAAAGGGCTATTTAGAAACCGATCAAACTTTTTAAATTTGTAGAAGATCCATCGTAAAAAAAACTTATTTCAATGATAGAAAAAAGGTGTCTTCAAAGTATGTACTTAATACTTTAGATAAATACATTGTCTCATGTTATAATGAATGTAATTAGAACGGATCCAAAAACACACAACATATAAACACTGCATTATATTATTAGATTTTTAAGAGAGAAAAAAATGATTTGCTTAAACGCAAAACGTTATAATGTTCCTTCCATTTCTTAAATAAAAATATACCTGTTTTATTTCAATAAACAAAAGTTTTTAATAAGCACGTTAAAGTAGAATGTATGTATGTTATATCATAGTGTATTTTATAGAATTAACGGCGATGCTAACTGTGAGCCAATACATACAACGGGTGGATCACCGCGTTCAACGCGGTCTGCACCGGCGCGCCGTGGATTATATTCCGCTTCACCAACCACCCACAGACCACCGCCTGCTCCCAGACACAGATCTGCGTCCGTTGACTCACAGAGCTCGAATGATTCGAGATCTAATCGGAAGTAAGTTTCTTTCACTGTGGACACAAGTACAAATGCATAATTTTTGCTTTCAGCGAACATTTAAATTCATAAACATTTTACAGATACAAACGCGAATTTATTACCTAAGTTTTTCAGGTGTTCTCATCAACTGCTTTTCGCTTATAAAATACTTTTTAATTCTCTAGACACAGACATAGATCACGACGGCAACAATCGGATGCGGAAAGCGAGCTGTCCCGCGGCTCCGGCCGATCTGGAAGGAGACATCGTCGTCATCGGTCGCGTCATAAGCATGACTCAGCTTCAGAGAGGGATGAATCGCAGCCGGAGTCTAAGTAAGCTCTATAACATAATATTAATACAATCCAGGTCGCCCGCATGACTTTTCGTAAATTATATTATTTGTGTTTTTTTTAAGTTATAAGTTTCGTATAGTGTAGTAGATTTAAGTTACCTCTTGTTACCACTGTTTATCAACAATAAAGGTAACCAGCCTAAATATAGCCTAACTTCATTGAATAATAATTCTATTCCTGACGTTGGTTTAGTTTCAGAAGATACGATTAATCAAAACATTTAACATTCTGAAATTTAAAATATTTACCATATAAAACAATACAACAAACGAAACGTCGAAGTCGTATTTCTTCAATAAAAACGGGGCTACTGAGCAGCTTTCACTCCATTCGTTCAAGCACTTCAATCCATATATTAAAGAACTGGTCATTGCGGATTATTAATGGCTTAATTTCTTTCAGAGGGTACGAGTTAGTCGACTCGGAATCACAATGGAAGGAAGTATTAAGACAAACGGCGAGCGCTGGAGTGCAAGTAAGTGCACTGCTTGATTGCCATTTTAATTAACTTTATGGTGTCGATTATCTTTATCATTTATTTTGTGCTTAGCTTTAAGTGTTATTGTCGGATGGATTAACATTTGATGTACCATACTGTTTTGTTATTAGTGTAGTTAGAAACAAGTAATTACATTGCAGGCGCGTAGAGATATTGTTAATTGAGTTCTGTTGTATTTTTATACAGAAAACCCAATTCAAATAAATTCAAACTAAAGTTTATATGTTTGCAATAGATCGATAACACTTGCTTTTTTTGTCAATACGGCGAACCGAAAATATTTACAATCGACAGGCACAGTTGACTTTTATTCATACATATTTGCACAGGTTGCGAACGTTCGTCGTTCACAAATGGAGCCAGAAGTCGGAACGCATCGATCATCGCACAGACCACGAAGACACAAAAAACATCGGTAAATATTAACTCGTCCCATCTCGACTAGTCTCGTTTATGAAGCTCTTTTTAGTCATACTTTTTGGGTATTCTATGTCTGAGTGGTTGTCACATTATACTAAATTAACTAAAACATAAATTAAAAATGAATTTGACTTTATTTAACTTACGCGAATACTGAGGATGGTATTTACAACATTATTAGTATATCATTTGTTGTGTGTTCTGTGGACTTATATTTATACAAAATACAATACCCTATACTTAATCAACATGAAATAAATTACTGAAGATTTTAATACAAACTTATCAAATAAATTTATATTTCCAATTTTCTTCTTAAATAAGATATCCGTTTTATCAATTTGAAATACGCTATTGTAATCCCATCATCGATATTATATATTTCACTTCTACTGAACTCATCTAGTCATCTTTAGTGCAAAAAGTCAGAACCAATTACAATAAAAACCTTTAATAAATTTTCTTCTATAAAAATGGTCCATATCTGGCTTGGGAAGTTTGTTCAAACTGGTATCATTTTAACTTTTAACCCGAACTAACTTGGCACGCGTCCTAACCTCTTTGATAGCTTTGCCACAAACCGTTAGTTCGTAGTAAACCTAGAATTTAACAGAGCCATTTTTAAAATACTTAAGCGCACTTTATTTGAAAATTCAGACTGGGTTTCGCTAATTCTAAAAAAAATCTTTAGATTAACCTACGTTTCGAACAGTTTTATATTCTTTACCTCTCCTGATTATTTATTATTCAAAAGCTAGTTTGTATACACGTTAACGAAATAGTATTTGACAACTTTGTTGGCGTAATATTTAATTCTATTATTTATGCAACCATAACATAAATCTCATGGTCACCAAACCCAGTACATTGTGGTCCTTCGAGCCGAATACGATACATGTATTTATTTTTAAAAGCACACATTAAATATATTTTTTACCACTCATAACGCAGTCTATAAATCGCTTAATTAAAATCTTTAAAAAATCGAGTTTATTAATATTGTTTATTATTTGTCCTGAAATAAATTTCTCCCTCTAGATCACGCTCCGGATCGCCTAACGACAAAAAATGGCTGCCAACCGAATTGAAACAGCACTTGGAATTTTCTCTTGTGGACACAGCGGGTATGACAGAAGCGCAGTTAAAAGAGATACCGTACACAGTTGTTCAGACCAGCCACGCACGTCACACAAAGCTACGAACTACTAAACATAAGCCGTAAGATATAAAGACATACCCTATATTGAATTGTACATATAAATTATAAACATAATATAGACCATGTAACATACATTTACACCAATTTGAATGTAAGCAATAATTTTCTCCATATAGGTCATAAATATGCTCTCCAGATGTTTTGATTGTAAGCTATGTATGTGTAATGACTCGTTTTCATATCAACGCACTCTATACTTATCAGACCATCGATCACCTTTCTATCAGGAATGTGATTCTATTTGCTTTTATTATTACACAGGAATGAGAACGGATCTCTGTCAAGGCGAGAGAAGGGTCACAAAAGTGATCACGACAATCAGAATCAAGGCTCTCTTAGATCGGTCTCAAGTACTCTCAACGCGCATAGGACTAACGAGAAACATGGAAGGTTCGACTTTGCCTATTATCCCTTCTTATTGCTTTGTCCTCTGAAATGATACTCATCTTTTACGACATTAATGACGTACAACTTTATTGTTGTTGTTGTAAGATAACTCGGAACGACTTACGGTGCCTTCATTAAAATACACCAAATAATTGCTAGTAATAAGCGTTGCTTTTATTTGTATCGTAAAGACGTTTTTGTACTTTAGCATAAAATATAAATAATATTATAAAATTATTAATAATTCAACCAGTAACAGTATTCGGCCAACATAAACAATAATTATTAAATAACCCTTGCCCTTAAAGTTTACCTCTTATGAAACATTTTCAAACTACGAAAGGAGTTCTCTTTAGAATTCCATATTAAGGCTAAGATAAGGCTTTGTCTCAGTAAACGAATTTATTACAATACCCGATAAAAGGGGACATAGAAAATGTGGTAACTTTAGAAACGTGGCATTTTATAAAACAATTAGATTCTGCACATTTAAAACAGTGGCTTAATTAGCTGATAAGATAAAAGTTCTTGATGTACAATATATGCTAGGTAATTGGGATTGCCACTGCTATGGAATCTGTAAAAATTGTTTCAGGCGAATCTATCCTTGCTACGATGACCCAGCGCTTCGTACAGGCAATGATTTTCTCTCAAACAATGGGTACAAGAACGCTGTTGTGACTCCTGTTAATAACAACCCTTACAGTCCAGTCACAAACAGTAATAGCAATAGTTCGAGCGGCGAATTAATAGGAAGTGCCCGAGTCTCACATGAACACACAGATTCTGGTTTGGGAGCTGATCAGGACTACGCATATTCTTCGGAGAGGTGAGATTACCCCTTACTCCGTGAATTACGCCAAGTGGCATGCCTACAGTTCCAGTTTTCAGACCCAATTTCCTTTACAGGTCATCAGACAGTGCGAAATGCGGCGCCGGCGCAGCTCTGGCTCCTGTGAGTAGGGCGTGGGTTGGCGAGGGGGTGGGGGTGTGGCGGCGGCCACCAGCTGCGCCTAGAAGGGTGTCGGGATCCCAGCGCTCTCTTGTCTCTGTGGCAAGTGATAGCGCCGCCACTAGGAGACATACGCCAGTACACCCCCACCCTGGCTTCTCTCTCTTCGTGAGTGCTTTGCTTTCTAACATATCGGCGGCCTTCGTAATTTATTTAAAATTAAATATTGTGAGTAAACTTAATATTCGCTTTCAGATGTATCATAAATTTCTTTAGGAGACTCACCACAACTTTCTTTAGGAGAAATACTGAAATTATCGTTCTTTTAATCATACTACATTTTTTAAATCCATACAGCATAAAGTTAATAATTCGGTTGCAATAAAGCCATGAATACTATCCAATCAAAAGTTTTTAATTTGTAGTATCATTAACAAAAATGTGCTTTAACTTTTCAACATATGAGATAATGACAGTACACAAAATAAGTTTAAACACATTACGAGGGCTGCCGTGTTTCCGCAGCTCCTGTTTCTGGGCCACTAAAACGTTAATTTTGTACAGGCTGCTGCTATGATATTAAGGCCATTTCATTAAATACTTCAAATATCGCAGATTATTCCAGTGTTGAATCCGAAGAATTTGAAAAAAAAAATGTTAATTCCATTTTATAACTCTTGATCATTTAAAATTTAATCACGCTCCGCTGAACTTGCTTTAAATGGGGCTTATTAAGTCTTTGGTATTAATCTATTTCTGTAAGCAAGCAGGTATTGATGAACACTATGCCTTTGGGTAAATTTTGGGTTCTTCATATTATATTTCAAATCAACTTAATATTGACAGATAAGTTGATATTGCTATTTTGACAGTGAAACGGAACATTACTTTTTTCGTGAATTTCGTGAAATTTATTTTGATTAGTTCGACAAGTTATTCATTCACCAATATATGAATAATATGCAATTATTAGTAATAAGCTATACTCTATGGAGTGTTCCGTTTCACTGCGTGTAAATTGCACGCATCGGTAGTTTGACGTATGATTGGGCAGAGACACGCTAGCAACAACAACATAGGCGACAGCGGTTCCTTGGCGAGACGTTATATGCGGCCGTCGCGCGAATCTCGCGACTGCAACGCGAATTTGCCCCGGACCCACGCCAGGCACATTCGACACGACAACACCCTCGACATAATACTTAAACCCCTAATTGAAAGCACACAGTAAGTATATTTGTGAACCGGTGACGCGGCGTACGACTTTAGTGACATTCTTAGTCTAAATAAATGTACATACATTTGTTTACATTAAGTTAATAAGTAGTTTAATTAATTTATTCCCATCCAAATAAGATTTTTTTTGTTATTTGGAATTATATCTTATATTTGACTTACCTAGCAAGGCATTGCATTAACTCTCAAAAGTCGTATAGTCGCGTCTCGTAAATGTTTGTGTTGCATCGTAGCGGAATGATTGCACGTACGCCCAACCCTGACTGAAGGTATTCGCATGCCGGTGATGGTTTAACTAACGATTAACTAACCACTAACTCAACCCAACTGTGTTTTGTGTTAATTTGTCACTAATTGTCTGTCTTTTATGGAAAGAAGGTGTATTGTATATTTTTTAACAGGCTACAGAGCAACTGAATTTGGCGATGGAAGAAACATCGGATGGCAAAGGCACTGAAATGAGCACAGAGTTGTGAACTTATATGTTTTTGAAAGCATATATGTTTGTAATTATATTTGTAAAATAAAATACTTTTGAAGATATTATAATATTAAATTTGTCTACTTGTCTACTAAAATATTTTTGTGCCAAAGAATCGCTAGACATTGCATGTGTATTTGAGTATAATATTCGTATTGATAAAATAATTTAAACGCTGTAAATATTTTTTGTATGAATAGGATTTTTTAAGTATTTATGGACGCAGCACATACATCTGTATTGCGGGTTTGAAACTCAGTAATTTTGATTAGTGACAGTGAAAACGTATGCTTCGTATAATTTTCTATGTTATTTATTCTATGACGGGTATAGACGTATTACTAATATATGTTTATATTTAGTATACGTTTCATATAAGTGACTGTATATTTGTTATTAAATTTAAGCTTAGATTTAGGTTTAGGATTAAACGAACCGTTGTCATGGCCGCTGCATTAAAACATGTAAACGACGCGTATTAAGACAAGACTCATTTAATACTGAATACAGTCTAAAGTCGTAATTTCAACGACAACTTCTGATTCAGTTTGTCACGTGTCTGTTCAACACCTACAAGCCAAAATTAATTTAAAAACTTACAATAATGTTGAAGTTTTAATATTTGTATAATATTTTCTTTTCCATTGAAATAAAGTCGCAGAATTAATCGCAAACTCAAACTTTTGTGAATGAACTGAACGCGGTCTCAACGTAGTAAAACAATTGCTGTTGTGTTTTTAATGTTAATTAACAGTCAATTAGAACTGTACAAGACTGAAATTGGTTTCTAAAATTCTACAAACCCCGAACTCCAATTCGTAATTTATGTGTATAAACGCGATGGTCAATATTAAATTTCTTATTTACAAACTATTGAGTTTTAGTTCAATATCCTTAATACATATTCCTTATAATTGTTTGTGACGCAATCATAACCGTCATTCAAGAATAACAAAAACTTAGTACAATATTTGGAGTGTAATCGCTCAAACCTCTTCCGGTGTCGGTCAATGGTTATACAACCACTGCTCAGTTGCCAGTAGCATTGCCGTCAATTATCTAGCAGGGGCACCAAGAGTTGCGATTTTCTTAAAATAAGACAGTCGAAGTTAAAAATATTATTACAACACGTTCAGATGTGGTATAAATGTACGTTTCGAACTACGTGTAAAAATAATTATAATATAACATAACTTAAAGCCAAACCAAAAGATTTAGTCCATAACAAAATGTGAATTTAATGTACTATGTAATATAACATTAATCCTCATCAGGCTCCCTTGTTAATGAATGTTAATATTCGAGGCGATTATCGATTCAACAAAGGTATAGCATAGTAATTAAACTGTCGCAGATATCAAATGGACCATTACTGCTAATGAGGAGTTCATTCACTGTGAAGTTTGAAACTTTGACATTCGATGCGAAATTATTCTAAACTAGATAACGTTATTCATTTTAGATAATATGTATTATATTCTATATGCATAAACGCGGAAAAAAACATACAAAGCAGTGGAAATTGCATTTATTTACTTTTCACTGTGTGATAAAGGCAAACTGTACTATCTCTCAACAACTAACTCTCAAACTGCATTAAAACGTAACAAGAATATTTAAAGGCAATAAATTGCCTTTCAATCCAGTTAGCTTGTTTTGATGGATTGTAAAAACTCATATGTCCAGCTCCAGTACAATTTTCCGACACGAGAAAAAGTCTAAAAAGGTGATATCTCGTCTGCTGCGATGTCCACTATTCGACGAAGGGTGAAAACTCATTACCGATGTTTAATGAAAGGGCTCCCGGGGCGTGTATGATTACTGGTTAATTGAAAGGCGTAAAATCAGAGTGCGCACAAGGCAATCCCGTAAATTGAAAAGTGAAATTGTTTGTTGAAATAGACGTGCACGGTAGCATTTTAGCGATGAGCTAGAGTAAAATAATCTTGTTTGCAGTAAGTATTCCTGTATTCGATACCGGAAAAAAAATTGGAAACTATTTATTTTTATTTAACTAGATTACTTTATGTAGTAGCTTAATGATAAAAAATCATATTATAAAAAAACATTTATTAAAATAAACATACAATAGTTATCTATTTTCTCAGTTCTATATGATGTACAAATAACACTTAAACATAAGCAGCCAAGAACCAAAGATAGAATATTTACCTTGAAGTATCTTAAAATGAAACGAAAGATCCAATTCTATTATGGATCGTCAGATTCTTGGTAAGTACAAGTAGTATATATACAATTACTATGCGAAATAGTAAAAAATATTACGGATTTAAAATACATTTCTAAACATTTTAGAGAAGACACCTTGGCTGTAATCTCGCTGAGTGCACATCATATATTAAATTTAAGCGGGAGCTTATGGCCCCTGGTATTTAGCATTTATAGCAATAGCGAGACGAGGTCCGTATAATTAAGTTTAGTTATTTATTTTATTTCTCTTGTTTTTATTGTAACAAATATCAAATTAAGATAAATATGGGTATCATAATGGAGTAATCTTTACTTTGAATTAATAATATGAATAGTACCTATTTAGTAATACTTTTATGTTAATTTAATTATTGGACTAAAGTCTAGGTATATAGAACAAAATTCATGAAATGCAATTGCTTTAACATCATATAAATATAATTTAGCACAGAACACTAGATAGGGGCACTAGTCCCAACCAGAAATCAAAAATGGCAAGGCTTAAGTATTCACTTCGCTGTCTTTAACAGCGCAAATGTGTTTGGTTAAATTTGGAAGTGTTTGAAGTGTAATTTTCTTTAAGTGAAAAGGCAAAGCGTTTCAAACAAGAAATAAATATACAATGTAAATGATACTATGCTAAGTATCGTGAGCAAAGCTGGGAGTTGAAAGAATTTAAAGTAATGTAAACACGAAAAGTTTGCTTTCGAGTTGATGCAAACCAGAAGCACATTCGAAGTCAACTGCGTGGAAAAATTAATTCGAAGCTGCGGCAGAGACGGAGGGCCGGTCCTCGACAACTTGCCTCAACCTTGCCGTTTCAAGATCGCTCTCGTGCTTTTGCTACAGATTTTAAATATTGCTCCCGCGACAAGTGGAACAATTATTGTACTGCTTGTTAACACATGCGTTTACGTTTCGTTATCCAATATTTTTTCTTATAAAGTGTGTGATCAGATCAAGGTTTATAAAAATGTTTGATTAATAACAGTAACAGCCCTAATCCTTCTTTGAGGTATAGTATTGTGGATTGTAGGCAGCTCTGTTAAACTTTGCATATAAAGCTGGAAGGGGTCAGTGAGGGGAGAAAATTGAATGAATATACATTTTATTGGTATATCATAATAACTCACAATATATGGAAATACGGAACGTTAAATACGGTTGGTAACATGTCGCAATTAGCACAGTGACAATGACATTCAAAAGTGCAAATAGAATGCGGGAACTATTCGGTCCGGTGCATACTGTCCATAACAAAAGATTGACATGTATGTCGCATTCAATGTGAGTTTTTGGATGGTAAAATTGGTACACTTTATGATTTTTTTATACTGAGTAAAATTGGTATAAAAAAGCTCAATCTAAATTTGTTCATAAGTGTTATATCCTTATTGTTCAGCTTTACATTTCGATTAGGTTAATAAAGACTATTCTTTTACGTTTTATATCATTCAGTATAACTAAAAATTCCGACATTGCCACTTTATTCAAACGAAACCTAAATCCATTAATTAATTATCGAATACACATATTTGTTATAGTTATTTCAGTCATCTACTATGAACTAAAACAAAAAGAATTTCATTTGAATCTGCCGACCTTTTAAAATCAATATCAAATCCCAAGCCTGTTAAAATTGTAATCTAATTAGAACGCGATTTCCTTATAAAATATTTCAACGTCAAAATTAATTTAACAAACAAATTAACAGCCTTTGCTTCTACAGTGTTTCAGATTTTTTACCAGATTAAAAAAAACGAATTAATATAATTCATATCAAACTTGATTCAACAATCTTTGTTGACAATGTATAAAGATATTTTTATAAACATAATAATAAATGTATAGCTTAAGTTTTCAATTGAAATTTCTAATTCAATTAGAAAATTATTGTAATCAAACTACTGCGGTGTTGTTATTGCTAAGAGAATAAGTTATTTAATATCACATTTATTTCACATCAGTCGTAACAAAGATATTCTATTCCTTGTTTGTGTCTATTGAATAAACGCACCTTGTGAGCTCAGCTATCAAAGGGCGTAGGGTGATTAAGGGCTTCGCTGGAAATGACGTCTGATTTAGCTTTGTACCAACATTCAGAAATGTTACGCTACTACATATTAACGTCTACGAATGTTTGAGAACGTGTCTTGTAACTCGAGAAGTTATGTAAGCCAGTGACTACGAACTCAACTTAAGACGTTACTTAACTTTTTACATTAATAATGTTTTTTATAATAAATGATCCGTTTTTTCATTAGATATGAAGAAAATTTGCAATTTTCAAGGAAGTGCTCACATTTCGTAAATAATTAAGCATAGTTTGAACTAAATGTGTAGAAACTAAAAATTGAACTTATTGAGACTTTTTTGTTATCTCTCTATACCCTACTGTGTTATACCTACTAAGGTACTAGGGTAGTAGACATAGACGGCGTCCCGGGTTCAATTTATGATACTGCGAATGATGTCGCTTATTAATATTTCTTAAGCAGGTTTGAGCACATCCTCAAGGAGATGGTCCCGGGGGAGATCCTAGTAAGTTATTTTGCATTTAGCTGTAAAAAAGTATAACTTAATAATTATTTATTTTATTAACAATTACATTTTTTTATTATTCAAGTAACGATTTTCATTATTAGAAATTAATTAACTCATAACGAAATACCCAGTTATATATAATAACTTTGAAAAAACCACTAAACTTGAGATAAAATTCTTTCACAGAAATTGAAAAATCCCACACACCTATTTTAAGACATGATCACTGAATTAACAGATTAAATCTTATCCCAGACAGATATTATTCTATACATCCGGTTGATGGTACATATGTTCTAGACATATTCCTGCTTTAGAAATAATAAGCGGATGTCTCGATCCTTCGTAATATCTGTTTTGTTATTAATGTCTTTATACGGTTCTCCAATTATCTGGTAACAGAGCACCCCTCGTGATTCAATAAACGGCGAACCCTCGCATCGCCACGCGTGAACATTTATATGTGTTGCGCAACATAATATTTTATATGTGAAACGTTGTAGTTCTATAATTATATTTTTAAAAGATTAGTTCAGTATTTATAAATTCCTGTATGAGTAGTTGTCAGATTCCGTTGTCAGAAACGTTTTACAATTTTGTTTGAAGGCATTCGTTGACTCACTATGTTTTCTTTTACATACCTAGATGCCTACTTTCATACAAATATAATGCAATATTTTGATTCATGCATTCAATATTTTCATTATATTGTAAGCTGTATAAACTTGTGAAATCTATGTTAGATCGTTAAATAATATCTACAAAATTAAATCTGTACGCCATTTCACATTTGGATCAATATCGACTGACTAAGCAACAATTACTTTGAAGGTTGTATTGCAGACACTAGGTCTGTGAATGTCCTAATGGAGCTCGTTGTTGTCAGCAAAATTTCTAACGTTTCAATTTTTCAGCAGTCCTACTTCTACACGAGTGTTTTTAATCACAGGTATTGCGAACTAAACTAGGCTAATCAAAACGACTAATCAACTACAAGAATAAGAGAATTAATCTCTACTACATTTAGTGTACCTTTAAAATTCCACTACATCATTTTACCATGCACTTGGGCAACTGAAATAGACGGTTATTTGCATATGTATTGCTGCAAGCCTGTTTATTAAAACTCTCATAACAAGTAATGGAAATTGTACTTTACGTAACGTAACTTTAATAAAATAACATTTATGTTTACATTGTGGCAGATTGTTATGAGATAGGCAATTAACCTGAAAACACTCAAGCTTGATCTTTTGACTTTTATTTCACGATTATTTACTATGGCAACAGCAAGTAAATTGAAAAAGTTTTTATAGCTTTAATTCGCAAGGCTAACAATAGTTTTAAGACAAAGGATAACAAAGAATAAATTATAAAAGCATGTTACGCAATCATTTATTTGTAACATTACAAGCCGGCTTTGTAAGTCCAAGGTAGAACGCCGAATATTAGGGATCATTTTCACTGGTGACCTGTTTTTCGTGAAACAAAGCACTCTTTTGAACCGGCCAAACAGTAATAAATAATTTACAAAAGCAGTCATGTGAAAGAGAATCCCCTTTTCAGCGGGAGTAACCATGCTGCGGTTGGGTATTTGAATTGCTAATAAGTTTCCCGACCGAATAACTGGTGGTGATGGGCGTTAACTGGTTTCGTAGATGCAAGATAAGGATGCCGTCACTTGCCCGTGTGTGGCCCATGCCCAAGGCACTCCATTCACAACAACTACGATGCGGCGAACTTGAGTGGCCTCTCTGTACACCTCGTTTACAACTTTCAACTTTGTCTTTTACCTATAAACAAAGCGTAACTCACTGTCTTACTTCAGCAACTGTAAATAAATAGAACTGTACAAATCCAACTTCTAACAAGAATAGTTATGTATAATAAGAGAACTTTATCAGACATTCCGTTCGTAAATATAATTAAAATACTTTATATGTTTTTTTTCGAGCGGCCGAATATCGACAAAAGGCTATCCAAACCAGAAGGTTCATTAAAAAGTTATGCCCGGATTAAAGTATATAATGATATACACGAATCGAGTAGGGTAATATTGTACATCAATGTGATTCAAACTTTGTTAAGTACTTTATCAAAGCATTTTCTGATTGTTGAAAACTTTTTTTTATACCCCCACATGAAATACATTTCAAAAAAATTAACGCCCTTGCTAAATCACTTTGATGAATACGTAACAATAGGCTGTGGCTAAGAGCCGGGATGCGGTCAGTGTCGTGGAGTAATTAATTGCAAATTGTGGTAATTGCCCCGTCTAGGTCTGGCCGGCCGCTCCGTCCCTTTCCACTGTCCAAATAGCATATTGTCAGGGGGTCTCCACTTAAATCCCCGAGCAACACGTTATATTACGGAATGTGTAACAATGGCGAGGCGCGATGTTGATATAATAATTTCATTACTCTCCGATAGTAATAAATCAGCGTGCACGTATGTTATCAGGCATGAATTTATTATGACGGAATGAAACATTTCATACCTTTGTGGCTTCACTGACAAAACCAATAGTTTTTATGAGCGTAGTCTCTATTCATCGAAATGAAAACTTAATCCATAAATGGATATTTTAGCTTATATTTTATGAATTGTATCGTAATAACTGAGGTGAAATTTAATTTAGCAAATCACGCACAGAGTGTTGTATGTTTTCGTTAAACTTTGCAATGAGGTATTAACTTGGAAGACAAGGCAATAAAGTTAGGGCAGTTACAGTATTACTGCCTTAAGTATCTCATTAGAATAAGTTCGGTAGTTATAAGAATTTATGCTTCGATAAAACTGTACGAAACGTTCTCTGAAAATATAACTACGTCAAAATGTCCAAAACAAAGTAATAGAAGCTTTCCCTAATTGGTGCAGCGTCCGCTTACCATTGAAATACCTACAGTACACATTGTATCTCTAAATCCGTAAAACCCATAGTTATATTGAATTAAACCGGTTTTAATTTATTAGTCTGCTGCAGTTGGGTTTCAATTAGACAAAGTCAACACGCTATGGAAAGTGAACCTAATTGATTTCTTTCTGAATGGTAACAGCCAGGATATTTTATCAAATGACCACTAAATTAATATTGATTTAGATTGACGGGGAATTGGATAGCTAAAACTTTTTAAATAATTAATGACTCTGAGGAAGTTATTGGTAACTTAATTTTACATAATTGGCAGTCAACCCCTCTCAGAATTTTTAATAAAAGTGAAACTACTGAAACAACTGATTAATAAATGGATTATTTAATTGATATTTAACTATTATAATCATAATGAAATTATGTTACGAAAATTTTAAAATAATGCGCTTCGTTGGATTTCCAACCGCGCTACGCTTTTCCCGTGTTCATTAAATTCATATGGAAATAATTTAAATTAATTTCTGTATATCTACAGGATAACATAGGAAAGTGGTTAGAAAATTGAAATTCCTCGACACTGAAGGTAAGGGCGCCATTTTGAATGAAAAGTCTTTCATGGTCCTTCAGCGGAAAATCGAATTATTAATTTCACTACGGACTTCCATATGCTTGCATATTGTATATATCGCATATAAGATATGAACGTATTTAGTTACATATATTTATAATGTATATAAAAGTATTAAATATATAAACGTAAAATGTAGGTAAAGCGAAAATGTAACAACACAATTCAACGTGCAAGAACAATTTAAAAAAGACTGTTATAATGGCTTTTAACTGAGATAAAAGTAGCGAGTGGATGTCAGCCTTCCCCGTGAAACTTATTGCAACTTGTTTACCAGCCGTCTTCAGCACCCTTTGTTCATCTCCAACTTCACAGACGACTGCGGACAGAAGGTACGCCTTATATAAATACAATTTACATTTATTACTTTAACTTTCGTTAAGTAGAATTTGAATCTATATAAGTACTAATTGGTAGAAGTGAGTAAATATGTTAGTTAAGAGAGATAAGGCCTAGACCATTTTTTTAAACTAGAAACGTTTAAACAAATGCATAAAGTTCATCTGTTTCATTATATCTTTGTTCATCATAGTGTAATATTGCTAAAAGCTCATAATGGCTTTTTAGAGTTCTTAGAATATTATCTTTTAAATGCAAACAATCACGTATAATAAGTTTACATTGAAAACCAAAACTTCTGACTATTCATTTGGTATTAGTTAGTACTAATAGAACTAAACACGAATTTGGGACTGTCAAATTTAATATGCAACAATTCAATTACCCAAACTTGGCAAACATCAATCGAAGGTATTCAACACTTGCTTATTCACATAAGCTGCTTAGTTGTAGGGTAGATTTATTACCAGTAATAAAGCCAAATCAATCGTATTGAAGCAAGAGGGTTCTCTATCGTTTCAATCGGTCAGCTT
Source organism: Leptophobia aripa (assembly GCA_951799465.1). Classification (NCBI taxonomy): domain Eukaryota; kingdom Metazoa; phylum Arthropoda; class Insecta; order Lepidoptera; family Pieridae; genus Leptophobia; species Leptophobia aripa. The sequence continues at coordinate 4,917,734 of OX637260.1, forward strand.
AGTACCGCGTCCCCTTACATAATTCTTATTTACCAGCAAAATAACCGTATATAACTTCATAGAGATCTGCGTCTACTTATAGGTTTTCCTTGCATCCGTGTCTAGGTATTCATAATATATATTAAAATAATTCTGATATAGTAATTTTAAGTGCTCCGTATATGATGTCTGTCGCCTGTCGCGAACTGTACGGTTTAGTATAACTTAACAAACTCGTTGAGAGTATTATATTCTTAACTATGAGATCGGATATTCGAACCAGTATCAAAATCATTGATATTCTATTTATGAAGGTAAACCAAATAAAGAAACTGAATTTCAGACCTAAAACCGGTGATTTGGTGTCGGACGTTAAGGAAAATTGACCGTAAAATAGGTATCGAAACGGGCGTATAAAGGTTGTATTGGTATTGCAGGTTATATTTTTACAGCTTAATTCTTTGTAAGCTTACATATATTTATTTACTGTATAAAAAATACAGTGCAAAAAATAACAAAGAAAGAGGACTTTTGACATACTTTTCTTGGATACAGAGATTTCGCTGGATGCAGATGTAGGTACATACATATTTTACTTTATTAATGATTTCATAACACTTAACATTTAATTATTTGTACATACTCCAATTATATATAAACCTTAATCCAATATTAATGCATAAATATTGAGCCTTCTCTCCATTTGAACCCTTATAAAAAATAACGTGTTTTGTTTTATTAACGCGAAAATAATATTCCGAAATATTAGAACCTAAATATCGTTTAGTAAACTCGCAATGCATGTTAAATATCGAGGCAGTACTATAATTATAAATTCGATTATAATTTGGTGGTGAAACGCGTTTTAATCCATTAAAACAATGTTCAATTAAATTATGTTGTAAAAACAAACCGTCCTTTTTTAATACGACCAAAGAATTATATATTACAATATGATTTCAGTTACGTGCATCCGTAAAAGGCGGGATCGTTGAAGCGCATTTCGCAACTGGGTGATCAACGAAATCGCCATAATGAAGAGCAGTTGCGCTTTTGTAATCCATCAGGTTTAGTTTATTCGCAAGGACGAAAACTGAGAAGGCGAACTTTTAACCCCTATTAAAACATTCCTCGAGTTTTCGCTTCCATCGTTTGATGTCATTCTTTGCTTTATTCTCGAAAAGTCAGACGGCTTTTCGATATCTTGAAATGGTTTTCTGTGTTAGAGTTAGAATTTCTATAGAACTAAGTGTGACTGTAACAATATCCAATAAGATCTTCGTTTACTGGAGTCGTAGCTTGGAACATTTATATGTATTCTTGTTAACTTAACACATTTACATCTTACGCATAAATGCAGTAAAACATTTTAAAAAATTGCAATTGCACATTGCTAAAAACATTTGTGTAAATTTTGATTTTAATCAATTTAATTTTTGTATTGTGTTCTGCTTCATTATAGAAGTTAAGATTTATTTATAACGTCAGAACGATCTAGTTTATTTTAAATTAAACTCTCGTATGAAGTCTCTAATAATGAAAAAAATATTACAATTTTTCTCATCTCGGACGTTATTTTAAAGCGTAGCGTTATTTTAATTATAAGTCAGGTCGGTCCAGGACATTATTATAACGGGAAAGAGTTTACTTAAAGTAGTATTTAGTCATGTAAACAAAATTCTAATTAGCTTTTACCGTGTTTACAAGAATGTTCTAGATAAACATATTTTTAAGCTAGTAAATGAAGAACCGTACATTTGTTCTTGCTTAACTTTCAGTTTTTGTTATCGTTTTCGGATCTTGGAAAACATGGAAAACTAAGAGAGCTAAGGTTGAATTTCATAAAGTTACATTATGTCATCATAAGGTTATCTAACATTATATGTAAATAGGACTAATATTTAAAAAAGTACTGCTTATATACAGAAAAGTTAACATCATAAAGGATATTTATTTAATCATGCAATTAGATTACTTGACTTATAAGTGTTGATTTTTGTGTGCCAATGTTAATGTTGTTGGTAGGAATGTTCTTATTGTTTACTTAGCAATATAGTTGACATTTAAAGCAAACAAATCTGTATTTATAACCCTGATCAACAACTATTCATTGAACCGTAATAAAATCTTAAATAAACCCGCCTTTCTAGCCCATTTACTTGAGACTAAAGTTATTTAATTAGTCGAATAATTAGACCTTGAATTTAGTCAATGTAAATTCTTAAACAAAAGAAAAACATAAACTCGTCGATTCTAATTTCAAGATCTTGAACAGTGTCTTATTTAAGCGTTTTTTTTTATTAAGCCTGTTATAATTCGTGTTATAGTAAACTGTTGTTTTATAAAAGTTATCCAAGATTATTTTATGATTTTTTAAACAGTACAAAGTGTATGTCTGGACATTACACTCCCTGCTAAGGCCTTTGATTTTGTATAAGTTCCTTTAAAGAATAATTATTCATTAGAGCTTTAGTAAGTGCGTTGCCGGCACCCAATGATTGAATAAGTGTCCATGGGCTAATGAGCACACGTAGTCTCCGAAATTAAAAAGAAAGAAAGAAATAACGTACGAAAATAGAAACGTATAAATTGCCGTAACGTAACGTCTATTCTAAAATCAGTCTCACATTTTAAATGTCGGCCTTACCTAAAATCTTGTTTGAACCATAACAAATATCATTGCCTTTGTTTTGCTCATCTAAATTGGAGCAAACCACAAACAGGGTTCGGAATGACTGCAAGCCAGGCATTGCCTGAAGCTAATAATATCCATTACGGTGAACGAGAACACTCTTCAACAGAATAATAACACAATATAAACTGATAATTATGTTTTATCAGTTACGTAATTTCGTGTTGGGTTTTCTGGTGAAAAATTTATTTTGTTTTATATTGTAAATTGTATTAATATAATAAAAGATTAATAAATGTTACATATGTGTTTTGTTAATTGATTTTGTTTCTGAATATTGCGTCATTATTTTTTCGTGAATCGAACCCACGGTCTCCAGGTGTGTTCGTTCGTTTTGCAGGATTATTCCTGAATACTATTAATTATAGATGTCAAGTAGTGTTATCTGTAAGGAAATCAATTCTCATTTATATCAGTATTTTATTCTACCGCGCGTTTCTTAATATTTTAATTCACGGAAATGGAAATACAACGATAGAAGATGCGATCTATTGTATATTGCATTATTTTACTTTTACTCAAATGCCTATTTTATTAAGTACTTACACAACACAAACAAAGTATACTATTGAATTAAAATACTATTTTATATTTATATAATTAAATCTATTTAATATAGAGCCTGGGCACAATCACCTATAATTTCTAAAAAGAAATCTTTGTTACTTACTTTAGTTATAAAAACGTAGATATTTATTTAATTTAAGAACACAATTATATGTGCTGTAAGTAGCAAAGTGAAATATATACAATTTATTTCCTAGAATATTAAAGTTAAAGTTTCTTTCGTATATTCCATCAAATATAGTGTGGAACTTGGAGTGGGTGAAAGTAAACAAATTGTGACAAAGTATTTTTATTCAGGGATAAGCCACCAAAACGGTCCACATTCAATTCTTTATTATTGCGTAGATTCACAAAAAGATTTCTTTAATCCTGCAATTTGGTCGTGCAAAGTTTACATTTTAGATACGATTGAATAATATTTTAAACACAACCTTCACTAAATTGTTAGCTTAGATTTTTTTCTAAACGTACTGAAGGCTAACTCCTTAACGTACACGAATAAGATTTTATACATTTTACGAAAATACATTAAAAGACAAAATTGCAACAAAATAAAAAAAAATCCTACATATATAAATAACAATGCGGGCTTAAAAAATTAGACAAACCAGTATATATAACTTACATTATAAGGTGAGGTTAATTAGAAATTCTGAATTGTATGTTGCCACACCCTATTAAAGATTCTATTACAAATTTTGAAACACACTACTCTATGTTACCTTACCGTAACTAACCAAACAATGTTATATCCAACACATAGATCCTACCTATATTTTGACATAAGCCCTTGTATGCGTTGAGGTGTAAATTGAATTTCACGAGCTCTGTTATATTTTTATATTTGCTCGACAGTGGATAAGCCATTTGGATACTGCAAATGGATGCGTGTACTAAATATCGCATTTGTAAGCTATAAAGTATTACTAGGCAGTACCAGCGATTATGTATATTTGTCTACTTTCTGACAGCTAAGATAAGCCTTAATATACGTAAAACAATATTATTGTTCATAATTGTTACTACAATGGACGAGTCAGAAAATTTTATCTATCTTATATCTGTCGATTTTAATGCAATTTTATAAAACATTCACAAATTCTATTTGCATTATAAAAAATGAGAATTTATAAAAGAACTTAGAAAGTTATGAGAATTTTCACGCAAACAAAATAAGAAAGAAAATACAAATTTCCTTCTACGTCGGAGTAAAATCGTCGTGCGCACTTCCTACGTTAGTCTACAGAAATTGTGTGAATTATAATTTAGTTATTTAATGTTGTTAGCTTTGCGAATTCAACACTTCGATTTTTTTCTATTTTCAAAATACAATCTGCGACCGAATGGAGAAAACAGAATAAAAAAATGGATTTTCTAAATCACTGTAATAGTCATAAAGCAGGCACTATCATAACCGAACCGAACCTATTTGGGTAATACTCAATAGAAATGAGTTTGCCGCCAGGCAGGCGGGTATCGAATGAGGAGTCTGCTCAGCTCATTTCGATGTGTTTGCCAGTAGCGTAGATCGCCCATCATTGGGTATTTGATCGTGATCCCGCATTCTATTACGATTGCCATGGGTATTTATCTTCCTAACTTGTCTGTACCTTATTAATTTACGCTTATTAACCTAATGACTTAAGATATTATATGCTTAACAGTTATTAAAAAAACTATATTACGATTCATCTATATAGGATCAGCCATATGTGTAGAAACGAACTTTTTTATATTCTATTTCATTCACATTTGTGATGAAATCATAATCTTAAGTCAATGTTATCTTCACAGTAACAGCTTTCAATGCGGCTCCCAACCGACTTATAATAATTATAATTTAATATGTAATAGCTGAATAACGTAACATTTGCTCCAGTGGTGAGCCCTTTGCAATTACCTCACGTATTGTATTTTATACCATTGTACAAATGCTAAATTTAGAAATGCTAAATCTGAAAGTAGCAGCTACATTTATCTCGTTGTGACGAAGTTATAAAAATTTGTTTATTATACAAATATCACTGTTGGAATATACTTTTATATTATACATTATATTCTAACGGAAATTGCTAAAATACCTGTTAAAAATCCGTAATTTTTTTTGTTATATTAACGTAAATATTTTAAAAGTTACATACATTTATATATATATATATATATATATATATAAATGTATATATGTATATATATATATATATATATATATATATATATATATATGAGTGGGATTAAAAAGTAATCAATTGCCTGCCATCGTCGTTTTTTCAAAAAATAATTAGTGCATAGGCGCGGTTAGAACACACGTAAAATCACGGGCTACTAGGCGGACACTGTACCAAAAACAAGCAACTTCAATAAATTAACGAGACATTCGTTACATCAATAGATAATTTACAAAGAGCGAACTGAAATATAGGCCCGCTTCAACGAGCACGCTATTATGAAGGTGCGTACTGCCTTTGACATGAATTTCAACAATTTTCACAAAGAACCTACCATCATACAAAAATAGACATACTTCCATAATATTATTAAATGGTGAATGGAAAATCATTTCAGATTTTTAGAATTAAAACTTTGATTAAAGTTTAAAGATAATGCTTTCTAATTTTGACTACAAGTAATGGTAAGTAACTAGACAATTTTTTACCATAATACAATGTACGTGTCTCGGTGTACTATATGTTTGGGGATTATTCTCGCTATCACGTATATGTGTACTTCTGTTTCACCATGTCCACCGGTACTAAAGGTTTTTTTATTGTTATATATAGAGATATGCGTGAATGGTGTTATGGTTACAACTGTTTACAACCATACAGTCAAACATACTTGGCGATTTAAAGGAGTGGCGGGGACTTTCTTGCTAGTTCTTCTCGACCACAGACGCCTTTTAATTATAGAGACAATGTTTTTTTAAATATTCGAAGATTCATGAATTGGTTTTTTCAACTACATACGTGTCGTCTATAGTTACGTCTATAGTTTCTTGCCGGTAGATGACTTCCGAACCGGTGGTAGTGTAAAATTGACGATTCAAAATTGTCTTTATTAGATAATTTGAGTTTGAGTATAATGATATTGTACGTATTATAATACTTAATAATAAAATAGGATTTGTTTATTTCCTTCAACATTTATTCTCCATTTCTGCTTAAAAATAGTAACTTTAAAGTGGAAGTTACTATTTAATAGAGATGATTTGTTTTTATATCAAAGATATTCTCTATCTGGTCGGTAAAAGGTTAGGTCTACATTGCCTAAGATCTTATTTATGTAGGCAATATGTGTGAATCACAGGATTTCTCCCGCATGATTTCCCTTGAGCCATCGAATATCACATAGACTTCTTTTGCTATGAGATAAAAGATTCACTACTCTGGTATTTGATGCAAAGCCAAATCTACGGAATGAAGTCTTGGAATGTTAATAATAAATTTTGCAGAAAGGTGTCGTGAAACATGGAATCGGCTTAATACCGTATTAGAGTTAAAATGTCTTAAAATAGTTTAGGTTGTATTGTAATTATTCAGTAATGAGGTACCATTTTGATTGCCTTCTAAGATTTTATGACCATGATGTTTATTGTTTTCTTATGAAAATTTCTTTATTACAGCAATATTTGCAGAAAAATTTAATATCTGTTGACCAATTTTGCACTGAAAACTCTGTAGACAAAAGTTTATTTTTAAATTATATTATTATTTCCGAAGTTAGAAATGAAATGATACACTCTCGCAAGAGATTATATTTTCAATCCGAGCACGCCTGAATGACTAATCAACACTGCCTAAAGTTAACCTATATTTTTTTTTATTTAAAGAAGGTCTTATGCTAGTTTACTATTATATTTTTTTAAACACCACCTAACTTAGTCCATATAATTGCATGGTTGGTTAAGTGTGTATTATCTGTGTAAAGCTGTAATGAACGCTTCAATCAAGCAGCAACTGACACTTGTTGTTTATATATTAAAATGCTCTTTTACGCTATCCGAGATCGTCACCCCTTCACTATTTATCTCAACACAGCCTTTGTATTCAATAAAGCCTTTGATGTAATTGTGTACCCAACAATCACATCTCCCAAATATGCCTTTGTCCTGAACTACATAAGTGTTGTTAATGTTTCATAATATGCCGTAAACAGCGTTGAAGAGGTTTTAATTTTGAACGAGAATTTATTTAAATGAGTTTCACTAAAATATAATTTATCTGAAACTCCGATTACACAAATATCCAATTGTTTTTTTGTTTGGCAAAAGTAATATATACTAAATTTGATTATAATTACAAATAAAATTATTTAAATATAAAACGCAAACTTTTTCACGGGATATATATCCATATGATATAATTTTTATACTTATTAGTTTTAGTTTTTTATTGAATGTATGTTACTAATGTTTAATATAAATAGGAAAATTATATGATTTACCGCATTTTTAGCAAAATGTACATTATATAGCCTTAAATTCAATTTTATATTTTTCTCTTTTATAAATTCATGGTTTTGTAATTAATTTTAAACTGTAAATGGGAATTCGGAGTCTTCTGAAATATTAAAACATAGTTTCCATGTCAGAAGCGGATAAATATTATATACAAAAATATTTTTAATTTAATAACCATATAACAAATTAAGTTAACGTACCTAGCAAAACACTCAAGTTATTGGAAAATCGAATCGAATATTGAATATTGGCTGCGACCACATCGGCTTATTGAAAGTTATTTTAAAGTCATCTCGATATGTCCTCACATCTAAGGATCTATATTAAGTCCTGTTTGGAACTACGTATTAGAGTAATTGCTAGGTCCCCGAACGTACTGATACGCTTTGAGGAAAATTACTTAACTTTAATATTAATGCCACCGAGACTGGTCTGTTGAGAGACATGTTCTGTTCATGAGAGGCATGTTTTATGTATAATAGTAACTTCTAAATACCATTTACAATATCCAGATTATCTTAGTAGGATGAATTTATAACCAAACAGTCTTAGCAGACTGGATTATGAAGTCGAGTATGAATTGGTCCCAATAGCTAAAAAGAAATTTCCGTTCGTAAAATGGTTACCAACCGATCATCCCTGGTACGCTCAACAATAATGTGGGGAGCATATTTATTGGCTGTGGTTTGGGTATTACTATATAAACTTATTTAAAGTATATAAGTATATGTAATTTATGACATGTGTTAACACAAGAAATAGTTTGCCTTGGGGCTAAACGACGGAGTATGAGATATGTCATGATATTAATTATATTTATTAATATATGGAATGAAATGATCTTTTCTGTCCTCGTGCAATACTTGCGAGCTATTGACCACAAAACTTATCACAGGTTAAATAAATTTTAAAAACGAATATTTCTCAATAACTCTTAACGCCTAATTAAACTTAATAAATAAAATGTTTTTTTTAAATTGTATTACAATTTTCTTTCTATATTTTCTGTTAAATATATTCTACTAACTGTCCACTTCTAACTTGTATTTTTTCGATTTCTTGACCACTTCTCAAAAATCTATTATCAAAGTACCACAAGTGTCATAAAAGACACTTGAGAATATTAGAGAAAATTCCTTTACGACAGCGGTTTTCCTCCTAATTTATAAGTTGGTGTACATCAAGCACATATTTAAGTGTTTACACTTAATGCATGGTCTTAATACATATTTATCAACCCTTGCGTAAGTTACTACACATGTGTGCATTAAAAAAATTGTAACTGGTTTCAAATGAATTAACCTTATAGATTCTACGCCGTAGCATTACATTATAAGTATAGTCTATAGCTAACTCGAGTAACTAACGAGGCTCCGCTCCGTCTCGTAGAGTTAAAGTCACACGAGCTTACTAATTGTCTTAATAATAATTTCTAGCTTCAAATTAATTCAAAACCAGCGTTAATTAGCGTAATGATAAATCAAGTTATATACAAAATAGATTTATGACAACAACTATGACTCTTGATTTATTATTTTAATTGTGAATTCCTGAATATAAATGAAATTGTTATCGATGACGATGAGAATTATCTTATAACTTTCTTAAAGTAATATTAGTGATAGTCGATTGTTACGATCACTAATTATTGAATGTTTAATTAATTTATATTATGTGTATTCCTCATTGGGGTTTGAAAATGTACAGGAACAAATTGCAAACCTTTTGATTTTCGTCATTAATATAATTGTTAAACAAATGTCCATTTATCAACCGGCCGATACACGTTAAAAGAGTTTCGGGAAATGGAGCCCCGTGTCATCCCTTTCCGAGATTGATGACTCTACTATGCTGACATTGCATTGTTCATTTAAATCTACAAGTTACGCAGCCCTTTTTCATTAATTGTATTACAAAGAATTTAACAATTCATTGTTTCAAAAGTAATTTATAAATCAGTACTTACGTTTCGCTCAACGCACGAGTATAAGTATCGCGATACAGCGAGGAAATGCCGTAAGCATTATGGGTACTCTGCCACAAGGAGCATACTTATTAAATTTATTTTAGTTAATTTATTTATATATAGTTTTCGTGTTTTTGTTTTTACTTTTAATTGACATTTAGAAATAACTGATTAAACGAATAAAAAGCTTTTTATTAGGATAAATCTCACAATGATTAGTCTCAATGTCATCTATTAAATCTAACAAATATTCATCATCCGCTTGCCAAATGGCGAATGCATTCCTTAGTAATCGCGCGCCCCACGCGGCCACATATGCCCAATGCTTTTATCGACGTCTGCATTCATTGTCGTCGGCGTCTTTCTCTAATTCGCTTATATGCATAGATTATTACAGTCTAATGTCACGCTCTAATATCTAATATCTATCACGTTTGGCCTAAGTGTAATATTAATTGAAATATAATTCAAAATTGATAATTTTCAAACCATATTCTCTCTCTATTATGATAGTTCGGTAGCGTGATGAAGTGTGTTTAGCAGTATTCTATTTTTAATGTATTGTAACAGCATATGTTTTATATATGCCATATAAATCAATAATGCAATTGCAATGTTCGACAAGTTTTATCATTAATTACGGTTATCTCATATTTGCGTAACACGGACTATTATATAAAAATACTGTGTTTATTTTCCTTAGTTATTCGCGATACAATTCCGCCACCAAGAGGAAAGACACCACATTTAAACGACGTTCGATTTTATAGATATCTAACAGAACGTATGAATAATTCAAACAAAGCGTGGCGTGAAAGAGCCTCAAAGGGAAGACGACCCGCTATTAGAGTTTAAAATTGCTGGTGCACTATGCAGTATGAGGAACGATTTAGTTCAAAAAGCAATTCTCGTACTTGAAATTGTTAAAGTATTATAACGGTCCAACGTGAGACTCAATGCAGGAAACCAAGCAAATCGTTGTACGTTGTAACTTAGTAGCTTAAGATACAACTTTTGTTGTATTGTACGTTATACAATATAATTTCAATCAGACTTAAGAAAAAGTTTACTAACATATATGCTATGCCCACCGATGATAATAAAAGTTATTGTTTTATTGTTTTAATATAATACTAGCTGATCCCAACAAACGTTGTTTTGCCAAAAAAATGTCTCTAAAAATAGATGTTGGCCAATTCTCAGTTCTTCTCTACTCACTATATGGCCACAAAATTTCAGGAGAATCGGTCAACCCGTTTCGGAGGAGTAAAGGAACAAACATTCTAACACGAGAATTTTTGTGAACATGCTTGGCGATTTTAAGGAGTGGCGGAGAGTTTCTTGCCAATGTTTCTCGTCCGCTCTACGCCCGATTCGGGAACAGGCAGTAAATGTAGAGGCAAAAATAGTGTTTGTTTTTTTTACGATTCATAAGTGTACCATAGTTTCCTATGTGAATAAATATTTTTATATTAGCTACCATCGTGTGATTGAAATATTTGAATATATACTCCTATAGTTTTTGATAAAATATATTTCAATTTTACAAATGACTCTTTAACCCAAATTCAAGACACGTAACCCCCATTCAAAAGACACGTTATGACAACACCTGGCTGCAGCTGACGGGAAAAATTTATTACCTATAATAAAATATGTTAGAATAACTTTTAATCATATTTAAAACATCTGAAATCAGAACTAGAAATAGAATTCCACAATTAAAAACTATGTTTTAACTAAGACAAGAGGATCGTATTGTTACCAAGTACATTTATATCCAAAATAGAAATTCCTCTATATATCCTATATATTAATACATAACAATTGCCTATCTGTCGGATTTACGATAGATTTATGATTTTCACGCGTGCCCGCACGCAGAACAAGGTAACGACATAAATATTCATTCTCAAACCTACTCCTATTATTTTCCTTCGCTATCCTTTGCAAAACACAATTTTACCAAAGCGCTATCATTAATATCAATAGAGTGGTGAAATAAAAATTATGTCTGCCAATTTTGAAACGTGAGCCGCCTTATTCGTACTTATAATGTTAAAATGAGACAAATTCAATATTATATTCGTACATTACAATAGAACCGCAGATTTATTAATAGGGCTACATTATTAACTGGACAAAAGACAAGAACTAACTACGGTACTGAAAATAATATTTTCAGAGTAAAAATGAAAATTACTCTACAATTATATTTTAGTTATATGTTTACAGTGAAAAATTTAACATTTTGACGACTTTGACGTTTTTGTTATATATATTAAAACCTTTATTTTTTTTAGTGTGAGCTACTCCCAACAGACGACTCGATTCGACTTCCGAATTTGGATTAATATGATAAGTGTATATTAAAACTATACTTAGGTAACATAAGTTTTTTCTGTTAAGTATCTATCGTAACATGGATTTTCTTCTCTTTAGTCCTACCATTTTTGGTATAGTAATAATTTTTAAGTTAATACGATATTCAGATATATTATTTTTATAAAACGTTATTACCTCTTCTCGCTTGCAATATAAAAAAATTCTATGAGAAGTCCACATTTCGAAAAAAAAGTTTAAACAATATTGCCTACATATGAGAAGTCTTTGCGTACACTTTGTAATATCATCTGGAATGGGAAGGATTATTAGAAATGTCACAGAAACGAAATACTTAATAACGTTGATATTGGAAAACTTAGAGACGTTCGTAGATTTGGAGTTGGCTCAGGTTGATAATAATACCAGTCTCTTCATATTTACTTTATACAGAGTACGGAATAACTTTATAGTTATCTACATTCCATATGTAACATAATAAAATTACATGTATTAAGGGTAAAGAAACAGTTTGTTTGTCTTGCAATGTTTTTCAATAAGTCTTATCTCGGAAAGAATTGTACACCCAATCGTTTTGTTTCTCTTACAATAAATTCGCGTTCATTTTCGGTAAATAAAATGTACTTAAGTAATGCTTAAGATAATGCTACTGCCCATCTATGATACCAACTTTTATCTTTTATTAGGCTTTAAATAAAGTATAAACGTAGTAGAAAAATCCTGATTATAATTTTCTGTCGACTGTAAAAGTTCGCTAACCGACTAAGACTGTTTAATTACTTTATGCAATTATTATACTATTGTGTGTATACATATATCACTAACGTACAAATACAAACATTAATAACTAAGATTTAAGACTAATTGTTGTTTAACTGTTTTGTTGAAGTTTTTTGGCTTTTAAAATAAAAGGTATTACGGTGTCCCCGATGTATTCCGTCAATTTGATTAAAATAATTATTTTAATTGGACAATACAGATTTTTTTATTCTAATTCCCCGTTTGCCACGTTGAAAATTTGCATTTAATCTATATTAGAAACTTCCCACCCGCGATTTCATAATTTACAAGATACAAGGCACCAATTGAAAAAAATATTCATAATTTAAGAGGGCCCTCGGTTTCCGTGACAGGGATCTTTACACGTAATAAGTTTTAATGATGTCTGAAGTTTTGCAGAAGATGATACTTGCATGCAAATTACGGCTCATCGTTACTTAAGTGAGAATTTGTGCGAAAATATTTTACGCAAATATACAGGGGATGTTTTAGAATGCGAAATCTTTTCGAAGAATTTCCTTTATAATATTAACGCGCAACATATTTGAGGAATTTATATTTGATTATTATATTCTGTTATATTAACTCAATATATATATATTTAAAATTGAGTTAATTGTTGTTGTTAATTTAACTTTATTCATAATTGAAAAAATATATCTAAATAAATTATTATAAAGGTTATCGCATTCAAAATACTTATGTTAAATTGGAATTAAATGGAAAACAGCGAACCATAAATTATTATCGTGAGAAACTCCGCAATACAACATCTGTATCTACATTGAAACAAAAAGAAACCCTCAAAATAATAAACTTGCTCTTTGTTGGGAAATTACAATTTAACATGGGTACTTTAGGATTATTTTTCTATATTTCATACAATTCAATTAAATACATAACTGAGTCAAATCAACAACAAGATATATATCTAATAACAATTCTCTATACTAGTTACATAATATAAACAAACATGTTAACAAAGAAAAAAAAATACTTGGCGATTTCAAATACTGATGAATACTTTCTTATCTTCTCCTAACCTACCCCCTTGATTTATGATCTAGAAGTAAATGTTAATTTAAAATTATGACTATACACTTCTAACCAATACAATTCACAATCCTGCAGAGAGCGTAGTAATTCGTAAAAGGCCGGCAACGCAAAAACGAGCCCCCAGGTCGACGGCATCACTTTTATGATGTCTCCTGCTCGTTATCTATATATAGTATTCGAAAATAGTAATTACAAATAGCAAATTCCTAATATTCCTGATAAGTAAATAATCATTACGTATTAACGAATAGGTATTGTGATTAACGAGTGAGCTATTGAGCAATCGAGTGGAGAGCACAATGCCGCATCAATGCTTGCTTGATTTCTTTGTTTTATTTCATTGTTCTTGCGGTACTTTTTAGAATTGTCAACGAGTCCATTTGAAGCGTTAATGAACGGCATTTCACGGCAACCGCCAGAGGACGGGTGGCAAATTGACGATAATTATCGTCACTTTTCTCTTGCAACTGTGTGAAGTTTTACTGTGTTCGTCAAACGAGACTTCACTTTTAAACGTTGAGAATGATGATGCTGTTATTTAATTTTTTTGAAACATTAATTAAAAAATAATTATAATATTAATCATTAATGTATATCGTACCTTATGTTCCAACCGCGGCGTTAAAACTGTGTATAATCCATTGATATTGTTGTATTCAAGTCAAGACAAGACAGTGGAGGAAAATATTATAAAAATAAGCGCGAACCTAAACATCTAGTTGAAACACATAACAACTAAAGTAAAGTGAGTCGAAGTAAAAATATATGAGAAAACCATCTGGACTTTGAATTAAGTAATTGTTGTTTAATACGGCTAGTTACTGAACAATCTCTCAAAGCACATAAATACGAGCAAACACGTGAAATAGCTGCAAGTGCACAGTCACGCGAGAGTCAGTCGGGACGTGCCTTGAATCCTTTCAAGTTTGCACACTCCACGACCTTCTTAAAGGATATTAGTTTCGAAATTTTGCTGCCTTTACAAGAACAATTTACTGGAAATACCTGCACAAAAATCAATACTAAATGGCAATGCGAGGTGTTTGAATGGCAACGTAATATACCTTTGTAGCTTTGAAGATAATATGTATATTAAAATCAAATCATCAGACTAATTACTTGAACAAAGACATGCATAAGATGCAAAAGCTATGTCGGCTTGCAGGTTGACTAATTAAATTTTCAGTCTTCGGGACTGCTTTAAAGAGCGAAGATGAAAATGAATTAAATACTCATTTCGAGTGCATTTAATTTCAATAATTTCAAAGAAACTTCATCCGCACGCAAGGTCTTTTAGAAAAATTCTGTCTTTTTCATATTGGTACGTTAAAGAGTACCAACATCACGGTATATAAATTCTTCACTGATATTATACACATTTGCAATTAAGGAAAAAGTGGAGCGCGCCCGAACCGACATACTTCGAACTTCAAAAGGGTACGGCCTATTTAACTTTAATTCTCATTACTATTCACAATATGTCAAGTATATCTGGAAATAAACTATTTATTTTTAGTAGCAATCTATCAATTTTCTAAGATAAATTTATATTAAAAAATCCGTACTATGTTAAATACAAAGATACTTTACTTTAACCTAACTGTAACCCTTGTTTATGTATACAAGTATGAGTGAGTATGTATGAGAGTACACAAGATCTTAAAAAAGGTTAAAACACGAATTTCTTCTATTGCGTATTTGGTACGTTCTCTAAACCAATGTATAAGCCCCCTTATTTTTAACTACACTCGAATGCAGCTACCCCATGATAAAAATATTGTTATTCAATTAAGACAATAAACAATTATTGACCCGCCTGATAGCTCTGCTGCATAAATAAAACGGTATTTATTTTAATTGGGTTTCGCATGAAATGGTGCCAAATTAACAGAAACAAAAAGTATAATTAACTTGACAAACATTTTATACACAAACGAGCACGATCACTACACCTATATTTTACGCATTGCCATAGTGTACAGTTTTGTAATGGTCCTATAATTAAGCCTAAACACGAAATCTATGAATCCTTTCCTTTTAAGAAAGGATTCAATTTAATATCGAAATTCTTGATTCGATTATTTGAATTTCTACACGTGATATTATAAAAAAAAATATTTATAAGTACTGCCATGACTTTGTTTTTACAAAGGCTTACGTTCAAAAAGTATGAGGTTTTTCAAAAATCCTTATTTAGCGTTGCAGATTATAAATTTGCAATAAAAAAAATCGAGAAATACGATTTTTTTTGTTGAAGACTTTATCCAACTTACGGTAGGACTTCTGTAACACTAAGACTCGTCTCACATTCTCAACTCACTCACAATAAGACTCACCATTGTAACGAATTATAAATATTTTATTATTATACATTAACTGAGGCTCAGACTCATAACAAATAGTAATTGACTGCGGTTTCCCCGCGGTGCCAACATATTTCATATTAATAACAAATAAATAAACCTAATTCACCGTTTAGCGGTGGCATTTCCAAAAATAAAATTTAATTTAAATATCAACATAAGTATATAGATCGATCAGGACAAACTGTTTTATATAAATTATTATATATTATGATAAGTAAGCAGACTCCTCATTAGACTAAGGGATTGATTTGTGATTCACGATGTTTTCAGATCTTATAACGAAGCACATGCCTTATTCATATTCTCCAAGATAACGTAGAAGTTGGGAATCTTTAGATATTGTGGCGTATAATAAATGAGACAATAACAAGGCTGAGTCTACCATTTTGCTTTATTATAAAAGCTCAATATTAAAAATATTTATCGATAATGCAAACACATGTACAATTATATAAAGTTAAGACAAATAAAAAATCATTTGGCGATAGGAATGTAAATTTGCCATATATTATTTGGTAATTCCTTACCGTAGACATCCAAGCATGTTTTCATTATCGGCGTACAGATCTAAAAATTACGATTATTTTAGTTTCAAACAACTCGTTTCAATATTTTATATCACTTAATAAAGCAGGAACTAAATTTTCCATTTGAGTCAACCTTTCATTAAATGAACATTTTTTTTTCGCCTCGCAACCAATACTGATTACCTAACATTGGACTGATTCGGATCGAACTAAAGCAATCGCACTAAAGTCATCAGATAGAGGAGAAGTATCATATCTGCTCCAACGTGGGGCCTTAGAACTAAAGTAATTTATAAGATTCTATACAAACTTAAATGTTCAGGCGCTAGATCAATGTATGACAATTGTGGAGATAGAAGAAGCCATGAAAGAAGTGAGTAGAAAAACTTATCAATATTACATTCAATTTGCTAATGGCTTACCTTTCCATGAAATCCCATCACCCAACAACCAACATTTATGCCCAAATTCACATTTGTGGCGCAGTGATTCAGTATAATGTCCTTATTAATCTAAAATTCCCAGTATTTTCGATTATATATGAAAGCATATTTTAATTAATAACCTATAAAACAGAATCCTTACAAAATATTTATTTGAAAAGTTAAATTATGTTTCATCGACCACAAATATAGTATATACGTAATATACTCTTCTTCTTTACTAAAATTAATTACTCCAGGAAACCCTATTTGAAACGTATTGTATTCAAAATAAAATTATAAAACAAAATATTCCAATAAAACCTGGCTAATTGACGTTGATAATTTTTTTTATCGAATAACCTAACTTTTGCGCGATTCAAATGACATCGATTACATAATATGATTATGGTAACTATTAATATGCTTATGTTATTTTTAATATTATAATAATAAAAAAGAATTAAGTATAATTTACATTTCATTTTTTGGTTGTGTTTGTTACATTTGTTTTAAAATTTTTCAATGCTTAAGTAGAATATTAGTTTAGTTCCAACGTCAGTAGCCTCAGGCCTAATTATTACCATAAATAATTTGTTTGATCACACTACCTATGACCACACTATGATTGGGCATTTTTATAAATCAATATTTATCAATTTCATAAGATACTTTACATTGTTGCACATACCATAACAGGTTTTCCCTCTTGTTCAAACCGAGTAATGTCAGGGCTCTGAACAGGCAAGAAGCGCCATCTAGTGTTTGATACATAATGCTTGCTCAAATACAGAGGGTACAAACCACACAACCCTGGTATCGGGTTAGGGTCGTATCTGAGGTATAACGGCTGGTTCAAAAGAAATTATATCGGTACAGACCACACTTATCGTAAATTATTTTATAATAGTAAACTTAGAGTTTTATGAAGATTCAAATTTCGTTATTTTGTCCCGGCTAAGTGAATCGAACATAATTTATTGGAAATTTATATACAATTTATATGTATATTGAAACAATCCAAAGACCTCATAATAATTAGCGAAACACTTTTAAATTTTTTTTCAATAAGAACATTGATTTGATATTTCAATATTTGTAGATTTGATATTTTGACGATTCAAAAGTGTATTTATAAAGACCTACTTGAATAAAGATATTTTGAGTTTGATAAATTCTTATATCATATAACAAATATACCTTTTTCCTTTCAACTGAAGAGTTAATTGCGAGAAGAAACTCTTGATTATACTTCAATTGTTCGCCATCTCTATTGCAATAATCTGCGCTCGTTATAACAAAGGTATTTCGTTCCATTGGTTCAAGCTCTGATAAGCACACCACTGCGCTCCCATCTTCTAACTGTTGTGAATAATTAATTTCGTTCGATGATATCCGCCCTCCTAGTAATACTCCCTTCTTTCCATCGATTGGTGGGTCTGAAGCTAAATGAACATATGTATTCAAATCTTGATTAGAAAGTAAACGTATAATGCGTATATATAATAACGTAAGAAAAGAAGTATGTAAATTTTAATATAAAAAAATAATAATTTAATTTCGGTATTGTTATAGTTCGATAGAAACTAAGATATTTTTAAATTACTAGTATAATTAGGGTACAAAAGGACAAAGTATACCCAGTTCAAAACGTAACTTATATTGCTTACTTAAGCAAACCCTTGCTTCTATATTCGGAAATTTTTATTGCTTACCTGGCACATGAGGAGCGAGCAGGGCCATTTTCGCACCAAAACCGATACCTCCCGACGATTGCGTCAATACAGTGGGTTTGTTAAGGTTTTCAGTCATTTTACGAAAACGAGCTAGCATTAAATTCCCCGATTTCATTTGCTCAAGAAACTTGTTAAGTTTATACTGGTAAGGAATATATGCAACATTGTATTGAATTATATTATTCTCAATGAACATTGTAACTATACATTTTTACAAACCTCTTCCAACTTCGATGCTTCATACCAATTACCCAGACGTACTCTGTTGCAATATACAATCCCTTTGTCTGCTTCATGTTGCGACATTATTAAATTTAGCAAAGAATATGCGTAAATATAATTTTAAGCAAGTCCTTTAAATTCGTCTTGTTGTGACGGTTAATTTAAAAATTGTCTGTCATAAACGCCATTATGACAAGATACTGACAATTTAATCAAATTGCGTTTTCCATAAGAATACTTTTCAATTCTTAAATTATGGCAAACTAGTTTCAAAGCGATCCACACTACGTTACACCAGAAATGTAATCGAATAACAGAATCACAGGAAAAAAAATATTTATTGAAAATTTAAGCAACATTTACGAACATACTAATTTACCACACACATATCATGTAATGAACTTCTCAATCCTTAGTTTTGGTCTCGACATCGCTAACTAGAGTGAATATATTCTCTGCCGTGTACATTTTGTGAATATTAATATAATCACGACACGTAACGCCACACTCCTGTTTATTTAATTATGAATCAATTAGCTCATACAAAGGGATACAGTTATATTGAGATAAGATTAAGTTTAACATTATCATCCTCAATGCTAATGAGATGTACATAGTTCATATATACGCAAATCAAAAATTCAATCAGAGGTATTTTAAAAATTAAGTATACGAAACATGTTTGTAAATTTGCCATGTATAGCATTATTTTATCTATGGTTGGGCTTTGAACATAGATAAATAATATTAGAAGATATAAATATGAATTGAAACTGGCATGGATTAGGGAGATTATAAAAATGATTAGCTTAACAAGTGATTTCCAAGTTTCTAGATTGTGAAATTATATTTGTTTGCGCGAATTTTTATTATTAAATAACAGTGAGTTTCCTGTGTAAATTATCTTAACAGGCACGTAGATAAGTGTTTTATGTAAAACGTTGTAAATTTTTAAATTTTTAGTGGCCTTCGCGTTTTTTTTCATCGTATAAGCGCATATGCCTTTAATGCGTGAAACTTGAAAAAAAACACAGCAAGGGTGTAAGCTTACAATGGCATCCTCAAACTGATGGCTAATAACCTGTTAATAATTTTATAAAAATTAGTAAAAAAAATAAAAAGTTTTACTCAGATGTTATTTTTACTTACCGAATCAGTTATCTAAGTTTGTTTTCCTCAATCGCATAACTTTGACTATTATGCTTGTACAAAACTGATTACTTATAAAGTTTTACAACTTACAGGACCGAAAAAGGTTTGCATCCAATTCTGATTCATCACACACAAACTTTTGTCGGCTACGCAATTCTTAACTATGAGTTTCGCACCCGTCTGAAAATTGTTATAACTTTTACACTTGAACAACTTTTATATAATCTGTATTGTTCTAATTCAAACCTCTTGCCACAATATTATTATCTTTTAAAAGATTTGACATAATGCATAAAAAATCGAATATGTAACATAGTAAGTAATCTAATGAATAAAGTACATTTTAAGCAAAAAGATCACAGTATTTAATATAACAATTATATGAATCTGAAATTAGAGAAATCTACTTGACTTAGGTACTTTTTTTTTAAATTTTGTTTTTATCGATGATTGAGTTGTCATAGAAATACTGAAGAATGAAGACTTTCTAAAAAAAATTTCAATATTATCAGAATCTTTTCATAATAATACTAATGAAGACGTAAAAATCAATATTATTAGGGATAGAAAACCATTTAATTCCAAAATCCTCAAAAAAATATTATTAAAAATGGAATAGGTTATAGGCATTATGTACTCTACATTTAAGCTCACTATATAAATTAAATTTCCACACAAAGCCTTCTCTCGAAATACATCGGTCTGATTAATACAAGAATTACTTCATGCATGTACGTTGTTGTAAGTCGTTAGACAGAGCACCTTAATGGGACTGCCAAGCCCTTCTAGGCGGTCTTTTGCAAGCAATGGCATCGCAGTCCATCGACAATTGGAATCCTTTGTAGAACTCAGTCGAATTGGCATCCTATCAGAAGGCCCGGGCACTGCCTCCGTTGTATAACGAACGTACAGCGAGGCTGCCTTGATAAACAAGATATAGTTTAATACATTATTTTTAATAAGATTCCCATAATTATCGAATTAATCAGGATTGTTAACGACCACTTTATAACGTCACTAAAACTAAGTTTGCATGGCTAAATTAAGACTATTGTGCATAAGTATATCTTTATTGTTAATTTCAAAAATTGAACTGTTTTTTCACCAAATCACTTATTAACTTACACCAAAGCTCAAATTAAACTCGTCTGAAACTAATGAACTGCCATTCTTTTTAAAACAAATATATATCATGCAGTCACCGATTTGATTAAATTTTCTAATGCTGTTAATTGACACCGTAACGGACGGTGAAAAAGCTCACGCGTACGGTGTCTTTTCGACTTCTATAAAATTCAACATACATTTTGCATTTAATAATCCAACTGTTTACCTCTGGATCACCATAATTTTCAGCTTTCAAAAGAAACTCATCGCCATAGTTTATTTTTTCTCCACGTAAACCTTCATCTAAAACGCTGTATTCACATTAGAAAATAGCAATACTGACATTAAAATTGTAATTTTCCTAGGTTTTAGCTAATTTTCATCAGCGTCAGTTATGAGCTATATGTCGGTCTCATTATAAATTAATCAAATCACAAGATTTTTAAAAATAGATACCTTAAAATAACAAATGTGTTCCTGCAACACGGTGTAGTTATGGGCGATAGAGTCATAAGACTTCCATCATTAATATTTTGCATAAAATCAACTTGTCTTTCCCTTACAAGACTGGCCAGCGCCAGGCCATATTGTGGTTTTCCACAGGATTTAACTATATTATTATTAACTTTATGTCAATAACATTAATTATTCTTCCAGGCTTAATTATATAACATGTTCACATTCTTATTTTTAAATAAAAAAAAAACACATTTTGAGAAATATAAATATCTCCTGGTTTCATAAGTAGAATCTGTCAGTGTACTAGAATATAATACATACATACATACATACATACAGTGGTACATAGAGTGAAATAAAAATAACGTACCCGGAATATCAGAAGCAACCAGCTGAACATTATATCCAAAGAGTGCAAAAGATCCACTTATAGCCAGAGGTCTCTTTAAAAAAATATTTTTTCTAACATCTTTTATTCTAAAATAGGAACTCAAGTTTCGGTATTGTAAGTAAGTATTGTAAATATTACATTATTTGCATAACTCGGCATTTCAAGTAATCAGCAGCAATCCGTCAAGGACAATATTCTAAAAGAATGTCTTCCAAAATTAAAAATCCCTTACCTCTTTGAGTAAATTACTAAATAGCGTTCTTGACCTCTGTAACAACAACTCCTTTCTTTCCCTTTTACGCAAAAAAATCTTGAAGTCATACTGGGAAAACATAATATTTATTAAATCTACACCTAACTGAAATGTGTTTTTAAATCACTATAGTTATCATTATAGTTTTGGAAGAAGGAAAGTATGCATTTCCTACAACTGAAAATGTTATGAATAATTGTAGCAGATCAAAGATGTCGTTGTATAGATGTTGTCAGTCATTATTAGACTAGAATTTTATATTATCCTGTTAAAATGTAATTGAACAAACGTGGACCAACCAACTGATGTCTAGAAGTTGTAGTTAAGGATGAGACGTATTTAAAATAGTACTTACTTCGTTTTTTAACCTTTCTTCACTCCAATTACCGATGAGTACCATATTATTGTAAGACATGTTCTAAATATAATTTGAAAATAATACAATTGTACTTGGGATTATTGATTGACAAATTTCTGAACCTTTTTAACAATCACACGTCAAATTTCATATGAAACAAAAAGATTTTGGGAATATTCGACCTTATTATATTATAATTGATG
Source organism: Leptophobia aripa (assembly GCA_951799465.1). NCBI lineage: Eukaryota > Metazoa > Arthropoda > Insecta > Lepidoptera > Pieridae > Leptophobia > Leptophobia aripa. The sequence continues at coordinate 4,940,769 of OX637260.1, forward strand.
TCAGTAAAACGGACACTTGCGCTATTACTAGTGAAAAGGGCTACTTGTGAATGGTGATATTTGTTTTTTATATATAAAAACCTCACCTTAAAACTCGGTTGGTACCTACCTACTATGAAATAAATTATTATTGAGCCGATTTGTCAATAGCCATCAATTAGCCAAAAGTTTATTACGTAGAAGATGTATTATTTAGAAGAATGTTCCTGCTGTTAAGAGTGAAAGTTGTTTTTTTTCCTTTTTTCTTTAGTCGCGTTAGTCAGTCGGTCGTACGTAGACAACATTTCTTTATTGTTGCTTTTTTTCTGGCAAGCCTGGCTGTTAGTTATGTAAAAATGTACCTTAAATACAACATACCAACTGTCGCAGAAATGCGCATATTTTTAAGGAGGCGCAAATGAACAATATTACTATTTAACAATAAATAGATCAAATTAACAACTAGTACATCGACAAATATCTCATAAATAGTTTAAAGTCGCCTCTGCGTTACATCGTAAAAGTAAACTACATCATATTATTGTAGAGTACACGTACAAATACATAAATAGAGAAACTACATATTCAAATAATACGATTTGATTTAAGATATAGGTTAAAGTTTAAACATTACTTCATGGGATGCTGGCGTGTCGTTACAGTGATGCCGATTGGTGTGCGTGCGATAAAAACTGGAGCAAAGGGAATAATAATAATTATACTGCCAGTTGATTTTCGATCTCGAATCTGGAACACGCATACAGCGAACACACGTTTCAATTGAAGCAAAGCTTATACAAATTCTAACATCTTACAGTATTTAAAAAGTGTTTAAGTCTATTAAAGTAATGATTCGTGTTTCAATTAAACATCCAAAGTTGTCATAAATTGTGATACAGACGCCTAAATACGTACACTAATATATACGGCACATTTAAAATGTCGTGGTCAAGAGTGGGAATAATATTTTTTATACATATAGTTTTAAATGTACAATGTTTAAAATTTTCATCTTTGGACCAAGTGTATAAAAAAGGTGTAGAAGCATATTCAAATGAGAGATGGTCTGAATGTATTGTGCAATTTGAAGAATCACTACATTTATATAAAGTGTATAAAAGAATTTTAATAAACTGCAGACTCAAATGTAAGCATGATGCTCAAGTTTCCAGTATACAAGAGAACATTGAAGATCTTAAAATATATGAATTGTATTTTAATACAAGACAATGTTTGATAAACTGCAACAATCAGGCTTTTGAAGATGTTCGTATGTATAATAATATATCAGACACCACAATTTTTAACATGCAGTCTAGAAAACCATATGAGTATTTGCATTTATGTTACTTCCAAGTGTATGCAATGTCGAAAGCAGCATCAGCTTCCTATACGGTTCTTGTTACAAATCCGGATAATACACTAATGAAGAAAAATTTAGACTACTACATACATCAGCCTGAAGTTGACCTAAATGAGGTTGTTGACCTTGAAAGTGATGACTATCAAATCCTTTATAGACTGGGTCTTAAGTCATATCATAACAAGAATTGGGGTGAAACAATTGCCAATATGGAAGAAGCATTAAATGGTTACCTGTCTTGGGAAAACAATTGTCGTATGGAATGTGAACGTCAGCCAGAACAAGAGTGGTCACCAGAAATAACAATAACGATATCAAATTACATGGCTTCGCTGCTTATTTGTAAGCAAAGGTGTCAAGAAGAACTGAAACCACTTTACAATTCAGGCATTGAATTTCTTGCCGATATACTTAATTATATACAAATATCGTATTATAATATAGACAGGCTGGATGACGTGGGAAAAGCAGTAGCCACCTACTTATTACTACTCCCAAATGACGCAGACATGTTGGAAAATAGGAAAATTTACAATACATTAATTGATGACAGTGTTTTTGTTGCAAGATCTGATATTGATTATTATTTAAAGAGAGATACATATGAGAAACAATTAAACGCGTTTTTTCGTCAAGAAAATGAAAGTAATGATATTGAATCTAATAATAAGATATAATTTTATCTAAAAATTGTAGTTTGATGCACTTCTAATATACTTTATTAAACTTCTTAACATAACTATATTATAACTGCCACTGATAAAAATCTTAAATATATCTTATATGTTTATAATAAATGTTAGTTTTTTATTTCCAAAAAAACAGTGGTTTAAAATTATTTGTGTAGCTTGAATTTTTTATGTAGATATTCAAAATAAGATTAAGAAACTATAGTGCAGTTCTTTGCTCAATATAAAATAATATTATTTATTTCTTTATGGTCCCAAAAAACAAAATTAATCAAAAATATCTTTATCCATATAGGTAACTAAGTTACACTTATGAATCGTCAACAAAATAACTAATTCGACTAATAAAAATTTCGACTATACATTTACTGCCAGTTCCCAAATCTAGGGCGTAGAGCGGAGAAGAACTGGCAAGAAACTCTCCGCCACTCCTTTAAATCGCCAAGCATGTTTCACAGTAGTGTTGTAAAGATCTGCAACCATTACACCATGCACCAGCAAAATGCGTGAGTATCGAAATTAAATAAAAACAATTAAAAATTAACCTTCAAAAGTAAATTTTTATTTCGCTATGCATAGCGAAAACAACCCGCAAACACACAGTACACCGATCCTAAAATATTGACAGTTATAAAAATCTAAATAAGACATTATAATAGATTTATAAGAGTGTTAAATGTTTATACAATACATCAATAAATAAATTTTCGATTAAGTTCAATACTATTATGGACGAACCAAACTCTGCACCGTTTAAAGGTGTGTAAGAAATAAGCTACAAACATTAACGATTACTCTTTGTTTGTCTAGGACGTCTTTTTGACAGTTCAGTTCAGTTCTAAAATGTTAAGTATATATTTATATAATTTAATATAATTCATCATTTGTATTTTTTTTGCCTAGACGGCCACATATTTGATTATACAAATTTAATGTACCCCTAAAAAATCAGATATAAGCTTGCTATCTCACTTACTTACCCTTTAAAAAATAAGTATTTTTATTTCATCAGATTCTAACTCATTCATTGTAAGAACATTATAAAAGTTTAATTTATAAAATATATGGCAATACTTATGTAAATTTTTTACATGGGCAACACACGCCTCTCTAGTTTTGCTGTCAGAAACGACAACTTAGAAAGGAAAATGATATCTTTTAATAATGATTATAACATTAACTTTAATCACAAATAATTTCTAGAAAAGTATTTCAAAAACTCGCAAGTAAGATATAATTCTATATCAATAAATAATTACTTTATTAAGATGTATTTTTCACAATCATGAAGGATTGTTATAATCAATATTTAATACTTTTTTTCCTGCACCATCCTTTTACCTCATACCAAATATAACAATGAATCAAACTTAAAATTTTGCAGAAATATACTCTTCTACTTTTAAAGATGGTTACAGAGACAATTATGAATGAAAAAAATTGTATTCAGAATATTCTATTTAAAAAGGCTATGCCTAATTATAAAATACCTATACCCACAGAGGGATACAAAGTTTACTCCTGTACTGATTGTGGAGACAGGTAAGCATATAAAAATGAAACATCCTCTTCATGAATTAACATTACTTATAAAGAAATAATTATTGTTAATTCACAAAGGTACTTTGGAGAACATGCCTCTCTGGACTACATACTTACTTTGTTTTAGTGTAACAATTAAATTTGTCTTTATTTTTCAGATTTTTGTTCGAGTCTAGCTTGGAGGTACATATCAATAGAAAATCATTCATCATCCAATATTTATGCCGGTATTGTGAGTGTGTAAATGAATTTTATAATAGATGTCAGTTTCTATCACATATACGGTCCCATGTGACTAAAACTGCTACAATTAATGTCAGTGATATAAAGCTTTTACCAATAACAGCATCAGTGGAACCTTGTCCTGAAGACAATGCAAAAACTGATACCCAAACTACTAAAAAGTATAAAAACCTATGCTATGAATGTAATATGGACATTGCAGTTACTGGCTTTTTTGAAAAGGACCGATCTTTACATTACATGCAAACTATTAGGATGCTCACATGTCCTGTGTGTTTGTTCACATTACCATCACCATGTGCGCTTATTGCACACCTCAGAATACATTTAAAAACTCCTCCATTCATTTGTTCAGAATGTGGTGCATACCTCAGCTTTAGAAGTTGCGTGTACCCATATAACCATGACTGTGATGGATTTAAAATGATGAGAGTGACATCAAGAATAAAATGCCTTAACAGTACTTGTCCAGCAATTCATCCAAATAATTTTCTTATGCATTTGAAATCTTGCCATTTAAATAAAATTTACAAATGTCCTAATTGTTATCTTGCTGGTTATAGTGAAAATGCTGTTCTTACACATGTAGTGAGGTGTTGTAATAAAACAAAATTTCCAACATATTTTGAATGTCAGCAATGTCCTGGAAATTTTCTAAATTCAAGTCAAATTCATAAGCATCTTGATAAGCACTTCTTAGAGATCCAAAATAGTCCTGAGTTTCAACTATTTACCTGCTGGAGTTGTGGTGATACCCTTTCCAATGTTTATGATTTTCTAAGACATCATTTAACAAAACATTGGTCAAACAAAAGTCATAAAATATTAGGAAATGTTATAAAGAATGTTACATACAAAGATTGTGATTCTTGCCATAACACATTATGGTACTGGCAAGAAAGCCAGGAGAGATTCAACAAATGTTTTTATTGCATTCTTAACAGCAACTCTGAAACTCAAATTATGGAGCACTCCAGTTATCAAGTAAATTCTCGAATAAAGTGTCATATATGTAAAAATAAAGTAAATGAAAATTGGGAAGACATTAAGAAGCACTATGACCAATTCCACAAAAGTATAAAATATTTAGACCTGAAATTGGTTGTAAGCAAATTTAATGTTACAAATATTCAGAAATATTCTCAATCTAATGCCAAAAGAAACAAAATAACTAAGCATTTCAAACAGAAAAAAGTATTAAGTAAAGCTAAACCATTAAAAATCAATATGAATACTGTCACAAAAGAAAAATTAACAAAATTCCACAATTGTCCCAAGTGCATTTATATCACTGACAATACAGACTTACATGAATCCCATATAAAAACTCACAGGGACCCAGATATGGCTTATCAATGTATGGAATGTGGCAATAGCTTAGCTGTTAAATCAACATTTGCCACACATTTACTATTGGAACACAATATATCTGATGTGGAAGATTATATTAAAAATAAAGATTGCTTCAATAAAATTGCTTTTGAGAAAACTTCAAAGAGCCAATCAGAGGAAAATTTGCCACTTGAAAAGAATCAATGTAATGTGTGTAGAGAAAAATTTACAAACTCAAACAATTTAGAAAAGCATTATCGAGTTCATGGTATGGCTTTCTTAATTAAAAACACACAAAGATCTAAGAGCCCTCAAGAAAAGAAATGATTTTATTTTCTTATTTATAAAGAACCATTACCTTCTCCAGGTTTATGTTGCTCCTATTACTTTATTATACTTTAGTTCAAATATTTTGCCAGTGCTGTTTGCAACTGTTATACCAGTATAACTGATGTTGCATCATATTTTAATATATCTGTAAGTATACAATTTAATATACTTTAATAATTTAAGGTGTTGTGACATTTTAAAGAAGTTTGTTATTAAATCATATTTATAGTATGTACATATATTTGTGTATATAACATAGCATTAAAATATGGCTTTGAAAAAGGCTTTGATCCAATACAATAGGAAGTAGTCAATTTCAACTAGCAGTTTGTTAAATTAACATGATAAAAACTACATTCCTCCAATTGAACTCATGACTAATGTAACCAATAAAAAATTGTACTTCTCGAGTGTTTAACCATAGATAAGTTTAGATGGACAAGAGTTATGTGTTGTATTTTTGTATAGAAATAAGCTGATTGTTTGTGATTCTCGTGTTAAAATTATTTGCTATGTAAAATAATTAAATAAAAAATAAATATGATAGTCACAATTTTATTTCAAATTTCTACAAATTAAGATAATAACAGGATGCAGCTGACACTTTATTGTAACCTGAGATTATTAGTTTCCATAGGCAGAACCATATCTTGTATTGATTTTGGCACTTTTGTCTAAAATAATATCACAAGCAAATTAACATTTTAAAATCTGATACTACTTAGTTATCTACAATCTAAATAAAATTATTCAAGCAACACATACAATTTATAATAATTAAGATGTGTTGTTTATTAAAAAATTTAAGGCAGATGATAAGAATACAATCATATAAAAATATATAAAAATTGGTTAGCCAATGTGGAATATAAGATCAATTTACGTACAATAGAGAAAAAAACTTAGGTACATATTTAAATAAAAATTTACATTATATTCATACAATTAGAAGTTAGATAACATTAAGTTGAATACACATATATATTTTTTAAGATTCTAATGGTAAATATATTGGATGATATTTGCTTGCCCCACTCATGGTCTTCCTGCATTGTGGGCATCTTTTATCATGATGTAATGCTTTTTGTAAGCATGATGTACAAAATATATGTCCACATATTGTTGATGATACTGGTCTTTTCCCTAATCTTTCACAACAAATGGAACATTCTCCTATTTTGACATCTGGGGTATTTTCGGGTGATTTGATTATTTTCTGAAAATTATTTTATTGAGCTCTTTCAATTTAATTTATAGTATATTCTGTTATCTCGATATATGGTAAAAATAAAAAGGCTATTGAAGTTATCTCAAGGTCTTACATAAAAATCTAGTTTTTGTTTTAAAATATTTCGTAAAGGCAATATATAATAAATATCTTACCTTCTTTAATAATGATTTTTTCGATGGCGGTTTTACTGGTGTACTGTGGTGAAATATTGTATCCGCAGAAATCGACTCGTCTGTATCATCTATTTCAATGATTAAATTGGACAAAGCATTGTGATTTACTAAGCAAAGAGAATCCGTTAAATCAATTGTAGTAAAATCCGCCATACTGATTGTACCATTAAAATGTCATTTATTGTTATTTTCTGCTGGTAAAAACTAAAAACAATGAATTAGGAAAGTAGGTATTAAAAATATTCCATCACATAATATGTCATATATCACATTTAATCTTAAAATCTTGTTTACCAAAATATAAAATCCAATCAGTCAAAAATTCACTAGGTAAGTATTCAATACTAATATTTTATAAATCATCACATGACAGTGGACACTAATCAGTGATCTGTGCTAATGCTTATGGTATTGGTAGAAAATTTGATTTATTATCTGTCGTCTTATTTTGTAAACATATATTTTAATATTAAATATTTAAAAAAACCCTAAATGTACGGCCTCATAAAAGCTGCCCGACGCTTGTTTCCAGCGTTAAGTAACGTGAACCACTTCAAATTTCCCGCCACTAAAACAAGGTCACTTGATATTTAACGGCTCGATTGCAGCGATAAATATGGTCACTTCAAATCACATTTGATTACTACTAACACAAATAATTACCAATCGATTATAGAAATATCAATAATATTTATTGATTTCCTTATATTTTTTCTCTTATTAAAAAAGATTAAATTATTAGATAAAGATTAAAAAAGATATATAAAAAGATTATTAAAATTATTTTTGCTAAATATGCAAAAATAATGCATATTTAGCTCTTTAATATGTACTCAGGGTGTCAGGGGAAGAGTGAAAACTGCCTAATATGCTTATTCACTCTACAAAATGATTTAGTAAATATAAATATGAAAGACAAGAAAAATAAAGAGAAACAAAAATAAGAATAACTGAAAAAGAAGAAGACACTGAGGAACAGATTGTTATCCAGTTGTATTGTCAAGTCGGTAGTGTCTGGTTTACTTGTTAGCCCATGGTGAAATGATTTGCTATATAAAATTATTAAATAAAAAATATATATGATAGTCACAATTTAATTTCAATTTTTTTCAAATTTAAGATAATAATCGGATGCAGCTTTAAACACTTTAACTTCATACATTTTATATTAACCTGAGATTATTAATTACAATTTATAAGTATTGTTTCCATAGCCAGAACCATATCTTGTATTGATTTTTGGCACTTGTTCCTTAAATAATATCACAAGCAGTTACATGTTTTAAAAACTACTATACTAATTAATTATCTACAACCTAAATTCAATTCAAGCAACACATTTATAATATTTAGAAGAAATGTGTTGCAGATGATAAGAATACAATCATAAAAACAAAATATAAAAATAGTTAGCCCATGTGGAATAAAAGATCAATTTGCATGTAGTTGAGAAAATAAATATTTAAGTACAAATTTAAATAAAAATTGACATTATATTAATACAATTAGAAGTTAGCTAACATTAAGTTGAATACCTTTATATATATTTTTTTAAGATTCTAATGGTAAATATATTGGATGGTATTTGCTTGCCCCACTCATGGTCTTCCTGCATTGAGGGCATCTTTTATAATGATGTAATGCTGTTTATGTTTCGTAAAGGCTATATACAAAAAAAAAACATCTTACGTTTTCCTTTAATACATATTTTTTCGATTGCGATTTTATTGGTGTACTATGGAAAATTCTTTCATCCGAATAAAACAACTCGTTTGTATCATTATTGATATTCATAGACATAGGATTGAGATTATTTAACGAGAGATGAAATGTGAAATGAGAAATCGTTAAATCAAAACTTAAATCCGCCATACTGATTGTACCATTACAATGTTATTTATTGTTATTTACTGATGGTTAAAATTGAAAACAATGAATTATGAAAGTAGGTATAAATAATATACCAATGTCGATATGTAAAAAGTTACATTAAGGGCCTAAAATCTTCAAATCTTGTTAAACAAAAAACCAATCACTCAAAAATTCACTAGGTGTATGTGATTGTGTACTTTTGTAGTAAAGTAATAAGTATCTGTAAGTACTCAGTTTGGCGGGAAATTTGACACATAACATTTATCGCTGGTAATGAGCTTCGAACGGCTTCCATGAGGTTGAACCTTAAATGTGCATTAGAATTTAGGCCTGTATTCCAAGTCGTCAATGAACAATTGCCTCTTGATTGCAGATTTGGCTCAGTTTAACGAACGACACTCAATGGATCAACGCTCAAAAAAGTCGTCGCTTCGCCTTATTCTTAAACGCCAATCTACGCTTATGAACAGATTTCATTGAGTCTGGTAAATTGGTGACTTGAGTGCTGTTTGTCTGTGCAAAATTGTTGAATTTCTAGTTTTCTCGGTATGTTTGTTAAGTTTATATTACAAATATCTATTGTTATTTCCGCCATTACTAATTAATTCACGAACTTGTAAAGTAAATGGATATTTTTTATAACAGATTTTTGACCTGAATCTGTTTGAAGACGAGGATAGATTGGATAACATACCGAAAAGGTTTCTTATATATATTATGAGGCCTCTTTTTTTAAAAGAAGATACTATGTCTTGCAAAATGTTGTTCAAAAGTGTTCAAACACAAAATGTGCAAGTTCTGCACATTTTTAAGTAAGTAAAGAAAACAATACATAATAAATTCATTGCATCTTTCAAATATTTGATCATAACAAACATAATATCTGATAAATTTCTGAAAAAGATAATTATGGATTTGACAAAATATTCTGTAGAATTTGTTACCTTAGATAATTCAGAGCAAAGAAAACATCACAATTACAAGAAATATTGATGGTGCAATAGACTGCACTCAAATTAAAACAAATATTTAATTTTAAATTCTTATATCTTGTGATTTGAAAATAAATGATTATGATTAATATTATTTCAGGTTGATGCTTGACTTACAAGGTATTAAGTTATTGAACTTAATCATAGTGGGTGCCCTTTTGTATTAACTACAATTCACTCTTCATCAAGTGACTCTGAAAAGTAGGACAATATCGTACAAACATTTGACAATCAGAATTGGAAGTATGGAATGTCTCAAATGAAATGAAAGAAAATAAAGTTTGTTTGCATATAAAAAGGCATATATAATAGAGGCATGCTGCAGGATGACACACTTAGTATGATGGCAGATAATGTGGTAGTTCTATAAATACTGATACTCTTTTTTTAAATGCTATTTACTCCATTGTCTTATCAATAAACAAAGCAATGTTATATATCAAAACTGTTTAATTGTGATTCAAATGAATAACTCCTTATACTAATCAAACTTAGTTGCTATTTGCTTAATTAAAAATACAAAGAATGTATGAAATTGGTGCAACTACAACAATTAGTCTTAAATAAACTATAATAATTAAGTTAAAACATCATTTAATTGTCCTACACTAAGTTTAATAAGAAAAGGTGAATACTTTAAGTTTGTTACTCTGTGAAATGTCATCTTTATTATTTCAGTACAACGTCTTTGTAAACACGTGCTTGAGCACTATAAATAGGGTCGCATTGTAACCGCACAACACAGTCGCGCTCAGGCCGTTGTACGGAACGGACCTCTCTTCAAGTAGTGAAATATAAATCTTGGAAAATATGAGTGAAGTGTTGCTTTAAATAAATATGTGGTAATTATGACTGATTCATTCGTGATGTTGGCGTGATGCTACTTACGCCTACAAAATAACCCTACAGAGTAGGAGGGTCGGCGGTAGCCCTGTACAGGTACTCTCCTCGTTATATACTATGTTTTCCAATATGAACATTTCAAAAAACAATTTTCTGAAATTAATTATTAATTTGGAAAGATAGAAAAAGACTTCACAAACTGAGGATATCTTTATTAAAAACAAATACATTACCAAAACAATATGGTGCTTGCATAAAAATTGGGTATCTATTTTGTCTCCTAGATTAAAATACTCGTATATAGATATTGCACAATGGTTGTGCAATATCTTTATATCTATACCTATATATATAAATCCATATATATACCTAGTTCTATTATATGACGTATTTTCTCCTGTCGATTCTACATTTCTATCATAAGCAGCTACCATAATATTTCTCCTTTGTGTGTTATATATGCTCTCTTTTTAATATAGACATGTAACCTTTTCATACTTCTCCACACCATTTCTGAATGTATTATATGTATAGTAGTATTTGTATTATATAGCTTTGCTTATTAAAAATATACAAACATGAAACACTTTCCATAATGTAGTTTGGAAAATAATTATTGCTCTTAAAGCCTAAGCTTATCGTAAAACAAAATTTTAGAAAAAGAAAAATAATACTTGTCCTTTTGAAAAATGTAATTGAATAAATGGCCTATTACTTCTTTGAAATTTAAATGTTTGCTTGCTTATATGTTGAAAGTTAATCCAAATACAAAATAAAATAATTTGGAACAAATAATAAAATTATGAAGTAAATACGATTCGTTACTTAAGGCTTATAAATTCCATTTCACGTTATGTAGCTGTGGTATGGGACACTTGTCACATTTCTTGATATGTATTGTCATGTATTATTATTTATTTAGTATAATTTTTCGATTGAATTGTTAAATAAGATAACCATTATTATCATACGGTTTTTTGATCGAAAAAATTATACGAGATTAATAATAATACATGACGACACATATATCAAGAAATGTGTCAAGTGTCGCATACCACGGTAGCCCTATAGCATTATCTTTTATTATTCACTACAATATATTGTATTTAACATAGTAAAATGAATGAAAACGTTATTTCATGTATTTTTATTACTTCTTTATAATTGAATGCAAGTATTTAAAAGCTAGATGTTTCCGGCAATAATACTGTCAACACTACGTGTATAATCTGTAACAGAAATCAAGTGAACTAAAATATTTATAAAGTGATCTTTGAATACCTTGGTTGTTGAAATTCACAAGTGAAAGTGCTGTTAAGTGTTTGTAAATTATCGTGAAAGAAGAATTAGAAGCACAATAACATCATTGATTTGAACTTAGAATAAATAATATACAGCGTACGTCTGTCGCTATACTCAGTGTTGCCAACCGCGAAAACGATTTCTACTGCTTTACAATAACGTTCCAATCTACCTATATAAGTTTTTTCATATTAATACCATGGAAGGTCAATTTCGAGATGCAAAACTAAACTGCAGAATTGAAGGATTCTATAACAAAAAACATTATGGACAAAATGGAAGGACATTCCCTTTAGTGGAAAAAAACAACCTACAAATTAGAGTAGGGAAATTGGAAAAAGAAATAGAGGGGAAAATACATAGAGGGGAAAGGAGTAACAACTAGTATTTGGCCTGGAAGAAAAAGAAAAATCCTCCTTTGAGCTTCTACAAAAAGTATAAAAGAACCTGAAACTGGATCTAAACATTCGTGGTAGAAGACCTTAACCTTAACCTTATCTATCGCTTAGGTAATAAAAACCAAAAAAGGCCGGTACTATGTTTGTTTGTAAGTAACTGGAAAAAGGCTGAAATTATTAAAAATAAAAAAACCTAAAAGATGTATATCATGGAAGATTACTTGAAAGAAGTTTTAGAACAAAGTAAATCACAGCAAGTGGAGTTAGTTAAAGAGAGGGAAAAGGGGAACATAGCATACTTGAAATACGATAAGCAAATAGTAAAAGCCAAGAGAAGAGAAAACGGGAAATATCTACGTCGCCCTCTTCATTGTCCTCTTCTTGCAACAACCAGCTTAAAAAACAACACATTACATCTTTATTCAAGTCAAAGAGAACAAACGCTTTTGATTTGTTGCGGTCCAGATCAAGTTCTCGTACTAATACCTCCAACACCTGGAATATAACTGCCAATCAATAATGGCAACTAAATATCGGAAAGCGGAAACCAAAACGAAACGAAGAAACTGACAACATAGAAACGAAAGAACACCACCCTCCCCCAAGCCGACTGGTCCTCGTGAGGGAAAAAGATCACAACCCTCCAACAAGAAGCGATAGTAATAATCATAACAACCATAACCAAAAGAACATCAAAATTAAAACAAAAGTCTGAAGCAACGAAAATGTAAAATATTTATAGCGGCTCTCAATGTACTTACCGTGAAAAACAGAACTAATGTATGCGCTAAAAGACATCAAATGGGATATCGTAGGCCTGAGCGAAGTGAGAAGAATGGGTGAAAATATAATATCTTATCCAGATCATATACTTTATCACATAGGCGAGACCCCGGGCCTACATGGGGTTGGATTTATTGTTAAAAAACATTTATCAAGGTATGTAGAAGGATTTGTGGGAATCTCGGAGCGTATTGCGATAATTAATACAAAGCTACACGGATATAAAAATTATTGGTCTATCGTGCAAGTAACAGAACGGACATATTAAAAACAGCTTTTTCATACTACAAAGTACTGTACAAAAATTAGACAAAAAAAAGAAAATTGCTTTGGCAGAACAGTCGGACATCCCTTCTATCATTCAAGCAGAAGTAGAGAAAGCTAGGTGATATCAAGGAAGTGGCAGGAGTGATGTGGAACAGAGTGGCACAGGAAAGAGTAGAATGGAAAAGGTTGGAGGAGGCCTTTGCCGATTGGCAAACAGATCTACAAAAAAATAAAAAGAAACATATATTAGAATATTAATTAAAACAAAAAATATACATATTATAATTGTGTAAGTGGGTTTGTATAAGAGGGTGTGTATAAGAATAGTGTTTTTTTTTTAGGTTAGATAAAAAGGATAAGTTAATAATTAAAGCGTTTTTCAAATCAATCGTCTGTCGCGTGTAACAAAATCAATCTTTTCTTTATATTAAAAAGCAAACTCGAATCAAACACAGAGCAAATCTTTGTTGATTGTAGATCAAATCAGTTAAAAATTATAAAAATGAGTGAGGCAAATTTTTTGCATTTTTTTTAAATTTAGTTACGTGTAATATCCACGTATCTTTAGTTTCAATAATTGAAGGAGCTATCTGTAGACTTTGGTATGCTGTATAGTCAGTGTCAGAAATGACAGATGTATAATATTGAAAAAAAAGTAAAAAACCTTATTTAATTATACATTTTTAAAGTTTATGCCATATTTCCTACTACTAAGTATTAAAAGTTTTAGGGTAAAAATTATTTTCGACAGTTTCTTTGTAGGAAGTTTACTATAACGCTCATGTTGAAGGCACATGAAAAGTTTGTGTTCCACATACTAATTTATACAAATTTTAGTGCTTTTTAAATAATTACATTATTTATTATTACATTTCAGTATGCATTTAGGGATGAATATCTCAAATGCATTACAACAACTAGAAAGCGTCAAATTAGCTGTCGATTCGAGTGATGATCCAAAGTTAAAGGTAAGTATCGTGTTATTAATTGCTCACCTCGGCTTCAAATAGCTTAGTTGAAATGAGCTATTTCTTAAATGAAACTTAATTTTATAATTAAAACACTTTGTCACTGCCTCTCTCAAGACCTTCTCTTCCTGACACAAATTGGTTGAGCATCATATACTTGTAAGCTATAATAGTTTTTAATTCTTATTATTTTTAGGCTGCCACAAATGATGACTTAAACATGCTAATAAACTTGCTTGAGAATCCAATACTAAGAAGTATAGTTACACTTCAGGATTCTGTTGGTATGCTTGCTACACAGGTTGCACATCATCCTTCAATTATTCCAGATGACTTTGATATAACTCCTGCAGGTGAATTTTATTATTGATTTATTCAGATTCTCACTTTGTGGTAAAGAGCATTTAATTATTTACTGTTGTCTTCACTTTAAATCATAAGTTCTAATCTATAATCTATTTTCTGAACAGGTGATCTTGCTTTACAAACAAGGAATTTTTTTGGTATACATGAAGGGGATGAAGAACAAAGAGTTCCACAGGTCTCGCCTCCACAGAGCCTTGAATATGGTCCTTCTGAGACTGAACAAATATTAGGAATTGATTCAGGATCAGTTGAATCTAACCTGTCACCAAAACAGGTGCAGATAATAATAGCCACTGTTTTCATAATAATTTTGAGCAAAAAAAAAATTAACTTAGAATTTGTGAAACTTTCAGATATGCGTATAAAAATAATAACATGCTCACCTAATAGCTATGTTGTTTATATTTGATGTGCTCATATTTTTCCAGAAAAAAACTTTAAGGAGGTAAAATTGCCTATTTATATTAATATATCAAATGAAAATTTCCAGAATAGGGGTGTTTTGGAAATAGTTAGAAATGATGACTCGCTGGCATCTGCTAATAATATTATCATTGGAGATTGGGCTCAAGTTGAGATTATTAACTTGGTCAATGATGGCACCGGTCTTGGGTTTGGTAAGTCTAAAAACAAAAGTCATAAACTTGTGTAGATGCTTTGTAAATGATGAATATATAAATTTTCATTAAATTGTTGAAAACTTGTGATATCTTATATAATATATTAATATATATAAATATATTATGTAAGATATCACAAGTTTTCAACAATTTAATTAAATATAATATATATATATATATATATATAATAATATATATATAATATATATATATATATATATAATAATATATATATAATATATATATTTAAATCTCCTGTCACAATGTTTGTCCCCGATGGATTCCTATGCTACATAACCGATTTTAAATTAAATTGGCACACCGCAAGCAGTCTTGTCTAACTTGAGATATAGGATAGCTTAAATCTTTAATTATATTTAATCTTTAATTGCTATTTTATTGCAAATTATTTTTATTGAAGTGCAACTTTCATTGTGCCTTCATCGAGCCTTCATCAACAACTGAAAAACTAAATGAAATGTCTTGTCAGATGTAAAAAAAATTGAAAATTTATATTGTATTTGTGTTGTACAAATTTTGCTCTGATATATTAAACGAGTTGGCTACTGTTTATCTTAAATAATTCAAGACTTCCACATGTGCACACTCTTCAGGTTATGTTTACAGCACTGGATTAGTTGAATAAATATGGATAGTTTAACAAAGTTGTCAATCGGACAGCTTACTGGGAAGAAGAACTGGACTATGTGGAAATACAAAATATGTATCGCCCTGAGTACCTGGTGCCTGGTACCTAAGAAAGATCGAACAATTGATAGCCTAACCGATCACCTGTGCGCATTTGGGAGATACTTGTTTGGTAACCCCGTACCTGCACAAGAAGCCCTCGTAACGAAATCAAATGCCACACAGAAAGGTGATAAAGATAAGAGATTGAAATGCAATTATTGTTCAAAAGTCGGTTCAAACACAGGGTTAAAGCATGTCTGAAATGGAATGGCAAACCTCCGAAGAGCAATAACCCGTCAAAATCTATCGACGCGAACTCCAAGAATACTACAAGCACAGCTGTTACCGTGACACTTATGTATGCACATAATACAGAAATGAATTCGGAGTCTGACAAGAACAACAGGTACGTGGATAATGGTGCCACGAGCCACATCACAAATAGAGGTGATATATTTAATACATTTAACCAATTTGATGACCAACATATAGTCACAACAGCAAACGGCAATACCCTACGTGCAAAAGGCAAAGGTTCGATTGTCATCGAAGCTATTGTAGAAGGAAAAATATCTACTATTCAATAGGTTTGGCTTGTTCCGAGCATATAGAAAAATCTATTCTCGGTCCTAGCAGCTCACGATTACGAATCCGAAAACTATATTTACTTCCACGATTGATTAATGCCCTGTATCATAAGATGGAAAAGTTAAATAAGTTGGAAAAAGGCAGAAAGGTGGAGGCCTGTACAAACTGAGTTTGAAAAACAAGGTTGAAACACAGACTGTTACATGTTTAGCGACAGAAACCCAGCTTTACCATGAAAGACTCGTCCACTAAAACAGACGACATGTTAGAGCATTTGTTAAACGAGAGATTGGAATAGAGCTACCCATAGATAATTCGCTATGCGAGAGCTGCATATTTGGCAAGTCCCACAGACAAAAGTTCGGTACGAGCATCACAACCCGGTGAACTCATACACAGCCATAACCTTTCTCCGCTGGATTTTAGGATTTTCTCAAGCAATTTGGGCTGAAATCGCTAATGCCGTGGCTTACGTACTCAATCGAACCGGCCCGTCGAGAGTAAATGATAAAACCCCGTACGAGTTATGGCACGGAAAGAAACCGATATTATCCCACTTACGAATAATCGAGAGCACATGTTACGCTCACATACCAAAAGATCCTCTCTTTTGGTATGTGAGCGTAAATTGTCAAAACGAATCTACAAGGGAAAACTAGTGTACCGTGTACTGTATATGGGCAGCCGTGGAAAATGAACATTTTCGATTTGTGAGATCACGAGATGTGACCTTTGATGAGCAACCGCGCTATAGATTCGAAGCTGAAATGACCACGACCCCCAAGATAACTGAAAATCCCCCCACTCCCAACGAAATGACCATTAAAATGTCATTTCAAAATCGCCAAGCCAACGGAGAGCTTGAAAATTCGGAAAAATTAATCGAAATGACACAAGATCTGTCGAATTAGAGGAGGAAGCAATTCCTGAGGAAAATCCCGTTCTCCCATATTGTTGGATCACTAGAATGGAGCAATTTGAATATGCTAACCGATCGAGACGCTCAATAGATTACCGAACTGCTGACGATGATAAAGTTGAAGACGATTTGGATCATGACGATACAGAGCAATCCCGATACAATCGGAGGACTCTTAAGACCATGGAAATTTGACGATTATGTCTGTAACGTAGATGCTCACAGCGAACCACAGACTTACAAAGAGGCAACTGCTTCTTCCAAGGGCTCTTCTTGGAAGTAGCAGTGGTGTGAAGCAATGAAAAGAGAAATCATTGTCATAGTTATTGAAAGAAAACGAGACTTGGACTCTGAAATCTCTACCGTCCGGAAGAACTGCAATACCATGCAAATGGATATATAAAGTAAAAAGACACCCACATGGAACCATTGAACGATTCAAAGCACGTTTGGTCGCTAAAGGTTTTAAGCAGAGAAAGGGACTTTGAAGAAACCTACAGCCCCGTTGCTAGGTTTGCTACAATTCGATCCCTCATTAGCGTAGCTGCAAACGAAGGCTTTTACATGTTCCAGTTTGATGTCACGACTGCATTCCTCTACGGAAAACTCAACGAAGAGATTTACATGCGACAATCCGAAGGTTTTGACGATCATTCAAACCGGGTATGTAGTTTGAACAGAAGTCTATACGGACTTTAACAAGCACCATGTTGTTGTATCGATTCCATGAAATCCTAATGGAACTCGACTTCAAGCAGAGTACTGCCGATCCCTGCTTGTACATGAAGAATGTAGAAGGAAAGCAGATTCTTCTCGCATTATAATGTTGATGACGGACTGATGGCAACGTCGGATAAACAACTTGCGGATGGATGCTTTTCTAAGCGACTTAAAAGCAAAGTTAAAAATAACTTCGAAACCAGTATCCTTCTATCTTGGAATAGAAATTGAACAACTCGAGGACACTGTAACGATTAGTCGGAAATCTTACACGAAGAAGATTCTAGAACGATTTGGTATGCTTGAATGCAATCCTGTTTCCACACCGATTGAAGTTTCGGGGAAAGTTGTGGAGAATGATTACGATGATGATTACGACGAGGAGAATGATGAAGAGGCCTTAGGCGCCTTAGCTTACCTAATGGTTGGAACCCGTCCAGACATTGCCTTTGCATTTGGAGTAGCCTCCCGAAAACTAGAGAACCCCTCCAAAGCTGACTGGAATAAAGTCAAGCGAATATTTCGATATCTGAAAGGATATTTCAGTGATGCCGATCACGGCGGAGATGTATCAACAGGACGATCCACGACTGGAGTCACTTGCCGATACTCAGAAGGAGTGATATCGTGGCTAAGCCAAAAAATATACAGAAAAAAATCATTACTGTCATTCAAATAAAACCAAACGGAAATAATAGTTGTGCGGTATGGTTTTAGTTTAAACTTGAAGTAAACTGATTATTCAACAACACAAAGGTGTCATTCTTAATCAGTGTTTGATGGTTCTTATTGATAATTCCAGGTATTATTGGTGCCAGGACCAGTGGTGTTATTGTGAAAACAATTCTTGCTGGAGGCGTCGCTGATCGTGATGGAAGGTTAAAGTCTGGTGATCATATTATGCAAATTGGAGATGTAAGTAAATAATAGTTAATACCAAAAATAATTTTACTATTTACTGTTTTTCTATCACTTCACTCTTTCATTTACAAAAAAATATTAAACAAACTTAAAGCTGGTAATATAATAAACAAATTTTATTCTATATTAATATACTAAACACTAAATCCATAATGCCAGATGCCCTTATCTATGATGAAAAAATACATCACCTAGCTAAGCTAAATAAGTTAATTAAATCATGTTTTAAAAGATTAAAACAGTGTGCAACATCCGCGCATGTCACGCTAAACCGATCCGGCATCTTGTCCGTTACGCGGAATGTCGTCATGTCATGTCACTGTCAATGCACGTACCGTGGCCTAATGTTATTAGAAAAGAAGCCAATCTTAAATAGTGCTATATCTATAGCTTACTGATATTTTTCGATATGGAACATATGGATATGGCGTAGCGTAGTGAAGGCAACAGGGGCGACACTTATTAGGGGCGGCAAATTTTAACAATAAATAATAAAAATATTTTCTAAATATGTCTCATAATATTTAAATATGTCGTATGTAATAAATAAAAACAATAAGTGGTGCACTACACAACCAAAATGATTGGAAATGGAAGGAGTTGGAGAGAACGAAATTTTGCTCTACGTGCACATATAGAAAACAACACGAGTACCAATAGAGAAAACTTTTTAGAATTGGTTATTATCATTACAAAATACGATCCTGTATTTCGTGTATCGTGGTGACTTGTATGTCACCACAAATGCGAAACCAAGTTGTTGCTATTTTGGGTTCGCCAACATATCATCGGACAAATTACAACAGATATTCGACAACACTTCAGATCTTTTTCATAAAGATAAAACAAGTCGGGTTTCAAGATACTTAAAAGTAATGGAATCTTTTAATAGATTTCATTGAAACTAAAGACTACAGGCAAAGTTTAAAAAAAGTTCCAAGACACGCGATGGTCAGCAAGAGGCGATGCCGTAGACGTAGTTTACGCAAAAAAAAATGTGACAAACGTGGAATTTACATAAAACCTCGGAGGCGCAAAACAAGAAAGCATATTTTTGATGATGCAACTAGGAGATGCGAACTTATCTTGTGAAAATGAGTGAAGACAAAAGCTGATTTCTTCATTAGATGAGAGTTAATGTAGAAATTCGTGATCGTTTTCAACAGCTACAGAATTTAACGGATAAGTTTGCTTATCTAACGCCAGCTATATTATTAGCTTCACACAACACTGAATGTAACCTAGACTATGCATCTGATGAAATTGACGAGCAGGAAAGACTTCGAATGCGGACTTTCCTTGCTGTTACGATGTGTGATAGACACAACAGTATGGTCCTCTCTCTATAAGCAGGGTGTTTGACATACCCACAACGCTTGGCAGGCGGATTGTTGAGCGCAGTTCAAGGTGTTGTATTCACAGAAAACGCTGCTGCTTATTTTCTGTGTATGATGTGATATGTATATGTGGTATACATTAAATTACCCAAAAACAAGGGGGCGGCAAAATTGTCTTCCGCCCCAGGCGGCCGACACTCACGCTACGCCACTGTTTTCATACACTATTAGTGAGGTTTTAGTATTTTTGTTTTTTCAACATAAATATATTATAGATGTATTATTGTTTTGTTTTTTTTTTTAAATATGCGTATGCGGTTATTTAAATTACATTTTGTATTTAGTATTAAATATAAAAATACTGCAATATACGTTTTCGTTTTATTTTAGGTAAGCCTTATGGAAATGGGGTCCGAGCAAGTGGCTGGTGTGCTCTGGGCTTCGGGATCGCGTGTCCGTTTGGTAGTAGCCCGTGGGGTCGACCCGGCTGCTTTGAATCCTTCAACTGCACCTGTCGTGCCGGCACGGTAACATTAACGAACTCCATTGCTTTAATAACCGCTTTTTAACCAATCTCCACATGATACTAACGTTAAATAATCTGACCTCATTTTGATTTTAAGAATATAAGCGATACTATAATCGGAATGGGCAGGCACGTCCGGAGAAATACCACTCTCTCACAGAAAACCGGCGTGAAGTGATGCAATTGGACTTTGTTCATTTTGTACTCGCGTTTCGTTCGGTGAGTGAGATCTTCCGGTGCCCATCCTTTCCCCTTCCCCGCCCTCTAGTAACCCTCCATTTCCTTTTTTTTCCTTTCCTCCTCATTCCCTCTCCTTCCCTGTCCCCCCAAACAAATACTTGAATGATGGTGCAAAATAAAAAGAAATTACCCCAGGGGGGTACCACCTGTCGTGGAGAATCCCCTCCTGCGTGTCCACCTAACTGTTTTGTTGTTGGGCCCCCAGGCTGCCCTTCGTATTCTGGGGGGGGCAATTTTGCGCTCATATCTAAAAACACATCTCATAAATGTCGGGGCAAACAGAGTAAGCATCACTTGGCACCTTCCTCATCGCTTACTGTGGACTTCTGCAATGTGAGGGGGCTTGTTTCGAACTTAAACGCTGTTCACCACCACCTTGAAACAGCTTTGCCGGCCTTACTCTTTCTTACCGAGACACAGATTTCTTCTCCTGGCGACACCTCATTCCTCTCCTACCCTGGTTATAAATTAGAACATAGATTCTTGCCAAGGGCTGGAGTGTGTGTCTATGTCCGGGATGACATTTGCTCTCGTCGCCTCACGTTTCCTGAAGGAAAAGACCTATCGATTCTTTGGCTCCGCGTAGACTGCGATGACCATCCGCGATTCTACGCATGCCTTTATAGGTCTCATAGCGGTAATGCCGAAATTGACCGACTTGTGGAGCACATACAATCGGCTACAGACTCCTTGATTGCAAATGTTCCTACCGCTGAAGTCGTAGTTCTTGGCGATTTTAACGCCCACCATACCGACTGGCTCGGCTCTACTACCACCGACTATGCGGGAAGAATATTTCACGACTTTGCCTTGGCCTACGACCTGACTCAAATGGTGCCCTCGAACACGAGAATCCCAGATGTCGAAGGTCATAATCCTTCACTGTTGGACCTGCTGCTGACTTCTCACCCGGACGGGTATCATGTATCAGTTGATTCCCCATTAGGATCTTCAGATCACTGCCTTGTTCGGAGTACTATAAGAACAACGCGACTCACTAGACCTCGTTTTGCAGGTTGTCGTCGCGTCTGGCACTATAGGTCAGCAGACTGGGATGGAATGCGCTCCTTTTTTGCTTCCTACCCGTGGGGGCCGATTTGTTTTTCGTCGGATGATCCGAATGCTGCTGCCGACTCTGTCGCTGATGTGGTGCTGCAGGGAATGGAGCTTTTTATTCCTTTCTCTGCTGTGCCCATCGGTGGCAAGTCCCAACCTTGGTTCAGACAGTCTTGCAAAATGGCGGCGCGCCGAAAGCTTGAATGTTATCGTACCTGGGCTCAAGCGGCAGCATCACGTGATGTAAATACCAGCGTTCTTAAAAAAGCATACAACTCGGCCTCTAGGTCCCTCAAAAGTGCCATTGCTAAGGCAAAGTCTATTCACATCAGCAGAATTGGTGATAGACTGGCTCGGCTCCCTTCTGGGACACGTGCATTCTGGTCTCTTGCCAAGGCTGTTCAAGGAAACTTCTGTAAGCCATCTCTTCCACCACTACTTGGGGCGAACAACCTGATGGCCAACACCCCGAAAGAGAAAGTCGATCTTTTAGGCTCTCTTTTCGGGTCCAACTCGACGATTGATGACCACGGGAATACTCCACCGACGTTATTGCGGTGTGATACCTCGATGCCCGAAATTGTTTTTCGGCTTCGTGCTGTACGCAAAGCCCTTACTTCCCTGGATATTCATAAGTCGAGTGGACCGGATGGTATTCCTCCAATAGTGCTGCGCACTTGTGCTCCTGAGTTGGCTCCGGTCCTGACGCGTCTTTTCCGGCACTCTTATTCACTCGGCATTGTCCCGAACGCTTGGAAGACCGCCTTGGTTCACCCGATTCCTAAAAAAGGCGAACGCTCTGATCCTTCAAACTACCGCCCAATAGCTGTTACCCCTTTATTTTCTAAGATAATGGAGACTGTTATCAACAGCCAGCTCCTTCGTTACCTAGAGGAATGCCAGCTGATTAGTGACCGTCAATACGGTTTCCGCCGTGGCCGCTCAGCTGGTGATCTTCTAGTTTTCTTAACTCATAAATGGGCAGAAGCTGTTGAGTCTAAAGGGGAAGCACTGGCGGTTAGTCTGGACATAGCAAAGGCCTTTGATCGGGTATGGCACAAGGCGCTTCTCTCAAAACTTCCAGCATATGGGCTTCCCGTGAAGTTATGCGACTGGATCTCCAGTTTTTTGGCCGATCGGAACATCAAGGTCGCTGTCGACGGTGCATGTTCCGACCTCAAATCCATAAACGCTGGAGTTCCCCAAGGCTGTGTACTCTCTCCTACGTTGTTCCTCTTGCATATCAATGATATGTTGCACTTAAGCAGCCTTCATTGTTATGCGGATGACAGTACTGGAGATGCTCTATATCACGGCCGTGCAAATATTTCCCGGGTTGATGTCGAGCAGTGTCGGGACAAACTTGTATCTGAAGTCGAGACTCTACTGCGTGGAGTCTCGGATTGGGGTCGACTTAACTCAGTCCAATTTAACCCCTCGAAGACCCAGGTTTGCGCGTTTACCGCTAAAAAGAATCCCTTTGTCGTGGCTCCACTATTCGATAACACTCCTCTTAAAGCCTCAGCCAGTATTGGAATTCTTGGTGTCGATATATCGAGCGATGTCCAGTTCTGCAATCATTTGGAAGGTAAGGCTAAGTTAGCCTCTAAAAAGCTTGGTGTTCTCAGCAGGGCGCGTCAGTATTTCACATCAGGCCATCGCTTGCAACTCTATAAAGCGCAAATTCGGCCTCATATGGAGTACTGTTCCCACCTCTGGGCGGGGGCGCCCCAATACCAGCTCCTTCCATTTGATCGCATCCAACGCAGAGCGGCTCGTATCGTCGACGACCCCATCCTTTCCAATCGGCTTGATCCTTTGGCTCTGCGTAGAGATGTAGGCTCCCTCTGCATCTTCTACCGCATTTATCATGGGGAGTGCTCTGATGAATTGTTCGGGCTAATACCTGCAGCGGAATTCCATCACCGGACATCAAGGCAGAATACGAAATTCCATCCGTACCACCTTGATGTCTGGCGTTCCACGACTGTGCGTTTTTTAAGGCAGTTTCTGCCGCGCACCACCTCTTTGTGGAACCAACTGCCAGCGCAGGTATTCCCGATCCGCTACGACTTGGGGACCTTCAAAAAAAGAGCGTTCCTCTTCCTTAAAGGCCGGCAACTCACTTGTAAGCCTCCTGGCGTTGCAGGTGTCCATGGGCGGCGGTTGTCACATCACTCGAAGTGACCCGCCTGCTCGTTTGCCTCCTCTCACATAAAAAAAAAAAAAAAAAAAAAATCGAGTACTTATTAATGTTTTACAGACTTCTGTCGAGCCCTGAAGCTCTGGACCGTTATCTTCTGGATGCAGGTTTCGAACAAGTATTCCACACACAACCAACGCCAATTCCAGTCAACCCGGCTTCCACGAGATTTGTATTCGATAAATCCATCACTCCACCACCAGAAAGCGGTAAATTTAGATTCATGCTGTCGTATGCGTCTTTGTTTCGTTTCTTGAGAAATTTATCGACAAAAAAGATTACAGAATTTTATTTGTTGGTTTGACCAATCGGATAAGCTTTCACTATACTCTGACTGCTCCCTTATTTATGAAGCATTGAAGCTTTTTACAAGGAATTTTTAAACCGACTCCTAGACGATTTTAAGTAGTTGCGGTGAGTAGCGCCCATTACAAAGACTTATTAATGAGTTAAAACCAACAAAATACGCGTGTCGAAACTATTATTCAGTCTATTATTTTGACAAAGTGTACGCTGACATAGAAATAATGCAATAATTATTATATAACAATGTAAGAAACGCATTTTTTCCTATAGATGCAGAGTCGCCTGAAGTAGATAGGTTTACTGTGCAATTGAAAAAGGACGAAAATGGATTGGGTATCACCATAGCAGGTGTGTATTTAACCCATATTTGTTTACTATGTTTGCAGTTCTATCTTCTAACCTATCTGAAAAAACTAAATATTTTGTCTAGTTTTGATTATTTAAAAGATTTACTTCCGTACGTCAATTGTTACGCGGTTATTTTTTAATTGCAGGTTATGTGTGCGAAAAAGAAGAATTGTCCGGGATTTTTGTGAAATCTGTGACACCCGGTAGTGCGGCTGCTTTAAGTGGTAGAGTGCGGGTCAATGACCGCATAGTGGCGGTTGATGGCGTCTCGCTCGCGGGCAAATCGAACCAAAGGGCAGTGGACGCTCTCAAACAGAGCGGAAATATCGTCACATTAGAACTTGAGAGGTGAGCGCGCTACAGCTAACTACAGCGCCCAATAATAATACTACTAGGACAAATTTCTTATTTTAGTTGGAGATTGCTAAAAAATACGCTGCATATGTGTTAGTATGTGTGATTTTTATTATATTATATTTTAGATACCTACGCGGTCCCAAATTCGAGCAGCTCCAACAGGCGATAGCGGCAGGCGAGAGTGCGGCGGTCGGAATGACTCCTGTCAGCAATCCCTTCCTTCACATGCATCGCGCTGATAACTCGGACTCCAGCGACCATCACATACAGATGACACACCTTAATACCACGTTAGTTGGCATTTCGTTGAAAATAAAATAGATAATTTATTCATTTCGATATTTTTGATTGATGATACGAGCAGATTAACTTCCTGTTATTGTAACATAAGTAAAGAAGTTATCAACATATTTTCATAAGACAACCAACGTCTATGGATTTTTGTTTTGTTATGAAAGACAAAATATGTATGTCTCCTAATTGTAATTTTGATTTCTTAATATTGTTTAATTTTAAATACGTTTTACCAAAGGCACCAAACTTAAACTCTACAGAGGTTTGTTGGTGTATCCAACACTTAAATTAATAAAATTTGAAAATGAGAATAGGTGTATTTAAATGATTTCTTAATGATCAGTTCAGAAACCAGTGTCGATGACGTGAGCGAAAGTGGCCGCAGCTCTGTGTCGACGATACAGGCACCGCAGCCGACCTTCGAGATGCCCCGGAGCCAGGAGCAGAAGGACGCCATCAAGAGGAAATGGCAGGCCGTACTCGGTTAGATAAAATTGTTATTAATATTGAGACTGAAGGATGGAGAAATTTTAAAGGGCCGGCAACGCACTCACAAGCTCCCGGCCAGTGAGTGAGAGTATGTGGCCGGCGAATTCACTTTTTGGTGCTCCTTTTATATAAAAAAAAGATTTAATTTATGTCTAATACACATGATTAACTTTAAATACTTCTGCACACAAAAAATAAATAACAAATGTACATAGTACCGGGAATTGGACTTCGTTCGGCAATCTGACATGGTGACCATAAAACAGGGTTATCATAGTTGATAAACAGATGTAATTCAATTTTAGGTGACGACGTTGAGATTGTGGTGGGTGTGGTTGTCCGTGGTGGGGGTGGTTTGGGTATCTCCCTAGAGGGCACCGTGGATGTGGAGGGGGGCAGAGAAGTCAGACCCCACCACTATGTCCGGTCTGTCTTACCCGAGGGGCCAGTAGGACGCGCTCGTGTACATAGGCCTGGAGACGAGTTACTTGGTGAATGAACGATTTTTATTAATGTCATACAACTTTTTCTGTGTTAACGCTTTCAAACTGATTTTATTCGTTATTTCTCATAGTATATATACAATAAAATTTTATTGTTAATCTATACTTATAATAAGACAGTAAAAATCGAATGTCTGTACATTAAATATTTTTCCAAAAAACTGAAACCTGAACAGTTGGAATACAAATAATGCGTTGTCAAAACTTTATTTCGTCAAAATCGGTTAAGGGAAAAAGATGTTATGGTCAATTGAAAATTTACTTCAACCACTGCTTCAAAACTTTTAAACACTTAAATTGATTGATTAGTTGTAGATTATTATTGTTAAATATGTTCTAATATAAGGTAATCTTAATATTAAAACTTATAAGAGGTAACAAAAATAACAAATAACGCAGTGCGCGCGGGCGCGGTTGAAGTGTTGGACAATGTGCTCGATAGATGGCGTTGATAAAATTCGTCATCAACCTAGATCGCGGTATTAAGATGCTCCATTGTGTAATGACTACCATGCAGTTCAAACTTGATTTCTTTTAACTCTTAACCGCGAAGGAGTTGTACCTTCCATCATGTCTTCCATGAAATTGTCAGAAAAGTTGCCTGCAAGTTAATTTGAAAGGGACTGACTATGGGACCAACTTAAAAGTACCGAACAAAAAAATAATCACAAATCGTAACTAAACATCAAGTCCACAGAAACAGAGGATGTTGATAACATTTGTACATGTAAAGCTCCATTATCCCCGAGTAACACAGGCTATATATAATTCCAATTGTAACAAGATTTTAGCCTGTCGACATCATTAAAAACCGCTATATACTTAACCAAATAATACGTGGGCGAAGCCGCTAGCGGAAAGCTGGTTATTAATAAAACAATGAGATTTCTCTTAAGGTCAAGTCATGTCAGTTGCAGAAAAACTGTCTTGGATTTTAAAAAACAATTGATAGGGAGATAGTGAGATTGAGAGATGCCTTCAGAACTATATTTATATATTTTGAATAATAATTTAATATCTAATTTTGTATGTTTTTCAGAGGTCAACGGTCACAGACTATTAGGCATGAATCACTTGGAAGTGGTGTCTATACTCAAGGAGTTGTCTAGTGAGGTTTGCATGGTGTGTGCAAGACCCAGGCCCACACCTGCTATCGACCTGACTCCACCTGCACCTACACTAGTTAAAGTAAATCTTTATTAATATATAACATTCATCCACGTTATTTTTAAAATTGCATTAAATTGTCTGAGTATTTGAATATGGCATTGGAAGTGCCTTAAGGTATTTGGTGCATATCGAGACTTCGTTCGTTTACGTTACAGGCGAAGTCGGACGGGAGTTTGGCAGGCGCGGGCGCGGGTGGCGAAGAAAGTAACGCGGGAGGAAAAGTTCGATCTCGTAGTCTCGAGCCACTCACAGGTTTGGCCATGTGGGCTTCGGAACCACAAATTATTGGTGAGTTTCTTTGGGCACACCATAAATTTGAATGTATGTTTATTATGAGTGTATATATTGGTAATTCATTTGGTTAAAAATAAAGTCGCTAAGACATTTTTAAATAATGCTTATCTGTAAATTAAAACCTAACTTAGTATAACCAATATGTTTGTGAAGATATTATTTTTTATTTGTTTGTTCGTATTCGTGTTATTTCAATTTATTGCTCTTAATACAACAAAGAATCGGCAAATACATGAGGACGGCCTTATTACTAAAAAGCGATCTCTTTTAATGAATCGTTTTGCTATTATATTTTATTTAATACGGAAAAATTATGTTCTGTTCATTATATAATAAATTCGTTTAATTTCAGAGTTGGTAAAAGGCGAGCGTGGCCTTGGTTTCTCGATCCTAGATTATCAGGACCCGCTCCGTCCTGCGCATACGCTTGTCGTGATTAGGTCTTTAGTACCGGGGGGCGTGGCTCAGCAAGACGGCAGACTCATACCAGGGGACAGACTACTGTTTGTTAATGATCAGGTATTATAAAAACTATTATTACCGAGAATCAAACCGCAAACCTTGACAAGTAATACTAAATTATGTTTATTATTTAAGTTGCTAACAGCAATAAGAATTACATAAAATTATAATTGTTTAAAATTCTTATTTTCCAGAACTTGGAAAACGCAAGTCTGGAACAGGCAGTTGCGGCTCTAAAGGGAGCTCCTAGGGGCGTGGTCCGCATCGGAGTAGCCAAGCCGTTACCTTTAGCTGACCATCCACCACCACCACCCACTACACCTCCACCGTCGGCATAATGCTATTATTGCTGATTTAGAATGTCTGGAAGTCCCTATGTATATATAGCTAGATAATTATGTACAGTTTTAAATGCAACTTGTATGTAATATCATTAGATTTGAATTTATAGCAAATGTCAAACTAAATTGAATGGCCGCAAAGTATTGCGACGTTTATGTCCTAAAATTACTAAATTGTAATGTATGGTTTAAACCGTACTTGAAATGATGCTTGTATTCGCTATTATGCTTCAAATATAATGACATAAAATATAAAAATAAAGTGAAAAAATTTCGCCTCAAATATCACTTTATTGATTGTTATTAAAATTTAAATAATTTAAAGTGAAACGTGTCCATACAATGAATTATAAATACGTTCATGTAATAATTTTATTAACATTGGATTACATTTATGACTAAACATATGTTATCAGTATTATTAAAAACATGTTTATCATTATTAGGGAATTCAAATATTTTTATTGTAATTGTTATAAAATGTGTGCTCACTTTTACCAATTATTTAATGTTATCATTCCAAATATTTTTTTTAATTAATAAATATAGATTTATCCTGTAGTTTTATTATTAAGATTTATCCTGTAGTTTCACGTGGACAGCAATCATTACAATTAGAAATGATAAAACTGAACGGAAATACGGTCGTAACTATTATGATAAGACTTTGAAGTGGTCATAATTTTATCTATTTTAACACTTAAAAATTATTTTCCGTTAGTTTATTTTTACAATAGACGAGGAAATACTTCTGTAGTATTATTCAACACGTTGGGTCGTAGTATTCTCGAATACGGTACCGAAGTATGGTCTCCGTTCTACAAAAATCATATTGACGCACTTGAATCTATTCAGAGGCGGTTTGAAATAAAATTGTGTGGCCGTTTCCACTTAAAAGATTCACTTCCCACATATGAATCTCGCCTTAACAAATTTCATTTACTTACGTTAAAATCGCGGCGAGACCTATTAGATTTAGTTTATATCTATATAAAATAGTCAACCACTCCACCAAGCTTTCCGCCCGCGGCTTTTTGTTCGGTAGGGGGTACTTTAACGTTGGTCCCGTAGTCAGGATCCGATGATTCAGGGAAACCGAGGGCAAGTTTCAAATTAACTTACAGGCAATTACTTTTCTGACAATTTTATATTCTGATAGTCATCTTATGTGGATGAGCTGATGATGGAAGGTAAAACTCCTCAGCGGTTAAGAGTTGAACATTCTTACGAAGTTATGAGTACGAAATACGTACTTGTGAGGTTATTACTTATTAGCTTGACCAAATAATAAAAGGTAAACCTCATTAACGTTAAGGATGTAGGTGGAAAAATGAACGCGGACAAACGATAAACGTCTCTTCACTCGTTTCCTTTTACTAGTTTGTAAGGGTAGTGTTCACTCGAAATAATCATAGGATAAAACGTTAATGAAAGTTTGAACTGCATGGTAGTCATTACACAATGGAGCATCTTAATACCGCGATCTATTGGATATATTTGGCCTAAGTAGAAATTCTTTTAAAAAAAAAAGAATCAACCTCGCACAGCAACACCATTGCACACACACACACACACACACTTAAATGCTCGTACTTCACATAGCTCCACTTGTTCATATGTACATATATATTTTTTTCTGTTCGTGTTTTTTTGTTATTGTTTTTTCTGATCTTAGATTCTATATCCGGTTCTATATTTCAACCTTATCTTGGATTTATTTTTAATCTATTTTTATTGTGTAAACTTTTTTTGATAAGCTGTATAGGTTTAAGAAATAAAAAAATAAAATAAATCTAGGTTGATGACGAATTTTATCAACGCCATCTATCGAGCACATTGTTCAACACTTCAACCGCGCCCGTTAGCACTGCGTTATTTGTTATTTTTGTTACCTCTCATAAGTTTTAATATTAAGATTAACTTATATTAGAACATATTTAACAATATATAACTAATCAATCAATATAAGTGTTTAAAAATTTTGAAGCAGTGGTTGAAGTAAATTTTCAATTGACCATAACTTCTTTTTCTCTTAACCGATTTTGACAAAATAAACTTTTGACAACGCTCCCAATTATATGTAATCCAACTGTGAAAACGCGTTCAAATGCGTTCAGTCGTTTTGAAGGTATCACGTACCAGACAGACAGACAGACAGACAAGAATTCCAAAAATTGTTTTTTGGTTTCTATGACTCTTCTTTAATTGCCTCCTTTCAGTTTTTTGGAAAAAAAAAATAATGTACAGACATTCGATTTTTACTGTCTTATTATAAGTATAGATTTGTATATTGTTATTGTATAATGTCTTAACGTCCCCATTTAATTGTCTTTGTGTAAACCTAGTTCGTGGTATCTCATAAGTTTATTGTTTTAAATGTTTTTAGCACATAAGTTGTCTGGGGACAGATATAATAAAATAAAATAGGAAGTTCTTTATTTGCGTTTAATTTATTCATGAATTAAAAGGAAAAATGTAATAAAACATAATTATTAGAATAATTTATATTAATATAACAAAAATATTATTTACACCTCTATCAACGCACCGATCACAACACTTACACTTACACCCTATTTGAGCAAAAACGTTTACAATTCGTAATAATACTTGCGTTTTTTTAAAATCGCAATTTAAACATCCCAAGTTTAAAATTGAAATGGCAACACAGGCTTACTTTGAATAGTGAGGCGTTACCAGTCTTACAAGTTAACAATTTGAATAAGTTTGCAACTGTTTAAAAATATTTTTGATGTAAATATATATGAAAATAATAGGATAGTCAAACACAAAATAATAAGTACATGTTTTGAAATTTCTAGGTCTTTTTTAATGGTTAAATACCCGTTACTTAATCTTTGTAGAAATCTTCTATGATGTCTTTGTATTTTTCGTATACTACGTTTCTCTTTATTTTTAGTGTTGGACCTGAAAAATAAATAATAAAAAATGATATTTTTCATATCCATGTTACGTCTGTTAGCTCTGTGACGTAAAAGAATTGTAAACCACATTTCAGTCTGGTAAAGCTCAAATTCCTTTTCCATAACAATTCACGTAACATTATATTAATTAAATCTCATTTTAATATAGTTTTAATTATTTGTGATTATAGTTATTATTTTATAGTTATATAACAACTATATTATAACGGTTCTTTTTTAGGTTTTTAAGTTGAGCGTGTATTTCTTTTCTTTCTTGTGCAAACATCAAATCATTTAAGGATCGATAAAAAAACCCAAAGTTTCGGTCCAAACGCATCTAATCCCACTATAAATATTTTACCAAATTCTTATCTTCATGTATCGGTCATTTAATTTTATCATTTTACGTGCGTTAGTGATTAAAAATATCAGTAAGTGAATATCCGAAATAGTTATTCACGTATTGAAATTTCTATAAATTGAAATCCAAAAGATCAAAGCAACGAAAATTTTCATGAAACCGTTATTATTGTTGCATTATAATTAAACAAAAAATATCTTAATATTCTTAACCTTACGGAAAATCATACCAGAGATTACAATTACCTACTTAAGTCAAGATATTGCTTTAGAATACAACTTTCTTATACGAAGGTTCAAGTTTAACTCAATACATCAACTTCTTAAGCGTAACTCTTAATATGCTATCAAATCTTGACTAAAATCAATATAAATTTTAACAATATTATTTTTAGGTACAGCATAGATCGGCATTTAAGGTTAAAAACATAATTAGGGATTATCTTCTTGTATTTATTATTTGGAGTTTTGTCTTATAATAAATTATCATTTAAAAAAATATTGTGTCTTCAAAATCACTAATTTGAAATATATTTTTTTGTTTATTTTGGGTTGTTTCACTTATAACGAAAATTAACTCACCTAATTCGCCAGAATTCAACGTTAAGTCAGCAGGTAGTATGGCGAATTTCTGTATCTTCTGCGCGTTTGATATTGCCTGCTTGTTCGCTCTAGTTATTCCTTCTTCTATAGCTTTGTATACCTGAAGAAATTAGACCTCGTTAAGACAATTTGCGAGCTTATAAGAGATTGATGATGACGATCAGGTTATTTTGAACCGCGTAAGCTTTTGATGTGATGATAAATGACTTTGTAAGAATTCGATCTGCGTGACTCAAGTCTATCCCTAGCGATGGCCACCACTTAGTTTAATTTCCTCTTCCCGTCTTGTTGCGTAAAAACATTTAAACTTAATAAGTAATTGCCACAAAAGACCAAATTCTTTTTTATCGTCTGTCTCGTATCACAATAACACAACATGAATGAAGAAGACGAGACACTGATTTAGTTTTTGTGAATTTTTATACTTACAACAGGATCCTTAGATTTAACAATTTCACTGATGGTAGTGGCCTTGCTTCCGAGTCCAGCCACCCATTTCTTGGTTTCATTATCCAACTCGTCCAGGGCATCACCAGAGCTGGGTTCAACTTTGGCCTGGAAAAAACAATTCAAACCAAAATAAATTTTAGATTGTTTACATTTTATATTATTATTTCCTATATACATAATGCAAATTATATTTGAAAAATAATATTCTGGTAGAGTTTTTGATTGGGGTATGCAGTCAATATTTCCCTCTCCCTTTCTCCCAATCTCCCTTCACATTAAAAAAGAAACAACCATACGCAACATCTGTATCATATTGTTACCTTCAGTGTCAATAGCACGGAGAGGAACTTCCGCCTATCACCAACGAGCACAGCGTACCCGACGTGAAGCAGTTCAGCTTGCACTATTTGTTCAATCAGCACGGGTGCTATATTTTCACCACCAGCTGTTATTAGGATTTCCTGATTAAATCATAACAAAATGATTAGTAATTAATTTGTATGCAACTTCTAAAATGAACTCTGGACTGATATTATCGTCATCAAACGTAAAATGTTTAGTCTGGAACTGGTGCTTGAAATGGGCTATCATATATTTCGTATATTATCAAATAAGATCTGTGTATGCAAGTGTATGTTTCTCCGTTAGTCTGTTGCTTGAAGTTTAACTACTGCAACTTTTGCTATTAGCAGGTTTTTTTATATCTAAATATTTAAAAGGTTTATAGTTCGATTAGGTATTGTAAAAGCAGGTAATTTATTGGCATAAAATTAGTTTTAGATAAGGAAGTGGATGGTCGCAATCAGAAATCGCGAAGTCCATATTGTAGACAAAAAGTCCAAAGGTGATTTGAATGCGAGTGAAAGAATATATTTTTAAAATATCTCTAAAAGAAGATTACGTCATTTACACAAAATTAATGATGATAATGGTGATAATCTTATGAGTTATTATGTTTTATAACTTACCTTTATCCTACCAGTGATATAAAGCAAGTTATGGCTATCCACTCGCCCAACATCACCAGACATGAGCCATCCTTCCTTGTTGAACGCAGCTCGAGTCATCTCCTCACTATTGAGGTAACCCATGAACACATGACGACCTCGGAGAAGAATCTCCCCAGGTCCATTGATGCTGTCCGAACCACCAAAAGTAGTTTCCGTACCTTCGAGAAGTTCTCCCGCACTGTCTAGTTTAAACCTGAAACAGTTTTTTAAAGATAACTAAAACAATATTTTACCTTAATTTTATTACTATAAAAATAGTAATTAAATTATAGACACCATAGCTTTTAAGCTATTATACTGAGTCTTCTTCATCCTTTCCATGAATATAAACCGAAAACTCACTTTGGATAACTGCTCAGAGAATGTGCTCCAGCCGCTTCACTCATACCAAACGCATCCATAAGAGGAATATCCAAGGAGAGGAAAAACTTCTTGATATCAGGTGAAAGAGGAGCCGCCGCGGTCACAAACACATCACAACGGTCCAGGCCCAGTGTCTCCTTCACTTTATCGAATACCAATGACTTAGCCAGCTTGTATCCACAGGTAGTGCCTTCTTGCCTGCGAAAAAATAGCTTGTTAGATTTTTCACTTTTATAAGATACATGTGAAATATTTAAAATCTCCATCAATGAGTATGAAAAGTTTGTCAAGTATTTTATCTTCATTTTAGGAGATTTCTTACTAGTCATTAGTCATCATAAGTAATAAACCTACACAGTCACTTCAACTCCTAAACCTGCGCTCAAAGTCGTATGTCGTGGTTTTGGTACCTCGGGCAAATCAATAGATGTTGTATTATCTCACTAGTCATCTGTCAAGTATCGTGAAAGATTGGAAATGCTTTGGCGAATACCTTGTTCTACTCCTACTTAGGTATTTACTTGGAGCTCAAAGGGTATAAACTACCCACTTCCGATTACACGTTACTTTCAGCACTTATATTGACTAAGTCAATATTTCAGCAGAATAAGCTTTTCAAAAATTGAGCATACATATTCCTTTTTCTATTGACACACATGCGCATGCATTTTTATCTATACTAATAATAAGACAGTAAAAATCGAAAATCTGTACATTAAATATTTTTCCAAAAAATTGAAAGGAGGCAATTAAAGAAGAGTCATAGAAACCAAAAAAACAATAATAAATAAAACTACTCTAGCTGATAGTTGTTTTACCATAGAAATGACTAGCGAAAGGTGCACCAAAGGAAAATATATCTAATGGCGTTATGTGATATTTTTATAATATGAAACACTTCACGCGGCTACGAGTATCATGCATCATCGAACAACGCTCAGAGCTCATAAAGTTAAAACGAATACATTAAAACCATGTTATTATGAATACTAGGTACGTAACTAGGCACATATTTAAAAAACATGAATCGAACATGAACGTCATGCAATTACATAATAATGTAGCCAACAATTCTAAATGTTATTTTTCATGTGATTATAATAATAACCATGAGGATAATTATATGATACACATAATTAAATATTAAATAAAAAGTGATTGAATAAATAAACAGTCAGTTAAAGAGAATGATTAAATAATATCCTTATATTATTATGAATTTTCATTTTTTTTTATCAAATTTACAATGTATTTGTTGTGCATTCATATATTTATCTGTTTCAGTGATTATCTTCGGGTTGACCAGCGAAATTGATAATTGTTTCTAAGGGATATGTGTTTATGCTAGATGAGATACTAATATGAAAAGCTTTTTTAAAGCTGCGGTTTTGAGCCGTAAAAATATTGATTACATGTACTATGATTCAATTGTTTTACATGCAACGTGCAAGTTGCAGTACATACCAATATTGGAACATTTCCGTTATCGAAAAGTCTTGTGGTAGACCCATCATATCGGCGGAGAAGGCACTAATCGATAAATATAGAATATTATTCGTTAAATCCCTATATGACTTGAAGTAAAAACAAGTGCAGGCGTTTCTTCAACTCCTGATCAAAATGCAGGAGTTCAGTAAAACAAACAAAATATACAAACATGGAGCCTTATTACGTAATTGTTTATTCAGACGCTTAATTTTGTAGACATGATCTAAAAAGGTGTGTGTGACATTCATACGATATGTTTTTGTGTTAAAAAATTTGATTTTTTATGTAAAAGTAAAGTTTAATACTTTATTAGCTACGGTACACCGTATAGGAAAAATTATTATTTAAAAATAATCATTTTAACGTTATAACTATTTAACGTAGCTAAAGCCGTAATTAACACACTTTTCGTAATGATGGTAATTATTTGTTGGAATACATTAACATTATGATTGGACATACAAGCATTAAGGTGAGAGTCTACTCCCACCATCTTAAATAAGTTTGCTACATTAGATGTAGCAGACTTATTTAAGAGTAAACAGACTTTACTTTCTTACAGATTTTAGGCAAATACATTGGTTTTAAGAAATCTGTAACATGAGCTGGGATAGACGAGCATGCGAGCTACGCCCACGTCCTAACATAATTCGTTAACGTTCAAATGGCCATTAAATATTATTATAGTGATTGATATTGCAATCGCCGCGAAGTTGAATTACGTAGATTTTATGTGGTTCTTTAATTTTTAGCTAAATAAAAGTTTTCGTGTTAAAAACGATTCAACTCTACTTAGTGTGATGGCGTATAATTGAGTCACCTTATCTAATCCGTAGCGTAAGCGTTGATAATTTATAAGTCAGGCTATAATTATAATTCAATAATTTCTTAACTTAAATAATTGCAAAGAATACACAACTGTTCATCACTATTAATAATTTCATTTTGCATGTGCTTTTTTATCGGAATTAAACTTTAACGAATTTATCGATTGCTAGCCAATATTGTTACTAAGACAACGAAAGATACAAGTTAGAAGGCAATACAATACGTATTTTCAAAGAGAGTATTGTTTTTGTAAAATAATTATTTATTCTCAAAATTATTTCAGCTCAAAATTGTTTGAATTAAACCTGATTAAATAATGAACCGCTTGTTTAATTTCGTTTATATAATATTAAAAATTAAATTATATTTAATACATATAGCAAATAAAAAATATGCTAAAATAAACTTGTAATGATACTCAATATTAACGATGAATTGGACTTTGTACCTTGAAGTGTTAGATCATTCGCGTTCCAATTCAGTAGCCATAGTTTTATTTTACAAGAAATAGGTGTATGTCAAGGAGATTATTGTGAGCTTACCGCACTGAGTCCTTGATATGGCCTATAAACAATTGTTTGGAAACTACGTCAACCCAACGACATCACGAACGTCATCAAGTTTCACGTTCCCCAAAGTTGGCATCACAATAACTAATTGTTTTATGTTTTATAGATTATCATATAATCATCATAACTTTTGATTTTCGTTTAGAAACAATTTAATGCAATCGAAAAAGTGCCACGCGCTGATGCAACACCGCGGTCGCATGTCGATGTTTGCCTAGACCTCATAATTGTTTTTGTTAAATAATTATTTAAGGCTAATTATTCATGTTTATTAAAATTAACATAAGTAAAAGTAATGCGATCCGCGCATCTCCGCGTTTTATTTGAATACAGATCTTCGTTACAGTTATATTGGTTGCTCGGAAAGCATTCAACACTGTTCGTACCTAACAAAATATTATACCTATACTACGGGTGTAGTGAGGAAAAACGGGAAAAACCTTTCAAGTCAGCGTAGTGTGTTAGCGCAAGCTTTAGCTTGCTTAGTGATAAGTGCGTAAATCTGATAAACAGTTTGAACAACACATGAAAAACGTGTTCTTCTTAAAGACGCTGTTAGAAGTGTTATTATATTATATAAACAGTTCTCTCGTAAAATATCTAATAATAAAACTTAGCAAAATAGGTTAGATATAATGTATGAACACTTACTACTTTGCTTTTATTGAAAGTTAAAATGAGCAGTAGCATCCTAAATTACTTCGGTATCTGCCATTTTTATTGCATATTTTTGTCTGTTTAATATATCGGAAATATAAAAGGCGAATAAAACAGCTTATATCATAATTTTTTAAATCCAGTTGTTACACTGATAACAATACCATATTACCAATAAGAAAAGTAAATTGATGACATTCGATTAAAATCGTATTTTATCATAATTAATCATGTAAATCCGGAAATATCTAATCCTGGGTTTGATATCAATGCTGCAGTATTTAGCTTTTTTATTATTATTATTGTCTTAAATAACGAATTTTGCTATTCATGCTACATACCTACAATAAAAATGACTCATTTATATCTTTATAGATCTTTTTAATAAACAACAAATTACTAAAGATATTATTTATGGTATCGATATAATTTATCGTTGATGAAATTGTTTTGTGTATCAAAACGATTTTTATTTATTTAGGGTAATAAGGTTTCAGTGAATATAGTTTTTTTTGACGATTATACTTTTGATTTCCTTTGAAGGTAACCGAAAAACACTTTACTAGATATATGTTCTATTGTTCCAGATTCGTACTAATATGTATTCTTATTCTAATACTAAATTTGTCATAAAGAGAGAACTAATGTCTAAAAATGAGTTGAAGACAGTCATTGTTAAAAACTTTGAACCAAAATTTAAGCGCTTCATACGTTTTTCATATATCAAAGCTCAAGGAAAGAACCTGTTTTTCGTTAAAAATTAAAGTCTTTTTGTATGATTTATCAACAATTTATTGTCGCGTGGTTCATAGTATCGCAAAATCCTTGCGTTTTAGCGAAACACGGAAAAAACAAAAATTTTCAATCAAATGATATTACCGAAAATACTCCTGGAGTGTTTGTATTTATTATTTGAAAATAAAAAATTCTCAAAATGTTACTCAAAGTGACAAAGGCCAAGGGCAAAAGCTAGTAATAAAATGAATTTGTTGATGCGATAGCCGCACTACGATGACGCAATTAACCTCATAATATGTTGGCATAAGATAACCCGTTATCTATAATTTGCGAACAGTATTTTTGCATTTTCACTTGCGGTGAAATTTTACTTGTAATAAAATGTACGCAAACTCAAACTCAAAATATCTTTATTCAAGTAGGTCTTTATAAAGGCACTTTTGAATTCAATTTTTACACTACTACCGGTTCGGAAGGCAGTCATCTACCGAGAGGAACCGGCAAGAAACTCGATAGCTGCTTTTTAAAAATAAACAATTAATACAAAATTGTGTTACTCACAATTAAAATAACAAAGCATTGTAAGGCTACTCAAGAATTGAACTGTCCCGATGCTGAGCCAATTGCCGACACATTAAAGGGATCTTTGTCCTCTAAATATTCGTTTACGGTATAGCAATGGAAACAAATACTTTCTGAATCAGAGACCAATTGAAAACGTTCTGAAAAGTGGAGTCTTCACCAAGATTGAGTTCGCAAAACAACTAACATAAGCTAATTTTTAAAATAATGACAAATTTATTGTGAAATATTAATAATGGTTAACATTATTGTTATCAGAACTTTCTGATTCATACACATTCTGCGTATTTGCAAATAAACGAAATAATTGTACCATTAGTAATTATTATTTAATTAAAATATATTTAAATAGAGCAAGAACAAACACATACCCATTTATCCTAGCTAGATGATGTTTTGATCCTTGGTTTTTCGCCCATGATGCTATGCACTTTGTCATTGCACCTCTAGATGATCCCACTGCTACTATTCTTTCATACATTTTCTCCCAGATTCTCGGTACTCCCATAAACCTATGCAAAACAGTAGGTTTACCAATAGTGCAAACAGAGTCTAAAATAGAACTCTATGCGCATCTAGGGATTCAACTATATTTTTAAGTAGTTCCTTTTCCGAGCGGATTTTTATTATCAATATGCAAAATTAAGCGCATTTTATGAAATAGAATTGCACACATTGTGCTACGGACCCGAGATTTGTAATTTAAATTTGAACCATATAAAATATTTTATTTCCCGCTTTTTTAATCTTACATCACTTTCGTGGTATGTGCCGATATTTATTACCAGCCAGTATGGCTGCTGAAAAATCATGTTAATTCAATGCCTAATATCTCACTAATACCAAACGGCTTTGTTATCATTTAAATATAATACAAAATATTTACTTAGTAGGTCTAACATCCTTGAGAGTTTCCAACAAGCTGCCTTTCAGTGCGTCTGGTTGCGCGAAGTATACAGCAACCGCGCTCCCTAATGTTATGTAAATATCTATCACCTGGAGAGAAACGTCGAAACATGAGATATTTTTACTTTGAGATTAGGTTGTTAAAATGTTTATAACATTCTATGTTTTTTTACATCGCCCAGGTACGATGTACAATGCTATAAAAACTTTGCATTGAAAATAGTTGATAAAAACTAAGTGCCACAGTAACACGTATTTGACGTTACATAATTGCCAGAGGTGATTTATAATGCGATAATGTTTTAGATAAAATACAAAAATACAAATTATACAAGGGAACAAATAATAACATTTGCACCGATGCAAAACTAATTATGTATTAAATATTTAATTTTATGCAAAAAGTTTTTTTATTATTTATTTTATATGTATGTAATGTATTTTATATTTTTAAAATAAAATATTAATTTAATTCTTAGGAACAATTTTAGTTTTTGTGTTTCAATTCCGATATCTTATGATAAAATTTCATAGACTATAATATTGCAATCGATAACTAATTCATACGATAATATTATTCGTCACAATTATATTTTAGTACAGTTGTACATTTCGTTATTTATCAGTAAATAAATATTTAAACTTGAATTTATATTAAAATAATACTAACCTGTGCAGCAACATGGCTTAAAGGAAGGTATGAGATGATACAGTCAACTGCTGGTCGGATGTTACCCACTCGAAGTGAGCATGTGTAAGCGTCCCATGTCAAATTATCGTGTGATAACATCACTGCTTTTGGCTGACTAATTGTTCCAGACTAAAATACATGTAAAAATTGTATTAAAAACATTGTCTGATTGTATGATATTAAATTATAAAAGTTTATGATATCGACGTTCATCAGTTAAATTATTAGTTTTATATATCTCCATTTGCTCTATAACGAAAGCCCAAACAATTTGTTAAATTTGTTAGCTTTTAGAAAAAGCATTATATACATTGACAGATTATTTTAATGATAAAAAAGTTTGGAAATGATAATTCTCCAACTGGAGCAAATGCTCCAGCTTAGTCTTGCTTCAAAAAGTGTACTACGATCAATTCCATAAAAGAAATCTACGAAGCCGATTTTCTTGTCTACTTCTTCTCAGCTAGGTCGCGTACGAACAGGCGTAGAATCACATAGATTTAAGAAAATGGTCCTATGTACCTTAATAAATAAAGATATTTTGACTTTGACTGTTATATATTATTATTCTAAAGTTTTGTAAATTATTAATAAGTGTCCGCACTTATTAGTTTAAATAGGCACATTAATTAAAAGGTTGCTCACCCCTGCTACGGGATCTTTTGAAGTTCAGATGTAGTTATTTAATTCATTTTATTAATATATCTATATCAAGTTGCTGATGACATTGGTTTACGATTGGTCACGTGACTATTCCCATAAAAATTCGAATCGAACACTCGAGAAGTGATATTGTTTCAGGCGATAGATGTTTTATATATGGATCCTACGTCCACAAGAAAGTAGATGATGAGAAAATATTGTGTAAACAAAAACAAAGTGAACAAAGAAGTCACTGCGTGCTCTGCCAAGACTATTTATAAATAGTTTAAAAATAAATACCGTTTATGTTTTTAGTAGTAATACAAATATTATATCAATCAAATTTATCCTTCTATGTACTAACTAGGATAAAGCCGACATATAAAAATATTGACAATATCTAAATGACAAAGATGTAATCTATATAAATTAAATTAAAAAATCTTGTCTTTTAAAGGATGAACAAATATATTATTCCATCTTGGATATAGAAATCTTTATATGGTTCTAGAGTTTATATAAAAAATAACATAATTAAAAATATAAAACATGTAAGTATTATTATGTAAAAAAGAGTTTTATTATTATTGATTTGCAAGTGGTAGTAAATATTACGATATTATGATCTTGAACTTTGTAACTTGGCGTCACGCCTAAGAAAGGTCATCACAATAATAGTTATTAAGAAATATTATTACAGTGCGAGTAATAACTCTTGTTAAATTACAAATATAAACAAAAATACAATATGTAAACGTAACAGTTTGAATGGATTTTGACCCCAGTTAGACTTTAATGTCATAATTAATATTTATCAGTAAAAAAGTAAATAAAAAAAGAATCTAACGCTAATAAGATAACTCAATTATTACCTTCACTGTGTGTAAAATACGTACGTAAAACAATTACGCGTTAAATATAATATACGTATTGTGTAGGTACAAAGTATATTCGTTGAACTTAAATTTAGACTTTAAGCGTAATTCTCTCTGTTGTTACTCACTGTGTAAACAAGGGTACAGCACTCGTTGATAGCAATCGTCTTGATCACGTTGTCTAGCTGCGTGTCTGGCTCATTGGCTCCCATGTCCAAGAGCTGTTGCCACTGCAATTAATTATCTTACATAACGTACTTATGTATTTATTGACAATTCATAAATACCAAAGAAATAATCAAATAATTAGGTGAGGAATTTCAAATGTGTGGAAGTTCTAGCTTGTGAACAATTAACACTACAGTAAACCTATCATATTCATATGAAGCTATAGGTTAATAACGAGCCTAGTGTAAGAATTCGTAAAATATAAGCTCCCTAAATTTAGCTTCGTGTTTGTTCTTAAAATAACAAGTACTCACCATTAATGACTCAAAACACAATTAGTATAATCGTAAATTATATGTCTGATTATCTTTTAATTGTCAAATATTGTATATATTAGACGTAGAATTTATGATTGATCATTAGATTATAATATGGGAGTGATTTCACACATGGTTAGCGTTGTAGCTTGTAATGGGTACTACTGATAAATAGATTAACATATATCAAGCTCTTCACACAGATGTTGACCGTACCTACCGGGGATCGAACCCGGGACTCTTTGTTCGGCAGTCGGGCATGGCGCCAACTGAGTCATCAAGTCAAATTGTCTAGATAACATCGGTATTTATCAGCGCAGTCCATTTGAAACTGGCTATATTTAAATTTCAACTAATACACTTTTGTAAATTAATCATATCAGTTTTATCGCTGAGAAACCATTTAATTTTTATTATTATATTTAATGAATGTGTAATAATAATATGTACGAAGCGGAGCGTTCTTTATACAAATGTTATTTCAATCTTCGTCCGATTAATTCATAAGATTTATATTAATTGACTATACTACTTTATTATGAAAATTCGATTAATTAAATCTCTAATTTAACTAATTAAAAGTTTACA
Source organism: Leptophobia aripa (assembly GCA_951799465.1). Taxonomy (NCBI): domain Eukaryota; kingdom Metazoa; phylum Arthropoda; class Insecta; order Lepidoptera; family Pieridae; genus Leptophobia; species Leptophobia aripa. The sequence goes on from OX637260.1 coordinate 4,984,585, forward strand.
CATCTCTTATAATGAGAGCCGGTTAATAAAGTATAGAATGTATAGCTTAACAAAGATATTGTCTTCTCTATAGACGAAAAGAGACAGATTTAATATTAGTAATAATTAAATAAATGAATTTTCATACACTGTAAACCCCGGGGATGGATGTATCGACGGCTCCCTCCCACTGTAAAATAGCCTTTAAATGTGGAAGTCTGTCGCGTATCGACAAGATTTTGTCTAACTGCTTCTTGTCCTGGACGGCGCATATATTTGCCCGTGAGGAGTTCAAACAGTGGAAACATGCCTCAGGTGAATTTGTTGTATAGATGCCTGCTGCATAACCTCTGAAATGGCATAAGCAATTGCAAAATGAACACCGCGTCTCAATAATCAACAATCTATTAGCTTTATAAGGAACGACGACGGATATTATTATAGTGCGATTTCATTATCAAAGATTTTACATTAATATTATTAATTTATTTTACGCTTCGTTTCTTTCATTACAAAGTGCAACACAAAGAAAACTTAATAGACTTAATAAATTAATGTTTACAATTATGTTACACATAAAAGATGTGGCTAATTACGTCTTAAATAATTGTTAAGTTGAGTTATTCATCTACAAAGAAAACTCAATTATTCTTTAATTAATTGAAAATTATAAATACCCAGCATGGATGGCGGCCAAATCGGATATGTACCATTCTTCAGAATTGAAACCAAGGATACAAACTGAGTGGTATCTCTCTAAGCCTAACTTCAAGAAGGCTTTTGCGATCGTCCGAACTTTTTCTTGGTATTGCCTGAAAGTCAAATATTTTTGTCGATTCAAACTTGCATGAAATACTGAAATTACACCTCGTATTATTAGTCAAGCAGTATTCTTATGTTTTACTACGAAATAATTATTATTAAATATTTTAATTACTTATAGGTAAGTTTTTCCCATTTTCCATTACGTTTCGTGTACAGCGCTGCCTGATCAGGATATCTGGCCGCCGTTCTGCTAAGCAGACCTGGTACCGAAATAGGTGGTTCTGATGCTGGACCCCTGGTACTCATTCGCAGCTTGACTCGGCCATCTGGCTTCCAAGTTATGTATTCATCTACAGGCACTAACTGGTCTGGACCTACACAAGCATTTAATAATGTATTAATAAAAAGTATATTATTAATTATAAAGCATACAAGTGATAAGTAGGAACGATTGTTTCTTCTTCATAAACCGTTTGATAGTCACTTGTCTAATCAAACTCGATAAATTTTCTACGTTGGTATTTATAACACATAAATTGTTTGTCAAATCCAAACAGGATATTATTAGAGGATGTTGAAATTTAATTGCTGTTTACCTCATGTGTTATACAACAATATAAAGGAATTTATAATATAAACTGATTTGTTATATTTTTATAATTCAAACTTATTTTTCAATTTATGACTCGAGTGAGTTTTAATAATAAAACGTGTGAACAGCCTTGTTTAATTATTGTATTTTCATTTTAAACCTTTGAGACTTCGCAAAAATGTTATGAATATTATGCAGAAAAGCCGAAACATTCAATGAATCGAATGCAATTATTTTTTTTTTTTGAAAATATTAAAACACTTACCATTGAGGTATTTATTCTGATTGTCTACTCCATTTACTATAAGCATTGTAACGTATTATCAAGCTAATACCTGTCAAAAGAAACAAAAAAATACATAAAAATTAAAAACACTTACTTAGCGACGACATGGAGCTGTGTAATCGTCGAGGTCACAAATAATAACTTAATAATAACTTGTGCCGCTAAAAAGCCACTACCGATCGCTACGCGTTCCTTAACGCAACTCATGGTTCTGCAGTTTAAAAAATTATCATAATATCATTTTATAGTGATAAATTCTTAATCCTTTCTTGGTCTTATAGGATTACTACCGGTGGGCTGTACACAGTACCTAAGTATATATTTTTCTTTATCAATATAAATTTCATCATCGTAAAGGTAAATCGTTCATTAAGCAATGTATTAGTCAAACATCAATTTTTTTACAGATAAAGTCGTGGTGTAGTGTATTTTTTTATTTAAAGTTTTATAGAAAAACCTCGTTTTACGTCTTAATAGTTTTAAATAATATTCGTTCATTTAAGACCTGCCTTGCAAAACTCTGTGTAAATGAATTAATTAAATAATATATTTACACATACAAAAATACAAATCTTCTCATAAGTATAAGAAAGTTTCTGGATTAGTGTGATTGTGATTTTCGACGTACATATAACTTAAATTGAATACGGAGATCTGTGTTTTTTTCTTAATTTGTTGAAGTGATAAAAATATATTTTCAAACATTGGTGTGGTTAGAAATAAAATTGTTAAAGCAATAATAATTAAGTTGCTATCTTGTGTAAGTACATTATATTGTTGCAAATGTACTGCCCTTGATGATAATGTAAGTTTTTTCTTGGTTGTACAGGTAGAATATAATCATTTTCATTGGTCATAAAATATCACGCCATAGATACTGGTAAACAGTCATTTGTTAAGTTGCGCACTGTCGTGACGAAAACGTGCGTTCGTGCAAAACGTAACATGGAAAAGATATTTATTCATTATTATATATTAGTGTGAAACGCTTACAAGCTATATTTTATATTAAATTAAATCCAACTTTAGAAACAGTCAATGCAATAAAACAACTGATATCTTCACGGTTCATACAATAACGTAGCAATATATTTATCTTCGGTCATAGGTTACTGTTCACTGCGTGATAATTCTAAATACAGATATAATTAACACTTTATGAGTTCTAGCGGGTGAATTACAAAAAGGAACTATATTTATTCAGTGAAATGAAGAGGAATAGCTAAAGCGATATATGCCTAAACATTCTGTATAGGTACGTAAATTTGTACATATAAGAACAGGTAAGCGCAACTCTGCTCTGGCGACTCAATAGCCCCCTAAATTACCAAAAGGTTTTGAAAATATTTCGTTTTCACATTTATATTTGGGGCGCCTCATCGAAGTCATAGATGAGTTCTTGCTTTGACCGTAAATTAATAAATTATATCAAAGAGCTTTATAAAGTGCTGCTTAAATGTGGGGTATAGAATTACCAGTATCGCTGACATTGCAAAATTTGCAATTTGTTCACACGGGATATTAATAAATTTATAAAATTGTATTGAATGAAATAGCTATTTAGAAAATACCCATCCACATCTATACTAATAATAAGACAGTAAAAATCGAAAATCTGTACATTAAATATTTTTCCAAAAAACTCAAAGGAGGCAATTAAAGAAGAGTCATAGAAACCAAAAAAACAATTTTTGGAATTCTTGTCTGTCTGTCTGTCTGGTACGTGATACCTTCAAAACTACTGAACGCATTTGAACGCGTTTTCACAGTTGGATTACATATAATTGGGAGCGTTGTCAAAAGTTTATTTTGTCAAAATCGGTTAAGAGAAAAAGAAGTTATGGTCAATTGAATATTTACTTCAACCACTGCTTCAAAATTTTTAAACACTTATATTGATTGATTAGTTATATATTGTTAAATATGTTCTAATATAAGTTAATCTTAATATTAAAACTTATGAGAGGTAACAAAAATAACAAATAACGTAGTGCGCGCGGGCGCGGTTGAAATGTTGAACAATGTGCTCGATAGATGGCGTTGATAAAATTCGTAGATTTATTTTATTTTTTTATTTCTTAAACCTATACAGCTTATCAAAAACAGTTTACACAATAAAAATAGATTAAAAATAAAGCCAAAATAAGGTTAAAATATAGAACCGGAAATAGAATCTAAGATCAGAAAAAAGAATATCAAAAAAACACGAACAGAAAAAAATAAATACAAATACACATTAACAAGTGGAACTATGTGAAGTACGAACATTTTAGTGTGTGTGTGTGTGTGTATTAGTGTGTGCAATGGTGTTGCTGTGTGAGTGAGTGTGCGAGCTTGAGTCTTAGTTTTTTTTAAAGATCTTCTACTTAGGCCAAATATATCCATCGCGGTATTAAGATGCTTCATTGTGTAATGACTACCATGCAGTTCAAACTTTCATTAACGTTTTACCCTATGATTATTTTGAGTGAACACTACCTATACAAACAAGTAAAAGGAAACGAGTGAAGAGACGTTTATCGTTTGTCCGCATCCATTTTTCCACCTATATCCTTAACGTTAATGAGGTTTACCTTTTATTATTTGGTCAAGCTCATAAGTAATAACCTCACAAGTACGTATTTCGTACTCATAACTTCGTAAGAGTTTTCTTTCAACTCTTAACCGCTGAGGAGTTTTACCTTCCATCATTAGCTCATCCACATAAGAAGATGACTATCAGAATATAAAATTGTCAGAATAGTAATTGCCTGTACGTTAATTTGAAAGTTGCCCTCGATTTCCCTGAATCATCCGATCCTGTAAAACGATCCCTGAGTAACACAGGCTATATATAATTATAATTGTAACAAGATTTTAGCCCGTGAAAGAAAGCCCTGTCGAGATCATTAAAAAACGCTATATACTTAACCAAAATACACGTGGGCGAAGCCGCGGGCGGAAAGCTAGTATTATAATAAAAATCATTGTTTTAATTAGAACACAATATAAACTAGCATAGATTTTGCTTTAAGACTAATTTAAAGGCTTTAAATTAATTGTGTAACTATAGACAGTGTATTATTGTGATATGTAAAAAAATCAGTAAATAATGTTATTTATTGAATTTTTTTATCAATACTGTTTTGAGTATAAAAGCATAAATTGTCACTAATAGCATTCGTTAATCTACCGATGAATGTTTTTAGTTTTTACATAATACGCTGTATCTAAAGCTGGTAATGAGGTGGTATAAAAGTCTAATTTATTGTACAGTAAATTACTAAGATAAATATTATCAGCCGTCTCTATAATAATATTACAAAAAAAAAAGAATTATTCACTACTACTTCCCTGTGGCCAAGGTCAAGATCAATTTCACGATTTACAAATTCTAATTTATATCAGTCTCATTAAAAGTTGCTAAGAGTGAGGAAATAACTTAACTATATTAATGTTTAATAACAATTATGGAATGATTGCAATGGGTAGACTTTCCTGGATGAATAAAAAAATTCAGAATTGTAAATATTCCTACTTTCAACTTTTCTGATTATATGATCCTCAGAAACGTTGAAATAGATTATATTTATAATTTGTGATCGCAAAAGTGCAGGAGGTTGTATTGAATAGGTCGATCGTATGCTATTAGTGAGCATGTTTCTTTACGATTTTGTCCTATTTATGTTTGCAAAAAGATGAAATAACACATTTAAATTAAAGTGTTAAACTAAATTATGATGATTTTATCTGATTAAACACTTATTGTAAATAAAGAATAAGAATTAATTTAACTTTCGACATAAATTCCTGTACAATGGCATCGCGATTGTGATCAATGTGACAAGATTGTAAAAGAATCAAAATTAAGAAACATATATACCTAACATATACTAATACAAATTAATATGAATGAACAATATAAGTGCAAATAACGTTTTTTCAACACAAAATTGCTCACGGATTTTTTTCAGTTAAAATCACCTAGTAATTTAATAGGTACTGTTGATTTATCGATTAGTGTTTTCTATCTTAGTTCTTTACAGCCCTGCGTGGATTGCCCAATGAGATTGATTCATATGTGCAGCCATTATCAATTAGCTCCGATTAATCGATAAAAGGTTATAGATAATTAGTTCGATAACCCATGCGCTTACTTACTGATCCAGGCTTTATTTTACCTAGTATTTTTTCGAGCCTGTATCTATGTTTGTATTTTTAGTAATAAAAATAAAACTTATCACTGACATAAAGCACTTAAGTGAGTTGGTGGAGTGTATCAGAGGCACACTTCACCTGGACCGCTATTCGAGATGTCTGGGATAGATTTATTGGATCTAAATTATAAAACACATTCATAAAAGTAATATTTCTGTTAAAGTGTGTTTACAAAAGGGAATCAAAGCTTATGGTACATTAGTTATAAAGATAAGTTTTGATAAAGTCAGATTTTATGTAGTATTACTGATTTCTATAATCATTGCTCATCACTTCATGATAAAATTATTTTCATCGAAATGTATGATTCGGCAAGGCGGTCAGATAACTGTTGGTAACGGTTTTAATGTTTGAGGTACAACTGTTTGTTCCGCATATTAATGAAATATTGTTAGTGGGGTACACATCACACATTGTATGTAATATTAATTATATGTTCATTATTCTTTTACGTCAACAAAACAGCCAACAGTTAAACATATACAATTTAAGAACAAAAAACAACTCATTAGAATCACAAAGTAGACTTTGAATCGAACATTGTATGAAATATTTATATCATCTTTAAAAAAAAACACATTTACCTGTATAATCTATACTTTGTCTATGACCTAGATAGATTAGGATTTATAGAAGAGTACAACGCACATACAGTAAATACCAAACTTGGATATCTTGTATCACATTCACACAGGATCACTAATCGTTGGAACTGCTATTACGAATGTTTACCTTTCAAATGCGCGGAGAATAGAAAAATTTGAAATGCTCTGCGTCGCGACCGTGTTGGCATGAGAATGCCAGCCAACTGGCGTCATGCCCTATCACACCACATTTCGGTTTATAGTTCAATCTTAGATTTTCCTATTTTCCTAACGCAAGGTTAAATACAACATGGTAATGAAATTTTACTATCGAAGCTAGAAAAAGTATGTATTAGGTACGTACCCTATAATAATTGTCTATTACTTCACGTCTGTATGAGAACAGTAACAGTGTATGAGTACTAATTAAACAATTTAATAAAATCAATGCTAAGATAGATAATATTATATCAAATCTTATCTAATAATAAATATCGTCATTCGAAGACATTTTAGTCGTGACGTCTTTTGTTAACAGTATTTTAATCCTTATGTAATAACTAATAATACCTAAGAGGCTAAAATACATCCATTCAATCCATGTCCCTTTAATAGCTGTGTACAATAAACAATGAATTATTCTTCGGTATCGTGAATATGCATACTTACTACCTTTTATATAAATGTAGATTATTAAATATTGTTTCAAAGATTTCAAATAAAAAGTAGCGTAGTGTAAAGAGTGTCTGCACACCAGCAGATAGAGTTGCAGATAACTGCTAAGCTAATTTAACGGTATTCAAATAAGTCAAATATATAATTTATCGCAAAATATTTATTTTTATGTATCTACTATTTTCCCTTGTTTTATGTTTCCAATTGAGAACTTTATGTGAGAACACATAATATGGCAACAATAAATAAATTCTGATATATAATTTATGTAACGATGGATTAGCCCATGTTTAATTATCGTTTCTTTATGTTATAATAATTAATGTATATAAAGAGTTATGATCGATTAATGGGAAGACGAAGAAACTAAGAGTGCAATAAAATGTCTGTATAAAAAGCAATTAAACAGTAAAAACAGTGTGTTTCATTTCGTATAGTGGCAAAAAAAGCAAAGGGGAGGCTATTAAAGTCAAAAGTTTCTTATTTTTGTGTGTATGGGGTGTTAAAGGTTTGGGATAACAATTACGTAGAGTTTTTAGAAGCCGAACACGAACATTAAGCCTAAGCTAAAAAAATACTAATAAATAGCTAGCTTGCCTTACAAATTGTTGTTTATATTCAGGAATACTCGTATAATGTATATTTTTTTTAAAATTATTTTTAGCATTACCGATTACATTTTTATTCTCTGCAATTATTAACCATTCATCGCCAACAGCGCCCAGCATCGATAAAACGACATGCTGACAGATTGACTAAACAATTTCTTCGCATTAAATTTTTTAAATCACAATGGATCTTTATGAAAAAATACTCTGATGCACGTATAAACCAAAAATCAAACGAATAGTTATTTTTGTTGATAATAATTTAAAAAAGCGTTCTATTAAATTAATATTAAAGAAAGTGTGAATGATTTAAAGCGCGTAAATGTTATCTGTTGATACTCTACGAAAAATACTGTATTGTTTCATATAATAAACAATCATAAACAATTTTTAAATCCAGGTACTTAGTACTTATTTTATGCCTTCACTAAATAAAATTACCTGTAATGTTGTTTCTATGATTGTGTCTTTGTTCCAATACCCATTATGATATTATAGCGGGCATAGCGTCATATGCGAATCTGTAATATAAACAAAATAAACTACACATTCGTGTTGTAGTGTGGATTTTGAAAGCGGCTTCTAGTTTATTTTGTTTTCTGACTTCTGAGATACTAGCAAAATCATATTAGCAATGTTACAGTTACAGAGGTTTAAAAAACTAGAATATTAAGTCATTTATAGGCAAAAATGGACACGCTATTAGTAATATATAATTGCTAAATGTAAAGTTTATGGTCAACGGAAAAAACTGCAAGAATACCAAAAAATTAGGGCATTGGTGACTCCACTCTTTCCATTCTCTCCTCTATATAATATATTATTATTGAGTAGCTTATTATTCTCTACTTCTGCTAGTACTTTTGACTTGCAGTTTGCAACTTACCAATAAGTTAAGCGTGTAAATTAAGCGGATTAATAATTTCCCGCCACTGCCAGTCAAACTAGAAAACGGTGTTAAAGAGACAGCAGCACAGAATTATAGTTAAAGTTTACAAAAAACGTCACGTGACAATTTACTATACCTGTCATAATCACAATCACAACATTTTACAACTTGTCTGTAATAAGAAATTTATCGTTTAAAACTTTACACTATATATTTCGTACAATAATTAAAACAGTCAAGTATAGTATTAAACAGTACAAAAATATATTTTATGTTTCTAAAACAATATTTTTCAATGGTAACATTTTGTTAGATTTCGGCCATATTTTCCTCTTACAAATTGAAATACGTCGTGTTGCAAACGTCAACATAATTTTTGTGTAATACCTCTGTGTTTATTATTTGTTTAATTGATACATCCAGAAAATATTTCATTATAAATAATATTACCTTAGATGATAAAATGAACCGCACTGAAGGTTTGGTGCAGCGAAAACACGTCGTCAAAGAAAATTCCGATGGTTCTGTGAAAGAAAATCAGGATGCCGATGATAAGAAAAATGATAAAATATTTGATGACGGGGATTCAAAGGAAACGCGACTAACATTGATGGAAGAAGTTTTACTTTTAGGACTAAAGGACAAAGAAGTACGTACGCAATAGTTGGCAAATAAACTACCTAATTTGTTCCTAGATCACCTGTGTGATGTGTTACATTTATTTTTCAGGGTTATACATCATTTTGGAACGACTGTATTTCTAGTGGACTAAGAGGTTGCATTTTGATTGAATTGGGATTAAGAGGACGCGTAGAATTGGAAAGAGCTGGTATGAGGAGAAAAGGTTTATTGTCAAGGAAAGTTATTGTAAAGAGTGGTAAGTTATAGCATTTTTAATTAACTGTTCATAATTGATCTAATTATTGAAATCATAATTTGTACATTGTAAATATTGTTTATTTCGTATTTTATTTTGAGCTGAAAAAGAATGTTTACACAAACCAACATCATTGTAATGCATTAGTAATATTCATAATGGTTAATTATGTGTTTGACAAAAATGTTTTTATTCAATAACATTTTAGTCTGCTAATAATTTTGTTTTATAGCTGAAGTAATTATATACATCAAAAGTAGAAATAAATAATTGCCAATGTTTTCTAATATTATCTGCAATTGTAAGAAAGGTTTATATTAAATTCATTTTATTATTTTTGTTAATATTAACATGGTTCATTTTCTAGATACACCTACAGGTGATGTATTATTAGATGAAGCCCTAAAACACATGAAGGATACAGATCCCCCAGAAACCGTACAAAGCTGGATAGAATACCTGAGTGGTGAGTAGTAATATTCTCAATATTATTATTGTTTGTTTACACTAATGTTCTGTATTCTCTTACTTCATTGGGGTTTGATAATATAATTGTATCAACTTGCAAAGGCTCTTTAAATTTTATATATAAAACATAAATATATATATGAATATGAATTTTTATTTAAATACATTACATTCAAATATTATGATGAACTATAGTAATATTGCACTGCAAAACAAACTATTCAATTCAAAAATATTTGTAACATGATAGTTAATTTTATTCAATGGGCTGTGTGTAAACTAAACAAATAAATAAAAATATATGAACAATTTTTATTCATTTATCGTATTAGGTGAAACATGGAATCCAATGAAGTTAAAATATCAGTTGAAGAATGTCAGAGAACGGCTCGCCAAAAATCTTGTTGAGAAAGGAGTTTTAACAACTGAAAAGCAAAATTTTCTTTTATTTGATATGACAACTCATCCGCTCACAGACAATATTGTAAAATGTCGCTTAGTTAAAAAGGTATTTAAAATTTTTGTTTTTAACAACTATGTTTGGTCAAAAATGCTTTGATTTTTCAATTACCATACAATAAATACTAATCAATGTGAAATATAGCATTTTGCAATTTTTAACTCTATAGAAATATACTTGACTTTAAATCACTATGAGAATCTTAAACCAGTTATGTTGTAATATTTACTCATATTCAAGGCAAGTGAAAGGTGCCTATGAAGATTCGCCAATTTTTATGAATATTATACTACTTACATATTGATAAGTTTGATTTTTTTTAAGTTAAAACAATAGTTTGGGATAATTTGGAATTGTTTGTAAATATTAGGTGTAGTGTTCACCTGTATAATCCGGAGATTTTTGATCAATCATTGTTGGTAAAATAAATAATGTTGAAGAGAGACTATAAAATATTTCCAAGATCTGCACAAAACAAGCTTATTTCTCAAAGTTGAATTAGAAAGTTATCTTAGAAATTATGCATTCAGGCTATTGACCTATGCTTAGTAAGAACATTTACAACTTTCTGGATTTTGTAATCATAGTTTTGCAATACTTTTAAGGTATTTTACCTAACACTTGTAGACTAGTTTACTGAGAGTTTCCCTTTTTAAAGTAATGTTAAGTTATTAAAAGGTTCTCTATCTTTAATGGATTTAAGATATAAAACCTTTTTATCAAAGTTAATTAGGTTTCTTCATTTATAACACTCCTATTATGATATTAAAGAAGCTGAATTGTATTATTCATTATAAATAGAAAAGCAACTATTAAAATGTCCTACAGTCTCGAGCTAGACAATCTTTGCTTGTATAGATTTCTTCCAGTTATTAATTTAGTTCTCCATAGGTACAAGAAGCTGCGCTGCGCCGTTCAATAACGGACGTGGCTCACGCTGACAAACGTTCGCTCGCGCTCCTCATGCTTGCACATTCGGCTGACGTGCTCGAGAACGCGTTCGCGCCCCTGTCGGACGAGGACTACGAGCTGGCGACGCGGCGTGTACGGGCACTATTAGACCTGGACTTCGAGGCTGAGGCGATGCGCCCGGACGCTTGCGATATCATGTGGGCAGTGTTCGCTGCGTTTACCAAATAGCAGTAACTGAAAGGGAATGGATGTTCCAAATTCAAAATTAATTCTTTTAGTGACAAAATAGACTTGTGAAAATCACAAATTCGTATATACGTCAAACCAGTATTAAATTCAGCTACACGTTCTGTGAGAATTGATTGTTGGCGTGCTCAGTTGTATTCGCTGATGAAGACAGGTGTTCTTGTAACGCGCTGTTAGAATTTATGCCGTTAGTCTCTCATTTTTTCAGTTGTCAGATAAATATTAGCTTTTTTAACGTTGACGTAACAGTGCTCAGAAGTCTGATGTATTACTTGTTGTGTAAAGTTGCTAAATAAAGTTTAAGGTGTTCCATATTTTCGCACCTACTTTTGACAGTGACAGCGCCCACGACTTTGACAGCTACGTGTAAATTTCGTGATGTAAACCCGATAAGACTTCTTAATACACACTTTTGAAAAATATTAGATTATATAGTTAATAATAGTTTTTAACTATTGTCTAGGCGTTCCCTAGTCGCCCAAAAACTACAACAAAGTGTGGAATTCCATATGAAAATTGTGGGGGATTTGTTATGAATTTATATCGTTAAGTGATTTTGTTAATATATTTTTCTATAATATAAATGGCATTGAATGTATAATCCTCTTTTTTCATATGTATAGGTATATCGTTTTATACTATTGTTAAATTATATCATTACTGTATTAGTTTTCATTCTGGTAATTAGATTTAAAGTAATTGTAAATTGGCCATATAGTATAATGGTTTAATGCATTAAATATTTTGAAAAATAATTTGAATATTTTTTTTAAAAAGTCAGAAACCAGAAACAATCAATCGGAATTTGATTACAACACTTGTGCAGTTAATAACATTTGTATTATTTGTCTAAAGTCCGTTTGTATCAATTAGAACACAGTACAAAACTCATATTTCATGTGTTTTCTATATTATGACTATGTAATTTAGTTTTTAAAATATTTTTTGGTATAATCATTATATATCAGAAGACTACATTCGTGTGTACTTTAGTTTAGTAAAAATGTGTGAATTGAATGAGATACGATTGATGTGTATTATATTTTGAACGGAAACAAATCGAGATAAAAATAGTACCGGACGTATATTTTGCGTGTTTCATGAAACGTAAATATATAAAATTTATTTACGTTATTGCAAAGGGTTAATAATTGTTTACTTGGTTTCGAATGAATCTTAGCGTTAAATTCACGATAAACATCTTGTCCACTGAATAATGTCTGTTTACTTGAATAATTACAGAATGGGAGGCGATGCGATGTAGATTTTTGTGAAATCTATGTTTACTTTCCATTGAAAGAAAAAATACGTACATTTTTTATGTTTAGTTTAAAAGTATTTATAATTGTTAATGTTATTTTCGTATAGTGGTGCTTTTTTTTATTATTACAAAAAATATCTGCAATCCAAATTATATAAAATATCGTCTGATCCTGTTTTATATAAGTCAGTCCGATTTGAGTTCTTGGCATCTAGAATGCGCCAAATATATCTGTTGATAATTTCTCTTTAATATACCAAGCCTAGAGCAAGTTTCATTTGGTTTAAAATTGTATCATTTATTTTGTATGAACGGTTGTACGTATTGATGCTCAGAATCTCGTGAGACTTCTGGGGCTTAAAAGTCGTATTAATGTGTGGGTTCGTATAGTTCACTGCTATTAGATATTGAAATTTGAATAGACTTGCCCAACTTATTATTAAAACGAAAATATTATCGTGAATCATATTTTTTACGTTCTTGATTACCCAGTGTAAAGCACTTATGCATTGAAATAGGTAAATGATGAATCCAAGTGTTTTAAATGGATAATTAATCTTGTATATATGTATTTTAAATTGTGTGTAACAGATATTTTAAAAACTATTGTCTAGTATATTATATCTAGGTTAATCAATTAAAATCTTTGTTCATAAAAAATACTATGTATATTTTTTAAATAAATAAAATGCATGATCTTGTACTTGAAATAAAATACAATGTTCCATTAATATCTTTTATTAAAAACGTATACTTACAACACTGAACAAGTCTTAACCTCTTCGTTACAGCTATGAAATGTGCAATATACAAGAAGGGTATACAATTGCGTAGATCACGTGACCATAACTGTAGTTTTCTATATGAAGACTGAAACAAATTGCCAATAAACGCTCTTACGTTATTTATTGAATATAAAAATTAGGTAACCACAACATCCGTTTTGTCTCGAAACGGAGTTAACACGGCCTTTATTTATACAGATGATATTGCATATTTAGGCCCCAGATCATAACGACTTACAGATATAGCTCGTATGTGAAGAAAAACAAGACAGTCTTATATATACGCTAACCATATAGTTTAACAGCAACCCTTATATTATTGTATATTTACAATTTTAACAGAAGGACCATACAACTGTAACATCACCTTTTAAAAATAATGGTGCCAGTGCGCAATAATCAAAATTGTCTTTTAGTACCTGAGACCTATGCAGCAATCTTGGTACAAGAGATATGTAAGGTTATCTATAGTAAAATATATTAAAAGGTGATGCACCAGCGACCTACTTTCAGGTTATATCTAAAAGTTTTAAACGGCGGGAGAGCTCTAACGATTAATAATACGAGAACACATTCGCAGTATCTCAATCATACAATTTTCCATCAGTTCTCACAGCCAATAAAACTACATATCTAAAATAATACTTGAAATTTACGACATGTTCTCTGTCTGAAATTATAATCAGTTGGTGTTAACATTCATTACTCTATATCCGATTTTTAACATCACTCGTTTGACTCTTTCCTATATTTAACACTTTTTTGCTTTTTTTTTAATGATATCTTATTTAGATACTTGTTTTATCCGTTTAAAAATAATTAAACATACTCAAGTCATACGGCGAAGTTAACACAAAAATACATCGATCGATAGAAAACTACAATACAGTATTAAATATTTTAATAAATTAGATAAATTGAACCATCAAAGACAACGGGCAGCCAAAGCGTATTATTCTTAGGTATATGATGTTTAAGGTACTTCAAATTTGCAACTGATACGTACAAATGCAGTATGTAGAATAAATTCGAGATAAGTCTGGCTTAGATTTATTTTAATATTATAATACTTAAACGGTAAAGAGTACTTATATTATAACTAACGTAGTAATAACTATACATAAGAATAAACTATAGATCTAGAGAAATTTTGAGGAAAGGTTTTTGTAATAAATGCATTAAGTTTTCTTTAATATCCTTAATTCGTCACATTGAAAGGCTCGCATTTCAAATATTAGGTGCAAGGTAAAATAGATTTTAGTTTTATGTCCTAGTTAATAACGTGTTAAAATTGGATTATATCCACTATGTTCAGTTAACCAACTATCATATCGTAGAAAAATTATTTGTAATGATACGTAATAGGCGTTTAGTTTTTTTAACTCAAAAATGCATTTTTCTTTGCAAATTATTCTGTTATGGCACCTTATCTTCACAAAACAAAAGCGGTTTAGAGTTATCGAGTGTCACTTGTTTGTTCACTAAGAAATTATATTTTGTCACCAGGCCTCAGTGTAGCGAACGTCATATTCTTGAAGCTGGGGTAACCTTTGACGTAAATTTTCAAAGGCCTCGGCTGATAGCTTGGTACTGTTAAGATTTATCCTCCGAAGACTGGATAGCCCTGAAAATATATTTTATTATTATTATTATAAGTTATATATGATCATGATAATGGCGTATTCAAACTACTTTGATAACCACTTATTTTATTTACACTACAGAGATAGTGAAAAATATTTTTGTATTTACCATAAGTCTATATAAAAAATCAATACAACACTTTTAAATAAATGACACTACACAAAATAATGACAAACAAAAAATACAGATACACTTTTAAGTAATAGACAAAAACAATATCTACCTGACAGTGCCTCTATGCCCTTATCGGAGACGGGAGTTTCGCATAGATTGAGTACTTGCAGTCGTGGCAAATGCTCAGCTATCAATTGAACACCGCTATCGCCAAACTTAGTCGCCCACAGATTCAGGTAGCGAAGTGAGGGTAGCTGTAATAATTATTGCGATACATAGACAAAAGAAACTGACAGGCACTCGTTGACATTTAAACTATTATTTAAAGAAGACAAAAAGGAAATATTTTTGTAATATAGGATTAACAGACTTTCTTTTATATATAGATATAACGACAAAAATATTTAATTGTTATTTAAGTATCCCTATCCCAACATTAATAATTTCTCGTGTATTCAAAATTGCTTTATAAGAACATTATATCACAATCATCGTTTCGTTGTAGTTCGTTCGTTAGTTGCAGAATTACTAGTCCAGGATGTGCAAAAATAATACCTTTATTAAGTGATGTGCGCACGCGCTGGTAACGCTAGTGAAAGCAAGACTCAAGCATTCAAGGTTCCCAAGTGCGCCTGCGTCAAGCAATGCAGCTACATCTTCATCTGTCGCACGCACTGGTAAGGCTAACCGTTTTGGCCCACCATGGGATTGCTGAAATTAAGCAACATGTTTTTTAACTGCTTGCAATTAACCAATTACACAAATTAATTACTAAAACTGTCAAGAGGCTCGTCGCAGTGATCTTACGTTTTTTTTAAATTACAGATTGCATAGACACGAGAGATTGCACGTTACGAGTTAAAAAAAATGTAAAAAGCGTGTTATTTTTTTTTAAACTGTCCTTAGAGGTACTTACCAGTCGTTGCAATGTTTTCTGGCGTTCACATAAATCTGTATAGTACTGTTTTCCCAGTTCGGTTCCCTGTAAAGCAGCTATAATCTCCAGTTGAGTTTGTTCCCCACTGGCCACCTCCCATTCGAGCATCAGACATAAGGATTCTAGAGCTGCCGGCTGCAAATCATTGAAATCATAACGTTTTTTAATAATTAAACTTGGTTGAAAACACAATAAGAGATTAGGTTGATAAAATATTTTTGATATGTTTACTAACGCAAAAAACAATCTAAACTTAATCACAAATATGGAAATCCTAATGGTGTATATGGTGTATAAAATGACGAAGAAATTACAATTAACAAGCAAATAACATATTACATATATTATATATATATGTATTAACATATTCATACATTACTTAGTCTCAATTTAAATTGAACTTGCAATTACGATTTCTAATCTACGGATTGTAATGTTCAAGCGTGTATTATTCTCGATAGCCAGTAAGGTTAGGTTTAACTTTGGCAGTTTTTGTAAACTTAATTAAGCCGTACTAAAATAACATTTTGTTGATGTTTTCCGGGTCCAGTTGAAAAGTTTTATTTTTAAAACTTGCTAAATCCGTTGTCAGAATGTTTATGCTTTATTCAAGGTTAAATTAAATTAATTATCTGATAATAGTATTACTTTAAATAGTATACATACGTGTTCAGTCAGGGCAACTATCATGAAGTCTGGTAATTGTTTGCTCATGCTTTGCAGAAAACTTTTACGTTTGCAGCAACAATTTAGTAAAGCTTGAACCTGTAGAAAAAAAATCAGATTTATGTAAAAATTTACTTAAAGTACAGTTACATACTATAATAACGTTTTTTAGTATGAATAATACTAATAACTAAATATAAATGGATGTCAGTTGGATGGACATATCGGGAATTACAGTCCACAGAAGCTTTAGGCACAATACAAATAATTGTATGAATCTATAATTTCTGTGATTTGATTTATATGATTATAAATCAAATAATAATAATAAAAAAATATATAATACGTAGTAGACATATATAATAGTATCGCAACCCTGTGTAGATGAATTAAAATAAAACACAGAGGACATATATATATGACACTTGTAAGTAGTAACTTACCATATCACCCCACACCTGACACAGTTTCGCATGTGGCAATGACAGAATTGGTTCTGAAGGTGCCGCGGCCCGTAGCCAAGACGGCGGGCAAGGACGAGCAGCGCGAGCTGATGCCACACAACTATGGACAGAACAGCGCTGATCCCGAGACAATGCGTTCAGTACATTCCCCAAGCGGAATGCCACCCGAGGACAAGCCATGGCACTGGCTCGTATAGGCACAGGCTGTAGCACTCCGCCCACTATTGTCAGCCAGTCTTCATATTCGCACCTGAGAATTTCGTATATATTACAACGAGATTGTGAATATTTTCGTATTGTTAAAAATAGGTATGTGATTTTGGTAGTAATTAAAGGAATTAAAATTTAATATGGTCAACAATTTACTACCAAAAGCTCGTAATTGCATGTTCGCACAACGATTTTTGTTCGCGCCGATTTTATAAACAATTCTGAAAAACATTTTGTATAATGTTTTTCAGAATTTAATGTATTTACGATTTGGTACAAATTGTACAGGGTGCAATTGAAGACTTTTTCCGCCTGATTATTGGAGAAATTAAGATAATTAGAAACCAAGATAGCAGAAAACTTACTTGTTTAAGTACAATACTTGACACGAAATCAAAACACGTGTAAGGCCTTATCATTTTCCTTGATTGGAACAATATACGCCTGTTTAAGTCGACTTATTGATATAATAATCAACTAATAATATTATTAAATGCAACAAGCTTCCTGCCTCACAGGTATTTACAATAATTTTACACGCTGACTTTCCTTAAACCGTAAATATTTGTGTGGTGACTATATCCGGTTAAAAGTAATAAGTCTAACGTTTCCTAAAAATGTGACCGAATTTCAGGAAGCCATTCACTTTTAATTACTATTTTTGTATATACAGGTTGTGACGTAATTACGTAACAGACGTAACAGGTTATATGACAACTGCGGTTAGAGGGCGTAGTGACGGTTCAAAAAAATATGTATCTTAAGTCTCTAATTTTCGATATATTCAGATTCATTTTAGAAAATTTAAAAAAAACACCTTGACCACTTTTTTTGGTTGCAAGACTCCAAATTAAGGATGTTTTAAATCTGTTTTCGACACACCACACACACATTACTGGACGAATGCACTATCGAATTAATAAACTATGAAATTAGGGGGCGCATGATCAAACACAAATTTCGTGTTTCGTTATAAAATATATATATAATAAGCATATTTCCTGAAATGGTCATGCGAGTGGCAAATTAAGAATAAATATGCCTGTTTCATGACAATTCCGAAATTGTATGATTCAATGTATTTCTAGCGTTTATTACAAAATAAATTCCTATTACAATGAGTCATGAGGTTTTAGTCTTAATTACAAGTCCTGAAATATAATTCATTAGTTGAATTTTTTTGATTTTTGTCTGGGATGTAGTGACGAACGAAAACGAGAGAATTACGGATAATAATTACAATTCAGGACATTTTTGTGGCCCAACATTCACACCAGTGTATTATTGAATTAAATGAAAATATATTTTAAAGTAGTTATTTTCTCTTGTGATTGGAAATTTTTTGTCACAACATCCTCTACCTGAAGATACCAAATCAATTTATCACACCACACAATGTATAAGAACCTGTGTGAGGAATTTAATAAATACAATTCTTGATTTTGATTTAACTTACATGTGCTCCAAGATATCCGCAAAGCATAGTACATCGTATTCAGTATCGTCGCACTGATGGGGTGTGGTGTAACTCCTGTAGTGATCATCAATAGCTGCCAACACCACTGCAGCCAGGTTGGGGGCGGCTCTAGGATGGGGACAGGTGGCACGATTTCCATGGGTGACCTCCACAAAACGTCGGACGAGGCTCGCTCCGGAGTTATGTGCGCTTAAAGCACTGAAAGACAACATACAATAATATATTTGATTGAATACTAACCAATTATAATTTTAATTAAGGTAACATAATTGTATTTGAAATGTTTTAGCCTCTATCAAGTTTCTTGCCGGTTCTTCTCGGTAGTTGCCTTTGAAACCGGTGGTAACACAATTTTTACAATTGTCCTTTACACACAATTCACATGCATCACACAAAAACAAAGACGAAGACAAAAAATTGTTAGTACAATGACTTTCCTGTATGAGGTTTGTGGTGTAGTGCACTAATTGCAAATTAGTTTGAATGCGCACAAAACAACACATTTTAAATGTGGGAAATCTTGGTGATAAAACTAATAGGCAACCTTAACAATTAATTACATTTTTAGTTAGGCACACCAATTTAGTAGGTTCGTGGTAGATTACGCACTTCTTAATTACACATTTGTTTTAATAACAAAAACCTAAGTAAGTACCAATTGAGTTTGCAATGTTTGTATAGAATAGTTATATTCAAACGATATTCATTGCAACTGCGCCATCGTGGTAAGAAAAAGTATGTTTTCCTCTAGAATACTCTTACCTTAAACCCTTTGTTAAGAAGTTAAGAGGATAACAATATCATTCGTAGAAATCAAAGGGATAAATATATATTGGACAGTCACGATTGAAAAAGTTACAACCACATTATTGCGCGATCGCGAAGATAAGAAATGATGTATCTTTAATTTAATCACGCCCACGTTATTATCTATGCTGACTTAACACATTAGTAACTATTGTTATGCAAGCTTGGGTTTTAACCAACAGCAAAAATTTTCGTTTTTATAAGATATGACGATACAAATCGCCAAAGGCCGAAAGTTATACCTATAAGAATATATAAAAGCTACCAGTTACAATTTACTGGCCATGTACCAGATAAAATATAGGAATAAGACTTTTTTATGCGTTTAGTATTATTCAATTCGTGTGTAACTTACCTAATATAGTCCCTAACGAGCTGCCGTGCATGAGGTGCCTTCCCGAAGTCAACGTTTCTTGTCAACACTCGTCTTACTGGCGGCGCCAGTGCTGGCAAAGGAGCCGATCGTGGTCTGCGTCTGCACAAGCGCGCTAGCAATGCACACAGCTCACCGTTGACACCCCTTTCTGCTAGAAGCGGCGCAGCGACACTTGTTGTTATTTCTGCCCATTCTTCCCATTCGGGACTGTCTTTATTCTAAAAAAGGACGCGTTGTTATAATGCCAAATGAGTGAAAAATACACATTTTATATAAAAATAGTAAAAATCTGATATGTATTGTGTTTTTCCTTAGTTTACAAACCAACCATATACTTATCACCTACGGAAGTGGTTACACATAAGCAGGTAAATAGGAATTGTGTAACAATTAATAATAACGACATACAATATGTATTCTTGAAACCTCTACACGACGGAGATAATGCATATATAACATCCCGCGCTTAGTACATTCATAGTATATAACAAGAACATAATCGTAACATTTTAATTTTTTTGCAACCATATATATATTGGAAAAGTAAAAATTTCAGTCACTTGATGTGTTATATGACATTAATATGTTATAAATATATCGTTAAACCTTGTAAACGTATAATAAGTTAAAAACATATTGTACCAAATAACGCGTTGGAATTTCGCTAATAAAACCTTTGTTTTGACCTAATAAATTGAAAGATAAACTAAAATTGATGACAACAACACTACTTCTGCAAATTTTCAATAGGTGTGTACACGGGAAAAAGGAATATTAAAACGAAAAACTAGTCGATTATATGGAAACCGCAAATAATTTAAACCTGACCACAAGTACTTCACCGGTTTACGAGTACCTACTTAATGCATAATAAATTACTGTGGTGTCAAGTATTCTCTCGTCGAAGGGTCAAGGAAAGTAAAAGAATGGGGAATTGTTTATGTTACTGGAAAAAGGCCAACTTTACATTTCATACACAAAGGATTAATCCCGTCAAACTAATAATAAAAATCGTTGAGTTTCCAAAGTAAATTTTTAAGCGTGACAAACACAAGAACGAATCAATTTTTTTTTTAATTTCGAAAAGGCACTACTAAGGCAAGACAAATGCAATAAGTTGGGAGCAATTAAAATTTGACATATGAATAAACTGTACTCAACAAACTACGTCAATTGCAAAGATATGCGCAGTGACATTCACTAGATGTACCGTAAAAAATGTAAGTCCTCTTTCTCTCGACACGAATGAGTAATGCCTCGGCATAGAGCTGAATAATTACACTTACTTTGTGTAATTTTCCTTTGTATGTACACACTTAAAAGGTATTTTAATAGCTAGCTAATCCCGTAAACAACTTCAATAAGCATTACATTATAAATGCCATTGATAAAATTTATCGGTATAATAATAACGTCTATCCATTAGGAAAACGTTCAGGATAGATAGATTGTAGCTCTTGAACACGGGTCTGTATTCAATAATATTTTAAAATCTCTTTTTTGAAAAAAAATCTATTTATTTTTAAATCAATTAAGATTGCAAAAAATATTTAAGTATAAGGCAAGCTTATTTAGATTTCCTATTTAACGCAGTGACAATATGAAAAGAATTGTCATAAGATAAATAGAGAGAGACATTGAAAACTGTCTTTCAGAATTATATATAAATATCCGTTAAATTACTATTATTGTTGATTAATCTCATTAAAAAGTACCTCAGAAAGTAGATTAGTTAGTAGCAGCAAAGGTGTCCTCGTCACACTCTCGTCCTGCAAGGGTGTCGTCATAACGAAATCCACCATGTTCTGAAATTTATTTGATATCATAAGAACTTTATTGCTGTAATTAGATAATCCTAAAAACATATTTTTCAAACCTATCGAAATACAAAGAATATGATATTAATTTATTAAAATAATATTGCATATTTATAACAGAACACTATTTTATGTACCTACTTTTAACTCCTTTATAACTAATTCCTTTCTCACAGTTTTCGTGAGTATATTCCGATAACGCAGCATGTTTCTCTGTAAAGACAAAATATCGTTACATTTTGCGTTACTCCGAACCCATCCATTTCTGATTAACAAAACTTACCCTCCAAACTATGGAGTAGTACCACTGGTCCCTCGTGTATGCATCGTTAGCCTAGAAAATTAATTATTTTTAAAAGTCACACATACTGTTACTTGCTGCTGGATGGTTGCGAGCATATGATTTCGCATCTGGTACCCTGCATTTTCACATATAAAACAAGATTAGACAAATGAATACTTCCTTTTTCTTTAAACAGTCATAACCTGATTAAAATGCAAACCTGTAATAATAACGATCCATGAGGCATAACAATTCGCAGACAGTACTTTCTGGCGGGGTCCCATCTCGAAATACAGTAAACTTCCTGCATGCAATTATACGTCAGTGGTCGTTCCATTTGACCACAAGGCTGAAACAATATATTTATGGTTTAAAGTTAAGACTACGTACTCTTTGGATTGCGGAACCTTTTAATTATCTTTTGTGTGTAAGGAGGCAGTATTAGAAAGGAGGAAATTACCATATACTACGTATCAATTATCAAATATAATTTTCATACTGTTGTGACAACATTTATTCTATTTTCCTATCCCCATCTCTCTGTCCCAAACACAAAAACGGTAAATTATTATTTAAATACGAAAATACTGACTTTTAACGATGCATTTTCGTATCTTTAATTACGATAAACAAATAAAGGTGTGCGAAACTATAGCCATATAAAAGCGATGTGAAACACACGGAAATATTTACTCCCAATACTACTAATAATAATATAATATTAATGCTTATAATGCTTGCGATCCCAATATATATATATATTTGGTACAATGGACATTAAATAGCGTAGTTAATACCACTATTGGGCACAAAAGCTCAATATAGAAGTCGGGTTCGTAATTGTTATTTAGTTACAGAGAACAATCGTTGCATAATATAAGATTTTTCTTTATTACAATAATTTACTAAAATACCTTTTAAAAGCCGGACCTACATATTATACGGAACTTTTAAATATGTCAAACTGAAATGTTAGCCATGACTAAGTTCTTATATAATTGGTGATAATAGGGTGACATATGACTCATTAACTACAGAGAAAACGAAAGTAAGACATGTTAGAAAGCAGAAAAATAATTACAGTTATCCGAGTATCTGTTCTGCCTGTTAGTAGGTACTTTTGCATGTCAGTGAAAATCGATTAGAGATATTTGTTTTTATTTAATTTTATTCGTTCTATTTTAGATTTTAAATAATCAATATGTTAATTTGATAATTACGAATGGTTTATGTAAATTTGAAATCGCTAGGCCTACTCTGCTTTATTTTGGAGGGTCCGTTTTATTACAATGTTGTCAAGTCCCGAGACCCGAACGAAATACAAAGAAAACTATGCTACCGTTCTTGCATCTCGGGCTTATAAAAATCATTTACTATGCAACCATGGTGCACGAAAGATCGGTTATTCGGACACTGACCGACGATTTGCAGATACATCAATTAGCTCAATTAAGACGAACAATTTGACCGCAAAAATGATCGAATATGAAAATAAAGTCCGATGCCGAATTCCTCGTTTTTATATGATCGTTCACATTGCAATAATGAATGAAATTATAAATAATTTTACAGATTAAAGGACTAAGAATCGATTACATATTATTCAGTTGTATTAAGTAGATTAATGTTTATTCAGATGTAAAGTTTAAGCGAACCAACTGGCTATTTTGTTCTCTTGTGGAAATGTATCTTACAGATACAAGTCGTGGTATCTAACACTTACGATTGTGAAATCATTGCTATTGTTGTTGATACAAAGTGCAATTATCTAGATACATTGACATGTTATCTTGTTTAGTATTCTATCATTGTATTAACTACGTATAACGATTGACGTTTTATTTGCATAGGAATCGTTACTTGAATACATTAAACTAATATAAATATTATTTGGTATCAATTATATTGCGCGAAAAATATTTTCAAATAATATTTAATGCAAAATTATCAGTGCAGGAGGCAACCTGGTATATTTGAAAGCTTCTCTGCACTCATTTAAAGCATTCAGACTAACAAAGACCAGAAAGTTACATACGTTAAACTTTATAGTAGGCATCTGCAGTTAAAATAATTAAGAACAATGCGCGAACTAGCAGTTATCTGTGCAGTAATCTTCAGTATGACGTCATAGCAGTAGCGGGCATTGGCCCAGTGGGCCCGCGCGCGAGGTTACTCGTGACGTCATGAAATCACAGGCCGCGGCCCCGATCTGCCTTTTGAAACACCTTTTACCTATGCAGCTATGTCTTTGGTGTATAGATGTGTAATACAACAATATGTGATTTGTCTAAAACTGTTTACGATAAAAATATTGTTTTTTGTTTGTGTTGAACAATTCAAATATAATTACAATGTATTAAAATATAGACCTCTAATAAAATGTTATAGCCTTACGTTTACGTCATTCAATTTGTTCAAAGTTATAAATAGAGATATTAATTTTATATAAGTTTTCACGATAAGGTATGAGCAGTAGATACGAGAAGCATGATGTAACTGTAATCAGTAGTATATTAAAACACCAAATTAAAATGAGAATTGCGATCTTTGCTTAAGTAATTGAGACTTGAAAGGATCATTACGCACGGAACACCATTTGTGGAAGCTTTTATAAATAAAAACAATTGTCATAGCTTTTCCACCAAAGTGTATCATATCCATTGTATATATAAACGGAATCTTTCTGTCTTTCATATGCATCCTATGAACTATTTCATAATAATAAACCACTTTCAGCTTTGATAAATTAAGATTATATTGTCCAACTCCCGATCCGATCATACTATCCCATACTTGTATGAGAGTTACTAAAAAAACAAAGGAAAAATTTAACAAACTGACTCGTATTTTTTTTATATATCTCATTATCGTCATTCACCCATGCCCAGCTTTGATGATTGTGGTATCACAATAGTCTTACTAGAGAATAAGGTTTATAAAATTTGCATAATGATATTGCTTAAAAACTCTTAAATATTCAATAGTTTCAGAATACTATTTGAAATGTGACGTTTAAAAATTTACGGTGAATCGTCACTGATGTTGTGCTTGTGTATGAAAATTTAAGACCAATTAATACGAAATTAGAAATATTCTTCTAATAATATTCTATTTTTTTAGTGCATTTTGGAGTCGGTTAGATCTTTAATTATTTAACTAAGAAATGTATCCAAACATAATAACAATTATTATTATCGGCATTGACGCACATAGCACGTCTTACATATACATGGTTATTATTATTTATTCATTTATTTAAATTTTCTTAATATATCATTAGTATTTTTATCGAGATCAGACCCTTTTTAATAGAAGTTACTGCAGTGAGCTGCAATTACCGTTAGCTAAGACCTTGTCTATTAAGCTTTCGCTTATATGTATAAAAGTATAGTCTTTGATGCCTGTTGTTATAACACATAAAAACAATTTTTCTTTATATTAAAATTTAACAAACGCATTACAAGTTTTACAAACATTTTTAGCCTATTTTATTTCATTAACATTCATGCTATTATGTAATAATCTAGATAACTAAAATTAGACTTTGCAATACATGCTGAATACTTCTTTTCAGACAATTAGGTACTGTCTATGGACTGCAGAATACCACAGACACAAAATAATGACTATATGTTAGACAGATATATCAATGTACTTCTCTACAGTGTTATTTAACTATTTTTGCCGATGAAAAAAAAGGGATAATCAGTTTTATATTTAAGTAGATTATTCAAGCTATTAAAATATCTACTTAATAAACTTTATGAGACTAATGAATTGTTAATTAATATTTTTTTAAATGTACAATAATGACGCACGTACGTATATCTTGATTACTTATTCCAATTAATGACCACGAAACTGATTAAAATAAGTTTTGTTGTTAGTAATTATCAGTTATTCACAAAGGAAAGTATTAATTTATTACTAGAATACAATAAATAATAACTCGTGCGCCTCAGATCCAAGAGTTTCTAGGGATTTTTCTTGTATGTACACAAATAACTTATTATTGTTTATGATAAAAATAATGGGTATCATTTTATTAATAAAGCTTAGACTCTAAAATACTTGCATTTTATTAACTTATATGGCTTTCTTTCATATCTAAAGTCAAAATTGTGCTCATTATAATACTTTGTCTCTGGCAGGCCCATATCAAATAAGCCAAATACAATGCACTGGCTAAGAAATTAAAAGCAGTTACATAAGTAACCGTAAATTAAAAAAAATAAATAAAGAAGGAATACTAAGTCGCGATTTTGAATCTTAGCCAAAATGTTCTGAATGATGAGACCATATTTTTTTTGATAAATATTACACAACGTGGCAACTGTCGGCTCTTTACATTATTTAAGAAGTCACTTAAAGTTAAAGAAAACAATCTTTATATATTTTAAATGCAATGAACCGCCAGGAAACAAAATATTTAACAGGTATTGCATCTAGTTTTATTTCGATACTACATAATCAGGGATTTATCGTTGAACTAATATTATTCAATACTTTTAAATATTATATAGCCTTCGTTACTCAGGTGGTCGAGTTCTGACATCATTAATTGTTTTCAATGTCGAACAGGTCAAAGGTATCCAAATTTATTTATTACAATATCTATTCATTTTTGGTCCAAACATTAATAAAACACAAAACAACCATTCACACAAAACTTCAACAATTGTTTATTCAAATATATCGTATACAAAAGATACATATTTATATTGTTCTGTCAATGTGGAATGCGTAGACAGTGAACGTAAACCTTGCAAATATTTAAACAATTATTTCATGAAGATATTCAACTACAGTTTGATTCTACATCTCTCGACTTAAACGACGTTCTTATGTGCAATTTTCTTTAGATTATATCATAAAGAGGAAAATGTTTTATACTTTAGTAGTCATACATTTTATTATATACATATTGTCTTTTTTAGAATTAAGAGGCTATACGGCAATAAAAGTGTAAGTGTTTACGCTAGTGTAGGGTAAAAATATGATAAGTCAAATACTACTTACAGTCTTGGAAACGATGTGGTCATCTAATAAACATAGAACATGGCTCTCCCATCTCCTGAAGAACTTGGCTGCGAGGATTTTGTCAACCACCGTTCTAGTGTGTTGAAAGGAACAAATTCTCAATGTCCCTTCAGTGGCCAACTTATATCTAGGTCCCGGGGGAGGTACAGGAGTCCCTGACGAGTTCGTTATTTTGGATCCGATGACGTCTATACAGCATTCAGGACTTGAGCCCTGAAACAAGAACATTAATGTTCATTGATACCTAGCAATAATGAAATTAATACAAAGACAAGATTGCGTAGTGCAAAATGTTATATTACAAACACAATAGTTCTTAATTAAGCCACCACTTTACTTTACTTGCTCGAGATAAGATTTATGATTATATAAAAAGTAATCATGGACATTTACAAACTGTTATTTATAAAAATACCTGCGTCATTTTCCGTCTTAATAGGTGAGTTTGTTTATTTTTTGACACGTGTGTGAATAGTTACAACTTATAGTTTATGAACGAAATAAGTTCAACTTTTAAAAGTAATTAAAATTAAATTAAGGATATATTAACGATTTGCGTCACTGTCGCTTTAACGATCTACAAATATGCTTCACAGTTTGACGTTTTACAGTGGACATATCGGTAGATCAAAATGTATAAACAGGTATAGTAAATAAAAAGGTACCTCTGTCTCTTTGGGTGAAAAATTGTATGGGAACTCGTCGAAATTTGCGCTAAATAGGTTTCCGTTTTTATTTTAAATTCGATATTTACAAAACTTAGTGTATAGTAAACGTGACAATGTGAAACTTGCTGTTATATTGCTACAAAGAAAACGAAATAAAAATTATATTCAATAAATACTTCACTACCAGTCGCATGATTCCAAGCCTAACTCTCTAAAACTAACAATTATTTAGCGGATTTAGATCAGGACGAGTTGACGGCAAGTATTCAGTTCTGATGTAGTCCGGAACGTTCGTTTCTAACCAAGATTAGGTGGATCAAGCTTCCTGCCCGGCGTCGATTACCATGCTTCGTTATTAACATGTCATTTAAAGGTTCTTAACAACCCTCTCAATGATATTTTTTCACAAAATCTCAGTCATTACTTTATACAAAAAAAAACAAACTGTGACTGAAGTCGCATAATGTCCACTTTTTCCACACTCCACTCTGTTAACTAATTGGGAAACTTCAGCATAGAGCTTTCAGCATAAATACGGACATTTTGTTTTTTTAAATATTGCTCAATTGTAAAAAATATTATCAGCTGTAAACAATTTTTTTCTGTGACCTTCCTTTGCATACCGCTTAAGTAGTTGTTTTACCACCTCATCCTATATCAATAAAGAAGTAACCAGTGCGTAAAACATCTTGTAAAGTTCTAGGTGCGATTTCATCTTCCGTGATTAAACAGATTATCCCACCTTTTGCTTTCGAATTATTACTCTAGAGGTTTTATTGTACCCATCAATAGCCGGACTGTTGGACACAGACATTGACTAATACCAAGCGTATGGATATAAAAATTGTATTTGGCTCAATACCTACTTTGTGCAATGCAATCACAGCAATTTGATTCTCTTTATCACCCCACTTCATTTTAATATCACATTTTTTTTGGCGATATATTAATAAAACTTAATGAACAATGGTATAATAATGACATATTCCAAATTCAAAACTTTAGTTTATTTTTTATTGTAACAGTATTTACTAAGTACACTATACATCTAAAACCTTTAAAAAATCAATATGTTTTTTAACGACATTGAGTCAATATTATTTTAGTTATCTCGTCATATCGGTACTGATGCGTAGTGAAGTTACATTGATATTCATCAAATAATTTATTATAAACGTAAACCTTATATAATTATGATATATTCATTCACGTGGTATTGTTTAAGTTATAAAAGAATAAATAATTTATTTACTGCAGTTGATATAAATATTAATCTACTAATGACTCAACATTGATTATTTCGTAATTTGTAAACTTTAGCACAGACAAACTGGGTCACAGACTAGAGAACAGCATGTCTTTACCATCTAGTTTATGACGATCAACCACCGTAGGTAATCGAAAGATTTGGCAACGTTTCAATATCTAAAAATATACTTTATATATACCAATAACAACTAAAGTATTGAATTAAGCACTTTGTTTTTGTTGCTAGTGTAAATATAGGTTTCTTTTAGTTTCGCATATCTGGTTCTATATATTAGTGGTATCGGTACTGTTTCATATTTGTTCTATCATGAAGGAGCTACTATATTTGAGCGAGACACCTATATACCATATATCAGACCGCATATTTGTCTATATATTTCAATAAGAGCACACATCATGCAACGCATATATTTAATTTATCGCCAATTATCTTGATATGCTATACTGACGGTATCGAAAGATATCTATAGACATTCTAAATACGACTTCTTTTGACGACGCGGTTTGACAATTCTTTTCTGATGAGCTGTCTAGCCAAATCTACAAGCTGACGAGCTACATGCGAGCTGTCTATCAAATTCTCACTGTCACATACTATATAAGTAATGCGTTCGAACAAACAGGTTTAATATTTAGACAGATTGTGTATATTATTATTAGTGTGCGATACTTTCTGATAATTAAACAAAATATGATCGTTTCTGCGTAGTTAGCTTTGATACGCATTGATACTTGCTTATTAGAGAGGAAAAGTATATATTGTATGTCAGAAGTTTAGGAATTTGTCTTATATCCGACATAAAATGCAAACAGATGATATTGTAATAAAACTTGATTTCGATCGTATAAAAGGAGCTGAGACATCAAAAATAAAAAAAAAGAAGTTCATTTATAATAGGGAGGGGAAATTTGGGCATTGGATTTTAATATGTTATATCGACATATAGACCGAGAAATATGAAATGGATATTTAATAGTAAAAAAAACTGTGTAAAAACATTTCATTAGTTTGTAACAACGCCATATAACTTATAAGGTATATGCAGCGAAGTATAATTAATGTTAATTAAGTATTTAACAACTGTATTTGCGTCAAAGAACGTAGATAAAAGATAACTTTGCAATATTATACAGGGAAATGTATTTTATTTGTATATGTATTTAGTAGCTAGATCTATAATTTCAAATCGCCATGTATCTAATATTGCAGTTATTAATAGAAGGTGGGTGTGGTGCAAATTGAAATGGCGAAAGGGAACAATAATATCCGATGTTATCCAAACCTATGCAGCACTAACAAAATGCCTCTTGACGTCAGAGGTGACCTTCTATAACAGATATTTTTTTAGTTGATAATAAACCATAGTATTTGCGTGTCGTGTGAACTGTAGATACTTGGATATATACACCCAAAGCTTTCACTGCACTTCGTGATATTTTTAACGCGTTCCAAAAACGGGTCAATACACTATTCCCGTGAATCTCTAAATCGGATGGTGAAAGTCGGTTTATATAAAAAAATAACTATGCTTTTTTTTAGATATTTTCATAACAGACATACTACTAATCGGGTACTCAACAGCACAATACCCGGTAATTTAAGTTTATCGGTTCGATAACTTAATTGAATCAATACAAGCGACAAACATACTACTTCGGAAACAGACCACAACTGATCTATATGACAAGCACATACATGTTTGAAACTTAAATATTTTAAATATGGAATTTATCTTTTTATCAATGTTTATCGTGCGAATGACATCTGTCAAGATACCACTTTAATATACCTAAATACTGTCACAACGCCAATTTACAAACATAGAACATTGGATACCTTATCATATTTTTTAAACTTACGTAAACTTTATGTAATCGAAGGTTTCGCAACGGTATGCATAATTCTTATCGCGAAAATAGTTATTGTTTGTTTCTTCAAATGAATTTCAGTTCTATGGATTTATTAACATCGCAAGTTTATTGGGGTTATTGGGTTTGTATGTCTCGGTAAATATACGTGTCTATCATCTGTGAAATAACGAAATGTAGCATTAATATGTTATATAAGTTTTAAATTTAAACACTATACTATTACCACCAACTTAACCTTAATTATCAGGATAGTCTTGATATTTTTTTATAGAGGGGGCAAACGAGCATAACATAACACAACATAACACTCTCGTGGCAGGGAGCCCTTGAGTGCGTTGCCGGCCTTTAAAGAAATGTCTCTTATTGTGTTGACCTCAAGTCGAAAATCTATTGGCGGGACCTCTTTGTCTTTCGCGAACAGATTTAGCGTTTAATCGTACGGTGAAGTTGTAAACTTCATAAGGAAACCAACCAAATTTGAATGTGGGTTTTTTATTCATGATTCACATCCGAATTTGTATATAAACATTCACTGAGACTTTCAACAATTTTCCGATTAGCACGATTCTCAAGTAAAGAATATACATTAGTACAACATTCTCCTAATAAGATTTATTATTATTTTAATTGCCTATATAGCTTTAAAGCTATTTACTAAAGTATTTTTAACTTTAGTTTTCTTAACTTTACCTACGCCAACTCTTCACGGACGGGGTGGGGGTGTGGTTACCGTAGTCGGTACAAGCGACCCACTTTCTAGCCTTCCCGTTTGATGACGTCGATTGTATAATTTGGGTCATGAGGGCGACTGAGGTAAGAGGTACCGTCGATAAAAAAACATTAATCTTAGAACAATATGCATAAACACTAAACTGAAATAAATATAACGAGGCATTTACAGGAATTTTTCACTGTTTAAGATTAGACAGTATTATTACGTGATTTCACTGATTATTTAAATAAAAACTGAACGCTTTTATGACTTTAATGTTTTCCGGAAAGACATTAGAGTTGATTCCAACATATTCTCGTTCTTCTCCTAGTAGTGTCAAAAAGATATATGATTATTTAGGGTGGTATGAGCAAAAAAAGGGTAGAGATATTTATGTTTTCGCTGGAGGATGGCTTGATGGTTGCAGATGATGCAGATACTTGACAATTTTAAGGAGTGGCGGAGAATTTCTTACTCGTCCTTCTCTTTCCCTCTACGCCATTGATTGGGAACTGGCCGTAAATGTAATTATAGAGTCAAATGTGGAAATCGACGGTGTAAAAAGTTACATTTATGAATAAAGTAAATTTTTGATATGCTTTATATTTAATCTCTAGAATACAATAACTTTACGGGATATCAAATAGCAGTTAGTTTTATAAGAACCTATAATGAGACCTATCTGCCTTAGGATATATTTAGCCTAAGTAGAAATTCTTTAAAAAAAACTAAGACTCAAACTCGCACACTCACTCACACAGCAACACCATTGCACACACTTATACACACACACACACTTAAATGCTCGTTCTTCACATAATATACTCCACTTGTTCATATGTATCTATATATATATATTCTGTTCGTGTTTTTTGTTATTGTTGTTATTGTTTGTTGTTATTGTTGATCTTAAATTCTAATTCCGGTTTAAGAAATAAATAAAATAAATATTCGCCTACTCCAAATTTTCACAATTTTACAAATTATAATTACAATAAATAATACCATAAATATTTTTGTATATATTTTGATATTGATTGTGTAGTGTATCGGATTGATGTTCACGGAGAGATTTGCAGCCAGCACGCGGCTGCCATGAGGTTACTGCATGTCTTGTAACTACATAACAAACCAGTTTCATGTTCTCAGATATCTCATTATTTATTAGATTATAACTGATACCATTACACTGCACCTAATCACAAATTTTAAAACACTTTCTAAATTATCAGATAATTCGTTCTTGAGCTTCTAATCATTATGACAAATCGTAAAAATATTATAAACGTTAGAAGTTGCCTTTCACTTCCAAACAGAAAATATACACAAAGTTACAATCGTTCAAGGCATTTCGGAGGAGTTCATTCATGCTGCATTATTATTAAAAGTAGTTGCTTACAATTTTGTAATTTATATGGTTTACCATGATTTACCCGCGGATACATTCGCATAAATTTAGAGATCCGTATAGTCCTAATAGTAAAAGAGGCAAACGAGCAGGCAGTGTAATTAAGATTTTATAATGCGGATTTATTTTTAAAGTTACTCAAATCGTATTGGAAATTAAATTATTGCGATTATTCATTTGAATTAAAAATAATATTGCTCATCGAAATAAATACAATATTAATTAATCACACTTTTATACGCTTAAAAATACAACTTGGTCAATGGTTAGTAATTTTCAAATGTAACCATACCAAACTCTGAAACTCTTGCGTGTATTTAGTGTTTAGGCAGAAAATAAAACAAATTTTCCAATTCTTACATGTTTCTTGTACGCCCCGGCAGTGGGGTTGTTGTATTGTAATGTAAAAACCTTTTAATAAGCATTTTCTAGCTTTTTACTTAAATTATGTATACTCTCGATATAAGTAATAGTAGCCTAAAACAGCTATAAGGCCACGCTTTGTCATCTGTTTTCATCCATCTTAGTTTATTATAAGTCTAAGTTTAACTAGTTATTAATATCTGAATAAAATTGTCTGTAATAAAATAGTATTTTTTACTTTTTGATTCGATTTTTTTCAATTTAGTAGTTCTAGAACTGGTAGTCCCACAAAAATAAGTTACAAATACTATTCCTATCGACATTACCAGCTAGAAAAAATGTTCAATGTACCATTATAATGCGTCGTATTATAAGTTATAGCAGTATAATGGAAAACTTTACAGAAATTTAATTAATTGTATATTTGCGAACGTGGATATAGAACAATAACACTAGTTCCCATAAGTGTTATCAATTTATCAGTGACTCAGTGCGGTAAAAGCGAATTAGATTTGGGTACAGTTAACCTAGATTTCTAAAAACTTTAGGTAGAAAAATACGTTCTGCATATGTGTTTGGTTAAATTTTTTAAAAATGACATGCGGTATATACCATATTTCGTATAGTACCTTATCGTGAGGTTATATAGATGCTATGGTTGGTAGTATTCTATTTTTAGTTTCTGTTAATTCTAAATCCGCGCATGGATGATGCTGGTAACTACCTCGTTTATACAATAATCATAAACAATATAGGTAAATATTGAAGGAATGGAAGGTGAAAATGGAAAATTTGTAAAAGTCGTAATGCGTCAATATAGTTTATGACGTCAAAAAGAAACGTTAAACTGTTTCAAATGAACATTGTTAAATATTCCTGGAAGCACCTTTTTGCACACATTGTTAATAGTAGTAAAAACATATTTACAAAAAAGAAAAACACAATAAAGTTTGTTGATTTGCTATTTTTGTCTCGCGATAACAACGATCGTGCGAATAGAATCTATCTATCAATGATTAGTCAAAAGTCAAGTATTAGGTCTACATTACACTTACAAAGTATTCTGTAGAACTCTGGTCGGCAAGAGTTGGTGTCAACAAGCATCCAGGCGAAGATGGAGCAGTGGCAGCTGTTGGTGGCGGAGCCAAGGACATGAGCTCCCCCGCCGAAGCCGACATACTCCCGGCTGCAGCTAGACTTCTCAAACGGTCAGCTAAATCCGTATGACCACCACTAAAAGGCTTTCCATTGCTACATTCTTTACTACTGCACAAGTTGTCGATAATACGAGGCCTCCGTAACTTTCGAGATGCTGCCCGCCATCGTCTGAGCCTGCATGCCGCGTTATTTAAAACTTCCTCTGTCTCTGGAGACGGCTTAAGCTCTTCGTCGGAATTTGCAAGATCAGCATCTAAAATTTCATCTATGTAAGGCAGCTTTTGTTCGGTGATGGACGGAGACGGTGTATCATCAGAGGGAACCATACTAGAAGGTCCCAAGAAATCTCTTAAGGCAAATGCTAGCTTTTGGTCAGAACTAAGGCCCGCCGGAGCATTGCTTCCAACGTTTTCTGTAGCCACATATTTAACCTCCTGGTTCCTTTCATCTTTCGGTTCATTTAAGGAAGATGAATCTTCATTAGAGTTGATATCAATATTTATTTCTTGGCTCTGTGATGGCATTCTGACAATTTTTGTCTACCTACTTATGATTTTTTTACCTACTAATAATTATGTCATTCTTCACATTGATTTAACGCAAAGTTTGAAAAATATTCTTGTTAAATTTCACACACTAACTTAGAACCAGAAACATTATGATCCCCTATACGATATATGTCTTATATTTTCATTGGTGTGGCAGTTTCACACGTTCAGGTATGTGCCTAAGCCCTTGCTTAAAATATATATATCACTTTCATTATAACCACGACGCACTAAAATCGCTACGAAAATTATGTGTGTTTATGAAAATATAATATGCAAATCAATCATAAGCCGCACAAACACTACGGATTACTATGCGTCAAAACGAAACACAATCAACCTCGAATAAACTCGGACAGTGTGCGCAGACTGAGCACTCGCAAGCGGCTGCCGACTGCCTCTGTCAATTGTCGTAATACTATAGATATATATTTTTAACAGACTCGATTGTACATTTCATGTTTGTATCGATATGAAGTAAGCATGCGCGTTGTATTTTTATGTTGAGCAACGCCGCGGTGTGGCTATTTCTAGAACTAAATTATTATGTTATTGCCTTGCTGACTAAATAAATGTGTCATAGTTACATGAGTGTCGCGTGTAAGACATAAAATAAAATTAAGAAGATAGTTTAGCTCATTTCCCATAGATGGCGTTATAATAAATATTATGTATAAGGTAATTATTATTATGTGAGGACAAATTTGTGTAATCTGTGATTTAATTTGTGTATAAAAAAACAGTTACATTGACTAATTATGGCTACGATATAGGTGAATTCAATTAACTAATTATGAAAATACGTTGACGGCTATAAGTGAATGTATAAAAAATATCTATTGAATTTTGATTTTCTTTTCGTACCTCAGTTCAGGCTCCTACTTATTTGTTATACGACGGGACAGCCCAGATTCAATTATGTATAACAATTGCTCAATTTAATATTTTAGTGATAACTCCAATTGAAACTTGAAAAAGATCAAGATAACTAGCGAATATGTATATTTACCTTATGCAAGAGTAAACAGATTTATTGATATAATAAAAGCAATAATATTTGTGCATTTGTATGGTAGAATAATTATGATCATTAGCATCGAGTAAAATGATTCAAACACTTGATTGTG
This sequence comes from Leptophobia aripa, assembly GCA_951799465.1. Taxonomy (NCBI): domain Eukaryota; kingdom Metazoa; phylum Arthropoda; class Insecta; order Lepidoptera; family Pieridae; genus Leptophobia; species Leptophobia aripa. The sequence goes on from OX637260.1 coordinate 5,021,129, forward strand.
TATCATTGCTAGCTGTTATTATTCGGTCTGACAATTCTAAAATTATTTACATATGATGACATCACATTATCGTTTTGTAAATTTTTTGATTTTAACCTTGACATGGAGTTTGATTTTTTTTTATTATTCAGAACAGTAAATTGATTAATGATTTACTTGTGTATGTGTTTATTGTGAGATCTGATAAGCATGCATTAATAATAAGTAATTTTATAGAAACGCTTTGAATATAATTTTGTTCATTTTATAAGAACACAATGTCAATGGACATATTGTACCAAAATGTCTTTATTTCAAAATTAATTATAAAACCAAAAATTCCAACAATAAACTATAAAATCTATGTAAATTGTAACAGATTAACATTTAATCTGCACTTGAGTCAATTTACCGTCCTTTGATCACGGCTATATACCATGAAGGCTGCAATTGTTGGGGAATACCATCAATTGCTTATTAAGGACGTATTTAATGCTAGCCCGGTGATGGGCCTGAACTTATATCTATATTACAGAGCACATTACAGTGTGGACTTTAGTTCGGTGTTAGCGGGTCGAATGGTTCATCATGTGTCTGTGGTTATTGACTGCTTGTTTAGGACTTTTGCCTACAAATCCCTCGCAAAATGCGCAAATAGTAATAGTACAAGGCGTTCCAGCTCCCATCTTGCAACCCACTACAGCCGCAACTACAGCCGTAACTACAGCCGCAACCACAGCCGCAACTACAGCGGCCACTGCTGCTACAACGCAGTCGACTACAATGATGACAACCACAAGAATGCCATCCCCGCCCCCATCAAATGTAACGATGAGTTCAACACCACCAAGCCCAATGACAACAATGATGACTACTATGATTGCTCCGACCACTGCTGCACCCGTAACAATGGCACCTACAACAATGGCACCCACAACACGGACTACATCTGGTAATATCATCTCATCTACATTCCCATCAACAAGCACTATGAGTTCCACAATCGCTAGCCCATCAACACTACCGAATTTATTTAATATAAGTTCTACGCAATCGACTATTCCTAAATCCGATGGAATGGTTGTGATTTGTGATAATCCTGATGCAATATGTATTTCTAATCCTGACGACAATACTACAGGACAGTTGCCGATTGACCCCAGACTCGGTTCTACACCTGCAGCAGAGTTACGACTACCACCGATTACAGAGTACAGTCAAGCAAACCCATCTTTTGATACTGCGGTAAAATTTCCTCGAGAGAAGAGAAGTATTAACGTGACCCAGAACAAAATAGCAGAATACATATACAGTAATTTAAACAATCACAGAATTCGAAAGAGGCAAAGCAACTGTCGATGCGTAGCAACAGGCACTTGTATCAAGACTTCGACTGGCAATGGCATGATTGATATAAGAATTGTTACACCCGTAAGTACCTATGTGAATACAGGATACTTAAATTTTCATAAATTTTCTTGATATAATTGTTGTTTTTAGACTATGATGACCTGTCCTGCAGGCCAGGAATATTGTTGTGGTGGTACTACAGCATCAACGATTGCATGTGGGGTTTTACAGTCACCGCCTCTACCGGTTGTTTCCCCAGCTGCTGGCCAAGCTAGTTTTGGAGAATATCCTTGGCAGGTATATCAATTAAAAATGAATAAATGTATTTATAAAACATCTAAAATAGTTAAATCCTTTTATTTAGATTTACTTATTTTACAGTTTTTAATTTCTATTATTTGCAGGCATTAATTTTAACTAACCAGAATAATTATATTGCCGGGGGTGTTTTAATAGATCAACTAAACGTTATAACAGTAATACATAGGATTTCCACTTACATGTAAGTAAACTTCGAAACAGTATATAGATAAGAGACCTTTTTAGTTACATAAAATATTTACAGAGATTTGATTCATTTCAGTGTCTCAGGAACGGCTCCCAATGTCAAAGTCCGACTGGGCGAATGGGATGCTGCCGGCACCTACGAACCAATTCCTTTCCAGGAATATACAGTAACAAAAGTGTTTACACATCCTTCATTCAACCCTAATACATTGCAATACGATATCGCAGTTTTACGTTTGTCGGCGGCAGTACCTCTGACACCTTCGATGGGTTCAACGACAACCATAAACAGAGCATGCCTTCCGCCAACATCGACAACTACATATACAGGCCAAAGGTACATTTATTTTTTATTACACATAATCATATAGTAATTAATATATTGCATAGCCAAGTACTATACAAACATGTTTTGTGTACATGATTAAAAAACTGATTACGTTATATTTTTTATTATTTGTATATCTTTATACATATCGCTTAAATTATAACAAGGTAAAGAAAATTAATTTAAACCTTTATCCTTGGCTCTGTTCGTATGCAAAATCCGTGAGAGCAACCATAAGAATGAAATAAAAGAAGAGAAGTGACATGAAAGACAATAACTGATTTTATCCCGTTTTGTAGATGTTGGGTTGCTGGATGGGGCAAAGATATGTTCGGTATGCAAGGACAATTTCAGCAAATCCTGAAAAAAGTAGATGTTCCAATAGTTGCACCTGCCACATGTCAGACACAGTTGCAGACTGCGCGTCTCGGGTCAACCTACGTTCTGGATACAACCTCTTTTATTTGTGCTGGAGGTGAATCCAATAAAGATTCGTGTACTGTAAGTATATTTTAAAAAATCTATTTATTTAGTAGAAGCTTTTATTTGCTATTATCTCTGTCTTAATGCTATAACCGATCACTTTTTATATTTTTAGGGTGACGGAGGATCAGGACTGGTTTGTCAAGTGCAAGGGCAGTGGGTCGTGGTGGGTTTGGTTGCCTGGGGACTGGGTTGCGCCAGCGCGAATGTTCCCGCTGCTTATGTGAACGTAGCAGCGTTATTGCCCTGGATACAACAACAAGTTGCTACAGCCTGATATATTACATATATTTTTAATTTTTACATAGTTTTATTTAGGCCCATATACATATATCAAAACACTAATGTTTTTTTCTTATAGTATAAAATAAAATATACGTAAGATTTTGTAATTTTATATAATGCTGTAAAACACATATTGATCTTAACTAATAAAGATAACAGTTTTTAATAGCGATGCAAAAACATTGTTTGTGGCAAAATTATAAAGACGAAAACTAACAAACAATACTTGTATAATACTAACGTATATGGCGTTCTAAACGCCCAATAACAAAATATAGTTAAGAATTAACATTAACAGATTAATAAACTAGAATATACTGCTAGGACGTCATCTAGTATTGCAGCGGGACCCAGGCCCACAAAGGACGATATCATTTATACTTTTATGTTCTTAAACTTAATATCTAATAATCACTCTACAGTATATGGGAACATACGGACAGTACAGTATTTCATTCCTCGTCAGCTTTTTCCTGTTTCACTTTAGGTGATATAGGTTCTGTGGAAGTTGTCTGAATAGGTGGTGGAGAAGACACTTCAATGTATTCATCGTTTTTTTCCTCTTTAATCTCACTCTCTTGTTTTACTTGTACTTCCGTAACTGGTGTAGATAAAGTCTTAGGGGACGTGTCCGACTGAAGGGCGACCCAAGCTGATGCTGCACCCCTTGCGTACGCTTCATAGAATGCTCTTTGAGCCAATTCAGCTTCCTCTAGGTGGATCAATGCATGATTATCCAGCTCTGCTCTGAAGAAAAATTTTAGACCGCAGCGACCGCAATCATAGGGTCTAGTAGCGGCAGGATGTTCTGGTAAATGTCTTTGAAGACCAGCTGCACTTGTAAACACAGCAGAACAAAGATAGCAACTGAAAGAACCAATCCCAGCGAAGGTATGCTCAATGAGATGTGTTTGAAGACGCGTAGGTGACTCTAAGGCTCGCCGGCAAAGTCTACAGTCATTATCTGAAGGTGGAGGAGGCCTTGGGGCGGCATGTCTGGCGTAACACGAGGAACATGCCCTTACACCTTCACCAACTTCACTCTCTGATAAGGTCTTTAAACATATAGCACACCTTTGCTCGTCTTCATTGGGTCGTAAATGGAATCTTGCATGGAGACGTGCCTCTGGTTCCGAAGCTAATGTTTGCCTGCATATTATACAAGGGGCCGGTAAAGTAGGGTGATGCCGAGCCATGTGAGTCAAGAAAGCCTCTTCAGAGGGCAGCCTTGAACGACATCTAGCACAGGTATCACCGGCAACTACCTGCAATAGCCAAATTAAGACATATTAAACCTCAAAATAAGTAGCTGAAAAAGTGTTTCTTAATAATGCAATGATTTTCCTTCTGTCTGGTTCTGACTCAGTAAGTGGATCACGTGATTTTTTTAATATTACGAAGCTGTATATTATGAACCTAAATCTTTTATAGCTAGGCCTATAAGGTGTAATAAGTACCTTGCAGTGCGTAAGCTTATGTTCGGCGAGCACGGCAGCGGACGGCAGAACTTCATCACAAATGAGACATTTATGTCTTGCGGCAGTAGTTCCAGAATGTGCTCTCGTGTGGGCCTCAAGTTCTGCTCTACTGCGAGTCCGTTCACCACAATAAGCACATTGCAATGCCACGGCCCCGTTTTTACGACGACGCTCTTCCGTTCCTTGATTTTCACCCACGAGGCACGGTGAACGGGTCTCTTCTACGGCGTTGTTGTTTTCGGAACGCTTTCTCGTTAAATCACCATTCAAATCCTGAAACACAAGCCAATAGGAATAATGTATATGCATAATAAGCTTAGAAAAAGATTTCTTAATTTAAATATGCTTTAATTATTCACAATTTAAATTTACAAATTTATGGAATAATTTTCGAGAAGCTGGTGTTGCTTTATTGCCATGAAAAATATATTTTTCATATTTTCAAAAATTCTATAAAGTTCAATTTGAAAACCCTTAGACAAAATACTCTCCAGAATTATGAAGTGAAATTCAACAAATGGGCATTATACTTGACAATTTAAAACAAACTCATAAAATTATTATTGAAATAATAATAAGCAACCTGAGGAATAGCATGATGGACTTGCATATGTCGCTCCAACAAGTACTGCACGGCAAAGGTATCTGAGCAAGTTGGTACTGGACATCTATATGTATGGTGAGCTGCCGCGTGGTCCCTTAAGGCCCTGGCTCCAGCCAACACTGCCCCACACGCGCACCTTGCTGCGGCATGCCTGTTCCGGACGTGGGCGGTACATTCTTCTTCAGACCGTAAAGCACCACCATTAGTACCGCATGAACGACAAACCCATATTTTACTTTCGCCACTATGGGCTACTGCAAAGTGGACCTGAGGAAAAGAAGCTCTCATAAATTAAATTGGATTATTTTAAAAGTATTTATAACATTAACCGTTGCTTAGTAGTCTTGGTGTTTCAACAAACAAAATTCTAACAGACTGACAAATATATAAAAAGGGATTCATTCTCATTTCTACAACATTTGGTTTCAGCGTTCCGCTAATGTACCTAAAGTACACATAAATTGAAAATCTATTATTATAAATAGGTATGTTCAATGACTAACCTGTATAGCTACTTTAGATTCGAATATTTCCTTACACAGAGTGCAACGGTATAGACTGTGCGCATGATGTTCGAACAAGTGTTTCTGTAAATCATCTGGTGTTGAGAAACTTCGGGAGCAACTATTACACGTGTATTCGCAAGAGACGGCTAAGTAATGCGCAGCCAAATGTCTTTCTGATGCTGCTGGGTCTGTAAACGTGGCCCCACAGTGTAAACACGGCGTGGCTCCTGATTTACTTATATCATTTCCTTCGTCGAGGTGTCCTTTTAAATGCGCGCGGAACGCTTCAAAATCAGGCAACGCAGCGTCGCATTGATTACACAACAATGTGCTTGGCGATAATACCGCCTGTGGAATTACACTTGCACTTGACCGTGGTCTCTTTATTGGTGGTGTTTCGTTGGATCCACGTCGGCTTAGATCTGTCGGGGTCGGTTGCTCTGCAGGACCTTCACCGTTTAACAATGCTGAGTGTGATGACCGTACGTGAAGTTGCAGTTGCTCCATACTAGTAAACGTGTCACGTGTGCAGTAAATGCAAGCTAGGAGTGTTGGTGGAGGTTGGGACGCGACTCGGCGAGGTGGAGTCATGTTACCGTGTGCTGTTGTCATGTGCGCCTGGAAAACAATTTAATAATTATTATATATATTTTCTTATATTATAATCTTAGCTACGTTCATGTGTACTGTGTATTTGAAGAAATGTGCGATTACTTCTTTCATATAAAATATGACAGCGTGTTCTCCAAACAAGTAATTCTTTAAGATAGAGACACAGATCCTGGTATTTTTTCAAACCAAACCTATTGGTTTGGTTAACGCAGCCAACATTTTTGATATAATATTTTTTTAAATTTTAATTTCTCTAAAACACTATAACGGCTAATTGTTTTGAAGCACGCTGTCGAAGGTAGTTCTATAATTCATTAGCGGAGTGACGGTTGTATTCATAGCTTTGATAGACACAAAGAATTCTTTCATTATCAAAATTTATTGATATCTTTCTTATAATATTATAAAGTACTATAATATGACCTATATAATTAAATGTATAAATATTCGAAAATAATTAAGTAATTTGCCTGTAACATGTCTGGTCGACGGAATGTTTCGCCACATCGAATACATCTCAAAGCTCTTCTGCGGTCGGCCTCCCGCCCATCTCTGTCCTTCTTGTGGCCCTGCATGTGAGAAGTAAGAGCTGCTGCTGTATTGTACCCACGATTGCACACCGTACATTGAAACGGCTTTTGGTTGTCATGTGTCTTCATGTGAATTTTCAGATGATCACTGAAATATACAATTAGATAATTTAAAACTAAGTATAAAATATGCCATACAGTTAATTAAATCGTAATACTAATAACAAAGCCTTTATGCAATAATTGTTTCCTCTTCGTAACGCTCTTGGCAGAACGCTCGTGTCAATCTTGTAGTCTGGGTGGACCTCTCTACTAATTATTTAGGCTTTTCGTTAATTTAAAACATATAATGTAGCCTTTACTATCGCGTTCGCGTTCATAAATAATTTTGATGTGTTGGAATACTGTCGAATTGTTTTGCTTCACATAATCAACTAATTAAACTAAATTTATTGACGCACAACAATCAAGAGTAACTTGATAATTTATTAGCGAAGATTATTCGTCACAAGCATAAAAAATCATTTCTCGTCATTGAAAATAAGATTTCTTTATTACGTGTACAGATCGTAGAAATAACTTATAAACATTATAAAGCCGCTAATGCGTTCAAAGTACATGAGAGACGAGAATGTTAAAATTGAATAAAATAAATCATCATTGTGACAGTGTAATTTGTCATCAGAGACACAAGTGCCCACATAAAGCACGAACCAAATACAACTAACAAAGGGGCTTTTCATGCAAACTACAGAATAGAGGCGTTCGCCCAAACACCTCCACTAATGGGCACTGGCGTGCCCGTTTAGGTACGGACATTTATTTTTGTAAGACCCTCGCCGCCATTTGTCAGCGCATCATCTCTTTTCATTTGGCCCGTCGTTGAGACGACAAATTGCGTGGAATTAGTCACGTGACCACGGCGAGGTGACGAAAAAGGTGACGTGTCGTCTCTCACCCGTAAATCGTGTTTTGTGGCGTGACTTATGGTGATCAATCTTACTCCGCGGTCATTGTTATGCAAGCATCTTCATTTGTGTATAATTCTTTTACGTTTCTTAACTCGTATGGAATTTCATTAAAAAAACGTTTTAAAGTTTGTCTTTTGATGTATTTAGGTTTTAAGAATATGATTTATAATTTTGATACGATTTATCGATACGATGTCTTTGAAAACGATAAATGTTTTAAATATAGCATAGAAAATCTTTTATGTAGGTACAATTCTGTACTTTTATAGGAAACTCAAATAATAAATGTTTATGTTATAGTATAGTTTTTAGTTACCTTCTGGAGAATGCAGATTCACAATGTGCGCAGCGATACTTTCTGTCACCGGTGTGCAACTTGACATGGCGATCACGGGACCTCTTGTGTTTGAATAATCTTGCGCAGAATTCGCAACGAAACGGCATTTGATCCGAATGAGTCTGTGAAATAAGTAAAGCAACTGTGCAGAAATTGACCTATGACATATCTCAAATAAACTTTTATATCTTCTTCTTTATCTTTCGAGTCAAGAAGGTCCAACTTGGTGTTGCTTGAGTTTACAGATGATGTCTATTTTCATTCATCGTACGTGAAAATGTTAATTTGCACAAAGCAGCAGAGTTTAGCAGAGTACAAAATACACAAAATAATATGATCACACGGTCTCAGGGTTGAAAATCCCGATTTTGCCGTAGGTACCTACCTACCTATCGGCAACCTACCTAGGTTGCCGATATTTTGACTAAATATTATTAAATATCTTAATGTAAACAAACATATCAGGATGTTACTCAGTAACTTATTCTGAATGGGTACGTGCATACAGCATAAGGTACCAACAAAATATCCTTAATAACTCTTGCCAACTTATTTCCTAAGAACAATTTAAGTTCTTAAAAAAAAATATTTGAATAACCGCGCCCCAATATAAAATATTGATTTACGATTATAAAAAAAATATAATAACATCAAAACGTCGAATAGATTCAGTGATTAAATACCGATCCGGGAGCTGTATAAATTATCGTATTGATCAAAAAAAATATCGATATGATTGACACCTTTCTATCTTGAATTCCACTACAGAACACGATTAACGATAAATAACAAATAAAAAAACCTACAAAAAGGTATTCTCTATAGTATAAGCAGTACATTATACTTTACATAACTATGTATGTTAAGGTACCATTGAATTAGTTAAGCGACGTCTGTATTTGTAAAAATGTCTACAGATAAACAATAGATTATTCATAAGTTAATTATGGAAATGGGTGTACAGTCGTTGGCTGTGGAAGAATAGCGTTGGCCTTCACACCACTGAACCTGACTTAAGGTACTGTCCAAAACTGACAACGTTTCACGCTTTTACCAAATTGCTTTAGCGATTATAGTTTAGACGTTAATTATTGAGATTTGTTGACATATTGTCTCAGTTTTTTTTATTTATTGTACCTAGAACATACCTAAAGGACGGGCACAGCACGTTTGAAACGCAAACATAATATTTCAATGGAAATATTACCTATGCCGTATAAAGGACTAAACATTTGGATATTTATACAATTTAGTAATATGTTGTTGTATATTATTCGTATTCTTTTAAAAACATGGCAATTTAACAGTTCAATAGAATCTGACTTATCTGAACAGATATAAGAGAGCTTTAAAGGTTTTTTGAGTTCTAATTAATCGATCAAAAGTCAAATTATATTCGTTTTATTGTTATATTATGCTGCCAAGACAGTAATTTGAATTATCTTTATCACAGTTGTACCAAACATATATAATTCATACTAATATTATAAATGCGAAATTAACTCTGTCTGTAAGTATGTTACGCTTACACGCTTAAACTACTGAACCGATTTCTATGAAATTTGGTATGAAGAAGTATTTATCGCGAAAAAAGGGTTGAAATAGGGAATGAAAGTTTGTATAAAAATTGCACCTGAACTCCGCCACCGCCAATTTTTAAACCGCTTCCCAATTTATTTTCTACTTAAACCACGAGGATGAAGTCGCGGGTAAAAGCTACTAATTATATATATAAATAATTGAATAATCAATTTTAGTTTAATATACTATACAAGTTATCTTGTGTTTATTCGTTTTTTTATTACATTTTTATGTGACAAGAAAGTGTTTTAATTATTATTAGCACACTTTTTTTTTAATTAAAAGTATATACTAGATATTTCAATTGACTGTTAAAAGATCGTCAAAGTCGATACCACAAATCGATCTGTTGTGAGATATATTTGTACAGGGATTTTGTGTATCGTGCTCCCTTAATTTCCACGGGACGGGTGAAACCATTAGCGACTATCCCAATTTGTTAGCGTATGCATGAAGGTAAAAACTTGTAACTTAACGTAGTATTTGGTGTTAAAGTATTAACAAGCCTTAAATACATACGTACGATAATAGGTGTCGTTGGCGAAGTTGTAAGTTCTAATTGAAATACTCGTAATGATTTTATCAGCAATTGACATGCGTGTATGTAAAAACAAGTTATATACCCGTGCAGGTAAAATATAACACTTCCCGTAATATAGAAACCAGTTACTCTTGTAATATATAATGGTACTTGAAGCATACTTAATTCAAACTATACCAAATTCTAGACAAAAACAAAACATAAAGTACTGTATAATTTGAAGAAACGTACTATAGGCATATATTGAAAAGCGCTATATATTTATGTCTGTATCTATAACACGCATTGAATCATGGTATAAAGCTAAGTATTTTTTGACAAGTGAAAATTATAATTCACAACTTCGTGCAAAGAATCAATAAGCAGTATTTAAATTACGAACACTCGACGGGAGCCGGCCCCTGGGTGCTGACTTCACAAGCATCCCCGATGTGCGTACGATAAAATACCGTAACACACTTTATAGCGAAACTACACGCGAATATTTAACTTAATTTATAAAAACATATGCCGTGAGAAAGGCAGTCATAAATGTTCATACGTTATTAAGTTTTCCGAGTAAAACGCACCAAAAGACATTCGAAACTAGTTTAAACAGCTTGATAGCCTATAAAGCACCGAAATGTCGGGCTACCGAGACTTTCCCAGGTGCCTTAATGCGATGTCATCGCCGGTTCACATAGCCGCCGTCCAGAGGTCATCAGTACGGGCTCGACAAGCACCATTCTCTCATTATGTTACATACTTGTAATACTAAGAATTTGTAAAAGAGATTAAGGTGGTTAGTTGCATATTAGAAAATATACTGTTAATTGTATAGACATTTTCATTTATACACAACTCCTTTAGAACCTTATTGAATTTCGAAGGTAATCATTAAAGTATGATAACTGATAAAGAAATAGTTACGCGCAGCTAGAGTTATCTCAAACCTATTTCCGGCCGTCACAGCTTGTCTCTAAGCTAAGACGCGATCTTGCCGATACATTTGTCGGCACACACCTCGCCATAAGATTGTAATCTGCAAAGGTGACTGCAATTGCATGTAGATTATCTAAAATAATCCTTTTACGATTTTTCCATATAAAAGAATGCTTTCTCGGAGCATCCGTAGAACTTTTGACACTGCTAGATGGAAATCTACTAGAGCTCTAGTAGGGTTATGCAAAGTGACGGTTCTATTTGCCTTATCTAGTCTAAATCTGTCCAGGCGTGCGTCGGGTAATCGTAGTGCGGTAACAGTGGCGTTGCACAAAGGAGCCGAGATGTATGGCCTCTGTAATGGGCCAGACGTCAGGCTCTGAGGGCCGTGGACTAGATCAGTATTGCGATTCATATCTATACGCACCGGCTTTCCAAATGGGCCGTTTTGGACATACACTTGCTAATGAAGCTCGAATTTGTATGATATAACCGGAGAATTCGTAGATATGACGATTTTAATAGCTATTGTGGTAAAGCTTGTTGTTTTACCAGTTAACCTTAGAATATATTGTTAGCGATATTATCTTGAAGTTAAATTTTGCAATTGTGTACAAACCTGTTCATGTTTCTTTAAGTAAGACAGTCTGGGAAATGCTTTGTCGCAGAACTGGCACTGGTAGGGCGTGTGCTCAGTAGCGCCGAGCGTGAAGGGTGGATCTCCTTCAGCTTCAGGATCAGCAGCGTCTGCTGATGTTGGTGTCGAGGTTGGAGACGGTGATGGTTCGGGTGTGGAGGACGGCCACGAGCTTGCTGCCGCGCTGCTAACGCTGCCGAGTGCCTCTGTTGAATAACACAGATAATTGAATGATGTATACCTTCGATATTATACTTCGAGAAGCGCTCATAATAACTACAACCTCAAATTACTAACTACTCTTATCTGTGTATACATATTCCGAACTGCCTGCATCAGTCTATTCGCGCACTTTAAACTGAAGTACTCTTTTGTATTTTTGTGTTTAAGTTGTCATGAAAAGAGACTACAGATGTACAGAAGTACGAGTTAAAATTCTGCGATAAAAGTAAATATTTTTATGAACAAGTGGTAGGAATATATTTTAATAAACGGACATCAATCAGTCAGTCTATTACAATTATAAGACTAATTAAGTTAGTAATTGAATAATATAATATTTAAACTATACATATTCTACCATACCCAATACATACATTTTAATAATTTAATGCACTTTTATATTAATAATGAAATGCATTAGTTTTCGTTGTATTATTTCAAATAGGATGGAAAAGAATTTCGCAAAAGAGGGAGTCATTTCGAGGGATTTTCACAGATAATTTACGTTATATGGTAACGGCAGTTTTCCGAAATATAAACAAATTGAATGTGCCGCTATGAAGAGCTCGCAAATGATGAATAATGTGAGATGAGATCAGGATCTATGGCGGTAGACTAACCCCGATGACTGTTATTAAAATAATTTTGTTTTCAGCCGGTTCAACAATCGGAAGTACAAAAACTCAATAATAAACAAAAATCTATTAATGAGTTTTTGTATACTTATATAAAGTATATTTTTTTAGAAGTTTGCAATTATATTATTTTTGGATATTCCGGATATGTAGATAAAACTTTGAGGATTTAAATTTGAAAACGTATGTCTACATTTATTGGAATTTAGCACATTCTAGGATTCATTAATACATTCAAACATTCCTGTATCAATTTCATATCCTTCAGTGAGAGTAACATATCAACACCAAAAAATAATTAATTGGTACCTACATTACTGGGACTCGAATGCACGACCTCAGTTTATGTATGCTTAACCATTTTGTTAACACAGGTCATCAAGGTACTTTTTTGTTTTCTGCTTAGTTTGATTTACTTTACAATGAATGCAATTAATTGTTGGCAAATATTGAGACACATTTTATTGGTTTATCCAGTGCTGAATACCTATTAGCAATGAATAAGATATGATTTTATTTTTAAAAATATATAATAAATATAATAATTTAAAACCGTTACCACTCTTCATTCATATAATTTTCTTTTTACGACGTAACCAGCTATATTCTTATATTATATCGCATGTAATAAGGGAAACTATTTATATCAATCTGTCTTCCTTCACGCCCCGGATACGCGTAACGACCGTAATGGAGAAAATAATGACAATTGAATTCAGCCATGAAGTAAGAAACTTAATGAAGTAGTATGTATCCACATTATAATATACATAAACCTAAGACAACTTCAGTACTCTAACTTGCGCGCACAATTTTTAATTTATTGTGTTATTAAAAGAATAAGGTACATACATATCTGCAGGTACCAAAAACAACTTTTCCAGCCATATATCCAAAAAACAAATTGGATGGCTAATGATATTACCAGGTCTTACCTTGTATCTACTTCATTCTGGTCAATTAAATAATGAGTATTTTGGTTATTTCTCCTAAACATTTCTTGTGAATAGGATATACGTAATTAACAATGATTGTTGGCAATTCTTCGGGTGACTTAGCGCCGTGGTGGGCGGCGGAAGTTGACTTCCTAATTGCGTCGTCGGAGACACCTCAACCGGCGCCTCGGCAATCAGCGCCAATCGCCAAACGCTGGTATGAAAACGTCAGCCTACACTGCCCATTACCATGTACCTACCACTAAGATGGCCTGTATTGAGTAGCTTGAAAAAAAATTACATACCTTGCTATTTCTACTTATGTCGATTATAGTATTATACTATAAAGCTTTGGAACTCACTTCCCGATCCTATCCGATCAGTCTCCTCACTATCATCTTATAAATCACTTCTTCGTAAGCATTTCTTGTCTACAATATAATTCCTTTTAAAAATTCTAATTTATAATTCTAGATTTAAATTAGAATATTTTTCGGTTTTTCTTATTTTAATGTATGTTGTTTTGTTTCTGTATTATTATTATTATTTTTTGTATACTTCGCACCCTTTGCACCTGTCTTATTATATTTTTAGGTATTCTTCTATCGTGTGGGTTGTCTAGAAGAGATGGCTTATTAGCGATAAGGCCGCCCATTGCTCTTATATGTACTAACATCTGTTAACGTCATTTGCTTCTAGTGTTTAAGTGCATTAAAGTGTAAAATAAATAAATATTATTTTTTGGTACACTTTATTATATCGATAACAACTATTACGTCTTTATAACAGACTATAATTTAAGTATTTGGCATATCTCTGTTATCTGCATTTTTTCTACTCCTTTTTTATTGCGTCATCTAAACATTATAAATGTCTCATACATTTAAGTAATTATTGTTAAAATAAGTATAATGTAAAACAGGAAGTAGAGCAGAATGGAGTAGGGTCAATTTTGCCCTATGCCCCAACGTGGGGCCTTAGGGCAGTACTCTAGTAAGTAAGAACAGCAAGTATCTACTTCCGTACATCATAAGGATGATTGCTATTTTGAACTAATAGGTAATTATACAAAAAATTAAACACTAATCATTCCATTTTAAACCTGATTTCCAAGTTAATTAGTTGATTAATTTTCCAGCTCATTGGGTATTTAAATAAGTCTGTGATTTTGAGACCATTTTAACGACTGTGAATAGTTTGAAGGATATCTACAGATTAGTAATTATTTCTTTACGCTTCGTTAATATAAAGTTATTGGCAAGTTTTAAGTTGAATAATTATGGGAAGTAAAATTTACTTTTTAATAACAATTAACTTTTAAAGAAAATAAACACTTTTTGTTCTTACACACCAAAAATTTTGTACTTCAAACATTTGGTGTATAAAAATTTTAATTACAGTCTTTCTCTCTTTAGAAATAAAATATTTCTCTTGTGAACACTAAGCGCTCATTCGGTTTATTAAAAATATGAAATAATATAATTGTACCGATGATATATTCAGTAACTAGCTGTGTCTTGTAGATTCACGAAATTTAATAATTATATCGTAATGTTATCAAAAAACTTTTAAAAAATCCAAATCCACACCAAATTCAGTCAAAACAAGAGCCCTTGAGCTATATATAGTTTTTTTTAAAGATTTTATTGCTTGAATATTTTTATTGCAAACATCAATAAAATTAGTATAGACTTTGGCCGAGCTAAAACTAATTAAACCGAGTTTAATGCCCCATTTTAGATATGAATATTATGCCTTTAGATTCGGTAGTGTTTCTATTAAATTCACATTTATGTGAATTAATCACAATAAAATAGTCATAATCTTTGTTAGTACGTTGTTCATTCAAAGTTGAGGCTTTTATTGTTGCGAGTCAAATCTATATTCCGAGTAATATACATTTAATCTAATTATAAATCACTTAGATATAATCGAATGAATTCATATATCTTTCTGCTTTAGATACGATTATAGTAGGTCCCTAGATATAAATAGTATATTCAGTTCTTTATTTACTACTATATATTTTTATTATTATAAAAGTAGAAATCATTAAGAGAGAAAAAATGTTTTTGTTTTTTTAATATGAAAAAAAAAACAAAACTCACCTTTAATATCTTCGGGTAAAACGTCGTGGTTTTCTTTATTAGCTTGAATTTTCTCTATCAGATGTTCTAATCTACTGCTATTGCCTTTAAATAGCATGATCATATCGTCAGCACCCTCACAGCGGGTCACCTTGGCTCCCTGGTGTTTGTTTTGTCAGAGATCCCGCAGGTGCATTGACGTCAAAATTTTGATGTTTTTTTAGGGCAAACTTATCGCAAGCGCAAATTAATGCGCAACGCGTGTCCGACAGGTGGTACTAATTGAAGGGGTGCCCGTTCTGCTAAATACGGTTCCTTTCCGCCAATTATTTAGGTGACTGTTATTGACCGGGTAATTAGAGGTAATCGAACGCACCTTTAAATTCAAGTCTTTAAAGTCAGGTGAGCGGAGATGTAATGCAATTGTGCAACGCGCGCGACATCGTTGAGCTTCGCGATGCGACTGTGAGGTTCTAATGGGCGTCGGAGGCAGTGCGCCAGGGCCTTCGCACCTCAGCACCCGATCGCCCCGCCTAGGCCTAGTGGACGCTCCGCCTACTGCTCCCCCTTCCCCCTTGCACCCAACTATAAGTTTTGCTAGACATTTGAGAACGCTGCTTGTATAGGAACTTTGTCATAGGAAATACAAGTTCTCATTTATCAGCTTTAAAATGTCACAAGAAAGTCTTTGTTGTGTTTTATGCAAGCATTAAAAAGGTAAATATAAATAGAAAATCGTAAAATCCCACACGTAATCAATCGTTGGAAATTTGACGCGTTCATTTTGTCTCGAATGAGAGAGTTGATTTTCACAAACGTGAAATGTGACAGCGGGATGACGCTAAAAGCTTTTTGAATACGGTTTACAGTTTTCCCGGGCTTTTCCTTTCCACTTTCGTTATGAGCGGCACGACCAATGGGCCCTAATGCCTCCCACAAAAAGTAACGATGGTTTTAAGGTTGTGTGTGTGTTATTTTTTTGGTTTAATTCATTTTAAATATTTGTAGTTATTTTCATATGAAAAAATCTTTATTACATTCAACAGGTAATTTCAAAACATTCTAGCACATTTAAATATTATTTATGAACAAACATATTACCACAATATAGCTTTATTTTATTTTCAAGACGCTAAAATAATATTTCATAAAATTCCTCCCACCGGTGTCCCCCGATTGGACCATAGGGAGTAATACAGTTACTGGACTTTCTACCTTTTAGTTGTGAATATATTACGGAGATTATTTGTGACACCAACCGCGGTCATTTTGTGGATCAACTTGAGAAACATATGCATTTTAAGGCCCTCCAGCGATTTGGTAAACCGTTCAATAAAATGTTAGATATTTAAAGAACAATTACCAAATAAAACGAGTATTTTCGCTTAACACATTTATTAAACAATAAGACTTAAACTTAATACTAAAATAATATTTTATATTAATTTATACCAAATCGCGGTTAATTGGTAGTTGGTAAATCCGCTGCAGTCTTTTAAAGCGTGAAATATTTCAAAATATACCGACCTAATTTACGTATTGTTAACTAAACGGACTTAAGATCTGACAAATTAATGAATATTAAATATTCAGGTGACGTTACATTGAATATAGGATTGACAGGCGTCGGGTTCGAAAGGGTTAAACATTAATACTTAAGTGTCCCGCACCTCTCTGACACCACCGATTAGTCTGTCACTGAATTGTATCTCTGGTCTTGAATAAAGTATTATGAAAAAGTAAGCATTTCTTATCTTCGAAAGCCTCTGCCAGCAATGATGAGGGTCTAAGCTACATTTGCACTCGTTACCCCTTGTGAAACTTTTGGACATATAATAAATATGTTAGACCGATCCTAAAGCAACTTTTTGTTATATATCTTTTTTTTGTCAATGGCGCGTAAATTTCAAATGTTATGATACAAGTTAAAATCAAAGCTGATACTTAATACAAGTGTTAATAAATATTAGAGTTGTAGATAATCTATACTTATAATAAATCTGTAGAAAGGTCAATTCTGTACATGAAATATATTTCCAAAATTATTATCAGTAGTTGATTAGGGATCGACACTGATGCCAAAACTGCAATCAGTAAAACTTTTGTCTGTCTGTCTGTCTGGGTAACCGGTATAGAAACAAAAACTTCTCGACAGATTTTAACGAAACCTATCACAAACATTATTCATACTCCTGAGCTGATTATAGCATACTTTTCATCACGCTGCGATTAATAGGAGCAGAGCAGTGAAGTAAAATGTTGGGGAAACGGGAGAAGTTACTCCATTATTTAAGCTTCCGTTGCGTGTGCAACCTTAATGGTTAAAGGTAAAAAGAAATCATGTATGACGAAAATGTTGTGCTTAAAATTATGTACAACATTTCTCACAATAGCATATGTCTATCTTTTATGGTTGACTCACAATAACACGTGTAACTCCCGATAGCTTAGCAGTGCGAAGCTTTCTGATTATATTTGTCTACTCATACGTTTATAACACTCTCAGTCATAAAGTCTCCCTTATTAAAAAAGTTAACAGTATTAACGATTTAATAATTATTTTAAATAAAAAGATTCATTAAAATCGATAAAAAAACAGCAAAGTTATAAATACGCTAATAATAAGCCATAGCGCGTGAATACTACGAAGGATTATTATATATGGATTTATAAGGTCGCGAACGCGACTTTGGCAAGCTGTTGATTTTACAAAATTTCTTTTGTATGAAGAAGTTCCATCGTATTATACCTACGATAAGCAACGAGAAAACTTTAATCGTAGACGCCGTAGCAGTCAGTCACGTAGATGGCGAGTCAGGTATTTTCAGAGAACATGTTCTTTGTATACAGTTCATCCAAACAACGCTGAGTCCATATCATTTATAGATTTGAGAAAAGTAGACGATGTTGTTTATACAACTTATCATGCAGCTTGCCAAGCGCGTCATTTGCTTGAAAACTTATCTATGGTATGACGCTTTAGCATAATCCTGTCTCAGTAATAATCCACGACAGTTACGCCATTTTTTTGTAACATTTCATATTTCATATATTTTGTAATTTGTCAGATGCTGTACAATTATGGGAAACATATAAAGAAAAATTTGCAGAAGACTTTCTTCGGAATATATTTCACAATGATAGAGGCGCAGTTAATGATAATTTTCGTGATCTTGCCATAAATCAGTGCTTATTAGCTCTCCAGGAAGACTTAACAGCAGTAAGCGGTAAAGCACTCTGTGAATATGGTTTGCCAACACCAAACTCAGTTGGAGAGGTTACCAATAGAGAATATTCCGCAGAGATTGGTTAGAACTCAATACAACATTAGTACAACAACTCCGAAATTTAAGACTACCACAACACTTGCAATGGAACTCGGCTAAAAGTAATCCCGTTGCAACAAAATTTAATCGAGGCTCAAATTTTAACAGGTTGCGGTGCAGGAGAAACCGTCTTTATTCCTAGCATTCCCATAATACCTAATAATTTTCCATTCTAATTTAAAAGAACGCAATTCCCGGTATCAGTGGTGTTATGCAATGAGAACTAATAAGCCTCAAGGGCAGACTTTTCGTGTTGCTGGGGTAGAGATTGGTGTCAGTTGTTTCTCGCATGGTCAGTTGTGTCGCTCTTTCTCGGGTTAGCAGTTCTAGAAATCTGTATGTTCACGTGCCGGACGTGTCAACTTTCAACATAGTTTACCCGGAAGCTTTGCGCTGAAGTAATTTCGATTAATAGCTAGGTACTTAAGCTTCATGTGAGCGTGATCTTAACATTATTGTCAATACATTAACTTAATAACACACAAGGAGTTATACGCTGACGGAATCGCGGGCACAGCTATTAACAATAATTTTCTGTGGTTCCGTATTGTGATATTTTTCAACAGTACTGTAGATTAACATGTCATATTTCCCTACTAAAATACGAAAGTTAATCGGTCTCTTACATTAAAACCTTTGTGAGGAAGGACATAGGCTACGTTTTTACGATTCACAACGGAAGCGCGGACGAAGTCGCAGGCAAAAGCTAATATAATATAATATAATATAATATAATATAATGTAATATAATATAATATAATATAATGTAATGTAATATAATATAATATAATATAATATAATGTAATGTAATATAATATAATATAATATAATATAATATAATATAATATAATATAATATAATATAATATAATATAATATAATATAATATAATATAATATAATATAATATAATATAATATAATATAATATAATATAATATAATATAATATAATATAATATAATATAATATAATATAATATAATATAATGTAATATAATATAATATAATATAATATAATATAATATAATATAATATAATATAATATAATATAATATAATATAATATAATATAATATAATGTAATATAATATAATATAATATAATATAATATAATATAATGTAATATAATATAATATAATATAATATAATATAATATAATATAATATAATATAATATAATATAATATAATATAATATAATATAATATAATATAATATAATATAATATAATATAATATAATATAATATAATATAATATAATATAATATAATATAATATAATATAATATAATATAATATAATATAATATAATATAATATAATATAATATAATATAATATAATATAATATAATATAATATAATATAATATAATATAATATAATATAATATAATATAATATAATATAATATAATATAATATAATATAATATAATATAATATAATATAATATAATATAATATAATATAATATAATATAATATAATATAATATAATATCATATAATATAATATAATATAATATAAGTTATTTTTTGTACTACACAGGAGATAATATGTATGGTGAAGAAATAAAATAAAATAAATAAATGTAATTTGCTATTACGAATCTCAAAACAGATAATGCAAAATTTATACATATGTCTATTTATTGAATACAATTATATTTTACATCGCTTATCTGTGGTGAGTTTCGCATCACATCACCATTTGTTATCTGCGAATTGATTTTGTCTCGCATAACGAATTAAGTCTGTCAAAAGACATCAGACGCCTAAAACATTTTTTGTACTTAACATCCTGTGGGTTTCAATTCAAGAACTCAAACAAAACAAGGGTTCCGATAACGCAACCATTTGAATTGTGAAATAGGCAAAATGTGCTTATTAGTTTTTATCGACTTTAAAACATTAATAGGAATATAACAACATTTTCAATTACTAAGAAACGAATGTTGCTTTAAAAGAAAGTCTGTCGTTAAATTCAGAATTTTCAATGACATATATTAAGGATGTTCCGGGTGTTCGACAGTCGTGTATTAATAAGTATAATATGCTTTAAACTGAAAAAGGTTTGTAGAGAGAGAGCTTGAGTAGATATAAATTGACTTGAGTCACAGCGAATGAGTCTCCATTAGAGGTTATTTATACTTTCAGCAATCTCTTCCAGCCAACTATAATGTCCTGCTAATAAATTTTGTATACTACTTGATAAACAGATTAAAGTAAAGTTGTAACGATATTTTAAGTAAAGTTATCATGAAACTTAAAAAAAGTTTTAGGTGAGATTTAAAGCAATCTTGTCTCAATAGGCGTATAATGAAGGCCACACAAGATAAACAAATTGATTAGGGCGTTTATCTATGAAGATCTAGCGTGAGATTGTGACTGCAGGGTGGTCCCTGGGGTATTGTAACAGCGTATTCGCATTATTTATTTTGCCAATTCAAGTAATGGTAACGGATATCAAGAATTATGTAATATAATTTATTATTTATTAATGAGGCGAGTAGTGACGCCTTGATTAAAGATTTTTGTAATATTCAAAGGCAACTAATGATATTTTCTTTAAAGGTTGTATTTTCTGCATATTTTTAAGCCGTTATATTAATACAATCACAAATTTATTTCAAATCAAACCATTAAAATCTAAAATACTTTTTTTAGAAACATCTATAACTTCTGTTGTTCAATACGTAACTACCAAATGCAGAATAGCGAATTGCCAAAAACATTAAAAAAGTGTAAAAATAAACTATTGATTTAAATTTAATAATAAACAACGTGTCTAAAACAAGTCTAAAATATTGCTTTAGCTGGTAGAGCCTTGATATCTATATTTTAAAAGTACGATCTCTATTAGGGTCAATCTAAAAGCAGATTATTTAATCGTGACAAGCTTTAACACTTTTAACCACAAACGTGTGAGATTCCAACACGATCGTAATAAACACTCGACAAATGTGGTGGTTGATATCATCACTATAACGACTTTGTTAGCAATAAGCACCAACACCTTCTAACTGTTAGAAAGTTACTTTCGTGAACAATCAAGAAGATAAAATCTAATTCGGATGAAACATTTTTACACCTATTAGCTAGCTATTATCAATTTTAAAATTCACACTTGATCTTAAAACTTCATTTTGCCAGCATTTAAACCGTGCAATCGTTTGCTTATGCCGCGGTTTAATCGATCATGTAGTTCTACATAAAATGAAATAATACAATCACTACTCTCAGAATTAATTTTGTCTTTAGCAACAAACACTATGGACAAGACTAATTAATCAATTAGGTCAATCTATTATTCATCACGGACGATAAAGCTATACAGATATACATACTTTGCAAACCAGCACCCTTTAGAAAGAATAAAAACAAGCCGAACATTACTTTCCGAGGCGTAATTGCGTAGTAAACAGCCTGTCAAATGTGTGACAAGAATAGAATTGTGATACGGTAAGTCACGTCGCGCGGTGCGATGGTATCCTAGAGGCGGCGGGCTTTACTTACGTTGAGACGAAATAGGTCAATTAAGACGTGGGAGTGAGGGATACGTGACTGTAACGCCTGATCTCAACTGATAGCGGTGTTTGACGCCTTTATTTATCTACATGTTGGACCGTGATTATGACCTCGTAAAAGCTCATTTGGGCTACTTGCGATACGTATTTAAGCAAAATGGAGAAATTGCTAATTTCTTGAGTATTTACAAGTTACAAACTGAATTAATTTACCTAACTGATAGTTATTCAATTTGTAATCAACTAAAATACTCTAAAGTTCAGTGATCCCCGTGGGAATGTTGTTCCAATAACTGTGCGTTATGTCCAAGCATGACTGACATCTCCCCTGGTGTATCGAAGCGGGAGACATGCCCAGTTTGGTGATAGTTCCGCGACTTAGCGCCTACTACGCAGAGGTTATCGCATATTTGGGCTTGTGACCATTATTTCTATATTAAAGGATAATTAAAACTTTAATATGGCACAGTGCTATGTAAATATATATTTATTTAACCTCTGTAATATTTTTAAAAATGTTTAAAAAATTAAAACATTGGTATTTCAAAAATAAATCGACTATTAAAATTGTATTCACTTTTAAATTACTAAACTTTATATTCTAAAGGAACTGACAGCTTGGAGTTGTTTTATATCTACATCCTCAAAAAGGGTGCACGTTACAGTATTATAGTATTCTGTTAAAATATCTTAAATAACCAAAACTCATGGTCAGTGACGAGAAATCAGCGATTTTAGTCCATGGTCCACGGTCGCTCGTGACCAACGATTGCCACGGCGCGTCATGCAGCTTTTTATCACCTCTAGGTGGGTTATGCTGAATTAGACAACACGACCCTGAAGACTGATCACGGTTCGCCAAAGAACGACAGAAAGTCGAAGTCGTTTTTATTTGCTTTATCGCCAGTCAATATTAATGAAGTAAGAAAAAAATGATATCTTGGGTATTGTTATGATTCTCTTCTTAATTTTATTATGACATTAAATATAAATTATATTTCATGCTCCATTATATTAAATAACTATGTATGTATGTTTAAAAGGGACTTTAATTTTAATAGTGAGAATAATATATATATTTTTAGTTACCATACCTGTCGAACAGACAGGTCTGAGGTTAATCCCCGGTACGGTCAACAGTTATTAGATTAGCATATTTGTTGGTTGGTAGTCTAGGTCATTTCTTAGACATACACAAGCTATACAACACTATAACTGGCTTAACCGACCGTATGTAATAGTTGTCCTTATACTTGTTAAGCGATGATTTTAACATTGTTTTAATAATGGATTGCTAAAATGAATTTCATACAAATAAATAGTATTATATAGAAGTATATTTAATATATAATAATACATTATTTATTCAAACGAACGTTAGCCATTTATAGATTCTAAACTATATATTGAAGTCGCGCGCGCAAGGCGAATCGGCACGTAGTTCCGGCGTCTGCCCTCTGCAGGTGATCTGATGCTGCGGTTGAGCATCGACAGCACCTGCCCCTTGATTAAGCAGCCAATAGGAGCACAAATACGATAACAGTTTTGAGAGTAATAAAAGTAGGTTTTAGAGAGAGTAGCCACTATAATTTCCATATATTTCAATTTCTTATTCATTAAATATCAAAATCTATATATACAATTGTCTTAATTTATTTTTAACCAAAGTTTATTTGTAAGATTTATTTGTATTTAATAGTAATATATGGGACTTGTGAAAAGCGAGGGCTCGGACAGGAAGGCAAGCCCCTTAAAGTCCGGTAGTGGCGCGCACTTCCGGCCACCACTTACAACAGCGACTTAGATGGATTTCCGCCCGTTAACTGCTTCTACAAGAGTTACCACGTTAATACCTAATGATTATGTATAAAAAGATCTTAGTTTTTATGTCAATATGAAATTCTTATTTAATCCCGAAGTTGTTTGACATTATCGTATGGAGATAGAGATGCCAGGTTAACAAGTGCTTTTTATTTGAAAGACATACATTGAAAATTGAATAATTGACTGATTAAGATTGATTATTTACTATAAATAACCTTGTGTGTGTATGTGTAGAGGTAGACAACAAAATTTTGTGTAGTATATTAAAAATCTGTATAAGGACTTACATAGCTCTTAACAAGGTTTACTTTCAAAGTACGATACAAGAGAATGTTAAACTATAAACTAGCGACGTATTTTAGTAAATACAATAGACCCGGAGAGGAAATGCCGAGGAAGCTAAGACGCAATGTAAACTATCTCGTACAAAGGGAATAACATTTAATGCGCGTCATCTGATTGTTTGCATATCAAGGAAACCACAATAATAACATGCCACTAAGATTTACTCCATTTAGGTTTTCGTAAAATTTGAGATTAAAAATAAACCCAAGTATAGTAACAAAATGCACATAAACTAAACTTTTTTTCCGGACACGGCACTTTAAGAACACCATATCGATTCTGAGTTTTAAATATTGAAGATTCCCTAAGCTGCTTGAGCTAGATGTTAATGTTCATTTATTATTTGTATTGATAGTAGTTTTTCAAATCATAGACAAAACAAATGTATGAAAAAACACCAAAATGATTGGTCAATTCCGGTTAATGTTCAACATTAACTGGAATTACGAAATTGGACGCGCACGCGTCAATGAAGATATCTTGTAAAACGTTCAGCTGCTTCTGGTTTTCACTATTTCACCTGGCAATGCATTCAATTGTTTCAACCTATTATTATAAAACCAATACAAGACTAATACCCTTATAGATATATTTTCTTGAAGCATTTTTAATTTTCTTAATTATTGAAAACTCAAAATTTATTTAAATGATGCTTCAAGCGTGTAGGAAATAAAGATTTTCTATAGTTTAAAACATTTATCTTGTTTTAAAAGTTGAATTTTATAGTTATTTGAATTATATTATTGTTGCTGTATTAAATAGTGTAGATTTTGATTCAAGTACGATCATTTCGCATACATATTGCTTATGCAATTATATGGATATTCAAGATATTTAAATGCTCTCAATAGATAATTTGTAATTTGGTTTTAAACTAAAATAATACGAATATTACCTAAATTTTTTACTTAATATAAAGATTGTGGGAATAATATATCCCACGGAGGGATTACAAATCAATAGACCCTTATCGACACTGAAAAAAATCCTACGTGTAAGATGGGTGGTCGATAGTTTATCATTGACTAATTACACGCATTTTAACTGCTCGTCATCACCTGCTTAAAGGGTTGGTTTAAAATTAGAAAGTGTTTAAGATTATTCTTTTTATTATGCTGTAACATTTGTAAAGAGTATGTTTAATCATCATACAAGTGACTCAAGGATTGGGTGCCCACGTGGGTGCAAGGGGCGGAGCTAGACCGCCCACCTTTCCGCCCAACTTATACGCCCAACTCACTTAGCACTATATCACTACAGACTACTAAATTTCAACAAAAACCTTAATGATAAGTGACACTAGATGTTCTCAGTTATTGCTGAATCTATATTGAAACAAACTTAAAACAGAAATCTGCAAATAGAAGGAATAGAAAATTATCCACAGAATTTGGCTTCAATTTGTAGGTACTGTATTCTATAATATATACTATAGAACTACAATGATCACACACTTGGCCATATAATGGTGACTGTTGAGATGTTTTGAAAAAACAATTACTTATTTAATTTTGTAAAGTTAATTATTATACAATTTTTAAAATAAGTTCTATTTTATATCTATTCTTATGTGCAATATAGTATTATTTAATCAATTATTTTCTGATATATATAGAAACCAGACATTTCAAATTAGCAAATCATTTATTTCGGCAAGTACCAACTCTAGTACTAATGTGGTAAATGGTCTTCAAACAAATATAATTTAAAAAAAAGTGTTGTCTATCTCTTTTCATCACAGCGTTAACACAACTTGACAGAAATAGAAGAAAGAGGAGAGTGCCCAACAAAAGTGAGACACTAATTTGTTTTTCAAAAGCATGAAAAAAGAAAGTAAATTCATACTCCATATCACTCCGATAGATGTCGGTAAAGACTACAGGGTGCCAACGAAAGTTCAACCCTTAAAATAATCCCAACTTAAATACATTATGCTTCGTTGTCGATAGAGTGCGCTGTTCTTAAATTTACTAAATAATATTCACGGACACGCAGGTATTCCAAGGTTTTCGTATCCTTGCCCTCCTGTCTATGTAAATTACAATTGTTGTCATGAACGAGATTAAAATAGGCTAGATTTATATATTCTAATATCAGTGGCTGGCAGCGGTGGCTTAGCGGCAAGATGAAGGTGAACGATACAATCAACGCCGCTTTGCGACACCTCGCCGCCGCGGCCAAGAGCCTTGCATCTAATCGGTGATAAAACACAGCTCGTCTCGTATTTCATCTGTACGCAAATCTGTTACAAAATTGAAAAATCGAACTAAGTTTACAGTTACACGCGATACGGTCATGATTCCCACGCACTCCGCGACCCTGCCATTTCTAACGAAGTGTTGTCGACATGCTAAATCATTTATATAGCTCAGTGCCCGCTGTGACCACTGCGGTGATCAGTGAAGCAGACACCGCGCAATCTTGAAAACTGCCGTCGTGTTCCGCTTTTGATCAAACAATACACCGCACGCAAAGTGGTGGTCGTTCGAGGTGAAAATCGATGAAGATTGTAATTTCACGCTATGCTACTGATACTATTATAGTTTCAATTTAAGGAGGTACATTCATAGGGAAATACTTATGATAGAAGCCGTTGCATAACAAGTCTTGCAGTGTCACAATCTAATAGGCATTTAAACAAAATCGGTCTACTTTACTTATGCTATTCTAATAGTTTGTCAAGTAATTTAGCTCGGGAGCCACGATATCTCTAACCATGCATAAGTTAAGTGCATCTGAGTCAAATGTCGACGCAATATGAAAACTTCCCCAGGGTTAAAGTTTAACTCAAGTTTATCGCTTGACCGAGGAGACGCATTTACGCGTGAAACCTTACTATATACCTACCTACCCTGTTTAACCTATGAAGGTAACATATCGGTAATTATTGACTGAATTTATGTATAAAATTGTATGCAAGTATCCACTATTAACTTTTTGTCTGTCTACTAATATTCACATATTGTAGTACATTAAGCATTTACAATACTGTACAAAAAGACTCGGAACTTTTATTTCATAGTATAAGACGGTTTGTGTACAAAATTGTGTACTAACGGGACAAAGTAAGTACCAAAATAATTATAAATAATTATGTTGTCGTCGAAGACGCAAACCACAAGAGGGTGGGTGGTTTGTTTTGCCACCTCGGGTGACCCTGCACCGCCCTTGTCCGCCCGCTCATTATTATCTCCTTACGATCTCCAAGTGCCAAAGCCATGAATGCTCGGGACCCATTCACTCCTCGCAATTCATGATATAAACAATACGCGTTCCCTTCGCTCCAGTAAAATACTACAAAAAATAAAAAAAGGACGGCTATTATTTGTGCTTCTTGGGAACCCTTTAATGCCGGCGAAGGCAATCGAATGTTTAAACACTGCAATCGAATGTGAGTTTGTGGTGGCGGGTGAATAGCGGGCGGGCAAACGGGCAGGCACAATGCTGGCTGAGCCCCAAGCGGCGCGGGCCGGTGTCGGGTGTCGTCGCCCACACGGCACTGCTCCCGACACACGATATCGCCTTTTTATTTCATAATTTCAACACAATAAAATCTTTGAAAGGCGTAGGGTGAAGACAATGCGCCCGGAGGCAAAACCGCTCGGAAACCCTTTATGGCAGACTTTTGTCTTTAAATAATATCGGGTGCAAATTAAAATAAATTCTATAGACGACAATCGATGAATAAGAGAGATTTTTTACCACCATATAACGTAGGTACCAGTTAAGTGTGTTAAACATAAACATGAATAACACAGCTTGTGTTATTTCCAGTCTTAACTGTATACTAGTAATTAATATGTACCTACTTCACTTTAGATCAATTCAAATTTTCTAGACTTCTAGTGCTTAAAGATAAACATTAAAGTTAGCTCTAAGAGCAAGTCATTTATAAAAAGGTTGCGAATCGCTTGCTTTACCATCCACCGATTGGCTAGGCGGCGCCCGCCGTTCCCAAGGGCCCTATACGAGATACGAAATGGGCCCCAGAACACCCATAAGAGAGCGACCCCGCCCGCCACGGCCGAATAATTAGGGCTCTTTGTTTAGATAGCAGCAATTTTATTTGGGAGAGAACTGGCACTTGGGACGACTCTGGCCATTCCAACCGACCGATATTAATAAGATACGTGAACTGTAAGCATAACGAAATTCTTATACTTTCACAACATCACGAACAATATACGTACCTATAGCGGATAGTTTGAGTATTAGATTTCAAAAAGTTATAAAAACAAAACATTGCCGCAACTTCATAGAAAGGGGAGTCGACAGTCAAGGAGCTATCACATAAATAATGCAGCCACCGGAATTGGGATTTTGATTTGTTTTCTTCAAAACTTTTATTTGTTATGAACGGTGCAAAACAATGCGATCTTTGTATATCCAATTATTAATATTCACTGGTTATGATAATTATTATCCAAATCGAAAGTTTTGGCATTAATAAGTTGGGAAATTAGGCGTGAAATTTGGAATGTTGTGAAGGTTCTTTTTGTCCTCGCATTCATATTATAGCGAATGTGCGAGTGATCGCGACTCGGCGGACTGTCAAGGCACAAAGTCTCCGTGGGGGCTGAGCAGCCTTTGTCTCGTCCCCGCAAAGTTGCCATAAATGTTAATATGGGATCTCGCATTTGAATATCTATTTCTTCGCGAGGCCGGTTCGTTAACGTGGCCTTGAATTTTAAATTTTTATAGTCGAACAGGGAGCGGACCAGATGATGGTGTCACGTGTAAGGATTGCCAACAAAAGCTTTGTTTGGTTTTATAAAAATTATAGCTTGGCAATATGTTAACTTAGTAAACTAGTCTATACTTAAATATACTTAAAAATCTTCAAAATCCTATGTAATGTATGAACAAAGACTAAAAATTATATATTTTAATTATTAAATTGAGTATATTTCTTTTAAAATATTTCTATATAGTAGTAATATATAAAATATTTATCAAATATAATTATTTTTAATATAAACAGTTTTTCTACTTAAAATAATTACGATGTTTTTACTATTTTGTGCGTAAGGAATATAAAATAAATAGAAAATAAACTACTATACCATTTATTGCTGTACTAAATTGAATATAACTATTGTGTCTTGAGTACTAGTATTTTTTATTACATCCCTACATCTTAGGCCTTAGATTCTTAGGCGATTAAATTACCGTACACAGCCATGTTCACAAGGAAATTACAATATAATGAATCTACAGGGAGCTCTACTAATTTATCTAGTGAAATATTCTTATTACATTTAGTTTTTTTTTAATATGAGAAAATCGGATAAGGCATGTCTGAAATGCTTTTACTCCTGATTTAAATAAAAGCCCAATTCGTTACTGAACAAAGCAGTAATTCATAATAATATTAAAACAGACTAAACGTGCATATTTTGTTTATACTCAAAATATATCTTCAGTTCGTTTATTTATGTCAACCATACTGTGCTCGCTGAGAGTAAATACAAAAGAAAAAAAATTCTAAGATGAAGAGCCAAGCAATAGCTTACATAAGAATAAATAAAGTTGATTTACCTATTAACAATTTATGTGTTATTGCTTCTTATAAAATACATAAAAATAAATCGGGTATAAATTATAATGTATTTTTGACACGCTTGAACACTTGACACATCTACATAGCATATAATCTGGGATTCGATTTTAATGCATAAACCATAGATATATCAGTCACTCGCTCGTGTAATTTATAGATTTTTTTTTAATATAAAAATCATTGATATTATCAGTGCACTATACATTTTAAATCGTAATGAGGTTAACTAAAATAGCTGAAAATTTTGCGCATATACATTGACGATTGGAAAGTTAACCGGGAACATTTTAATACACTCCCACCACCCCGTCTGACCCTCAATTATTGAAAATGCATTTCTGTCCGCGCCCTGCTCCCGAAGCACCATACCACATCGCAAATGCACATTTTAAACTGCACTTGATTGCGGAATCATGTCAGTATTCAATCCGGCGAAAGTCATTTTATAAATAAGTAGAATTATCATGAAGCTGTGGGTTGTTTATAATGGTTTCAAGTAAGTATGAAAAACTTAACAGCGCTCTTGGGTTATCTCTGTTTGAAGTTTGTCAAACCTAATGAAGTGAATTGTGTTTATATTTTTCACTTATGTTTTATTCGGTGTCTGGTGTTTTTCAATAAAACGATTAGTCAGAAAATAATTCATAGTCGTAAAATAATCTACCTTTTCTATAGAAATATTGAAACTTCATTAAGTCAACAAATTACTAAATCTAAATTATCCGAATTTAAATTACTTAACAATATCTTTCTCTAAATAAATATAAATATTTAAAAAGTAACGTATAACGAAATATGCACTCGCCTTTGCATTTTAGATCTGATTGTAGATCTAATTAAAAAGTTACTAAATATAAAGGTGTGACTAGAAGGCTCCGGTCATCGCTAAGTGACGAACGCTGTACACAATTTCGGGCGTCCGTTTTAATTCTAACTTCCCAACCGCCTGCTGCTGCGCCCTTTTGCAGTTTTAGCAATTCAATTGTATTATTTTACTTGATAAATTTCTTATATTCAGCTAAAGGAGGTAGACTTTTTCGTAGAAACACTTACGCCTTAAAATAATTTCGCGGAAAAAATTACCTTAAAAAAAATATCTACGTATACAAAAAGTTATGAGTTGACGCTTTAGTTGCGTATTTTCTGTTAAACTGATCTTTAGTAATTATAAATAAAATCGAAATCATAAGTGCAGTATTTATTTTTGATCGTTCGAAAGGACTTGTTACATGTGAGTACTTTTTAAACTAACCAGATTTGCTAATTAAGGAATCTTTATTGACGTTATACTGAACTATTCCATTGGACATATATCCAGTCAACCTCAATAGGCCATGCTGTAAAATGAGCTGGTTTCACAACGACATGTTTCAAGTCATAGACACGGTTTAGTGTCGCCCAGAGAGAAACTACGATTCCTCAGAGCGCGAATATCTGTTCCTCAACTTTATGTTCATTTTATGTTTTCGGCTGTATTGCGACGGAATCCTCAAGAGATAAGTTTACACTACGACTAATGTTTTATATTCTAGTTCATTTTTTATATAAACAAATTAATTTCTTAAAATATTTTTAATGGTCTAATTATTTAATATATATAAGAGAGTACAGTCGATGTGTGTGGAGTGCATTAAGAGAAAATATAAAAGTGTGTTTTAAAGCTGGTATACAAATTCGGTTTTAAAGTTTTGCCCATTCGTGTGAATTAAGATTACATAGATATTAGGAATCATAAAAGCTCTTGTCACTACTAGTTCCACTATTTTTATTACGTTCAATTCTTAAGAATTAGATATTACAGGATTATTCAGTGTTACGAGTTGTGTCAGTTAAAAATAGCAAATGGTTTATGGCGTATATACTAATAAAATATATAAACTAAGTATGAATTTTGACGTTATATTTAGAATTTCCTTAAAATTAAAATAAAGAAACAAAAATAATGTAAAGCCTAAAATAAATAAAAGTGTATCACAGCTATGAAGCTATGTCTGTATAAAAACTTTAAACGACTAATATAATGTATAAATTTAGAACTTACCCGATTCGAAACTGTCTCGGCTATCTGATTTAATGTCTTCACCTGTAAAGAAAAATCAAATATTTTATTTGGTTTATACTAGAAAATAACATTAATAAAAGAGATTAAATATTGGATGGAGATTACGGGAATGCAAAAATCTATCACAGTCAGAGTCCCGTTATTTTCTCGTGAGCAGACGTGTATCATTCAACACACAATCTATCTGCTACCACTAGTTACACTTATTCTTTTACATATTATTTCTAGGAATAAAAGGGTTAAATATTAATTCCAATGGTTCATGGTGTAATGATACCTACTGGTTGCAGATATTTACAACTATATTGGAAAACATGCTTGGTTAAAGAAGTGGCGAAGAGTTTCTTGAGAGTGCTTCTCGTCTGGTCTTCTCCCCTGATTTTGAAACTGGCAGTAAATGTAGAGTCAAACAAAAAAATAAGTTTAACGATTCATATGAGTAAGATATATGAATAAAGATAATTTTGATTTTATTTAATACCTTATTACACTAAACAATCATTTTAGTAAAACTCCGTGATATTATGCACAACCAACTCTAGCGTTACATAATGTAGAAGGGTGATCACTAAACATACATGTCAAAATTGTAAGCTCAGTAGGGTCTGACTAATCCATTTGAGAGCTTTTAAGCATGCTTGTCAAATTACCCATGCTTAAAATTCAAATAGCCAATCCACTCCTTAGTAAGTCCAATTGTCACCTCGCCGTTGTACTTAAATAAATAAAACTCAATACAAGTGTGGAAAAGCTTTGTCTGAGTATTACAAAATATAGTCTGTATAATATAGAACTACCTAAACATTATATATACCTTATTAGAGTACTATCTCGATAATCCGTAGATATGATTTGTATTTTTCGAAAGATTTTCAATAACTGAGAAATAAATCCATGCGCGATGTTTTTTTTTCCACTTACTAGCTGATGCCCGTTGTTTCAGCTGCGTTAATTTTTAATGATGACCCGCCGCCTTGCACATCTAGAAAGCCCGGTACTGGATTATTCTCTGGTGTGAGTTTATTTTAAATTTATATTAACTCCTTATTTATATTAATTGAAATTAAATGTGTATAATTTATGAATTCTAATAAGTACTGAATACTATTTTTACAAATGCCTTGCAAATAGTACTAAGCAAAGAATGTATTAGTTTAGAACGAACATTTCAAACGTAAAAATAGTAGTTTTTAATGTAGGTTATACCTACATTAAAAAATATCAAATGTATAAAAGCATCAAAAATCCAATTAATGACTTGAATTTAACAAAAAGAATAAATCCACACATAACTATTTTAAACAAAGTTTCAAGCTTTTCAATTTGAATAGATATAGATTAGTTATATTTGACAAAAATGCATAGGTTTTGTATGTATGGGATTGAATTTTGCATTTTATCCCTATAAGACTCTATTGCACTTGAGAGCAAACTTATATTGAAGCAACTTTTATTCATAATTTCCTTATTGTTCATACGTATAACGTAACGTAAGAGAACAAACATCGGGTTCATTAATCACCTTGCTTATAAAAAAATTATAACAAAAATCAGTCAGTTTCGTCAGAGTAGGTACATCAGGTTCAGAAACGTTACGACTTGGGGGCCTAAAAGAAAAGAGCGTAATTCTCGTTTTAAGGTCGGCCATACACGTGTAACTCTCCCAGCGTTGCAAGTGCCCATGGGCAGCCGTTAGCACTTTATTCGAATTGACCTCTGCTCGTTTGCCTCCTCTTCTATAAATAGGACTTAAGACTATAAAAGAAGCGTCAACCGCAATCCTGGGTTGGATGGGCCGATTATATGTAAAAGGTATTAAAATATTAGTATGTTCAGGTGCACTGCAATATAGGATATTAAATGGATCCCAGTGGAGTGAGCGCGGCCGGTTTGAGGCTCTCGGGCTCCCGCTAGATTTCCCAGGGGAGACCGTTAATTTTCTGCCGCCTTGAGCATACTGCCCCCAGGAGAATCTACCTTTCGCGTATCCATTCAGTCTGAAGGTGTTATTCTGGGCACACTACCTTTCAGAGCGAACCGCGTAGTAATTCACATTTTGTACTGGAACTAGATGTACAAAATACTTGTTATATGTTTATCATCTGTTTGTTTATAGTTAAATGATCGTATTTTGATTATGCTATAAATTATAAAATGTGTAACACGTGTATCAAACATAATACAAACTTTTTAAAAATATAATCAAAAGTTTTACTTAGTACGTAGGAACAAACCGATATTTACATTTTTATAGAAAAAAGGCATGAAATATACAACTAAATATAATTCAAATATTACTAAATTTTAAACGTTAATCTATAATTTAATCGTTAACATAAATTGCAATTTTTGCTACCCAAATATTCATTAAATGATATGAAAGTGGAGTGTTTCCCCAGTCTAATGTCCAAGGAGGCACAGCAATCAGATGGGATTCCCCTGCGGCCGTATTAATCACAAGTTGTACTCTACACAGAACACGTAATAGTGTATTAAACTTATGAAAATACTTAGTCTGGCCATAAATACTGTTACTATTCAAAAAAAGAAAATATTACGTTTGAATTTGGAATCTGTCATTTTTATATGATTGCTTGATGTGTTTTCTTATTTTCGCGCCATTATATTGTTAAATATTTTGTTATATTAAAATGGAGTGGGGTGATAAAGAGAACCGAATCGCTGTGATTGCCTTACATAAAGTAGGTATGGAGAAAAGTGCAATTTTTAAAACCCTCCACCCGCTTGGTATTAGTCAAATGTTTGTTTACCGGGCTATTGATAGGTACAATGATACCTCCTCTGTTTGTGACAGAAAAAGATCTGGCCGTCCACGTACCGTTCGTGTGAAAAAGGTGATTAAAGCAGTTAGGGAAAGAATTCGAAGAAATCCTGTCCGTAAGCAAAAGATTTTATCTCGGGAGATGAAGATAGCTCCTAGAACCATGTCGCGTATATTAAAAGATGACTTAGGACTTGCAGCCTATAAGAGACGTACTGGTCACTTCTTAACTGATAATTTAAAGAAGAATAGGGTGGTAAAATCCAAACAACTACTTAAGCGGTACGCAAAGGGAGGTCACAAAAAAATTTTGTTTACGGATGAGAAAATTTTTACAATTGAGCAGTATTTTAATAAACAAAATGACCGTATTTATGCTGGAAGCTCTAAAGAAGCTTCGCAATTAGTAAACAGAGTACAACGTGGGCATTATCCCACTTCAGTGATCGTTTGGTGGGGTGTTAGCTATGAAGGGGTGACTGAGCCATATTTTTGTGAAAAAGGTATTAAAACGTCGGCACAAGTTTATCAAAATACCATTCTTGAGACGGTAGTTAAGCCTTTAACTAACACCATGTTCAATAACAAAGAATGGTGCTTTCAACAAGACTCGGCACCGGGTCATAGAGCTCGATCCACCCAATCTTGGTTGAAAACTAACGTTCCGGACTTTATCAGCACTGAAAACTGGCCGTCGTCAAGTCCTGACCTAAATCCATTGGATTATGATTTATGGTCAGTTTTAGAGAGTAAGGCTTGCTCTAAACGCCATGATAATTTGGAGTCCCTAAAACGATCCATTCGGTTGGCAGTGAAGAATTTTTCTCTAGAAAGAGTTCGTGCTGCTATTGATAACTGGCCTCAACGTTTAAAAGACTGTATTGCAGCCAATGGAGACCACTTCGAATAAACATTGTATATTTTTAATAGTTATATATTGATGTATTAAACTAACTCACTATGAAAGGAATAAATGTTACGTATAAAAAAAAAATCGTGCTTTTCTTTATAACAATATTTATGGCAAGACTAAGTATATGCATTGTTTCAAAGACAATTAATAACAAAAATAACCGTCAGGATTTGTTTACAAGGCGAATTTGAATGCCGAGGCGACGCGCACTTCAAAATAAAATATTATTGGTTGTGTCGAGGTTTTTGCTGAACATTTAAGGTTATCCAAAACTACAAACATTTATTTTTTCGTAAGTATACTTAATATTTGCAATATAAAACCTTAAACTTAATAGTGTATAAAACGCTTAAACACAATATTTTTTTTAAAGTAATAATAATCATTAGGTAATAAAAGGAAGAAAAAAAACATCTTTAGCGATAAACTGAATATATAACTCTAACAAATATAAAATAAATGATACATATATATTTCACTCGACGTTAAAAAAGAGCGGTTAAATATCCAATAACGACGCTAGGTTAACTAGGTACGTACTAGACAATATTATTAAGTGAAAATGTCTTGGGAGTAGGTTCCATTCTCCACAAGAAGTACCTAGCTACTGATAGAAATACAGACTTGCGAGTGTGTGCGGGTATTCCCCAGGGATACAAGAAAGTGTACCCGTCCCGTCACCTGGGGATCTGGGGTGGTACACGAAGCGACAGGCCATTAAGCGTACAATTGACTTTTTGGCTAAGTTAACCACTTTTAGTAATTAAGCATTGAAACAATGATGGCATCAGGTCGCGGGTCATCCCTGGCGGTTGCTGATAATATCTAAATGCCTAATGGTGGGCCTGTGACGAATGTATTGGGTCCACCCCCCGCGCGCCGCCCTCCGCCGGTTCGCCTCTCCACTATGTGATAATTCCAAACGCTGCGGCCGCGCCACCTGGGATCAGCCAGGGCCGAACTGGCTTCGTGATATATTAAACACCCAAAACTTTGTCGGGAGGCTGTCTCTAATTTTTCTTTCTCAAATATATGATGGATTATGGACTCCTATTTAACATCGTATAAAAATATATTATTTAAATCAAGCATTTTTCAGCAAGCAAAAGTCAAATACACCTACTACTTGTTTCGTTATTTATACTATTTTTGAGATTTATTTCATTTAGTTTCTCATAGACCATAAACTGTAAAATAATGTTTTATATTTGTCACATATTAATATTTAATAAAAAACATGTAGCTATAACAATGTTCATATTATGGAGTTCCTTCGATATCATAATTGTTAGGAAACATATTTCTATTGTTGACAAATTTGAGACAAGTTTTCGAAGAATTTGGGATTGTGGAGTTAGTAGGCATGTTGTGCGGTGTTGCTGCCACGGTTTAGCACCGGACGGAATTCAGAAACACCCGGCCCAATACCGATCGGCATTTAATTAGCCACGTTCCTATTGAGGCGGCCGTTCCCTGACCGAAATAATTTGAATTGCTCATCTTTAGTTAACATCTAAATGCCATTGCATTGAGACTTGGTTAAGGAACTAAGTTATCTTATGCATCGATTACAATTAGTCTCATTTCGTCATTTACTATACGCGTGTCTTGATGTAACATAAGTGTTTTTAAGAGTATCTTTTTGTAACGTGCCATGGAATCGAGTGCGGTCCCGTCATCAGGATCCCTGGGGAATAAGCCCACGCGCCCAACTTCGGGCTCAGCGGCGCCGACTGCCCCCTCCTCCCCGCACACGCCTCCCATCACCCCCGCAGAGAATACATTTGCGCACCGCTCGTGTTGGCCTAACAACAGTACTGCGACAACGTAAATCCTTCACTAGTAAAAATTACTCATTTTCAATCCATACAAATAAATTTACGAGTAACGCGAAACAAAGGACATTTTCAAACATATACCCCTCCATCACAAGAATGAACAATATGTACTTACACTTGTAAGGGTGCTGAATCGGAAAGTTCGTTTGTTTAAAGTTCGTTCTTCGTAAATATCCGATTGTTAGGTGCCTATAAAATACACGGTTCTGACGTACCACAAAGATAGAAGGCACTATGAGTTCGCATAAAAACGTCGTAATGAAGAACGTGCTTGTAATAAAATGCCTAAAGGGATGTTTAAAAGTTTCAAGTCGACAAAGATAAGTAAGTGGAGGTTTAAGATGGGCCTTTGCGGTCAATTTATTTATAATCTCGGATACATCTACTATGAATTAGCATGTAAATATTTGAAGTCCAAGGAGTTGTGGAGATTTATCACTAATGGTGTCGAGATAAGCGAGGACAGAGTCGTAAAGAACCGGGCGGGCGGGCGGCGAGGCAACACACCCTTTGACGAAGTTGTAAAAAGAACGTTAAACCGCAGTAAAAACGCATAGCGAGAGCTCTAAGGAGAGCACGGAAAAACTGCTCTTTATTTTAGCAGCCTTATGAATTTCAACGAACTTGTGGATGAAATGACGCCCTTTGGTCTCTAAAAGGGGATACTAAAAGATATATAATCACCTTAGCCTCAGGCGTTTATGCCTAATTCATTTTTGCGGTCAATATTAAAATACAAAGTTCTGGTTTTAATTACCTGCTCCTTCTGGGTCGTGTGCTTCCTGAGATTTTCTTGAACAATCGTCTTCTATATCTGCAAAAATATGGCTATTTAATGTGTGATAATATTCTTAATAAAGCCTAAGTTATAGTTGTAATGATGTTCTTTTGATGAATTTATACAATTTATTTATCACATTTACCAAGTTTCTGAGTTTGATTCCCGGGATATTATTATTTAAATACACCTACACAAATAAGACTAAAATTTTATTAATACATCTGTTTGTGATAAAACTAAATCGGCTAAGGCTTACTTGTAGTACTAACGTTAATATTATTTTTTAAAAAAATTCAACAAAAAACTATTCCTTTGTTTCAGTCAAAGTGATGACTAGGGACTGTTTAAACGTGTAGTAGACTAAATAGAGCTGTATGATAGACATAAGTCATGCATTCGCCTTGTCAATACACTAATCTGACGATAAATGACCTCTGGTGACCGTGACTGAAGTGCGCCTGTAACTGACAGTTGACTAAGTGCTGGGTGCAGACATTGCCGCAACAGTGACTCAATCAATCTCCGTTGAATTATAACACTGGTGTTTAAGTATTTGTTTGAACAATTGGCTTAAACTGAGCGTTGTTGATTAACCTATTATTTCCTTAATTACACTTTATTGCAGTTAAACAGCAAAAGTAGAATATGTACATATAAGAGCTGGGTGGCTTTATCGCTAATAAGCGATCTCTTCCAAGCAACCCCACAATATAAAATAATGCCTAAAATACAATTTGACTGGTGAAAAGGGTGCGAAGTATACAAAAACAAAACATAACATACATTAAATAAAGTAAAACAGGAAAATTAAGCTAATTTAAATCTAAAATTATAAATTATTACAATGTGGACAAGATATGCTTAGGAGAAGGAGAGATTTAAAAGATAATAGTGAGAAGGCTGATATTATTAAGCTTTTTTCATTATTTTTATCGATGTTTACAAAATGGTTTTATAATAAGTGTTAAAATACTTTATATCAGTATTTTTGTTAAGCGTTTTGGAGTTTATCAACGAATACGATTATAAATATTTAATCGGTCTTTCTTTAGATTTTTTTTTCGAACTACACATAATCATATTACAATATGCTGGTGGTAACGCTGGACGAACTTACCAGTGCAATACATTCTCAAAATAATAGAGCGGGTATTTGACTATTTGTAAAGTGATACTGAGTTATTTGTGGTCTTAGTCATCTTAATGGTCAGCCTCAAAAAAAGTCCATCTATTACAAGAACATTTAATATATTAGTTAGACTGTTTAATAAAAATGCATATCACAGTTATTGCTTATGCTTAAGCTTTTGTACAACGTTGAATTTATTATTTCCGAACAACTTCAAGAATAAATCTTTGACAAAAAGCTCAATTATAGGTTTGTAAGGTCAGGAGCGACAAAAAATCTTTAATATGAAATTCTCTTAATAATGAGTAGCGTACGTAGCGTCTATAAAAAATATTCAAAAATCAGAAAAATTTAAGACAAATGAACGCATGTGAGGCCGCGACAAATACCTAGTTAGGACCAGGACTGGGTGGTTTTATATATTATTCGATCACGTCACAAATTTTGATTGGGTATAATTGGGACTCATAAATAATAAATACAAACCATCAAATATTTCTTCATCCTGGTCGGAGGCTCCGGCCACCTCACTTTCATTAGATATTTCTTGCTCACCCCTGCCGCTGGCTTTAACCTTTGTTCTATTTTCAACATCATTACCAACTCCAATCAATTTTCCAACAGGCAAGTCTTCTTCATCCGCTGAAAAAATTACCGAAAATTACTAAGTTACTGCTATCGCGTAATGTCTTGTTTATTTACTACAATAAGTTTTTACTAGATAATCAAATGGTTTATGATATTGTGACAACTAAACCGCGCCTTTAAAACGAATGAAAGATAATTTTTGTTCAAGTACCATCAGGTTTATTTAAGCGAGGGTTTTTCCAGAAATTTGAGCATTGCATTGAACAATAACTGAAATGGCTCGGGACTGAGGGAGTAAATCCCTTTAATGTTTCTAACGTCGTTACACTTACACGTTTTCGATTTCAGTTATTGTGCAAACCGACAATAACTTCAGTTATGATTCTAAAACTGGATACCATTTATAATCTAAGTTTATCGTAAGGTATTTTACCCCAGATAACACTGGGTTGAGTTGAAAATAAGAAAAAAAAAATTTAATCTTACAAATTATACATTTTGGTCAATATAAATAAACAAATCTCTATTACATCAATGTTACATATTCCAATATTACCATAAGTTTCCCAACATTCGAGCTTTGCATACAATCATAACACAGGAACATCTCGTCTCTACAGATGACTCTCGACATTTTATATACGTCAAGCTAACCCTTATAGAATCACACACTACCATAATCATTTAAATGTTGTCTACATAAGCAATTTAATATTAAATTTATAAATAACGCTAAAAAAAGCTCTAATACAGAAGGCATGCATAATTATAACACTTTTAAATAATTACAATTGTTACAAACATACCGACGAATTACTTAATAAGAACATAAAAATACTAGAAATCTTATCATAAAATTTATATAATCATATGAACAGTTACCCTTAAAATATACTTGTTTGATTTATCTTAAGTGTTATTTAATAATTAAGGCTACCTATCCGTAGTAAAAAAAACGTATAACTGTTTACATAAATTATTTGTAATATAAAAATCTCAGCTCTATGCCGCTTCAGCGAAAGCTAACAAATAGCTGTTATGTAGCATATTTGACCCTCGAGTTATAAACATACAAACAACAACCGAAATATGCCACAAGGGATGAATTGCACCAAAACACCAGCAACGCTATTGCCAATTCAATTTTGACCACATATTAATGAAAATAAACCTATCCAAAAATATTATGGCCTAACTATCCAAATTATATAAATATGTTACATGACAGTATGTTACATTAACCATAGTTAATTATGCAAAACGAAACTAAAAAGATTTCAGATTCAGTTTACTAAACTGAACCGCCATACGTACGTCCCAACATAAGCGAATCGGTTTCTTATTTTCTACACAAAACATCAAAAAAAACCATCATCCACATATATACAAAAGTAATGTTCGCCCAGATTAAAGAAATCCAGTGTGAATTTTACATTCAGTGTTATTACTTATAAGTACGAACATAATTTAGTACTAAACTGTTAGAAACAACCTATTCCACAGACACCCGTTTAGATGTATGTAATACTAATAACTATGATTAAGTATCCACAGTAAAGGAACACAAAGGAATAATAACGCCCCAGCCCAGATCATTTCCTTTAATACCTTTGAAACTGTAATTTTAATGTTGTCGAGCATCCCTGGGGGCTCTTGAATAATCTTGAATCACTTGAAAGTGTTATTTGACCACTAACCGGATGGTACTAAGTTAAGTTTAAGTTATATTAAGAAATACTCATTATACCTTTATAAATGTACATCAGGTAACGTACAGTGATTTTGAATAAGTATTACACCCAGGGCTTTAATTCTAGGTCAGATAGTTGTGAGGACAAAAAACAAAGTGGTGAATGCGCTCATATTGGGTGTAATATATCTTATCAGAGGCTATTGAGTCTTACAATATTTTATCAATATATGCTTATTTAAACTAGAAAGGCGGCTCACAATTATCAATCGAACAATTATGTTAAGAAATATTTAACAGAAGAGAACCATAAATAATATCTATAATGGTTCATAACACACTTGTATAAATTGCATCAGCACAAAACTTTCCCATACTATAGAATATAAGAGTTTGAATTTAGAACTAACAAAAATCACGATGGCACTGCGTAGTCGAGTTCACGAGGTAGTGCAACAAAACGGTCCATAAAATAATGTATTCTAACTACGGGGGTGGACCGAGGCAATCATTGGTGGGTTACCAAAATCATTTTAGTTTTTATAGGTCAGTCTTTTGTATCACACGGATATATATATTTTCCCCGATAATTGATCCCAGAGCTTACAAACTGTAGCCACTGAGGTAAGTTATAGTTGTTTAGTTATATTTTCTTAGGTTAACGACTTAATTTAAAGGTTCTTTGAAAAGAGTAGGTTCCCAATTAAAAATGGAATATGAAGGTTGTTTTGCCTGGATTCTGGGATGGGGTGTAGGGAGTGGGGTCCCGTGGGACTCAGCGGGCCACGTCCCCAAGGACGAGGCGCGGACGGGCGGCAACTTCGCATCCACTGGGACCCCACCACACTGGGGGAGATCGTGATATTTTTAAACAATATCTCTCTTACACTCCTTAATCCAGCCTTTATATATTTTAATACGATTTTCGACGACTGGGTTTACATGGAATTAAAAAATGTTTATCATAGTCACGTGCATACATTAGATACGCATGGCATCATTTTATGTATAATTTTATATTAAGTATTCTCTAACTAAAATATACTGCATTTATTATAACCAAATAGTATGTGCCGTGAATTTAAATATTCGTGAAATCTACGCAGAAGTATGTCCATCCAATCTATATTATAATTATATATACTACTAACATATAATATTTTTTTACATTACATTTTTTATATTATATTTACTATCTATGGCATACTTTGTTATTGATGTTATTGGATTAGGCAATAATTGTGAGAACTTTGTTAAAACTAAGTACTTAGTATTTAAAGTGTATAGTTTGTCAATATCCCGAACCGTAGTGCCCCGCTAAAATTTTGTAGGTCTCAATAAGTCCCCTCTATGTCGCCTACTTTCTAAGTCTGTAAGATTGAGTTCTTTAAGGCGTTTACAATATGGATTGTTTTTTAAGGATCTGACCATTTTCGTGGCTTTTAGTAATATATGCTTAGCAGTGACTGTGGTGTGAGGCATTTAAATGATATCGTATTAAGTATAGCATGGAATTTGCCTTCTTTACAATATTAACTTTTTTGTCTATTTATTGGTTTTAGCTGCTGCTGTCTAAGGTTATACGTGTTGTGAAGGTTTCTTTTGCCTATATATAATATTGTGAACTTATTTATATTTAATGTCAACAACGACTGCTTAGTCCAATCAAATATAGTATCTAAATCTTTCTTCAGAATGGATGAGTGGTTTTTCAAACAGTTTGGTGTCGTCGGCGAACAGGGAATGTGAGACCTGTGGTGAGATTTTTACGTATTATTTTAAATACAATGTATTTAAAATAAATAGTTTATCATATATATATATATATATATATCATATTATAATATAGATTTAGTTTATCAATTATTGTGATAGTGGTATGACCAAATTCACTGAATACAATACAACATAGAGACATTTTGTCAATAAATACTGACCTCTATTAGATATATATATATATATAGATAGGTTATATATCAACAGATTATATCAATCAGATAAAACGCGCGGTTTGTATCTCTTCGCATACAATTTTCAAATATTATAAAATTTATTCCTCTTTCGTGATTTGAATCTTCCACATCATATTTTTATATGCATTTAAAATATATCACGCGTTATCAGCTACAAAGCTACTTTACGAAGTAGTTAATTATCATTTATTAACAGTTAAACGATAATATTTTTGTCCAAATCAGTTAATTGTACGAAAAAACCGCTACGACAGAACGCCGCGAATTTATGAATACCATTTATTTATTAGATTCTTAATTAATTTGAAAGCATGTACACAATGAGTTATTATACATATTTGTAAATGTGTCAGATCTCACGGTACCTTTATGGATTTTTGCGTAAAAACACGTGAGTGATTTATTGTGATCGCTTGGGAATTCAAAAAAGAATATTTGACTGGCGTTACAGATTGCATTAAAATATTTTTATTTAACTTTTTCTTTGTAAATATATATTTTTCAAAATTCCACAATTTTCGATTAGTTTAAATAAAACAAGGGGCAAGACCAAAACGCGTTTTTTAGGACGCGATATTAAAAACTTTATCGGATTTATGGATTGAAATAGATAATTAATTGCCAATGCATATTTTCTATACATAATTAAAGAAATAATTAAATAGGCTATATCTAGGGAATCTACATAAAATTGTTATGATATGGCCTCCCAGTATTTCCCAAAGGCGGGAGGTGCGCGCCACCCAAGGGAAATTTCGCGGGAGTCCTCAGCGGAGCCTGAGCAAGTTTTATGGACGTGCAACCCCACCCCGCAACCTTATCGTTCAAGTCTTGCAAAAATCTATTTTAA
The DNA here is from genome assembly GCA_951799465.1 of Leptophobia aripa. Classification (NCBI taxonomy): domain Eukaryota; kingdom Metazoa; phylum Arthropoda; class Insecta; order Lepidoptera; family Pieridae; genus Leptophobia; species Leptophobia aripa. The sequence continues at coordinate 5,065,833 of OX637260.1, forward strand.
TTATTTATAAAAAACTCCATTTAAACGTACTTCGTATTTCACGACTCAAGATTTTCCAAGAATGCAAACATATATCAGCCCTAACAAAATTGTTATATTCCAGTGATAATTAAAGCACACAAGTCTGTCATAATTAAGTATTGTAAGGCTAAGAGAATTAATAGGAGTATAAATTGTATCTAAGCAAATATAAAAACTCGTATGTATAGACTACGTGGATATATGCACTTCAAATTTGTCATTGTCCTGGTTATAAACAATTCAAGACGGCCAATTTGTTTTTATAGTCAGCTGGGGACAGCGAAGGATTAAGGTTTTCAGTCAATATAAAATTTTAATTCGTTACCATGAGAGGCTCACTAAAACTGACATGTTATTGTACCTATGTGACCCATCCAGACTCGATACAATTCATATTATAACTTTAAAAACTATACTCATATAGTATAAACATTTAACGATGATAATATAGTACAAATACTATAATATAGTAGAAAATCTTTATACGTTTTATTTAAGTATAGATGAGTGACCGAGAGGTATTGCATTAGGTATCCCTAGAGCCACCAGTAGTCGCAGCATCCCGCGCCACCCGCGGGACACATTACGAAAGTACTAGACTCACTAGATCAATACCTTAAGTTAACAACATTATATCGTTCAGCCACGTATATTGTTGTTTCTCCCATAAATTTAACCACCACAACCCCAGCGGCGTGACCGACAAGACATTTGCAAGTTACATACTACTCATTGGCTTTGCTGTTCTAATGTTTTATTATTATTTTAACTCAAATAATTTTAATACAGAATTAGGTAAGAAGAAAAGAGCAACAAAAATAATGCAATTCTAAATTTTTTTAAATATTTTCCACACTCGACACTCAGTATTCGCTTGGACATAATTAAACCAACTTCCGATGTGTGTGTGCCAAACCGCGTAGCACGCCAGTCGCGTCGCTGATAAAACGTTGATATTAGGGCGCTACAGCCGCAGCACAGCCTGTCCATCACCCGCCACTTTAGACCTTTCGGTGACGTGCTCGTTAATTTTTAGCCAGCTAAACGTAGCTTTACGCTGCAGCCTTGACAATGACGTATTTCAACACTTCTTTACGGTATTCCGTTAAATTAACTATGCAGTGTACTCACTGCACGTTACATAAATTGCAATTCAAAGAATTGCGGAATTAGTCGTCATCACTAGCTTTTTTGTTATATTTAGTAAAAAAAAACATGTTATTAAATTCCTATTTAGAGATTTTTTATTAGATGGGTACTTATTATTTTGAATCTTTTACATTATTCTATGACTTACAAGTAACGGTGCAGTAAACATATTGCATATACTAATTAAGGGTCATGTGATTGGTATATAATTATGAACTTACGTTTAAGCGATCTTGGTTTGGCCTGCTTACGTCTGGACATTTCCAAATGTTTTTTATATCCTTTACAAACCACTATTGCTTTTCCTTTAACGTTCCCACATTTAAACAACACTTTACATTGATTTTAATACAACTTATCAGAGATACGAAAGTTTTTCGGAATAAGTACGCATGTTTCTCACGCGAAAATTTCACTGGAAAACACAGCATTCACCCCGCCAACTCTGAGCTTACTGGCGCCCAACAAGTGGCAATAACAATATTGTTTCCTGCCGCGCAAACTCACATAAGTCCGAGATATCCGTATGTTTCTTGCACCCATCGCGAATGAATGGGTGTTGTGCTTGTTCAACGTTTACGTTATAATCCCTAAAGACTGCTTTGTAATGTAAGTAAGAACTGTAACTTATCTTAAAAAGTTAGATCTATGCATTGTTTTTATTAACAATCAAAACTATTGAGGGTCGAGTTACATTATTAATGACCGCTAAAGAATGGAACCAACAATTTTACAGATTTTTTTTAATTTAAGATATTTTCATGAGTATAGGCCGTAAGAAATTTCTGACATTGGTTAGTCAATAAAAGATATAATTATTAAAAATAATTTATTCATACATTCGTCATATACATTAATAGAGATCACTTTTACAAAACTTTTAAAACTATATAATAAATGGTAAATTTTACATTTTATTTTTACATCTGTGTAAAATGTGTCCGTTAAGTAAACAGGATTTTATTTCTGTCTATTATATCTATATATTTAAAAACATGATTGGCCACAAATGAAAACTAACGTCCCTTAAACTGTATTAAGTACGACTCCAATGTAGTTCGCGGTCACGCTCTGCAGAAACATTACACATATGTCAAGTGGCTACTTCAAATTATATATTGATAATAAACCATCGATTAAAAAGTAAATAACTAGGAATCTTTGAAAAAGAACATTTTATTTACGATCTGCAATGGCGATGCAGTCATTAATTCCTGGCAAAAGCTATATCTTAAGTGACTTAACTTCTGCTTTTTAATCTTATTACTAGGTTAAAATACTGAAGGGTTATTTGGTGACGCTATTCTTGGATTTAAATGCGTTAATTTAGCAGAAAATTATAAAACATCCTCGTCGTTTCAATATGGTACGCGTTGTAAACGTAAATTTAAAAAAAATGTGCAACTCTTGTTTTACTAAAACAGATAATACCTTGTTGTTTTAACATTTCCGTGTCGGTTTTAACGCGATTAAATCCGTGAATTTTAAGCTAAATATTTTTCAAACCCGTCAAAATGACTTCTTCTTTCAGACATATTACTTCGTTTAACAGTTCTTGATTGTTAGCCTGTAATTTTGCAATTATTGACTTGTATTTTTTCCCTTCTTCCTTCAATCGTGTGACGGTTTCATCACAGATGTCGGCGCATGGTATGAATCCCCCTAAAATATTTATTTCTCTAATTAATTGTTATATTAGTAAATAGTTGGGACCTTTAAATGCACAGAATTGTGATTAAAATGTTGATCTAGAAGATAGAAATTTTCTCGTAGATCAACAAAAATTGGATCTGATTATCGAGATTATTGAGATTAAAATGAAGGTTTGCTCTTATCCAAATTATGTTGGCAACAGTTAGTTTACTCTTTAGTCTTTCAACAACACATATCTATAGAATAATTTTCATATTATATATTTTTTTCAACTTAATGTGTATTAAAATGTATAGTTCAGTGAAAATAAATAGAACTCTAATATATATTCATATGCATCTACATATATTCATAGTTTTATGTCTTTTTCATTGATTTATCTAAAGTAAAATACTCCATAGGAAGGTCCACAACCATTAAATAATAAGAGCAAGATTATTGATTTATTTATTAATACCAATAAAAATAAGCTATCTAAGGCAAATGCAAATATCGCCTTCTCATAAACAACACCATTAAAATATATTGTAACATTTTAAAAATTATATTATGACAAAAATGTTAACTGTAAAAAATATATTATAAAATCTTACCAGATTTACCCCTAACTTTGTCAGTTAACTTCTCATTCTCCAGCCTCAACCTTGTAATTTTATTCTGTAATGATTTCTCATTTGCCTCCTTTTGTTTAACTACTTGATTTAATTTTGCACGGGTCTCAATCAACATCTGATGAACTTCACTTGATTGGTTGGAAATTCGTTGAGCTGTTGCAACACACACTCTGGCCTCCTTTTTTTCTGTGTTCAATTTATTTGTTAATTTGTCCAATGAACACTAAAAAATTAAATCATATTTAAAGATTTGAAAATTTGGCATTTTTTATATTTTTCTTTTAAATGTAGATAGAAATTATAGTTAAACTATTACTTACTTTCAATTGCTTATTAGTATAATCCAGATTATGGTTTTGCACTTGTAAAGTTTCACATTTTTCTGAGGTGTTTTTATAATGGTGCAAGACTGACCATAAAGAGTTTATAAGTTTAATTAAGGCATCTGAATTTAAGGATTTATCTTCTATGTCAGTATAAGGGTTGAATACATAATTTATGTTGAGAAGACCTAGTTCCTAAAATTAGACATTTACCAGACCATATAAGTCATGTAGACAAAAACACAAGTTAAATCATTTTTTATTAGTATTTATGGATTAAAAATAGCTTATGTTTTATGGAATGGTTAGTATAATCGTCTAGGTAGTGTAACGATTTCGGAATCTTTATAATATGGAGTTTATTACGTTCCAATAACATTACAGTTTTTGGAATAAACAAATATTTAACAAATAAACAGTTATTTACAGAAAAAATTAAAACTTTCCGTCAGTTAATTACCTCTGAAAGTCCTATTAAACACTCTTTAAAATTATTTTTAGTACACGGTTCGTATGTTGTAGCTTTCTTGTTTTTGTAGTTTTCAAAAAGTTCTTTTATTTCGTCATCAATGTTTTCAAACTCAGTAAAAAACGACATTGCATCAATTATTTTAGAAAATTGAAATGTTATTAGAGTAACTTTACAAATAGATAATTCAAATATTATGAATAATATTGCCGTTTCCTCCGATTAATTCGAAATTTGAAAGATACCCTGAAGTTTTAGAAAGGTAAGTGAAAAGATAAGCTATGTTTGTAGTTACAACCACAGATAATCGTTTTTACGAAACATAATTCTACCGTCGATGTATCGTGAACGAACCGACGCCTTAATATTTTATTTATTTTTTTTGTTTAATTTTACACTTCCACTAACCGTTGTAAAACAAACCGTTTACTATACTAACTTACTATACTACTTATATTCCACAAGCAATAGTGCCAATAATTTTGTATCTAAGCATTATGACCATGTATTATTTTCTTAAGTTACTCTGTGGTTTTTCACATCGCTCAACCAATAACCACAGTTATTTCATGTATATAGGTGCCAAAATCTAAAATAATACTCACATGATGGATTGTTTGTTGATGGTTCTGGCTTCTGAATTTTGACTAAACTGAGAGTTGAGACGGTCACCTGACTATATCTGTGGTTCGTTCACTGTTTTGTAGTTAATTTTGAATTGGAAAATTGATGTAGTGTTGTGGTAAATAGAAAAATTGGGAGTTAACTACAAATCAAATATCAAGGTTATATAATAAGATGTTTAAGGAAAGTTGTTTTTGTAAAGTGTAAAATGGATTTACCATATGAGGTAAGTACAAGTGTTTTTTTTCCCATTGCAAAACACTTTTCTATATTATTTTTCCTTTGTTTGCTCTTTTTTATTTCAACATTATCTTCCACCACCTTTATATTTATTATCTATTGACGTTTCAAGATCGACATCTTCCAGCTGAGATAAAAATTCTTTTAAACTCAACAATGTATAAATTTAATTTTTTCTTGCTTACTTATCTTAATACTTATAATTGATTTTTTCTTTATCAGGTACTAGTGTATATATTTAAATACTTACCAAAATCTGATAGAAAGTCTGCAAGTGAAACATGTCACTCTTGGTACTTAGCGGCCAATGATCATAGTTTCCTAAAAAATAAAATTGTTATACTATATAAAGCAGATTTAAACAATACCAATTCTCCACTCAAAATATTTGAAGACTCTGTTATTCCTTATGACAACTTTTTATTTAGTGAGGTTGAATTGTCCAATAAATTAAATGACTTTTGGGATAAACTTGGTGAGAACATAAGGTGCTTAACACTACAAAACTGTGATGTAAGGGAAAAAGTATTTGTTTATATTTTACAGAAATGTACAAGTTTAGAGATCCTAAACATTCAAAACTGTAAAGACTTGTTTATGTCAGGATGCCTTTTAGAAGGAAAGACTGATGGCCTACTGACAACTAATCTGAAAAAACTAAAATGTTTGAGTTTATCTGGGAACCAATACCTCACAGATGCTTTATTCAACCGATTCGTACAGACAGCTCCAGAACTAGAAGAACTAAATTTATCAGGATGCTCTCTGCAGTTTCATATGGGTTTAGTTAAAAGATTCTATCCACCAGGATCAAATTTATTTGAAAACCCATCAGAGAGTGTATTAACATTCTACTTTATATATCAATTTTTGACAGCAAGAGCTAAGAATATAAAACGATTACTGTTCTCTCATACATTAATTGATGGTGTCTCTCTTAAATCACTAGCAGAAACAGAACACCTAAAATTGCGATATCTTCAATTAAACTCTTGTGATCAACTTACTAATGTTGGCATATTGTCACTATCAAATTATCAGACATGTTTAAAAGAGCTTGACATTGGACTTTGCACACGAGTAACTGATCAATCTTTAGTATATATTTGTAAATATTTAGTAAACCTAGAACGCTTTAACATTCAAAGATGTAGAGCTGTTACAGATCTAGGTATAGTTGAATTACACAAACTAAAAAAGCTTAAACAACTAAATATATCCCAGTGTGAACTTATCACAAAAGATGGTATTGAGAAAGGTATCTGTGCTAATAAAAATAACATTTTAGAAGAATTAGACTTAAATTCTCTGAACTTGGAAGAGAGTGGATTAATTATGATTTCTGAAAAGTTACCCAACCTTCGTATGCTAGATATAAGTTATTGTTTCAATGCAGTGACTGACACTTCAATACAAGTTATTTTTAAAAATCAAATATATTTAAATACTTTAAAATTAAGTCACTGCGATAAAGTATCTGATGCTGGCCTTACGGGTATGGGTAAAGTGAAAACAGAAGGGAAAGATGATGGCCCTATTATGTCAAATTATGATAATTCTGTAACAAAAAATAAGATTCATCTTGGCTCAAGGGCTGAAGAAGAAATTGTTCGTGACGCAAAAAGGAAATATGAAGTGATGCGTATGTGTGAAAAGTTGTCTATGGAATCTTACAGTGGATTTTCATTAGGGTGCTTGAGAAGTCTCAGAGAGTTAAACATCAGTGGCTGTAATAGAATTACAGATGTTAGTCTAACATATGCCTTTTCATTTAAAGAGCTTGTGTGTTTAAACCTTAGCCAATGCCAACAAATTACACACAATGGCTTAATGTATCTGGTTAAAAACTGCCCTAGTATTGAATATTTTAATTTGACTGACTGTTATAACTTAAACAATGAGGCTGTTATTGAAATTGTTGGAGCACTTAAGAGATTGATGCACTTGGAGTTAAGGGTATGTATAATCTAAAAAATGTAGTAACAATAGGTCAACTATATTACATTTTATTAAAAAGTTAAGTTTTAACATTCAAATTTTATTTTAAAGGGCTGCAATCAATTGACAGATGTAACAATTGAAGGAGTTATGAGTAATTGCAAGAAGTTAAAGTTTCTTGATGTCCAGGGCTGTCGTAATATGTCCCCAGACTTAGTTTGCACATTAGGTATGGAATTGCCAACCCTGCACACAGTACTTTTCACAAAACCAGGCCCTTATATAAATGATGGAATTAAAGAACGATCACCTGCATTTTTACCTACCCTTATGCGTAAATTACATATTCATTAGTTAACCTTATTGTTTTTGTTATATTAATATGTATAACATTCATATCACATTAAACTTATCTTTATTTGATTACTGGTGCTAGTGTTGTATTTGTAGATTGTCCTATTTAATAGGTATGTATGTAAAGTGCAGTAAGTTTATATATAGAACATATTTCTGCAATAAAATTTAAATAAAATTTTAGTGTGTATTAAAATACTAATATATTATTATAAAGTAAAAGGAGCATTAAACACATATGAAGTGCCTTCATAATGATGATTTTTAAAAATATTTCAAAACAAATCACCTTTTGTTGAAAATAGCAAAAAAATAGTAAAAGTTCACATTTAAAACCTTAGGTGCCAGATTTAGACCACCCTAAAATATCAGTATCTGACATAACACTAAAATTTATAATAATTGATTTACTAAAATTTACTTTTAACGATTTTTGGTGGTCAGTATTTATTCTACTAAAGATCTCATTGACATACTAAATGTCAAATGCAGAATTTTAATTATAACTTGTAAAATTCTCATCTATGATCAGATCAGATATGGTATACCATATCTATGAAAAAAAAATATTGTTGTTGAGCTAGATTTATATTAGTTTGTGTACTCAAATTTGTATAGTTATATTATAAATATTACGATTTAATAAAGGAATTATAAAACTCAACACTTGTTTCATTATAACTTTATATTTAAAAATAACTTAGTTAATTTATGCCTATACATAAAATTTATTACGAACGGCTTATTTTGTTCTAGTAGTAATCTTATTAAAAGAAAAACAATTCATTTTCTTAAATCAAAGTAAGTAATGCAAGTTACATATGATACACAAACTTTTTTATTTATAACTGATAACAAATAAAAAAAGGTTAAAGGCATCATATGCAAAGATTTATGACTGAAGTTATAGATAATACTCATAAATATGATTATGTACAAGGAATTTATAGATAATATATCCAAATAAATTTGCATTTAAACAAATAATAAACTCTTATAAATTTTAACAATGGTTGCAAAGCAATTTTTTTCTAATCATTGAACCTATAAATACATAAGTTCTTTAGTAATACAGCACAAACGAGCAGTTTCACTGCAAGACAGATCAAATAAAAATAAATCAAACAACTGCCGTTTGAAACGAAAACAGCGCATAAATGCAAAATAATATACAAGACGTGAATTAAAAGTAGTTGTGTTTGATTTATAAGAGATGGCACGAAATAGAATCAATAATTTAAGGCCAAAAAAAATACAAATGCTATTGGCAAAACTCTTTAGAATTTTTAGCATTTTCAAGGTGTGCCTGCAACAACACAAGTGTCGGGAAAATATACACATTTATTGCAATATACAGGTGGCGCATTTTAATACACTTAAAAGTGTGTTAACAACACCATCTATACACACAATGCCGAAAAAATTACAATATATATACAACGTTATCAAAAAAAAAAAGAAACATTCATTCGACGGTACACGACATGTATGTACGTATAAAAATAATAATTGTAAGGCCCCAGCATATGTTAATGAAGAACCTTACCTAGGCTAAATTAAAAATTACCAATGGTATTTATCCAATTATTATGGTATCACTTACAATATAAATTGTTTCAATTTTATGCCCTCGCATAATTCAGCTGAGAATACTTCGCATCGACACAATCCTATCAAATATTTATATTTTATAATTGTACATGGCATGCCCAGTCTATAAGCTCTCAATGTTTACAATGACAAGACAGACAGATTAAACTTTGGAAACGCCCTTTAAAAATAAACTTTCTTGGTACAAGCATGCTCATTAATAAACGAATATGTTATTATATAAGACTCGTCTATTTTACACTGATAAGTATATAAGGGAGATAACAATTTTTTTTTCTCGGGATGAGGACGTATTGAACACAAATAACGTCTCCTTTATATAACCTTGAGTACGAATAATTCTTTCAGTTATAGCCACAAAGTTATCTAACCAAATCGTCACATCTGGAAACTTTTTATTTGGAGTGTTAACAATCGAAGTTCATGACGCGTTTCTTGGTGAGATAAATTTATGTTAAACTGAAAGCATCTCATACGTTTTCAGTGCTTTAAAACATAAGACGGCGACCGAATTTCAATTTGCGGTGTATTAAGAGTCGAACTACACGGGCTCGGCGACATGGTATTATCTGCATCCAAATCAGGTATTGAAATATCTTCAAAGTCTGGAATATTCCCTGTATACGAGATTAACTGATTCCCTTCAGCTGAAAGTTGCCCAAGAAAAAGATTAGTGTGTGTTATTTGTTCGATTACTACTATTCTGTCATTCTACAAATATTATGAAGTGCGTTAAGAAAATACTCGGAAACGACGATATTATGATACTAATATGCCGATGTGAATATCCAAGCGATAGAGAATTCCACTGCCAAAATAAAGGTATGATTTATTATTCTTCAAAATAATTATAAAAAGATTACGTAATTTCAGGGCGCTACTCCAATGAAAGCGTGCAGAAATTGTCACTTTGCCAAGTTTATACATTTCTGTAACTTTCGTACACTTGTAGACTTAATAAGAATATACCATATTGTTATTAAGCAGTCTCATTATTTATAGTTATAGATATAAAATGTTTCCGGATTTCTCTTAACGGAAACGTTTCTAAATTTATCTTATCGGATTTATCAAAATTATATCTATAATTTTCGATTACCGCTTAATACATATATACGTATAGATATGCCTGAAAATGTAATCAAAACGCAATAATAAAAGAATCAATACACACATAAAACCTTCCTGCGACATATCTGCGATACACATGCAAAAAAGCTAACTGAAGACATGCTTCAGCAGCTATGTTACATGCGTTTGGGCCTCATAAGCTAAATACACTAATTACGTGCAAATTAACCACAAACCTAAGTGATCAAATTATATAATAATAGTTACTACCATCATCCTGATCGAATGGGCTCTGGACGCGATTCTCATCACAGGTTACATTCGAAATCTCACCCTTCTTCTTTGCTTTAATTAACAATAAAAAAAACCAATTAACTCAATTTGCCCTTGAACCTACAGCTGTAATGGTAATTGTAATTCTTATTGTACCTCGTAGCCTTACAGTTATACAGTTGGTAATTACGAGACCAAACTTAAATGTCTACAGTAAGATACTGTTAACTAAAAATTAACGTCCGATATAGGATCGTGCGGCATCAGTTGATAATCTTGTGAGTTGAAGTAGTTACTTTGCCGTTGATGTTTCGTTGTTACCAATCAGCCAATCAAAATCAAGCATCGGATACTGTTTTGATGTATCTATAAATTTAACACAAAAACAACTGAAATAAACTAAAACAAACCTATATATGGACGTGGAAAAGTGGTGCTGCTAATGAATAATGAATGCCATACATCGACATCGTTTCGAAAGGTTTAATAAATACAAACATGATCACATACCTTCTAGCTCACCATTGTTGCTCGTCTTCGCTCGCTCGTCAACGGCATTGAAAGACAACCCGTAGAACGGATCATCTGATCCAAACAACTGTAATGTTGAACATTAAAATCATTTACAGTTAGCTAATGCCTCTGCGATCTTTACAAAACAGATCGTCAAAGATAAAATTAAATTGTTCAAAATCTGTTATTACATGTCCGTTTTGTATGTGTTGATGCAAAGACGGGTTGAAAGACATCGTTGTTTGCAAGCTTGTATCGGGCGTCTACGGACAATAGTACACATGTCACTTATACATAAAGACAATATTTAATACCCTATTTATATACATATGTCGCTATAACTTTATCCTGAATTGTTCATGTGACTCGCACTATAGTTCGTAATATGGTTGTCACATACTGTCGTCATCAACGTCCCATGGGTATATAATACTTAAAGGAGAGATCAACAAGCCTTGCCTTTAAACGAGCTTGCGGATCAGTAGTAGCAAGGTAAAAACAACAACGCGTTTCACATTACATTGAAGAATAATAAGTACTAAATATTAGTACTCATTTTCATATGGATATCATATTCATATTGTCTACCTTAATAACGATTATAAAATACCAACATATATTATATTAAATTAATTATTATACAAAATATATAAAAAAATAATATTTTTTATTAATATAAAATTTTATGTCAAATCTATTTGCGTAGTATTAATATCTAAACTCTATAGTATTTTTACAGAGTAATGAAATTCATGCCGGCCGCGGCACAACAACACGGATGAGAAAGTGGTCTGAGGAAGTGGGGCGATAGTGGGTCGCACAAGGCTCCACACGCGGCTCCTACACGTTGGGTGCAACGTGACTAGCGCCAGGACTGCCAACATAACAGCGTTGACCCGTAATACGTCACGGTGTAGTTTACACCGACGCGATTGTGTGCGTAATATCGGCACATACCAACGTACAAACTTTTGAAATAAAGGCGGGATATCGATTCTTATTGTGTAAACTATAAAGTAGTACATACAAAAATATTTACTATCACTAAAACTTACCGAATACATAAGTTAAAATGTAATCTTATTTATTCACTTAATTATGAACAAATGGCGAAATTTGTCACCAATTTTAATAATCGAAGCATTGACTGCAAAGTTGTAAATATTTTGTAAAATATAATATATATGTGTATACTCACCCCTAGTAATGTGTTAGAGTCAAATGAGTAAGTATCACTTCTTAAGAGCTCCCGCAAAGATTCCAGATCAGTTTGCATTGTGTCTAAATGGTCATCAATGTCATTCCTAAAAGTAGTAATAATGGATTATTATAACATTTATATGTAAATAAATATTTTAAAATGTAAACATTATTGTAATATTTTACCATGACATGCATATAATTTAGCAATTAGAAGCATTAAAGACTGGTACAAAAAAAATACGAGGTTTTATTTATTATTTATCAGGCTCAACAGACTATTATTAATTATATCTGAACTCAACACAAACTTTGCAAATGATCTAGTTTCAATTAATATTCAACATATTCTTCACATACTTGTTTGAATTTGATCCAAAAAGAGCATAGTCCTCTCGAATTTGATTGCTGTTATCCCTCCTACACCTGAATATTGAATTTACTATCGTTTAATGTATGTTTTAAGACTACATATCACTAACCTAACCCAAACCACATACTTAATTCACATCAAATACAATTTGTTATCTAAAGTAATCAATGCAGTCATAAATATACTTACATTGTTTGTAACTTATTCAGGTTTGGATTGTTGTGTACTGTAGCCAAGGTCATATTACTCCAATCAAAATCATCATTGAGTTCAGTCTTTATATCAGCTAAATTTAAATTGTGTATCATATCTTTGGATTTTATAGCCTTCTTCTCTGTTCTACTTGTAACTGGTTCGGTTCCTCTTTCAATCTTAATATTAATTCCTCCAAGCATCTTATCATTTGAAGACGACATAACAGTTTCATTACCATGAAGGTCATTGTAATCTTCTGTTGCACTGGCACCCGCATCACTTATAGAGTCGTCACTTGCAAATATTTCAGCAGGAAGCTTGAAATCAGCACATGGATTGATTGTATTGTAATGGTTCACTGTTGCATTTTTAGTGTTGCATACAGTTTTCCTGGTGCTTCTTGTTTTAGGCTTCGATGTACTTGGTACAGTAACAATAATTTGCTCCATTGCAGGAATAGAAGATGCAGTAGAGATTGTGGGTGATGGTGAAGCTACAACTGGCTGAGAGTTAGGACTTCTTATCATACTATTAGTACAACTGATGGGATATTTAATTCTTGTTCCATCTACAAATGTTAAAAGAATAAAAGTTATAATAAAACTTACTATGTATACATACAAAAAATAATATTAAAGCTTATGTATTTGTAATATTAATGAAATATAACCTGTTTCATTGTCATCGCCATCATCCATTGTAACATGGTATTGAGTTGGTAATGTTGTACCATCAGAATTGCCTGTATTGATATTAGGTACAGACGACAAATTAACTGTTACATAGGCAGTGGCATCTAATGGGTCTTGTGAAACTTCATTATGTAGAATATCATCATGTGCTAACTCATGAATTGTTGGTCCATCCTCCTGAAATAGCAAATTATTAGACAAACTGTTCTATTATTTAATCAGAACTATATAATAACACAAAAAATTAAATAAAGAACCATACCAAATTATCCTCATTTATTTCTTCTAAGTTTTCTTTATTAAGTTTAATATTCTTAGTTGACCCCGGGTATGCATCACTCACATTATGAGCTGCACTGTTTATCATTAATTGATAGGGTCTCTTTACACCAACATTATTACCAGGGGGGGGAGGAGGTCTAGCTGGCTGGACAAGTGACATTAAGAATTGAATCAACTGTAACAAAAAAGTAAATATTTTAGTTTTTTTTACAGGAAATTGAATTTTTACCTCAATTTTATATTCCTAAATTACTGACATTGTTTACAATTTGTTGTTGTTTTATATGCTTCTGTCTTAGAATTGCTACCTCCCTCCACAAAGCTTCATTCTCTTGTTTCATTGCACTAAACTTTGCATCTAGATTCTCCTGTTTTCCTTTCATTTGTTTAACATCAGCCAAAACTTTATTCATAAGCTCTGGCTTCACAAGCATTTTATCTCCACCGTCACTGGTTGCAACAATTGATTTGGGATTTGCTATTTTCCTTTTAATGTGTTCAAGTAAATAAGCATGTCCTCTCATAAAGCAAGGATGTGAAAACTCAACTTCGTCTTTTTCATATCTGAGACCCCCATTTTCAACAGATGTTATCTTATGAAAACCATACATATTTAGTTGTCTAATGAAGCTAGCCATATTATTATGTTTGTAATATAAGGGTAACAGCTCTCTTGCAAAATCGGCTTGATTCTTAATAACGAAGGTTTTTCCTCCCTAGAAGATGTTAATACATAATATATTAATACTTAACAAATAATATTGTGCATCTTTATTTATTTTATTTCCCAATTAGAAACAGATATTTTCCATTTAACATAATTAATTAACTTATAGAATTTAACAATTTCAGTAGTATATAACTTTTATTATGGTTAGGTAGTTTAAGAAAACATTATTACTTTAAAAAAAAAGCAAGCAAGTAACAAAAATATTAGTAGCCTAATTGTAATAATGTACGAAAAGTAATATCTTAAATTGAATGAACTCTTATAATTAAAGAGACGCAAGGAAAGTGATTTTAGATATATATGTATCTTGTTTATTAACATAACCGACCGAAGCATGGTATAAAACGTGACTTATAACTATTTATTTATTTAATTCGCAATGACGTTCGTCTCATTAAACAAGTTGTATATCATTTTATAATAAAACTTATCAATAACAATGAAGACTTATTATCATAACCTGACTACGCATTGTTTTAAATATCATTTTAATAGTAAATATACAACTAAAATATACATACGGGGCTCCATGATATCAGATGGTTGGTTTCTGAATCATTAACCAGTTTCCATAGTTTTCCCAAAAATGCTGGGACACTAGCTCCTATTTCCACTACTGAACGCATTTTAAATATTACAAACTATTTGAACTAAATCGAGTTGATAAGAATTTCTTAACAAATATTTATTTTGGTGAAATACGGATAACTTTCCACAATTCGCCATTAAATTTACTTGGTACTGTTGGTACTTGGTTCCACAGAATATTACGCTTACCAGACTGTTGAAGTTTCACTAAAGTTGACATCTATCAAAAATAATGTAGTGTTAATTACCTATATTTTTATAGAATATGGATATAGTATTTAATATAAAAACGATATGTGGTATGTGACACTTCTTGTCACATTTCTTGATTGTCATGTATTATAATGTGTCGTATAATTTTGTCGATTAAAACCATTATTATCATACGGTTTTATCTTATTTAACAATTTAATCGACAAAATTAATAAAAATGGAGAAATTTTTACGCCCGGAAAGGTTTGACGTTGACCCAAACAGTAATTCTTCCGCAAAGGAATGGGAGCATTGGAAACGGACGTTTGAAAATTTTATCCTGTCATGCGGAGACGAAGAGACCAAAGACGGATTGAAACTAATCCTATTAACAAATCATCTCTCCGCTTCAGTTTATTCATTCATTAGTGAGTGTACGAGCTATGACACTGCAATGAAGACACTTACCAACATATATGTAAAACAAAAAAATATAATATACGCTAGACATGTGCTAGCTACAAGAAAACAGCTAAGCGAAGAAAATATTAATTGTTATATGCGCGAACTAAGAGAATTAGCTAAAGAATGTCAATTTCTAAAAGTGGATGCCGAAACGAACAAGTCCGATAGTATTAGGGACGCGTTTATTGCTGGTATTAAATCGGATAAAATTCGCCAAAGATTACTTGAGAACCTCACTCTAACAGTTGATGAAGCGTACAATAAGGCGATATTGATGGAACAGGCTGAAACTAGCTCTAAGAGTTATTCTTCAATAAGCACTGTCCAAACGTCTCAAGATTACCAGAAATCACTGTCTGCTGCATCATATAAAAGAAAGTGTTACTTCTGTGGAGGATCTGTACATTCGAAAAAGAACTGTCCAGCGTTTAATGCCATCTGCCAGAATTGCAATAAAAAGGGACACTATGCAAATGTATGCCGAGCACCCAAACCTAACGCTGCCGTAATAACATGTGTAGAAAATGATGTCAATGAACTTGCATCTTGCATACTTGCAGCTTCTCCGGTCTCATTAAGAAAAGCTACAGTAACGGCTTTTATAAAAGGTATACGTGGTCAAGCATTGATCGATACTGGGAGTTCGATTAGCTTCATAGACGAAGATTTCTTCAAATTATGTGGTTTAAGGAAAAAGTTCTGTACACAAACTATAACAATGGCCTCAACCTCTTTTTCGTCTCAAGTAGAGGGGCAAACTTATACTACAGCAAAAATTGGTAATTTTAATTATCCAGGGATCAATTTACTTATAGTGAAGAATTTGTGTGCTGATCTTATTATAGGCCACGACATATTAGGTCAACACTCCTCTCTAGAGCTTACACTGGGAGGTTTGAAGGACCCAATTAAAATCTGCAGTGTTGACGCGGCCTCCGTACCAGCTGTTTCTCTATTTGCTAATGTTACTCCTGCATGTAAACCCATTGCTATCAAATCACGTAAATACAGTGAAGAAGATAAAAAGTTTATAGAAGCAGAAATAAACAAACTTTTAAAAAATGGCATAATTGAAGAGAGTACCTCTCCATGGAGGGCTCAAGTAATAATCAGCAAGACGGAAAATCATAAGAAACGCCTTGTAATTGATTATTCTAGAACTGTTAACAGATATACACAGCTCGACGCTTATCCTTTACCAAATATCGAAGAAATGGTCGCAACAATTTCGAAATATAGTATATTTAGTACCATAGATTTACAAAGTGCTTATCACCAAGTCTCAATATTACCTAAAGAACGTCACTTTACCGCTTTTGAAGCTTTAGGTAATTTATATCAATTTACACGAATACCATTTGGTGTCACGGAGTTGCTAGTTTCCAAAGAACAATCGATTGGGTAATTCGACAAGAAAAATTGCAGGGAACTTACGCGTATTTAGACGATATAACAGTATGTGGCAATAATAAAGAGGAACACGATGGTAATTTGCAAAAGTTTATGATAGCCGCTGAAAAATATGGTCTTACTTTAAGTCGAGAAAAAAGTAAATTCTCACAGTCTTCTATTAATATATTAGGATATACCATAAGAGACCACGTAATAAAACCTGACGGTGAACGCCTACGACCACTTTTGAATTTACCTCCTCCGTCAGACTTGTCATCATTGAAAAGGATAATTGGAATGTTTGCGTATTACAGTAAATGGATACCAAATTTCTCGGAAAGAATCTATGCTCTCGCCCATACGCAAGAATTTCCGCTTAAAAAGGAATTGGTCGAAGCTTTTGAAGGACTCAAAACCAATATTGCTAGAGCGACGATTCACGCAATCGATCATAATTCACCATTCACTGTGGAGACAGATGCGTCAAATCATTCAATCGCAGCTACTTTGTCACAATCGGGACGACCCGTTGCATTTTTTTCAAGGATGCTTAATAATAGTGAACTAAACCATTCTGCAATCGAGAAAGAAGCTTATGCTATTGTAGAGTCACTTAGGAAATGGCGTCATTTTCTCATTGGCAAACCGTTTCGTCTGATTACTGACCAGCGATCTGTATCATTTATGTTTGACAATAAAGTAACAGGTAAAATTAAAAATGAAAAAATACAGCGCTGGCGATTAGAACTGGCGCCATACAAATATGACATCATATATCGTCCAGAAAATAGGAACGATGTCGCTGATGCTTTTTCGAGAATTTCTGCTACTATTTCAGTAAGGTTAGATAAATTGAAAAATTTACATGAAGGATTATGTCATCCCGGAATATTACGAATGCACCATTGGATTAAATCAAAAAACCTGCCATATTCTCTAGAAGAAATTAAAACTATGAATAACTCTTGTCGAATATGTTCAGAAGTAAAACCAAGATTCTATAGGCCGGATAATGATACTACTTTAATAAAAGCTACGTCACCCATGGATAGACTAAGCATTGATTTTAAAGGTCCCGTGCCCACAAATACTAATAATAAATACGTATTGACGGTTATAGACGAATATTCACGATTTCCATTTGCATTTCCATGCGCCGATCTATCATCTGCGACAGTCATAAAACACTTAAACGAAATATTCATGGTATTCGGGTTTCCTTCCTACATTCATTCGGATCGCGGAACTGCTTTTATGTCAGCTGAAATTAAGCAGTTTTTGAATTCATGTGGAATATCATCTAGCAGAACCACTCCCTATAATCCAAGAGGGAATGGCCAAGTCGAGAGATTAAATGGTACTCTATGGAAAACAGTACAGCTAGCACTACGTTCTCGTCAAAAACCTATAGAAGATTGGGAACTAGTACTTCCTCAAGCGTTACATTCTATTAGATCGTTGTTATGCACAGCTACTAACTGTACGCCACACGAGCGGATGTTTACTCACACCAGGAGATCCTCTAATGGAGTATCCATACCTACATGGCTAACTGAGTCAAATCGTGTTCTTATGCGGAAATTTAATAGAGCAAATAAATATGAACCAGAAGTCGATGAAGTAACTTTATTACATGTCAATCCGGATTACTCTTATGTCCGCCTGCCTAATGGAAAGGAATCAACCGTTTCAAATCGACATTTAGCACCGTTAGGGCAGGATGGGCATATAGTTCTTGATGCTGATGGAATGTTAAATCAAAGCACAGAATATAACCGTGAAGATTTAAATGATTCTCATCAAATGTTTGACACTGAAGAGGTAACGGATACTGAAGGAGATGTGTCACATTTAGATGATGTTCGAATAGATGAATCAAGTCTAAATCTGGAGGCTGAAACACGTAGACCACAAAGGGAGCATCGATTGCCGAATCGCCTCCGAGATTGTGTCTTAGACTAAAACTTTTTAGCATGGAAGAATGTGGTATGTGACACTTCTTGTCACATTTCTTGATTGTCATGTATTATAATGTGTCGTATAATTTTGTCGATTAAAACCATTATTATCATACGGTTTTATCTTATTTAACACGATAACTTACAAAATAAATAATAAATCATGAAATAGTAGCAATCAGACTATGGTAAATTTTTAAGAATTGGTATGCCACTCTGTACTGGTACTATGCTAGCATTTAATTTCTTTTGAGCAAGCGTCAAGCAACAAAACCGTCGACGCCGCAGCTTAAGTGGACATAAAATAATGAAGTTTACAATTACAATAGTTTTCAATTAGTAGTCTGTTCGATGAAAATTCACAATATTTGTGCTTATTGCGAGTCTATCGATTCTCAAATTTTGTAATCTGTGGCCCTGTAGATACTAGATATAACTGGCTGATGATTTGCCGTTTTATTTTACCAAGGAAAATTAATACAAGTTTTTTAAACTATAAAATTACATTTTTACCTTTTTCGGTTTAGGTATGACAAAATTCTAAATTAAAGGTTTATTTATAACTAAAATTTTGTTTATAAAATCTTTAATTTCCCTTACACTTCATTATACAATTTGGTCAAGCTAATTTTGACCTTTGCCTTTATTTGTTCACAGTACCTAGTACCCACAGCATTGAACAAGTTGAATTGTCTTTCGGTCGACCCATACACTATACAGTTTATTTGTTAAGATGGAGGTGTGTATTTTTTAAAATAGTTTAAGGTTTCCTTTAGAATTTTTTTTTGAATACGTCAATAAATATATTTTCTTTTTAGCTCGAGATCCTTAGCTTGTCTGGATCAAAACCTATTGGAAAGGTAAATGTGAACGATTCTGCCACTGTCAAGGACATCAAGGAAAAAATTTACAGAAATTTAAAGAAAAACCTTTATCCAGATAGGCAATCAATTAAACTTGAATCAAAAGGTCGATCTTTAAAAGATGAGGCTACATTGAAGTCTTTAAACATAGTTAATGGTGCAAAGGTCTATCTTCAAGACCTTGGCCCTCAAGTGTCCTGGAAAAATGTGTTTTTGGCTGAATATGCAGGCCCTTTATTTGTTTATCTTTGGGCATATCAAAGACCTTGGCTGCTGTATGGAGAGCAAACCTCAGCACCTGGAACTGTGGCGAGGTATAGTTTGCATAAAGTTATATAATTTATATATTAAAAAGTGTTACAAACATAATATTCTACATATTGTTTCAGTATTGCTGCAATTTGCTGGTCAGTGCACTATGCTAAGAGGCTTTTTGAAACATTATTTATTCACCGTTTCTCACATGGCACTATGCCATTGAGTAATTTGTTCAAGAATTGTTCATATTATTGGCTTTTTGCATTATACATTGCATACCACATTAATCATCCCCTATACACAGCTCCATGTGACACCTGTGTTTATATTGGATTAATTGGATTTACTGTAAGTATATTTCTCTTTACTTATATTTTAGCCAGTCTCAGGGAATTGTGATACATAACTCAATTTCAGTATTAGTACCTGAACACATTATATAATTTGCATTTCAAAGTTTCAATTCATTTAATGTATTCGTATAGTCTTATTCTATAACACCATTTTTTGTTTAATATGAGTTTGTTAAAAGGAAAATTCTATTTCAGGTATGTGAATTGGGTAACTTGAGCATCCATATTTTACTCAAGAACCTCCGACCACCTGGTACAAAGGTTAGACGTATCCCTGTTCCAGACAGCAACCCCTTCTCACAACTCTTTAACTTTGTTTCGTGCCCTAACTACACTTATGAGTTTGGATCATGGCTTTTCTTCACAATACTGACAAAATGTGCTCCAGGTATGTTATAACTTAATGACAGTTCATTTAAATATAGTGCTTACGTAAATAACGTCATTGGTACTAAACAGTGAAGTGTAGATTTTAATTTTATTGACACAGACAGACAGATATTTAAATATGTATTTATAATTGTTTGAAAATAATGTTTACTATTGTATAAAACTAAGCATGGATTATTATTTTCAGCTGGCATATTTGCTGTTGTTGGTTTATACCAAATGTCAGTATGGGCTCTTGGCAAACATCGCAACTACAAGAAAGAATTCTCTGACTATCCCAAGGGAAGGAAAGCAATTTTGCCATTTTTACTTTAATCATCATAAAGTGCTATTCATAAGATATGACAAAAGCCTTAAGTCATACTGTGTAGTTTAAAATTATAGATGGCATCTGACAAGTTATAATTTCTTAATAATTTATTCCATTGAAGGTGAACAAGTTTGTATATTAATGCTATCGTAATAGGGTTATAGGTAAGTTTTTTTAAATGGTGTGTTTTTTGGGATTACTTTTCTATAAGGTCTGACTGTTACTTTCCACTCGATTAATGCATTTGTAGAATACATAATAATGTATGTTAAAAATATTTTAACAAACATGATTTATTTTTCACTAATCTATCAACTATTTAATAGGGACTTTTTGCAATGGATTTTAATGTTGTGTTAAATAATATGTAAATTTTATATTTTGGTTATGATATGAATAAAAACAATAATTAAAATGAAATATTAATTTACTAAATGGCCTTCAGCACCGGCTCCTACATCTTCGCTATCGTCATTTGAACATCTAATTTTTCCGAGTAATCGTTCATTTTCTTCCTTCAGAGCGACAATCAACTCCTCTCTTTCCTGTTAAGCATAATGTTAAAAAGTTAACTTCAACATTTATTTTAATAATATTAATTAAAATATATATTACGACGTTTAATCGTAATCCTACACACATTTTTTCAAATTTAAGTTTACACACACCTTATATTGATAGAATAAATTTAACCTCGAGTATTTCGTATTAAATTAACATAACCAAGTTTATTGTTAATCGGATTTACAAATATTATAATAATTAACATTTTCCGGTTTCAAATCATTTACTAAGGTAGTTGTTACAACTATAACGAGTACGTGCCTTTTAATAAGGAAATTTGTTTTGTGTAACTTGAAACTTGCAATATAATAATTATTTATTAGTAATACGTAATCCTCGAGGATCCTCAGTTTTTTTGGTTAAAGGAATTGCATATTTTTGTTTCTCAATAAAATCTATCTACAATTCTCTATATAATTGTCTGTTAAGTTTATTTGTAAGGCGATAAGGATCCTCGACCAGTCGAAAGCACTGACTTTCCAGCCTGAAGGGCCATTATTTAAAATCGAGTTGTATATGCTTAGCGATCGAGTAAACTACGTTAGCGCGATTCAGGATTTATGTCATAATCGTACTGATTGTATCTGAAAAGAATAGAGTCGCTACGTCAATAAATGACTATTTAGTATCGACCTATATTAAATTGCAATATTTACCGCGATATATGGCCTTATATATATATCCTTTACTTATTTACACCATAACTTTTCACATATAGACGATAAGTGTATAGCCAGATTTGTATTTCTGAGAATAAAATATATCACCTCGATCTTCTGTTGGAATTTATGATCAATTTTCTCCCTATCTTCAGTTACATGCTTTAGTTTAGCACGGGCAGTGGCGGGAGGAATATACCGCGCAGATAAACCTAAAATAGATTCCATTTGAAAACAACGAGACCGCGTCGATTTCAGTTCCGTACGTAAGTTGTTTATTTCCGTGAGAAGTGTACAGTTTTCCTGTAACAAGAATATAATGAAATCACAAAATTTAATACAGAGAGCATGTCGTGACTTAATTTACAAAAGTTATTGTTTCCCATTCATCATAAGATTATATCAAAGGGTAATGTGGGTTCTATCAGGGGTTTTGTATAAGAAGATACAGAACACTATTTATGTAGATTTATGTAAGTACTTACGTCCATAATTCTACTAATATCACTCTTTGAGCCGCCGAGAGACTTGGAAAGTTGCATTTTAAGGGCGGCCACTTGCTTCTCCAAATGATCTCGCTGCCTATTGAATTCACGTATCGCTTCATCTTCAGCAATGCGACTACGAACAAAATCTATGTCCTCTACATATTTTTGGAACAACTCCTATAAAGATTTTGAATTTTAAAATTGTCGATTTGGTACAATTATTTATTTGCTATTTCATTTTAAGTAACATAGAGAATAAAAAAATTCTTAACCTTCACACTTAGTTTCAACTTCATCGGATCCTGAAAGTTTGCAGTCATGTTATGGAGATCGATTTTTATTTTTTTCAAAGTATTCTTTAACGTCAAATTTCTTTCAGCCTCAGTTGCGAAGTCCTTTTTAGCCGATGTTAACTTTTCGTTTAATTGAGAGATCTTGAGTTCTAAAATTACATTAAGTAAATTATCTATCTTGGTTTATATATGTATTTTTTTTTTGTTTCTATAAAACATTAAAAATATTAGATCCAAATAAAAAACGTGTGCCACACGAAGGTAAGTTGAAGGTGAAGGTGAAAGAACTGATTCCAAAAGTGAAATAAAGGTACATACATAATTCTTAGTGATAGAAGATTAATTTATTTTTAATAAATTATCTTAATATAATAATTACTAACACACCTACTTACAAATCAACATATAAATAAAACCAAATTGCATATTAACAACTCTATTTAAAAGCCTAACTAAAAATATTAGTTCTATTGTAGATATAAACAAAGCTACAATAAAAACTCAAAAAAGCAATGTAAAAAAATTACAACTGAAAAATATAATTGTCAAATTACCGCGAAAGGCCTTTTGCTTTAAAAGTGTTTCTAACGACACCTCCAAATCTAGAATACGCATCTTTTTTTCTTTGATCTCGCGTTCTAACGGAGAAATCTAAAGAAATGTGATTATTTTACAGCTGTATTTTTTTCACTAACAACTACGTCTAATCATACCGAGGTCATGTTTAACATTAAGCAATTTCAACTCTTCATTCTCCATGTCTTGAATTTGCACTTTTAATTCGCGTATTGCACGCTCTTTTGGTTCAATCTAAATATTTCAAAAATATAAGACCTCTCAGTGTTTTACTTATAAGTATAAGACGGTCATTGACAGTAAAATAGAAAAAGGAATTTAAACGGGTTAACAGTTTAAAATTTTAAGAGTCTTTTAATACCAGAAAAATAGAGACGATACCTAATGATAAGCTTAGACGTCTGTGCCAACTAAGGTTATCCAATCCCTAAAAATACAATTGCTATACTTATTCTAGCCATACACAATGTTATATTTAATAATAAAGAAAATATTACTTTTGAATTTGGAATCTGTCATTTTTATATGATTGTTCATTATGTTTTCTTATTTTCGCGCCAATATATTCTTAATTATTTTGTGGTATTAAAATGGAGGGGGATGATAAAGAGAACCGAATGTACGACTGCATTACATAAGATATGGTACAACTAGTCCATAAGCACATTCCAAAACAACCAATAGATTATGAATGTGGGGGTGTAGGAACAACATATACCTAGCCTACATTTATTTATTATAAACTCACCTGATTTTTAAGTTCGGTAATTTTAAAGTTCAATACAAATTTGTATTTTTCCAGTTCTTGCTTTTTACGTTTTAACTCGTAGATTCTCTTCTCTTTGTCCTGTATTGTACTGTCTCTTTCTGCTATTTCTTTCTTCAGATCCGCAACGTCTCTTTCTAACGTCGATATCACTTTTTGAAACTGTTTATGCTCCGCTACAAACAAAAATTGTTAATTTTGACTGGCCCGGGTAGTTTATAAATAATATAAAACATATTAAAAAAAGGTATTTAACCTAATACCTTTAAGCTGCAAAACTTGATGTTTAAAGTCATCAATTTCTTTATGGGCAGAGATCAACTTTTTCTTCATGAGTCCCGTCTCCCCTTTAAGACGCACATTAGCATCTTTCTCCTCTTTAAGCTGTACTTCATAAGAGGTTCTTATTTCAATAATTTCACGATCTGCATCCTCTTCAATCGAACCTTTGATTGTTTCGTGTTCCTTTTTTTCCATGTCCGCTTGTTCTTGTAACTGACAAAATAAATAGATGAAAACGTATTTAGTAGGTAAATAAGTGTTTTTTTTAACTTTAATAATATTGTATATATGTATTATATACCCACAAGATCTCTACTAATTTCGCGGTTCACGTCAGAAAAAAATCCTATAAGCTTCACATAAAAAAGATAGAATATAATATAATAAGAAATAATGGTGATTGTCTTAGGGATGTCTTTCTCGCTATTAATCAATTTATACCCCATATGTCGAGTAAAACTATATCTTGAACATTTAGATATATACAATACCTCTTGTAAAAGCAAATCTTTCTCTTCTAACTTTGCTTCGAAGGTGTTATTGATGTCCCGAAGCGCCTGCCGTTTACTTTCAGCCAATTGTTCAAGTCGTTCTTCGTAATCTTTTCGCATTCTTGCCGTCTTGTCCTCTAGGTTCTAGAAATAATACAATTTGTTAATACTATATTATGCCATAAGGGCAATTGTCAAAGGTCATTTGATCTATATGATGTGCATATTTGTTAGCTGTGGTAAACATCAGTTACGTTAGGGATAAAAAAGCTAGTGCTAAATAACAGCCTGTTAAACTGGCCAATTACTACACATTCAGCCATATTACTTATCTCAATGTTCGTGATATTTTAGCTCACTACTTAGTTACTGGTGTAAATGATTTTAAAATCCTAGCACATTAAGAAAAATGAGACTTACTTGATACCTATCATATTCGCTAATAAGTCTGATATTAAAGTCAGCTTCCAAGGCCTGCAATGTCCTCTCGTGGCCTGAACGTAGCTTGGCAATATCTTGTTGTATCATCCCGATTTCGTGTGTGTGTTCATTTTCCATTTGCTGAAAATTTATTTACTATAATAAGAACTATAGGGAAAAATATATCGGTGATTGGGCATGACCTTAGTCTACCCAGTGTCGTTGAGAAAATCTTAGACAGTAGTGAAATGTGGATCTCAGTAGTGTCTTATTGTGAAAGTGTAATGTCTATAAAGGAGTTTGAGGAGCGTCTGAGAGAACGCATCTTCACAAACCCGACTGCAGCGGCAGGCCGAAGCCAGCGTTACGGAGACGAGTTAATCTTCTCCTCCCTGTTCCATGGGGTGGCCGAAACTAAAACCGTGGAGCCTCTGGTAGAATGCAAACACGACCCCAGTAGTCTACATATGCGGAATCGTGGGTAACGCCCGAGGAGTGTTTTAGTGGGTATGGCTCACCGGTCCTCTGAGTAGCAGAGGTTTCCTGGTTAGTGAGTTGAGTCCCACATATCCCCGTGACCTTGAGGTTGCGGGGAATGAGTAAAGCATTTCCTTCTCGGTTATCAAAAAAAAAAGGGAAATAATATATAACAAGGACATGAATATTATCTCAAACTGCCCTTTTGAGTCCAAGAACTTATAAACAAGTGTTCTACTTGCATTGTATTATTTATTGTTAAATGTTAACTACAAGATAATTGGTGCATGCCTTATCGCTAACAACGGTCTCTTCTATTCTACATTACAAATTAGTAATAATTATTTAGTCCTCTTACTGCGCTTCAAAAAATAAAATATTGCTGTCGTAGCGCTTAACATTGTATTCCAGAAACCTTCCAGGTTTAAAAAAAATACTCATGCCACAAATAAAGGTTTTGTTCCAAATTGAACAATTTACTATTTTATCACATCGTTTATCATTTACTTGCCTCCTGATTACTGTATTTTATCGATCAATTCACGAATTGGAATCGATTATTTGACTTTATAACATTTTTTCCAATATTTCCCATTGCCATTTATCACTATTATTTGACAATAAATTAAAACGTTCATAAATAAAATATATTTATCAAATTAGAAATTTTATTTCCTCGTTTTGTTACCTCGTTTTTTTCTTTTAATTCTTCAATAGCCGCACAGTAGCCTTCATGAACCTCTTTAAGCTTCTCTGCTTGGGTAGCTTCCGCTTGCCGGAGCTGATATGTATGTTCAGTTTCTAGCTCACTCATACGAGTACTGAGCAACTAAAAAAAAGTAATGTATATACATTTTGTAAAGTTTAATCGGGCTTCCTATCAATAAGATTAATCAATAGTTCTAGTTGTAGTAAAATATAATAAATCGAAGTAACCTAGTAAAATGTAGACGATAATAAACTTGCTTCAAAGAAAACACCTGTTAAAAAAAAACTTACATTAATACTGTTGATCTTTTCCTGCAAATCCTTTTTGCTGATCAGTATCTCTTTCGAATAGGCAAAATCTTTGTCTAACGCAATTGCTCTACCGTCAGCATTCGTTAGCCTCCATACACATATTGAAGAATCTTCAGCCACTGACACTAATGTCTGGTCATCGTAAGACAAAGCAACCCCTGTTATTTTCTTATTATGCATGTGAAATTCATTAAATATTGCTTTGTCTAGAAGTGGCAATTGAACGGCAGTCACACCTCCCGCTCCACCCGTTATGAATAGCATCAGGTCAGAGCGAGACAGAATTATTGTGTCGAGACCACATCCTATTAGACTAAGATTTCGTCTTATAGTATTTGCTCCAATTTCTTTGAGTTCTCCATCACTTCCAACTGTATATGTTGTTTTTCCGTTGCTTAAATTGTAAATATTATAATTTTAAAAAATAATTATTTATTATAAAGTCATAAATTCTTGAGCCTAATGTCGTGAGTTTGAAACCCGGCAAATCATGCGTTTGTCGCGCAATATACCTTGGTACACGAAGATATGAGAAAAACATCTAAGACCTAAGAAAACACGACGAATTATAAAAGTTATCAAACATACTAAAAGAAATGTTTAAGGACAACACCAGAAACTTTAGCTCCTGCTTTTTTAAAACGCATTACTTACTCTTACTAATCTTTCAGTAGATACTAAATAAAAATTACAAATATAACATTTAAGCAAAAAATAGGTAAAATAGTTTCGTTATATTTATCTACTTGTTTACGGAGCATGCGCTGAATTGGTTAGTCTTAAGTATAACTTCTCCAACTCGTTGACCATTTGACATACTCCACTCATACACGGCGCCTTCAGAACCGCAAGAAACCAGGGTCAAATCATTTGCTGACCATGCAAGTCCTGTAACCTTAAAGACAAAATAACTTAATCCACCACAAGTCTCATGAAATCTACAACAATTTTAACTAGTTCTTTGTATAAAGATTATGAGTTAAAGAGTACATTTAAAACATTAACTTGTATATATATATTAACTGCGAAATTCGTATTCTGCATTCAGATGTAGTCTAAATAATTGAAAACATAAGTATTTATTTATGTTAGTTAGTTACAGTTATATTTTTTGTACGTCTTATATTATCGTAATTTATATATTAAATGAGCATCATTGAAGTAATTCGCCTTAATTACTCACTTTCCCATTATGTCCTTTCAAGTTGTACACATTTTGAAATGACACCGAAGAGAATACTTGAATAACTTGAACGTTGACAGCCGCAAAGAGATGGCCGTTAGTGCTGAACTGAGCGCGGTTACAATTTCGTATCGGAAACTCACGTACAACTTCGAAATCGTCGATTAAAACAACCATATACCTGAGTTTGTCAGAAAATCCCACTATTGCAAACAAACCTGTAATTAAAAATAACTCTTGTATTTGAACGAGATGAAAATTTTCGATAAGGCGACTGATTTTCTTCCAGTTCATTAAAATTTTCCAGTTGATAAAAAATACTTCATGAATTTTTTAAATCAGTTACCTGTTGGATGTAGAGAAACACAATGAATCTCCTCCTGATACAATTTTATCAACTCCACATCATCAGTCATGTAGTTCCAGATACGAATACTCTTGTCATGCTCGCCAGACGTCATGAAAATTGGCTTCCAAGCGCACATTGACAAGGAATTGATCCGTCCATAATGCATTGCTGCACCGAGCTCTATAAATGGTAGTTCTGGATGCTGGAAATGTACATATAAAAATTGTTATTATAAATAATCCAACTAGAGCATATTATATAGTAGGCGCTATACTTTTGGTCCGGACGTTTATTCAATTACTTATTAACAAAGAAAGAACTAAAGAATAATACTTTTCAAAATAAATATTATGCATTTCATATAACGACAATGATATATAATTCATCTTGTGTTATTTACTTTTTGCTAATAAAAACTAATAGGAGTTTTATTTTTACAAGCTTGACTCAGCCATAACAGACTCTAATGTATGAACTGTGCACGGGAGATACACAGAAGTGTACTCCATTGCAGCATAAAGCTTCAGTATCCCGAGACCAGGCTAGATCTAGGACTAGGTCGATATTTTAATTTTAGAACAGATTAGAACAATGAAGCAGCTATTTATTTATCTTAACGTTGTGACTGATCCGTATTTATGCCAAAATTGTGCTCGAATTTAGCCTTATTTGTCCATATTTTTTTCAGAAACTAATTCATATAACATAACCTATTTAGTTGTTATTTCTACCTGTAACATGTGTAACCCAAACAACTTGACATAATAGAATTGAATTCTCAGCGTAGTGATAAGCAACGTTTCCTGATTAGGATCCACTGTGATGTGTTGAATGGCGTCAAGTGGCGACCATATTGGATGTTCTCTGGTGTGTCTGGAACGATTAAAATACATACAAACATTACTATAACACAGGTTTTAAAGGTGTGTGTGAAATTGTTCAAAACCGTTAAGGTTCTAGGTTCGAATCTTATTAATTATAAATCTATACACAATAAACCGTTTGCCCCATTTCATTAGCCATAAAAAATAAAAATACTGTAAAACTGATGATATAAAAGTACATCGGAATTATAATTCTCCAATACATATTTGGCTCACTTATAGGAATGTCTGGATATTCGGAAGAGGTTCCTCTTTCTCCAATGATGTGGAGTTTCCTTCTCAAACATGTGCACATATCCCTGCCCACACGCGTAAACAAATCCTGTAACATCCAAATTTACATAGAAAACGAGTTTCTTTCAAGACATTGAAGTTTTAAGTTAGAAGTAAATTGCAGTTTTAAAAAAATGCATTGTTAAATGACAAGAAAGACATGGACAATAGATGACAGTGTTTACAATAGATTAAACAAAGAATGTCGCATAGCTGATTTTTCAATCAATCATACAAGATATGTTTAGCACAGAGCTATATTTAAAACATGTTAGAATCGATGAACTAATTTTAGTGAATGTTAACGACACGGGCATCGAAATATTGTAAACATATTAAATAATTAATTAGGTAAACTTATAACCTTTAGGAAAGTTAACAAAACATGTGACTGGGTAGCTCGAACCATCAGCAGAGCTCTGGTCACTGCTAGCGTCTTGTTTACTCGACACACTGGCCTTGTCACCTTCCTCCGCACTGTATATTAAAAATGTGTTAAGGCTTACACAGCGACAGATGATATCATTCTAAGATATACAAATCGTTAGCATGCCTATATGGTTTCAAACTATTCGTCATAATGGTCTAGCCATATTAACACATACGATCATGAAAATACTTAAAATACAACAGTTTCATAAAATACTTAATATCTAGTCAGTAATAGTGGGTTGTCTGGAAGAGATAGCTTATTAGCGATAAGGCCGCCCGTTGCTCTTATATGTTCTTACATCTGTTAATGTCATTTGCTTCTAGTGTTTAAGTGCGATAAAGTGTTAAATAAATAAATAATAAATAATATCTTCTCGGTAGATGACTGCCTTTCGAACCGGTGGTAGTGTCAAAATTGACGATTCAAAAGTGTCTTTTACCTACTTGAATAAAGATATTTTGGGTTTGAGTTTAAGTTAAGTATGTTAAAAAACTTACTCGGCCTCCACCTTTTTAAGCGACATTTCCGTAACATCTGTTGCTCGGAAAATACAGTTTTGTCTCAGCTCGCCATTTTCAACTACCATTATGGTACCGGTGTCCGTCCCAAACATTATGCGATCCGGAGTTAACCACATAGAACTTGTTATGACAATCTGTTTATAAAAATATTTACTTACGATCATATAGCAAAGAACAAGAATGTACTTTTTAGAATCAAAACTGAAAACAATCGCACAATACTTGAATTTGGAAATCCTTAATATATGTAACGTGAATATTGAATAATTTTAATGATTAAATAAAAACTCTTGTGGCAATGATATTAATGGAATTGTCAATTACATGATCAGATTGAGGATGATCATCATCCTCCGTCTTCATAAAATTATTACGAATCTTACATTTTCTGCTTTGCACCAGCCCCATTGCCGCCAAACTGTTTCAGCGACGTTCATAATTCGAAATGTGTAGGGTCCAGTTATCACTACAAGAGTAGCATCAGCCGGATTACATTGCACCTTTAAATCAGAAACCATAATATTTAGATATAATAATCTATGTTAATAGTTTACGTTAAAATCGTACTGCTTAATTCGTAAATATTTATCATGGGGTGAAAGCCACATACAGTTCTGCCTTGTACATTTAGGGTAATATGTAACGCCTCTAAAGGTACATATGGTGCTAAGATATAGCATCGCGACCGACTACCATAGAGCACGCTACACCTTAACACATTTTAACCGATTTAATTACTCATAAAGTTTGAAATTCTACTTACACTTTCAACAATACCCTGCCCACTAGGATTCTGCGCTTTCGCGTGACTCTCAACTTTTCCTTTATCCCAGTTATAATAATACAAATACCAATCTGGCTCTCCTGTTATCGCGACTAGGTATTTAGAATCAAACGTAAATTGAACACAGGCAAACTCCCTGGCCAATGAGTTTTCAAATGGCACAGTGAGTATCTTGCGTCGCTTATAAGTTGTAAGATCATAAATTGTTATGTATGGCTTTTGACCCTCTTCAGCTATTTCATTAAGAGCCAACCAACGCCTGCGATAACAAAATTAAACTTTATTAGAAAAAATGAATATAATAATATAACAGCACGACAATTATCTTAATTATGTTTTATCTTCAGAGACGGCGATAAGCCACTGATTAAATATAAAAATATGGTTGGATTCGTTCGGACCATTAGTAATAAGTAAATTTTAAATGTTCTTATTGCCCACCTATTCGGCGCTAATACCAATGATTTAATCGGTTTATGTTTATCTTGTAATCGGATAAATTTTTGTTTCTTTTGTAGGTGATTATGTATTACAATAACACCGCCAGCAGGATAAATAATCTCTGAATCAGTAAGGTAATGTGCATTGTATCTGTAATAAGAAATGGAATTAATAGACAAAAGATAAATAAAGAAGTGAAACTGTGCTACTTAAAATAATTCCCTAATAATTAACTGATGTAATAACGCATAAAGATGTGACATTCTGCTTTTAATTATAGTAAACTCATTATAATCTTTACTACTTATTAAACGAGTCTTTCCAGTGTTTAGAAAATTTCACAGAGGTAATGCTTTTTGCAATACTTTCTCTCTTAAATATAATAACACTTACTTAATATCTGTACGTAATCCATAATAAAATCTTGCTGATATATGAGGCGGAGTGTTTACCGCCATTTCGTAACTGTTTATAAATGTTCTTTAAATGCTTTCTTGAAAATTAATCCAAGCTTATAAGCAATCTTCGTAACTATGACAACGTAATTCTCTTCGATTGAGTTAAACGTACCAAGTAGGCCAAATATCGACCTAAGTAGTTAACTAAAATATTTTTGATTGTCCTGACCCCGAGTACATCGAGAGATTCTAGAATAAAAACGTGGGAGCAATGAGGAATTCAAACAATGTCGAAAAATAGGCCTCGAAGTTGACACTTAAATTTTCATGAGTTTCACTATTTATGACAAAATTATTTTGGCTCATGAAGTAGAATTATATTAATAAGGGAAAAATCTGGCCAGTTTCATACACTACTTGGGGCTACATATACGAGTGAGATCATTAAAAAAACTTGTAATTCGTTTAATGTATATCACGACAATAAACATTCATACAAGGGTTAAAAACAGGCGCGAAGCAAAATGCGCATTATTTTACACAATGTTTGCCATTTAGCTCGAGTTGTATGATTGGTGCTCAATGTCATCTGTAGTAGAACATCCTATTTGCAATTTCCGAGGCAAGTCACAGTTTCCTTTTGTCGCACACGCCGTACCTTCTAATAAAACTCGAGTTACAAGTTTAATTTACGTTCCGCGAGCCGAGCGGAATTTGTGTGGAAAAACCCAGAGAAGGTCTTCGTAACGCAGCCGTGTCCAAGGGCTGCGGCATGTCTTTCTTGGTAATCCATGGGCTCGTTGGGCCGTTTGTATACAACCCGTGTCGTCATTGCTATTCCATATACACAAAATAATTACACGTATATTTAGAACAAACACTACTTAATATCTACGACTGAGTTTAGTATCAGTTAATCAGTACGTTATTTAATTTCATAACAAGATGGTCCAGGATTTGATTTTCATAACAGTCTCTTGTTTTTAATTATTTAAAAGGTCATTGAAACTCGGATATGTTATCTAGGCATAGGCACATGATAAGTAGTCTTTGAATCATTTAAAGCAGTATTAGTCCATAATCCATATTATAGGTTGGAATAATTAAGGTCATGGAAGTTCGTAATGCACTAATCGATAGCTAATAGGTGCAATCTAGACTTTATATCGTTACAGTGCTCCGGTTTCACTTATTACTTTTCTTTGCATAGCCTGATTACACAAAATAAACATTGAAACTACGCTCTCATGAATTTGCAAATCATTGCTATAGGCAGAGCATACAGGAAAACCTGTATTACGTATTGCAATATTTTTAAGGTTAATTTATTGATTAAAACATTAATAGGATAACTTACATACATTTATATAAGTACGTCTAAATATGTAATAAGAGATTAAATAAATAATTACGATTTAGTAAATTAAGAAAAACCTACGAAGGTTGTTTAATAAGGAAATCAAGTTTATTCACTAACCTGAAGGAGGTAATGTAATTAAATTTAAAAGTAAAAGTGATTTGTTTACTATGAATTGGTACTAAAATTGGAAATAAAACATTAACTGACTTTAAAAACGGTGCCGTGGTAAATCTTATATTTACGTGTAAACGTTATAATAAACGCAAAAACTTAAGACAATAATTAATACTATTTATGATCACTTGTTTGTATATGTATACACATATATAAGAAATGGTTATAACTGTTTGACGTCGTTTTAGGTTTCGAACTGAAATGTAATTATTTTGAAATATGTAACACTGCTTGTATACCGTATACCGATACGGTTTGCTATTAACTTTTACCGAACTCGGGTAGAATATTTTCCTAAAGATACTTGATATTATAAGTACAAAGTCAACAATAATAGATATTCAAATATTGATAACGATTAATAACCGCGCGACCCAGTCAATTAATTTGCGATATGTAGAGCAATTAACAGTACATCGCAATAGAGAATGGGAAACTGCTTTTTTGTTTACACGCGAAATAAATTGTCGGAAAGAGAATTGGTTTTAAGTTAAGAAAATTTAAAAAAAAAATCTAAATGTCATTCGTATTTAATACATAAAAATGTATGTAACATTTGGTATGTAGATTTTATCAAATTTCAGGATTATCAGAGCAGGAACCAGTAGATGATCATATAAAACATATTGTTTCATGTTAAATCACTGCAGTAATAAAAACGAATACTGGAAAATGACAATCGGTTTGTTTTTCCGAGTTTCATCGTGTGGGTTCTTCACAGCTGTTGGCGCAAAATAAACAAATGAAAACTTAATTTTAGTGACGTTTAAAAGTGGTTGTTAACAAATTTATTAAAGACTATTTATATTTAAAATCTTACATTTTTTATACTGGAGGGGGCAAACGAGCAGGAGGCCCACCATAAAGTTCATTTCGCCGCCCAATAGACACTCACGTGGCTGGGACTTGGGAGCTCGTGAGTGCGTTGCCGGCCTTTTAGGGAGTGGTACGCTTTTGTCTTGAGAGTCTTAATGGTTCGTAAATACTGTGGTGGGTAGCTGGTTCTATAACGTGGTGGTGCGTTGTAAGAAATGTCTTACGAAACGAACATTTAGTATAATTTATATATTTATGTTGTTACGGCTAGTCGTCTCATACAATTGTATTAAAAAATAAAAAAAACCCTTACACATTTGAATTAATTTAACGATTAACAAAAGAAATATGGAAATTATATAAAAGTAGCAAAATATGATCATAACTCATAAGCGCGCTGTTAGTAACTCAGTTTACGTAAAAGTATGACTTGACTTATACTTTTTATTTAATTAATCCTTTACTCAAAATATAACACACACACACTGCGCACAAAACGTTTACCGAACGCATCAATTGTCGCCTTGTTAAAGTGTATGAGGTTAGTGACCAGGCTATTTATTAATTTCTTGAATATTATGGTTATAACCAATGTACAATTCCATTGCAAAAATATCTTGATCGTCATAATGGATGCGTTACTGAACAATGTCTTTGACGCTAATTGAATGAACAACAGAACAAAAACAACGAATGACTCAAGATATTTATCGATGTTGTGATAATAACATTCGCACATTCAGTTTATAATCCTCGCGTTGCAGCTGTCCCCAAGTCTTGCAGATCATCGGTGCCATTTTTTTCTCTACTTAAATCTATGATGAATAGGAAGCATCTAGATCTACAATATAGGTATACATACATTTTACCTTGAAGAATAGCATTATTGAAATAGGTATAATGCAATGGATGAGATACAAATTTTAACAAATGAGATAAGAAAAGACGTGATTGATGAACAAGAAATGATTTTTTACAGTTGATGTAACTTTTCAATAAGGAAAAATGGGCTTAAAATTATACACTTCAATTATGAATTCACATGCAATTCAACCGACTATCTATAAATATTATTACAGTCGGTATATAATTATAATTCCGAATTAATAATAACCTTTCGATATATCCGTTTTACAATTCACTTAATTTGTCTTAGGTATTCTAACGCGACCTTTGGCTTTTGGAATGTCGCTGACGTCAGAAAAAAAACCTGAATTAACAATATCAGTAGCTAACAGTAAACACACAGTGTTTACAATTTACACAATACCTGTCTAACCTAATTTCTCCCGTACACAACTATGTACTAATCGCCAAGCAACAAGAAATCGTGTTCTTAATGACTTTGTGATACTAAGTGTTCCGGAGCATAATTTGGAGCATAAATTGACGATTTAATCTGTGTATCACGTCGGTGAGCTTAGGCATTGAATATACGTGCAAATCGATTATTAATTATAAAATCGTTTAGAGTTGTCTTAAACTACCTATTTAATATTTATCATGCACAGTGCTAGGTTGATATGAGTGTTAGGTTGATAATGTTGTAAAGTGTGACTGAGGATAGTTACGCGGTTCAGAGTTAGTGCAAACCACCTCGAAGTTCGAACAACAAGTAGTGTGCCTCCTATCGTGCGCGGAGCGCGGACTTATTTTCCGCCGCGGAAAACAAACGCAATTATCTCAAAGTGATAACAAGTTGCTATCAGTGCGTGATAACTTACCAGTGATATAAGATAAAACCAATTGGTCGACGCCTATTCTGTGTATTATGTAAACTTAAAGTGGTAAAATGACGACCATCTCTATCCACGATTATCCAGAGCACCTTAATCCATTCCATGAGGAGGATAACCACAATAAAATAAGGTTCTGGACAATAGGACGAAAAAGATCTAACAGCATGAATTTCACGGGAATTAAGGATTTGAAAAATTCATGGTAAGTTTCCGTGATATTAACACATAACCAATTTTTGTTATGTACTTACGGTTTATTATATGTTAAAATAACAATTACATAAACCAGAAGTAGGAAAAGGAAAATTTGTGCGGTTAACTCTACATTTGACCGCACGAAGGTAACTTTAGTTAAATACATTGTTCAAAGGTTTAATGTTTGTACACGTTAATGTGTCCGGTTATTAATAACTGCAGTATGCGTCATCTTAAATAATGTTTTATGGATAACCTTGAATAATTAAAACATTAAACATTAAAATGATCTATGTTTCATTATTTGTCTAGCCCGATTTTTTCTGATTAGTGTTATATAAAAAACAATTTTGTTTATGATCTAGAAACAAGTTACGAAATCACCAAGAAAATAAAAGGGAATAACTAATAAATGAGTCATGTATTGCGAAATTGTTTGTCACACTCTAGTAAATCTCATTATTAAACATAAACTGTACATCTGATTCCACTATAAATCAACATGCAATGAGATCATTGCACCACGAACGCATCCACAGAATATACAATCTTCAAAATGTAATATAATTTGACTGTGACACTGACGTCATTAATAAAATTTAATATTTAAATTTTCCCGCCAAATGCGTTTTCTATTTTAAATGTTTCGTAAAAATAATTTTATAAATTCAACATGCTCGAATTACCAACGAGATATAGCTCAAGTATATACTTTAAAATATACATATGCGCGTCTTGAAATTGTTACGATATTTATAGAGTTGATGTCATTTTATTAGCCTCTGCAAACAAAGGAGTACTTCGATATCGCAAATTACATATTCTACTTATAAATGTATTTCAAAGTCACCGTTCAGGGTGCCAGGGTTAAGGACCCAATAATTACAATTTCAAATATACTTTTTGCCTTATAGAACATGTTTGTAATCTTACTTTAATCTCAGTACAGCAAAATGTTTCATTGATAAATAGAAGTATGTACTTATTGCTTTTTAGCGAATCCCTTTTACACTTCCTGTCAGATAAGTATACAATCGCACTATTTAAATAAATGCATATGGTACACATTTAATGCGATTTAAAAATAGATTATGGATGGTAACACAACTGATAAACATTCTCCTTTTAACACTCTGATCACAAATATGTTCATCACACAAATGTTGACTGTACTGAGATCCGCGCCCCGGATCCTCTGTTCGGTAGGCCAGCATGGTCAGCATTGACTCAGGCAGTCATTCAATAATTTAATGTCCATCGATATTGGTATTAACGCCTACTGGCTTGATTTTTGGAGTGTCCATTTTATATGTGCTTTTCGGGTATACATTTAAAATACGCGCCCCTTTTTATGGGCTAAAAGCTGACTTAGCAACATGATGTTGTTGTTACTGAACGTGTCTTGGCAATTATCCAAAGATTTCATTAGGTTTATTTTCTAAAGGATCTGTTTGTTTAATTACGTATTAAATGTAATATGCCATTTATGATTCGACGATCGTCGAACTATAATATTTAAGGTTAGACTTTGTTAACTGTATATCGATCGATTGTTTTGTATTAATAATTATTATCGAATACTTTACATTAAAATAACTTCTGTTACACATATAGGTAAAATTTATCACATTATAGAGCGACTATATAGTTTGCCACGATTGCAGAAAGCACTTTAAATGTATATATTTAAGAATATACTAATATAAATTTATTTGAAGTAAGTGAGGTTTAAAAACAATCATGTATGCGCGTCGCATTAGGTCCCTATCTTAGTTTATGTAAATATTGATTTGCTACCGGCGGACTCTTGCTCATGTTGCAGCAGTGGTTTAGAGATTATGTCTAATGCTAACTTAGCCTATAGT
This sequence comes from Leptophobia aripa, assembly GCA_951799465.1. NCBI lineage: Eukaryota > Metazoa > Arthropoda > Insecta > Lepidoptera > Pieridae > Leptophobia > Leptophobia aripa. The sequence continues at coordinate 5,104,378 of OX637260.1, forward strand.
AATATTATACGAGTTTATTTATAGTATCACTAAACTAATAAGTGACCACGTTTTACAAAATTCACATGACAGTTCGAATTTGTAATCGAAAATAATAAATTTAATACAATTTAATACATTTGGAATTTATTTAAATGTCATTTAAGTTGTCTATTTAAATATTACAATAGCGATTGTACCATGGCCGAGGGTTAAATCGAAAAAATACACCACTAAACATAGGTCAGCATTTAAAATACAAACATCTAATCTAACATAAAGAAAAATATGATTTTTTAACATGAAATCCAAATTTAAAAACCGCTTCTTCGCTTAAACGGCGGTTATAAATGAATATCATTGTATCATGCTTGTATGTCCTATTGATTTTCCATGTTCAGTGCGGAAAAGGTTTCAATCAATTTAAATTATATAAATAATCTGTTGTGGCCTTCATATTCATTCAAGTATATCTTATTACTAAATTAAACGGCAGTTTATTGATATTAACACCATGTATGCACCGTAATTCGATACACCATAAAACTAGTAGCATACTCAGTTTTGCTTGTGTCTTTCATCGAATTAGTTGTAAGCTATTTATGTCGAAACTTGTTTTGTACTTGGGTACTCGTCGTTGTCGTAGTCTTGGCCATTCGACATACAATGCTGGACATGGTCCTCTGCCTTACTTTCAGGTACGACCGGGCTTTGCGCTCTGCCTTCAGCGGCTTTCCTTTAGCCGCAGTAGGTCGTCTGTGCATCTAGTGGGAGGCCATCCCAAGCATTGCCGCTTGGTTCTAGGACTACATTCAAAAATTTTAATGCCCTCCTGCTTGGCTACTCTACTTTTATCAAAATACTAATGTTGGTAAACAATAGACCAAGGAAATTGACTGAAAAACATAATCGTTATCTATCTATCTATCTATCTAGTCAGATTTGAGATGCATCTATATGAAACTAAAATAATTATTTTATGGGATATAGGACGCATATTTAAAAATAATAAGAATTTAATGTATACGGTTAAAATAGTGATTTATGTTATGACTCATCATAAATGATCCTAAGAACTGGAAAGTGGGTCACTGTTTGGTTAGAGCTGCTTCAGGCGTTCATTATCACTATATTTGCCTACATTTGGAAGGTCCTAGCCTCGGTAGATACGTACAAGTGTAATGGTTCAAATTGTTATTATAAAATCAAATAGGGGCCTAAAACTACGCTAAAGTCGATAGTAGAATATTTTTATATACATATAGTACCTATAATAAAATTTTTATTAACTAAATCGTTTGTTGATGAACACATTTATAATGTATAATGATTACCATTTAATCGTTTACAACAGAGCTATTACCAGCCACTGAATATATTTAACGCGTATTCAGACTTACTTGTATTGCAAAAGGAACTTCATAGGGGTCAGGGGTTTGAGGCCGTAATTTACGTCACATTCAGATCTGCAATTGCATATAATTATTGTAATTATTCCGTTATCGTTATTGAAGGATAAAAGAGCAGCTTCAATAACAGGTCAAATCACGTATTATCGTACGACCTTGTTCGATTTAATGTCACTCTCACGTTGAGATTGCGCAGACTTATTCAGTTTGTTGTAAGGCAAAAATGCTAAGAATCACGGTCCATGTTGATATGGAAATTTTACTATATAACCGGCAATGCTTTTGTACCCAATGTGTAAGATACACATACATAAAATATTAAAAGAAATCGTCAATAAAACTTATGGCCAAGTAACAGTTTAAAAAGTTATTAAATAAAAATTTAAATAATTCAATCCTTCTTGTTTTGTTCAGTGTTTTCTAATTATTCAGAATAGATCCTCGGCCTTGCATACAGCGTCTGCTGGATGTTTATTTAGGCGCACGATCACATCTTTAACACACATTCGTATGACTGTATTATATAAACGATAAAACATTTTAACTATATTCCATCGCATTATTCTTGCCTATGTAACCGGTTTGTTAATTTTCCCTATTTTATTATTTTAGACAATAAACAATGATTAGATTTAACAGTAAACAATAGCAATATAAGCCATTGGTTATGTGCAGTATCTGGACACGTAAATATTGTTATAAAGAAAACTAAACCGAATAAGCCACCACTGCATCCAGATATCTCTATAATCGCCACCCGTTATTAAGAAACATTTATTGTTACAAATCACAGACCTATCACGTAGATCACTGGAAAACTAGTGGATACTATATCTAGACTACTTAATTTCTTGAAGTTCGGCATAATAAACCGACGCATAGATACCATATTATATTTACCAAAATTCATATAAATAAATACTTTATTTAAAATAGGTAATTATTTTTAGGCGATCAAAACATAAGATATTTTAATTTTTACCGTTAATAATGTGAGATGTGTGCTGCTACATTCCAGGCTGTGAGTAACGTATACCGGATAGTTTGATATCCGAATTATTTTAAACTGATTGTGGTTACTCAATTCTATAAACTATCGGAAATCAATAAGAAAAGTAGGTAAACACGTTCATTGTCTGTAGCATATTATGCATTGATACACGCAATCATTTTGGTCACGGACACAACCTATTCAGGATGTTAAAATATTTGATAATTTCTTATTGTTAGACACTTATTTCGAAATGCTTATTTGTTATCTATTGTCTTGAGATGGCCTCATACAAGTTGTTAAGTATATTCCACGTTATTAGAAATATATTCAACATTTTATGCTTGCTTTTTGTATTAGGTCCTTGCTTCACTGTGTCCCCTGATTAATCTCATTAAAATGTAAATGTGTGCTCTTATTTCACCATACCAGTAGTAAAGGCTTATATATTGTTTTATATAATATATGATACGAGATATTTGTTATTTATGCGGTGAAGCATCTTGTAATGGTTGCAACAACCCTTCTGTATAATATATATGGTACTGTCAGTTCTTCTCGTCCGCTTTTTATTTGTGAACTGGCAGTAAATATAATTTTAAATATTTAAAGTTTCAAATTCACCAATTTATAAAATAATAATCAAAAATGTTACTCACGTCATTTTTGGTTATAAATCATTTATTTAACCCTAAAATAAGGAACGAAATTCAGGTCTATAGTTAGCGTAAAGAAAACAACAAATGCCTATTTTAAAATAAATTATAATAAAACTGACTTCTTTCTAACGTATTACATTTTCTAATGTATTATTATTTCTTGTCTGTATTGCATAAGTAGGTATAAATTAATTTTACATGACAAAAAACCTGCTAAAAGTATACGTCCATATTAATTGCAGTTAACAAAGCACCCTAAGCCTACCTTTGGGTTCTTGGCCGTTAATCTGCCGGTCCGTCACGGCGCAATTGTGACCGCTCAAGTGGATCAAGTGCACTAAACTTCCATTACTTTTGTCAGAGTTACGCCTACAGGCATCCGTTCACCGGACTGTGGGATCTCCTTTCTCAACAATGAAAATTGGACGCTTAAATAATAATGCAATTTTTTCAATTACAGCTGATTTTATAATACCATATTGTATTTGAATTACGTCGAGATGTTCCTCAGACAGGCATATTAATTACTACTAAGTATTACATCCCGTTACCGAGAATCAGATTGCAGATAAAAGATTTTATTCATCTTATTGTTACTGCCCTTCCGCGAAATGCCTTTTCAACGCTTATATTAAAAATTCGAATTGTAAGCAAATAAAAGTCGTGTATTGATCTAGACAAAATTAAATCAGAACTCAGTTAGCGTTTGGATAAATTTTATATGATAAGCCTCGTCGCTGCATTTTGGCTCAAATCTATAAAAGATTTTCAAATTCATAATACGCATTTTGTACCTAATCACAGCTGCTTAATTATTTATCTAATCGCTGTTTTAATTTAATATAAATTGAAATATTGTTTTGACTTTTTAGGTCTCTGCGATCATTTATGAAAAAAGGTAAAAAAAGTGATTCAACACCACAAACAACGTTTACCTCATCGTATGTATCCTCACCAACCAAGCGAAGTAGTCAAGTAAATGGGGATAGCAGTCCAATTGTCTTCAGAAGAGCTATGCAATGTAAGTAGCTTACAATTTATTATAAATAACTTAAAGCATCCAGTCTGTAAAAAATATTACATTTTTAAACATCATGATTCCTGCGTATGATGTCGATGATTAAAGTATGATAATAAATCATTTTCTTTAAGCTCACTACTATTCAAATTTATTATTTCTTTCATATTTCTAGACTCTTCAATGTCCAGAAGTACAATTTCTTCACCAGGAACTGATCGCTATGTTTATGGTGGTTCCATAACACCATTACCAAGATCACGGTTTCAAGAACGTTTACGAAGTTCACACCAAGATGTTAACATTTCCCCTAGGTAATCGATTAGCGTAATTTTTCACAAACTTTTTTAGCTTTGCTTATTAGAGTGATCAGAAAAGCGACTATATAGCTTACTAAAAATGAGAAGTAGTATACATGCATTTTTATTCGCAGTGCTACACCAAGAATGGCTCGCAGTGATATAATGGGATCCAGATTGAGTGTAATAAGCACAAACCCATTTGACGAACCGCCAATACCTCCGGTACGCGCTTCGAAAAGAAAGAAAAACCGCGCTCCGCCACCGCCGCCAGCTTCTTGTGATGCTGCAGACGACTCGGTAAATTTTATATTTTGAACTTTACGATTAGAATACAATAAATATTTTTCGCTTTATATTTAAATACATATTACGAATTGAACAAGCTACTGGATTAGACAGCTAGATTTAATATAAACTTTAAAACTTTCCAGATTTCGTCACTTGGTTCAGAACTGCGCATTACAGAAGCAGAAAATAAGAAAGGAGTGGGTGTTGATGATTTAGATGAGTTTAAAGTTGAACTTAAAATAGTTGAAGATGAAGATCAATCAGTCACAGAAAGCAAAGTTAGCCCAATAGTTGTCGATACAAAAGAAATTGAACCCGCGGATGAACCTAGTCCGAACAACAACAATGAAACAACGAATACAGAGGAAGAAGGTGGTCATACTTCAGAAACTTTATTAATAGTAAAAAAATCAGATTCCGAAGATGACATTCTCAAAAAAGTGTCATTTCCAAAAGTAAATATTAATAGATATAGAAGAAACTCAAGCATTAATGAAGATGATGTAAGACTGCGAAGAGGCAACTTGGAAGATTACAATCTTTCAAATAAACGAAGCAAGAGCTTAACAAATACAATCGACGGAAGTTATGCCGTCTACGACATTAATTTAAATGATAACAATATTGACGAAAACAGTAACGAAGAACCACAGAAAGTTATTTGTAAAGTTTATGAGGATCGCAAGCAAAGTGTCGATAATTCCGTATCAAGTACTGAAAAGGAATTTATTGAGATCGATAAAGCTACTCGGGAACTGGAAAGAGAAATCAGTAAATTAAATTCTGCATTAAATGACGATGACATATCGATCAACGAAGGCCGTCTTTCTGTATCTGACATAAAGCGTAAATTCGATCGTAGTGAAATGTCGTCACCGAATCCAATACCAAAGCCTAGACGAAGCCATTACGGAGGATCTAGCTCACCAATAAACAATAATCGAGAACCATAAACGAATGTAGTAATTAAAAATATTTATGAAAACACTGTTATCGCAAAACTTAATTTTGTTACATGTTTAGATCTCAGTTTTGGGTTTTTTTTAACAAAAAATAATTCAAAATTAATATGAATAACAATTACATAAAATTCGTTTTCGACTACAAGCAAATGAGTTGTTAATTAATTCTCGTTAATGATTAATACAAGTAATAATGTCATTAGGAAATATTTTACAAATTGATGGTATCGCAATGGTTTTTATTTATTAACGGTATGTTATAGTTCCATCCTATAAGAACAAATACTAATGTAATATATGTATAATTATTATATTATTACTACATTCATTCCAAATAGAAAATATTTAATGTTTGTTAATCCTTCGACATTGGTCAGTAAATTATAGATATTTTTTTTTTATTATGATTACAGTTACACAAAAAACGCAATTCTGGAACTTATATTTGAGCAAGTTACCTTGGGCCTTGGGACAAGGTCACATTTTTAAACCAATGTATAGATTTGCTTTGAAAATATATAATAGTAAAACATATTGTTTTTGGTCATATGTTTAATGTGATTTATAGATTTATATTTTGTTGGGTTTTAATAGTCTGTTATTTAATAAATTAATGTTAACAAAATAAAATCTTATGTTTTATGTTTATAAAATAAATTTAATGAATAAATGTGAACAATTTATATAAATTATATGCTACTAAGCAACGCCTATAAGTTCATAACCCTCGCTTTCTTATATTTAATAAATCTGGGAAGATTTGAATTCACTGTAGATACCAAAACTTTGTATTCCTTTGGGAGTCTCCGCTGTTGTCTTGACTGTAAAATAAATATAAGATATATAGAGTAATTTATTTTCTATAATGTTTTCATGAAACAACTAGTCACCAATGTAACAATTATTTATTAAGATAAACTATAATACTTAGCCAATAATTTACTTTTCAACTCAGCCTAACTGATAAGAATCGGAGACAATTCGTATAAGGCTGAGCACCACCTGGGCTGCCTGAGGTGATGGCCTCGATGCCTACATGTCCTGAACATCCTAGCCTAACTGATAGTAGTCGACGTCGACTGATTGCAGTAAAAGAGACAAAAAAAATAAGATAAACTATAAATACTTACTTTATTTTTCAATATTGGAGCTAATATTGCCAATTTCTCAACAAGTTTCACTTTTGCTGCTATTTCATCAGTCTCATCTTCGGAGTACAAATCAACAAGTGTATCCATAGCTTCAGCCAGAACCCACACTTCATTCTCTTTATGTGCTTGGTCCAATAAAAATTCAGTTATTGTACATATAACTATGGTAGTTGTATCATTTATATTATTAACTAATAGTAGAGCCAAAATACCCATCATACGGATAAGATTAGATCTAATTTCTGGTACTTGGCAGTCCTTGATACCATTTAACATTATCTGTAAGGGTAAGGTTATAGAATAATTATTTAGTTATTATTATCTCTATAGTATTTCAATAATTAATCAACTTACCTCAATATCAGATAAAGCTAAATCACTAAACAAGCCTCCGTCATTATTTATATTGCCATTTTCTCTTAGTTTTATTTTATCCAGGGCCGCTCTCATTACAGCTGTGGCTGACTCCACTAAGTTATAATTATCTGTGTTATGTTTAAACACCAATTTTCCAGCATCTGCCCATATCTTATACACACCATTAACTCCACCGAGTTTGTCAATTGGTAAGGCCATGAAAATATTATTCACACATAACAATGCTCGAGTTTGAAGATTCTGTATCCTGTAAGATAATGACAGTCTATACTTGTACATTTTTGTGAACTTAACAAATTTAATAATATGAATACATTCAAAAATCTACTAATATACTTAATTTATATCGTCATAGTTGTAGAACGAAGACGGATTTGATAAAAATGCGAAATTCACTTGTTACTGTATTTGGAAAAAATATTTTCTAAACATTAAAACTTCATTACAGAAAAAATTCTTTGTTATTTAGTTTTCAAATAATTCAGTCGGTATAACGAAGTGACGTTTAAATAATTTAAAATGGCTGCCCTGTAAAGTTTGGCATTTTGTTAGATACAACTATGTTCTACGATTATGACAATATGTAGGCAAGCCATTTTCTAAAAACATACTTTTTGAAAACTAGCAAAGATTCCTCATATTCCTTTAAAATTAATAAGACATTTTCTGCTGGCAACTGAGTGCATGACCAAACTTTATCGAATAATTCAAGAGATATCATTGCTTCTAAGACCTCAGGGGGTAATTTGTCTTCTGAGTGGAGTGTTTCTCCATTAGTAATAATATCATCATTGTTCTCTTCACTTTCGGACGATTCATCTCCCTCCATTTCATCATCATCTTCTATAAAACCAGAAAATATGAAATTAAGCACTTTGCTAATAAATTCTATCGTCAACTTTACTTATTTTAGTTGCACATATATATAGCTTATTGTGATAAAAAAAACACTATAAATGTAGTCTAAAATAACCTCGTGAATAATGTACTAATGAATAACTTATATAGAAACAATTTACTAATATTGTTGTTTTGTAGTGAAACTTACCTTCACATGAACAAATATTAGCTAATATTTCAATAGCACTCTGTTGGGCATCCAACATGTGTAAAAC